>OY728126.1:553680717-556180717 GCA_963277665.1 Viscum album | reverse complement strand
ATTTATTTAATATGTATCAAGGTAGTAAAAAACTGATGAGAAAAATTATCCAACTCATGATCTTGAGTTAGCATCTGTAATCTTTTCATTGAATATATTGAAAAACTATCTTTATTTTGAAATATATATGATATATACATATACAAGAGTTTGAAATACATATTTACATATAAATAACTCAACATTAGGCAAAGGTTATGGTTCATGTTACTCAATGATTATGATTTTTCAATACACTACAACATAGGAAATTAATATAAGGTTGTATATGAATTAACTAGAAAATATCAGGGATATATCATAGAAATGATTATTGAGAAATATCTTATGTTCATGTATTTAATAATGATGAATATGGGAATTGTTTTGGAATGTAAAAAATCAATAATTTTTTGAATTATTGTGAAAACATGTTTAGTAGAAAATATCCAAATCTCTAAATTTTATGATGAGAGTTTTCAAAATAAAATTAATTCCCTTAAGGATGGAAGATCAAGAGACATTGTGAATGACGATGGAATTATAAAATTTGGAAAGTAGTTATGTGTTCCATCAATTCATGAGCTAAAATGGAAATTATGAGATAATACTAATAGCTTAAACTGTTTAATACACCCTGGTAGTACCATGATGTATAGAGACACAAATGATCATTTTGGATGGGATAATATAAACTATAAAATTTCTGAGTTAGTGTCAAGATGTATAGCTTTACAATAAGTGAAGGATGAGAGTCAACATCCTAGAGTTTTTATGAAACCTCTACCTATTCATATATGGATGTGGGATGAATTTTTCATGGAATATTTCACTAGTTTACCAACTAACCATGAATGACACGATATGTGTTATTATCGATCACCTTAAAAAATCAGTGTATTTCTTACTATAAGAGAAGATTTATCACTTGAGAGACTAGAAGAATCTATATTAACAAAGTTTTAAGGCTTAATGTTTCATATATATTGATTGTGTCTAATCTAGATTTCCATTTTACATAAAAATTCTATAATAGTGTTCTAAATGCACTTAAAAAATGATTTATACCAACAAAAATTTATTGAAAAATAATATAACTATTGGTAAAAATGACCAATTCCAACAAATATTATGTTTTATTAGTATTAATTTTAATTATCAATAATTGTTTTTATCAATAGATATATCAGTTGATATTGAATGTTTGATACCAAAAAATATTTTACCAATAATTAAATCTATTACTTTATTATACCAATACCAACATTTTTACTAAAACATGAATATATTATTAATAATAAATATTAGAAATAATTTTTTTCTATCCATAATTACAATAATTTGGATAAATTTATTTTGGGAAGAAATATGTTATTAGAGTTGAATATTAATTAGTAAAAAAATTAGAGAAGATATAAATATGAAAAAACGAAGCTAATTAAGATCCCTCCCAAAACATCACTTCCCCCCACTCTTCCCATATTCTTGCATCTTTATCTGTGCCACCCCACACTGGTGAATTTTTCCTACACTTGACCACCCAATCCGTCACCATTTCCAACACATGCACCAACTCTCACACCCTCTTTGATTCTTTGTCATCACATACACTCCTCACATACAGACGGTGGATTTCCTTTTTCCCATTTCAAATATAATGTCGATGTGTGAGGAGGTTACTAAACATATGCCTATTTCTTACCAAATAAGTAAAAAATATATCCTATTATCCAATACATGTTTCTTCTATTCATTTTTTATGAAATTTAAATGTTCGGTGTCTAGTGTTTGAATTGATTCATAGTTATGGTTTCATATAAATTATAATTAAATGAGTTTATTTTTTTTTTGATTTTAGAATTATAAATCCATAATTATCTAGATCCTATCCAATTAATTATACCAGGTCCTCGTACATGTACACATGAATTAACATTTAATACTTTTCATATTTATTAAAATGTAATATAAATATTATACTAGACCAGATCACCCATGTAGTAAAATCATCGAATCCATCTCACACAATGTTTTCTCTAATTATACATATAGTTTCCCTATATTTTTTATTGATTCCTTATTTTAATTATACTATTCAAATAGAGATAAATATATAAAAAATGGATATATAATTTTATATTTGGCATACTGTCATGATATTTTACACCATTTTCATTAATATTTCCATATCCATAATTTAGAATGGCTAGTCTCATTAACATACAATTTTTTTAGGTGAAATAGTAATGTTTTCTATTATTTCATCTATGTAGAGTATTACTTTAATAACTTATGTAAATATAAAATCATCTCATAGAAAAAAAATTTGAAAGGTATATTTGTCATTTTGTTTTTTTTCTATTGAAAAAAACAATTTATACAATTATAAACATTCAATATATTTTTCATTATAAATTTTAATTTTATATACTCATAGAGAAATATTCATTATTATCATATTTATTAATGTGTAGAGTGACATGTAATTTTTTTCAATTCATGGATCTTTTTTTTCAATTTATTTTCATATTAGTTGAAATAGAAATTAATAGCAAGAAAAATTGGTGCAACTATAGTTGAATGATTATATATATTATTGATAGATAAATTATATCATTTAACTTAAATTTAGTTTTATTATTTTGAAATTTAAATTTAGAAACACCTATAATCTATAATAATTAGTTTTAAAAGACAATTATTTTTTATTATATTTAATGTAAATTTTCAACCTCAAATTTCTAAAAAGAACCACTAAAGTGACCAAAAAAATCAACAAGAAATATGGAAACACACATCCAAAATTAATAACATAAATTTCATGGAAGTTCCATTAAAATGTAAATAAGAAATATACAGGTGATTCAAGTTCCAACATACCAAAATATCCCACCTAATAAAATTTAGACATGAATTCTTGTACAATATTATAAAAAATGAACTGGTGCTTGATCATTGGTTCTTTATTGAACCTCCGCCCATGATAGATTTAGTTCCCCCTATCATCTTGTCATGACAACATGGTACACACTAATTACATTGAAATACATTGATAGATGATCATGATAATAAGAATCAATACTAATGATCCCATCTTAGCTCTTCCAATGCATAAACTTTTCTAGTGCTGATGAATTATTCATGATAATAGTGATGATCAGGAGTCTGAATTACAACCAGAACATCATTTAGGTTTCCATCAAAAGAATTTTGGATAAAAAATATCCCGATATTATCATATTATGTTACATCCAAATGATTCACCTCTACATCATTATTTTGAACCCTAGTACGCATCAAATGAGACAGGTAATGATGAATGGCTAGTCTTCACAACTGATTTTTCTTTTAAAACTCATTTTGGTTAAAATTTCCTCAATATACTCATAATAATATATACTTGGCTGTAATTCCTAAATTATACAAAAATGAAAACATTTTAATTTCATCAATGTTTTTATAATTCCACTATGTGCAACTAGATTTTCACATTTCTTGATATAGTCTCCCTTTCTCAAGAACTAATTGATAAATTTCTCACTAGATTTCTGTTGAATGGTCTAAGAATATTTTTATAACTTTATCTTATTTTAAGTGGTTTCAATAAAAATTTTCTTCAATAGATTAAATTTTTTTTATCAATGTAACCAACCCCATTTTATTGGGTCTAAGGCTTGTTGGCATCACCAAATGGATATTATGACAATAGAATTAGTGACATGTCAGTTGTATTTTGACTCATGGAAATATTATCACTTAAAAATTCCATACACAATAATTCATTTTAGTATAATTTAGTTCTATTATTTCATGTGTATATGCACAAGGAATTGGTAATGAAAAATAATCACCATTACGCTTGGGAAAAAATATTCATCACTATCCTAGGATAATGAGAAATGAAAATATTCATTTTTTAGATTGTATTTTGGGGGGTTTTAATAAAGTTAGGCTAGAGAATAGAACCCATATACCTATACTAATGAAAATTCATTTTTGAGATCCTTTGATATGTCACTAATCTATTAAAAATATCTTTTCTATTTTTATTGTTGAGAAGAAACCAAATTAGGTGAACTTGACAATGTATTAGTATTCAATTCCATCAACATTTGATGAATCTTAGAATTACTAAAGTCTTTATGGGTTGTATTGTTTTAATGTGGAGATTCATCTGCTATGAATCAATTTTCACATTATATAAACAATCAATAGATCATGAGTTATGCTTCATAGATTGAATTTGGGGATATGGATATTTAGAACATAATCTTTCAGAGATGGTATTGGCATAACACATCCACCTAAAATATAGCTTTCCAGTTTCAACTCTCTTATATTCCTTGTGATAAAAATTGAATCTACAAGTGTTCAATAATTATTATCCTTAATAATTTCCTAATTAGATTTGTAAAATTTGAAAAGGTCATTTAAGACTATAATTAAAGCAATATATTTAATACCTACGGTTCTCATTGCACTAAATGGTTTGTTATATTATTGAGTTAGGAACCATTATCAATTAAAATTAGCATTACTAGAATATAGAATTTTAGATTAGACATCTATCTACTTCTTTTACTTGTATTATAAAGAAACAATATTTCATATAAACCTATGAAACCACTATCTATCACGTCAAGTACTTTAATTTGATCCATAGATAACAGTTACTAGTTTTCTTAAATGGATGATGATATATGTCTTCATTATAACTTATATCTTTACTTGGGAAAATTTTATTGAAGTTTTCTTTGGGAATTTAATCAAACGATCCAAGCACCATAAACTGATATTGACTTACGAGCTAGTTGAAATGTTAGGGAGAATAAAATAGGTTGGGATTATAGATCCTTTTTATTAGAAAGTAGAAATCACAAATTGAAAGTAAGAAAAGGTGGTTAGAAATTTCAACCCTACCCACTTTCAAAGGAAAAACTAAAAGACATCATCAATAGAAACATCACATGTCATTATCAAGTTCATTACTAGTTTCATAATCTTCATACAGGTAGGAATCATATCTCAAGGAGATGAACATATTAGACAGTTTTTCCCTCCCTTGTGGTATAAGATTCAATCTAGTACTCATAGTGGATTTTAACATTGAGTAGTCCTTCCTTAGACTGAACTTTTTCATTAGAACATGTGAGAAACACTCATAATCCTTCATTCATCATTTAGCATCTTTATCCATGTATAAAGTACTATCTCTCTTGACATTTCCATCCTTTATACCTTAATATAGATATGATAAATCTCCCCAATTACTAATTACACCAGAGATATTCATTGCATCCAAGATAACATTATGATAGTCAATACCATGTTTCATTTGTGTATGGTCATTCTAAATATCCTCATGATTATTAACATTGATGTGCCCTTACATGTCATGTTTCAACACATTCCAAGTGGAAAAAGCCACCCCAACATGGCATTCAACATCAACCTTCCCTATGACACCTGCATTCAAGCCCTTATCCTATTTACTAGACTTTCCATTTTTGTTAGCCTGATTAAGACTTATAGAATCATAAGCAGCCAGAAGAGGCTACTATTATAAGTGAAGAAAAAACCTCCCAGGTGAACCTCTAGTCCCACCCTATCCAAAAGAACTACCCTTACAAATATCTAGTTTAAGAGAGGAAGCAACATTGATTTAAGAATGTAGACCAACAACCTCTTCCATCCTTTCCCATGACTGATAACTAAAAACTGATTCACTACCATGTTATGTCTCATAATTTCCTTGAAGGGTTGCAATGATAATGGACCATGAACCTCCAAAATTATCTCCTTTGAGATTGATTGACATTTACCAGAATGAATCTTCCAGAATCCCCCATAGACTACTAAGTTTGATCAACTCCAACCATCTTCTCTCTTACTATAACATCAGCAACATGGCCCTTTACTTTCTTCTTACAAAAAACAATCACCTGGGATGCATGATTTAGTCCCATACCACTATCCACCACATATGAAGTACCATTACACTGAGCCAGCAAAGTAGAATCATTTGAAGATCCATGGTCTTGTGAACCATTCAAATTAATCTACTTCTATCCTGTTCCATCCACAACAAAACTTCTATTTCCATGTAATTTTTTCTTAATCATTTTCCTTTTAAAAATCATTTCATCATGAACCTTTAAATAAAAAAAATGAGTATATATTATTCTTAAAACATTATTCCTTAAAATGATCAATCAATATACAATTCACGCATTAAGTAGGAAAACTTTCAGAAGTAATTTGAAATGTCAATGATAAATTTAAACAAAATCATACGAGTGTTATTATGGTCACTGGTTATATAATCATATATTTATTTATAATGTATTCATTATTATTTCAAAATCTTCTATGGTTTGAAATTTTAAATTATTTTATAGTCATATTATCTTCTATTATTCAATTCTTCATGGAGATCGAGTTTCTTAGAAATCATGGATGATTTGAACTTCAATAATGATATTATGGTTAAATTATTACATTCCCTATTATGTGCCATGTATATATATCAAGGAAACAAACACTATAATTATTTCTTCTCATGGTCACATTGAACTCAGTTCAATTTTTACTAATAAAATGAGAGGATAAATGCGAAGACGTAGAAAGTTTTTTTGTTAATCCTCATTACAATGTGTCGAGTGATGATAATAATGACAAGAGAATGATGACTGACTAATTTTTTATTATTATCAAAAGCCAGTTTATGGGATTCGGTTCCCACGTACAACCAAAATTCAAACAAACAAAAACTCAAGGAAATCAACAAACAAAGACTTACCCATTATAGAAGGGTAAATCATCTCCACATCCCAAGCTGGATTCATTTTCACCGGTAGCCGTAGCCGATTCCCATTCTGGCGATCTCCAGTATTTTTCACTTTTAACCCGACTCCTGAGAATTTCCAGAGCTACTTGATCTGAAGAAGTCCCCTTGGTCAAGCTACCCTTCTTGAAGGCCACGGTCACCTCACTATTCCTCTTGGAGGAGGACCTAGTCTGCAGCGGTCGATGAAGACAAGAATAATCCCTCCTTTTCCGTCTTCTAGGATTAGCCGAAACAGGACCTTCTACTGAAACCTGAGGCTACTTCCCACTGTGAACAACATCGCTAAAAGATCGACCAATGGGGCCACTCATGTTTTCTTTACCTTCCCCAAATATCCCCTTTCCTTTACCGGACTGGACCCCCAAAGCCGTTACATGTCTCCCATCATTTTCCTCCCTCCGCTGATCTAGAGAATTATTTTCCATCAAAGGTAGGGAGTCACTCTTTACAGGTTCCTTTTCCAAAGTCACCGAATAAGCCTCTAACACACCACCACCAGTCTGAAGATCCGGATTCCTAACTGTTTCAACCATGGTAAAATTTCTGACCACTAAGTGGTTATCTTCCATTTCCAGACCACCAGCATCTAAACCCCTGTCTCCAGCCTGTGTAAACACCACTGACTGGCTCCCTAAAGCACCTTCAATTAGTCTGCCAACATTAACCGGCTGACTCACTGAAGGTCCCATGACACCACCGATTTCATCAACCAATCCTTCAATCAGCTGTCTCCCTGAAGTCTACTCTGTATCCTTCTGTCTAGTCAGACCAGCCTCCTCCATACCCTCAGTTATCAAGTTAGAGAAACTATCAAACCTATTACTCAGTGAAAGAAAAGGTTGTGCCAAAGGATCCAAACCTTTGGGTTCCTTGACACCAACCGAGCCTACCACATCTGCAGGAACCAAGGTCCCCCCATTCCCATCCTTCCCTGCACATTCACTAACCAGATAACTAATAGAATCCCCAGTCTCCCACCTTAACCTGTTAAAATCTCCACTGTCTTTTGGGTTAATCCTGTTTTCCCCCAAAATTCCAGAGTCATGGTTATTGCACTCAAAATACACCTTACC
This sequence comes from Viscum album, assembly GCA_963277665.1. Classification (NCBI taxonomy): domain Eukaryota; kingdom Viridiplantae; phylum Streptophyta; class Magnoliopsida; order Santalales; family Viscaceae; genus Viscum; species Viscum album. The sequence continues at coordinate 556,172,818 of OY728126.1, read as the reverse complement.
GGATCCAGCTTCCTTACCATTATGGGTTGTACTAGACCCACCAGCACACCCATCTCTGCCCACAGGACCTATGGATCTCAGCTCATGACCCCTCTCTAAACCATCTTCCAAATGGGAGTCATCTTCCATGGATAGAGCATAATTCCTTTTACGGTGGTTCTTCCTCTGTCGTATTGCATATCCCATTTGACATACCTCCGTTGCGTGACCCAGCCTCCTACAAGAAGCACAAAACTCGATCCAATCTTCATAAATGACTCGCTGCTTACAACAATACTCTTCACCAATCGTAACCCAAACAAAGTCATACGGGATGCGAGATGCATCGATTTAAACACACACCCGAGGGTTTACCGGATGGCAAACCGCCTTGGTGCGACTATCAGAGAAAAGAAAACGACCAGCCATGTTGCCCATCATTCTAATAATTGAAGGATTTTGAAACAGCAATGGAAGTTTGGGAAATCTTACCCAGACCGCGATGGATAGAGAGTCGCAGTTCATATGAAGATCAAATGACCAGCGGAGCAGCAAAAAGCGAGTTCCCTGGAAGTAGCGCGGTGCTCTCGACCACGCCTGAATGAGATCAGCTTCTGACTCGAAACAGATCATTATCTGCTTACTGTAAAGCAGGCCAACCACCGCGCACTCTTAAAGATCCCACGAACCGAAAACAAATCGGTCGAAGTCATCCACAGAAGGCCTCCTGTTCTTAAACTGAGCCACCAAAGTTAGATTCAACAAGCTAGAGGAATCCGAGAACTCGGCAGAAGAGAGATGGAGATTCGGCACCCCATCAACCAGATATGGGACCTTAGGTCAAATAGACGATTTTGGGAAGGGAGGAAGAAAATCCGGGTTAGTGAAGGGTTGAAAGAACCATTCCCTCTTGTAAACCGGTGTTTCCCCCTCCCCCGTCGTGGGGGGAGGGGACGGCGCAGAGGCCGCCATCATCACCTTCCAAGGAGGAGCGTCAAGGGTTCGCGAGAGAAGCTCGCGAGAGGAAAATCCTCAACAAGAGAATGATGATTACTTGCGTTTTAACATGCAGATTCATATGCCTCTTGTGGATGAGAAGAAGAATTTTACTAAAGATATTGAAATGAATGTGTAGTATTCCATTTTATCATTAATAATGTGTATCATAAAGATCCATAAGATGTAGTTTTATTAGTATTTGGCCATGGAGTTTGTGGAGCAGTTAAGGCCTGTATGTTTAAGGTAACATATTGAGTCCTAATTTTTGTTTGAGTGATTACACTAACCTATTTATTACCCTTATCTCATTATTATACTATTTCTTTAATTATGAATGCATAGTTTCATTTAGTTTGTGATGGAATATGCAGAGCATTTGAGGACCTCATATTTAAGGTAATATATTGAGGTGTGATTTTGGTTTGAGTGAGTACAATAGCCATTTTATTCCCATCTTATCATTCTCATTCTATGGATTAAAATGTGAATTCACAACATGATATCAAATAAATAACCAATATGACTAAGGATCTCTTGATATTACATGGAATTAAAGGAGGTCACAGATATGTCAAGCACTTTACATGGAAGCGATGAAGTGTTAGGTTCCTACAAACGATTAATTTTTAATATATGAACTCTTTTATAAGTTATTCAATAAGAAATATATACACCCAAATTTATTTGATTATAGTGTTTGATAGAATAAAAGGTGTTAAACTATGGATGGATGAGATTCCAATAAGTGTGGGCTTCTATAAATATTGTTTCATGGAGGATAGAAAGGTATGAGTGTTGTATATTTTTTTTCTTTATTATAGTCTCAAATGGGAAATAACATATTGGGCATTAGAGACCTGGGAATGTTACAAACTATATAATACCAATATATGTTGGGTCATTTATTTTTACTAATTTCACTCCTAGCTTGTTGGAACTATTTTACTCATCATAATTTGAAGTCATTTTTCATATTCATTTAGTTTGTTTTATATCTTCAAGCCTGTGTACATGAAGTATACTTTCCTACAAGTTTAACTCAATTTTTTATGTCTTTATCCTCACTAACATTTTCATTTTGTATGTGTTCAGCCCAATGATTTCATTTTTTGTCAATAACATGTCAACGTGTGCCTGTTGATTGGATGATTGAAGCAATGAAGATTGGAGAATACTAAATCTGATGATTGTAGAACTGGTCCTAGGATCCAAGACTTGTATCAAGGTGATACATTGTCACAGAACTTGAAGAATTCCATGCAATACTCAATTGAATGAGGAGAAGAATATCCTTACATAGTCACTAAGTGGATAAAGTGTTGAAGATCCATATAATGACTTCTTACTGGATGAAGGTTGTGCAACAAAGATTACCATGCATTATGATTCAAATGCATGAGAAATGAAGACATGATCCATGCATCATCCATGATTAGATTAATGGAATGTTTTAGGTCTTGGAGTTTTTATTTCAAAAAGAAATAGAAGGGTGATTTTTTTTTGTAATTCTCATTCCAAAAAAATATAATAAGAAGAGAATAAGGGGATTGGTGTTTAAGGATGGAATTTTATATTTGTGACTACTTAGACTAAGTATTTATTATTTGGTGCATTTACCAAAATAATGGGTCCATTCATGGAGACCAGTTGAGGTCATCACCTCAAGAACATGCAGGATCTAAGGGGTCAACCGTGCTGGAGGGAATCCCTCTAGATCAGACCCACATTAGGCGGGATGTCAGTGGGCCATGTATAAGCCCGTAGGGGCCACACGGTGATGAACCCATGCAGTGTAGGTGCTAGGTGCGTGCCTGAGAAGTAGAGTGGGTTCGAAGAGTATGCCCAAAAAATAACTAGTGCAGGGCGGCACTAGAGAGGGAGAAGACAATTAATTGAATGAGGGATGGAGCACTAAGGCTTATAAGCTATGGAAATTCCATGTGGTGTTTCGATGTGGGAAGAGATTTTAAAAACACAGAAGCCATCTGAACCATCCATCTGATCTGTATATCATCGCGACCACTCATCACATCCCACGAAAACACTTCTAATCCCGATCATCCACTATCCGCCTGTGATCGATCCAACGACCGAGGAGAGGCACCAAGGGTGTCTTTATACTTTGGACACCCGCGACCACCCGATGTGAACCAGTACTCCATCGCCACTACCTCACCTCCACAATCATACTTTTTCCTCCTTAGAAGATAAAATCCATCGCATTAGGATCATATAAGCAGACCAAACACATGCATGCAATTAAATTTTCATGCATGCAATGAAATTCGAAGATCACTCGAGGCCGAGAGAAAACGAATTTGAGGAGGCCACATGAGATGTTCGATGTTCAAGAAGATGGTTTTCACGCATTCTTAAATGCATGCATGTGATGTTTCCTCCATAAAAGAAGGATCCACCTTGAACAGAACCGAATCGAGAGATTTGAAAAATCCCATCCCGCAATAAAAATATTCAAACCGAAGATCTCAGGAATTCAAAGTTTTTCATCCCACAAAATGTTTTATATAGATTTTAAGGAAATGGATCGGTGAACCAATCCTATAAATAGAGAGCCTTCAATCCTTGGTTTCTTAATGAAATCATTGAGAGGGAAATCTCGTTTCTTCGAGAAAAAAATCACTACACAAAGGAGTTCTACACAGCCTTTCTATGCAAGATAGAGTTTCCGCGCAACCCTATTATGAAAAGGAGAGATGCAATACTCTTGTGCGAAGGATTCCCGTTCATCCCTTGTATAAATAGAAGAATCTCGAACCACCTTTGTTCACAAAAGAAACCGAAAACGTGATTGGTTCCCTACAACCCTTACCGTTCTTCATGTGTGAAGAAGAATCCGCATGTACACAATAAGTGCATGCACCATTATGATACTCTAAGAAGTTAACAGATCCAAGGATTCCTCCCTTGTTTTATAAAGGATAAGAACCCACACATAAAACATTCACATAATCATCATGGCTGTGTGTGCATTATTTGAAGGAGAATAAACCTAAGGCCCTTAGAGAAGAAAATAAACCCAAATTTTTGGGTGTATGCATAAAAGGAAATTGCATGCATGATTCACATTCATGAATATGCATGAATTGAGACACCCAAGTGTGCAAGAACAAACCCACACATTGAATAAACCCATTCGGGTTTGAAAAAGAACACAAATCAAGTAAGTATTGTGTGTAAACATTTGAAGGAGGTAGAAATAAGAATAAAACACAAAATACACACACATGTATTGAATATAAATCAAATATTATGTGTGTGTGTGTGAACAGAACCAAAGATGAGAAACCATTGTGTGTGAAAAGTGATTTGTGAGAGACTGAAATATTCAATCATAGTTTGTTGAAGCTACATGAATAGAAGGAAGACTATAAATCCATTTGAAGGAAGAATTTGAAACTGGAGGGCATAACCAATTTTTTGAAGAAAGAAGAAGGTGAAAAGAAGTTGGGGGGGGGGGGGGGGGTTAACCAACTTGTAATGGGGGGGGGGGGGGTCTAAAAAATCACTATCTAAAATCATCTTCTGATATAGTGAAGAATCTATGTTGGAGAGAATAACTAGCATGACAAGGAGTAGGTATTTGTACCGAACCTTGTAAATCCCTTTGTCCTATGCTTTTGTTTTACAAAATCATTTGAAGAGTGAATCAAGGCTTTAACCAGACACAAAGGTTGAATTAAAAAAAGTGACAATTCGTAAAAAGGAAAAAATTAAGATTATATAAGGGGGTCATTGATTCACCCCTCCCCTCTCAGTGATATTGCACCGGTCTATGTATTTCAAGTGGAATCAGAGTGAGGTTCCCTCTGTAAGGATCTACTACTTTCAGAAGATGGAGAATATAAATTCTTTCAATAGCAGGGGTGTTCTTACTTTCAATGGAAAGAATTTTCATAGTTAGAAGAATAGGATGTTACCCTATCTTTTTTCTCTTGGACTTGAAGTTAGAGATGCAGCTACATTTGGATTCCCTTCTATTACTGATGAAACTATTATGAATTTCACTGAGAAAAGAAATATGGAAGTTGACGGAAAAGCTCAAAATGCCATCTTAATGTCTCTTCTAGAAAAAGTGTACACAATGTTTATGGGACTTAAAAATTCCCAATAAATTTGGGACAAATTGAAAAGTAGCTATGAAGGAAACATGAATGTCAAGGAAGCCAAATTGAAAATTTAGAGGAGAAAATTTGAAGATATCAAGATGGGAGAAGAGGAAAACCTTGATGATTATTTCACTAGACTCAATGATATTTTCAATAATATTTGGGGTTTTGGAGAGAATTTGGATGATTCATCTATTATAAAAAAACTAATGAGAAATTTTCTGAAAAGGTTTGATCAAAAAGTTTCAGATTTGGAAGATAAAGATGATTTTTCTCTTCATGAGTTACATAACATTCTCATTGCATATGAAATGCGAAAGATCCCAGTCTTTAAAAAGAATATGAAATATGAGATGGCTTTCAAGGCCATGAGAAAACTCAAAAATCAAAGATGACGAAGAATCAAAATCAAGTGAATCTGATAATGAAGATAAAGATGAAGAATATAAAAAAATCATTACTCTTATATCAAAAAGATTCTGGAAAGTAAAATTTAATGGAAAAGAGAAACTACGACCAAGGTGTTACAACTACAATAACACTGGGCACTTTGCTATAAATTTTCCTAAGAAAAGGTTTGTTGCACCTGATATACAAGAAGAAAAACCACAAAATAAGAAATGGGTTAGAAGCTCAAAAGACTCAATCAAATTTGGTATAATAAAAAAAAGTTCTTACATGGTGAAAGAAGAAGCTATGTGAGCAAAGAAGAAGATGTTGACTCCACATCAAACAAAAAACCAGAAGATGAAACTAATTTAATGGCTCATTTGGAAAAAGGGTTTGATACTTGTAGTAGCAAATATGATGAAAGAGAACAGACATATCTTTAACTCAAGTTGAAAAATGAATTAGAATCATTCCTTGAGAAAAACAGAAAGCTCAAGAAAGATAAGAGGTTGTTACTGATAGAAACAGAGAAGATTGATGGAGAAAAGGAAGAATGTATACAGAAAGAAAAATTTTACATTGATGAAATCAAAAGACACAAACTGAAGGTATCTTAAATAAAAAATATGGTAAAAGACCTTGAGGAGATACTACACCTCAAAGAAGAAGAGAAATCAATGACCCAGTCCAAGTGGCTTGAGGCGCATAACATCTTGAAGAAGATCAAAGAAGATTTCAACAAGGCTGTTGAGGTCAAGGAAGAATCATCACACAATGGTGAAATGAAGCTGGTCAATTAAACACTAATCAAGTACCAAAATACCTCTGTTATTTCTAATAATGAAGGTTAAAAAACAAATATGAGACAAGTTTGGAGAACAAAGTCTTGTGAAAAATCCCCTTATAATCTATAGGAAGAGAGAAATCCTCCATGAAGATTTACTTAGGTTCTAAAAAGAAAACAACAACAATCTTCCAGACAAGAATCCTATTAGCCAGGAAGATCTATGTTTATAGGATACTACTGGTGTTGGAGAGTTTTTGGGCACAAAGCATATTTATGCTGGTATAACATGTATCTACCTCAAGTAAGACATGAATCAAGGGGGATCTATTTTGAAAACAAAAGGAAAATAAAGAAATCATCTAATCTCCCAACTCAGAACAAATCTAACTGCTTGGAAGAAGCTTATGGCAGATGTGATCAGCATGGTAATAATGCTGAAAAGTGCATGACTGTTCTTACTGAATAATCCCTCAATGTCTTGAAAGGAAAATGAATTCAGAAAATAAATGGAGAAAACTCATGTTTTGCTGAAGTTGCTTTGAAATCTAGTATTAAAACCAAGTCATGGATTCTCGATAGTGCATGTTCATCACACATGATTGGTGATACAAAAATAATAAGCAACATAGAAAATCATGAGGGAGGAGTCGTAATCTTTGGAAATGATTGTAATCTGAAAATCAAGGGAGCTGGAAAAGCTATGATTGAAGCCAAAAATATGAAGTCCAATGATGTGTTATTTGTTAAAGGGTTAAAACACAATTTTATTAATGTGAGATAAAAATGTGATGATGGAGATGAGGTATTGTTCAAAAAGGATTCATGTGTCATCAAAAGTTCAATGGATGGAAGAATCATCACTCGGGAAAAAAGAACCACTGGAAATATATATCAAATTGGAGATTCTATTGATTCATGATACTTGAGTTCCAAGGATGAAAACAACCTCTGGCATATAAGACTTGGTCGTCTTGGTCAAAGGAGTATATGAAAAATCCTAAAGTATAAAATTGTGAGATAGCTTCCCAAATTGAAAAGATAAAGGGATGATGTTTGTGAAACATGTCAGAAAGGAAAATTAACTCAAAGTTCACACAAAGGAGTGGATATGCTATCCACTAGGTCCCTTGAAATTATTCATACAGACATATGTGGGAGAATGAGATAAAATTCTAGAATAAGTGATCTATATTACAAAACATTTGTTGATGATTGCACTAGATTGAATAATTTCATGTTTATTAAACACAAGTTAGAGGAAACCATAATGTTCAAAAAAATTAAAAGGTAAGTTGAGAAGGAATTGGGTATCTGTGTCAAGAATGTGAGATTAGAAAATGGTAATGATTATACTTGAGATTCTTTTGAAATCTATATCTACAAGAATAGAATCAAGAATCAATAAAACACACCCTATAATCCATAGAAAAATGGAGTAGCTGAAAGAAAGAACAAAATCCTAGTTGAAATGGGCAGATCTATGTTGGCTGAACATAACATCTTGAAGTTTTTTTTGGAGAGAAGCTATAGGCACTACCATACATATACAGAACATATGTCTTCTCAGACCATAAATACAAATGATAGCTTATTAAATGTGGTACAATAGAAAACCAACTGTTAAATACATCAGAGTTTTTGTAAGTCCCTGCATCATAAAGAATAAGAACATTAATCTGGGAAAATTTGAAGAAAAGGAAGAGAAAGGGATCTTCATGGTCTACCTATATAACATCCTGGTTCCGGAAACCACCCATAGGTGCCCCTTACCCGGTTGGTCACATGGCCTCAAGCACTTTCCCCGAATGCTAGAGGCTGCCGACTAGCAGCAAGGACTTTGGTTGTGATAGTGGGGAAACTATGCCCTCAATGGAAGAGTACACATCGGAATTAAACAACACACATACAATAGAGGAAGTAGTAAACATCCATACAAGAGTAAACAATGGAAGACTGAGATAAAGAAACAACTGGAGCATACATATATATAAATGATGCATGATGCATATGTCTAGGAAAGTATCCAAACAAGTCACAATGCTGGAAATACAAGCAGTACTAAAAACAAGTACAAAAGAAAGCTGAACAGCTCCTCACCATCGCAAGCCTAAGATTGGTCCCATGCTCCCCAACTCCACAGCTAGTCAAGTACCTGAAGTCAAAGGATGCTTTACCTTATCTATACCTAACACAATGTAATCTATTTGGGCCTAAAATCATGACCCAAACAGGGTGTGAGACAAAATACTAGCAGGCAACCACCCGAAGATCTGTGCCCAATAGTCAGTGAATATATGGTAGGTAAAAGTACAGAAAATAGTAAACAAGAAGTAATCAGCGGAAAACAATCCACAGTTTCTAGCATATAATTTACAGACAAGTAATCAGCCACTCAATCAAGTAGAAAAAACATGTAACCCTCTGGGTAGTTCTCAAAGCCTAACCCCTATGGTTTAACCTACAAGTACTAGAAACCCTCTAGGAGGCACACACAGTCTCACCCCTCTAGTTCATCTAAAGAATAGACTCTCTGGGGAAGCACTCACCTTCAATTCCACCTATAGTCTCATATCATACTAAAGGCACTCTGGGGAAGCACTCAACTTCTCATTCCCCTTGTGTCCCGTGTTGAGTAATTACAAACACTCTGAAGAATCACTCAACGTCAATTCCCCCTGTGGTCTCGCATCGTATTATAAAGACACTCCGGAGAAGCCCTTACGTCTATTCTCCCTATGGTCTACTATACTAGGTTCCCACAGCCCTGTGTAAATTCAGAAAGTATCGCATTGCGTAATGGACAAGTTAACCTCAAGAACTACTTGGATAGTAATCTAAAGCATCTCAGCAAGAAATAACAACAGTCACCCCATCCTACAATACATGGCATGGAAAAAACAACAACAATTAAAAGTTAACTAGACCCAACAGTCCAGACAGGCAAGAACATGCATGGAAAACACTTCCAAAGCCTAAAAATTATCCCAAAACACAATCAAAACTCTACTCTAGAATACAAGAAAAGCAGGAAATCAATAGGGCTAAAACGGTAAACACACAATACCCCTTTCAAGGGTATTGGAGAAATTTGCACATAATATTAAAAGACATTCAATGGAAAGGCACAAACCACCTACCTTGACGTTAGGATATTGATATACTTGAACCTTAAAGATTGATTATCCTTGGAACATTGTATATCTAAGAAAACGTCCTAAATGGTCAACCCACGATAACTTGAGAAAGAGGGAAAATAAAAAAATGAAACTCAAGAAGAAGGAAGAGATTACCACTGTGGTTCTAACGCAATCACGATGGTCGATTTGGAGAACAGATTAAGGATCGGGGGCTCGGAGAAGTTTCGGCATCGTACGGTTCCTCTCGGCCGAACATGACCTTGAAGAAGACACTTCTAGGGATAAGATGCGACCCCCGTGTGTTTAATGAAAAAAACAAAGTACACAGCATGAAATTTTGGAGTACATGGCATGTACATGACGTTTCCATACCCCACATTAGGCGGCCTCCACATCACCTATACATGGCCATGTGTGTGCCCTTGACATAACCAGCACACGACCTCCAGCGACATCGAAGTACTCGGCGTGTATTTAGAAAAATTCCAGATTTTTCTTTTTTTAAAAAATGACCAGAAAAGGAAAACCATACCTGAAAAGAAGATTCGGGTTCTTACAAACTTCCCTCAAAGAAATTCATCCCCGAATTTCCCTAACGCGACGCAGAAGAAGAAAACCCGAACAGCTCCAACCACTGAGCTCGTACATTGGCCTCCCTCTCCCAAGTCTCATCCTGTACCAGCCCGTGCTGCCATAACACCCATATTAGAGGAATAGAATGGCCATGGAGAAACTTTTTACTACAATCAACAATCTGGATAGGATACTCCTCAAATGACGCATCCACTTTGAGCTCAACCTTCTCAGGTTGAAAGACATGAGACAGGTCTAAAAAGTAACGTCGAAGCTGGGAAACATGGAAGACGTCATGCATAGCCCAGTACCTCTAAGGTAAATGCAACCGATAGGCAACCGGCCCCACTCTTCCCAACACCTCAAACGGACTGACGTACCTCGGTGAAAGCTTACCTTATCTCCTAATCCTCATGTGCCTCAACCTCGGTGTGACAAGAAGGAAGAACTGATCCCCATCCTCGAACTACAAAGGTCATCTCCGCTAATCAGAATAAGACTTCTGCCGAGACTATGAAATATCCATCCTCTTCCGAATCAACTCTATCTGCTCTGTGGTCTCCTGAACAAGATGAAGTCCCAGAAAAGATGCCTCTCCTACCTTCAACCAACATAAGGGTGATCGGCATGGCCTACCGTACAAAGCCTCATAAGGAGCCATCTGAATAGTTTCTTTAAATATATTATTGTAGGCAAACTACACAAGAGGTATATGCTTCTCCAAATAACCTTCAAAATCTAGAATGCATGATCGGAGCATATCCTCAAGCACCTGAATCGTACGCTCAGACTAGCCATCTATTTTGGGATGGTATGCTATACTCAAAAGTACCTGTGTACCCAAAGCCTTCTGAAGCCCCTGCCAGACCCGAGAAGTAAAACGTGCATCCCTATCTGAAACTATGGAGTGTGGAACTCCATGCAGACATATAATCTCTCAGATGTACAACCTTCCTAGCTCATCGACACTGAAGGTCTCTTTGATCGGCAATAAGTGAGAAACCTTTGTAAGCCTGTCGATGACAACCCAAACAACATCATTCCCTCAAGGAGACCTCGGAAACCCTGTCACAAAATCCATCATGATGTCTATTTCTGATGCTTTCTGCCAGGGCACGGACAAGTCCGTCACACAGGGGGAGGACGCGCGGCTTGTGGCCCCGCATTCTCGCTTTCCAAAGGAGGGCGACATCCATTCCTTGTTCAAGGACGTCTGCTCCTTGATTGAAACCAGGATGATGGGATGTCAGTTCTTCCTTCCGTGGATTCCTCCTCGGAGCTCGTCACCTAGTCCAGGTCTCCCTCATAGATTTAAGACATATTCTTGAACCTCGTTCCTAGTGCCATATTTTCATGGACACCAGTTAATTACATTGCTTTCGTCGAGACACTCCAAGGGGTCTGGTCGGGGTAACAACCTTCGGTGAGGAGAATGGTCACGCTGGGGTGTCGTTGGCACACCTTGACGCTGGGGGATTGCCATGTCTATCTTCTGTCCCTTATTATAGGGCTTCTCGAGGGTGTAGAAGCCCGAGGCATCCCACATCAAACACGGGGAATTGTGTTCCATCTGAGGTTTTCCTCAGATTCCCATGTTTAACACGGGGTATGCCTCAAGTTTAACATATGGCGGAGACAGGTTGGACTGATCGGAACAATGAGAGTGGATAATATTGAAGGAACCCCTAGGGAGAACACTGATATTGGGGCCAGCACGTGGGCGGCTTCCCGGATACTATGGAGTGGAATGAGGTGGCTTGATCCCACCAGGATGTGGCGGCCCGGGTAAGGATCAATATGGGTGATGGAGTGAATAAAGGCTTGAACCTCATAGAGGCTTCCTACGTATCCCTATGGCAGGGAATCGAAGTCTGTGTAGTTTGGTGATATGGTGGGACACATGAGGAGCCGACATGTGTGAATGAACGCATGGATTGGAGCCTGGAGGATGTAAGACCTCCGGGCTGGGGCATGAGCTTCCTGAGTCATGTGGGCTCGAGGGAGAGTTCTAGATGAGACGTGGGTGTAGGATATGGGGGATTACGCTCTGAGGCGGACCATGATGGTGGAAATGGGGCTTACGCTCTGAGGCGGCCCATAACGGTGGTTGTGAACCGACACGGAGGGGTCGGAACAACTGAGTGATGGGCTTGAACCTCTAGGAGGCTTCTTACATACCATGAGTTAGTACGGATCAAAGTCCACGTAGTTCGGGGCATACAGTTTAACGTCATGCGGGTCGGGATACAGTTTAACGTCATGTGGGACGAGATAAAGTTTAACGTCATGCGAGAGGAGGGAATACAGTTTAACGTCATGTGGGACGAGGGAATACAGTTTAATGTCATACAGGAAGAGGTCATACAGTTTAACATCATGTGGGACGAGGGCATACAGTTTAACATCATGCGGGATAGGGGCATACAGTTTAACATCATGCGGGATGAGGGCATACAGTTTAATGTCACGCGTGACGAGAAATTTGGGGCTTATGCTATGAGGCATCCCAAAGGGTTGGAGAACCAACACAAAGGGGGTCGGAGAAACCGGGTGGTGGGCTTGAACATCGTGGAGGCTTCCTACGTACCATGCGTTAGCACAGATCAAAGTCCCTATAGTTCGCTGTGATGGGGCTAACGCTTTGAGGCAGCCCAAAGGGGATGTCATAGTCGATGCTCGCTCTAATCCCACTTGAGTCAGGCTTGGTGTGAGAAACAAGAGGCGGCAGGGACCAGACGATCACATCGTGAAGGGTGCATCTGTGAGAAGCAGAGAGGGGGCTTAGGCGTTAAGCGGCCCAAAGAGGAAACAGGGGCTTACACGTGGTTAGCAACCCTTAGTGTCGAGACATACTCCAAGATGGAGGCCCATGGTGTGACAAAGCGTACTGGGAAAGGGACTCCACTGGCCTTAGCAGTGGGGAATTACAGAGGTGCATGGGTGGAACCTTCCGTAAGAGAGGCTAGGGGCTTACACTCTGAGGCAGCCCTTCCCCTGTGGACAAACGCCACTCCAAAAGGAGGATATCATTCCATGTGAGGAATATTCCATTACTGTGGAGATGAGCGGTGTAAAGAATGTCCAAGACGGGGTGACCCTGCCTACGAGGCATGGGGTCGAATCATAGTTTAACGTCATGTGTTGAGGACGAGGTTCTTGGAAGTTGAACGTCCTACAGCTCGGATGAGGTGGGTTCCCTCCACAACCCTAGGGCTTACATGCCCAACACCCTCTACCCCTTGGGGAAGGTAAGGCATTGGAAAGGTCGTAAGTAAGGGGGGCCATAGGGAGAACCATCGAGGGGTCCATGTTAGCGTGGCTATGCGAAGAAGAAATAGCCATTAGCATGCCTATGTGAAGAAGCATCAGGAAAATCAACGCAATGGGAAACACCGCCCAAGGGACCTTGAGGTTACTTCGTACAAGCCTGGAAGGCCGTACGGGAAAACAACACATGGTGTGCATGCCCGGTATGGAGGACACATGCGCCTATGCAGGAAGGCACCCGGGGGGTGTAAAGGTGAAGGGTTCCAGGGGTTTGCACGCAAAGAGAAGGTTTGCGCGTAAAACACCGGGATGGTGCACAAGAGTGGTAGAGGGATTGCGTGCAGAAAGGGGGATTGTGTGCAAAGGGCCTGGATTGCGCGTCGGGGAAATGGCCGATACCTAAGGTCTGGAAAAACCTAACAAAGGAATTGCGTGCAATTTGGAAAGGATTGCGCGCAATTGGAGGCAATTGCGCGCAATGGGAAGGGATTTCGCGCAAAGGAGGAACCCTGAGGAGTTGGCAAATTCACTTAATCTAGTGGTATTGCACGCAAAGGCGAACCCCAGGGCAAGGTTGTGTGAAAATGGTTATTACCTAGAAGTCATATTGCGCGCACGTGAGCTGGTCCAAATTCCTCAACCCCAAAATGGTTGGGGTCACCTTCTATTTATAGGCATTCGCCGTCGTGGAATCCGGGAAGCGTGCGAAATATTCTGTGCCAGGACCCATCGACGTGCAAGGTCTCCCCGCGCGCAACCAGGCGCACAAAATTGTGCGCCGCACTAGTTATTTTTCGTGAATCCCAGGAGTACTTTGCGCGAACAACATTTTTCCGCATGAGTACCCTTTAATTTCACGCACCACTTCCAGGCCCTCCGGACCAGGCCTCTGAGTCCGAATATGAATTTGCTTGGTAATTTCTAAACTTCTTCTAGGAGTTACGGACTTTTTTCGGCATCTACAAATTCCCCCCCTTGGAATTGGATCAGCGAGAGGTCGCAACGATCAGATTCCGAGGGAAACACTGAAACGCCGAAGTGGTGGATCTCCTGGGCACTCTTTGCACAAAAAACCAACAGGGCGCACAAAACTCTAGATCGATGGGGAATTCTCTTTCTGCGTGGTGCAGAACCCTGACCTTGCCTATAAAAGGGGCGCTGGGTCCCAAATTCCGTACTCAAGATTTTCCGCGCGATAGGCTCAACGCTCTTGTGCATGAAATTTCTTCCGCGGCTGCACGCAAAAAAATCTTTGGAAGCGCGTAATTCCTTCTGAATTTCGGCCGCATTTACGCGCCAACTCTGGGTATTCCACAACAACTGTTCTGATTGCGTGCCTAACTCTTGAATTGCACACCGCAAGTCCAGATTGCATGAAACCCTTTCTGATTCAGTGCACCTCTTCCTGATTTCATGCAACTCTCAAGAAAATTCGGAATGGCTACAAACCAAGTTTATGAGGGGGAAGTCGCCACTCGTAGAGCTGAAATGGCGGCGAATGAGGAGGTTTATGGCGCCATGGTGGTCGTTTCTAACAACCCAACCTTGTTCAACCCGCTGACCCCCACCCAGAAAGAGTATCCCCTGTCTGACAACCTCCCGCTCTGGATATCCAGCATCTTGGAGGAGGTTCCCCTGCCGGGCTTTGAGGTGGACATACCGCGGTCATGGGTGACCCGGGAGGACGAGCTTCCCCGCTACAACATCACCAACAACGACCATCCTACCAGGGAAACCAGGCACATGGACGTATATGTCCTGAACTCGATGACCAGGACCATTACTGGGGATGAGCCTGCCGCGGAGAATTCTCCGGACCTCTATGCAAGAACGTTCCGTCAGAGCATCATAGATGAGACTAAGGGCTGGATGAAAGATTGGGACCTACGCTCTGGGGGAAACTTTACTAGTGGGTGGGCCTGGGCATTCTGGGTTCACCATACTTGCGACCAGTTTGGGGTCGAGCTGCTGTATATTGGCCTGTTCGAGGCGGTATGGACGTCACAGTTCCACTTCCACCATCAACCTGAGCTCGGGCCGAAACTATTCACCCGGTGGTCCCCTGATACCAACACATTCCACCTTCACCATGGGGATGTTGGCATCAGCCTCTGGGACGTTCACTGCATCAGAGGTATCCCACTGGAGAGAAACCAATATGACGAGTTCGTTCCTCTAATGAACACCTGGGAAGACAAGTCACGGACCCCTATTCTTACATGGCACCTGTTGGAGCTAGCCTAAGAGTGGCCGGGGGTCAAGGAATTCCAGAAGGACATCGCCTATAAGGACTGGTTCAGCCTGTTCCTGGAGAAGGACCTAGTGGTCAAGATGCTGGGACGGGGTAAGCAGTGCCCAACTGTGGCCCAAAGGAGAAGGAATGGGTCATACTAGAGGGTCCTAGAGGTGGGGAAATACCAATCGTGGGGATACCATGTCATTGAGGCCTAGGAACCGAACGTCCGGTACGCCGGGTTCCTCGCCGCCTTCCTGAGTAGGTGGATCTTGCCGGTGCGAATTGTGAGAATGGGCATCCATACAGCAACATTGGGGATGGCGGGCACCATGGCCGCCAAAAAAAGGTTCAATTTAAGGGTCCTCATACTGGCCAAGCTGTATACCATTCTAGGGCGTATCTCACACGGGGGGTCGCCTCGGAGGGTATGTGGCCCCTTCCAGATCTTTCAAGGCTGGGTGGCTGTTCATCTTGGCGGGTATACTTTCCCAAATGCCATCCGTCCTCCGGGCAATGGCCTGTGACCGTCTCTGCTGAACATCGCTGAGGTGGAGCCGATGACGCTCAATAAGGAGGGAATAAGGATATGAATCGGTAACCACTCCAATTTCAACTTCATCCCATTCCCCACCCCAGTCGGCCAGATGGTGGACAATGGGAGAGGCTCACTGAAGCAGCAAGAGTATTTTCAGAGCATCCGGGGCGGGGTACTCGTGGCTCGGATCGACGAGAAGGTGATCTGCGAGCCTTACGTGATATTCCGATTCCCCAAGCAATTCGGGTGCCTCCAACGAATGTGGAAGAAGGTATTTACAGCAGTCTAGGAGGAGAAGAATCCCTGCGTCCTGCGCCAGATGTGGTTGATGTTCACCACTTTTGGCTCTGGGGACGTCATCACCCTTCCTCCCACCGGGGTCGACGCTGGCCTAGCAACCGAGTACGCCGAGCACTGGACCATTGTGTACCCTGAGGGGCTTTTACGCAAGCGAGTCCGGCAACTAGAGACTACCCATGTGGAAACCGGGTGACGGGGGAGGCAAGGTGCTGTTAGAAGGGGAGAACCAGGGGCGCGCCAGGCAACGAGGCCTATGCAGGCCGGGACCTCAGTAGCGGGGACATCATACGGTGCCTCCGCGAACTCGTTGTCCAGAGGGGGGTCATACGAGGCGGCCAGGGAGCATCCTGGGAAGAAGATAAGATACCTGGTCGAACCTTCCCACGATGAAATTTTCCCATCACTGTGGTTGGCCTGGATGACCCTATGGCAATCAATGAGCATTGAAGCCATCTGGCAAAAGATAATGCAGGATGGGATCCAACTTCCAGAGGTTGGGCTCATTCGAGTTACCAACAGAGTAAACTTCCATCGGCGACATGCCTATCTGATGACCATGGACAGATACGCGCGCCAAAGGGGTCGGCCTACGGAGCCACATTTCTTGGTGAAAGTGATGCTCGACCAAGAACACGATCAGGAAATGATGCCTCCGGGAGAAGGTGACAGTGACGAGGAGTCGGAGGGAGAGGAGGAAACAGGAGAAGATGAAGGATAAGGAGAAGATGAAGGAGAAGGAGAACTCGAAGGCGAGGGGTCGTAGGGGGTGACCTACCAAATGTGTCTCCGGGAGAGCGACGAGAGATTGGGCTCTGATCTTGACATAACCGAGATACTCGAGGTCTATCTCTATCTCTATTCATTTTCTTTCTTTGTCGATTCTATTCTATGACAACCCTGGTTTTATTACAAACATAAACACGATTTATTACATAAAACTTCACTTGATACAATAAAGAAGATAGATAGGTTTAGTGTCTTTGGGGCTTAGGATCATTACATAAAAACTTGAAACATGAAATAGAACATCTTTATTGAAAACTTCCTTTACATGACCACTACATTCCCTCGTACTTAGCATTGCATGGGATAACCTGAGGACATGTATAAGAAAAGGGAGAGCTATAAAGCCTAGTAAGGGAGTAAACATGGAATAACATGAGGAGTAAAATACATGTTAGAGAATAGGCATATCAATAGAGCATAAAAGAAACATGAACATAAAGGCATGATAACGCATGATAATCATAACATGGAAATGTGCCAACAACACTTATCATGGAATTAGCATGAGCCAAGGCTCATTGCACATGGAGCATGAGTAAATACCCATTGCACATAAAGCATGAGTAAACCCTCATTGCACTTGAATTAGCATGATTCAACACTCATTTCACATGACGTATCATGATACTATACTTTACCCAATGTATTGGAGTGCTATAAGGGCACACCCTTCTTAAACAATTCATTTCATGCATAAGTGTGCCACATCGATCATAAAACATGGATTCATAAAACATAATAATTTATTCCATGATAAAGGAATGTAGAATTCATACATAAAACTTTATAATCAATAAGTAAATGTGCATAAAGGTGAATACCCTTGATGGAGAAATGGGCATGGTATTCACTACACAATGACATTGGCTTAGAAAATCAGTGCGATTTCAGCAGCATAACGGCGTGACATAAGAATTCATAAAAATGATTGATGAGAGAGAAAGGGGTTCCTCATCATATTTACATGTAATGGATAGTAATGAGGTCATATAGATACATTTCCCAACAATTGTAATGGAATTTAGATTCATGATACAAAATTATTGCTTGAATGTAAAAGAAGAGAGAGAAGTTCCTTTCAGAATTTCGGCATAGTAACGGGTGTACATGGGAAGAATTTAATGATAGATAAAGGGGTCTCCTATAATTAAAACAATAACAGGGAAGTATGGGGGAGGTGTGAAACCATACCCCAACATTCATAATTGAAATTGAAAGGGCAATACAACTTAAAGAAAATTGACAAAAATGAGAAAGGAAGAAAAAACCCTTACTTGGAAGTGTGCTTCCAAAGGCTAGAGAGAGGCTTGTGAGAGTCTTATTGGGAGATTGGGGAACCTTGGAAGGATTCTAGAGAGATTAGGGAAGAGGTTGGATGAACTCCAAAGGTTTTGAGTGAGGAGGAAGTGGGATCTTGGGTGGGTTTATATAGGAAAGGTGAGGGAATTCTTTATTATTTAGGTTTGGGACCCCTTAAATTAAATTAATCCAAAACACAAACCATCCCTTGGTTTTTTCCCATGTTTTTTGGAAAAGGGAAGAGGAAAACAATATTTTATAAGGCCAAGGTCCGAACTTCTTAAAATAATAAGGTTTCTTATGTGGAGGTGAGTCACACTCCCATGGAAATTAATTTAAAAGGACAAGGTGTTTAATAAGTCTTGAGGGGTCCATTAATTTTTTGAAAAGTAATTCAAAAAAACCTAAAATCAAATTATTTTAATGGTAAATCATATATTGGCCGAACATAAAGATTATTGTATTTTATTACATCACTATTGGGTCATTATGATGTCATAAAAAACATTATATATTTAAATGGTATTTAATTTTTACTCAAAAATTTGACAGTCTCAGAAAATTATGAAAAATTAACTGTTGGATAATTTCGACATCCTGATTCCAAAAATAAAATTTATTTTATCTAAATAATTTTCTAAATATTTTAATTTTCACATTTAAAATAAAAACTGTCATTTATCGAAAATTCACGGGTTTTGACAGAAATGGCTTTCAAACCTTAATTATAATTGCATTCATAAAATTTTAAGATCATTTATATTTAATAAAAATTAATTTAATAATAAAAATAATATTTTATTAAAATAATATTTAATTCAAAAATCCATTAATTTAATAAAATAGACTTCTTAATTAAATAATAATTAAAAACACTATTTGTACTTTAAAAACTATTTACAATGTCTCAAAAATGACGAGGAGGTATATTCATTATTATATACAGAAATAATATACATGAACATAGTAATAGAGATTCGTTACATAACCCCTTAAAACAGCCACATAAGACCCAAGGGTAAGGTGTGCGATGGTGACAGACTCTTGGGGTGGCTCAGCTAACATTGCTTGAGTGGTAATTTCAATCAACTTCCACTTTTACCATAGACGGTCACGTTCGAGATTGACATGATGAAGCTCAGCTTGGGATTTTTCAAGAGCGAAGCCCAAAGATGCCACCACTTTTCTGAGCTCCGACAAATGGGCTTCGTATGGGGAAATTCTACTGGACGAGGCCATCGCTTCTTTTGTCTGAGTAAATTGTATTTGTTAAGGACCTGTATTTATACTAATCATGTGATCACTGTTCAACGACTATATTAGCAACGGTCAAAATTATTATCATAAAACCAAATAAGTTGAAATTTTATATAAACATAAAGAGACATTTAATTAGATCAAGAGGGATTTCCAATAATGAAACTTTGGGTCATTACAATATTCCCCCCTTAAGAAATTTCTCCCTCAAAAGTTTTCTTTTCCCCCACTAAAACAGATGTGGGTAACTCAGCTTCATCATTTCCTCCGATTCCCAAGTCGCTTGTTCAAACTTGTGGTTTCTCCACAATACCTTGACGAGGGGAATTGTCTTATTTTGTAGAACTTTTTCTCTACGATCTAAGATCCTCACTGGTTGCTCCTCACAAGAAAGATCTTCTTCCAGTTGTACCACCTCAGAAGAGAGTACATGTGAAGGGTCCGGTATGTACTTCCTTAAGAGATATACATGAAAGACATCCTGTACTTTGGCCATGGTAGGTGGATGTGCTAGTCGATAGGCCACAGCCCCGACACGATCAAGAATCTCGAAGCGGCCGATATACCATGGACATAAATTTCCTTTCCTTCCAAACCTCATGACCTTCTTTCACAGAGATATGCATAGAAACACCATGTCTCCAACTTTAAACTCAAGGTCTCGTCGACGATTATCTGAAAAACTCTTCTGTTAACTCTGAGCTGCCTTGATATGCTGCTTAATGGTTTTTACCTTCTCCACCATTTCCTCGGCCATTTCTGGTCCAAGCAGCTTACATTCACCGAACTCATCCCAGCATGCCGGTGTTCTGAACCTTTTCCCATACATGGCTTCATATGGTGCCATTTGGATGCTCGAGTGGAAATTGTTATTATAAGAGAACTCAACTAGAGGAAGATGTTGATCCCATCCTCCTTTAAAGTCCATTGAGCGTGCTCTCAACATGTCCTCAAGTGTTTGGATAGTCTGCTCAGATTGGCCATCAGTTTGAGGATGATAGGCCGTACTGAAGTTCAGTTCAGTATTCAGAGCATGTTGAAGACTCTTCCAAAACATAGAGGTGAATCTTGGATCTCGGTCAGACAGAATAGATAGTGGTACTCCATGCAACCTTACCACTTACCTGATATATATCTATGCCAGTTGATCCAAAGATAAATCCTCCCGAATAGCAATGAAGTGTGCAGTCGTTGTAAGATGATCCACAACAACCCAGATTTCATTGTTGCCTTTGGATGTCCTTGGAAGTCTGGTGAAAAAGTTCATGGTGATGTTCTCCCATTTCCATTCTGGTATGGGCAATGGTTGCCTCATCCCCTTAGACTTCTGCCTCTCTGCCTTCACTTGCTGACACACCAGGCACTTTGATGTATATTCAGCGATCTCCTTCTTCATATTATCCCACCAAAAGTTTTCTCGAAGATCTCGATACATCTTTGTGCTCCTTGGGTGAATAGAGAAATTTGAACTATGTGAATCATCCAAAAGTTCCTTCTTCAGCTCCGGACTCAATGGAACACATAGTCTTTTCCCAAACTGTATGATTCCTTCTTCATTAACATTAAACTCCGAAGATTTTCCCTTTTTGATAGCTTCCACTTTTTCCTGAATTCCCACATCATCCTTTTGAGCATACTTTAAGCTTTCCAAAAGAGACGGTTGAGCAATAATTTGTGAAAGGATTGATGATGTTCCATTCTCTATGATTCCAATGTCCATCTTCATCAAGTATAAGATGATTGGATCCTTCTCAATTCTCATCATTGATTCAATCACTGGGTCCTTTCTACTTAGGGCATCTGCCACCTTGTTCACTTTCCCAGGGTGGTAATGTATTGAACAGTCATAATCCTTGATGAGCTCTATCCATCTTCTCTGGCGCATATTAATCTCTTTCTATGTTAATATATATTTAAGACTCTTGTGGTCAGTATATATCTCACATTTCTCCCCATAGAGATAATGCTGCCGGATTTTCAAGGCAAAGATCACTACTGCTAACTCTAGATCATGCGTTGGATAGTTTCGCTCATGGATTTTCAACCGCCTTGAGGCATAGGATATCACTTTATCATTCTGCATCAACACACATCCTAAGACCTTCTTTGAAGCATCACTGAATACCACAAAAATTTCCCCACTTGTGGGTAAAGTGAGCACGGGTGCAGTGATAAGCCTCCTTTTCAACTCCTTGAATCTTTCTTCACATTCATCACTCCAAGAAAACTTTACTCCCTTTCGAGTTATCTTGGTACTAGGGTTGGAAAATCATTAGAAATTTCTCACAAATCATCATTAATATCCAGCTAACCCCAAGAAGCTACGGATATCCATTACTGATGTTGGCCTCAGCCATCCCTCAATTGGATCTGTTTTGGAGGGGTCCATAGATATCCCATTTCTTGTGATGATATGGCCCAAGAATGAGACCTCCTTCAACCAGAACTCACACTTGCTGTACTTTTCATAGAGTTTCTCCTTGCACAAAGTCTCTAGTACAGTTCTTAAATGCTCCTCATGATCCTCCTTGGTTTTGGAGTATATTAGAATGTCATCTATAAAGACTACCACAAATTTTTCAAGGTAATATATACAGACTCTATTCATCAAGTCCATGAAGATTGATGGAGCATTAGTGAGTCCAAAAGGCATTACTATGAATTCATAGTGCCTGTATCTTGTGCGGAAAGCAGTCTTGGGGATATCTTCCTTCTTTACCCTTACTTGATAATATCTCGACCGCAAGACCACCTTGGAGAAGTATTGTGCTCCATGCAGCTGATCGAACAAGTAATCAATTCGTGGGAAATAATACTTGTTCTTTATCATGATTTTGTTGAGTTCACGATAATCGATGAAAATCCGCATTAACCCATCCTTCTTCTTGATGAAGAGGACTGGTGCACCCCATGCTGAAGCACTTGGGCGTATAAAACCTTTATCCAGATTCTCCTGTAGTTTTTTCTTCAGCTCTTCAAGCTCTACAATATCCATTCTATATGGATTCTTGGATATTGGTAGCACCCTAGATATAAGTTCAATTGAGAACTCAACATCTCTTCTAGGAGGAAGACCAGGCAGTTCCTCGGTAAACACTTCCGTGAATTCCCTCACAATAGGCATTTCTTCAAGGATGGTTTCTTCCATGGACTCAATCATCTGATCCAGATACACATGCTCATAGGGCAGTAATATCCATGCTTTAGATGATGGAGCTAAAGGAGATTCATCTTCCTCCTGACACTTGTAAATAATCGGGGGTCGATTCTCCATATGGAGTGTGATTTCCCTCTCCCGACAATTTATGCTGGATCTATATAAGGAAATCCAATCCATGCCAAGAATTGCATCAAATTCCACTAGAGGGAGTATGATGAGGTTCTCCAAGAAATTCAATCCACAGATTAAAACAGGGGAGGAATTATACTCTTGGGATGAAATGATTGCCCCATTTCCCGTACTCACCGACATCCTCACTTACATGATTTGTGGTGGTGTTGGGATTGTTCTAATAAACTTTTGAGATATAAAAGAATGCGTAGAACCTGAATCAAAAAGTACGTTCACTATTCTTGAGTGAATAACTATCATACCTGTCACCACTTCGTTGTCGGGGTTCACTTCGGCAGAAGTGATGGAAAAAGCTCTTCCTTGCTATCTTGGAGGTTGTTGGTTGCCTCCGAAAACCCTTGGATTAGGGAATTGATTTTCAAAATGACCCGGTTCTTTTCATTTGTAGCATTGAACAACACGTTGAGGTTCGAACAGAGTGTTACTCTCCTCTGTCGTAGCCGCGGATCTTTCTTACCGATAATTAATAGTTAGGTGCCCTTCTCTTCCACACCTGAAGCATTTCCTCATCCCCTTAAGGCAATTTCCAGGGTGCTTCCTTTCACACTTTTGGCATGTGGGGTGCTAGATCTTCTTAGCACCATTGGATTTATCCATCGGACCACCAGCATTGAAGTCCACCTTACGCTTCTTGTCCCCATGATACCCCTGTGATTCCCCGATATCCATTTCAACTTTGAGGGCACATCGGACAATCTCCTCATAGCTGTCGAAGTCACGGATCGCTAATGCTTTCAGTAGGCTAGGATTCACCCACCAAAGAAGTGGTCAACTTTGCATTCATGGGTAACGACAAAGCTGGAAGCGTAACATGAAAGCCTTGTGTAGTTTTCCTCATACGCTCCAATAGATTCTTCATCTTTTTTCTTGAGGGAAAGGAAGTCCCTTTCCATATTAAGACGGAGGGTGTGCGGAAAATATTTATCGAAAAACATCTTCTGGAAATCCTTCCATTCCAATGCCTCAATCTCCTCCTCAGGCATTGTATTTTTTATCAATGTCCGCCATTGATCAGCTAGGAGAACTTTCTCTTGTTCATAACAATAAAGGATGGAGAATATCTTTTCAATGGAGTTGATCCATTGTTCAGCGATCGTGGGATCGGATGATCCACTTAAAGTAGGAGGCCTTTGCCTCATGAAGCTCTCGATAGCGACTTGTTCCTTCTTAGGGGGTTTTGGACATTCCTCTTGACCTGTTTTTCTATTCAAAACATGAGTTAGCTAAGAGAGAAGCGTGACACAGTTTGCGATTCCCGCTCCCATTGGATTGTGCATCTTATTATTACAATCATCACACTGATCTTCACAACAGTTGTTAGACCAAGTCCTCCTATTACCGGACATTGGATGAAATAAGAATAAAGTTCGGGGTAACACATAAAGGGTAATCCAAATAAAAAAGTTGATGACTTATAAATAAAATTTTATTTCCTTACTCATGAGTCTATAGGCTTCAATCTAGGCTTTTCATGATCTACTTTCTAACATATATTATTATGGGAATTTTTTTAATTACCTTAATAAGGGTTCATACTAAGCTTGTGAATTTATCAAAACATATCCCCTGGGAGTGTCTTAACCAAGAGTGTAGCAAGGCCCATTGTCGTGCACCAGTTTCCGTTCGAGTCTAGCTCAAAGCGGTGTTTTCGGGTTTTACCCCTAGGATACATCTGTGCCAGAGCCGCCTCTACCTGCTCGTATCCGGATAGGGATGTATTTTCTTGATAACCCACTTACGCAATACTCAACAAAACTTAGGAATGTTTTTATTATACTTAGTCTTGTCTCTAAGTCTTTACTAGGGTTTTCTAATCCTAATCCCAATAATAACTAAACCTATCCTCTGATACCAACTATGACAACCTTGCTTTTATTACAAACTTAAACATGATTTATTACATAAAACTTCACTTGATACAATAAAGAAGATCGAGAGGTTTAGTGTCTTTGGGATTAGGATCATTAAATAAAAACTTGAAACATGAAATACAACATCTTTATTGAAAGCTTCCTTTACATGACCACTGCATTCCCTCGTACTTAGCATTGCATGGGATAACCTGAGGACATGCATAAGAAAAGGATGAGCTATAAAGCCCAATAAAGGAGTACACATGGAATAACATGAGGAGTACAATACATGTTAGAAAATAGGAATATAAATAGAGAATAAAAGAAACATTAACATAAAGGCATGAAAACACATGATAATAATAACATGGAAATGTGGAAACAACACTTATCATGGAATTAGCATGAGCCAAGGCTCATTGTACATGGAGCATGAGTAAATCCTCATTGCATGTAAATCATGAGTAAACAATCATTGCACTTGAATTAGCATGAGTCAAAAATCATTGCACATAATGTATCATGATACTATACTTTACCCAATGTATTGGAGCGCTATAAGGGTGCACCCTTCTTAAACAATTCATTTCATGCATAAGTGTGCCACATGGATCATAAAACATGGATTCATAAAACATAATAATTTATTCCACAATAAAGGAATGTGGAATTCATAAATGAAACTTTATAATCAATAAGTAAATGTGCATAAAGTTGAATACCCTTGATGGAGAAATGGGCATGGTATTCACTACACAATGCCATTGGCTTAGAAAATCGGTGCGATTTCAGCAGCGTAACGACGTGACATAAGAATTCATAAAAATGATTGATGAAAGAGAAAGGGGTTCCTCATAATATTTACATATAATGTAAAGT
The DNA here is from genome assembly GCA_963277665.1 of Viscum album. Taxonomy (NCBI): domain Eukaryota; kingdom Viridiplantae; phylum Streptophyta; class Magnoliopsida; order Santalales; family Viscaceae; genus Viscum; species Viscum album. The sequence goes on along the minus strand of OY728126.1, from coordinate 556,147,062 downwards.
AATGAGGTCATATATATACATGTCCCAACAATTTTAATGGAATTTAGATTCATGAAACAAAATTATTGCTTGAATGTAAAAGAAAAGAGAGAACTTCCTTTCAGAATTTTGGCATAGTAACAGGTGTACATGGGAGGCATTTAATGAGAGATAAAAGGGTCTCCCATCATTCAAACACTAAGAGTGCAGTATGGGGGAGGTGCGAAACCATACCCCAACATTCATAATTGAAATTAAAAGGGCAATAAAACTTAAAGAAAATTGACAAAAATGAGAAAGGAAGAAAAAGCCCTTACTTGGAAGTGTGATTCCAAAGGCTAGAGAGAGGCTTGTGAGAGGCTTCTTGGGAGCTTGGGGAACCATTGGAGGATTCTAGAGAGAGTAGGGCAGAGGTTGGACGAACTCCAAAGGTTTTGAGTGAGGAGGATGTGGGAGATTGGGTGGGTTTATATAGGAAAGGTGAGGGAATTCTTTATTATTTAGGTTTGGGACCCCATATATTAAATTAATCCAAACCACAAACCATCACATGGTTTTGGACCATGGTTTTTGGAAAAGGGAAGAGGAAAAAAATATTTTATAAGTAAAAGGTCCGAACTTCATAAAATAGTAAGGTTGCTTATGTGGAAGTGAGTCACACTCCCATGGAAATTAATTTAAAAAGACAAGGTGTTTAATAAGTCTTGTAGGGTCAATTAATGCTTTGAAAAGTAATTCAGAAAACCAAAAATCAAATTATTTTAATGGTAAAACATATATTGGCCGAAAATAAAGATTATAGTATTTTATTACATCACTATTGGGTCTTTATGATGTCATAAAACACATTATATATTTAAACGGTACTTAATTTTTACTCAAAAATTTGACTGTCTCAGAAAATTATGAAAAAATCACCATGGTATAATTTCAACATCCTGATTCCAGAAATAACATTTATTTTATCTAAATAATTTTCTAAATATTTTAATTTTCACATTTAAAATAAAAACCGTCATTTATCGAAAATTCACAGGTTTTGACAGAAATGGCTTTCAAACCTTAATTATAATTGCATTCATAAAATTATAAGATCATTTATATTTAATAAAAATTAATTTAATAATAAAAATAATATTTTATTAAAATAATATTTAATTCAAAAATCCTTTAATTTAATAAAATAGACTTCTTTATTAAATAATAATTAAAAACACTATTTGTACTTTAAAAACTATTTACAATGTCTCAAAAATGACAAGGAGGTATATTCATTATTATATAAAAAATAATATACATGAACATAGTACTAGAGATTCTTTACATAACCCCTTAAAACAGCCGCATAAGACCTAAGGGTAAGGTGTGCGATGGTGACAGACTCTTGGGGTGGCTCAGCTAACATTTCTCGAGTGGTAATTTCAATAAACATCCACTTTTCCTATAGACGGTCACGTTCGAGCTTGACATGATGAAGCTCAGCTTGGGCTTGGTCAAGAGCGAAGCCCAAAGATGCCACCTCTTTTCTAAGATCTGAAAAATGGGCATCGTATGGGGCAATTTTACTGGATGAGGTCATCGCTTCTTTTGTCTGAGTAAATTGGATTTGTTAAGGCCCTATATTTATACTAATCATGTGATCACTGTTAAATGACTATATTAGCAATGGTCAAAATTATTATCAAAAAACCAAAGAAGTTGACTTTTTATATAAACATAAAGAGACATTTAATTAGATCAAGAGCGATTTCTAATAATGAAACTTTGGGTCATTACATATTCTGTAATTTCTAACCCATCTCTCTATCACACTCAGGAGCACCTAGGTGATGATCAGGCATCCCCAATAGAGGAGGGAGGAGAGGTGATGGTGGGACAGGATGGGGCTCCAACACCCATCATTGAACTATCAAGTGCTGAGGGGTCTCCTATTACGACAGCTCTTGTAGCAGCCCGAACAGTGGAGGCTGACGCCCTGGGTTCCTGTAAGTCCCACGCTTCACTACCGGCGCTTTCTATCAAAGATCCCAACTAATTAGGGTGCACCTTGCGCAGTGATCTCAACATTGGAGGCTCGTCGGGCTGCTGATCCCGGGCCGTCTGTGAGTGAACCATCGGCGGGCATACCACCTCATCCAGAACATACTTCCCGGACTGAGTTGGCCCCATCAATTGGTGAGCAGGGGGTAGCGGACATCAGCGGTGCTGTCATTGGGGCGAGGCTGGAAGCTGACGAAGGCACCGTCGCTATCGGGGTGAGAGAGGAAGGTTTCCCAGATGTCGAGGATCTTATCCCTCATGAAGACATCCCTGAGGCAGATCCTGCTGCCGACCTGCTGGCTGCCTTTCCTGCGTATCGGCCTGCTGATCCCGAGGAGATGGACGATTCAGACTCGAAAGAGGACGAGAAGAGCCGGATGACACGATGCAAAGGGTGGAAGTGTATCCAGTGCTTTCTCAAGCAGCCTCAGATGGATTGGCTGAGGCAGATGGGATCACTCCAGACCTGGTTACGGTTCCTATGCGCTGGAGGGAATGATGCTCAATGCCTTCATCTGACGGTCCGTGATTACATGGCTGAGAAGATACGCGAGAGCAGCCGACACACCGACGTTGCCCAGTGTCGAGAAAGATCAGCGAGCACCCAATCATTTCTGAGGGCAGATCAGGAGGTTCGGCGCCTCGAAGGGCAGGCGGAAGAGAAGGAGGTCTTCATTGCAATGTGCTCTAAGCTCGTGGAGTAACTGACGACCCAACTGGTTGACGCCCAAGAACAATTGGTGGAGGCGAGTCACCAGATGACTGTACTTAAAACCGAGCGGGCGTAGGCACAATCTAGGGTTCGCGAGCTGTGATCTGTGGATGATGATGAAGAGAGAGTCTTCAAGGAGCAAGAAGCAGTGCTGGAGGTTACCAGCCAAAGGGTAGCAGCGTTGGAAAGATCAATCCAGCACGCTGATCCCTAAGGGCTCTGCTTTGGCCATCTCATGAACTTTTTTCTTTCACTGCTCAATATTTTGATCCAATGTATGGACCAATCTATTTATCTGTACCTTTGGTTTAATATGATCACCAGAATCCTGAAATGAATAACAACTCACCCCTAAGCTCCTGTGGGTCGCACCCAACGTGAGAAATAAAGGATTCTTGTGTTATCATTTCATCCAACTGTGGGGCATTAACCAAGCTTCAGGAATCCGAAATTGGGCCTGGATTTTTGAGGAGAGGACCTTAGACCGATTGATATACCATTTTCTCAATGTGTTCTGACACAGGAGCAGGGCAATGCCGGGGGCATTGAAATCCATCTGAACATAGAGAGATGGAAAAGGTGAATCACATTACCCGAATTCGGAACACTATAAGGGAGTGACGATGGATGATAACTATTAACCGTGGCAGAAACGCATCATCCATATCACATTGGCCTGAAATGGAAACAATAAATGAGGGATGACCGCTGACCATGTTTGCAACATGGGGCCTAACTCAAATATAATCGATCAGTCTTCCAGAACGTTGGCCCAGGATAGTAGGCAAACCACGGTTCAATCATCCATACCGTTACAACAGGAGGACCACAGGTCTACCATCCATATTGCTGCAGTAGGTGGACCACAGGTCTATCACCCATACTATTAGGGGGTCCCATCAAACATGACCAGTATTTCAGGATGTTGGCCCAGGATAGTAGGCGGACCATAGGTATATCATCCATACTATTAGGGGGTCCCATCAAACATGAAAGAGGATGAGGATCCGAATAAAGGGGCATGAAATGCATGGAAAGTGGGGTGGTGGTTTTTTCAAACAGAGTCCAATACTCCCAAAATTGTGCCACCGTGGTGGAGGCGCATTAGGCAGACAAAATAATCTGGTCACGGATCATCCCAATTTTTAGACAGACCCTCTCTGGTGAGAGAACTATCGCTTCCCACCATCACTATGTGGAATCCTGAACTTATCCGGGGTAGATGTCGCAATTACACCACTCCCCAAGAAGTCAGGCCGAGGGGCCGACAGTAAGGAGGGACGAGATTTGGTAATCCCTGGGGCTGGACCCAAGACGAAATGTCCAGGCGTTCCTACATATCTCATAAGGATGAGAATCAAGCCACACATAGTTCTTGATGGAGCCTTTTAATGTCATGGGGGACATGAAATTGGGGGGATAATCCTTAGAACGGGGTGCGCATGGTGCTGCTATTGCAAACCTGATGTGAATGAGGACATAATCCCACACTCTGCCACGTAGTCCCATTGTTGGGGTCCCAAAGGTGGGACCGAAGAGATGAACTAGATGAACTCGAGCTGGACCCAAAGACAGGATGTTTGGGCCTTCCTACATATCCCATAAGGATGGGAATCAAGCCAGGCATAGTTCTTAGGAGATCTTAGTTTTATGGTCTTAGAGCTCGAACCAGTGATCAGTAAGAAGGGCAGGAGATGCATAGTAAAGTGATTGAAGAAACCCATCGTGAATGAGGACGAGGTCCTGCTTACTATGTGCTCTTTGGGGACGTGTTTAGGCCGAGGGACCGAACACGAAAGTTAGGCTGGGCCTACGGGGAAGTACCCAGGCGCTCCTACGTATCTCATAAGGATGAAAATCAAGCCATACATAGTTCTTGTAGGGTGTAATGGAATGACATGGCGCCTGCGCAAAGGATGAAGGAGGCGTGCGGGTCTAGCCCTCGCACCAAAAGAAGCAGTATGTGATATATCTTGTTTTTCCATGAAGGAGAATGGTTTTTCTTTTGTGGAACAACCGGCCTAGGTTAGAAATCTTTGGCATTGCCACAATAACCAAGCCGTAACAGGCGTTGACAAATGGTATGGCAATTGACCAATACTCGATGTGATGTCCCTTATGGGGAGGTCACCACAATGCAATACCATTTTTCGTCGTGCGGCCATGACAGTAACATCATAGTTTATGGTCATGTGGTGGGACCAAACAACACAGTTTAAGGTCGTATGGCTTGGACCTGGGGGAATAAACATGATGTGATAAGGCGTACCCAATGTGGATGAGGGCATATCCTCATACCGTCACCGCGCGTGATTCCGGGAGAGGAGCCTTGGGCCAAGGAGCCGACGAGGGTCCAAAAATCAGGGGGGCAGAAGATGCTAGATTCCAACTGAGATGGGCCTGAAACACAATGTCTAGGTGACTCCTCATTTCCCATGGGGATGAGGGTCAAGCTGCGGACGATCCTTAGAGAAAACCCAAGCATATAACCTTGGAGCTCGGATCGCAAGAGCCCCGAGGGATGCCGTTACGTAGCTTTGTCCATCTGACGTGTGGGGGTGAAATGAGGGTTAGTGCAAGGAGTGTCGAGATTCTACATTGACATGATGGGGTGGAACATAATGTGAATCATTCAACCAATATTCAGGGCCCGAAGGAGCCGGCGTGGAGACTGAAGACTACTTTTGACCATGTTCACAACACAACATCCTGTCATGTTAGCCTAAAATGGGGACACAAAAATGGGCATCGACCAATGAAAATGTTCAAAATGTGGGATTTGTATCAATTTTTTTTCTAAAACCCTCGGGGATTTTGGCCCATGATGGTAGGAGAGCCCTTAGGCATTGTATCCAAGCCATTATTGGGGGTCCCTCCAGGTGTGAGAGATAATGGGGGCCTGGATGAAAGGGAGCATGAAGCTTGGAAAGCGGACAAAAACTTGCCTAAGTCAAATTCGACACTCCAGGTCCTAGACCAGAGTACTCTGAGCACATTAGCGGACCACTAGAAAGGGTCGAAGGGCTCAGTTTGAGAGCGACCAAAAGATGGAGGATTCCCCAAAGGAGGGGGACATGGTGCCAAAAACCGTATACCACACCTATGTATCCCCCCGTGGGGAGGGACATGACAAGAGGCCGAGGTGACTGGGAGATCGTGGGATCTCTTAAGAGATGGGGCTGGACCTGAAATCTAGGTCTTCAGGCGGTCTTACGTATCCTATAAGGATGGGAATCAAGCCGCATGTAGTTCTAGAAGCACAATTTAACGTCATGTAGGACGATAAGGGGAATTTCTTCCAGGAATGTGTACGGCGCGGCAGGTAACCCATGGTGGATGAGGACATAGTCCTACACTACACCACACACTCCAGGTAAGGACTGGGATAAGGGGCCCGAGAAGGCCAAGGGTCCTGAGGCTGGGCCTCGGTCAGGGAGACCTGACCAGCTTGCAGTTTAACATCTTGTGAGGATGAACAAGCAGTTTAAGGTCATGCTGGACCGCAAGGATCCTAGTTTAAGGTCTTAGAACTCGGACCAAAGGGGCCTAGATGTATGGACAAATGTAGTTTAAGGTCATGTTGGACCGTTATCCAGTTTAAGGTCATGGGGGAACCCTATCCAATTTAAGGTCATGATGGACCGTTATCCAGTTTAAGGTCATGGGGGACCCCTATCCAGTTTAAGGTAATGGGGGACCCCTGGGGCCCAAATGTAGGACCAAATGCAGTTTAGGGTCATGCAAGACCCACATACCTCAAGAAAAGTACTGATTGAGGAACTTGGCATTGGTGGGAGGAGTTACACGCTCACCATCCATAGTCACCAGGGAATATGCTCCATTGGGATAAATCTTATGGATGATGAAAGGCCCCTCCCACTTGGGCTCCAACATGGGTGGTTTCCTACCGGGAATCATTCGCGCCCTGAGGGCTAGTACCAGATCGCCTTGCCGGAAAGAGAGGAGGCGAACCTTCTTGGTGAAATCTCGAGCCATCCTTCTCTGATGCCTTTCCAGGTTGTGAAATGCGCGAAGCCTATTCTCGTACAATGCTTCCAATTCAGATAAACGGATTTCAGCGACTCTATCTGGTGCTTGTTGGTCGTAGACCGCCATGCACAATGAGGGAAACTGAATCTAGATGGGCAGGACAACCTCAGCTCCATACACCAGGGAATACGAGGTCACTTGGGTGGAATTACGAGTCATCGTCCGATAATCCCAAAGGGTGTTGGGGAGCTTGTCTAGCCAATTTTTCTTATTCTGCCCAACCATTTTTTGCAAAATTCTAGAGAGGGTTTTGTTAAACGCCTCGATCTGTCAATTCGCCTACACGTGATAGTGGGAGGTTTGGTTAGAGAGAATGTTGTACTTGGCGTACAGTTTCATCAGCTCGACTACTCAGAAGTTGGTTCTGTTATCCGTGAGGATAGCATGAGGTAATCCAAATCGATAGATGATGTTGGAACTCAAAAAGTCAATGATAGAACGGGCTTCGACTTCCTTGAGAAGAATTTCCTCTGCCCACTTGGAAAAGAAATCCATAGTGGTCTGAATGAACCAGCATTGGTGAGCCGTCACTAGTGGGTAAGGTCCTACAACATCCAACCCCCAGACTGCAAAGGGCCAAGAATACTTGGTAGTGTGGAGGGGATCTGGTGGACGATGCACAATGTTAGAATGAACTTGGCATGTGTGACACCTCTTGGCAAACTCAATGCAGTCATGGATCATGGAGGGCCAAAAGTACCCCAGCCTCTGAATTTGGTGGGACAACTTTGACCCGGCCTGGTGGGCACCACAGGAATCGGCATGAACTTCTTGCATGACCCGTGGTATCTCGACTCCTTGAAGGCAACAGAGGAGAACACCATCAAATCCGCGTCTGTAAAGGACCTACTCAAGGCTGGGACCGCTCTGAAGGGTAAACTGCAGTGCGTGGCTTCGGATTCTCTCACGCATGGCTCGGTCTGACGGAATATTACCGTGTTGGAGATATTCAACCATGGGTGTCCTCCAATCAGGAACTATTTCGATTACCGCATCTGAAGTCCTCGGGGATCCTGACGTAGGGGCACCAGTGGTGAGATGGTTCACCCGGGGGCCATGATCATCCTCCCAGATAACGGGAGCAATGAATCTCCGGTGTGCCACGTGGATAACCAGGTCGTCCTGTTCAGGCTCCGCAAGTGATGCGGCCAGGCTGGCCAAAGAGTATGCCCGACTATTCTGTGACTGGGGAATATGAACGACCTCCGTCCGAGAAGGGAATTGAGCCATTAGATGGAGGGTGCACTCCAACAATGGCACGAGTTCTGGCTTTCTGACAACATAGTCCCCATTGACCTGCTTGATGACCAGCTCGGAGTCCCCTTTCACATGAAGATGGGGCATGTCAATCTCGAGAGCCAGCTCAAGGCTAGGGATGAGGGCATGATATTCTGCCTCATTGTTGATGCAGCCGTCTGAAAACATGAACGAATACGCAGAACAACTTTCTACGGGGTGATGAAGACGACACCCAGGCCCACTCTATTGAGCCTAGGATCGTTGAGCCTTCTACCGGTGGGGCTCCGAGAGGCACCATCGAAGTGCATCTGCCAGCATGGGATGGCATGATCAACTGAGAGGATTAACTCATCAGGAAAGCCTAGATCCAGTGGTTGATCTGCAGAGGTTGGTTGATCAGCTAAGAAGTCTGCCAACGCCTGCCCTTTGATAGCCTTCTAAGGTACGAACCTGATGTCAAACTGCTGGAGGATCACCGCCCAATGCACTAGTTGTCCGGTCAACATCGGTTGGTTCAAGATGTACTTCAACGGGTCCATCCGAGAGACCAGCTGTACCTCATGGTGCTGCAAGTAGTGCCACAATTTCTGCACGGAAAATACGAGTGCCATGTAGCTCTTCTCGATGGGAGAATATCTAACTTCTGTATCGAGGAGCATGCGGTGGAGGTAGTAGAGGCTATTCTCTATTCCCTCGTTGTTCTTCTGAGCGAGATGTGCACCGAGGGACTGTTCCAGGGTGGTCACATAAAGGAACAACGGATTTCTGGAAATAGGTGGCATCAAGACCGGAGGTTGGAGCAGATACTGCTCGATTTCTTCAAAGGCGATCTAACATTCTTCATCCCACTCGTAGGTGGCGCCTTTCTTCATGAGCCAGAAAAAGGGCTTAGACTTGCCGGCCAGATTCGCAATGAATCGGCGTATATAGGCAAAGTAGCCTTGGAGGCCTATGAGCTCCCGAATATTACTCGAGGTAGGCATATGGATGATGGCCTTGATCTTATCTGGGTTGATCTCGATGCCTCAGTATCAGACAATGAAGCCAAAAAACTTTCCGGAGGTGACCCCGAAGGCACACTTCAACGGGTTCATCTTCAGGTGGTGAGAACGGAGGAAGCCGAACACTTTCTCAAGGTCCTTGAGATGGTCCTGGCGCTGGAAGGATTTAACCACCAGGTAGTCCACATAGCATTCCACCAGTGTTCCAAGGATTGGGTTGAATATGCGATGCATGGCCCGTTGATAGGTGGTGCCAGCATTCTTCAGGCCAAAGGGAATAACCCGGTAACAGAAAGTACCTTGGGGGGACCTGAAGGCAATGAACTCATTGTCCTCAGGGGCCATCCGGATCTGGTTGTACCTGGAATACCCATCCATGAAGGAGAGGGCTTGGAACCCGGCCGTGGCATCAATCAACAACTCTATCACTGGAATGGGAAAATCAACCTTCAGACAGTAGTGATTGAGATCTCGGAAGTTGATACATACCTTGATCTGCCCGTTCTTTTTCCTGAATGACACAATGTTGGCTAGCCACCTGGGGTACTGAACTTCTTTGATGAAGTTGGATTTTATGAGCTTATCAACTTCGGCCTTGACCAGGGAATCGTGAGAGGGGTTCGTCTTTCTGGGAGGCTTCATGAACCCGCGATGGTTTTCTGGAAGGCCAAGGCAGTGGACGGCTACCTGAGGATCTAATCCTGGCATCTCATTGTAACTCCAAGTTAACACATCATGGTGCTATCAAAGAAAGTCTATGTACTATTGCCACTCCTCAGGGGGCATAGCGACACTGACCAATGTGGTTCTTGGGTCTGACTCGCTATTGAGGTTCACCTGCACTAACTCGTCGACCGTGGTGGAGACGCCCTCCTCAAAGGTAGGGGGAGCATCTTCAATGTCCTCCTCTCCGATTATGAAGGGATCATCCATGGGGGGATCTACTTCGGGGCTACCAGACCCTGATGGGAAGCTGGTGCCGGCTTGGGTGGTAGTGGTCATCATATCAGGAAACTTATGCACTATGGAGACCATAGAGACAAAGGCGGTTGATCCAATCCCATCTGGTCTCCAGCCCATGGTGCCACGCTTTATGACATCAAAGATGTAGTGGCATGTCAGCTTGAGCCGGTTAATTACAACTCGATGAAAGAGACATGTATGACGTACCGCTGTTGCCATGAGTCTGACGTCCCGATAACGTACATGGGTAGGAGGCTCGGGGATCACCTGAGCCTCGTTGGTGTAGGAGTACGAGGTGATTTCCCGTCGCCGCTTGGACCTGGAAATATGCCTTCCTCTGGTACCTGATACCACAAAGCACTTCCCCATGTCGGGGGTTGTGGCCTCCAACCGATGGATCGAAAAATCATAAGCGTCATCTAAACCTGCCCAGGGATTACTTGTGACAGTGGCATGATCGACCTCACCTGCAGAACCTGCTTATCCTTGCTCTTGTAATAATCGACATCCAGATAACGGGCTTCGCAAGAGAGAAAAGGAGACACATCTCCTTGGAGCCCTCCTACTCGACCATTAAGGGAGTATTTGAGGCACTGGTGATATGATGAGGGGACCATTGCATGAAGGTGGAGCCACGGCCTGCCCATAAACGCGTTGTAGACGATGTCCTGAGAGACAACCATGAATTCGGTGCTGGCAATTAGGCCACCGAACTGGGTCTTCAAGAGAATATTTTTGAGTGGAGTTTGATCAGTCCTGTCGTACCCCTAGATCCTGAGGTCGGAGGGAGTTAAATCATCCTCAGACAACCTCAACTTTCACAGTGTCTGAGTTGGGATTAGGTTAATCCCAGAACCCATGTCAACAAGACAGTGACAGACTTCCATGCCATTGAAATGTCCAGTGATGTACAGTGGGCGAATGTGCCCCTATATGGGAGGGTCTTTGTCTTCACCGAAGAATGAGATAACTGCCTGAAATTCGGTGTTCTCAATCACCTCAGCGTGGAAGGCTTCTGCAGCCGCTACCTCCGTCTCAAACTTGAGGAGACTCCTTAGGGTCTCGGCGAGTGCCTCACGCATTTCAGACAACCGGCAAAGAGCCTCAAGGATAGAAATCCTTGCTGGAATGCCGTACAGGTGCTTCAGGACATCATAATTTTAGGCCAAACGTGAGCTTCTGCTTACAGGAGGCCATTCTGCGATTGGAGGCATGACGGGCTCCACCGGCTGGACCGGTGACTGACTGGTACTAGGCACGTCTTGATTTTCACTATTCGAGGCCCGAAGATTAGGACCGGAAGGTTGGGGTCGACTGGTGGCAGGGATGAGCAGGTCGTGGGATGACCGAGGTGGTTCTCCTGATCTTGGAATACAAATGGTGGTGGAGGTGAAACTGTCGACACCAGATAAAGGGGCCGCGTGTGCTAAGATATGTACTGGGCCTGCTTCCTAGTTTCAGTAGCGTGCACAGCCTAGCTTGAGGTGCCAACTGTCACTCCCCGGCGATTTATGTAGCCACGGCTCCACCGACATTGGCGACAGTTGGGAACATTGGGAAGGTCCACCTTCCATTCCTCATCGTCGGGAGTCAAAAAAGGGATTTACCAACTCTACGGTGTTAACCGAAGCATACCCCAGACTGTCACTCAAGGAGTCATCCACAACTAGACGAAGTCTCGAAGGGATCCCCATTTCTGGGGGCATAAAATCGCCAAGAGTGCTGGATGATGACAAAATTAGAAGGGCACGTTCTTTCTTCTTGAGCCGCCGCTTGCTCTTCTGGAAAGAGGTAGGCTGGGACGACGATGCTGAGGTAGCGCTCACAGATTCTGAGGGCTCTGGCTGATTCAGGCGGGCATAGATGAATCCATGGGCACGGGAGATCGTGTTGCGGGCCATCCAGTCGTTATAATTTCGGGACCCATGGCTGGAAACCTGCTGCCACTCATCCTTGTCGCCACTACTGCCATCTAATCTCACAGAGACACATACCACTTGTGCCAGGGCTAGGCCCAACCTGACTACATTGCTGTCAATCTAGTCTTGGAGCCAGTCTTTGAACACGTTGCATCGCTAGATGGTGTTCTCCAGGGTCCGGTGATAAGGGAAGTAGTCAGGGTGATCAGTGAGATGCACCTCTTCCGGCTTCCGACACTCAGGAAGCCGCACTATTCTCTACTCCAAGGCACTACGGAAGTAACCGGGGACCTGGGCCACGTCAAATGAGTAGGTCTGATTCCTTCTATCTGAAAATGGGGATTTTGGAGGCTGGCCCTGATGAGGGGCCGGAGGAGCATGCCAAGGAGGCGGATCCTGGTTATCTCTCCTAGGTGGTGGTGGTGCGTTACGCGGGGGCGCTTACCGATTTCGAGGCGGTAACTACTGGGCAGGGAGCTGTGCCCATGGAGGCAGACCCCTGTGGGGCTGCAGAGCTGGCCTCACTGGTAGAAACTCTAGCTGCCTGGGGGCCTCTATCTGGGCCACAGCAGTGGGCTTAGCTCTGGTGGCTCTCCTTGCAGGGATTACAGGAGGTAGCGGGCGTGCCTGGCTGGCCTGTTCCAAGGCTTCTTCGAGGCACCGAACCTTGTCTAAGAAGTCCCGGAACCCTCCGGGGTAATTCTGATTAATCAGAGAAGGAACCAGCTCTTCCTTGATGTTCCCTATGCACATTTCCAGTAATTTCTCCCGAGTTAGTGGCATGTCGAGGGAGTATGTGAGTCCCTTCCACTAGGAGACTAAGTCCACAACTCGCTTTCCGGGCCTTTATTTGAACCTGAAGAGGTCTGCGATGTTCATCTTCCAGGTTGTGGAGCTAAACTGGTAGAGGAATTTCCTGTAAAGGTCCTCCCAGCAAGTCACAGATCTGATAGGGAGCTGTCTGTACCAGATGAATGCTGGTCCTTCTAGTGTCTGAACGAAGAAACGAAGCTTGGCTGCCTCCTGCTACGCTGGAGTTCCTAACATAGGCCTGAACCTCGAGTTGAAGTGGGCCAGGTGCTGTGGAGGGTCTCCAGTCCTGTTAAAGGGGGTGAAAGTGGGGTTCCCAAATCCTGGCAGGGCCGGCATATCATCCACCCATGCTGGGTATGGATTTCCGTCTGGTGGTATTGCCACCTATCAAGTTTCTAGAGCCTCTTAGTGGGCGATGAGTGCTACCACCGGATCTTCTGGACACGGGGTCCTATCCGGACGGGGATCCCTAACCACAAACACATTTCCTGGCTCTTCAATCCGGTAGTCAAGCTCAACAACTCACGGGGCGGCTGGCGGAGCGAATCTTGGGCAGTGGGAGGAAACCGAGCGGGGTCCCTTGGGTGATCACGCCACTCAGGAGGGTTTGGAGAAACGTATCGCGCCCTCTTGCCATGAGCCCCAGCCTCTCCCCTGTCGGCAAACACAGCATGATCGCGGTTGCCCAGGAGAATCTCGTCGAGAGGTAGTTGTTCCTGCCCCTGCTGTCCTGGACTAGGATCACCATAGTCAGGATGTCGTTCTGCAATGCATTCGGCTAGAAGCTCATCGACCAACCTCTTCTGCTAAGCAAGCTATTGGCGCAGCATGGCCTTCTCGGGATATTCCTCTGCCTTCTGTACCGAGGCAGATGGGTCAGCGAGCTTGACAGCCCCAACGTTCTCTTTAACCTTGCCGATGTTTCGGCTCAGTGTTAATGCTTCAGGGGGCATGGGGAGGCCCAGGAGGTTCCTCTGCTGGCGAGTAATTCTCCCTAATGGATCCAGTATCGGCTTGTTCTCAGGGGGTGAGTCCCCGTTGAGGAGTTCCACACCGTTTCCCTCTCCTGAAGGGTCGACCATATTGACCGCCACTGCTCTTGTCGGCATTCCCTCAGAGCCGCCCAGTGAGTCGGGCTGTCGGCGAATTTCACTAAAAATAAGTGAAGCATACTGCCCCCATCCACGGGCATGCATGCAGGGGGTGGCCTCCTCGATAACCTTGCAGAGTATCTGATAAATCTGGATACATTGTTTCTGGAGGGCCCTGTGGTGGCCAAGTGACTCGGGGTGCCGAACTACGGGGAGCGTGGCTAGGTCGACCCGAAGGCATTGCTCACCGATATCCTCAAGATGTGCTTGACTCCCGGGATAAGGCGCTCACTGATGGTGAAGATGGGACTGAGTCACTGTAACACCCCAATTTTCTACGGTATGCTTCTCTTTGAATAATGTGGTAGCGTGTGTTGTACGCAACACCGAGTTCTAACACACCATAACCAATCAAACTAGCCGTTATGAATAGTAATACCTACCTTTTGAAATTATATATATTTTATATTTCAAAATGGACTTCATTTTTAGATTCGGAATATCGAATTTAGCCTGAGGTGAAATTTTGGTACTTTTCAGATAACTTTAATATTTTGATGAATAATGAAAATTACTAAATTTTAATTAAAAACAACTTTTTTAATCGAAATAATTTATATTGATAAATTATGAATTTTAGTGGTTTTAAAGTATATTTAGAATATATTTTTACCATTTAATATAATTTTGGTCATTGGACAAAATTATACAATTAAACCGGACATAAACAAGTGTCAATATTTTGATAGTTATTATCTCTTTAAAACACGCTTTTTGTTTTAACAATGGGAATTAATTTTAAATTAATTTCGGCCACTTCTGTGTTTTGAATTTGGAAAAATGCATTCTATATTTCAAATCAGGATGTTCAAATTATGTAAATAGGTAACTTTTATTTTTAGCATTTTGAATAATTACTTCGGTAAATATTTTATTTACCATGGTTAAGGGTAAATCCGGTAAATAAGGGTTAAAAAATAATATTATAATAATAACAAAGTACCCTAAAACGTGTCCTAGACTCATTGGTTGATACATGTTCGACCATAGGAATCTTTGGGTCGATTTTGGGACCCCATGGAGCCACTTGTAGGTGATAGGGACACTTAATTTTAATTAAGTTAAAATAAGTACAAAAATGACATAAGCATATATCTTTTAGAAAAATAATTATTACATAGGGTTATATATGTTGGATATTTGACTATAAATATTAATTAGAAATATAAAACTATTTCCTACATAATTATATTTTATTTATAATTTTTAGAGATTACATAATTTAATTTATTTATGACACAATTATGATGCAGTAATTACCATAATAGTGACAAATTAAAATAGTTGATATTATAAATACCCAAATAAATATAATTTGAGACTTTTAATGAATTAAAATACTTTTCTAGGATAATATGACATATTAGGATTGATTTAATTAATTTTTTTTTTCGAATTAATCATTCTGTTATGAGTTTCAAAAAAATCAACTATTGAATAGTGTCAAAATTGACATTAAAGAGTTTTTAAAAAAAATATTATATTATTAATTGATATTAAATTCCTAAAAATCTAAGGTTCTGCCAAGAGACTTATATCATGATATTTATATCATTAATGGACCACTTGGGGGTCGCTTGGATGTATATAGTATGTTTATTAACCATATAATATAAAAATACAAAGAGACATTGTAAAAGTGAAACTAATTAACTAAGAGTTAATACTTAAAGATAAGGTTAATATAGTAACCCAAACCTGTCTAAATTCTATTGGTTTAATGGTTTTAGACCTATCCCCACCTTAACATTTAAATAATAAACTTTGGAGCCATTAGAAACCGAATATTAATTTATTATAAATTAATATTTCTAGCTTTTCCAAAGGTGCCCCTCACCCCTCTTATAAAAGGGCACTCCTCATTATCATTTCTTCACACCATCAAAGCCTTTTGGTTCCACCAAACTCTGCCCAAATAATCTCCCAACATCCCTCACTACAACCTAGAGGCCTTAGTTTGACCAGAAAGCCAACCTAAGGAGCCCTTTTGATCAAATCAAAAGGAAGAACCCGAAGAAGAGGTAATGATTTCACCACCCTTTTCCAAGTTCCTTTCTTCTTCCACTTATTCTTCCTTTGTTGTTACCATTCTAAAATAATAACTCCAGTATAATATATATACTATGATGTTATTATAAATATGGTACAACCATATTCATTATTCTATCCACCCTTTGAATAACATGTCACCATACGTGCGTACGTACGACTTACCGTCTCCACGTCGTGGTTTCATTGTTATTCAATATATTATTATTTGGATGGGTATAATAATGATGTGTAACTCATGTAAATAATAAATATAACATCTTAATTATTCTTTATATATGATATACCATCCATTTATATATTATTTTAATATCAAAAGAATGATATTGTCACTCGTGCGTACGTACGGACTACCATCTCCACGAACGCCGTGAGATTCATTCTCCATCGTATCCATTCAAGTATAATTATCAGTTGATGATTTAAAAATTATGTTTAAGGACTTGATATCATTATGTATATGAATAATATACAACCTATCCATGACAAACATGGCTTATGTAACAAAACATATAAAATAAAATGAGTAAGTTAACACCCAAAACGATGATAATACTAAGATATTATTAACAAAGCAATGTTAAAAGATCATATATCATATCATATGAATGTATATGATTCTTGTATAACTTAATAACAATTATTTCACCATTATACAGGAGGTTAACCTACCCCAACCAAGGAAAAGTACAAGGTAAGGGTTTATTTCCCAATCTCTTTATTATCCGAGGTTGTTTATATGTAATAATCTACTGGGATCTCTTTATCATCCACATCCATGTTTCTTAAAAATTAATTTCAAAACATTTATACTATTTACTAAAATATGGGTTAAAATAATTTATACCCTTGTTTTAATTTTTATAAGAGGTTTATAAAGGAATCTTTTTGTCGTTTTCCAAACAAGGTGCTTTTTAACCTTTTCGACAGAATTAAGGTAAGAATGTTTTTTTAACTTATACGGCGGGTGCGGTTATTTTCCGCCGTTATAAAATCATCTAAGCTTCACTTAAAATATTATAAGAATATTTTCAAAGAAAATGGTTTATTTTATAAATATATGACTCTTAAATGATTTCAAAATAGAAAGAGATATTTCTCTAGAAAGAGTTTTGATTTCATCTATGTCAACATCCTTTGATGGATTTTACGCTTATTTGAAGTTGATTTATTATGATACAAAACTTCTATATTGTATTGAAGGTTTTGTGATATGTTTGAATGTGGATGTGCTATTTCTATAACATTCATAGTTTATGGTGAAAGTATTGACATTTCGTATGATAGTTTTAATACGAATGTTTTTGTTATGTTTAAACCTTTTCATATTGGAATGCATTGGACTTAATATGTGACGGGTGGAGCCCGCTATAGCTCCTCGATGCATCGGTAGGTCTCATGAGACAAACTAGTGTCTTGTGATAAGGCCTTGGAAAAATTTTATTTGTAGTCTTGGCACGAGGCCTTGGGTATGTGGTTATGATAGTCTGGCATTATGTATTCCATCATTATGAAAGTGGTTATTGATATTGCATGTGATTATTCGATTAGTAGAATATCCATGTGAATAAGTAAATGGAATTATTTCATTTTATTTTTTCCATATTATGTTTAAGTTCAAGTATAAAAGGCTTTTGTTTTATTTATACATTTTCTTAAATGTTTATTCTTATTTATGAAAGTTTCCGCTATATTGTTATCCTTACTGGGCATTTGAGCTCACCCCTTTTCTATATTTTATTTTTCCCAGGAAGTGAAGAAGTAAATTATGAATGACCTAGAGGGATATTATGAGGGGATAATAGTGTGGATTATGGAGACAATATGTTGTTGTTGTAGTTTTTTACTTCATGATGTAATGTAAAACTTTATGAATATATATAGTGTTTCCAAGGCTACTAAACCAATCAGTATTTCGAGATTTGATCTTTCTTGTAATCATCTCAATGTTATGTAATAATGCACCGACTCTAGGTAACTGTGGTCGGGGCGTTACAGTTGGTATCAGAGGAAGTTTAGTACACTCCTTGGAAGTTAGATTTAGATAAACTATGATTAGAGCACGTAGACCTAAGATGAACTTTGAGGATTAGTATAGAAGAACTTCCTAGAATTTTGGTATTGTAGAGATTTTGTGAGTTTTCCGAGCAGTAAATCCCTGTCTGGATATGAGCAGGTAGATGCGGCTCTGGCATAGATTTACCTAGGGGTAAAACCCGAAAACACCGCTTTGAGCTAGACTCGAACGGGAACTGGTGCACGACAACGGGCCTTGCTGCACTCTTGGTTACGACACTCATGGGGGATATGATTAGGATAACTCTCATTTTCTTTAAAAATAATTATGAAGGGTTTATGAGTATATACTTCCTCAATGAAAACATTCTTTTGATTATGGATTATATCCATAAATAGTTCAATTTATGTTAAGTGTTTTATAAGTATGGGATTATGTATTTTGATTCACAAACTGATCTAGTTTATGCCATTGTTTAGAAATGGCACGTAGTGGAAGAAATGGAAACAGTATCAATGCATGCACTCCATGTAGGGATTTCCCTCCTGCTCAAGATAATTATAATGGAGCTGGTGATGCAACTGGTGACGATCAGCTAATCACCATACTGGGACAAATTACTCAGGTTATGAATAATAACCTTACCCGTATGGAGCACCCTGATCCGCAGTGTGGAGGATCAATGTTAGATCGATTCATGAGGCAACAACCACCAATGTTCAATGGGAGTACAAATTCCTTAGTAGCTGATCAATGGATAAATTCATTAGAGAAAATATTTCAGGCTTTGGGGAGTAGTGAAAGGGAAAACGTTATCATGGCAGTTTACCGACTCACTAGAGATGCTGATCAATGGTGGTCATTGATTCAAAATACGAAGGAAGATGATGAAGTATCAAATATGGAATGAAGGGAGTTTAAAGATCTGTTTTTAGAAAAATAATTTCCTCGCGACCACCGAGCATATATGGAAAGGCAGTTCCTGAGTCTGAGACAAAAGGAGGATGAGAATGTAGCAAAGTATGAGGCTAACTTTACAAGGTTAGAAAGGTATGCTGGAGATTATATACATAACCCAAGAAGTAAGATTGATCGTTTCTTTGATGGGTTAAAACCATTTCTCCGTCGATCATTAGTCTCACAATCCTTTTCATCGTACGAAGACATTGTCTCATGTGCTATCAAGACCGAAAAGCAATTCTCTAAGTCTTATGACTTTAAAGCAAAGCAAGAGAAGAAGAGACATGCTGATCAATCTGGGAATGGAAATAAGGGAAAGAAGGGAAAGGTTGAATATCCATCCTGTGGTAAATGTGGTAAGAAACACCCAGGTACTTGCTTGAAGGGAATGAGAGTCTGTTACAAGTGTGGTGAAAAAGGCCACCAAGCTCGTGATTGCAAGGGGGAGAAGGAATCTACCAATGTTCAGTGCTACAATTGCAGGGATATGGGGCATTATGCAAATGAATGTCCTCAGCATCAGGAGAACTTACCTCAAAAAAGGCCAAGGGATCAAGGCCAAGCTTATGCTATCACTACTGCTGAGGTAGAATCTCTGAAAGACGTGGTGGCAAGTAATTTAATGGTTTCCTCAAGTTTAGAAAATGCATTATTTGATTCTGGATCATCGCATTGTTTCATATCATCCCAGTTTGCTAAGAAAATTAGATATTTCCAATTTGATTTAACAAAGGAGTTGTCAGTTAAAACTCCTAAGGGAAGTATCATTGCAACAAAGTTTTTTGAATCAGTCCCCATTAGAGCACATAAATGTTCTTTATCTGCTGATCTCATCGTCATACCTATGACTGAGTTTGATATAATCCTCGGTATGGACTGGCTTTCGGACTATGATGCGATGATTTATTGTAAGAAGAAAGAGGTTATGATTCTTGATGACGATGATAAGGAACACCTTATCTTTAGAGCAGAATCGTCACCACTTAATTCTTATTTAGATCCACCCCCAATAGCTCAACTAAATTCAATTATTGGGGAGGAAGAGAATGAAATAACTATGGGTGAGGAAAGGAATGTTCAAATAGAGGATGTACCTGTTATGAAAGAATTTGTAGATGTATTTCTGGAAGATTTACATGGACATCCTCCAGAATGAAAAGTTGAGTTTTCCATTGATTTAATTCCTGGATCAAGGCCTATATCAAAGACCCCCTATAGAATGGCCACTGTAGAATTAGTTGAACTAAAGAAACAACTATAGGAATTGAGTAATAAGGGATTTATTCTCCCTAGTGTTTCTCCATGGGGATCCCCTGTTCTTTTTGTTAAAAAGAAAGATGGATCTATGAGGTTATGTATCGACTACAGGGAGATCAATGCTATAAAAATAAAGAACAAGTATCCCCTACCACACATTGATGATTTATTTGACCAACTGCATGGAGCTCAATACTTTTCAAAGATTGACCTTCGATCTAGATACCATCAGTTGTGTGTGAAGAAGGAAGATATTCCGAAGACAACATTTCGAACCAGGTACGGGCAATACGAGTTTACTGTAATGCCTTTTGGATTGACTAATGCACCCTCTGTATTCATGGATCTAATGAATAGAGTTTTCAAGGAGTATCTCGATGAATTTGTGGTTGTATTTATTGATGATATCTTGGTATACTCCAAAAGATACGAAGATCATGAAAATCACTTGCGCATTATCCTGATGACTCTGAGAAGACATGAATTATATGGGAAGTTTAGCAAGTGTGAATTCTGGCTTCAGGAGATTTCTTTTCTTGTCTATATTGTCTCTAAAGATGGAATCTCTATTGATCCTTCTAAGACCAAGGCAATCCAAGAATGGCCAGCACCTACGAGTATAACTGAGGTACGTAGTTTTATTGGTTTGGCAGGTTATTATCGACGATTCGTCCAGAATTTTGCCCGATTGGCTAACCCATTAACGAAGCTCACACGTAAAGGGGTTAATTTTTTTTGGACAAAAGAGTGTGAAGAATGTTTCGAAGAACTGAAGAGAATATTAGTCAATGCTCCTATATTGACTCTACCATCAGGGAGTGATGGGTTCGTTATTTATAGTGATGCATCGAAGAAAGGACTTGGTTTTGTCCTTATGCAGAATGATAAGATTATTGCCTATGCATCACGATAGTTGAAAATTCATGAAAAAAACTATCCTACTCATGATCTTGAGTTAGAAGCTGTGATATTTGATTTGAAGATATGGAGGCACTACCTCTATGGTGAAAAATGTGAGATTTATACTGATCACAAGAGTTTGAAGTATATTTTCTCACAAAAAGAACTCAACATGAGGCAAAGGAGATGGCTTGAATTGCTCAAGGATTATGATTGTACGATACACTACCACTCGGGGAAGGCAAACAAGGTGGTAGATGCTTTGAGCAGAAAAGATCATGGAGTTTTGAACAATATGAGAATTGAAAGGGATCCAATTTTCATGGATCTAGTGAAGATGGACATGGGAATAACCAGGGAAGGAGAAACATCAATGATTTTTCAAATGGTTGCCAAACCATCTTTACTAGAAAGGATTAAGAGTTCTCAGACCGATGATGCAGAATTTCAAAAGAAGATTAAAGGTGTGAATGATGGGAGACTGAGAGACTTTGTGTATGAAGATGGAATTTTGAAATTTGGGAAGAGACTTTGTGTTCCCGATATACCTGATCTAAAAAGGGAATTGCTGGATGATGCTCATAGTTCCAATTTATCTATACACCATGGGAGCACCAAAATGTATAGTGATTTGAAGTAACATTTTTGGTGGGAAAATATGAAGAGGGAGATTTCTGATTTTGTGTCAAGATGTATGGTTTTTCAACAAGTGAAAGCTGGAAGGAAACACCCTGGAGGAGTCATGCAACCTCTTCCCATACCAGAGTGGAAATGGGACAATATTACGATGTACTTTGTCATGGGGCTACCAAAGACTCCTAGAAGGAATGATTCAATATGGGTTATTGTTGATCATCTTACCAAGTCAGCACATTTTCTTGCTATAAGAGAAGATCTACCCCTGGAACATCTAGCAAGAAAATATATTAATGAAGTTGTGAGACTTCATGGAGTACCCCTATCGATTGTTTCTGATCGTGATCCCCGTATTACTTCAAGATTCTGGAGGATTATTTAGAAATCCCTGGATACTGAACTTCATTTGAGCACTGACTACCACCCTCAGACAGACGGACAATCAGAATGGACTATTCAAACCTTAGAAGACATGTTGAGATCCTGATCACTTGACTTTCAGGGTATGTGGGATCAATATTTACCTTTGGCAGAATTTTCCTATAACAATAGATTCCATTCGAGTATTCAGATGGCACCATATGAAGCGTTATATAGAAAGAGATGTCGCACACCAACCTGTTGGGACGACGTTGGTGAAAGAAAACTTGTAGGTCTAGAACTGGTGGAGGAAACGATAGAAAAGGTGAAGGTAATCCAAAATCACATCAAAGCAGCTCAAAGTAGGCAGAAGAACTATGCCGATAATCGAAGGAAGGATTTGGAATTTCAAGTCGGTGATCATGTTTTCCTGAAGGTATCTCCATGTAAGGGAGTCATACATTTTGGTAAGAAAGGTAAATTGAGTCCCAGGTACATCAGACCTTTCGAAATTCTAGAACGAATTGGGGTTGTAGCTTATCGATTGGCAATGCCGCCAAGTCTCTCCAAAGTTCACGATGTATTCCACGTATCTCTGTTGAGGAAATACATGCCTGACCCAATGCATGTACTCACCTATGAGGAGTTAGAACTGACCCCCGATCTATCTTATTGCGAAGAGCCCGTCAGGATTCTTGATACGAGAGAACAAGTACTGAGAAACCGGACGACGCGTCTGGTAAAAGTTTTGTGGAGAAACCATAAGATGGAAGAGGCAACGTGGGAACCCGAGGAACTTATGATGAAGAACCACCCGAGTCTTTTCATGTGATATGTATTCTAGAAATTTCAAGGATGAAATTATTTTAAGGAGGGGAGAATGTAACACCCCAAGCTTCTACGGTACGCTTCTCTTTGAATAATGTGATAGCATGTGTTGTACGCAACACCGAGTTCTAACACACCATAACCAATCAAACTAGCCGTTATGAATAGTAATACCTACTTTTTGAAATTATATATATTTTATATTTTAAAATGGACTTCATTTTTATATTCAGAATATCGAATTTAGCCTAAGGTGGAATTTTGGTACTTTTCGGATAACTTCAATATTTTGATGAATAGTGAAAATTACTAAATTTTAATTAAAAACAACTTTTTTAATCGAAATAATTTATATTGATAAATTATGAATTTGAGTGGTTTTAAATTATATTTAGAATATATTTTTACCATTTAATATAATGTTGGTCATTGGACATAATTTTACAATTAAACCGGACATAAACAAGTGTCAATCTTTTGATAGTTATTATCTCTTAAAAACTCGTTTTTTGTTTTAACAATGAGAATTAATTTTAAATTAATTTCTGCCACTTCTGTGTTTTGAATTTGGAAAAATGGATTCCATATTTGGAATCAGGATTTTCAAATTGTGTAAATAGGTAACTTTTATTTTTAGACATTTTGAATAATTACTTCGGTAAATATTTTATTTACCATGGTTAAGGGTAAATCCGGTAAATAAGGGTTAAAAATAATATTATAATAATAAAAAATTACACTAAAACGTGTCCTAGCCTTATTGGTTGATACATTCTCGACCATAGTCATATTTGGGTCGATTTTGGGACCCCATAGAGCCACTTGTAGGTGATAGGGACACTTAATTTTAATTAAGTTAAAATAAGTACAAAAATGGAATAAGCATATATCTTTTAGAAACATAGTTTTTAAATAGGGTTATATATGTTGGATTTTAGACTATAAATATTTATTATAAAGATAAAAAGATTTCCTACATAATTATATTTTATTTATAATTTTTAGAGATTACATAAGTTAATTTATTTATGACACAATTATGATGTAGTAATTACCATAATAGTGACAAATTAAGATAATTGATATTATAAATACCCAAATAAATATAATTTGAGACTTTTAATGAATTACAATAATTTTCTAGGATAATATGACATATTAGTATTGATTTAATTAATTGTTTTCTAAGTAATCGTTCTGTTATGAGTTTCACCAAAATAAACTATTGAATAGTGTCAAAATTGACATAAAAGAGTTTTTAAAACAAATATTATATTATTAATTGATATTAAATTCCTAAAAATCTAAGGTTCGTCCAAGAGACTTATATCATGATATTTATATCATTAATGGACCACTTGGGGGTCTCTTGGATGTATATAGTATGTTTATCAACCATATACTATAAAAATAGAAAGAGACATTGTAAAAGTGAAACTAATTAACTAAGAGTTAATACTTAAAGATAAGGTCAATATAGTAACCCAAACCTGTCTAAATTCTATTGGTTTAATGGTTTTAGACCTATACCCACCTTAAAATTTAAAGAATCAACTTTGGAGCCATTAGAAACGGAATATGAATTTATTATAAATTAATATTTCTAGATTTTCCAAAGGTGCCCCTCACCCCCCTTATAAAAGGGCACTCCTCCTTCTCATTTCTTCACACCTTCAAAGCCTTTTGGTTCGGCCAAAATATGCCCCAATACTCTCCAAAGATCCCTTAATACAACCTAGAGGCCTTATTTTGATCAGAAATTCAACATAAGTATCCCTTTTGATCAAATCAAAAGGAAAAATCCGAAGAAGAGGTAATGATTTCACCACCCTTTTCCAAGTTCCTTTCTTCTGCCACTTCTTCTTCCTTTGTTGTTACCATTATAAAATAATAACTCCAGTATCATATATATACTATGATGTTATTATAAATATGGTACAACCATATTCAGTATTCTATCCACCCTTTGAATAACATGTCACCATACGTGCGTACGTACGGCTTACCGTCTCCACGTCGTGGTTTAATTTTTATTCAATATATTATTATTTGGATGGGTATAATAATGATGTGTAACTCATGTAAATAATAAATAAAACATGTTAATGATTATGTATATATGATATACCATCCATTTATATAATATTTTAATATCAAAATAATGATATTGTCGCTCGTGCGTACGTACGGACTACCGTCTCCACGAACGCGATGAGATTTATTCTCCATCGTATCCATTCAAGTATAATTATCATTTGATGATTTAAAAATTATGTTTCAGGACTTGATATCATTCTGTATATGAATAATATACAAACTATCCATGACAAACATGGCTTAAGTAAAAAAACATATAAAAGAAAACGAGTAAGTTAACACCCGAAACGACGATAATACTAAGATATTATTAACAAAGCAATGTTAAAAGATCATATATCATATCATATGAATGTATATGATTTTTTTATAATTTAATAACAGTTATTTCACCATTATACACGAGGTTAACCTACCCCAACCAAGGAAAAGTACAAGGTAAGTGTTTATTTCACAATCTCTTCATTATCCGAGGTTGTTTATACATAATAATCTACTGGGATCTCTTTATCATCCACATCCATGTTTCTTAAAAATTAATTTCAAAACATTTTTACTATTTACTAAAATATGGGTTAAATTCATTTATACCCTTTTTTGACTTTTTATAAGAGGTTTATAAAGGAATCTTTTCATCATTTTCCAAACAAGGTGCTTTTTAACCTTTTCGACAGAATTAAGGTAAGAATGTTTTTTAACTTATACGGCGGGTGTGGTTATTTTCTGCCGTTATAAAATCATCGAAGCTTCACTTACAATATTATAAGAATATTTTCAAAGAAAATGTTTTATTTTATAAATATATGACTCTTAAATTATTTAAAAATAGAAAGAGATATTTCTCTAGAAAGAGTTTTGATTTCATATATGTCAACATCATTTGATGGATTTTATGCTTATTTGAAGTTGATTTATTATGATACAAAACTTCTATATTGTATTGAAGGTTTTGTGATATGTTTGACTATGGATGTGCTATTTTTATACCATTCATAGTTTATGGTGAAAGTATTGACATTTTGTATGCTAGTTTTAATACAAATGTTTATGTTATGTTTAAACCTTTTCATATGGGAATGCATTAGACCTAATATGTGATGGGTGGAGCTCGCTATAGCTCCTCGATGCATTGGTAGGTCTCATGAGACAAACTAGTGTCTTGGCACAAGGCCTTGGTAAAATCTTATTTGTAGTCTTGGCACGAGGCCTTGGCTATGTGGTTATGATAGTCTGACATTATGCATTCCATAGTTATGAAAGTGGTTATTGATATTGCATGTGATTATTCGATCAGTAGAATATCCATGTGAATAAGTAAATGACATTATTTCATTTTATTTTTTCCATATTATGTTTAAGTTCAAGTTTAAAAGGCTTTTGTTTTAGTTATACATTTCCTTAAATGTTTATTATTATTTATGAAAGTTTACGCTATATTGTTATCCGTACTGGGCATTTGAGCTCACCCCTTTTCTATGTTTTATTTTTCCCAGGAAGTGAAGAAGTAAATTATGAATGACCTGTAGGGATATTATGAGGGGATAATAGTGTGGATTATGGAGACAATATGTTGTTGTTGTATTTTTTCACTTCATGATGTAATGTAAAACTTTATGAATATATCCAGTGTTTCCAAGGCTACTAAACCAATCGGTCTTTCGAGATTTGATCTTTCTTGTGATAATGCCAATGTTATGTGATAATGCACCGACTCTGGGTAACTGGGGGCGGGGCGTTACAGTAACCCAGAGAGTCTTGCGGGAACATTCAAACCCTCCCGGGGTGAGCGATTTTGGTATATCAAAATATGATCCTACAACCAGCGAAAACTTCTCAGGGTAGTGGCCCGCTACGAGGATGGTCCAGAAGCTCCAAGACTCTGATTCGGGATCTAGACCTTTCTGCCCCTGCTCATCAATCGAGAATGGTCGGGGAACTGGTAGCGGTGCCGAGGAAGGCTGCTGGGCTGGCTGATGGAGAATACGGCGAGCAGGCTGATTGGCAGCCGAATCCTAAGTCATCCTCCAAGGGTTGCAGTGTACTGGTCATCACGTCACGATAGGATGGGCTGGCGAATAGGCCTCCTGTCACAGTGTCGGTGATTTCTGAGGGTGTTTAATGTCACGACTCTTCCGTCGGTCCCCAAAAAAGTTCTCCACCCTCTCTGACTGAGGTGGAAGGTGCTTCCAAAGAGGCCAATGGTAACTACAAGTTTGACCCCTGGGGGTACTCCAAGTCCTCATCCTCCTGGATATACCTTCGAAGGGAGGCGGGAATCATGCAGATATCGCATTTGGGAAGTACGAGGCTGACGTGCCACATCCCTACCCCTGCCCCTGACTCAAAGGATCGGGGGGATGGTTCCATCATCGAGTCGTACTCTGCCTCAGAGTCTGAGAAACAGACTGGTTTGATTTCTGTCCGAACTTCCCTGACATTCCTCTTGTGGCGACGACGTCCCGCCTTCCTTCCCCTAGGTGGCTCCTCAGGGCAAGGCTGATTTATATCATGGAGTCCTTTGGATGAAATAGTGCTGGGGCCAAAAGGACCAAAGGCCGGGGTGCGAGGAGCACCAGGACAAATATTGAAAGGGACATGGGGAGGAATTCCATGTGGGCGAGTGACCGGATATGCAACAGATCCATACTCACGACAAGCGGTAGGGGAAGTGACCCCGTACCCCGTGCAATGGGTGCTGGAAAAAGCCATACCCGGAGCGTAGCTATCCTGGGGAAGCATTTTACTTTCCAAAATGGCGGGACGTAGTAGGACTTCATGGTGGATGGCACTACTGCGAATTGGTCTGCGACGACCATTGTCTGTGCCAGTGATCGGAAGAGTCGATCCAACCTGCCTGCGGGGCGGTCGGGGCCTCGATCTGGTTTGGGCATGTAACTGCCCCTAATCAACATGTGCGGGGGTTTGATGATTGGAGTCAGTAGTGGCTCGGGCCACAGTGGTTGCTGACGTTGGTGCCCCAGGGTGGGCATTCTCTTCCGCTCGCGCCCGATGTCGGCGTCGGGTCAGATGGGTTGGAGCCGGTAGTGCGGGAAAATAGATCACCTACCCCTCTGCCCGGGGAGTTGGGCGGCGGTGTCGACAGAGCCTGGCGGGGGCCCTTGTCGTGGACCCTTGAAGCGGGTCTTCGATTGGGTGAACCCAGACATCCCCTACCTCATCGGCGTAGGGAAGGGAGGTGTCAAGGTGCTATGGGGATAAAATCCAGAAACGGTTGAACGTCGGAGTGGGGAGCGGTGGATCCCAGCGCGGCCCCCAGGGGAAGCGATGGTGGTGAGGTGCAACTGCCTCTAGATCCAAATGGACCATGTACCTGGTGGGGATGACCCCTTCCTCCACGTACCTACGAACCAGGTCGTTGATCACCCGTCGTTGGATGATCTCTGATGGGGAGAGGGGGCATGAGTGCTCGGAAGTCACGGTAGTTGGATCAACTGTGGAAAAGGCGTGACCATGCAGGGTGGCCACATCGGTATTGCCCTTGTCCCTGCACTGGTGGGCAGGTGGCAATCGAGCTCCGGATGCAGCGATCTGATTCCTGGAAGCAGGGAGATGAACCCATTAGCACTAATAGGAAAAGAAATCGACTACCAATAGACCAACTCCATCCCGTCTTCTGTGGTCAGTAAGAGGGATCCACGCTGACGATGTCACAGAACGGAGTCCTCAACATCCTAAATGCCTCAACCCCTGGTGGGTTTCACATCCCGATGCTAGGTTCCCGGACCTAGTGACATGCTAATCTTCCGACACCCCGAATGCTTACAGTCTCTGTATTGAGGAGAAGAGGTTCAGGTCGGGTTCACCATTTTTTGTTTCCGATGCTTTATGCTGAGGGGTGCGTGAGTCCGTCATGCAGGGGGAGGATGCACGACTTGTGGCCCCGCATTCCCACTTTCCAAAGGCAGGCGGCATTCGTTACTTGTTCAGGGACGTATGCTGCTTGATCGAAACCTGGATGATGGGATGTTGGTTCTTCCTTCTGTGGATTCCTCCTCGGAGCTCGTCACCTAGTCCGGGTCTCCCTCATAGATTTAAGACGTATTCGTGAACCTCATTCCCAGTTCCATATTTTCATGGACACCAGTTAATTACACTGCTTCCGTCGAGAGGCTGCAAGGGGTCTGGTCGGGGCAGTAACCTTCGATGAGGAGAATGGTCACGCTGGGGTGTCGTTGGCGCGCCATGACATTGGGGGATTGGCATGTCAGTCTTCTGTCCCTTATTATAGGTATTCTCGAGGGCGCAGAAGCCCAAGGAATCCCACATCGAACACGGGGAATTGTGTGACATCTGAGTTTTTCCTCAGCTTCCCATGTTTAACACGGGGTATGACGCGAGTTTAACATCTGGCGGAGATGGATCAGACTGATCAGAACACTGAGAGTGGATCAGATTGAAGGACCCCCTAGGGAGAACACCGATATTGAGGCCAGCACGTGGGCGGATTCCCGGATACTATGGAGTGGAATGAGGTGGAATGACCCCACCGGGATGTGGCAGCCCAGGTAAGGATCAAGATGGGTGATGGAGTGAAGAGGGGCTTGAACCTCATGGAGGATTCCTATGTATCCCCATGGCGGGGAATCGAAGTCCGCGTAGTTCAGTGATATGGTGGGACACCTGAGGAGGCGACCCGTGAGAATGAATGCATGGATTGGAGCCTAGAGGAAGTAAGACCTCCGGGCTAGGGCATGAGCTTCCCGACGCACGTGGGCTCGAGGGAGAGGTCTGGATGAGACGTGGGTGTTGGATATGGGGGATTACGCTCTGAGGTGGCCCATGATGGTGGAAATGGGGCTAACACTCTGAGGAGGCCCATAATGGTGGTTGTGAATCAACGCGGAGGGTTCAGAACAACTTAGTGGTGGGATTGAACCTCGTGGGGGATTCCTACGTACCATGCGTTAGCACATATCAATGTCCATGTAGTTCAGGGCATACAGTTTAACGTCATGCAGTATGGGATACAGTTTAACATCATGCGGGATGGGATACAGTTTAACGTCATGCGGGACGAGGGCATACAGTTTAACATCATGAGGGATGAGGGCATACAGTTTAACATCATGCGGGAATGGGGCATACAGTTTGACGTCATGCGGGAGGGGGGCATACAGTTTAACGTCATGTGGGATGATCAATTTGGGGCTTACGCTCTAAGGCGGCCCAAAGGGTTGGCGAACCGACGCAAAGGGGGATAGAGCAACTGGGTGGTGGGCTTGAACCTCATGGAGGCTTCCTACATACCATGCGTTAGCACATATCAAAGTCCCTGTAGTTCACTGTGATGGGGCTTACACTCTGAGGCGGCCCAAAGGAGATGTCATGGTCGATGCTCGCTCTAAACCCACGTGAGTCATGCTCGGTGTGAGAAACAAGAGGTAGCCAAGGCCATATGATCACGTCTCGAAGGGTGCGTCTATGAGAAGCGAAGAGGGGGCTTACGCGTTGAGCGGCCCAAAGAGGAAACAGGGGCTTACACGTGGTTAGCAGCCCTTAGTGTTGGGACTTACTCCAAGATGGAGGCCCGTGGTGCGACAAAGCATAGTGGGAAAGGGACTCCACTGGCCTTGGCAGTGGAGAAGTACGGAGGTGCATGGGTGCAACCTTCCGCAAGAGAGGCTAGGGGCTTACGCTCTGAGGCATCCCTTCCCCCATGGACAAACACCACTCCAAAAGGAGGATATCATTCCATGTGAGGAAGATTCCATTCCTGTGGAGACGAGAGACGTAGAGAATGTCCGAGCTGGGGGGACCCTACGTGCGAGGCATGGGGTCAGATCACAGTTTAACGTCATGTGTTGAGGACGAGGTGCTTAGCAGTTTAATGTCCTGCAGCTCAGATGAGGTGGGTACGCTCCAAAACCCTATGGATTACATGCCCAACACCCTCTACCCCTTGGGGAAGGGAAGGAATTGGCATGGCCGTAAGGAAGGGGGGCCGCAGGGCGAACCATCGGAGGGTCCACATTAACATGGCTATGCGAAGAAGAAATAGCCATTAGCGTGCCTATGCGAAGAAGCATGAAGCAAAGCAACACAATGGGAAACACCGCCCAAGGGACCTTGAGGTTACTTCGTATGATCCTGGAAGTCCGTATGGGAAATCAACGCATGGCGTGCATACCCGGTATAGAGGACACCGAGCGCCTATACAGGAAGGCACCCGGGGGGCGCAAAGGTGAAGGGTTCCGAGGGTTTGTGCGGAAAGAGAATGTTTGCGTGCAAAACACCGGGATGGCACGCAAGAGTGGCAGAGGGATTGCGCGCGGATTGGGGGATTCCGCACAAAGTTCCTGGATTGAGCGTGGGGGATATGGCCGATCCCTAAGGTATGAAAAAACCTAATGAAGGGATTGCACACAATTTGGAAGAGATTGTTCGCAATTGAAGGAGATTTCGTGAAATGGGAAGGGATTGCGTGCAAAGGAGGAACCCAGAGGAGTTGGAAAATTCACTTAAGCCTGTGGGATTGTGTGCAAAGGTGAACCTCAGGGCAAGGTTGCATGAAAAGGGTTATTACATGGAAGTCATATTGCGCGCACGAGAGTGTGATTTGTGCGCACAAAAGCTGGTCCGAATTCCTCAACCCCAAAACGGTTGGGGTCGCCTTCTATTTATAGGTATTCACCATCACCGAATTCGGGCGGCACACGAAATCTTCCGTGCCAGGACCCGTCGGTGTGCAAGGCCTCCCCGTGCGCAACCGGGTGCGCAAAATTGTGCACCGCACCGGTTCTTTTTCACGAATCCCAGGAGTCCTTCGCACGAACAACATTTTTACGCGCGAGCACCCTTTAATTTTGCGCACCACTTCTAGGCCCTCCGGACCGGGCCTCTGAGTCCGAATATGACTTCTCTTCGTCATTTCGAAACTTCCTCTAGGAGTTATAGACTTTTTTCGGCGTCTACAAAGTCGTTCCACTTCCACTCGGGAATGGGTAACTGCTGCAAAAGCCCTTCTAGTCACTGATGCTCCACCTTCACCTGCTGACAAGTGTAACACCTCATGATAAAACCAACAACATCTCTCTTCACACCTGGCCACCAATGGTGGTGGTGTAGATCACGATACATCTTGGTGATGCCAGGATGAACTGCCCAAACTGAGGAATGAAAATCCCGCATCAGCTCCTCGCGTATGTCTGCTGGCACCCATACACATCCCTAGAAATGCAAGATCTCATCCTCACCTACTGTCCATCCCGGAAGAGGTTATTCTCCTGACTCACTCTCCCATAGGACTAAGCCTTCAGAATCTGATAGATACCTCATTCGAACTCGGTCAAGAAGAGTAGAGTTAACAGCTACAGAAGATAGAAACGTCTATCCCTGTCGGTCGTGCACCTCCAAATGCATCTCAGAGAACAGATCCATAAGCTTCCACTCACTACTGGCCTCCTAAACTACCTGTATCAGAGTTCTCCTGCTCAATGTGTTAGCCACTGCGTTGTCTTTCCTAGGTGTATGGGCAACCTCAAAGTCAAAGGACTAAAGATACTCAACCCACCTGCGTTGTCTCAGATTTAGATCACGCTGAGTGAAGATGTACTTGAGACTTTTGTGGTCGGTGAAAACCACAAAATTATCTCCTAGAAGATAATGTCTCCAACAGTGTAAGGCATGAATAACTGCCACCAGCTTGAGATCGTGCATCGGGTAGTTCCTGTCATTTGGCCTCAACTATCGAGACTCGTACGCAACGACTTCATCTCCCTGCATAAGCACAGCTCCCAAACTGATACCTGAAGCATAACAGTAAACAATGTAGCTCTTGCCCAGCTCTGGAAAGAATAGTATCGATGTTGAAGTCCACCTCCCCTTAAGCTCCTGAATGGTTGACTCACAAGAATCTGACCACAAGAACTTTGCACCCTTCTTAGTCAGACCTGTTAGCGGTGATTCTAAGAATGAAAAGTCTTGTATGAAGCATCTGTAGTATCCAGCCAGCTCTAGGAAACTTCTTAACTCAAAGATGTTCTTAGGATTCTCCCAGAAAACTACTGCCCTCACTTTCTCCGGGTCATCTGATACTCCTGTCTCTGAGATAACATGACCCAAGAAGTGAATCTGATCTATACAAAAGTGGAACTTAGAGATCTTAGCATAAAACTGATGCTCTCTCAGTGTAATCAAAATGATCTCAAGATGGTTAGCATGATCATGTCGAGTGTGAGAGTACAATAAGATATTATCCACAAAGAGCACCACGAAAGAGTCTAATTATGGATGGAACACTTGGTTCATCATTTCCACGAAAACTATAGGCTTGTTCATGAGACCGAATGGCATAACCATATACTCATATAGTCCATACCTGCTTCGAAAAGCTGTTAGAGGTATATTAGATAGAATAATGCGCAACTGATGATAACCAGACATCTAATCGATCTTTGAGAACACCTGGGCTCCTCCAAGCTGATCAAAGAGGTCATCAATCCTAGACAAGGGATATCGGTTCTTGACCGTCAACTAGTTCAACTTCTGATAATCCACACAAAACCTAAGGGTACTGTCTACCTTTTTCACAAACAGGACAGGAAAACCCCAATGAGAAGTACTGGGTCAGACGAAACCCTTCGCCTCCAACTCCTCCAACTACTTCTTGAGCTCCTTTAACTCTAGTGTAGCCATCCTATAAGGAGGAATGGACACCGGTTCCACTCCTCGCATGAGCTCAATAGAATAGTCTACCTCATGCTCTGGAGGAAAACATGAAAAGTCCTCTAGAAAGACATCCCTGAAACAATCCACCACTGGAGGAAAGTATAACTGTGAAGTTCGCTGGTCATCCAGATACAGACTAGAAATATAGGTCGTAACTCCTCCTAGCCGATGATGCTCGGGTCCTGCTTGACTCGCCTGGACATCCCACTCGCCCCGATGAAGAAAAGATCCACCCTCGGGTGATATGAAACTCACCCTGCGGTGATAGCAATCGACGACTGCCTAGTAGGGGACTAACCAGTCCATTCTGAGAATGAAATCATAGCTCATCATCTCTAGGAAATAGAGGTCCCATAAGAAGTGACACCCCACAACCTCAAGAGAGAAATCTCTGCATTGACATACACTAACCATTCTAGTCCCCAATGGTGCGTCTAGAGTCAAGGTATAGGTAGAGGAAAAGATACAGAGGACAAATATCTCCACAACAACAATAGAGATAAAGCTATGGGAAGCCCCTGTATCGAAAAGTGCATAAGATAAAACTGAGGCTACTAAGATTGTACCTTGAACAGTGGAAGGTCCGGGATCCTTCTCTTGCTGGGTTTGCTCCATCGCAAAAGTCTGGCCTGCTCCACGGCCCTATGACCTTGCCTGACCACTCTGAGCTGATCCGCCCTCCTGTCGCTGATAGACCGATGACTAACCACCCCATCCATGACCTCCACCTCATCCTAAACGGATGGGAGAACTCCAGTTACTAGATTGGTGAGAAACCGGTGGCGCTGCTCCTGAACGAGGAGTCATGGATGAACCCCTGTCACCAGCTGCTGGTGAGAAACCCTGACAGAAGTGCTGAAGGTGACCCATCTTACAGTAAGATTGGAATACCAATGGGTCTCTCTGGAACTGCGGCCTCGTATGCCCAGCCCTACCACACTGGTAGCATACCACCTGGCTACCTGAAGATGTGTCTCTTTGCCTCGGATCACCACGCGTAGACTCCCTACGACGCTTCTTGTTGTTAGCTGGTGAAGAACTAACTCTGGAAGTGGAACCACCCTGGATCTCAGCTCCAGAATATCTCATATTTCTCTTCGCAATCAGTGCATGGTTGACGATGGAAGCAATGGAAGTAAACCTGCAGATATTCACCTATGAGGGAATCTCCCATCTGAGACCATCCTCAAACTTCCTTGCCAAGAACAATCCATATCCACCTTGAAGGGGTGTGAAAAACCGAAGCTTTGTGAAACGAGAGGAATACTCCATGACAGAAAGAGTACCCTACTCCAGACTCATAAAATCCAGAGCTCGGTCGGCCGTCAGGGTATTCAGATAGAAGTAGTCATAAAAGACGTGCTGAAACTCCTCCCACGCCATAACCTGCTGATGACCTATCTGTGACATCACGTCCCACCACCACTTGGAGGATTCTCATAGCATGTAGGTAGCGAGGTTGACCCACCTCTCTGGAGGTGTCTGCAGATGATTGAATATCATCATCATGGCTTCTAGCCATGACTCTACATCCTGAGGTCCTCCTTCCCCTGAGAAGGTGGGAAGATGCTGCTGCTGGAAAACCCGCGTCAAGTCTTCCATAGTCGAGGTAGGTGGCAGAGCTCCCTAGAAGGTCTGCATCATCCTCAAAATTCCTTCCCTAAACTATGCATCAGTGCCTGTAACCGGTATCACTGCTGGTTCCAAGGATGGTACAAAAGGAGGATCTGCGGGAAGTCCCTGATCATCCATATCCGGCATCTGATCACCACCTGGAAACTGGCGTTCAACCGGAATACATCTTGGTGCCATGACTATGCAAGGTCAAATGCACACTAGATTTCATTATCAAGGACTAAAAACTAGGACTGTAAGAACGGAACAGGGGAAAGAAGCATTCAAAATTTACAAAACATAACTACACGGCGTGTTCCCTGAAGTCATTTACATGGGCGCGTACATCTACCTAAACTGTTCACGTAACCCCCTAAATACACAACGTGTTGTCAGAACACATGACATGTACTTGAATCCTCATCCTTGCCTGTGTCCTTCTACACGGTCTAGCCACATGGCTCTCTAAAGACAAAACTACACGGAGTGTTCAAGGCATAAATGACGTATAATAGAAATGCCTTACCAGGACCGTGTTGTTAGCGACACGGCCTAACACATGGCTGACACTACACGGCGCGTTCCAGACGGACACAGCGTGTATGAGAAAGGTAACACCGACCCGTGTTGTTAGTTACATGGCTGGCTCCATGGTTAACTATACATGACGTGTTCCACGGGGACATGATGTGCACTTGAAGGGATTCCCCGACCCATGTTGTTTATGACATGGCAGTATACCCAGGTCATACTACACGATGTGTAAAATTAAAACACGGTGTGTATAGGAAAAGATAACATGACCCGTGTTGTTCGTGACACGGCTGGGGTACCAATTTCAGACTACATGGCATGCTAAACTAGTACACGGTGTGTTCCTATAAGAATTTTCACAACCCCGTGTCCCGACCCACACAGTCAGTGATAAGGCTATATACTACACAACGTGTAACCATAAAGTACACGCCGTGTATTCTGGGTTTTTCCGGACAGTAGCCTCGGAAACTGCTCTGGAGCCCAGAAAACACAGAAACGAACGCTGAAGGTGCCAAATTCCGATCTGTGAGGGCCCATAATCCACACGAATCAAATTTTGGCATCTTATACAAGTTATAATAAGGGAAACAAGCAATTATCCACCAAATTCCGGTCCTTGAGGGCCCATTACACCTCAAGAACCAAAGTTTGGCGTTCATTTAAGAAAAGCACTATACAGAAATATTTCTTATCAAACATCAGGGATTCTATCAAATCAAATATCACAACATCATGAATAATCTACACAACGTCTATCAAAACAACATGCAATCACTAATTCATCCTAGATGACTTGGCAAGAATGCATGGAATTTGATTTATAACAAGTGCCTATATGATGCATGAGATGGCATACCCTCATCTCATCAGGTTTCGACAGAAATAGAACTGTAATAACAACAATGGTAACTGCACAAAGCATGTGAATCACCCAACGGTGAAATCAAATAAACTGTAAAATTGCAATAAATGAGGTAGTATGGCTTTTCCCTGTACATGGGTTAGCTACTCTTGGGAACAACTTATTACCATGTACCTATTCCGTCTTATCCCTGGAAATAGGCTCCAAACAGTAAGTCAAGAGAAAATAATTCCATTGATACCACTTTGTAATGTCCTGGTTCCGGAAGCCACCCAGAGGTTCCCCATACCCGGTTGGTCACATGGCCTCAAGCACATTTCCCCGAATGCCAGAGGCTGCCGACTAGCAGCGAGGGCCTTGGGTGTTATAGTGGGGAAACTATGCCCTCATTGGAAGAGTACATAGTGGAAGTAAACAACACCCATACAATAACGGAATCAGTAAAAATCCATACAAGAGTAAAAAATGGAAGACTGAGATAAAGAAACAACTGGAGCATACATATATATAAATGATGCATGATGCATATGTCTAGGAAAGCTTCCAAACAAGTCACAATGCTGGAAATACAAAATGTACCAAAAAAGTACAAAAGAAATCTAAACAGATCCTCATCATATCAAGCCTAATATTGGTCCCATACTCCTTAGCTCCACAGCAAGTCATGTACCTGAAGTTAAAGGATGCTTTTTCTTATCTATACCCGCAACAATGTAATATATTTGGGTCCAAAAGCATGACCCAAATAAGGTGTGAGACAAAATCCCAGTAGAAAACCTCCTGAATATTAGTTCCTAATAGTTAGTGAATATATGGCAGGTAAAATTACAGAAAACGGTAAACAAGAAGTACTCAGCAGGAAAGAGTCCACAATTTATTGCATATAATTTACAAACAAGTAAGTAGCCACTCAAGAAAGTAGAACAAACAGGTAACCCTATGAGTAGTTCTCAGAGCCTAACCCCTATAGTTCAACCTACAAGTATTAGCAACCCTCTGGGAGGCACACACAATCCCACCCCTCTAGTTCAGCAAAAGAATAGACTCTCTGGGGAAGCACTCACCGTCAATTCCCCCTATATTCTCGTATCGTACTAAAGGAACTCTGGGGAAGCATTGAACATCTCATTCCCCCTGTGGCCAACATCGAGGAACTACAGACACTCTGAGGAAGCACTTAATGTCAATTCCCCCTGTGTTCTTGCATCGTATTATAAAGACACTCTGGAGAAGCCCTTATGTCCATTCTCTATATGGTCTACTACACTAGGTTCCTACATCCCTATGTAAAGTCATCAAGTATCGCATCGCGTAACGGCCAAGGTAACCTCAAGAACTACTTGTGTAGCATTATACAACATCACATCATAAAATAAAAATAGTCACGAAATCCTACAATATTAGGTATGGGAAAAACAACATCAATTAAAATGTAACAAGACCCAACGATCTAGACAGGGAAGAACATGCATGAAAAACACTTCCAAAGCATAACAATTAGGCCAAAACAAAATAAAACCTCTACTATATCATACAAGCAAATTAAGAAATCAATAGGGATAAAATGATAAAAACGTAATACCCTGTTCAAGGGTATTGGTGGAATTTTCACATAATATTCAAATACTTTCAACAGAAAGGCACAAAGAACCTACCTTGACGTTAGGAGATCGATATACTTGAACCTCAAAGCTTGATTCTCCTTGGAACGTCTTAGATCTAAGAAAATGTCCAAAATTTTCAACCCATGATAACTTGAGAAAGAGGGAAAATCATTGAATGAAACTCTAGAATAAGGAAGATCTTACCGCTACGGTTCTAACGCAATCGATGACGGTCGATTCGGAGAAATGACGAAGGCTCGGGGGCTCAGAGAAGTTTTAGCACCGTACGGTTCCTCTCGACCGAACATGACCTAGATGAAGATGCTTCTGGGGTTAAGACGCTACCCCAGTGCGTTTAATGAAAAAAACAAAGTACATGTCACGTACTTTTGGAGTACACGACATGTACTTGATATTTCCATATGCCGCATTAGGCGACCTCCACATCACCCATACATGGCCGTGTGTGTGCCCATGAAACTACCAGCACACGGACTCCAGCGGCATCAAAGTACATGGCGTGTATTTATAAAATTTCCATATTTTCATCTTTTTTCCCAAACGGACCAGAAAAGGAAAAACATACCTGAAAAAGAAGATCTGGGTTCTTACAACCTAACTGATGGTAAAGGTTAAAAATGTTGGAGAAAAAGAATGAAGAAGTAGGTTGATTGTAGTGATGTCAGAATTATTGAAAACAATATCAAATATGATATTTCTAAGAATGGCGATTCAAAAGTTTTGGCAGAAAATGACCTGAATATGGAATAAAAGAATGATTAAGCATCCTGGATAGCACAAGACAATGTTGACATCAATTCTGAACAAAGAAACGACGAAGAAGAATCTAATGGAAATAAAATAAAATAGTACAAAAAATTAAAGAAACATTTTGAGACAGAAAATGACATTGGTAATCTACAATATCCAATGAAAATATTAAGATGATTTAGAATTGAAGATCAAACTACACTCATTTCTCAAGTTTAACCTCATACAGTGACTGAGGAAGATGAACCTGAATAATGGATAAAAGCTATGCATGATGAGCTTGATCAGATTGAGAATAACTTCACTTGGTATCTTGAGTCAAGACCAAGGAATAAAAATTATATTGGAACAAAGTGGGTTTTCAAAAATTAGCTCAATGAGAAAGGGGAAGTTTAAAGAAATAAGTCCAGACTGGTATGGAAGGGATATTCACAAATGTAAGGAGTTGAATTTGAAGAAACTTTTTCACCAGTAGTAAGACTGGAAACCATTAGAATGTTCTTACCAGTTACAGCACACAAGCATTAAAAGGTTTATCAAATGGATGTTAAAGCTGTATTCATAAATGGAGATCCAGAAAAATAGATATATATCGAACAACTAGATGGTTTTATTCTGGAAGAATATGGTAGCATAGAATGTAGGTTGAGAAAAGATCTATATGGTTTAAAACATGCCCATAGAGCCTGGAACTCCAAATTGGATGGTTTTCTAAGGGATATGATTTTTTTCAAAGGTACAATTGATAGTAATATTTATGTCAGAGAAATGGCCACCGGTACTCTCATAGTAATTATATATGTGGATGACATCATCTTTTCTGGTGACAAGGATGGTTTATGTGATGAATTTGTTGAGGAGATGATGTGAACCTATGAAATGTCCATGCATGGTCAAATTACATATTTTCTAGGATTTCAGGTTGAACAAAAACAAAATTCCATATTTCTATCATAGGAGAAGTATGCAAGGGAATTGGTGAAAAAGTTTGGAATGAAAAATGAAAAATAAGTTTCAACACCCATTTCAGTTTGAACCAAAATATGCAAGGATGAAAATGGAAACTCTGTTGATCAAAATGATTTCATAAGAATCATTGGGAGTATACTTTATCTCACAGTATCAAGGCTAGATATCACTTATGTAGTAACTCTATGTTTTAGATATCAAATTAATCCAAAATAATCTCACTTATTAGCAGCTAAGAGAATTTTGAGATATGTGAATAGAACATTGAACTATGGGTTTTTATACAAACATAGTGGATACATGAAGCTGTTGGGGTTTACAGATACTAATTGGGCATGTGATTGAATAGATAGAAGATCCACCTTTGGGGGAACCTTCTTTTTAGGAGAAGGATGTGTTAGTTGGTACAAAAAGAAATAAAAATTAGTAACTTTTAGCATAGATGATGCAGAGTATGTGGTAGCCCCACATGCATGCACACAGATGATTTGGATGAAAGTACATCAACCAGACTTTCGAATTGAAACTGAGAATCCTCTAAAGATCTTATGTGATAATCAAAGTGGAATTGGATTATCTAAGAATAACATACAACATTCAAGATCCAATAATATTGATATCAGATATAATTTTATCAAAGAAAAGTTGGAAAGTGGAGACATAAAGCTTGAATACATCTCTACTCAAGATCAAATTGAAAATATTTTCACTAAAGCAATGCTGATAGAGAGGTTTGTTGAGATAAGGATGAAACTTCATGTTCAGCCTTCTCCTCTCACTTAAAGACCAAGAACAAGTTCCTTCTTATTCCCCAAATCTATATACATGCTTTTCACTAATTTTTATTGAATTGAAGGAGATGAATGTATCCCTTGAGGGGGAGTATTGTTTGATGAAAGTTTGTGCCAGGTTTTTGAAATTCAAAGATTTTTTTTTCATTTACACCCCCTTAGAGATGAGTTGATTCATTCTGAGCATTATTTCACATGTATGGTTGTCTATTTATAGTATTGAAAACCTTGGTTATATCTCTCTTGTTTTCTACATTGGGTTAGTCCACATAGACTTAGAGTTTATTAATAACAGTCTCTTTACTAAATGAACCTTGTGATATAATCCCTTTTCATTTGATTTCCAATAAGGGGGAGAAAAAATCACAACACCCATGTTGACTCTACCAAAGTGTGATTAGAATATTGAAAACAAAATTCAAAGGGAGATATTGTTGAGCCCATTGATTTCTTTTTTTGTCAATTACATGTCAATGTGTTCCTGATGATTGAATGATTGAAGTAATGAAGATTGTAGCATACTAAATCTAACAATTGTAGAACTGGTCCTATGTTCCAAGACATGTATCAAGGTGATACATTATCACAACACTGGAATAAGTCCATGTAATACTCAATTTCATGAGGAGAAAGAAGATCCATACATAGTCAATAAGTGGATAAATTGTTGAGGATCCATGAAATGAATTCTTACTGGATGAAGGTTGTGCATCAATGATTACCGCGCATTATGCTTGAAATGCTTGAGAAATGAAACCAATGATCCATGCATCATCCATTATTTGATTAATGGAATGTTGGAGGTCTTGGAGTTGTTATTTCAAAATTAAAAATAAGGGTGATGTTTTGGAATTCTCATTCCAAAAAGAATAGAAGAAGAAGAGACGAAGGGGATTGGTATTTAAAGATGGTATTTTATATTTACGACTACTTAGACTAAGTAGTTAGTA
Organism: Viscum album; assembly: GCA_963277665.1. Classification (NCBI taxonomy): domain Eukaryota; kingdom Viridiplantae; phylum Streptophyta; class Magnoliopsida; order Santalales; family Viscaceae; genus Viscum; species Viscum album. Next base: position 556,105,305 of record OY728126.1, on the reverse strand, counting down.
TTTTGTGCCTTTACCAAAATAATGGGGCCATTTATGGAGACTAGCCGGGGTCCTCAACTCAAGCACATGCGGGGTCCATGGGGTCAACCGTGCTCGAGGGATGTCCTCAAGGCCAACCCCACATTAGGCAGGATGTGCGCGGGCCGTGTATAACCCTACAAGGGCCGAAAGACGATGAACCCATGTAGCCTGGGCATTAGGTGCATGCTAGAGAAGAAGAGTGGGTGCTAAGAGAATTCTTGTAGAATAACCGGTGTAGGATGACACCAGAGAGGGAGAAGAGAATTGATTGAATAAGGGATGAAGCACTGAGGCTTAAAGCCAAGAAAATTCTGCGTCGTGTTTCGATGTGGGAAGAGATTTAAAAAACACGGAAGCCATATGAACCATCCATCTGATCCATGTTTCATCACATCCACTCATCTCATCCCATGGTCATGCTTCTATTCCTGGCCATCCACTATCAACCCATGATCGATCCAATGATCGAGGAGAGGAACCGAGGTTGTCTTTATTCTTTGGACACCCACATCCACCAAACGTGAACCAATACACCGTTGCCGGTACCACACCACCATAATCAGACTCCAGCCTCCTTAAAAGTTAAAATCTCTTGAATTAGGGTTATATAAGAATACCGAACACATGGATTCAATTACATTTTCATGCATGCACTAAAAATCAAAGATCACTCAAGGACGAGAGCAAACAAAGTTGGTAAGGCCACACGATCCATTCGATGTTCGAGCAGTAGGTATTCATGTGTTCTTCAACACAATCATGTGATGTTTCCTCCATTAATGAAGGATTTGTGTAGAATAGAAGAAAACCAAGAGATTTGGAAAATCACATCCCACGTTGGAAATATTCAAATTGAAGATCTCAGGCATTCAAGGTTTTGCATTCCATGTCATTTTTTCAGAAGATTTGAAGGAAATGGATTGGTGTACCTTGTCTATAAATAAAGAGCCTTCAAGTCGAGGTTTGTTTTTGAAAACATTGAGGGAAATATCTCATTTCATTGAGAAACAGAGAAATGCACGAAGGAGTTCCGCGCAACCTTGCTATGTGAGAGATAGTTTCGGTGCAACCCTGTTACGCAAAGGAGAGCTGTGAAACTCTTGTGCGAAAGAGTCCCACACATCCCTTGTGTGAGGAGAAGAAGCACAAAACACCTTGGTTCATGAATGAAACTAAACACGTGACATGTTCCCTTGAACCCTCTCTGTGCTTCGTGTGTGAAGAAGAAACCGCAAGTATACAATAGGTGCATGAACCCTTGTGATACTCTACAAAGCTACCCGATCCGAGGAATCCTCTGTTGTTTCAAAAAGGAGAAGAACCCACACATACACCATTCACATACTCATCCCGGTTATGTGTGCATTATTTGAAGGAGAAGAAACCTGAGGCCCTTAGAGATGAAAAATAACCCAAGTTTTCAGGTGTATGAATAAAAGGAAATTTCTTGCATGATGCACATGCATGCATATGCTAGAATTCAGACACCCAAGTGTAAATGAACAAATCCACACATTGAATACACCTATTCAGGTTTGAAAAAGAACACAAATCAAGTAAGGATGGTGTGTGTACATTTAAAGGAGGAATAAATAAGAATAATATACAAATGAAACACACATATATTGAATCTAAATAAAATATTAAGTGTGTGTGTGTGTGTGAAAATAACCAAATACGAGATAGAATTGTGTGTGAAAAATGATTTGATCAAGACCGATAGATTCAATCAGAGTTTGTTGAATCTACTTTAACAGAAGAAAGACTATTAATCCATTCGAAGGAAGAATTTTAAACTAGGGGGCATAACTAGTTTCTCGAAGAAATAAGAATGTGCCGAGAAGATGGGGGGTTTAACCAACTTATAATTGGGGGGGGGGGTCTATCCAATTAATGTTTTTAATCATCTTCTGGTATAGTGAAGAATCCATGTTGAGGAGAATAACCAACATGACAAGGAGTAGGTCTTTGTACAGAACCTTTTAAATCCCTATGTCATGTGATTTTGTTTTACAACATCATACGAAGAGTAGATCAAGGATTTAACCAGCCATAGAGGTTGAATTCACAAAAGAGAAAATTCATAAAAAGGAAAAAATTAAAATCCAATAAGGGGACCACTGATTCACCCCTCCCCTCTCAGTGATCTTGCACTGGTCTGAGTATTTCTGTATGTTTATTATTTCTCTCAATGATAAAGAAAAAAAGAAATCTTATGGGAATATCATTTCCTTGAACATTTTCTTTTAGGAATCACATATTGATATTCATGGTATATTTGTTTTGTAAATGGATTATTGATTAGTCATGTTTTTTTACATTTTTATTTTTTTGAATTCACCTTATGTGTTTTTTATTTGGTTTTGATTAGATGTTGGTGAAGTACTAATTTTATGTAGATTTCTATTATTCATGATTACTGAAGGATTTTTGGTCGATGATGGAAGGCCGTGGATGGATTTTAGTTGATTATGAGAAGTATCTCAGTGCTCAATGGTCTATAGTGTGGAATGGATGGGTTTTTTCTAGATCACTAGCTTGGAAGGGACACTACTAGATCGCTGGCATAGATAGTTTGCTACAGGCTCACTGGTTTTATGGAATGGATGGGCATATGCTGACTCATTTACATTGATGGGTTTCTGTTAGCTCACTGGTCAAGTGGAATTGATGGTTTGCTACTAGATCACTGGCATGGATGGGTTTCTACTGGATCCCTAGTCTAGTGGCATGTATGGTATGCTACTACCCACTTATCCTGGTGTGGTATGGATGTGCCATTGCTAGCATGGATGGGGTGTTTAGTGTTTCTCGTTGCTCACTGGTTGGTGGGGATGCGTGATGGATCATGTTGGTGGGATAGATTTTGTATTGAATCATTTTGTATTAAATTTCATTATTAATATAATTAATTTTTTATAATATGTACGAAAATCATATTCTCGTAAATTATTAAAATAGACATATTATATATGATAAAATAATAAATATAATATGAAATTTTACTAGATATAAAAATTTATAATTTTTATTCAAATGTAATTTACAAACATATATTATATATTATTAATATTATTACTAACAATTTTTTTTTCATAAGAAACTATTGCTAAAAATTTTAACCAAAATATATATTATCTATTAGTGTTATTATAATTGTAACAGAATGATTTTATCTGTTTCAAAAACATATAGTGATATAATTTTTACTTAAAATTTAGTTATAGGGATATATATGTTGGTAAAACGTTTTTCTAATAGAAAATGTAATTTTACCAAAAGATATTCCCCCATTGGAAAAAGTGAAACATTTTTCTGTGAGGCTTTGGATACTAAGATTCATTTGAGTACTAATTATCACCCTCAAACCATTAGATAGCCTGAAATAACAATTCAATCTTTGGAAGAAATGTTGAGATCATTTTCACTTAACTTTCAAGGTATGTGGGATCAATATTTACCTTTGGAAGAGTTTTCCTATGATAATATTTTCCATTCCTGCATTCAAATAGTGCCATGTGATGAAATATATGAAAAAAGTTTTTATACTCCAATCGGTTGGGAAAATGTTAGTGACATGAATCTTATAGGCCCATAACTTATTGAAGAAAAAAATAAAAAAGGTAATGACTTTTCTGGATCATATGAAATAAGATAAAAGTATTTAAAAAAGTTATGATGAAAACTGGATAATGGAGTTGGAATTTCATTTGGGAGATCATGTCTTTATAAAAGTATATCCATGTAAGGGTGTCATATGGTTTGGTAAGAAAGTGAAACTGAGCCCTAGGTACATCAACCCATTTGAAATTATGTTTATTATTGGAGTTGTATCTTACTGATTAGAAATTATAAAAAGTCTATCCAAAGTTCCTGATGTTCTCAACATATCCTTATTAAAGAAGTACATGATAGACCAAACACATGTACTCACCTATGATGAAATAGAACTGGATCCCGATTAGTATTATTGTGAAGATCCTATTGCAATTATAAACACTAGATATGTAATATTGAGAAATTATATGAATCAACTCGTCAAATTTATATGGTTAAAACAGAAAATGGAAGAAGAAATGTGGTAACCAAAAGATTTTATAAAGAAGAACCCACCTCATTGTTTAAGAAGGTAATGTTCATGAAAAAAATATCAGTTGAAATTTTAAATGGAGGGAGTAATTCAACATCCCAAGATATTTTGATATGTGTGTTCTTTATTAAATTCAATGTATTTGATATCTTACAATACTTGGAACACTATGTTTAAATGAACGATGATATATTATTAAATATTATTATTTTATCATGGTTATTGGAATAGTAATGTTGCAATTTAGAATAGTAATATAGAAATTAGAATAAACACCACACCTATAAAAGTATAAATAAAGTGTAGGTATCTCATAAATAGAAATATGATATATTTATATCATGGAATAAGTAAATAAATGTTTTACAAATTATAAATTAAGTGTTGGAGGTTTTGTAAAACATAAATGTTTATTTACAATTTTGAATTAATATAATTATTTTAATGAAAATTTATTTTTGTAAAATAGATTAATAAATTTACATTTTGTTTTATTATGATTACATGAAAATTTTATGAGACCATAATTAATTTTTCAAAGTGTTGTAAAATCGGTTATAATATTTAAATTGGTATCTTTTTAATAAATTATTATTTTAATTAAAAAACAAAATTCTCATATGTAGGAAATTATTTTCATAAAATATATTCTATTTTGGAAATATACACTTCAAAACAATGTGACAGTGAATTTTTGACATTTTTTCTAAAACAGTTACATTTTTGGGGAATAGTGAAATAAGATAATATATAGTATTTAACATTATAAGTTAAATACGTGAATTTATAAGTCATTAAATATGTAATGACCAATTATTTTGAAATAAAATGTACCAGTTAATGTACCTAGTCACATGAATCAACAATATTGATATTCTTGATCCAAAATAATAAATAAATGAACAAAATAATAAAAAAACACCCCTATCCTCCTCTAATTATACCACCGCTCACCACTTCTTCTCCTCACACATTCCAAGACATTAATTGTTTCTAAATTATGACCAATTACTTTTCCATGGCTCTTTCCCATGTCCTGGAAATTATTGTCTTACCAAAATTCCAAATCTAAGTGCCTTAAAGAGGTTCCCAAGGAGATGATATTCAATAAGTAAAACCACATTCTTTCTCTTTTATTTTCTACTATATTCATATTCTATCCTAACCCACCCTTATAGAAATTGGAAAGATAACTATAGTATCATATATATAGGGTAATTTTATTTTATATATGGAATATAAATAATCAAATCTCTTCTTCCAACCTTTTATTCAAAAAAATGAAAACATTATCTTTGACATGTCAATTCACTACCTTTATGGATGGTGAGTTTTCATTTTCCATTACAACCTTCAAGGACGGTCATAAAACCATTATTATGGAAAAATCAGATTACAAAAAGAAAATTATAACTTTTTTTATTTTCAATAACTAATATATATACATAATATTATGTAATAAAATAATACTAGTTCATGATGATCAAAAAACTACCAAAATAAACTAAATGTTTACCTTTAACATTTAATCTAATGAATCATCCTAATACCATATTACTCAATTAATTATGAGAAAATTTAAAATTAATTATCTTAATTAATAATAAATAATTAAATTTATAGAGAATTTATTGAAATTTAGAAAGAACTCCCATATTTATACTCATGGTAAATGACCATAAAACCATGAAACAAATTATCCCGAAACAACAAAATTAAACATTATAACTCATCAGAATATACATAAATGAAGTTAATTAAAATATAGTAAATAATACAAATGTTGATGAGAATCTTAATAAATAAATTAATTAATATAATTTGATTAAACGTGACATAAATTACAAGTATAAAATTCTTTCAATTGAAAGGTATGGTTTCTCATCTCATTTTACTTCTGTGAGATATATTTATTATTCAACCCTTATTTCATGTGTCTGGTGTACATATTTCACATTAATATATCATATAATGATTATATTTATCTTCATGGTATTAAATGTTTCATATAATAATGACAGATTTTAGGGGGCACATGGTTCTAATGACTATAAGTGGTAAGGGGTTTTCATATCACTTTAATTTCAATGGGTTATATGCCGTATTCATCTCTCATTTCCTTTGCGTGTTGAACCTTTTATTCCTGAACATAAATAATTAAATATTTACTTAAATATACATATTTATTATATCATGGATAGGATTATTGTCTATATGGTATACTATTTTTACATATGGTGTGTTAAACTTTATTTTAACTAGGGAGATATCAATAAATACATATACTCTACTCAATGCAAATATTTTGATAAGGCATACTATTTGTTAATTAAATTTATATCTGAATAATTATTTTGACTTATAGTGATGGGTGTGGGCTTACATTATATAGCCCCTTTATGCATCGACATGTATCATAATAGATTACAGTTGGTTACAAACTATTCATGTTTGTTTCCAAGTAGAAGAAGATAGTTTTCTACTCATATAATTAATCCACATTATGAAAGGTCTTGACAGAAATAGTTCATATGCTCGATACATGATTTAAAATAATTAACAATTTCCTTCATTCTATATTTAGCTATAAATATCCATGAAATTTTCACTATGAAGAAAAATCTATGGATGAATTTTATTCCTCATTTATTGATTAAATTAAATGTTTTTTCAATTATTTACATAGAAATATTTATTATTAATTATTGATTATACATAAATTATTATTGATTCATGATTCCGATGTATGTAAACCTTACTTAGAATTTAACCTTACAAATTTATTTGTTTTCCATCCCCAGTTAATGAAGATTAAAATTTTGAATAAGTTTCATGGAAGTAGTTTATTTTCCATCATTATGATCAATGTTTAATTACCAATATAATAAGAGAACCATGTATGTTTCTAGTTCTTAAATACTACTGAAGTGATTTATCATTGGTGATGTTATATATTCTATTTATTCCATTATAATAAAATATACACCAAATCTGAGCTATTGGGGTTGGGGTTATTATCTTGAGGGATATTCTTAGGTCAATTAACATTTTCTCTATGAACAATTACGATGAATTAATGAATAAAACCTATGGAAGCCTATCCTATTACATAGTTATATGAAAATTAATAAACTATATTGGGATGATATATGTATGTTTTGTTATATATTTATAATATTAAATAATCTATCAAAATAATTCTGTGATGGGAGTTTAACATGATTATAGATATTTTGAGAGACATTTTTAGTAAAACAAAACCTTGGTTTTAATATGTGTTTTATTGAAAACTTTATTTGAGGGGTGCGATTTAAAATTTATAGACATAATTTTAATTATAATGATAACCTTTATCGTTAACGGGTTCAATGATTTTAAGGTAATAATATTCAATTACAATATGTTTATTTCATTGAAAGCAATTAGTGTACAAAAAATATTAGGGGTAAAAAAGTGATTTGATTATTATAATTATTTTTGAAGATGATCATAAATTTTTTGGGAGCATTATAGGAATAATATTAATATTATTTTTATAAATATTTCCACTCACATGTTAAGAGAAAACATGTCGCATACTAAAAGGTTGCTAGACTTGAACACACAACTGAAGAGAGACATGGTTACAATTACTATAAATGGCCTACTTGATGTACTGGATAATATTACATTTATTTTAATGAAATTGTTTGATTCAGATATATTATGTCTATTTTGGGAAACATATTTCAGGATTAGATATTTTAATTTATTTATAATATATGTTGATTAATATTAATTAAGTATAAATTTTATTATGTTGAGATATATATACTTACAAATAGTAGTTTTAACATAAAGGATTATTTGAAAATATTGTTAGTGCATATTTGATGGTTTAAGATGATGGGAATGTGAAAACCATTAGGGTTATAATATTATTTAATATTAAGGGTTTTAAGGATAATTTGGATTTAGTGTTAATATAGAATGATCTATATCAAATATTTGGTTTTGTTATTGAATTTTTTATATTAATGTCTTATTTCATCATATGTGTATTTATTTCAATTATTATGTTATATTGGAAGAAACATTTTGGTTTTATAAAAATATAATAAGAGTATATTGTTATTATTTTGTGGGTTATATGATCTATTAGAAGTTAATGTTAGTACTTTATGAATATTAAAATTATCTCATATATTCATTTCTTGGAGTAAGAGATGAAGTGGAAATTGATCGATGCACAAATAAAGGATGAAATTGTGCATTTGAAATAAAAAATATACTATATATAAATTTTCCAGTTATACTTATATTGATATTAAACTAATATCTCTAACTCTAGGAATAATAAATTCAATCATTATTGTTAATTAATTATTATCATTTTTGACGTATAAGTGGTTTTTTCCACACACAACAAATTCATGTTTTTTTGTTGTTAAATTCTCTCAACCATGTTAGCCATCAAACCCAATTATTCATTGGGAATTTTTTATTTCCTAAATTTCCATATTTTCAATTTCCATTAGTATTATCAAAATCATAAAAAATTTTCTTTGATTTTCCAAACAACCGTCCTATTTCAATTCTCTTCTTTTTAAGAGGAATTTTTATTAACTGTTTTAATGATAGGGGTTTTCTATAAAGGAATCTTAAAATATCACACTATTAATACTAAGAACTTCATAAATTTAAAAGGATGAACTTTATTTAAAGTTAGATAATATAACACCATAATAATTTTGAGATATAAAACAATGATTGATAGTGTATAAGACACACGACACTATGCCTAAAAAACATGTAATTTTATTATTTAAATATGACCATTTTAAAGTATCCATTAAATTGGTGACTATGAATAAGGTAAAATAGTTTGTAAAATATATATAGAGGTCCCAATAAATATAAATTCATTGATCAATTTGTAGCAATAAATTATGCATGTTTTAGTAGAGTCATTTTATTCTTGAAAAATGTGTATTCATAAAAAATTATATTTAATTGATTTATATTGGGAATTATTTTATTTAGTTTCCTTATATTTTATAGATATTATTTAATAAAATTAATATATATATTTTTAAATAGGTAAATAAAAAATTTATTATGGTGAAATGTTGATATTTTTCAGAAATGTTCGAATTTTCAATGAATAATGAACAAAAATGATTTTATTGAATATGTATTTTTTGAATTATATAATAAGTAAAATTATAATTAGTATTAGAATTAATTGTTAATTGGTTCATATTTATTATATATAATATCATAATATTATTCATAATGAATTTTATAATTGGATATAGTATAAATATATTTTATATTTAAAATGGGGTTTTTGAAAAAAGATTTGTGCCGCATCTTGCAGGTCAAATTTTAAACAACATTCTACAACTTGTTTTTATTTAATACAGATGAATGGATTTTATATATGGAATTATGTGGTAAAAAATTAAGTGAACACACCCCTTTTATTTATAGACATTATTTATAGTAATAATATTAATTAATTACTATTACGGTAAGGGTAAATCGAGTGATTATGGATCAAAATAATATGATAAGGACTAAAAAAAGACTATAAAACATTATTTTTAATATTAAATGAGTGGAGTTATGCTATTTTAATAAACTTATCATATATATACATCTATATGGTTCCATATTTATTTTATTTCTAACCTTATAATATTTCAGTACAACATAAGGACCAAAATGGCTCATTCTAAATTAAAATAACAATAATATTTTGTGATAGGGGAAAAATTAATTTTTTTCAACTCTAAGGATTCATTATAATTATTAATTTTTTTTATCATGTTAATTTATATATAATTTTTAGTAATTAAATAGTTACCCAAATATCTTATGAAACACTAGAATATTATTTATTCAGTTATAGGAAAAATTGATTTTTTTTGGAATATTAGGTTAATGCATATTGGATGAATTATAGTATTATAATTTTTTTTAGTTTAAAATTAAAATTTATTTATTTATGAAAGGATTATATTTTAATTATATTTCATTAGTTTTGTTATCATAATCAAATTAAATAAATAGTTCAAAAATGATATTAATTGTATTTTATAACAAAAAGTATTTAATTAAATGATTTAAAATTAAAAAAAACTTATATTTGGAAATTTTGTTGGGTAATTATTGAAAATATAATCTAGGGTCTATTTTATTCAAATTCTAAATTTATTTTATCTATCTTGACCTCAAAATAGTAAAAATGTTTATTGTTAAGGTAATTGTTTAAAAAGGTAAACATGAGTTAAAATAACGAGATAACGGTAAAAATAATTCATAACTAGTCCATATTTTACAGGTTGTTAGGATTTAGTCCCATATCATAAAAATTTGATTTATATCAGTTTGGTGATTTTTTACAAGGAAAATTAACTTATATTATTTAAATTTTTGAGAAACTCAAATAGTGCCCCTCGCTTCACTTATAAATAGTCATTTCTTCTCCTCTATTCATCATTTTAAAGAAGAATTTATTTTTGAAAAATACATACTGAAATCATATCCTTACTTACCTTACCAAATTTTAGTGGCTATAGTTTTATTAGAAAAACATAATATGATGGATTTTGGTGTAAACCTATAGAAGTTATCCAAAGAGCATGTATCCTTTTTAATCAAGTGTTTTGGTTTCATTTTATCTTCTATATCCATATTCTTTTCAACCATGATGATATAAAAATATCATAATCTTAAATATACACATATTTTTTCATGTTAATGTAATATCCCACATTAATCTCTTATTCCATAAAATTTGAAATGATACTATTGTTCCTCTGTACAACGGACTGCCACCTCGATAATTGATGTAATTTTTTTCCATTATCTCCTCGCACATATCATTATGACGATGTATTTAATGTATATATATTTTATATTGATGAATTATTTATCATTATATATTATAAATACATAATATATATTTTTACTTTTCCATTCATCGAATTATAATAAATTTCATTAACCTATATATGTGTTTTACCACCTCCACGAAGTAATGTGATTTCTTTTCCATTACCTCATCACATGGAAAGTATATATAATTTTATATAAATAAATAATATGGAATTTATTATATAATTTTAGTTATTTAAATGAAAAATAATACTTATCTTCTTTCCATCACGATCGTTGAAAAATGGAAGAATTACTCGTGCACGCGTACAACTTACCTTCTCAATAATTGTAATGTAGTTCATTTTTCACTTCCATCATTCATAGAATTTTCTAATAGTATAATTTCTATAAAAAAAGAATAATTATTTCTTGATTAATATTATTTAGATTATGGAAAGGCTATATATTTAACCTTTGTCAACGTACTGATATGATTTAGGACATACGAATCAAATTTCATCAAAATGTGCAACATGAACTTAATTTAGTAAGTAAACAAATAAAACAAGTTAATAGTTAAAATGAAGGTAATAATAAACATGAAAAAAATTATTAACATATAAATCAATATCATATTATTACAATTTAGGTACATAAAAAATATACATGATGAGTCAGACCTGAGTTAAGCGATTTTTTCTCAATTTTCATTCATGAATTTTTTTATGATTCTAATTTCGTTTACATTGTCTATAACTACCACATACAAATTCCATATCATGAATGCTACAAATATAATGGTAGTTTAAGTCTCAATTTGAATTATTTCATCCAAGGGTATTCTACGTGAATGTTACCAAGTGGTAAGGGGTTTCCATAACTCAGTTTATTTTTATTAGGTTATATCACTAGCTTATTGATTAAATTATACATGATTGTTTGAAATTACCTATCATTTATTGTTTTTAACATATAATTTTTTATAGTATTTACAAATGTATCATAAAAATAATTCATTTATTAATTATCAACTTAATGATATGAAATTTTATGGTTTTCTCGTCTCACTTTTACTTTTATTATACATATTCCATGTTCATATCTCATTTAATTTTCAAGGAGTATATACAACCCCTATCATAATATACATCATTATAGCATTTATATTCATGTTATTTAATATTTCATTTGACATTGTCTCTTTTATGGGGGTTATGATTCTAATGTTACTGAAGAGTTTCATGTTTATTTCACAATCTTATTTTAATCAAAATTTTATATTCTTGAATTTCAATTAATGGAAATTATATGACAATTTTCTAATTAAAAAATTAAATAACATTTTTCTCTATTTATTCATGATATTTTTAAATAATTTTACCATTAATATAACAAATATACCCTAATAAACTAGATGTGTGGTTACTTTATTACATTTTCATAGATACAAGGGAGTATAATCAAGAAGGATAAATCCGTTTAGTATATTAGGAGAACCCAATACATTTATGATACACATTTTACATTGGTAATAAAAACCAAATCATAGTAATGGAAAATAAACAGCATCATAAATGATGTCCAAATAATTCTTCTACATATCCTACAGAAAGTAAAAAACAATGGTGATATCAAACACTCAGAATGATTTATGTACTATGGAAGCTATCATCAATCAATAAGGCATAATAAATATTGAAATGTAAAAAACTAAAAAGATATTCAATTTTATCAAGAAATTGAATCTAAAAATTTGGAAAGTTATAAACAATATGGAAATGTAAATAAATAAACACACATTTTATTTAATCAATAATTTTAACAAAAAATTCATCCATGAAAAATATCAATGAAAAAAGTCTCATGGATAAAAAATATAAAATTAATAATCAAGAAATTATTAATTTTTGAAATTCATTATGTAAATCATCCTAACAATTTTAGTATCAAAACCTTCTACAAGATAGAATAAAAATATGGGTAAAACCCATCAAATTTGGCCAAATGACTCGTATCGAGAGTGCTACTGAAGAATCTAGGGGCTATATAATTATAGGCCCCACCCAACAAAACAAGTCCAACTCATTCATAAAATAAAAAATGATAAATTTTATTCATTCATAAACATGAATTATCAAAACATATCCCAATTTCTATAAGGATTTAGATTTATCAATATTTTCAAAGATAATAAAATATCTTTTCAATGTAATAACCATATGAAAATTTTTTATTTAATTTATGAAAAAAATACATACCTGATTAAATTAATATTTATATTTATGTTAAATATTGTTTCCATTAAAACATTATCACATGAAATGATTTTTATTATATAACATTTAACAATCAAAAAAGTTATAAAGGTATGAGAGGTGATCATTAGTTCATAAAAAATATAGGTTTTTTTTAATAAAGTCATTCCATTTGGTAGAATAATGGTAATGGAAGTGTAACATTAAAATAGGATTTAATAAATGATTATTTGTTTTAAAGTCAATTAAAACATTTAATTTATTATATATTTTAATATATGATTATGATGGAGGGGAAGTCTATTATTGCCATTTAAGTAAAAACATTCAATTTAATCTTTTTAAAAAATATACCATTTGAAAAATAATAGAAAGATAAATTTAAAAACCATGTTAAAATTCATGGATAATATAAAATAATCTTAATAAATAATTTGAGTAAATAAAATTACTTTTGTGAATTATTTTTTGAATAAATGTACATAAATGAAAAATATATATGAATTAAAATAAAAATAGAATAAGTTTTTTCATTTAAAAATTTAATTTCTATATTCAATTTCTAAAGAGGGGAGATTTTGTAAGAAAAAATTGAACATCCATAAATATTCTATTTAGAATAAAAATATTGGGGCTTCTAAAATATAAATGAATTTATTACATCAACAAGTGTAAAAAAATACAAAAATAAATTGAGATTTTCAAATAGATTCTTAGCTCTTCACTTACATTATCATTATAATCTATTGAAAAAATAAATATGAATTTAAACATTAAAAATCATGAATATATTTAAATTAATTTTAAATATTAAAAAATATGATATATATACACCACTTGAAATTTAATAAGTGTATATTAACATATACAACTCAATGAAATAGAAATTTTTATGAAATACCATACACTCTGCTTCCTATTTATTGAAAATTATTTAACATATAGTATAATGGTTTTAATCAAGTTATTAACTCATTATTAAACTGTATTATTATTTTCAATATAATATCAAAGACTATAATAAAATTTTTCCACATGTTGGCTCAATCATATTTATTTATTTTTGTTTTTTTTCAGTTTTTAATTTCATTATTTTCTCATGTGTGTTTTGTTATGAATGTTCCAGTCACTATCTATTTGGCAATCATAAATCATCTACATGATGATAATAATTGCATAAATTTAATATTTATTCATTATAAACATATTTATGACTATTTGTTAACTTTTCACACCGAAAGTGAGTCACGTTGCTTTGTGGATATGGTAGGCCATATGTATGCATGACCGAAGATATCATTACCATAATGGGTGAATGGGTAAGGTAGTATATTGTATATTACTATTAATGAAATAATTTCATGATATATGTATGTATTAATTATTTAACATATTATTACTATCCTTGTGATTCGTTTATAAAGAACAAATTACATTACCTCATGAGGAGTTTGTCCTCCATACACAAGAGCAATGCCTTTATTTCCCATTTAATAAAGAAAGAGGTGGATAAATATTATTACATAAAAATAATAAAATATACTTATATCAAAGACATTATTTTATTAAATTTTATTTTTTAATATGTAATTTATGGTTGGAAAATTTATATAAAAAAGATCTTTGTTAAGACGATTATATTATCTTAGAGGAACTCCTTTGGATCTCATCTTATAGACTCTAGGTTGGTATTCTGGAAAGAAAGAAACTTCTAAAATGTGACTAATGATGTTGGGTAGGTATTTTTTTAGGGTTTTGGATCTAATTGGATTGATAGGACTAAATAAATTATGGGTGGAGTTTTATTTTTATATGTGGGGAAAGTTGACCCTCATGGAAACTACTTGGAAATTTCTGAAATGTATCAAAAATGAAAAATTTATTTTTATGAGAAATGCTTCCAAATTAAACTAAAATAGATGTTGGTATAGATAAGGAATATATATGGCCATAAAATAATATTTTTAGTTGTTTCATTTAAAGACATACCTTATCTTTCTCTATAACTATCACGGTAAACCCCTTTGAACATTAATTAGGGCAATTAATTTTTATTTCTTTTACCATGCCTCATGATCAATGATTAATTTGAAAATATTAAATTTTATAAATTATAATAATCAGAAATATAGGATCCATTTTATCAAATTTGACTTATAGAGGTCTAAATTTGTAATTTAAAATAAACCACCAAAATGTATCGAAAAATATTTTTTTCAAGAAATGCATTATGGAAGCCTAAGATAATCTTGTATGAACAATATGAATAAAAACCATAATTAGATGGATTTAATTTAATATATTTAGATATATAATATTTAAATTTATTTAAAATCATAAATCATATAGTATTATTTTAATTAATTAATATGGATATGCATTATTAATTTTTAAACAAAATCCATTTTCGAAAAAAGAATCATTTTTCTAAAAAACCCACCTTTCTACCTCCAAATTATAATATCTAATTCTATATAAAATTTATCATTAATAAAGTTTTAATTTTATATATTATGTCACATTATTATGAATAAAATTATTATTATTTAAATATTATATTTTCAATTATCCATTAAACTTCATTTATAAGGGATTGTTTCAATCAATTCATTCAAGGATTATTTTTACAAAGTTAAAAAATTATTCTTCCTCCTATAAAAATAGATATTTTAAAATTAAATATTAAAATTTTCATTATATTAACATTTTATTTCAATTTAACATTCACATCCTATTTTTATGGATCATGTTTAAATTTCTTCCCTCCTATGAAAATTTCATCCTTAAAATTTCCATGGATATTACTTTCTAAACAAATAGGGGTTTTATTCTTTATAACATCATGTGATTCCAATATTTCATCATCTATATGTTGATATATTTGAATTTACATTACAATTCAAGTCATATAATACCTCAAATAATTTTCCTCTAGATGAAAGTTTCTAGATAGTCTCTTCACAGTAAGATAGATCAAGTTCCAAGAATACTCATTAGAGGTGACTAGATAGATTGGGTCTAGAATGTAATTCCTTAAAAAGGATACATGGAACACATCATGTACCTTAGATAGGCTTGATGGAATTAAAAATCAATAATACAGATCCCCAATCCTATCCATAATATCAATATATCAGATATAACTGGGGATTAGTTTTCAGTTCTTATTAATCTTTATGACACCATTCCATAGAGATACATTCGAGAAGATATAATCACCCAATTAAAATTTAAAATAATTCATATATTTTTTGGATTTTTTTATTTAAGAGGTATTAATATTATCCTGCATAACATCTACCTTTATCTATTTCACATCATCATGTTCTAGTCCTACATATTTCCATTCAAGAACATCATCCCAACAAGTTGGCGTATGAAATATATATCTGTATAATTCCTTATATGGTTCCATTAAAATACATGAATTAAATTTTTTTAGATGAAAAATCTACCAAATGTAAATACTAAAACAAGGTATCATTAAATTCATTTGAAAATGACCTCAATATATCTTACAAGGTTTAAATAGTAATTTTAGATTGTACTTGAGTTTGAGGATGGTATACAGTGCTCAAATGAACCACATAATGAAGATACTTTTGAATACTCTTCTTGAATATTGATGTAAAATGGGGAACAATATTATACCCAATAAAAATAGCTGTCACATTATGTCTTAAAATTTAATTATTATAAACTATTGTGAGGAGATCAAGAGGTAAATACTATATTATAATAAAGATATGTGTAGATTTTGTTTAGCGATCAATAATAACCCATATAACATCATTATTACTAGTTTTATTTTGTTTTCCTATGTCAAAGTCCAAAATTATGTTATTATATTTCAACAATAGAATAGTAATATGATTCATGACTACCCTTGGGTGATATCTCTTAGAATTAAACAATTTGAAAGATATGTATCTTGATACATAATCCAAAATTTTGAAATTCTTGTTGTTCCAAAAAAATGTTTCCTTATATTGCTATATATCTTTGTGATACCAGGATGTATAGAGAAAATACTCCATTGAGTGTCATCCAATAATTCCCTTTTTTTATCATAGGTATAAATGGAACACAAATTCTCATTGCAAAATTTTGAATTCCATCTTTAAAAAACAAATTCATATTATTTGCCTTCATTGTCTACATTAATTTTCTTATAATAATTCTAATCATTTGATAGAGATTTTTTTATTATATAATAATTTAAAATCTTAAGTCATTTGAAAAAGGATTACTGGATATACTTTCTTAATAATTCCCATATCTATCTTTACTAGATCTATAAACATAAGATCCATCACAATCCTCATTTGGGTCACAACTCCATGATTATTCATTATTAATGCATCAAGTACATTATTTACCTTCTCTGAGAGTTAGTGTATTAAAAAATATTAAGTATTGAGTTTCTTGAGCCTCATTATTTGAATCATGTGGAGTTATTTATATGAAAATATTTATACTAGGTTCTTATGTTCAGTGTATAGATCAAAATTTTCACCATATAAATAATGTGTCTATATTTTCAATTAAATGATTATGAATTCCAGATCAAGATCATGGGTTGGTTGTTTAGTTTGAGAGTATTTAAATCTATTGTTTCATATGTATTCACTTTATCATTTGTCATAAAAGTTCAACCAATTCCATTCATTGATGAATACCTATATATAACAAATCATTAATTTCATGATGGTAGAGTAAGATGTCAATAATTGAAAAATCTCATATTCAATTCATCAGAACATTCTTCACAATCCATTGTTCAAATTAACATAACCCATTAACATGTTAAGTTTGTTAATGTGTTATCCAATATGAAAAAATTCACAATAAATCACTGATAAAAACCTTAAAAACCAATGAAAATACATACCTATGTTATGTTAATTGGAATAGGCCATTCTATGATTTCAATTTTTTCACAGGATCAACTAAGATTCTATTAATGGGGGAAATATTTGGATGAAAATAACTTCATGATGATTAAAATCACAATAGATAAATTTACTAAGTAATTTATTTAATATAGGAGTCTTATTAATTATAAAAATTGGTTCTCATGGTCCATTCATATCTTATAATACAGTAAGATACCATTAATGGATTCCATTAAATCATCGTGATATTCATTGAACACATATTTGATTAGACATATAAAAATAGATTGTTAATTAATCAATCTAAATAGAATTATTCTAAACTCTTAATGTCCATAACTTATTTAAAATAATGTATTTGGAAACACAATTGGTGATATCCATACCAAAGAGAAATATTGATAAATATTATCCATCATGAATTTGATCGAAAAACATCAATTTGAGGTATAAGATACATTCTATGTATTATAATAGAATTTATTTCCCTATAATTAATACGCATCCTAATAAACACTTATTTCTTCATAAAAGACAGAATAGTGTGACCCCATGGTGAAACAATTGGGATAGTAAATCCCTTATCAAAAAACTTATATAATTTTTTCTTCAAATACCCTGACTCTAGAGAGGGTATTCTATAGGGAGTGTTAGGTTTATGTCATACATCACGGATTAAAGAAATGAAAAAATTTTACTTTATGATATAGTGTATATCCATTTCATTCCTTACAAAATACATTAATTTATCTCCATATAGTTTTTATATACTCAATTTAAGGTCACTTTATTCATCCCCTGATTGTGTTTTCTATTATTCTAATGAATCTAATTCAAATATACTACTGGTAATGGATTTGGAAATGAATTTTATGATGATATATCATCTTGAGGGATAATTAATTCCAAATATTGATCATTAATAATAATTTCATTTTGCTTGAAATTTTTTTATTAATATTATGAATGATATTTCATTCCAAGAACTCTTTTGGATTCTACCATAGGCATGATAATAATTTTTTTAAATAGTGTATTTTTATTTTTTGTAATGGAGACTCCTTGACACATCATTTTGGAAGTGGTCCTTCCACTATGAGTTTTGAATTAAAAATACCTTCATTAGGTTCTAGGAAATATCTATTTATATTGGAAAACATATAGGATTTAATAAAGTATAAAATGATCTTAAATAAAATATAAAATTATTTATTTAATATATCATTAATGTACATGATAGAACATCATTAGGAACTCCATCTTAAGCTATTGCGATTTCTAAATCTTGGTCTTCTACCCTTAGGAACATCTATGGTATGTTACTTTAACTTTTTTTAGAAGTATTACAAATAATGTCCGATTTATTTATAGTTCTAGTACATGAAATCATTGATTTGTTTCTTCCCCATTCATTATTGATCTATATGAAACTTATCGATGAACATGCAACAAACTCACATTCCCTTCATGAATTTTCCAAGGTGTTCCTTTCCACAATTTTGACATGATGAAAATTTATTCATCATCATATTCTTATTTGATGCATTCCATTTATCATGGTTCTAATATGAACTCTTATTCAATTAATTATCATTTGAAACAAATGATCTAAAAAAATAATTCTATGTTTCGATGGCCCATAAAAAATTTCATAATGTTATAAAAATATTTGTGAATGTATAACACTTTATAAAATTGGATCAGTCCCTTTAATGATATAATGGATCATTCATTTCATATTGTGTATGTAATATATAATACAATATTATAGTCTTATAAAGGTATCCTCATACCCTAGAAAAAACTACTATTCATTTTTATTTAATCTATTCAACATTCTCTATATTTTACTTAATTTTAAACAAATGAAATGTTTTTTGAATAATATCTTATTAAAAATATCTTTATTCCTTGTTTTATATTTGTTTTTCCTCCCAAGTATTATAGATTAATGACAACCAATAAGAATTATCTCCCTTAACATAGTATAAATTGAGTATAACCATTCCATTTTCATCACATCCTATGGATATAATTATCTTTTTTATAGGAATATTCCATTCACCAACTACCAACTGTTTAGTAATCCTTTAAATGATGGTCCAATATTTTCATGAAGTGATCTAACATTGTATAATGATACCTTTTAATAATAGGATGATCTATTTAAGAGAGGTTATTCATCAAAACCTGATTAAGATACAATAATATATCCATGATCTACTTAGTTCTAACACTATAATCAATGATTATTCCAATAAGGAAATACATATTTTGGTCATGAGTATTGATACAATTGAATCTATCAGGTTTTATTTATAAAAAAATTTATATAAACTATATTATCTCATAAAATAATGTATTTTATTTCATAATGTATAATTATTAATTTGGTGTAACACATAAAATTAATTGAATTTCTTTGAATTTTTAATCTCAGAGTTATAAAAATGGTACCATTAAGGACATATTTTATTCGAATCCTTTATAATGGTAAAGATGTAAAATATTAATTATCCTATATATATCCCTCACGAGAGAAAAAATAAGTGAGAAATACATCCCTTTATCATTCAATTGGCTATGATTAACTTAAATTCCATTGAACTATTTTTAGGGTTATTACCCATAGATACAAGTCTTTCCTAAATCACATCCTCTTATAATATCTAGACATGGATGCATTTATAGGAAAACTGCCTAATTTTATCCCTAAAAAAATTCTAATGTTATTCTATACATATCCTCAAATATTAACACATGGTTATATTACCAAATCTATGTTTTTATTAATCTATTTTCCATGGATTTTAATGAACTTCCTTTGATACCAAATTTAACAATCTCAACTTAGGAAACCCATAGAAAGTTGTTAATATATTACATTGGCATAGATACCACTGTTCAAATATCAAAGGTTCTATCAGTTTTGATTTTTGTTGAACAAGATACATACATGAGACCCATTATACATAATGAATAGAAAATATAACACAGTGTTGGAAGAAACCTGGAATCATTGAAATCATTTAATGAAATCTTCTTCGTATCCCAGGGAAAGGAAAAAATAACAGCTTTCTTAAATAATCGGTAAATGCTACATATGGTTGAAGATATCATGAATCAATAAGGAGTAATAAATATGGCAGGGAAAATAATTTATTACACATTCTATTTAATCAATAACAATATAATAATAATGTTTTTTTGGTATAATCTATACGTAAAGGAAAATAACAAAACATACATTCCATTTAATCGGTAGCATGACCAAAAAATGTTTCCATTGATAATATCAATAAAATATTTTCATGCATAATACCAACCAATTTATTAATGATGGATATTCATAATTTTGGATAACTTTATTTTAGAAATCATGATATCTATATTGTTAATACCATTTATAAGAATGTTTAAAACTATGGGCAAAAACCATTTACTTTGGATAACTAATTTCTCTCATGATACCTACTAATATATCAAAGGTCTATTTGTTTCAGAGCCCCACCCATAACTGCATGTCCAAATAATTACCCACATATAAAATAATAAATTGAATTCATGAATGATTATTCATTATAAACACATATTTATATTACACAAAGGATATAGATATATCAATTTTCCCTTAGTTAATAAACAAAATTCATAGTAGTCACCGCATGTAAAAATGTTGTATAGTTTATCAAATAATTATATTCTTGATAAAAATAATATTTTTATTTAATAGAAATTTCATGACCAATGAAAAATTATCATAAGAATGTGATTTTCTCAATATAAAGTTAACAATCACAAAATTAGTCATGATATAAGAGGTCACTATCTGTTCATTAGGAATATATGTTTTTACTATACAATCATTTCATTTGTAAGAATGAAGGGAATGAAAGTTTAATATTAAAATATTTTTTAATAATATATTTTTCATTCTAAAATCATTGAAAATGGGTAATTAAAGAAACATTTTTTAATTTTTTTATGATGGTGGAATGGTCATTATCATTTTATATGTTAAAAAAATTTCATTTTACTATATTTATAAAACCAAAATTTTGATGAATTTTATAAAGATTCCAATATAAAGAATTTAAAAATTAAATTATAACATAAAATTTCATTAATACATCGTTTTTAATTAAATGTACTTTTTTAAAACAATACTAGAAGACATGGATATGGAAGAAAAATATATCTGATTGAGAAGAGAAAAAAAATCGGGGTTTCAGTTAAATTTTTTATTGATTCAAGTAGAAATGAGAGGATAAATTTTAATAAAACCTTTATTTTGCAATAATATTCAGTTTATAGGAATATTATTAGATCTTATGAAGGATAAATAATTTTATTCTTTTAATAAGAGTAAATATAATCACACATGAAAGTGAGATTGTCAAATTGATTATTCCACATCATTAACATTCAATTTGTAATACCCTAAAAGAATAGAAACTAATTTAATAATTAACCATATTTTAAAAAATAAATTTCTATTATATATATCAAAATGATATGATATACACCTTATAAAACAGAATAGGTTCATATTAACATAGTGTATCAACAAAATATTGATTGAGAAAAAATCTGTAACCCAATGCTTCCCTTTCATTGAAAATGATTTAAATTTTCCTATACTAGTTTTAATAATTTAATTAATTTATAAAATATACATATTCATATTCATAATATAATATATAGTTCTATAGTAACTTTTTTAACATCATTCTTTTAACAATATTTAATAATTTTCATTGTTTTTTACATAAATTTCCTTGTTTTTTCATGCGTGTTTTGTGAGTATTGTCCCAGTTGTTGTGAATAGAATATAGAACCATCATTAACATAATTATAATAATGTTTTTTATATATAATTTCCCCATAAGATATATTTTAATACCCATTACATAATATAATACATATAAAATGAATCACATTGCGTCATAGATATAGTAGGTCATACGTACATATAAAAGATGATATCATTCCCACAAAGGGTGAAATGGTATGAGAGTAGATGGAATATTAATTTTACATAATTAATATAATTCCATTTTTATCATTTATATTCATTATTTTCATACTTATTCTTATCCATGTGATTCGGTGATGGAAAACAATTTACATTAGTTTGCGAGGTGGTAGATCGATGTACACACCAGCGATGGCTTTATTTCCCATTTGATATAGAAGGATATGGATAAATTTTATGAAATAAACATAATAACATATAAATATATGTTAGATAAAGGTTTTATTATATTTTAATGGTTAATAAATTAATTATGTTTGTAAAGGAAGAAAGAAAAAGAATGATATTTGTTAAGGAGACTATCTTCCCTTAGTGAAACATTCATTGGGTATCTTTTAATGGACTCTAGGGTTGGTATTTTGGAAATAAAAACAACTATTTAATGTGAATAAAGATGTTGGGGAGGTATTTTTGTAGGGTATTTTTAATAAAAATATATTCATATGTGTGAATATGTGAGGGGAGGAGGTGCCCTTTTATATGTTAGGAAATGGTACCTTCTTTGAAACCACTTAGAAATTTCCTAGAATAATAAAAAATGATAATGTAATTACCAAACAAATGGTTATATATGATGTTATATTTTAATATGTGATGGATAAAGATTATATATGGATATAAAATTATATTTTTACAAGTTTAATTGGAAAATGTAACCTTATATTTTGGTTTAACAACTTATTAAACCCGTTTTAAAATTATCCATGGTAATTGATTTTTACTGGGTTTAATAGTCATTATGAAAAACAAATAATATTAACTTATTAAATAATATTAATTATTATTAATCAAAATATTAATTCCTTATAACAAAATTCAAATCACATAAGCAAAAAACTATAATTTAAAATAATTAAGAAAAACCTGTTGAAAAATTGTTTTTTCAACCAAAGTATTTTTCAAGCATAAAATGATCTTATATTTACTATATGACTAGGATTCATAATTATATGGATTGAAATTAATATATTTAGATAAATACTCTATAAATTTAAATAAAATTATTCCTCATTTAATAATATGGTAATTAATTAAAATGTATATGAAATATTCATTTTGAAATAAAATAGTTTGTTGAAAAATAAGATGTTTTCTAAAAAAATACTATGTTTACTTCAAAATTATCTAAACTTCAATGATATAAAATTTGTAACAACTTATAATTTTAAAGGTTAAAAATTTAATTAAATTTACATATTTTAATATGGTTCACCTTTATTTTTAGGAGTGCACCGAATTAAAACTCTATAGTTAGTCATTCGTGTCCTGAAGTAGTTATCCGGATTGGTAACCTCATGAGATTTTTCATGAGGTGTATGCGAGTGAAGATAAATAACACCAGATTAAAATGTGTTTCTTATGGGAAAAATAATTATTTCAATGATTTACATTCTCATGTGGGTAGGCCCCATGTAGGGGACCTCTTGTATTTAGAGAAACTAGTGGTTCATAGTGGAAAAGTACCCAAAGAACATGTTAAGGTGGGGTGTATTTGTAATCATAAGATCCTAGTTATTACATTGGTATCATAGGAGGAACCTTGTCATAAGTGTGGAGGCATTGCCTAGGTTGGTATGTAGGGTCCAAATTGAGGATGTTGTGCTATATGGGGGAAGTAACACCTAAAAAATTTGAATGATGAAAAGATTAAATGAAATGACTCATGTCAACAAGGTGCACCATTATTTTTGAGATCCTACCAAATTAGAACTCCATAGTTAATCTTGGTTTTCCTAGAGTATAGATTAGGATGGGTGACATCTTGGTATATTTCCTAAGGTGTCTGTGAGTGGAGAAAAATTACACTTAAAGAAAAAGTATTGGATGATGGAGAATATTAATTTGATGATGATCTGATCTGGCACTTGGGTGGGCCCTGAGTAGGGGACCACATGTTTGTGGGGGTAACTTAGGGTGCCTGGAGGACCCAGAATCGATAACCATGTTATGGTGGGGTTTATATATTTTTAGTAGGGACAAATTTTTAGAACATTTATATATAATAAATTTTCAATATTATTAATATAAGAAAGAATAATTAAATACTACATTTTTTAATATTCATAAAATCATATTTCAATAGTAATATGTCAAAAAATTCATTCAAACATTATTTTGATAGTGTATGTTCAAAATTGATATTAATACTATAAATTTTGAGTTTTTTTACAATAAAATATTATATATTTAATTTTATTATATCTTTTTTAAAAACAAAATGTCAACATATTAAAATATTGGATTTGGTGCTACAATTATCCTATATTTTTTTCATAAAAAATACCAAGAAAATGAATTTTTAGGAAAGAGAAATTTATTTATTTTTATTTGAATATGAATTTTTCTTATAAAAATGTATTATAAAAAATCAAGATTTTTTTTAATAATATCATTTGATTTTATAAATCCATTTTTTCCCATAATATAATTTTTACAAAATTATTTAAAGGTATTCTACTTTCTATTTACCCAAAGAGGCACTTCTATATATTATAATAAATGTGAATGGAATATTTGTATTAACAAACTCATCATAAATATAATTTCATACCAACATGACCACCCAATTCATTGATTCTTCCTTTACATGTTTCCATGATTCATTTCAAGGAATTTATTTTCATAATATTGTTGTAATTTTTAGTTTTAAAAGATAATTTCAAATATATAATTTTATTTTCATCAGGAGTGTTTATAATGGTATTTTTATTATATTAATATTATTTTATGAGAAAACCCTCTATATTACATTTGATCCACTAGGGATATATTACAATGATACTATACATATTATTTTACAATATAGTTTATGACTAGTTTGATTATGAAATTATTGATATACCGTATTCATATTCTTATTTTATGGACAATATGCCATTATTATAGATTGCGGACTATGTTGTGTTATTTAATAATATGATGAATTTATTATACTAATTTTGTGAACGGAATTCCATATATATCCTCTGGATGCATTGGTAGGTCTCATGAGACAATATTGTTTCAGTATTTAGAATAAAACTTATATGATTATTTATATTGTATTAGAATGTGGCCATAATGGTATGTTTATGTTGTCTTGGAAAGAGGTATCTATGGTATGTTTACGATTTCTAGAATTATATATTTCATAATTATTGACCTATATATTTATTTCCAAAAGTTTATTTGAATAGTTATGATTTCCATGGATATGCTTTAAGCTCATGTGATTATTTATTTTTCATTATTTGATCATCATTTATTTAATCTATATTATTCCTCTTGATAAGGTTATGAATTAAAGGGAATGTTCTTTAATTCATTAAATTTTCAATATAAATTATTCCTTAGTTACTCATGATTGATTCTTTTGTATGTTTCCTATACTGAGAATATTTTCTTACCCTTTATTTGTTATCCATTCTTCATAATAGGAAGAAGGATGTAGTAAATGATATCAAGGTAGTATATTATGATATTATATTATATTTATTAGATAATATGTAAACAATTTATGTTAATATTTTATAATTACCACAACCATTTTAATTCATCCGGGACAAAAATTCTTGTATCTTATGCTAATGTAGTAACATAACCATCAACTCTAGTATACTAGAGTTGGAGTCTTTTCACTTTAGATAGGTCCAGTGAGTATAATAATTAGTTAACCTCTTAAATAAATGTTAAATGTTCTCGTTGAAGTTTATATTTTTCTATATATGTACATCACATTTTTTCTCATAAAATTATAAGGAAATATATTGGTTGTCCATATATAAAAATTATGAATATTTGTAGTTAATATTCGGTTCTCTTTTAATGAAATTATATGATACTGAGTTTGAGAGTAAATTATCTCCCTATAATGGATCACCTATCAATTAAAATTCATTAGTTAGTTCCTCCCAGAAGTTTTTTTTGGATGAATGTATATTTTCAATTTAATCCATATTTACTTATCATTCAACATCATTGGTCGTATTTTGATCAATGATTTATGATAGATGGAGTGGTGTTTAATATAAATTTTTTCTAATGGAAGAGTGATTTTACTAGTTACCATCAATATAGTTACTCAAGTATGTATCCAAAAGTTATCAATCAGTCCCTTGTGTATTAGGATGAAAAAATATGATATGATCATATTATTAAAATGGAAGAAAATATTATGATTTTATATCTCTAAATATATTTTTGATATCCTATATAGTTTCTTCAAAATGGAATATAAATATGATAAACTCTTATTCCACTTTTTCATATAATTTCTACTCAATTTGGTATTCATATAATTATTAGATGTGTTCCACTATCTATTTCATAGGATTCATTGCCTCCAAATATAAAAGAACTATTTTCAAATATTTATTTTCATCTAAATAATAAAAAGGTATTGAAAATATTTAAATAAAATACAAAGTAATAAAATTGGATCCCATTTAACAGTGATATATTTTTAGAAAACTATAATGGTGTGGTAAAAATTGATATTTATATACTCATAGTGAAATAAAATAGCTAACCATTTCATCACATAATGAGTTTGTTTTTCATCATTTACTATTTCTACCACATGTTCTATTTTTTTATTATTGTTAATATTTATCAAAAAATGAAAAATAAGTCTTTAATTTGTGATAGAATACATATTTAAAATAATTAAATCCATGATAAAACCAAATCCATGTGTTAGAGAGAAATATATTACTCCAAGGGTTGGAAACATTATATCATTCATTGTCATTTTTACCCTAAAAAGTATATTTCATAGATCATATCATTGAACATAAAATACTATCCCCTACATTGAGTTTTATTATTACAATTCATATTTGATGTCTTCATCACACCAAATGTCACCTCCTCTAATAGTTAACAACATCGAACAAATCCCAATGGATTGTGGGACTCCTTCCAACATGGAACTCCAATTTATTCCATATTGTCCCTAATCAAAACTCAACACCATTATATAGTGAACTACCCAAGATAAGTGACAGAATTAAAGTTGTGTATGTAATATATTGAGATTGAAGATCCTACCTTTTATTGGAAGAACACTACAACAACAGAATGTAACTCTCTCCATATGTAATTACAAATAGAAAATGATCACAAAAAATGAATCTTCAAGAATTTGGGTTAATTATAAAACATTAACCGTGGAAAAAAATACGGCGATTTACTTTTCATTATGAGTAATAGATTGAAGTACAATGTGATCAAATTGGTAAAATGAGATAAAAAGAGAAATAAACTTATTTATTTAAAAAAATAGAAATAAAAAAATGAAAATGAAGAAATAATAATCGTAAAATATTTTTATTCCCCATACAAAATACTAGGGTTTCAAATATATTAAATGGAGGGGAAATTTATTTAAATAAAAACAAACTATGGTCTCAATATCAATAGGGATATATTTAAATTTGAAAAATCATAGAATCCTCCAATATACATATGGGTCTTTAAATTACTTCGTCATAAAGTCTTTGGTTGACCTTAAGTTCTAATGCTATGTTTTTATATCTCATTTTCCCATCATTATAATTGATATATGAAGTTTCTTATTATTATTTTCAATATTTGTTTTAAAATATTTAATTCTCACTTGATATGTTGTGATTTATATTTTCTAAAATATCAGACATCTATATATCATATTCTGGGATGATATAGCGCAACATATGATCCTTTCATTTGTATTAATCCTTATGTTAGTGTAGACGTGTTATGTTATCCATTATGTATCTCTAATTTTTCTTAGAAAAAATAAATTATCTTATTTTAGTGTAGATACCTTTACATATCACCACAAATATTGATTCTTCACATTAGATAATAATGAAAACTTCACTTATATATCATGTTATTTTCTTAGAGAACCATTATATTTATGTGAAGTACACTTACGTATTAGTGGGAAATATTCCAACTATAATGTAAAATAGAAATACATATCCTTATAGGGAAAAATTACATTACCCCTTCATAATATGAAATTTTATCTCAAAATATTAGTCAAATTATATTATATAACTTACATATAAAATCTTATGTATTAAAATATAAAATTACATATCCTGGCTTGGAACAGTTATGTATAGACATTGGAAAATATTTTATTCACTTATTCTGTAATATTTTTCTTCACTATAATAATTAAAAATTAAAGGATTATCAATATTTTTCCATTCATTTTATTCTAGAAATAAATAAAATAAAATAAAATAACTATTACTTAAATTTAATGATATATTTTAAAAAGATTTTTTTTTTCAAAAACTCTCTAAATTTTAATTAATAAACTAATTTAAGTGTTGAAATTGAATTTATATTCAAAAAAATATAATGAATATATTTTATGCAGAATGGATGGATATGTAAAGGGGGAAACCATTATATATAGTAGTGAGATAGAATTAAAAAATACAATCATAAGAGCACATTAGTGATTTCTTTGTTACATACGCACATATATTGGGTAATCTTATTTGACATATCCCTTATTTGTGAAAGAAGATAATAAAAAATTCCATGTACACATTTGTTTCATTTTTTATATAGTACATATTTTACTAGAATAAACAGTTTTAGTGTTCCAAAAAATTAGAAAGGACACATGGATTAATTTAATGCGAATAAAATTAATTCCTCTACCCATTTTTAGGTTATTTCTGGATTTTTGGTTGTAATATTTATGAATAAATTCATATATCATATTTCAAAGAATTATATGGAAGACCACTTGTAACACTACTTTTTCAATATAATATGGGATAGAAGTATCTCTTTGATAGAAGTATTTTTAAGAGATAATAAATCTTATTCATTTTATTGGTAAAAATTTACTAATTAATATGGTTATAGAAAATTAAATATGGATTTTTATTGATATCATTTATATTTTATGTTTTGTGATTAGGTATCCTTATGAGTGTATCCAAATTTATAAGGTTAATCCCTCAATGTATTATGGAAGTAATTTACCATGTGCGTGGACTCTTTTGAGGTCTTGAAAAACATTAGAAAATTCTATATCTTTAGTTATATCCCTTATATTATCTAAAAATTAATTTTTTTTTCTAATTATATGATATAGAAAAGAAATTAATATCTTGTGATGGATTGATATATATATATGTTTTGTTTCAAGGGATTTATTTAAATTGATGTTTTTTACAATATATTGATAAAAAGATATTCTTTTTAGGAGATGGATCATTTTTTTATTTTTTGATTATTGGAAACACTATATATTATAGAAATTTAAATTGTAGATGTGGTGAGTAATATGGTGAAACAATAATAATTACTTTTTATGGTTTATAAACTATGATGAATTTTTAGGTGTAAAGAAACTCTAATGGTGGGGAACATTGAGACGACCATGATCTTAACTGAAATAATTCTTTTATTTCTTTTTTATAATCATAATGAACATAATTTAGAGATATTTTAATTAGATGAATAATGTGGGTACATGTTTTGTAAGCAAATCAATTTAACCCAACAAAACTTGAAATTCTAGGCCATAAAGAAATATAGGATATATAGTCAGTATATTAGAATTAAAATCAATTTTTATATAGATATTATCTAATTTATTATTAATAAAATGTTTTGGGTTACGATGAATCCTAATGGTGTATTGGGTGAAGAAATCATGATTTTTATTTTAATGAAATAACTTTTCATATCAATAGTTTTTTATATAAATTATAAAGAATGTTTTCGATTATTTTTAATTGATTTACTCATAGTTGTACCAATATAATAGAAAATTAAATATTAATAACAATTTTTTATATATAGAGGGTTTGGTTTTTTTCTAAAATAACAGACACCACAAAGTAATTCTAGGTGGCTCACCAATTACCTGATGGCCTATAGATTAAAAGGACTTGTTAGGGTATTCATAAATTTTATATATTTTTTATGAAATACTTTCTTTCTATTTGGTTGGATAGATGGTCATATTAGGGATAGTCATTATGTTTTAAGCCTCTTACCACATTATAGTAAATGATATTAAATTCATTTTTAGTGTTCAGCTTTATATCTATCTATGGGAGAGAATTCAAGATGATAAGGCAATTTTATTGGACCCTACATATATTTTAAAATGTATTTTTATTCCATGTTTTTATGATTTATTTGATTAATGTAACTAGATTTGTTCCTATTAAAACTCTTCCTCTGTTTTTGAAAGCTACTTTAATCCCTAAGGTCCCAGATCTGGTCGATGGGGCGCCGAACCTTAAAATTTATTCATCTGAGTTTTTGGAATCTTCCAGCTTGTTGAATATCACCCTTGTGGCTCGATTCAAGCATAAGAGTCTTTTAGTGGACGACTTCAACCACTTTGTCTTTAGTTCTTGGGATCTCCAAGAGCGAGCGGTGGTCAGATTGCTCGATAACAAACAGATTATGATTCGCTTCGAGATAGAGGCAGACCTCATTCAAGCGTGGTCGAGGGCTCCTTGCTTCTTCATGGGATTGCGATTTCTTCAGCTACAATCATCCTTCGACCTTCATATGAACTGCGATTCGCCTTCCATCATAGTTTGGGTAAGTTTTCCTAAACTTCCTTTGCCTTTTCAAAACCCCTCAATTATTCGCATGCTGGGAAACATGCTAGGTAGATTTCTTTGCGCAGATAGTCGAACCAAAGTAGTTTTCCATCCAGTGAACCCCCGGATTTGTGTCGAAATTTATTTGTCTCGCACTCCATTTGACTTTGTGAGGATTACAATTAGAGAAGAGTACCATTGAAAGCAGCAAGTTGTGTATAAATATTGGATCGAGTTCTGTGGTTTTTGTAGGAGACTAAGTCATTTGGAGGAGGTATGTCGTAGGGGACTGTATCAATGGTTGAGGGGGACCTGTCGCGATTAGCTAACCACCCCTGTGAGCACTTCGAATAATTTTGGTTTGGAAGCGGTCTTGGAGTTGAGCTGGGACCAGAGGTTGACAGGACCTGCCGACAGAGGGAGGTGTTCTGCGGTGGCTAGTCTGGCTTTAGTAGGTAAAAATGATGGACCTCGTAAATTTTCCTTTGAGAGCCGAAGTGATTATGGAGATTCGGATGGTAAGAGGCTTAAGAAGAATACAGAAGTTGTTGAGAGGTTTTGTAGGTTCAGACAGGACGCTGGAGCTTCTACTAGCTCACTGGGTAGTGTGAGTGCTGGAAAGGTTGGGGATGGGAGGAGACTGAATCCAGTAGCAGTAGTTTCCCAGGTCAGTGCTAAGGATTATAGAGGGCTGGATCTATCGGCGAATCCATTTCTTTCTCTGAGTAACAGGTTTGATAGACTTGCAGATGGTATGTTGGCCGTGTAGCTGGAGAAGGATGGTCTTAGAGGAAGGGATGATGGTGAGGAGGTCCTTGACATGCAGCCGGTTGAAGGCTTGGATAATGTTACTTCTATGTTTGGAGAAGAGGATGTGGAGGACAACCAGGATATTTTTGTGCGACCTGTTCCAGCTATTTTATCTGTGGAAGATAGTCGCAATGTGACCAGGAGGTCCAATTTTATGGTGGAGTACATACAGGATGGTGGTGGCGTGAAGGAGGTTCAGGACGTTGCTACGGGGAGGCTGACTACAAAAGGTGAACATCCACCTTTAATGGAGAATAAAAATCCAGATCAATAGAGGGAAAACAATGCATGGAGGTCTGTTGTGAGGTTAAGGGAAAAACTAGTAAAGGAAGGGATATTTTTAGGGGAGGTAAAGAAAAATTTGAGTGGTCTGGTTAGTCTCTCATTCAGTGATGTTGTTCAAAGTGGGAATCCTAAATTGGCTGCAGCAGTGGGGCCTTTTTCTACTACTCCAAGAAGATAACCAAGGAGAGATTATTCATATCTTCCATGGCTGATGCGGACTAGATCTTCCTCTAAGCAGAATAGTGATGTGACCATGGATTTTAAAAAGGGTAGAGTGGTCACAAGGAAATCACCGGAGCAACCAATGCTTGATCAGCTTATGAGTCAGGCTCAAAGTGAATGCAACTGGAGATCGCCAGAATGGGAATCAACTATGGCTACTGGGGAAGAAGAATCATGCATGGGATGCAGAGATGAGTATGGTTATTATGACATGTAAGTTTGTGTTGGTTGTACTCTCCGATTTTGTGGTTTTCTTGTTTCAAGTTTTTGATTGTAAACTTGGGCTCCGGAAACCTGTAAATCGGCTTTTGAAAATCAAAAAAATGATTGGCAAAATAGATATAGTGGATTAGATTTAATAGGTAAGTGGATAAAGGATTTATATTATATGATGATCATTCTATAAATACAAGGATTATATTAGTATGGAATTTTGATTCATGTAGAGAGTAATAACAAAAATTAGAAATATATTCAATAAAATGGTCACCACTAAGTTTAAATGGAATAAAGAAAATGGGTAATTATTTGTATACCTCATTATAGTGACATTTTTTATAACCCTTATAACCAAGCCCTTGGTTGAGTGGGTATGAATAGAAATAAATATATTATAAAATGAATGATGAATTTTTTCCTTATGAAAATGTTTTATCAATTATACATCATCTATTAATTAGATTGAATATGAGATAAAATATTTTGAAGTTAAAAGATTTATTTTTCATAAAATTGTTTTTATATTTAAAATGTATTTTAATAACAATATATATAATGAAATAATATTATTACATGATTCAAATGAAATATTCATATTATATATCCAATTTAAAAAACTAACATTAATTTAGTTATGATTATTTATAAGGTAATTAGATCAAATTCATTTTATGCTTCCAATATATTATTTCTTCAAAAAAGAGTTATCAAATTTTTGAAAACATATTATATTTAATTTTTTGAACTCTTATAAATTTTATTCCAATAAATTTATATCATTTATAAAATAATCATGTCAAAATAGTTTTATGCTTAATTTTTTATATTTTTTAGAAATAATGTCTTTTTGGTGTTTTTTAAAAAACAATTTATAATAAAACATTCACTTTTAGTGTATTACAGTGATATAATAATAATAATAAATTTTATGTAACCATTTTTATTTAATATATATATATGAAATAAATACAATGAATATAAATATATATTGAAAATATTATTTATATATTAACAAAAAGTTTGTTATCTATGAAATGGTTTGGTTAAATTAAATATTATTTTTACTTATATGCCCATATCAAGTATTTACAAGGCTCAAATCAATTTCTATTAGGTTTGGAAGAAACAAAATTACTTTTATGTCAAATAATATAGTTAATTACATTGGAATCAACATTATACTTTATTTTTATATAAAATTATTAATATACTTAAAAACAATTTCTAAAAATGATTTCATTATGATTTAAAAAATTATATTAAAAGGACAAAATTTTCACTTCTAGGAGTTAAATCATGTATAATGTAATCTATATTTGAAATGGAAAAAGTTAATAATATTTAAAATCTTCATCTTATTTTTTTTTCATAATTAATATTAACCATGGAAAATATTTCACATCATTTAAATGTACAATGTGTTTAAATGGAATAAAATAAATGGATAATAAATCAAGATAACAAAAAACACCATCCTAAACATCAATATATTTTTAAACTTCATTAATTAAAATATCATTTAGATTATGTGATAATTTTGGGACACATTTACATGACAATGTATTTATATTTTTCAAATTTTTTATACATTTATATCTATGTCCCTCCACTTTATTATGAAAGGGAACTTATTTTCATGGATTATTCACTTGAATTGAACTATATAGATAAGTCAAAACCTACAAAAAACCTTCATAGACACATTAAATTAGTTTTTTTGATTAAAATTTTATCCTAAGACCATCCTATAAAGGCATAATTTGTATGCCAAAGGTGGTCCCTAAAAAAATTGATAGTTGACTTACAGTAGTCTTTCGATGATTATTTCTTATTGTACTTCATATAAATATATTATACCCATAATAAAATAAATAATTTTATATAAATAATATACTGACTTGTTATTATAATTGTGGAAAAACATTTTCCACTATTTTTCCATCATATCAGAAAAAGAAATCATCACATGTGTGAATGTACGACCTACCATCTCATTGAAGTTATGTAATGCATTTTTAATCGCCACTATTATTGGATGGGTTTAAATGTAAAATTAGTTAATATATTTGATATTTAGAGGTTAATTATTATTATGGGAATATAATATATTATGTATTATCTTAATATTTCATCAACTGGAAAATGATTATGTAGATCATGCATACGTGTGTACTACCACCTCCAGGAAATGATTTAATTTATTAAAATATAAAAACCATTAATGGATGATTATAAAATTCTATATAATTAATTTAAATAATATTTAAGAAATCATTAACATTACAATGTTGTGGGAATCATTTCATAACTCCTTTAATCATGGACAATATAATTTTGTAATTTTGGAAAAATATTTAGAACAACAATTTGAAGTCAACATAAGAAAGAACTATTCAATGAATGGTTTTAAAATTAATTCCAAAGGATCAAAAATCATTGATGAAAAATGTAAAAAGTTGTTATTAATTTAATTAAAAAATTTAAATTCATTTTATATGAGTATTAAAATCATAAGAAATTTCTGAGACCCAAGGTAAAGTTAATTTTGTTTCATGTCCATTTTATTTAGACAAGTTTTTTTTCACCTAATTTCATTTATATAGTACACACAATTCCCATTTGACATTTCATGTCATTAATTTTACTATATTTAAGGTATTTATTATAACATATCATGTTTAATATTTTTATGAATTTTCATTCAAAATTAATTAAATTTGTAAGCGATCTCTTTTATAATTTGATTATATTTAGGGATTTCTTATGTTCTGATTCCGGTTAGAAAATTATTTTATCATAATCTATAAATCATTATTTTTTTAATCTAATTTGGATATGATATGTGATATTATGTTTAATATAAATTTATTATCTAGTTGGATCATGATTCATTAAGTAAGTTACAATGAAGCATCTTTCTTATAAAGAAATCTATATTTTAAAAATATTCTTTACATGCATTTTTTCTTCTATTTATAGGATAATTGAAATGTTTGCAATAAAATTATTCAATAAATCCCAAATAATTGTTAAGTTGTTAAAAAAAATTTAATTTCATTACAAAAAATTTAAAATCAATATTCCTCTTATTTTACAAAATTTGTATTTTTTAAAATTTTTACCAAAATTTGAATGAAATATTTATTTGAAAGTTGATTATTTGAAAATAATTCCAATAATCATAAACATTATTTAAATTGTACCCCAAATTTCATCTTTTCATGGTTATTTATAAGGGAATCTATTTCACTATTTTTTTTATTTTTATTAAAATTGGTATGAAAATATTTTTTTAAAGGAATTAAATGAATCTTGAAAATTGATTTTGTAACATAAGGATACAATTTTCAGGTACTCTTCAACCCCTATTTTGACAATTCTTTGTATGGGTCACATATAAGGGTGCATTGGGATAATTTTTGTTATTTTTGAAGGGATATTGGAGTAAGATCGGTTGGGGAATAGTTTTCTCAAAAAGTATTCCAAAATAGTTAAAACTATGAAAACCAAGGAAGTGGGGGTTTCCAAATTTGGCATATAGTTTGAAAAACAATGCACCCACCAAGGAGAAACCATGAAACCCTACCATAAGGGGTGTACGTCTAGAGTGAATAGTTTGAAAAACCATGAATCCCTTTTTAGATAACCATGCGGAAGAGATTTAATTATTTTGATAACTATTTGAAAATTATTAAACCCCCATTTTTACATCACTTTTAGACCTAAAATCCAATATTATGGTCTCCTAAGTTGAGAAGTCTCTTTTTGACCCTTTTTAGCTAATCCAAATCCCCTTCCAAGTGGATAAAAACACATAAAGTCATGTTTGATCTCATTTATGTTTGTGAATCTTCTCATCTTGGTCTCTTCTTCTCTCTTTACCTCTCATACTTAGGGGTTTTTTAATCTCCATGTTTTCAAAGGATAGAATCCTTGTTGATTCATATATTGAATCTAGGTTTGAATCTCAGATCTATATTGTTGATGATATTTTTTGGGGAATCCCATTATGGAAATTGTGTTACGAGATCCCGTGATCTATGGTAGGTGATCTTGCTTATGATTGAACAATTTATTTAACCCTAAATCTATTGATATAAAAAAAATTATTTGAATAATATTATGAAAACCCAATTTATATGGATTTAAGATTAAATTTTCATTAGAAAAATATTTAGGGAAACCCCCCAATTATATTGAATTGGGGTGTGATTTGAATATGATGGAAATTGTGGGATATTATTTTTTTGGAAATAAATTGTGATATTGAATTGTGAAATTTATTTTATATTTGTATTTAAATAAAATGGATTAAATTGTTTTCCTAAGAAACCATTGGTTTTATCCAGTAAAAGGCATAATTTGTTCAAATACCCATTTTTATTTTTAAAAGGAAATTAGCATACGGAAATGGGAATTGGGTTAATTAAATATTATAGAGAATTGAAATAAATATCCTTTAATTATTGTTGCTTGAGAACAAGAAAGCCTAGATATTTAATGAGTTATTATAGGAAAACAATATAGTATGGGAATATAGTAGAAATCATTTGAGGTTTTAAATCTCTGACATAAACTTACTAGAAGACCTTATCCCCAGTGGGATGTTGGGTAGTCTTCTTTCCCAAGTGTCATAGGGACGTGTGTGCACATTTGTGATATCTATTTATATGCGTGTTTAGATCCCATAACCTAGAACTATTGTACCTCTTGGAATATTTCCAAATTTCTCACTGTTATTTCTTTGATATATATTCCATTTATTGTGAACTATTTAACACATGCCTATTGAATTTATATAAAATATTTTGTATGAAAAAGTTATTAAGACATTGTTTGAAATATTTCCATCATTTGAAATATTAAGAATGATTTTTTAAAATACAAATTTTAAATTTTATGCCATTTTGTTTGAAATTAAATCCTTATATGGTTAATTATTTTTGAATATTCATAAGGAATCCTTTGTGATCCCCTATTGAGATTCTAGCTCACACCATACTTGTGCCTTTGGGTGTTTGTATATTATCTTCTTCCACATTTTAGAAAGGGTAAATCACTACGTGGAGTTTATTTTGGTTGTTGATCCATGGGACTTATAGAACTATTATTTTGTGGGACCTGGGTTGTTATATTTTAGTTTCTATATTTTCTTATTTTACTTGGGTTTTTATACATGTTTTATTTCTAGTACTATTCTCCCTATGGTGTTTTCTTTTGAGCATACTTATTTGTGTTGTTTCTTCAGCTGTGTTTTTGGAAAATTTGTTCCCACTATTATATTATATGATCCCAGCTACTAGTCATGATCCCATTGGGATTGAGAACCCCCTTAGTTTCATGTTGGGATCAGATAAGGTGTCAAGGTACTAGGGTATCCATTTCTGTTCATGGAAAAGTAGTATAAGAGTTTTTGGTTAAGCATCATGCCTTGATGTGAGTTTAACATTATTGAATATTTTTGATACATAGGGGTGGTTTGGATTGAGTACCTGGACATATCTCAAAATAATGAGACTTATGTCACTAGGGATAGTTTGGAAAAGACTTCTTGAGTATTAGTTTTTCAATTTAAACTATGTTCTATTTGGATATAATGAATCCCAAATCTTTTATTCTTATTATATAGTATTTATTTCTATCTCTTCTTTGTTTGAGTGTTAATATGATGTATTCAATATTTTTTGATGATGTTGTGTAGTATCCTGGCTATGATAAGTCATGGAAAAAAAGATATATGAGGATTATTATGATGAAACTCAACAAAAAAAATCCATTCATGGACTAGACCTAGTTGAAGTTGTCATGTGTGTTGTCAATATATTATATGAAGTAGCACCCATTCGCATTCAGGATCCAATCATGGGACCTCAATGGTATGTTTTATAGAACCATGCTCATGAATTCCTTATCCTAAAACCAGAAATGTTCCAAATATATAATGATCCTCAACTATCTAAGGACTAGTTAAGATATATTTAGATTTAGTTTTAATTCTTGGAAACAACTGATGAAATAAAGTCAAAATGTGCCACCTTCATAATAAAAGGACCTAATAGGACATAGTGGGAGATGATGGTGATGATGAAGAAGAATGAGGGAATAGATTGAAAATAATTTTATGTTATTTTCACTGACATGTTCTATACATAGGCTATAGTGTTGTATAAGTAAATGGAGTTTATCAAACTCGAGTGGGATGATAGAGCCATGAGAAAGCATGCAAATTATTTCACAGATATTGTGCAGTTTTCACATAGGAATATGTTGAATAATAAGATGAATACTCGTAGGTTGGATATGGTACATCAATATAATAATATTTCTTAGGTTTTATTATTTAATATTCCATCTTATAATAAGGTACTTAATTTATTTTTAATGGGGGAAAGGCACCTTGAGGGTATGTTAGGGTTGGTAAGATTTTCTTTTCCCTGAGTGGAATTTCTATGATTTCCTATAATGTGAAGAAGAAGAATGATGATTCTGTTGGTGGATATCAATAATAGGGTTTTTTTCTAGATCCCCTATAGATCCTAAAATAGGCCCAATAATTTTTTCTCATTTTGGAAAACTTGGGAACTGAATATGGGTTTATACTAAGGATCCAATAATATGTGGTTCATGTAGATGATTGGGCCACTTTCAAAAGTTTTTTCATCTCTATATTACACCACATAGTGGTATGGGATAATCTACCCACAATAAAAGTCTGGTACAATCATATTCTTCATGAAGAAATGGATTACATCCACATACATCAAGAAAATGGATTCTTCATTCAGTGGAAGTGTCTCCAGAGGAAGATTTGTGGGTCCAACAACTTTGAGAGGGACCATCACTATATATTCTTCATTAGTGACTTAATTATTTGATACTCATGCATCTCATTCATTTATTTCAATACATATTGTGAATCTTATAAATATTATCATAGAGGAGTTATCTTAATTTATGGATATTACTACACCCCTATGAATGATGAGAGTGTGAGGTCTCTATAGTCCTGATTCTATTTTATCATTATCAGATATCAAGCCTATGTTGAATTTTCTGGTTCCTAAAATGAATACCCTTGATATTATATTTTAGATGGGCTGCCACATTGTCAATAAGTCCCAAAATGATTGTTATCTTCAATGAGCCTCTTTTATTACACCTAATGGGGTTTACCATATAATTTATTGAGTGTGGGACTTGAGGTCAAGTAGAGACATACCATCTTATCTAGATTTGGGAAAGTTAATATCTATTTTCTCTTTTTATCTAGTGATATAATCATTGAAGTATGATGTCCCCCAAGTTGTTGCAATTTTTATAATGTTTTTCTTAATGACTTCATTAGTTTACCATTCGCATGAGAGGTAAAGTCCGCTATTGATTTAATGTCATGTTCTTAGAAAGTATCTTTTCTTTATTACCACATGGAAAATTCTATAATGCAAAATTTTAGACACATTTGGATGATATTCTATAAAAATATTTTATATGCCCGAGTGTTTCTCCTTGGGTGGAACCTTTTCTCTTTGATAAGAAGGATGATGGGTCACTCTATCGTTGTGTTGATTATAGGAAAAACAATCTAGTTACAGTAATGGAAAAATATTTGTTTCCATAGATTGATGATATTTTTGACCAATTAAAATGGAGGAATTGGTTCATGAAGATTGATCTTTGATCAAGTTTTTAGCAGTTTACAATAAAAGAATCTTACTTTCAAAAAAGCACCTTTTGGATCAGGTAAGACAATTATGAGGAACTTGTCATTCATTTTGGTCTATACAATTCTCATGTAGTATTTTTGGATTTAATGAATAAGATATTACATGCTTAACTTGATACACTGATGGTGGTCTTTGTGGATGAAATCCTTGGAAACTATATATATGATTAGGATCATATACATCATTTTAGAGTTGTTCTATAATTGTTTAGAAGTCACTAACTTTATTACCAGCTATCGACATGTGATTTCTGGATTTGGGAAGTGATATTCTTGGGACACATGGTGTTAGAACATGGTATATCAGTTAATCTTAATAACGTGAAAGCTGCTATGACATGGGAGAGACCAAGTATATTTTTTTATAACTATGGATTCTTGGGTTTTTCTAGCTATTATAACCCATTTGAAAATGATTTCTCAAAGTTGGATTCTCTAAAGACTACTATAAATTTTATGCGATTATTTTTTTATTGGAATGAAAAATTTCAGATATCTTTTGTTTACTTGAAATGTATTTTGACTACTATAATTGTGTTGACTCTCCCATATGTTACAGATGGCTATGTTGTCATTTTTTTTGCATAAAGTTTTATTTTGGGCTTCATTATTCTATAGAGTGATCATGTCATTGCTTTTGTCTCTTAGTATCTTAGTCCACCAACAAAGAATTACCTGATCCATGAAATTAAACACGTAGATGTGATGCACACATTTATGATTTGGTGAAATTATCTCTCTAGGGAAAGGTTTACTATGTATTTTTACCATATGTTATTCAGTTATATATTCTCTATAAAATAGTTGAATATGTTGCAGAGAAATTTTGTAGAGTATGTACAATAATTTTATTTTGACATCTTATATACCCCATGGAAAGATAATGACATTGTAGGTGCTTTGACCAGGATACTTCCATGCCAAGCAGTTAAAGAATCATAAGAAGAGTGGAACTTGATGGATCATTTTACATAACTACATGTAGGAGTCCAAGAATCATAGGATTAGGTTGTATTTTCTAGTATTCATTTGAATTTAGATCTTCTTGAGAGTATTCTTTAGGAAAAACATCTTCAGGATGAATTATGTAACATTAGATACACTCTTTATGATAGGGAGGTTGTTGTGGACTGGCCATCCTCCTTGGCGGGGGGGGGGGGGGGAGGGGTGGATATTCAATGTTATCAGAATCATTGTGTTATACCTTCAGCTATATGGAATTCTATGATTTTGGACTTCTATAGTTCCCATCATGAAGTTCACCCAATAACCATGAATATGTTCTATGAAATTCATTGTCAATTTTGGTGTCTAGGTATGATATGGGGCATTTCTAACTTTGTCTCTCATTTTTATACGTGCTAATTGTTAAAGAGATAGAACTAGATACCTTACAGTTTACTCCAGACATTTCTAGTGGAAACTTGTTTGTGGGGTGATAACTCTATGGAATTGTTGGTTGGGTTTCCATATAGCCTGAAAAAGAAGAATGTGACATGGGTTGTGATTGATATGAAAACAAAATCATCTAAATTTATATGCGTTCAGGATGCAACTATATTTTAGGGTTCGTGAAAAAACTATATAAA
This sequence comes from Viscum album, assembly GCA_963277665.1. NCBI lineage: Eukaryota > Viridiplantae > Streptophyta > Magnoliopsida > Santalales > Viscaceae > Viscum > Viscum album. The sequence continues at coordinate 556,062,739 of OY728126.1, read as the reverse complement.
ATAGATTATTCATTTACAAAAATTTCCATCTGATATAGTCATTGATAAAGATCCCCATTATACTTCCCGCTTTAGAGTGGCCTTTAGGAGGAACTAAGATCTCAAGTTACTTTGAGTATGTAATACCATCCAAAGTCTGATGACCATACTGATAGAGATATATATATTTTTGAGGAAATATTATATTCTCACTTCCTTGACTTTTTTGGAGCTTGGGATGACTATTTGGGACTGGTTGAATTCAATTATAAAAATAGTTACCATTCTACGATTAGAATGGACCCTTTTCAGACCTTGAATGGCCAACCCTAAAATTATCTATTGCGTAGGCCAGAGATCAGTGAAATTTACTATGTTAGAATGATCTTGGTTAAAAATATGACCTTAAATATTCAAATGTTTTATTAGATAATATTTTAGTAACAAATATTGTATAAATCTAATGCTGATCATTTTCACACCCCCTAGAATTTGCAGTTGGTGACCATGAGATCTTGAATATTTGACCTCATCTGGGTCATCGATGAATTGGGTTGCATGGAAATATTCCCCCTTGTTTTGTGGGACATTAGAGGTGCTGAGTAGGTTGTGAAAGTATATTCTCATTCATATCTTCCTTCAAAACTCACATCAATAGATAATATGTTCCATGTCTCTTAGCTATGAATGTGTCAGTTAGATTCATCTAATTTTCTGAGCTAGAGTGATCTTAACATCAAACATGATTGATATTGGGTTGAGAATCCATTTTTGATAGTTGTTTTTTAATTAAAGGTACTTCATGGGAGGATCATACCTTTGGTTGAGGTGCTTTGGTAGAATAGTTTTGATACTCATTAGACTTACAAGAGATAATAACTAATTAAAGAAAAGTTTCCAAAACTATTTGATATAGAAGCTTATTAATAGGATTTATAGTGAAAAAGTTCATATGGTGGGATTTTGTAACTTCTTGTTACTATTCTTAGGTACGTATTAAACAATATTTGGATTATTATTTGGTTGGGTCTCATTTAAGGGTGATTCAGGATAATGTTTTGAATTTTTTAAGGGATATTAGGCTATGTATGATTGACACATGGTTTTCTGAAACCATGTGCCCTAATTGTGAGAAACCTGAAAAAACAAGTAGTTTAAATTTTCATGAGTGGGGAACAGTTTGAAAATATGTGCATCCACATAGGAGAAACCATGAAACCCCACTAGTTGGGGTATACAACTAGGAAACATAGTTTGACACACCATGTGACCCAAACTAGCTAACAGTGTGCACGAGATTTAATAATTATTAAAATTGTGTAAAAATTCATGAACCTATCTTTTTTTCTTCCCTCTTGGCCCCAACATCCCATATCAAAATTTCCCAGGTTAGGAATGCTCTCAAGGACCCATTTTGGCTCCTCAATAAACCATTATAGGTGGATAGAATCCTTGAAAATCTTGATTAATCACCTTTGGGTATGTGAAACTTCCCCATTTGGTATCTCCCACTCTCTTTCTCTCTCCTAAAAAGGGTTTTTAGGATCTATATATTGTTAGAGGATATAATACCAATTTATTTGGACCTTGATTCTTGGTTTTATTCTTGGATCTCTTTTTTGACGTTATTTTTTTTGGTGAATCCCATTGCAGATGTTATGTTACGTGATCCAGGGATCTGTGGTAGGTAGTCCTATTTATGATTTGCAAATTTTGTTAACCCTAAATTGCATGATTTAAATTAAATTTCATTCAATTAATTTTTTAAAAACAATTTCGTTATGTATTGTGGTTTGAATTTTATTATTCATAATATTTAGGGGAAACCCTACAATTCTATTGAATTGGGGCATGATTTGAATTTAATGGAAATTGTGGGATTTTATTTTTTTGGAATTAGATTATGAAATTTATTTGTGAATCTGATTTCAAATTTTTAATAAAATAACATTTCATAAATTTTTTGGATAATAACGCATTGGTTTTATCCTATAAAAGGCAGTATTTGAATAAAAACATGTTTTGGTTTTGAAATGTAAATTGGAAAATTGAAATGGGATATGGATTAATTGTATTTTAAAATGATTTTAAGTAAATTTATCATTAATTATTTTGCTTGAAGAATATAAAACCCTAGGTAGTTAGTGACTTATTGAGGTTAAAAATGCTAGTATGGGAATTCCCTGGCAATGGTTTTAGTCTTTACAACTCTAAAAAACATACTGGAAGATCTTATTACCATTAGGATGTTTGTTAATATTTATTTTCCAGTGTTCAAGAGACATGTTTGAAAATTTATATTATTATTTTTAAGGGTGTGAGGATCCCATAACATGGAAATATCATATATCTTGTAATATTACCACGTTTCTCATTTCTATTTATTGGATATATATTCTATTTATTTTAAACTATTTCACACATGCATTGTAAATTTATATAAATTATTTTATATAAATTTACTATTAAAACATTGTTTGAAATATTATTATCATTTGAAATATAAAGCATGATTTTGTTTAAATACACCTTCTGAAATTCCATGCCTGTATATTTAAAATATAAATCTTTTTTTGGTGAAATAGTTTTAAATATTCTTATGGAATACTTTATGAGAACCTAATGGTATTTTAGATATCACTTACTTGTGACTTTGCATTTTTGTAGATTATCTTCTTCCAGGTTTGAGAAACAGAAAAGTTACACTTAGGGGTGCTTCATCTTGTAGATATTTTTGTTTCTGAGAGATAATTAAATTGGTAATTGGGTTTTTATATTTCATTTTCTTGTACCTTTTAGTTTTAATTTAGGTTTCTAAACTTGTTTGACTTTTAGTAATGTTATACACATGGAGTTTTATTTGTAGTATAATGATATTTATCATTTTATCCAATATGTTCATTTCAAATATGTTCACACATTTTTATTGAATGACTCCAGATGCAATTCACAAACATGTGAGGATAAAGAATGCCCTTAGGGACATGTCCGGATCATCTCGGGTTTCAAGTTACTATGGTATCTCGGCCGGTTAGTGATAGATTTAAAACTCCATTCTTAGATAATGATACATGAAAGATATTTTTAATATATATCTTATCTATATATATATATATTTCCAATTGAATATATAAACTATAAAAATTTATTTGTGATGAATCTATTTCATATATCATTCTTTACTAAAAATCGATTATAATGAATTTTATGATCACTTTATTTATTGTGATACTATTCTGTAGCACTCTATATTTCTCAGTAGACAATATTATTCTCATTAAGTCCCACGTTTTAAATATCATGGATTAATTTTATATCATTTTTATTACATAGATGAATTATAAACAATATAAGATTTCTATATATAGTTTCATTTGAGGGATTTTTATTATGAGTTTTTTAATTTACTATATAAATACTCATTTTTCTTGACTCAATGCATATAATTGTTGATTTAGAAAATTTTTAATAATGAATTTAATATATTATTCAATAAATTAGATGAAATCAATAGATTCAAATGTCATAGGTGGGTCCAAATTTTTGATATCACCTCAATGAATCAATAAGTATCATGTGACAAATGAGTTGGCCACATTATTTGGATAATTATTGAATACTAGCCCAGACAATGAATGTGTATTATTCAAGGAATTTATTGTATGATTAATGATGGGGACTTGATATAATTATAATTAATGTATTATTTTTTAATTCATTTATTAAGAATTCAATTTTCATGGTGATTGTTTTTTTAATGTTGATATTAGACATGGATGTACTATGTAAACCATTTTTTATTAAAAAAGGAATGTACATATTTTATATACTCTCTCCTGTTGTTATAAGAAATAATTTTAGGATAAATTATACTAAATGCATATCCTTATTTATAATTTGAGTTAAATCATTATTATTTTTTCATATTTCTAGGTATGAAGAAGAATATTTAAATGATATTCATTAAGGCAACAATGTTTTCCATTTTAGGTTTTATATTTCCAATGTATTATGGAAAAAATTTATGTGTCTAGTCTCCCCAAACAACTAAACATATGGAAACTTCATAATGAGATCCTAGGAATCTTGTATCAATGTAATATGTCACTACCATCTATGGAAAACATGATATATGGGTACCAAAATTGTTAACAATTGATGTATATTCTACCTTGGGAGTTAATTTTTTTATAAACTTATCTAAGAGAATCATTATGATAATTCCTTGAAGTATTTGAGAAAATTTTAGGAATTTTTATTTAATTTCTAAATTTTCATAATGAATTTTGTTTGACTACGTGAGTCACAATATTTATGGATGGTTCCTAGAGAACAAACGAGAATCAACATTCATGGTCAAAGTTGGTACTAAACTAAAATTATTTTATGGAATAATTTTTGAGGAGATTGAGAATTACATGGGACTAATTTTTTATTACATTAAAGTAAACAAAGCTAGATAAGAAATTTGGAATGTGAGAATTTATATTTCTCCAATTTATATAACTTAGAAATATTATATCCATGTATAGAATATACATTGATCAATCTAATAAAAGATGGAAGAAATGAATAGTGTTCATGGATGATTGTAAACATTAAGGATTTTAACTCATGATAATTATAGTAAAAGTAAATAATATATTATTATTATGTGGGGGTATTAGGGTTAAGAGAGAACATCAATGAAATTTTTAGATATTATTCAAATTTATAAAAATTTAGAAATTGAATATTTTAGAAACATGTGATGGATAATATCAATCATCTTTATAATTTATTATAAAGAAAATATGAAAGTTTTGTTATATTTTCTAAAAAATTAATAGATTACCATTATGGTTATTCTATTAAATTATATGATGATCCTTGGTGATTTTTTCTACCATTTGATGCTTTTAATTGAGAAAAATTATATTTTAGAATTTTTAATTATGGAATATACATATATGAGGGATAAATATTTTCTGGGATAAAAATGTGATTATTTTGTAAGGATATTTTGTAAAAAAAATTCTCATTGTGTGTTCAAATTCAATAATTAAAATTTGAGTATTTTAATATTAATCTTTGGAAATTTTTATTATTCATAATATTTATTTTTTCTAGTTTTTATTTATATTTTTTTCTATTTTACTTTGTGAAGGGAATTACATTTTTAAATTGTAGAAACGATTTTTTTAATTGTTTGGGTCTTATAGTATATTAAATGTTGAATTTAGTGCTTCAGGTAAGAATTATTCATCATAATGATGATGATTCAAATTTAAGAATAAAATCACATAAATATAATGAGATGAAATAAAAAATTTAAATTTTATAAAATTTCTTATCCCATCAGTAAATGAATTTTTCAATCACAATCAAATAGAAGAAAAACACTATTGAGTATGATGTGGAATTTAAAACTCATATTCAAGTATATTTTTCAAAAAACTCATTAGAAACATGATACATATTTAGGAACCTGAATAATATGTTTTATGGATATAACATAGAAATTAATGATCATAATAAAATTTACATCACATATTATTAATATGTTATGGTAATTTATGTTCAAAGATAAGAATTAAATTTGTGAGGTTGTAATTTTTGTAAATAGGATACAATGCAATACCATGATACTTTTGTTTATATTATATATTCAAATATTATTATATTATATATTTTATAACACATGCATCCCAAAATTTAGTAAATCACAATATATTGTTATTTGAATATTATCGTAAAAATCTAGTAGTTATTATGGTATGTAAGAATAAGAAAAAATAGAATTATAAAATAAATGTTTATAGTAACTATTCACTAAAATGAATAATAAATCATAAATATATTATCCATGGGTTAAAAATGAAGATAAAACCATTTGATGGTAAATGAGATATTTTTCAAAAAACTATTTTTACGCTTTCCACGTATTTTGAAATTAATAGATTATATTAATTAAAATTTATACATAATTAAATTGAAATGTTTATATCATATATTTAAATAAATTAATTAAAAATCATTTAATTATTTTCATTATACATGTAACACAAATAAACACTTTTTATGCTTCGAAAATGCAGTTTTTTTGGAAATTGTTTTTATTGCATTTTGAAAATTGATATTATAACTAATTTATTACACATTTAAAAATACTGTTAAAAATGGATATACATTTTCAAATTATCATGTCAAAATAAATATTTTATTTATTTTTTTTATATTGTTTTAAAATAGCTGACTCATGGGAGAGAGTGAAAAATACAGATTTTATAAAAAATCTAATTAAATGACATTATAATGATAAAAGAATAAAATTAATGTTTTGGAATAATTTTTATAGAAAAAATATATATTATTTTTTAATATAATTCATATAAAAATATAATTTTCAATATATAAATATATTATTTACATTTTTTAAATCTTACTACTGTTTATTTTAAAAAAAATTCATAGTATACTTCTATTAATAATTTATTTATAAGTTTCCTCTAATTTTTGATATGGTAAAAAGAAAAATATGAATCTATTTATTTAAAATAATATAATTATTTATAGTGGATACAACATTATATATTACTTTTCAATGAAATTATTTTCTTTCTTCAAACACACATTTTTCTAAAAAATGTTTTCATTATGTTTTTCAAAATTATAATAAATGAAATTTCCTCCACTTTTTTTAGATTAATTATATAAAGTGGTATCTATATTTGGAATAATCTTAATAAATATTTTGTAATAATTTCAAATGATTAGTTTCTCATAATTAATAGTATCCATGGTAAATAATTATCACTATGGATAAGGGTAAAAGTAGTTAAATACATAAACATCAAGTGATAAGGCTTTAATTTTTTTTGAAACACCTTGATAAACCTCATTTTTGGATTTATTATTATCAATATCATAAAAAAATATTAATTATCAGTTACACATGTACATAAAAATCTATTTAATTTTTTCATACCCTTTTTGTAGTTTAATGGGTCTCACTTCACCAACTTATAAAATAGAACCTTTATTCCCCACATATTATCAAATAGTATGCCATCTACCATGAAGAATCATGACAAAAAAATACCAATTCAATTACCATCATTAATTAGAATTTGGAATAAACCCAAGGCCGTAATTTGAATGCTAAATGTGTAATACAGGGGTGATATCTTATTAAACTGGTAATCATTTTATCATACTCTTTAAAAGTTTATTTTTTTCTTCTAATTCCTATTAATTGATTATATCTATCATAAAATTATGATTTAAGTATTAATTGTTTTTGTAATATTTTATTATTATTATTTTGGGAAAACCATTTTACGGACCATTTTAATATTATATAAAAAAATATCATCGATTGTGTGTATATATTCCTATCATATCCACATAGTGGTATAATTAGTTTTTATTCACCACTTTACATGGATGGATATAAATGGGAAATGTAAGATTATATATATGATATTTTATACATAATTATTATTAAGTAAGTATAATATATAGCCTAACTTATTAGCCTTATATATAATAGAAAATTATAACATCGCTCATGTGTACAAGGGGACTACCACCTCATCAAATCGATACGATTCATTATTCTTTTATAATTATGAATGGATGATTATAAAATTTTATATAATTAAATAAATAATATTAATGAATTCCTTTAAATACTATATATAATGGAACCATTACATAAATACTTTAACTATTAACACTATAAGAAAATAATTTCATAGAAATTAACCAAAAAAATTAAATGATTGACTTAATTATGAAATAATTAATGAATGGACTTGAATGTTTTAGCAAAGGACCTTTAGTCATATAATATAGATGATAAATTTTATTACTAATGTATTTAATGAATTTAAATTAATTATACCTTGTGACTATTCACTTACAACTTTGCTATGATCTATGGTAAGGGCAATATTTAATTTTATCTACTTTAATGTGGTATATTTAAATTGTGAACATAATTCAATTTTATAGTGTATATACTTACCCTATGATTTTTGTTCCAATCTCACTTAGTTTTGAATAGTTTATATTTATATTTTATTTTCGGAAATTTATTTGATTATAATATAAAAAAAACATTGAATTTATTTTCTTATTGTTTTTTGTGAATTTATATTTTATTTTCCATTTATTCTATTTTTAATCCTAAACTAGGATGTGAGTTACATGTAAGAAACAATCATTTAATGAAATTCACATGTTAAGTTATTCTATATAAATTCCTTCTATTCATTGTCAAGGTTCTATTAAATGTTTCAAAAAATTCTATTCATTAAGATATATGGATTTTATGATGTCATTTAAAACTATAATTTACATTATTTTTACTATTTTATAATAAATATTTCATTTTTAAAAAATATGTATTTTGGAATTTTTGATAAATTGTGAAAGAAGTCATTATTTTATATTTTACCATAAGAATGGAATTTATTTCCATTGAGAAAAAGTTTTTACATTTAAAATAACTTTATAAGTTCCCCACGCTTTTATAAGAAAAATATTTACTCAATATTATTGTATTTTTTATTTAAATTGATATCAAGATATTAAGGATTTGATTTTTAATGGAATAAAAAAATGAGCATATATTTATAAAATTATTCTTACATAGTAATAAAATGAATTTACTTTTAATATCCTTATTAAATATTATTTTTATGGGTTTTTAGCTACAAAACCTTCACTTTGAATTAATATATATACCTCTCTGATCATGTACTATTAAGTTATTTCACCTTATTTTGAGATCATGGACTTCCTTTTGAAAATTTTATATATCAAACTACATTATTCATTGAGTTATTGTTCTATTTAATGACCATATTTTCAATATCATAGATTATTTATGTATCATTTCTCTTTGATGAGGACATAATTGTGTACCACATATATATGTGGTATTGGTTGAATTATTTGTATTAATAATTAAATTTCATTAAATGGATAAATTATAATTTTTTATAATTAAATATTCATAATTATTAATTTATAATGAACTTTTAGAATTAATTTTGTACTGGTTAATATATATATGAATTTCATTGGAAATATATGTTTCTTGTGTGTCCAACTTACATATATCCCATTTATGAATCGATAGGTCTCATGATATAAATTAAGTGACCACATTACATTATAAATTATATTATACCAAACCATATAGATAATTTCTCTTGTCCAATTCTGTGATTCTAATATTCACTAATACATGGCTGAGGCCTGGAAGGAATAATAGTTAATGTCCAAATTTATGCATTTAAATTATTATAAATTATATTTTCATTATCTATGTGATTATTATTGTATATTATTCTTGGATTTTATTTCAAATCATTATATTTACCAAAATATAATTATGTATTGATTAATCAATCTATTTTATTATTATTTCATTTTTAATCATGATATCTTTTTTTACACTTTACATTTTGAGAATTTAGGATAACCCTCTGTTTTGTTTTATTTTTCCAATATAAGAGTAAGGAATCAATTAATTACATTGGATGATTAAATAATGTTTTTAATAATATGTTTGATTCTTCAAATTGAATTTTAAAATCATGTCTATATATAGTCAACCAAGACTACTAAATTGATCTATCCTTCATAGGGTGATTCCCTAAATATTGCAAAAATGTAATAAAAAACAAATCATTATTTTGATGTTAGTTGTAGTAAAATTTCATTATTTTAGTATTCATCAATCAATTAATTTAATAATGTTTTATTATCTTTAGTGGGAGTTTTATTTATAAATGATGGTAATTATATGTCCATTGGGAAGAAATAGATAAAATAGAAGGCATAATAGATGCAATAATGTTTTTGTATCTTAACATCAATTTTTTTGGAAATATTATTTCAAATATAAGATAGGTGGTTACCCTTAGATGTTTTTCTATAAAGAATAATTCTTTTTTAAATGGAAATTAATATAAAATTTTTAAATTTTAAATTAAATCCATTAAAACATTAGAATTTGTTTTAATCCATCATTTTAGTCCTTAACTTCATATGAGATCTCATTCATCATATTCCTTCATTCTACTTCAATGATTATACTGATCTTTATCTAGTTATAACTTGGTCCTACCATGGAATTAAATTACTAATGATAATAAGTTAGGAGGAATTATCTATCTCTAGCCTCCTCCTCTTACTATTGATGTTTTATAGACTCTCTATTATTATCTTTATTTATATTTTGGAAACAACAATTTTCCTTTATCATAATTCCTTTGAAATGCAGTAAGAGTGTTCTTTAACAATATAAATGGTTGGTTTCCAAATATGATTTCAATTTATCATTCTTATGATTGTAGAGAGAGATATCATTATTCTATTCTTTTGTATACCACTTAATTCATTCATTTTGTCGTATATCTATCTTCATATAAGATAGGAAATTTCACTAGAATAAGCTATAGTTGGAGTAACATTCAATTTTTCATACTACTAGTGTCTCTATAATTTATTTTATATGGGTTAGAGTGAGGGTTATCATGGTAACTAACATTACATTAAATCTCATCTAATAAAATTGGTTTGCATTGTACTAAAGAAAAAAATTAGTTATTCATTTTTGAATTATTATTCCCTATATAATGATTTTTTCATTGGTTGTATATGACTAAATTTATTTTTCAACACATAATTGAGAAATATTACCTAATTAATATTGATTTGATCATGTTATAGGGGTTCTATTATTGTTAATAATAATTTTTTTATGTTTAATAACGTCATTGAGTTGATATTAATTTTTTACATTTCTTGATATTTATAAGGGTGTCCCTATTTGTTAAGACATTCATGTTAGTTGTTTTCATACATGTGTAATTACAATCATAGTGTGTTTACATGCTAATCTAAAGTTATCAATGTTTGGGACATGTTTACAAGATCACATGTTAAAATGAATCCTCTTGTGCAATAAAATATGCTTCAAAAAATGATAATGATAATATACCACATTATATGTCACTAAACATGTATAATTATATTTTAAACATGTTTTAGGGATTCTGTCATTTATAATGATCTCATAATATGCCTTGATGATGTCAATTATTTTATTTTTATGTGAAATACTTAATGAGATATATGTTATATGTATTTTATATGTTAATGATTTTTGATCAAACATGATCAAGATGTCATATCATGATATTGAAGTATATATTATTCATAAATGATGAATATAGTAGTATTTAATTTTGATATCCTCTCTTATACTATCTTTCATATTTAATCATTTAATCCATATTTTGAAGGCTCCAATATGTTTTGTGAATACTTGATACAAGTATTAATATTTTTATATAAGATATATTTCAAATCATTGAGTATAGAGGTCTTTTATATAAAGTGAGATATATATATGTTTATTATTGTATATATATATGCTGTGTGTGTGTAAATGTGTATGTGTGTGTTTCTCCTTATGAGGATATAGTACCCTCCATCGTTAGAAAGGATTCATTATTGTATACAATAAATATAATCCCAATTATGTGTGAGTAGACTCCTAGAAAAAAATGATTATATATTTTAATATATTTCATCCTATAGAAGAATTTGGCTGGAATACATAATGGGAATGTTCCTAATGGTGGATAGGTGAAATAAGATTCATTTTTAACACGTATCAAAGATGGTGTGGTTGATTCCAACTAGGTATTTTTTAGTATATTAGTATTCTTGGACTAAATTATTTTACTAGTAAATTATTGGATAAATATATTCATATTTTCTTTTATGATTTTTTTTAAATTTCTAACATTAACTCTTAGATTTATAAAAGAAATTTTGGGGTTAATAGTATCCACTACTAGGTATAATAAACTCTACATGTATACATATTTGTTCCAAATACAAGAAAACCATGATTATGAAGACCCAAGTAAAGTTTATATGAATGAGCAATGATAGTGATATAGGATAAGAGATTCGAACTTTTGGATGCATTGATGACTATATTTTTAGAATAGGGCATCAAACATATTTTTATGCCTCTTTTTTTGACATTTTTTGTTGTATTATATCTCTATATATAGTTTAAGTCTCCATATCTTGTGTAATTTATCAATGTGAGTTTTATTTTGGGTTATTTTTCTTATAAATGAAATATATACAATTAATGTTTAATATTATATATATATGGAGTTGATATATTATTTATCTATGTAAAACACATTAATATAGTTGAAATATTTTCCCACTGTTAACTAAATTTTTATGCTTTATATCCATAATTTATGTACGTCATTCGAAAAATGATAGTCAATATTTTATATTATAATTTTTATTAGAAAAAATTATTTCATTCATGTTTATTATTTTATATGTCAATATCTTTCCAAATATTAGAGATTGGATAAAATGTTTGAGATCTTGTGGTGTCCCTTATCCTATACAACACATTTATCTGGGTAATGTAAATATAAAATGAAATCAAAACATGTTTTTGGGAACTATTATTGAGTATATAAAAAATATAGTTTTTTATATATGATGAATTATCTAACAAATTTATTGTCCAACATAATTATAGTTGATTCTTTAGTTACTCAGTGTATTCAAGGTAATATTATAATTTCTATTTGATATTGTCTTAGTTCCATACATGTCATGCATCATGTGTAGATATATATCTGTCAGAAACTATAGTATTTCATAATAAGGCAGTTTCTATACTATGTTTCCTGATATAACTGATTAAATTATTTTATTATTTAAAATAGATAAAATATTATTAATAAAAATATAATTATTTCATGCTTATTTATTTGTGTTTTTTATATTAATATAATTTATTCGTTGACAAATTTATATTAGAACATATTTTTACAAAAAATTTAATCTATATTATTCTTAATTATATTAAATGTATAAATAAAAATTATTTATTTTCATTGTATACCTCAAATCATGATTTGTATTATTAAAATAATATAAAGTGATATGGGATCTAGAAAGGATATCACAAATAAAATATCGAAGAAAATATTAAATTGTTTATTCATAGATTATATTGATGCTAGATCTATTTATTATAGTATAAAATATAATTTTTTAAACACTTATACATGCAATTAATGGAACATATGCACATGTATTACATGGTAGGGTTATTATATATTTTTACACTCTCGATGGATTATATTGTATTCTACAAGCCATTAGAGAGGGTTTAACATAGTGGAAACCAATAAATGTTTTTTATTTCTATATATTTCTATGATGAAATATCAAAAATAAAGGGTTAAGGAATGAATTGGAAAAATTATATAATATATTAATGTATTAAGGATCATATATGGAATAAATAGTGAGAAGAGACCCTTATGATTAAATGTGTCGAAGTGATGTGGTGGGGTCTTATAGTGGAAAAAATATATAGCAGGTCTAGGAATATGAAGGAATTACTAATGGTTGGAATGAGACTAGTGAGAGATAAAAAATGTGAAATCCTTAATGAAAAATAGTTTTTGGTGTTTTATATCATTTATCCCCAAGGTAACTATTTTTTAAGTTCATTAGTGTAGTAATCTATTGAACATTAATCCCCATTGACTAATTGTGGTTATGAAATGTCAAAAAAGATTTTCATTTAAACACCTATAGTGGTTCTATCATTTTATTCTATATGGTCTAGGTTTCTGGTCATAATGATATCATGATAGTATCAGTAATGTTAGTTCCATAATTAATTCCTATATAGTTATAGTAAAGGATCATTTTATTATAATGACCTCACACACTTTTATATTTTACTTTTTAATAACTCTTCTAGAATTGAATTTTGTAGTATTATTTACCAATTTATTTTTTCTCTTTTTGATATATTTGATTTTAATTGTTTTATTTTTGATCTATATTTATATCACATGTGATTATGGTTACTAATGACTCATAAATCCACAATTATTGACATAATATTGGTAAAACGGTTATAGATGAGTCTAGTGTGACTTTTTATTCCTCTTATTATAGACTCATTTAGGTATATCATGAAATTTTATACTCTTGATATGAGTACCTAAGTTTTTATTCTTTTTTTGTATGAGTTAATATTTTTTTATGTTAATATTAACTTAATTAGGAGTTAAGATTTATTTTCTTCAACTAGTTTAATTTTTTAAACCATTACTATAGATTATGAACTCCCATAATGTATCAGTGGATATTACTTGTGGAATATTAGGATGATCAATACTCATGAGGGTGATTTTAGTTCTATATTATTGTGATGTTTAGATACATAATGTGTTTCCCATATAAAATCAATTTTCTTAAAAGTATTTTTCAAATATTTCTAAATATTTTCCATTAATAGTTAAATGAAATTTTAAATTGATCTAGTACCAGATAAATAGTATTCTTCTATTATATCATATCATATGGAACTATAAGAATTATGAGAATTGAAAATTATTCTTGTAGAGCTTGATTCTATTTGTTATTTTTCTTCTATAATGCCTTGTAGGGGTTTAACAATCATTTTTTCAATAATTTAAATTAATAGTCATTATTAGTAATATATTATCATATAATTAATCAAGTAACTATGAAGAATCATTTTATATTACCTTTAATTGATTATTTTAATTATCTATTGGAATTGGTAGAATATATTATGATGAATAACCATAGATTAGGTTATACTCTACTTTGTATCCAACTTAATGATATTTCAAATATCAATTTCAAGATTATATTATCATATACTAACCCTGATTATTCCACTATAATTTATTTATTCAATAATATTGACCTTTTTACAAAATTTTGGGTTGGATCCTGAGAAAATTTTAAATTTATTAATTTCTTCATAGGACCACAATTGGTGCCCAATTTGTAGAAAATGTGAAGATACCATTTGAGCATTTATATAACCCAATAGAGTCAAATATCAAGGTCAGTGCATTATTTATAAAACCATGAACATATCCCTTATCGAGTTTTCTAGATCTCCAAGTAGTCAGTTCTTGGTTGGAAAATGGTTTGGAAAACATTTTGGTAAAACTATGCATAATGTCAAAAAAGTTAATGTATATATATTTTTCCCTTTCTCTTTTCTTGTCCACGTAAATTTTTCACTATCCCCCTCTATTATTCTATTTCTCAACACATGGAATGGAATCCCACATTAATTGTGTTCCCCTTATCCTCTCCTCTATTGATCCTAGGAGATTCTTCATACAATTTTAACTATAAATCCCTCCATGTAAGATTCCTTCACCTCCACTACCTTCCCCATTCCTTTTATCTATCTATTTACTTACCACTACAATTTATGGACAACCTGACTGAACCTTAAAACAAATTTTTTTTGTTTCTTCTATAAATTTTTAATTCCTATGGTTTTCAGGCACGACTCATGGAATTTTGAAGTGCTGTTCATTTAAGTTAATTAGTTATATTAAATTTTTGTAGGTTTCCACTTGTTTTGGTTTTATATTTTAGAATCACGACTATATTACAATTTCTTTGGTTTTTATTCCTTTTATGGTTAATATAAAAAGTTATATGTCACTTTTAAAGGGGAAACTAGGATTACATTATTTCATTTAATTGATATGTAATTTTATTTAAAAAAATTATTTTTTCTCAAATGTATAATCCCACTTTCTATTTATTACAACATCTGAATTAATTTTACAAAATATTTCATAAATTTTAATAGGGGGTCTAGTTTTAAAATATTATTTCAATTTTTTAATAAAATTAATTGAAATTTTAAGTAAAAAATTAATTACTATTTATATATAATATAGGTTTTAATATATTTTAAATAATATGTTGGTGATTGAAAATCTATTTTTCTATATTTATGGTTTCACACATATTTTGGAGTATAAAATTTTTTATTCCCAAATTCCCATGAGAATATATAAAAATCTATTATGATATATATATATATATATTTCTGTGTCTATGAGTATATTTAAAGGGGAATGATGATTGAAGAAATGTTGGGTTGTTAATGTGATTCTCATGGTTGATGTTTATGTAGATTTATATTTTATTGGTAAACTAAATTTTAAAGAATTTTTTCTCATGATCAACAGTGACTTATATTTTTTATAATTTTATTTAATTTTATTTTTTATTATTATGATATTCATGATTATTTATCATATTCCTCATGGAAAATTTAATTTTTTACCTTTTATTTGTCCAATTAAATGGGTTAAAGGCTACATATATTAATATGTACAATTTAACTAGATTTATTTATTAATAAAAAGTATGTTGATTTATTTTAAATGAATTATGGGTCTTTTGAAAGTAGTAAATAGCAGGGGATGTTAAGTGTCAATGGGAAGAAGCTATTTTATGCATCAATTTTGGATTACAAAAAATCTATAACAAAACAAAACAATATGATAGTCACGGGGTCATTAAATGGTGACACCACATCACTATACCATGGAATTCACTACTTAGTAGGTGAATTAAATGTAATTTCATGAATGGGTGACACTATCCCTCAAGGACATAAGATTATTTCCATAACGGTTCACCACTAGGTTAGGAAATATACTCCTTGATTTATATGTTGTGATGTGGGTAAAAATCACCACACCACAAGGAAATGACATGTCCTCCTTAGTGATTCCATGTCAATTGGATATGGATATATTATGTAATGAGTGATATGATGATCTAAGAGGCTCATTAACCAAATATACCTAGGTATTTTTACCATGGTAAATTTTCTATGAAATGATTATTTAAATAGAGTTGTGTTCTATTTCATTAAATGTTTATTGTATACATTTTTCTCCACTCTATACATTATAATGTATTAAATTTTTATTCTTGTATATTTTTACATTAAAGTGTTTTAAAATAATTTTGATAAATGTTATTTTTAAATCTGTTTGGGAAGTGCGTATTAAATAATTTTTGGTAAATTTATCATAGGTTATGAGATTATTTCAAAATATTTGTTTTCATTTTAAAATAAAATAATTCTTATATTTTGAGATTAATTTTATTCCTATTAATTGATATTAAATTAAAATGGAATGTAGTTTTTTTAATACTGTATTTTAAATGATCATAATATAAGCCTAATATTTAATATCTCATACATATTGTGTGTTTTCTTTTGGTATGACTACACATCTATTTTGGTCATTCCAAACTGGGTATTTACAATTTTAGGTCCTAATTCTTTTATTAAAAATATATAATAATAGATTCAATATTGATGGATAGTGACCTAGATAATCAGTGTAATATATTATTATTCAATTTTTGGTAATTTTATATATTGTTTTATATAAACCTTTTTTTGGATTGTTCCTAGTTTTTTGGAGACATTTAGGTAATGTTTGGAAGAATTCTGGGTTTTTTATGGTTCCTAAAAAATTGTGAAAAATTGTGCGTGACGGCTTGTGAAACCTTATAGCGTATATAGATTTTTTAGATAAGCTGCATTGTTAGTGCAAAATTACTTGAAACCTTGTGGACTCCTCCTTAAATAATGTGGTCTAGGACAGTGGGGATTTACACATATTTTGTATGGTTTTTCAAAATGTGAGGCCAAACATGTAGTTTATCCAAATTTCCATTGATGATGTAGGTCTAGGAATAAATTTGGAGCAATCCATGATCCTTGAAATATGAAACGATGAGAATGTGTTTTTAACCACCCAAAATTGTAATTAGAATCTTAACACTAGTGCAAAAACACTTTTTCGCGTCGGTTTTTTTTTATTTTTAACGTCGGTTATAAACCGACGTCTTTATAGGCGACGTTAAAAATAGCGTTTTCGCGTCGGTTCATAGAAACCGACGCGAAAAATAATTCGCTTATGAGCTTCGGCGTCGGTTTTTTATAAAACCGACGCCGAAGCTACATGTAGACATTATTTTCCGCGTCGGTTCATTAAAAAACCGACGCGGAGAATATATTCGAATAGGTTTTCCGCGTCGGTTTTTAGAAAAACCGACGCGGAAAACCGATTGGAACAGGATTTTCCGCGTCGGTTTTTAGAAAAACCGACGCGGAAAACCGCATTCAACCGGATTTTCCGCGTCGGTTTTTCTAAAAACCGACGCGGAAACCCGCTTTCAACCGCGTTTTCCGCGTCGGTTTTTCTAAAAACCGACGCGGAAAACCCTTTCGGCGTCGGTTTTTAAAAAAACCGACGCCGTAAATAATTTTTTTTTAAAATTATTCGGCGTCGGTTTTTAAAATAACCGACGCCGTAAATTTTTTTTTTTTTTTAAATAAAATACATATATTTTCTCCTCCAAACAAATCGGAACCCTGAAAAAAAATAACGAAGTATACAAAAACAATTAAACAGCTTTAACAGAAGTACTTCAGAAAACTCAAAGTAAAGCAGAATTAAAATACACGTACCTACATGGTGCATTTTCTTAATCTAACCATACTCAGTATCAATCATTGTAAGTTTCCTCCCATAGATAGCACCAATCCTGTCAAAACAGTAATGAAACGAGTGAAAAAATCAATCCAAGTTATTAGTGCAATGAATAAACATTAAATGAAAATGTGTAATTTATTTGAATCATTCATTTTTTCACAAAGTAAATTACCAAAATGAAATGATCAAAATTCCAGGAACACTCAGCCGATGCAACCTCTTCCTCACCTCCCCCACTGAAGATGTTGGGGGTGTCTTTTCACCATAGAATCCCCACCACCCCCAACCTCAGGTTTTTATATTTGCTCTGTATAGACGTGCATTACCTATTCACTATTGTTATTTGTTTAAGTTATGGAATAACAGAGAAATAAATTTGAGTGCAAAAAATAGGTTAGAAAATTGAAATCAAATGCAGATTGAAGATACATAAAGAAACATACCTTAAAAATTGACGCCTTCTATTTTATCTTTGTGCAAACCCACTAAGCGTTGTTTCAGGTATTATGTGATATGCTTCTCGGCAATCATTTTTCGATATTTATTTGCATAAAAAATAAAAAGGCCTAGAAGATATTGCTGTGCATTCAAGGGAGACAATTTTTAGTGTTTGTGAATGTTATTTCGCTATACGAATCTCTATGTTCATGATCCAAGTACCACCCTACAGATTTGTCACTGTACAGACAAATGATTTTAAGAAATAACAATGAAAAGAAATATAATAACTAATTCTGAATTAAAATACACGTACCTGAAATATACGACATGCTTATTGTTGGTTATTGTTGAAGGATTCATTTGATTATTAGTAGATTCAATAAAACAGTTTTTGCAGAGGCACTTGAGAAAACTCAGTAAATCAGAATTAAAATACACGTACCTGAAATATATGACATGCTCATTGTTTGTTATTGTTGAAGCATTCATTTGATTATTAGTAGGTTCAAACACCTAATATATCATAAGAGTTAGTTTTTTAAACCCATATATAATATTATTTATAAATATTAGTATACATACCTCAAATCTTAATCAGACTTAACAAATAGTCCGCAAAAGTAGATTGAATATGAATCATATCAGATTGAGAATATGACTGTGAATCATTGAATACCTACAATAATATTGAATGATATGAAATTAATAAATAGAAGAAAGTGGATGAAAATATATAAAAAAGTTAATACAACTAACCTTATGAAAATCAGTAGTTTCCCCAGTTGTGATTATCTCGTACATAAATCGTAAAATATAATAACCACATTCAACGCTTCCATTTTGACGATGACACTGCAGTTATAAAACATTTAACTAATAATGAAACCCAATATATAACAAAAATATAAAAACTAATTACCTGTACTTCCACATATTTGATTTTCGTTGGTTTCTTTTCATTTGTAAAATGTTTCCATGAACTGCATTGTTTTATATAAGAACTAATAAAACTTGTGTAAACAATTAAAATTAAACATAACAAACTTCTAAAAATAAAAAAACAACTTACCTGTTTAATAAGTTGGAAAACGTTTTACGCACTTTTCCTAATAAAGAGCAAAACCAATATAAGGTGCATTCATTTGGGCAAAATACACCTAACATCCAATGCCCCCTATAATACAAAAAGTTCATAATTAATGACATTATAATGATCATGAGTTCAAAATTATGTTGATATTCTTACTTATCAACAAATGGCAAAAACCAGCACTGAATCTCTGTTTGTGATAATCTCTCGGATATATATTTAACTTTGTCATCATTTTTCACATGTTTGACTTCCGAGGAAATGTACTCTGGATCTATAAAGCTATAAATGCTTGTAGTTTCATTTTGTAAAAGAATCCTGTATAGATACCTAATTTAAAAAGAAAACATAGTTAGTCAATGACATAACAATATTTTAGTAAAGAAATAGCAATTCAGACGTCAATTTACTTACATGGAAAACAACTGCACCACATTCAGCCCGATCTCTTCAAAATTAACTAAATTCATGATATCTTCTTTCAATATTCTCAATTTATAATTTCTTCCACATATATCGGGCGTCATCCGAAACTCATAGATAAAATTCAAGGAAGAAGAGCACTGAGATAATCTTTTCAACCCAGAAGAAATATCAGAAGTATCTACAGCCGACTGTTTTTGAACATTTTGCTGCATTTGTACAGTTTCTTTTGCTTTCAGATATTCCTATATAAGTTAAATGTCAGAAAACATTATAAGTAATTTGGAATCATTTCTAATTACTAGTTAAAAAAACTCATACCTCATGTGAAATATAACGAAGAAGTGCAGTTGGCCAAAGTAAAAAATGGCCCATGCATTCCCCAACACTGGTGATCTCCGCAGTAGGAAATGGTAGTAGAGCAGTAGGATCTATAATAAAAAGTACTGATACTCTAACCTGACCCATCTGCATAGGCTGATGATGTACCGAGTCCCCCAAAAAATACACTTGTCCTAACGCAACAATATGTACATGAGGATCTCCCGCAAACAACTCACAATATAAGGTTTGATCCGATGGAGGAGGTGGAGGCTCAAAGTTAGCAGGTGGGGCAGGGTAGTCAGGGTGAGCAGGCTGAGAAGTCAGAAAAATGAAAAGGGTATATTAGTGTTTAAAATTTTTAACATAGAAAAATTGATTAAAAATTAAATTAAATAATATACCTCAAATGGTTGCGCAGACGGGGCAGGGTAAGCAGATGAGGCAGGGTAGTCCGGGTGAGTTGGCTGAGAATGTTGAAAAATGAAAAAGTTATATCAGTGTTTATAATTTATAAAATAGACAAATTGATGACATTAAATAATATACCTCGGAAGGCTGCCCAGACGGTGTTGGGTAAGCATATGAGGCATGATAGTCTGAGTGAGTAGGCTGAGAATGTTGAAAAATGAAAAAGTTATATCAGTGTTTATAATTTATAGAAAAGAAAAATTGTTAACAGTAAATAATATACCTCGGAAGGATGAGCAGACTGTGACTGTCTTGCCAAGTGTTCTAATAAAGCCTTCTGTACTGCTGCTTGAATTTGATCACCCATAGACCGTTTCATATCCTGCAGCTCTTCTTTTAAGGATTCAATTTCCGGGTCTCTTGGTTGCTTACTCTTACCAAAAACCTTCCGAATACTAACACCCGCCTGATATCCTCTAACACGGCCGGGGTGTTCAGTCTTTCCCAAAGCAGTGGCTAGGATATCCATCCTACCCTCAGGGATAAAAGAGCCCTGTGTCTCTTTCTCCTGAAGTTCATCCTGAAATGAAAAATAAAAAATTTATATTAGTGTTTATAAATTATAAAAAAGGAAAATTGTTAACAAAGAATTAATATTTACTTACAATTCTATCAGCCACTTGATGAGCTTCGTCTGTAAGATATTGTTCATTTTTTTTTCTTCTTGCTCGTTTCCATTTCTCATGGCGAGTGGGAGGAGATGGAGGACCATACTGGACCTCTTCTGAACCACTACTTGATCGAGCTCTTAATGCTTCAAATTTTTCTTCAATAATTTTCTGCTCCAAATACGAGTATCCTCCACGTGATAAAGTATGAGGGTATACGTTTTTCAACTGGATCTCCTGATGAGATCTTCTGGAGGCCTGTTACATAAAAATAAACACATTAGTAATAAGGAAAATATAGCATAAATTTTAAAATATAAAACAATTACAATACCTGAAATTTCTCTTCCTGACGACTGTCAACAAATCGCTTCCATGTTTCTTCATCTATATATGGATACTTAAGACATGGGCTTTCAAACCTTCTCTTTCCAAAAACATAATCTTTCGTCAGTTTGTTTTTAAAATCTCTCCATCGAACCGCCGCTAAAGAGAGATGTCTTTTCCTAATTTCTTTGGTTTCCTCAAAATTGAATGTCATCTGTAATTGAAAAAATAAAATATGTCATTTAAACTATATAATATTAAAAAAATGAGATAAAATAAATAAATAAAGATATTTTACCGTCACGGCCTCCCAAAGTTGTTGCTTCGCCGTCCTGTCCACTGACTTCCAATCAGGATATAAAATACTAATCCTGCAACGGCTCTGCATCGCTATATAACTGACAAACTGAACTGCATTTGGGCCAACTGCATTATTATTATCATCAAAACGGATGTGTAATTTGTTATCATCACGAGCGAGTGATAGTTTTGGTAAACGTGTAATACCACGTTTACCAACTAGAGAACTTGATTTTTCAGTAGTAACTGGAGAAGTCTCCTCCGCCGAGGACGCATCAGTAGTCCTGCAATTTTTTTTAATAAATTAACAGTTTTATTTCATTAAATATGTATATTACTGAATATTTAATAATATGTCAAAATAGATATACCTCGGTAACTGCTCATCTCTATCTGTATTTGACATTGCTACTAGAAAGTGTAATGAAATTTTGGGTACCTGCATATCATTAGAAAACTGAATAATTAGAAACAAGGAAATGAAAAATAAATATGTAAAAATAGAGGCATGCATTTGTAAGTTTTAAAAATAGACACAAAATATAAATATTTACCAGAAAAATTAGGAGACTAATTTAGTGTTTTCCCACGTCCCTTCATCATGATCGGTACGTACTGCATGCACTATGTCTGTCTTATATTCATTGTAATCATCTGAAAATTGCATAATAGATGAATAACGCTCATGTAAATCACTAGCATCATCAGAATCATCATCATCACCCAAATGATATCTTTTCCCTTGCAAAACAACTGACCACTGATCATTCGACGGATCAATGACATAAAATACTTGTTTTGCATGTGTCGCCAAGATAAATGGTTCCTCATTGTGATTAAATCTTTTCAAATCAACCAGTTTAAACCCATATTCATCATGTTTCACGCCACTATTACTATCAACCCAATTGCACTTAAAAATAGTGACTCGAAATTTAATATAATCAATTTCCCATATGTCTTCAATAACTCCAAAATATGATGTTGATGCAGAAATTGGGTTTTTATCTTTGGCACTCGAAAAATGCACTGCTTCAGCGAATACCATCACACCACTATTCTGAACGGTACTCTTGTCATCCAGGTTTTTTGTGTAAAATGTGTAGCCATTGATATCAAAACCAGACCAAGTGATCACATTAAAAGATGGTCCCCCTGATAACCACTTCAATGTTTCTGATACAGATATATCTGAGGTGACTTTCTCTTTAAACCATGAAACAAATGTCTTCTTATGCTCAATCATCAACCACTTTTCATTTCTTTTCTGATATCGTAACTTTAATTCAGCAATATGTGAGGATATATATGGTTGAACCTCATCTGTGTTGTTCAAAATGTATAAATGTGCTTGCATCACTTCATCACGTGGAATGAACTTTACCTTTAAGCCTCGAACCCCTCTACCTTCTCTGTCAACTGTCATATGTCGAGATAGAGGGAGACCAATATGCTCCACTTCATTCAAATAATCAGTACAGAACTCAATCACCTCTTCTGATACATATTTTTGAACAATAGAGGCCTCTGGTCGATAAGGATTTTTAACATATCCTTTCAAAATTTTCATATATCTTTCAAAAGGATACATCCATCTTAAATAAACAGGCCCACACATTCTTATCTCACGCACCAAATGAACCAATAGATGAACCATTATATCAAAAAATGTGGGTGGGAAATACATTTCTAGTTGACAAAGAATAAGAGTTGCTTCATTCTCCAACAAATCTAACAAATTTTGATCAACGACTTTGCTACAAATGGATTTAAAGAAATTACATAACCTGATGATTGTCTTCCTGACAGCTTTCGGTAATATACCACGCACTGCTACTGGTAGAATTTGTTGCATTAACACATGACAATCATGTGATTTCATACCTATTAATTTACAATCCTTCAATGACACAAAATTACTCACATTTGAAGAAAAACCACTGGGTACTTTAATACCATGAAGACACTGACAAAAATTCATCTTTTCAATCTTGCTTAATGTGTGACAAGCCGGAGGTAAATATGTTCTTTTTCCTTTCACAGCGGGAGCTAACTCCAAACGTATTCGCATTAACATCAAGTCCAATCTAGCATGTAATCCATCTTTTGTCTTTCCTTTTATGTCTAACAAAGTTCCAATCAAACTATCACATATGTTTTTCTCAACATGCATAACATCAATGTTATGTTTTATCTCTAAAAATCTCCAATAAGGTAGTTTGAAAAAAATAGACTGCTTCTTCCAGATATGTTTTTGTAAACCAGAACTTTTTCTCTTTCCGAATGTTGAATCAATATCTTTCACTCTGTCATAATATTCTTCAGCTGACAATGGTTGAGGGGGGAGGTTGTATTCTTGTAAACCGTTAAATGCTTTTCTCAATCTACGATAAGGATGATCAATTCGCAAAAATCTTCGATGTCCCATGTACACTGTCTTTCTTCCATTCTGCAATTGATAATATGAAGTTTGTTCTTCACAAATTGGACATGCTTTATGTCCCTTAACACTATATCCAGATAAGTTTCCATACGCAGGAAAGTCGTTTATAGTGAACATTATCATAGCACGCAAAAGAAAATACTCTTTCTTGTATGCATCGAAAACTGTAACACCTTTCTCCCATAGCAGTTTTAAATCCTCAATCAATGGTGTAAGATACACATCAATATCATTTCCTGGTTGTTTTGGTCCAGAAATCATCAAGCTCATCATAACATATTTTTTCTTCATACATAGATGTGGGGACAAGTTGTAAAGTACCAGCAAAACAGGCCATGAACTATGTTGGCTACTGAGGCTCCGATATGGATTCATTCCATCAGTACACAATCCCATTCTGAGATTTCTAACTTCACTTCCAAAATCATGAAATTTTTTATCAAAACTCTTCCACTGTGGTGAATCGGCCAGGTGACGTAAGTTACCATCAGAAATGCGCTCATCTGAATGCCATCTTAACCTTTTTGCATCATTTGAATTTGCAAATAGACGCTTCAAACGAGGAATAATTGGAAGGTACCAAAATGCTTTAGATGGAGTTTTGATTTTGGTACCTAAAAATAAACCAGAATTGAATTATCAGAATTGTTTGAAAAAAATATTGGATGATATCATTGGAAAGTAAAAAAATTGATTTTTCATAACGTTACATGACATCACCTGAAAATGAATCTGAGTTGACTTTCTCATCCATCTTATAGCGCGATGTTCCACATGTAGGACAACTTGATAAATGTTCATTTTCTTTCCTATATAGTACACAATCATTGGGGCAAGCATGTATCTTTTTATACCCCAATCCCATTGGGCATAATATTTTCTTCGCCTCATAATTGGAATCTGGAAGCCCATTGCCTTCTGGAAGAAGCTCTTTTAAAAGCTCAAGTAAACTGGAGAAACTTTTATCACTCCACCCATTTTTTGCTTTTAAGTTAACTAATCTCAAAACTGCTGATAACACTGTATATTTACTGCAACCTGGGAATAATGGTTTCTCAGAATCTCCATACAATCGTTCAACAGTTGGTGTTTTTTCGATGGTTTCAACACCTAAATCATGAATTAATTCTTCAATACGATCCTCTGCCTCATTATGAATATCGTCATCAACATTGGATGTTGAATTTTCAGTTCTTTCACCATGCAAGATCCAACGTGTATAATTAAGGCTAAAACCATAACAAATGAGATGATCTTTGATTTCTCTGAAGTTTAACTTTCTCATATTTACACACTTCACACATGGACAGAAAATCAAATCAATATTTTGATTATGCCGTTTAGCAAATTCCAAAAAATTGTCAACTCCTCTTTCATATTCACTAGTAGTTCTTCGTAGATAAATCCAATTATGATCCATTAATACCTGATATCACAATATAATTGATGAATATATTAAAACATAAAAACATTTAAATATCTATCAGATAAATTGTAAACAAAAACATATTCCATAAAAACTATTGATAATCAGATAAAAGACATCAAATATGAAACACGTTTACAAATATAGTAAACAGTTAATTTTAATATTATATACATGTGTGTTATATTGAAATACAAGGACAAAATGGTTAAATCAAAGGTTTCATTTTTTGAAAATAAAGTTCCATGATATAAATATTATATGAATGACATACAAGATAATATGATTTCTCACTATGACTACTATTGATCACACTATATTTATTTTTTTATTCATTTGATGTAACATGAATGAATCATGGAAAACTTAATGTGAAAAATAGTGCAATAACTATCCTTATTTAAAACAATGTGTATTAAAACACACATGTGGAACTCGATTAACAAAACTACTTGTGGGATTTGAAGAGTCATTAAAACTATTCAAAAGGGCTCCATATGGTTGGCCTAACTATGGGGGATAGACCTATAGCTACAAATCTTCATCCACCATCACCCCAATATTAAGTGAACCCCCAAATAGATTACACATCATTGGTAATTCAATCATCATTTTTATATCAAACACATAAAACCAATCAAAATCAATATCAAAATCCAACAATAAATCCTAGAATTACATAAACACTCAAGGATTCAAATGGAAAAGATATTATGACACTTTTCCCAATGTGTAGCACTAGATTTTTTATAACCTATATCCATAATAACATTATAATGCCAAATAACAAAGGGAACTTGGAAACCCAAACCCTCTGAAAAATCTTGGTTTTGATACCATTTTCATGAACCAACCCAAGATATCTATCCATTAAACACCTAAACTAGACCATGACATACTTGAGGGGAGTACCTAATCCTCATAGACTAACAATAAGCATTATAGGCATCTAAAACAATCACTAGGTATGATTTCACCCATTAATCATAGTGTAATTAACATCATATTTCTATCAGAAATCTGAAATGACCTATCCATAGGTTATACATCAACACAAAATTTGAATCAGTAGAAATAATATAAAGAATAACTATAAATAGATATAAACTAATTCCCTCAATACACTTCATCTCCTAAATCACCTAGTCCTCACAAAAGTAATTCAATACACTTTTAACCATAATTTTAAGTAGTAAAAACATCATTTAAATGGAAAAAATTTACACATATTCTATTTAAATAAATCCGTAAAAAACCTATAATAGGCACACTTGGGATAATTTGATAAGTAAAACAATAACTGAGCTCAAGTCCCCACTAATCACTAACCCAAACTGAAACAGAATGCATCCTAAGAGGGAAAAAGAACTGGATAAGATCCTAAAACTGAAATGTAGATAAACATGAGTATACAAATACTAATTAGGCCACTACTCACCTTACAAAATTTCTAACTTTTAATTAAAGCCCCTTTTAATCTAGTTTGAAATAAAATAAAATAAAATCTTACATAATTATTTAAAATCCAACATAATATAAAATCTTACATAATTATTCAACCCGAATTGAGATGTTAAATCCAAACTGCGACCGGTATAATTACTTCCAAAAACAAACAATATCAAATCTACACCAACAATGATAATACAAACAAAAAATAATGATAAATTACAACT
Source organism: Viscum album (assembly GCA_963277665.1). Lineage (NCBI taxonomy): Eukaryota > Viridiplantae > Streptophyta > Magnoliopsida > Santalales > Viscaceae > Viscum > Viscum album. The sequence goes on along the minus strand of OY728126.1, from coordinate 556,034,800 downwards.
AAAATCTAACCAATAATCCAAATCACGCAAAATAGGGTTATTGATAAAGAAATAAACAATGGGATATGAAACAAGAGATAAATAGGAAGAACACATACCCAAAATCGTGCAGACGACAAAAAACCTTCAACAATGGCCGTTCAAGATCGCAAATCAAGTTCGAAGGTCGTCGGGAGTCCGAAGCGCCGCAGCGGAACTCGATTTCGACGGACGAACAAAATGAGGGTTTCTGTCCGTGAATATTTTTAAAAGACTTTTCGCGTCGGTTTTCATTAAAACCGACGCGAAATATATTTTTTTTATGAGTTTCGGCGTCGGTTTTCATGAAAACCGACGCGGAAAATATAGTCGAAGAGGTTTTCCGCGTCGGTTTTTCTACAAACCGACGCGGAAAACCGATTAAAACAGGATTTTCCGCGTCGGTTTTTAGAAAAACCGACGCGGAAAACCGATTAAAACAGGATTTTCCGCGTCGGTTTTTTGAAAAACCGACGCGGAAAACCTCTTCGACTATATTTTCCGCGTCGGTTTTCATGAAAACCGACGCGGAAAATCCGGTCGAAGAGGTTTTCCGCGTCGGTTTTTAGAAAAACCGACGCGAAAAAAAAAACATAATTATTTTTGGCGTCGGTTTTGTGTAAAACCGACGCCAAAAATTCCCCGCATATACTATTCGCGTCGGTTTTTAAAAAACCGACGTTATTACGACGACGTTAAAGCCCGTATTTCCACTAGTGTAAGATGCACATTGTAAACCCTAAGAACATTCCATTTGACAATAACTTAGTCATTTTTATTTTTTAGGATAATAAGAGAGGATTATATATTCTACAAAACCTTTACTCTTAGATTGATGTGATGGTTTTTGTTATTTATCTCCCTCTTATAAGTGTAGTCAATATTTATGTAATCCTCTTTTATTCTCATCTCTCTTTCATTGATAGGGAAGGTTCCTCATATTTCTTTTGTATATAAATAATTATATGATGGATCCTATTCTATATATTCCACTTTGATCCCCTTCATCATTAGATTTCTGTTGGATGTTACTGGTTCCTATTATTTATCGATTAAATGACATTTTGAAGATAAATAAGTGGCAACGAAGTGATTTTCCTTTATTTTGAACCTAAATTTCCTTCTTGATTTGAAATTTATTTTCAATTTATTCCATTGATTTTAGAATATTTGAAACATGATATTAAAAAGGCATGGGATTGTGATATGAACCCCATTTTTAAAGTCTTTGAAAACATTGGGTTGATTTTGAGAAAATATCGATTTAAATGATAGTTTATTGGATGTTTTTTAGAAAAATTGATTTAAATTAAAGGTGATATTTATTTTCATGAATTTTATGAAAACCTTTGATTTAGACTTAAAACTAAAGTGGGTAAATTTAACTATAAATGGGGATTTGAATTGAAATGAACTGATTTTCCCATGGTTGATTGCTCTATTGATTTAAATGAAAAAATGATCCGAAGAAAGTAGTGGCTGATTATGATAGGATTGGTTGGAATTTGACTCCTAGAAATATATTGATGATGAAAAATCAAACAACACTATGTTTGTCATAACACTCAATGATGTTTTGTTTTTTGATTCCCTCCTGATTTGTCAAGTCATAGGAAAAGATAAACTGATTGGTATTTGATGATTTTATTAGTACTGTTATGATCTTATAGATAGGAAATAAATAACCATAGGGAATATGAGCATGGTTATTGTTAAACATGATAATTAAATTCTATGTATTACCATATTATTATATTAATGAATATTTTGTTAAAATATTTCATTAAATCTACATTTGATGTACATGGAATATACCTCTCTTGATTATTTATTTTACTAAACTTTGAAAAAGATTCTCCTTGTTGTATCATTATTTAATTTGATGCATAAATGGTTTATCAATATTGAAATTCTTTATGTTACATTTTGTGTGATCTTACTAGGTTGTTATTCTCACTCCATACTTTTGACTTTGAGTATTTTTAGATTATCATATGTATGGTATAAGAAAAGGGAATGTGCACCTAAGAGGCGGTGGGTATGTTTTGTTTATATGAACATAGGCAATGATGAATACCGTTGTAGTTGTGAACCACTTTCTTCAGGAAGATTTTAGTTTTTTCATCTCGATGGATGTTGATTCATCATTTGGATCACATATTATTTAAAGATATTTATTTTCATAATTATGGTACTTTTCATCCTCAGGAGTGTTTGGTATATTGATTATTAATTTATTTATATTCTAAATTTATTTCTTGATCATTTTTTCTTGGGGTAAAATAATTCCCTATAAGTTATTTTTGATTCCCACATACCAGTATTTATCCTTTTTCTATCAATAATTCCCTCCAGTTTATGTTGGTACTTGCTCTTATATCCACATAAAAGGGAATTTAGTTTATTTTGTGACAAAAGTATATTATAGTCTAGGTTGAGTGTCTTTCCTTGATGTTGGTATATAGTCTTTAATGTCATAGTATACATTTTTTAGGATTTTTGTGAAATGAGAGGTATTTTATAAGAGAGTTCCTATTGAGATATTATTATAGAAGGCCTTGATTCATTCTCATTGAATACGAAAATTACCCTTGAGGAAAAAAATTATCGTTTTCTTGTATTTTTTCCAATATTTATTTTCTTATTTTCAAATACCATAAAAATTGAATTTTTTTATGGAAATTATATTCATATATCTCTTGATATAATTCATAACATGAGTAAATTTTTTGATGTTTCCATGTTTATTGTAAATATTATATAGTACTATTCCCCCATAAAGATGTTTGTGTAGACCTATGATAAACCATGGAAAGGGAACCTACTAGTTGATTAGATCTTCAATGATATTTTTGTGTGTCCATTCCCTGAGACCGTTTTCCACACCTATTATCATTCATTCTCTAATAGTGGAACCATGAAAGGATGCAATTGGCGATCATGATCAAGAATTTATTCTATAAAAACAACCATATTTCAATGAATTGAGGGATATTTAAGATGAAGGGTATTGGTTGGTGATGATGGAGCTTATTTTTTAGTTCTTTGAAATATATAATTTGATAAAGTTAATATGTGCTACATTCAATATTGAATGTCCATTCTATAGGTGGTGGGATTCTATGGTTATTAAGAAGTAACATTGAGTCTTATAGTGAAAATGATTCCCAAATCCATTTTTCACATAAATAATGATATCCAAATATGATGGTTCAGGTATCATCTATTTAGTTCCAATACCATAAAAAGGATGCATGACCATGAATCAATTTGTATACCATATCACAAAACATGTTCAGTTTTCTCCTGAGGAAGTCATGAAGGAGAATCTATAAGATAAATAATCTGATCTTCATCTAAGATATATTATTCAATATCATTTTTTCTTGTATAATCTCACTTAATATAAGTATAACATGGCTAAAGAATTTATGAATGAACATGAACTAACATGTAAGTTAGGTTTGATGGGAGTTCCTTCTAGTCCCATTGGATTTTTTGTTAGTTAATTTTAATAAAAGAGTAAGATTTATGAGTATTATGGTGTATCTCTTCCAAAAAGAATCACTTAAACCTACTATAGGGTCAGGTAAAGTCCCTTTTACTTATGAAAAGTGTGGCGTGATCATGCATTTAAATAAGGTTTTCACAAAGGCACAAAATATTTGTGGGCCATGTGATCTCTTAGGCCACCTAAAAACTTTCTACCATGTTTTCTCTTCTATACAAAAAGGAATGGTCTAATCATCACAAAAATTTATATTGAATCAATTTGATCATTCAATATCTTAGGGGTTCGATCCTTAGTTATCCAGATCTAAGCTTCATTACACATTGGTGGATTTTATAGGGGAATTATATATATATCCAGAGATAGTGAAAGGTACAATCAATTTATCTTCATATTTTTCAATTATATTATTTTTAAACTAGTTTATTTAATTATTTTATTTCAACTTGAATTGAGACACTTATTATTCTTCATATGAGGCTCATTTTTTATATGATGGATAATTCTATACCCCTCAAGATGAAGAGAGAGTGTGTTCATTCTTCACCTTCATGGACTATCACTTTATTTGATACTAAAGTCACCTAGTATGTTCTAGTTCATGGAATCTATCACATTGAATTTATTTTTAGGATAAATTAGAATATTATCCATATATCCAAGTTTGGTTGTTTATCTTCAAAAAGTATACTTTACTTTTCCTGATGGGGAGTGATTTTCTTCTAAGGGAGAAAGGAAACCGAGGTCATATTGTGCTGATCCTTCTCTTACATAGTTGTATATGGTTATATCTTAGTGTGTTTTTTATTTATAGAAAGAATCCTTGAGTTGTGATATTTATACAGCCATCTTTGAGTTTCCAGATGTGTTTCCATATGAATTTTATGGTTTCCCACCAATATGGGATATAAATTTCTCTATTGACTTGGTACCATCTAGCCAAACTGTCTCTATTACTTCTTACTATACAGAAATAGCTGAATTGAAATTGTGAAATACTTAGTAGGATGTTTTTGGATAATGGATTCATTAACCCATGTGAGTGACCTTGGGAAGAACTTTTTCTATTTACTAATATGGACAATGGAACACTTCATATTTATGTTGATTGTAGAAAACTAAAATGATTCATGGTAATTAACAAGTATAATATTCCATGGATTGATGAACTGTTTAAATAGTTTAAAGGGGAGAATTGGTTCTTCAATATTAATAACCAGTCTAGATATCACCAGTTTAGAATAAAATAATCTGATATCCTCAAACCATTTTTGGAGATTGAATGGAAATATTTATTATCTTGTTATTCACATTGTTCTATAATTGATTCAGTAGTTTTTATAGAACTGAAGAATAAAATATTCCTGAGTACCATGAATCATTCATGGTGGCATTTACGGAGGGTTTCTAAGTTTACTATAAAATAGAGTATGGTCATCCACATAATTTGAGAGATTTTTTTTAGGATAACACTAATTTAATTCCAACCTATAGAAATATAATTTCTAGATTCATGAAGATCAGTGTTTGGGAAAAAATAGTCCAAAAAAATGGAAATTTAGAAAATATTTAAATGGTGAAGGATGATATGACATGGGAGAAACTATGTAACCCTTTTAATATTTTGAGAATCATTAGGTTAGTGGGATGTTACCCTCGAATTATTAAATAAATTTCAATGATTTCTTATTTCATGATTGATCTCACTAAAAAAGGTGTAATGATTGTATGGGATGTGAAATTTCATAATTCATGTGATCATTTAAATCTTATCATGACTTCTACACTAGCGTTGAATCTTCCAAAGGCATCACAAGGCTATGTGGAATTTTAGGATGCATTACATTTGTGTTTAGTCTATGTTCATGTTTTTATTTAAAAGTGATTGAAATATTTTTAACAATTTTAATTATTTGAATAAATTACACTTTATTAAAATTTTATTAAATTCTAGAATATATTAATATTTATTTTATTTAATTAATTTATTAATTTTATTTACATAGTTAAAATAAAAGTTATGTAATTGTTTTAATTATTATTTTTTAAAATGTTTCAATGATAATTCATGATATATATATATATATATAATTTATAATTTTTTCAAGTGAAAAAATACTTTGTATCCTTGTGATGGCACCAAACTATCCCTCAACCAATTAGGGGACCCTTTGGGGTCAACCTTGTGGGAAGGCCTACAAGTTCCACCCCAGAAGGAGGTCTATTTCATTAGTTTTTATGGTACTTGTCAATGATGTGAATACCCATGTATAAGGCCCCATAGTGAGTGCCCGAAGGGGCAGTGAAAGGATACATCACCCACTGGGCTGTAACCCCCCCAATTATGTACTGTGTTTTAATTAAATTTGAGATTTCCCTAATCTATATTGGTATACCATTCAACACTTTATTCTTGGTTTCAATGTGGTATGTTCTTTAAAACATTAAATATAATTCTTTTCATTGATTCCTTTTAATCCTGACGGTCTATTCTCCTTCATTTGTCCTGTGTGATCCACAGTTTAGGCACTCATGGTAATATTTCAAATCCTATATATCATCTTCATTAGTCATCCTTGTTCTTCCATTTGACCAAAGACTTCCTTTACTCCATTGATATTCAGAGTATCACTGATTCTTGTAAACATGTGTTATCATGCTTTCAGTTTTCCTCACTCTATTTTATTTATTCCTTTATTTCTTATTATTTCTTATTTCTTATCATAGCTCTACCTATTATTAATTTATTTTCTTCATTAGATCTTTTCTAATGTAATCATATCATCTTCTTCTTCCTTGTTTTTTTCTTCTACATCTATGTTTCATCTCCCTGTTGGATAGTCATTAACTCACCTTTGGAAAATACCAAATATTGGTAAGTGGACTCACCAATGGAAAATTCCAATAATGGGGGATTTCAGTCACAATTGAAACACAATGGAGGGTTAGTGATCCACTTCCAGACTTTACTAGTTGATGTTTTTAACCACTGTTGGACATCAATAGTTGGAGATTTAATACACTGTTGGTCATCAACTGTGGTTTATTTTAACCACCATTGGACATAAATAGTGGTTTATCTTTTACCCACTGGTGGTGTCCCCCCCTTTTTGTACAACTGTTTTCCAAATGCTCTTTATGCTCTAGTAGATGATTTTTCATCCTTTTCCATTGTCTATATGCTTCAGTAGTTATGTCCTTATGTATTTATTTTTTTTCATTTAAATTGATTGGATACTTCATCTTTTCTATGAAAAATGATGACATACGTTTATTTCATGTTTTCATCATGAATTTTTTTTCAAATCAGGTGAAATAGTATATTTATTGTGATTGATGTCATTTTTTTTCTTATTTAATTGGAATATTATCTCATATGTAGTATAATTTTAATAAACAATAGTTTCTTTTAACATGATGTATGATGCCATTTTATTATTTAGTTAGAAATAAGTTTACATTTTTTTTGTTTGAAGTGTTTATATATATATATATATATTTTATTCATATGTTGATTTTTCATAAATTTTGGATTTATTTTCAATAAGAAATTATTAGATATCAATGGTAGGTTATGAGTCCCCACTAGACATCTCCAATGGTGAGTCATGACTCACCATTGGACACTCAATGATTGGTAATTTTTTTCTTCTCATGAGTCCTTTTATTTTTAAGATGCATGGAATAATGGTTAGTTTTGATTATCTATTTTTTTCTTTAAATGGGAATGGTAGGTCATGATATTTTTATCTATCATTGGATCCCAACATTTGGTCCCAAAGCATCGTTAGTTAAAATTTTAATTTTCATAACATGTAATTGTTATTTAATTTTTAGTTATTTAATAAAATTATTTTGTCCATAGTGTAATTATTTTTTGTTTAAATAAATTTACAATTTTTAAAAGAAATTTGGCATTATTTTATGTTTATAGTTTAATGTTTATACAATGCAATATTTTACTGTTTTTTTCAACATAAATAATATAAATTATTAAATTGATGGCTCAATGTTTTTATAATTATAAATTTATTATAGTGGTTTTGATTAATATATTAATTGTGTTATATTAATATTTTAGAATGAAATTTAAATACAGATTATATTTGTTTATTAATATTGTGAGGCTTTAACAAAAGAATGTTATGCGTTTTTATTTAATTGTTATGAACAATTTTTTTTTCATATAGACAATGGAAATGGACAGACTCCTATGTATCTTGTTTTAATGGTCAGAGAGATTTATTTATGGAAAAAATACACATATTTTTGGATGTAATTCATTTAGATCTGTTGTGATACTTCATTGAAATTCATACTGATGAAAAACTTATTCATGATTTTCTATGACTTCTTCTCTCTTGCTGTGATCAAAGAAGGACTCCATCTTCGACATTTTTTCCTTCTATGTGATCAAAGAAAAACATACATAAACTTCTTTGACATTATAATTGTCTAATACATTTATATTATTTTTTTATTTTCAGTTTTTAATTTCTTCATTTCAGATTAATTTTTTTTAATAAAAATAATGATGTTATCATTCTCTGGTTATCCCACCTTCTAAAAGGATTTCAAGGTTGTGACTCCCAATCAAAAGTCTGATAAGAAGTTCTTGGTTGGTCTCCTCTATCAAAGACTAGACTATAACTAAAGGTTTTTTCAAAAGGTAGGGTCTATAACAAGGTTCTCACACCATTGAAATAGACTATCTTAGTGGGTACTAGTATCCTCATTGAGTGGAGTAGATTCAAGAGTGTACTAGGATCATTGTGATCCAAACCACTATAAATATTCAGTTCTTTCATTTTTATTTATACAGATTCAACATTCAAGAACACTAAACTCACCTCTATTTAATATTTTTTTTATTTTAATTATATTTTGAACTATCCTTCCATATAGTCATATTTTCCATTAATTACGATGAAAAAATTGGTATTAGATCCAATACTATAATCAATTAGTAACTTTATTTATATTATTATTTTTTAATATTGATTTTTTTATCTATATAGAAAAATATATCCTAGACTTAACATTCTAAGGATCTAGGTAAAATTATCTATTATGATGAAATATATAAATGAAAAAGATGGAAATATTCCATAGAAACCCCAACTCATTAATGGGAGTGATTATTACTTCTGGAATGATAAAATGGAATCCTACTTGAAAAAAATGAGTGCAGAACACTATATCATTAAGGATAAGTCATATAAGCTTTCTAAAACTGATCTAGAAACATTATATGGTAATGAAATTGTAAAACATGTTTTTAATTATAAAGTTAAAAATATTTTATACCATTCTATAAGTAGAAGTGTCTATAGGCATGTTTTACCTTGTAATATAGCCTATGACATAGAGAGGATAATACAATTGACTTATTATGGAACTAATAAACTGAAGAGATATAATATATGATGTTATCAGAGTATAATGCCATGAAATCAAGAAGGGAGGTTATGAATCTGTAAATCAGATGTTCCATCAGTTCACCAATATCACCAATCACATGATTACTCGTATTGTGGTCTTAGAAAACACTGCACAAGTGGAAAGTGTACCGAGATACCATCCAAAAATATGGAATTTCAAGAAGTTTTCCATTGATGAGTGTAAAAATTATAAAGAATACACTTTAGATAAACTTATAGGATCTCTACTATAGTATGATTTATAGAATATGAGTATTTATTATAAGGAATATATGACAAGAAAAGTTATTTCATTTTAATGAAATTTTTTTAATACCTATAATTCCACTTAATCTGAGTGTAAGGAATGTGACAAGTAGATCATCTAATTTTGTAAGAAGTTTTAAAAGTGCATGAAAAAGGATGGGAAGAGGTAGTTCAAGAGGAAATATGTCACACCCCAACCTAGATGATACACAACTTGCACAAGAGTTATAAAACAGCACGTCAGGCATGCACCTTAACCCTCTATGCGGCCAGTGCCGAGTGACACGGTCCGAGCGCAGATCACCCAATCACGCTCTCGGCGGCACACGAGTCGTGCAGTTGAGAAATGTTTAAAATAAATAAAATATTTTGTTATTAGGGTCATTAAATTATTACTATTCTTATTTATATTGTTATTGATATTTTATTATTATTATTATTATTATTTTTATGATGACTTTTTTTATTGTTAATAAATTTTATTAATATTATCTTTATTATGGTTAATTTTATTATTATTATTTTGTGTTTTATTATTATTATTATTATTACACTATAACAGACTAAAAGAAAATAATAATAATAAGAAACCCCAATCTAACCCACTCAGCTGGCACCAACCCCCCCAATTTTCCCCTATTCCCATTTCCCTCTTGCACATCGCCACTCGGCTACTCCTGCTGCAGATCTGCGCTCACCGGTCCTCCTCTCGTGGTGTTTCACCCCGCCCGATAGCATCCCTGGCCATGCCGCATCCGACTTCAGGCCTTCTCTCGTCCCCCCTTTCGCCTTCACCCTCTTCCCGCGTACAGCAGCGCTCCCTCGCACTCAGCCCCAGCCGCTGCCACCTCTGCCCTCGCTACCTTCCCCATCGCGCTCCAGCCACCCCCCCCATTTCTCTACGCAGCGCCCCGACCATCCATGAACAGCCACCTTCGTCCCTCTCTACAAGAACCTGCTGCCTCCTCACCGCCTCTTTGCTCTCGCCATCGCAACCCCCCCTAGCACCCCCGTGCTCGCCCTTTTTTGGCAACCCAAACCCCCTGCTCGCCTCTTGTGCGCGTCACCCTTCACCCTAACCCCTGGAAAACCAACCTGAAAACCCCATTGTGGTGAGATTATGTTTTTTTGAGGTTATCCATTGTTAGGGTTATTTTTTGAAGTTAAACCATAAATTTTGTGTGTGAAATCTTATCCGGTATGTTGGTTTTGGCTTCCCGTAGGTGCAGTTGCGGTGCGAACGGGGTTTCGAACCATTTTTGGGAGGTTTTCCAATGTATAAGATAGATTTTGGCTCCTATAGGTATTGTTTGATGAATTTTTTCTCCCATTTAATTAATTTAGTATATTCAATGATCAGTTTTCTTGGTTCGAATATAGTATTACTTGAGGATTAATATGTTTTTGATGTGTTTAGCATCGTAGTTAAGTGATACGAGTGTTTTATTTCCTTGAAAATCCATGTTGAGCCATTTGTAGTGTTTTATAAACTGTGTTGTTGGTTTATTAAAATGTGCAAGGGTTGTAGTTGTGTTTTGGTGTGACGCCAATGTGGCGTTGTGTGTGTTTGATCATAAAAGTGTTTTTAAGGGGTTTAAGTTGGTTTCGTGTGTTTAAAGCCGCCGTATGTTTTTAAAAATTGTTTTATAAAAACTTTAAATGATTTATTAAGTACCGGGGATGTTATGAATTTGGTTATGGAAAATGTGTTTAGGCGCACATACTTTTAAATGTTAATTTCATCATGTCGTGCACTTTTTGTCTGTTTTTGTACTCTAGTATTTTCTTGAAATAACCCGGTGAAACTTTAAAATAGTTAGTGAGTTGTTTTGGTGTTGTGTGGTTTTTACAAACACTTTTTGGATTTTAAATTTGTTTAATAAATAAGGTTGAAGGTGCGTAATGTGTTTTGAAAATGTGTCTAGGTGGTTATTTTGTGCTGTTTTTATATATGGATTGTTTTGAGTCCGTGTTCATGTATTTTATTTATCTTTTCGGATGGAGCGCGTTGGTGGGGTAACCCCATGTTACCGCGATCATCGATTTGTGCGTGATTGTGTCCCTATGCGAGGTGCGTCGCGTTGTCACGTTGTCGCGTTCGACCTGCGAGTCGAGTTAGGTTCCCATTGCACTGCTTTTTAAAATTTAAGTTACATTATTTAATGCGGTTTGTGCACACTAATTGTTCAAATTAGATATTTTTTTTTAATTTTAATAAATGTGAGATAATATAATATAATGAATTTTTAATATAATACAATTAAGTTTTGAATGATTATTTGGTGTAAAAAAGAGCCGTTTATTTTATACACGACATTTGAAATATTTTCTTGACGAGTGGATACCCAGTAGTGAAATAATGCCCGTTTGAATTTTAAACATAATTCATGGAATTTAATATGTAGTTCTGGTTTGAAAGATATATGATTTATTCTGAAAAAGTATTCTGGTTCTCATGAGAAATTTCCCGGTTGGCTCCTATAGTTTATTTGGAAAAAAATAAAATGGTTTGGTTTGTTTTTATAAAAATATTTGGAAGCCCACGAAGTAGGGTTTTGGGGCTCTTTAAATGGTTTCAACTAGTTTTGGTCCTATAAAGAAGTTATATTTTTTCTTTTTTTAAGTGGTGATTGTGAAGTGTGTTTAATGCCCGTTTGACACTTTATGAAAAATGATGAAAATGTTTTGATGAAAACCCTCATAGGATAAATCTCATGCCTTGGTTGCAACTGGTTGTTTGGGAGACCCATGCTTAGAGGCTCTTGGGTACTTGAGTAGTTTAAAGTTAATAGGTTGTACCATGGAGTGGCTTGGGGTGATGTCTGTTGTGCATTATTATTGTTATATATGTATATATGAGATTGGATGCTCGGCTGGCATCTGTTGGCTCACCGCCTTTCCAAACACTTGAGACATGGGAATATGGCATATTGAGAGAATATTCTATGAATTATTGCTGCACTAGTAGGTTATGGTACTGACCAATGGCCCATAGTAGGTTGATATATTGGGTTTATTACTAAGGGATTTTCCCTTGACCTGCCTGAGAGAGGATGGTCGAGTGAATTGTGCATTTTTATTTCATCGTGACATGTCGACGAGGATGATTTCTCATGTATTGGCGTCTTCTGGTTTATTCTCAATCTCCTAGGTTCACCCATGTCTGTTGGCTTTCAGTTACTTTCCATGATGAATATGGTACTTGTATATATATTTTCTTTTCATTGCCCTTACTGGGTAACTACTGTAGCATTTTCATGTTTAGAGTTTTTACTAGAATGTGATGTGTGGTTTTAAAGTGGTTTATGAAGACTATTTTCAATGAAAGGTGTTTTATACTTTTTGTGCAAATTGAAAATGTAAACATCACTTCCCCTTTTAAAAATGCTAATGTATCACTAAAATAATGACTTGGGTTTTTGTGAAATGAATAGGGGCAATGAATCATACTTTTTTTGAGTAACAAGTAGAAAACCTTAATTTCATATATTGTAGTTCAAACATGAAATGGAGTTTTTTTATTTTAAAGGTAGTGCATTGGGAATAGATTTATCGGGCTAGCCTACTGAGTTTTAATACTCACGCCTATAGTGTTTTCTTGTTTTTAGTTATGTTGAAGGTTCCAGCTTCAGTTGTTCACCTTGAGTGACGTTGGTTTTAGTATTGGAGAGTGAACCATAGGGTCACGTGGAGTTTTGGTCATGGTTAGGTTAGTAGCATTGGTGGTTGTTCCGTATTTATTATCTTTTGTTCTATTTATTTTACACTACTTAGTTTATTTTCTTTTGGGAAAAATCATTCCCACCTATTAAATTTTGATGCTCGACACTAGTTGCCAGCATGTGGGGATCAGGAATGACCCTCGGGCCATGTCGCGGGCTGGCTCGGGTGACCGGTTCAGGGTCGACCTGAGTTGGTTCGTGAAAAAATGTTATGAAAGGAGACCCTTGTTATTTGGGGTGTCTGGTTGATGGAGATTAGGATTTTTGGGACTCGAGAGGTAGGTACAGGAAGGACGTCATGAACCCTCACCCATTTCTCACCTCGAGTCACCAGAGATAGTCAAGAAATTGAGTCTTTGTTTCGTTCTGGTTTGTTTTGGATTGAGGGATGACAATGGAGGTAAACCGATTTAACATTGTGATCTCACATGCGGTAGTGACCCATGTGGAGTTCGGGTACACGGTTTGAATTACTCCTAGTTATTGACGCTTACTTGGGGCATGGACCACTACTATGTCACCAGGTTAAGCGTGACCGCTAGTCCCTCACTTCAGTTTCTTGATGCAAGTTGAGTGTCATTTTCGTTCTGGTTGGTGTAAGTGTGTTTTTGGTAATGAAAAAAAAGTTTTTTGAAAATGGGACTTATTTCTTTTAAATGACTTTAAATTAATGAAATAGGTTTTAAAACTGAAAGCCTTTGGTTTGTAAAACTAGTGTTTTCTTGGAAATTAGTCGAGAATGGTTTGGGGTGAAAACCTCTGGTACCCTTTATGAATGTTTGCACGTGTGAGAGTATGCGTGGGAAGTGCGTGTTGGTGCGTATGAATGAAAGTGGATGAAGACATGTGCAATGGTTCATGGGATTACCTTGGTGTGTTTTAAATTAAAGGCATGACCTTGTTTTCTAGATTGTCTTTTAAAGAGGAAAATGGTTTTGGAATGTGATTTTGGTTTGCAAAGTGGAATCGGTATTTGGAAAGTGGTCTTGAAAGACAGCGGTTTCGAAATCAAAAAAGGAAGGGTGGTTTTGGAATCTAAAATAGAACGGGAATCTTGGATAGGGAATTTTGGGGTGTGTTTGTGGTTGTTTGGTTTTTTTAGCTCGTTGTTTTTGGATGAGGGTGCTTTATTGATGTTGCTTCGATTGATGTCGGTTTCAGCTTGGTGTTATATTTGTTGTTCTGAAATGCCACCCAGAAAGGTCCCCAGAGTTTTGATGAGTCATGCCCAATTTTTGGTCCTTCTCACATGTTGTCTGTCCTTCATGGTGATTGGAGTCTATTAGAGACAGTGCAATGGCTTGAAGAGGTTGAGCACATCTTCAGGGTATTGGGAACTCCTGAAGCTGTTAGAGTGCATTCTATTTTGGGTCTGATCTATGGTCCAGCTCTGGAAGAGTAGGAGTTGTTCTCCCCGCCATCACTGCAAGTTGGGATGATGTGGTATGTGTTTAAAGTCATCTTCATTAAATGGTTTATACTTGTGGAGGTGAAGACGAAGAAATTGGAAGATGTCTTGCATGTTCAACATGGCTAGCAGACGTTGGAAGCGTATGTTGACCATTTCAAGGATCCTGTGTCTCTTTTTCAGGGGGTAGAGTCGCAGGACTGGATGAAGACTTCTCCCTTCATCAGGGGTCATCGTCCAGAGATCAAGGACTGAGTTCTCCCTTTTTGGGAGAATCACTTTTCAGAAGTTGGTGCATGAGGTGTTCTTAGCTGAGTAGGTTTCTGGAGCGCAAAATGTTGGTAATCCACCAAATCCAGTTGCTCGTGAAGGTCCCCCATCTGACGAGCAGAGTGTGTTAGGTAAATTTGTTTCTAAAGAGTTCTTTGTAGTGGATCTAACTTCCAGATCATCATACCATCTAATGGTGTGCCGTCAGTGTGGACGTTTAGGGCATGCAAAGCCATCATGTCACACCCCACCGAGGACGTGCCATATTTCAGGTGTCTAGGTCATCAATAGAAGCTTTGCAGGAAGCGTCGTCTGAGGATGACATTATGACCAGAAGATTGCAGTGCCTAACTGTGAGGTAAGAGATGCTTCAACCATCAGAGCCCCAACCACATTTATTGGGGTGAAGCTCACGTGCAGTCAGGAGTTGTCGGGGGTGTGACGCTTCAGTCCGGGTTTCGTGTTCCATGTTGGCAACAGAACATTTAAAGTCTTTCCGTTATCATCCTTCCACTGTTAAAGTTTTGGCGCTATTTTAGGTTCATTTTGTTGTCATGAGGTTGGGATGAACATGTTCATTTGTAATCCAAACAGTCTCGTTTGACTGACTATGGTGTTCTGGATCATGCGTTTTTCTTAAAAGTGTGTTAGAACCTTGTATGGGTTAGTCTCATTCTGACTGTGTTCATTTGGAGATGTAAGTGCCTATGGAAGGATCTAAGTTTGGGGTAATGATTGAGTTTACTTCATGGGTTAAGTTATTATCAGAGGTTTCTCTCTAGTGTTTGGTGATTTTGGTCTATGTTGAGAGTTCCAAGATTTAGTAGAGGTGTTGTTTTGCCAGTGCTTTAAAGGTTAGTCTAGATCGGTTGGGAGTTCCCGTGTCACCCCCCCTTCCCGGGATGTTATGTTTGGGTGTTGAATTTTTGCACTAGTTGAGTTCTTGTGGTGGGGAGAACCCTCTCGTGTTCTCTCATTCTCTTATATTGTGGTTTCTTCTGGTTTTATTTGGGCATGGATTTTTTTGTCTATCATTCGACTGGTTGACTTTCTGAGGGCAGAAAGTGTCTATGGTGGGGAGGATTGTCACACACTGACCTAGCTGATACGCGACTTGCGCGAGAGTTATAAAATAGCGCATCCAGCATGAATCTTAACCCTATATGTGGTCAGTGGTGAGTGACACGGTCCGAGCTAGGCTCACCCAACCACGTGCTCGGCGGCAAACGATTCATGCAGTTGAGCGATGTTTAAAATAAATAAAATGTTTTGTTATTAGGGTCGTTAAATTATTATTATTATTTATATTGTTATTGATATTTGATTTTTTTTATTATTATTTTTATGATGACTATTTTTATTGTTAATGAATTTTATTAATATTATCCTTATTATGGTTATTTTTATTATTATTATTTTGTGTTTTATTATTATTATTACACTATAATAGAATAAAATAAAATAATAATAATAAGAAACCCTAATATAACCCACTCAGCTAGCACCCCCCCCCCCACTTTTTTCCCCCATTCTTGTTTCCGTCTTGCATAGCGCCACTCGGCTGCTCCCGCTCCAGCTCCGCGCTCGCCGTCCCACCTCTCGTGGTGTTTCACCCAGCCCGGCAACATCCTTGGCCATGCTGCACCCGGCTTCCGGCCTTCTCCCACAACCCCTTTCCCCTTCACCCTCTTCCCGCACATAGCAGTGCTCCCTCACGCTCAGCCTGTGCTGTTGCCACCCCTACCCTTGCTACCTTCCTCGTCACGCTCCAACCACCCCCCATTTCCCTACGCAGTGCCCCGGCTAGCCATGACCAACCGTCTTCGGCCCTCTCTGCAAGACCCTGCTGCCTCCTCACCGCCTCTACGCTCTCGCCGTCGCAACCCCCTAGAACCCCCTTGATCGCCCCTTTCCGGCAACCTAAACCCCCTGCTCGCCTCTTGCGCACGTCTCCCTTCACCATAACCCCTGGAAAACCAACCCGCAAACCCCCTTGTGGTGAGATTTTTTTTTTCAGGTTGTCCATTGTTAGGGTTATTGTTTGAAGTTAAACCATAAATTTTGTGTGTACGATCTTATCTAGTATGTTGGTTTTGGCTTCCCGCAGGTGCAGTTGCGGTGCGAACATGGTTTCACACCATTTTTGGGAGGTCTGCCAATGTCTGAGATAGGTGTTTCTGCCTATAGGTATTGTTAGATGAATTGTTTCTCCCATTTAGTTAATTTATTATATTCACTCATCAGTTTTCTTGGTTCAAATATAGTCTTACTTGAGTATTAATATGTTTTTGATGTGTTTAGCATCGTGGTTATGTGATACGAGTGTTTTGTTTCTTTGAAAATCCATTTTGATCCATTTTTAGTGTTTTATAAACCGTGTTGTTGGTTTATTAAAATTTTCAAGGGTTGCAGTTGTGTTTTGGTGTGACGCCAATGTGGCGTTGTGTGCATTTGATGGTGAAAGTGTTTTTTAAGGGGTTTAAGTTGGTTTCATGTGTTTAAAGCCGTGGTATGGTTTTCAAAATTGTTTTAAAAAAATTTTAAATGATTTATTAAGTAGCGAGGATGTTGCGAATTTGGTTGTGGAAAACATGTTTAGACACACGTGCTTTTAAATGTCAATTTCATCATGTCGTGCGCTTTCTGTCTGGTTTTGTACTCTAGTGTTTTCTTGAAATAACCCGGTGGCACTTTAAAATAGTTAGTGAGTTGTTTTGGTGTTGAGTGGTTTTTACAAACACTTTTTTGATTTTAAATTGGTTTAATAAATAAGGTTGAAGGTGCGGGATGTGTTTTGAAAATGTGTCAAGGTGGTTCTTTTGTGCTGTTTGTACGTATAGATTTTTTTGAGTCTGTGTTCATGTTTTTTTAACTTTGCAGTTGCAGCACGTTAGCGGGGTAACTCCGTGTTACCACGATCATCGGTTTGTGCATGCTTGTGCTTTTGTGCGATGTGCGTCTCATTGTCGCGTTGTCGCGTTTAAGCAGCGAGTCGAGGTAAGTTCCTATTACACTGCTTTTTAAAATTTAAGTTACATTATTTCTTGCGGTTTGTGCACACTAATTGTTCAAATTAGATATTTTTTTAATTTTAATAAATGTGAGATAATATAAGATAATGAGTGTTTAATATAAGAAAATTAATTTTTAAATGATTATTTGTTGTAAAAAAGAGCCGTTTATTTTATACATGACATTATAAATATTTTCTTGACGTGAAGACACCCAATAGTGAAAGAATTCACGTTTGACTTTTAAACATAATTCACAGAATTTCAAATGTGGTTCTGGTTTGAAAGATATATGATTTATTCTGAACAAGTATTCTGGTACTCATGAGAAATTTCCCGGTTAGCTCCTACAGTTTGTTTGGAATAAAATAAAATGGTTTGGTTTGTTTTTATAAATATATTTGGCAGCCTGCGAAGTAGTGTTTGGGGAACTTTAAATGGTTTTAACAAGTTTTGGTCCTATAAAGAAGTTGTATTTTAATTTTTTAATTGGTGATTGGGAAGTGTGTTCAATTCCCATTTGGCACTTTACAGAAAATGATGAAAATGTTTTGATGAAAACTCTCATAGGATAACTCCCATTCCTTTTTTGCAACTGGTTGTTTGGGAGGCCCACGCTTAGAGGCTCCCGGGTACTTGAGAAGTTTAAAGGCAAGAGATTGTCCCATGGAGTGGCTCATGGTGATGTCTGTTGTGCATTATTATTGTCATATATGTATGTATGTGATTGGACGCTCAGCTGGAATCAGTTGGCTCACCCCCTTTCCAAACACTTGAGA
The DNA here is from genome assembly GCA_963277665.1 of Viscum album. NCBI lineage: Eukaryota > Viridiplantae > Streptophyta > Magnoliopsida > Santalales > Viscaceae > Viscum > Viscum album. The sequence goes on along the minus strand of OY728126.1, from coordinate 556,016,394 downwards.
CATGGGAATCTGGCATATTGAGAAAATATTCTAAGAATGATTTCTGCACTGGTAGGTTATGGTACTGTCTAGTGTCCCATAATAGGTGGACATATTGGGTTAATTACTATGGAATTTTCCATCGATCTTACTGAGAGAGGATAGTCGAGCGTATTGTGCGTTTTGATTTCATCGTGACATGTCAACGAGGATGATTTCTCATGTATTGGTGTCTTATAGTTTATTCTCGATCTCCTAGGTTCACCCATGTCTGTTGGATTTCAGTTACTTGTTGTGATGAATATGGTACTTTTATATATTTTGTTTTCATTTACATTACTATGTAACTAATGTAGCGTTTTCATGTGTAGTGTTTTTACTAGAAAGTGACGTGTGGTTTTAAAGTGGTTTATGAAGACTGTTTTCAAAGAAAGGTGTTTTATACTATTTGTGCAAATTGAAAATTTAAACATCACTTCCCCTTTGAAAAATGCTAATGTCTCACTAAAATAATGAATTTGGTTTTTGTGAAATGAATATGAGAAATGACTCGTACTTTGTTTTTGACTAACATGTAGAAAAACTTAATTTCCTAGATTTTAGTTCAAACGTGAAATGGTGTTTCTATTATTTTAAAGGTAGTGAATTGGGAATAGATTTATTGGTCTAGTCTACTGAGTTTTAATACTCACGCCTATAGTGTTTTCTTGTTTTTAGTTCTGTTGCAGGTTCCAACTTCAGTTGTTTTCCTTGAGTGACATCGGTTGTATTATTAGAGAGTGACCCACGGCGTCACGTGGAGTTTTGGTCAGGGTCAGGTTAGTAGCGTTAGAGGTTTTTCTTTATTTATTCTCTTTTGTTCTATTTATTTTCTGCTGCTTAGTTTATTTTCTTTTGGGCCAAATTGTTCCCACCTGTTAAATTTTGATGCCCGACACTAGTTGCCAGCCCGTGGGGATCGGGAACGCCCCTCGGGCCATGTCGCGGGCTGGATCTGGTGACCGGTTTAGGGTTGACCTGGGTTGGTTCGTGACAAAATATAGAAAGAGCTATAAGAAAGGTAGTGATAATAATAATAATGATGTTTTAGAATTAACTTGTTTTGAGTGCAGAAAGAAAGGTCACATAAGGATTGATTTCCTGAAAATCAAGCATCTAAATAAAGAAAAAGATAAAAGATAAAAGGGAAAAAAGATTTTTATTTTCATAATAACTCATTCAAATTTTTATCATAATTAATTATATAGAAATGAAATTAAAATTGTTTCTGACTAATGTATTGATTTTGATTCTAAAAATTACAAGGTTAAGAAATTGATTAATGGAAACGAATGACTAAAAATTTATGGAGCCATAATTATTGAAAACTATATGGATTTGAAAATTAATAATAAGAACCTGGTTAATGAAAATTTTAAATCTAAAAGGGAATGATAAAATAGGAAAATTTTTATTTCCAAGAATGATAAATCTAAATATTATTTTAATTCTATACTACTAAAACTAAATGAAAAAAAATGAAAGGACTAAAAAAATTCTTGTAGACAATGATAATGATTAAGATAATATATTTAATCTATTTTTTAGGTTTTAACTAATGTTGAAAATAAAAGTAATAAAATAATTTAAGAAAATAATAAATTTTGAAATAGAGATTTTGGATCTTATAAAGTAGTATTTATATATTTAGAAACTATACAAAAGGAGAACATGGATTTGGAAATAGAAGTTGTTAATCTTAAAGATGAATTACCTACATTTTTAAAATGAAAAAAACAATATGATAAAACTATATATTTAATGATATTAAAAATCAATAATAATGGTTTTGAATATATCAGTGCAACTTGAAGTTTAGATAAAAAACTATGCCAAAATCTCAAAAGGAAGCATTTCATGTGTATCCTATATCGAATGTAAAATATTAGGGAAATATTTTAATGAGTGTACAATAATATTTACAATTTCATTTGAGATTAATAGAACTTTTATTACAAATTTTTTACTTTCCAATCATTCCACTAGTAAATGCATTGAATCTATTTGGGTAACTATGTTTTTTACAAGTAATCCAGTTGGTCCAAAGAATGAATGCATACTGAAAGAGACTACTTAATTTCTTAATTTCTGGAAATCCTCCTTAGATGATTCAATGAATCATTATACATAGAAATTGGAGATTCTAGGAACATTTCACGTGATATTATGTCGTTATTATCATGTAATTCAAGTAATGGCATCCTTGTCACATGTTGAGACAATTATAAATATTATATAAAATGAATAATTGAAGTAGGTTTTTATAAAATTTTTATTATTTTAAAAGTATAAAGTGTATTTTTTTAAACCATAATCTTTTATATATACTATAGTTATGTGGTGATGGTTTAATTTTTTTTGAAAATGATAAGGGTACTATTCTAAAAAATAAATCATATTTTATGAAATTAGAAAAAAAAAATATATTATATATTTTTTTATCTAAAAAATAAAAGGTTAAGTGCCTCAATGATATAGATGCATATAAAATTCTATAGTATAAGAATTTTAGGCATGAAAACATCATATTACTTCACAAACTATCAAATAATGAATATGTTTTGCATCTTCCCAAGTTACATAAAAGTATGTACTTCATGTGAGATTCTTGATTAAATAGGAAAAAATACAAATAAATATTTAAATCTATATAGATGTTAGTACTGTTAGATGATTAGAATTAAAAAATATGTAATTTTTTGGACCAATGAAATATGCAGGCTTGTGGTAAAAGGGATTTTTTTAAATTTAGATGATTACAATAGATTCTTATGGATTTATTTCATATTCTATAAAAATGAATCTTTACCCAATTTTTTTTAAAATCATATTAAAAATTTAAAAAAGTATTCAATCATCTATATCAAAAGTGATATAGGTGGTCAATTTTATAAAAAAATATTTTGATATATTTTTTGAATCAAATAGTTATTATTTTTTACCTTAACCCCTAGAACACCACTACAGAACAATGTGGTCGAACAAAAGAACATGTCAATTGAATAATTGTATATGTATATGAAAATTGAATATTGTGTATGAAAATATGTTTTGGGAGAAGTTGTAAATATATATTTCCCTTTTTTAAATTGATTTTTAATTATACCTTTCCAAAATTTTACCCATTATAAAATCTTCAAATGTTTTAAACATAATATTGGTTATTTCATGGTCTTTGACTATTATGTGACCATCTTAAATATGAAATATAATTTATAAAAACTTGACTCTGAATAAGATGATGGGATATTTTTGGTAAATTCCAAATCTAGTAAATATTATAGAATATTCAGTAAGAAAATTTAATTTGTTAAAGAATATGTGAATATTATGTTTAATAAAAACAATTTAAATATTCCAGATTCTAAATTTTCAATATAAAATTATGAGTTTATGGAATTCATCTTCAGTGAAGATAATAACCAAGATAATGATAATTCACCAGTTTAGGGGGAGAATATATCTATTCAAAAGTGATCCAATGGAATGGAATCCTCCTAAAGATCACCCTATTAAAAAATTAACTAGTAATGTAGAATCTTGAATTCAAACCAAAAAATATTTTTTTATTTACTATATCAATTATGATTTAGTTTTTTACTTTGTTCTTGTGAATGGTGAAAATTAATTAATTGATCAAATTAGATTAATGAAAAGGATAATGAGTTAAATCAGTTTAAAAGAATAAAGTGTAGGATTTAGTTTCCTTTACAAAAGGTAAAATAATTATTGGAAATAAATGGACATTTAATAATAAAAATAATGATGATAGAATCATAGTTAAAGATAAGGTAGGAATAGTAGATCAAGGTTTTTTTAAGGAAGGGTAAATTGACATTATAGAATATTTTCTCTCGTTTTTTAGATAGGAGGAATTAGAATTCTATTAGCATTATTTTAGTTATTATAACATCAAATTATTTCAAATTGATGTAAAAGGTACCTTTTACATGGAATTATATTAGAGGAAGTATATGTTAGAGAACCCCTTGGATTTGAAAATAAAAAATTAACCGATCATGTTATTATTCATAATAAATCCTTATATGTTCTTAAACATGCTAAAAGAGATTGGTATGAATGGATTACATACTTTTTATTGGAAAATGAATTTTTAAAGGAATGTTTGATCCAACCATGTAAATAGAATGGGTTTTAACTGATTAATGGTTATACAATATTTTTTAGATGATAGAATAGTTGGTTCAAAAAAAATTACGTATGTAATATTTTTTATAATATCAAATTAAATGGATTTTACATGAGATTAATTAGAGAACAAAAATATTTCTTTGGTTTAAAAATTAACTATATAAAAAAGGTATTTTCTTAAATCTATCCAAGTATGCTAAAGAAGATATAAAAATCATTGGAATAGATACTAGTAAAATAATGAAAATTCCTATTAGGGGAAATTTGAAATTTGTCATTGATGAATCTGGTAAGACGTTTCATATTAAAATTTATATTGGAATGATAGGTAGACTACTTTATCTCACAACATATAGAATAGAAATAATGTTATCAGATTTCTTATGTGATACATTTTAGCCAGATCCCAAATAAAGTCAACATAAATCTCTAAAGAGAGTAATTATTTACACAATGTGTCCTATTTGTGCTCGACTATTCTATTATAATGATATATTTTTTGATTTATTATATTACTATGATTTTGAAATTAGAGGTTACAGAATTTAAAAAAAATAGAACTATTTGAATATGCCACATTTTAGGAAATTTTTAATATCATGGATCTCTATGAATAACTTTCTGTAGCAATGTTAGTAGAAGAGTTTGGATATTTTATTACTCTTATTTTGTTTTCATAGATCATATTAGATAATTTTTGTTTGTATGATTTCAATATTAGTTTTGGTAAAATTATTATTTACTATTATAATTAAAGTGTTATCTCAATTTCCAAAAACCCTGATCAAAACTACTTAACAAAACACATAAACGTAATATTTCACTTTTTAAGGGATCATGAAAATAATGGAGATATATGAATATAATTTTTTCATATTAAGAAATAACCAACTGAAATCTATACAAAACCCCTAGATTTTTCTTAATTTGTGAACATGAGATTTTAATTAGGTATGTTAGAATCTTAAGATATTTTTTGTATAATTTCTCCTCTAAAATATGTATCTACATATGTTTATAATTTAAAATGTTATTTTATATTTTGAATAAATAATATACATATTATTTTAAAAAAAATCAATTGTTAAACATTAAGAATGTCTTATTTTTTTAATTCCATGGAATTTTTTATTTTTTTATTTACTCTTATGATAATAAATCTATACACTTTTAATTTTACAGTACTAGTTTATGATTAAAAAATAATAACTTTTATATATTAATTATGTTTCTTATAATAAGTTCAATGATCATATGATAAATTCCAAAAAGGTGATGATATTTGTAGAAAACTGAATAAACGTGTTATTTTTTAATTTATAAAAGATGAAGTTTGTTAGTATTTAGAAGTGATTTAAACATTTTGATCACATTTTATAGTTTTGAAAATGTTCCCTTTATTTATATTTTATTAAATTCCCTGATATTTCACTATTTAAGTTAATTATGTAAATTAATAATTTTTATTTACATAATTACTATTAAATTTAAGTAATTGTTTTAATAATGTTATTTGTTAAAATATATTAATTATAATCCATGTTATAATTTTTTTTTGATATTTTTAATTCTGTTTATGTAAAAAAATATTATACATACTTGTTAACGCACCTAACTTGTCCTCAACCACAAAGGGATCCTTTTGTGTAAACAACATAGGAAGGAATATTAGTGGAACCCCAAAAGGAGGTTCTAGTATTCAATGTGAATAATGAACTCCAAAGGCATGTGGGACCTTGTATAAGGCCCCATATTCCATGTCTGCAGGTGCAGTGAAGGGTTGAGTAACCCTTTGGGTTGCAGACCCTGAGTATGTGCGGTGTTTTAATTTGAACTCTGCTATCCAAAATCATGGTTGATGTAGATTTTGAAAACATATTATTGGTTTTAATGTGGGATTCTCTTTAAAATCTCAGATATAATTTATTTCATTAATTACTTTTAACCTCGGCTATCTATTCCCTTTTCTTTATCCTACACAATCCATATTTTAAGCACCCATGTTATTATTTACAATATTGAGTATCATCTTCCTCAGTCATCCCACTTATTCCATATCACCAATGACTTCCATTAATCTCACTATCTTTATATTATCATAGATTCTTCTAACTATATTTTATCATTATTTTAGTTATATGACATTCAATTTTATCTATTATTTTTTATTCTTTTTTTGTTTATAACCATAACCCATCCTCATATTATTCTCTTTTCTTCATTTGAGATTTTCGATAGTTATTACTTCATCATTTTATTATTCTAGATTGCAGATTCATTTCCTTGTTATTTGCCCATAAACTCACCTTTAGAAAATACCAAGGGTGGGGTAGTCGACTCTCCATTGAAAAGTACTAATGGTGGGTGATTTGAAAATCTATTGGACATCAATAATGGGTTATTTGACACACTGTTGGAAATCAATAGTGGGTGATTTTACCCACTGATGGGAATCAATTGTGGGTTAATATTTACTCACTAGTGGCAGCTTCCCTTTATTGTACAACTATTGACCGAATGTTCTTCAATATCCAACTATATCTTTCAATTTATTTTTATTTGTTCATTTTACACTTTGATTATTTCCTTCTATTTTCAATATTTTTTAATTTAAATTTATTGTCTATTTCGTCGTTTTTGGGAAAATTAATGAAATAACTGTATCTCATATTTTTTTCAGGCCATTTATTTTTCCAGTAACGTGAAATAGTGGATTTCCCCCACTTGATGTTGTTTTAATTTGTTTTATAATTATATTATAAGAATATATTATATGTTGTATCATTATGTTATAAAAGAGTTTATTTTATCTTTCAGTGTGATGTTATTTTGTTATTTCGTTTTCAATAAATGTATATTTTCTATTTCAAGTGTTTTTATATTTTTTATTTTATTCATCGACTGATTTTTGTTGATGTTTTGATTTTGTTTTAAAAAATTTACCGTTAAAACTAAATAGTAGGTCACGAGTAACCATTGGCCACCAATGGTAGGTAATTTTTTTTCTCATGAATCCTTTTATTAAAAAGATTCATTGAATAATTTTTTAATTTGGTCACCTCTTTTTATTTCTTTTTAATATTGGAATGGTCAGTCATTCTCTATTTATCCACAATTGAAACCCAAATGTTCTTCATGATTCACCTTTAAATAATATTTTATTTTTATAAAATATTTTCATTTTTTTATAAAAATATACTATTTTTTTCAAAGTATTACTATTTTATATTGAAATAAATTTTAAAAGTTTTAGAAAATATTGTAACATTATTTTGTCCTTGTAGTATAATGTTTGTACGATGCTATGTTTTACTTCAATTTGGATGCATGTATAATCAAAATGACAATATTGTCGTCTATTTTTTTATAATTATAAATTGATTATAATTTTTATATTTAAAATATTAAATGTTTTATAGTAATAATTTATGAAGTAATCTAATGTCTGAATATATTTCTTTATTAATCTAGTAAAGATTTAACAAAAAATGGTAACCATATTTTTATTTAATTGTAATGAAAATACAAGTTCATTGAATACATTATACACTGACAGACTTCTAGTGATCTTGTTTTGATTATCTGGGAGATTTTTTCAATGAATAAAAACACATACATATGAATATCAATCATTCTAATCTCTTATGATACTTCATTGACATTCTTCTTGCTCTAAAATTTTTTCATGTTCTTATACAACTTTTTCACTCCTACTATGATCATTGACAGACTCCATATTAAAACGTTTTTCCCTATATGTGACCAACAATCATCAATATAAAGCTTCATCAACTTGCTAATCATATGATACATTTCATGTATTTGTTTTATTCTTGTATTCTAGTTTCATTCCATTTTTAATATCTTCATTTTTGGTCTACGATTTTACCATAAAAATAATTTATTTCTCTTTATCTGGTTATCACACCTCTTAAAAGATTGTTAGTGTTGTGAAACCTAATAAAAAATAAGGTAAGAAGACCAATTTGGTCTCCGGTATCAAGGAGTAGGTTTCCTTTTGGGGTAATTAAAATGGAAGGGTTTCAAAAAAGTTCCCCACACCATTAAAAGTGAGTTTCTTTCTGGGTACTAGTCTCCTTGAGGAGAAACTGATATTTAGTAGTGGACTAGGATCTTTTTGATCCAAAACACTATAAATATGGTATTATTTGACTTCTTTTCTACTACTTCATAACTCCAGAACAATGCCCTCACATCTGTTTCATATTTTATAAACAATAATTGTTTTGTATTTATATTTTAAAATGAATATTCACACAATCTAGTCATATTTTCCATCAATAAAAATCCAAAAATTCTTATATAGTGTGATCATGTGGTTGAATATGGTTCCCAGCTGATTAGGCCACATGAGAATGACTATCCTATATATTATATTTGACTTTAAGTTCTGTTTAATTATATTAATCATTAAAAAAATTAATTTTTGGGGAATGATTTCCCATTATTTCTAATAGAAAAATCCTAAATTATATCATTAATAAAAATTATCAAAATATCTATAATAGGTGATTGTTGGAGTGCAAAAAATCCATTGAAATAAACATTTCCTACCCCCCTTATAAGGGGAATCTCATTTTTAATAAAATGAGTATGAAATATTATCCAAGGCTATCAAATTATCATCAAAGTGTCGAAATTTTGGGATTTCATTATTTTTTCAATTTGGGAGTCTAAGAGGAAGATATCATGTTTATGTTGAAATGTTTCAAGTGTAATTATTATATCAACTACTCAATTATGTGTTTTGTGGAATTATGGACTCACATTATGGTAGGGATACCATTAGTGAATGATCATTCTCTTTTGAGGGAATCCTATGTTTTTACATTCGGTGTGTTATTCATTTTATAGTGAGAAATTATTTTATGGGAGATTACCATATATAATTACCAATTGAAGGTGACTCATTGAAGTATAAATATGTACCATGATTTTTAGAAATGATTTTACATTCTATATATTAGAGAAAAATTACTAATTTTTTTAATATCTTTTTTACCTATCAATAGGCCGAGGAAAAGAAGAAGAAAACCCCAAGAATTATTTATCCACTTCCGGTACCAACATGCATGTGTGATGATATTTTGATGGACTTCATGGAGGAGTTTATGTATACCCCTATAGGAAAGAATGCTATATTGTAATGACTTATTAGCTGAAAAAATAATATTTATTTATCCCTATACATGATACAACCAACATTACAAACATAGGACATCTATGTGTTATGGATATCATCATATTACATGTAGTTCGTTATACTATAGATTATGATATGATACCCAATATCACATATTGTTTTTGGAGAGTCCTCCAGGTAGAAATTGTATAAATGGTTAGATTGTGTGTGATATATTATTCACACGTGGATGGATAAAGAGAATAACCAATATAGATTCTCAAAGACCTGAATTATTCTTTCATTCTTGATTTTGGAGGATTGTTAACCTAACTTCTTACGACACTGTTACCACTAATAACCATTTAGTGTCTCAAAATTCATCCAAGGAATGAGTTGAGGGTAAAAGAAAGGTTGTTGATGTGGGAACTTGTCACGACCTATCCTCGGGACCCGCGATGTGACTACCCCAAGCCCGCCTTCCATAGGCCAGGGGTTGGCGTCTAGCACCGAAGGCGTAAATCCATAAGCTGGGAAGGCATTGCCTTTATAAAAAGTAAACACACATAATCAGAGTACACAACTGGAATCAAAACACTAAGAAATACTGTATACTAAAGAATTTCTAGAGCGTAAAAGGGGTCGGAAATACAAGCCCAACAGTAAAGTACAAGTACAACTGAAATAAATTACAACTGAAAACAATGTAATACAGCTACTGGGTCATCCTCCGGGGTTCCAACCTTAAGGGTAGGTACAGATGGCCTCCTCAGCACTCCATGTCCTTCCGTCCGCTCCGTGTACTGTCACACCGAGTTGTCCACCTCCGGGTACTGTCCAGTACTGTTACCCCTGCCTCAATCAACATTATCCGTCATCTGTAAGCAACACAATGAGGTTCGATCATAGCCCGTGCAGGTGTGAGTATAACGATACTCATTAGGGACCTCGAGACCCTCAAGGTCTCACAAAATCCATCAAGGATAAACCACAAGTATGAAATCAACAGATAACCATCACATAGGTATATGACCATACATACACCTAAATTATCTAGTTACCCATGACATTCATGAGGTTAACACAAAAGTCATGACTCAACTCAAATCATGATTTTATTCTAGGGGGTTGTATCAAGTTACAACCCCTGTCACACTGTCCGAACCTTAGCTGATGGTGTACTCCTCCTATATCCAGTACAGCGGGTATACTGTGTCACATAGAGGTGCTTCCCACCTTCCTGGACTGTTGTGGTACTCCTCCTGTTGAGTACCATGGGTCTGCTGCGTCACATAGAGGCGCCCCCCTCTGTGGCTCTACCACGCTTAAATAAAGGTGCTCCCCCTCATAGCCTACTAAGGTACTCCTCCTATCGAGTACCGTGGGTCTTCTGCATCACATAGAGGCAGTCCCCAATGTGGGCCTTCCATGTCACACAGAGGCGCTTCCCACTGGGCTAGTCGAAACACTTTGAGTCGAAAGGTCAACAGTCATCAGGTCTCAACCAGCTACTAGGTCTCCGCACTCCACTCACTCGTCTAAGAGAGGATCCTCTCCACGAGCTACTGGTCGATACTCCAACTATCACGAAGTATCATGTAGAATTATCTCAAAGGTCTTCCTTGTCATAGGGGTATCAACGCAACATACGACATGTTAGTCGGACGCCCGGTCTGTGAGTTATTGGCATTTTCGATCCAGGGGCCCAGTTGGTTTTTAGGTTCAAGCTAACCCAACCATATGCCAAATGTGTACAAACCTCGAGTGGGGTATTCCAAAAGATCCGTCTCGCTCTAATATTTCCATCACTGTAGGTGGTTCGTCATTTGGACACCCGTAGCCCAAGATACGAGTGAAAAGGTGTATTCGGCTAATCGAGTCCAGACTGGGGTCTGACCCGGTCTGCGAGTCCGACCCGGTCTGTGAGTGTTACCCTACCCTGAAGGAACTGGCCCGGCCTGAAGAAGTGGCCTGACTCGAGGGGGCGTCCATACCCAATGGCGGCCGGATTGGTCCAACGGCCTGGTCGGCCTGGCGACCCAGTCAGCATGGCGACCCGGGGGCCCAGCGAGGGTCTGCCTTAGCCGCGGCCAGAGGGGAATCACGCACCCCCTGACTCCCGAATGGCTTTTCCGTTCGAGTGGGATCCCAAACCGGTTCCAGGTGGCAACGGTCCAGGTCACACGGGACCCAAAATGGTCTCGCCCGTAGCGCGCACCGGTGACTGGCTTAGGCGGCCTCCCTCCTCTATCCACCGCGGCCTACGACCGCAGTTCTTCTCCGGCGCAGTGCGACGACCCCACGCCCAGCCCGTCTAACCGCTGTGGCCTACGTGGCCATGGCTTCTTCTTTCGACATGGTGTGACGACACCCCGCCCCTTCGGCACCGCCTGACCATAGGCCATGTGACCGTGGCCCGGTTCTTTGCATGGCACGACGGCGCCACGTCCCTCTGGGGGCCCGGAGGCCCTTGGGACGTCGGCTTCTTTCATGGCCGGTTCATTGTCGGTCATTTCATGTACCATCACGGCCCGTTCCTCTACTGCGATTCTCCCTTCCGGTGGCACTGTTGGGCCACCACTGTCGTCAACAAATGAGACAGAACGAAGGGGGAGGGTTGGGATGTGTTCATGCGGTCTGATCCCTCCTCATTATTGTGATATCATTCGGCAATTCTCAAACCATAAATTGAACGATAAAGAATGGAAATAAATTCTACTCAAATTCGTTACCTCTCTTTTCGTTCGTTGATGGTGGAAGGAGAGGAATGGCGGATGTCGATTCGTTGAGGTCGGGAAGCGTCCGGGGTAGGAGACCGAGGGAAAATCATCATCCAAATTCTTCACAGTCGGCTCCTTCTCATTTGTCTTGGTCAAAGATCGAAGAATATGTTCGCCATTCTTCGGTGGGGAGTGGCATTCTTCGTTGGAAGGATGAAGTTCCCCAAGTTCTTCCAATCCTCTCTCAAGCTCCACCAAAATGAATTGCCAACCAAATATAATAGACTATCTATTATTTTAATGGTTGGAAAGAATTCAAATGGATTCAAATTAATTATGTGAATAAATTTAGTTAATTAATTGTGAGGTTTGGCACATTTAATTTGTGGGGGAAGGTGGAGAGTTTCATCCCACATAAATGGGGCTAAAGGGGGTATAAATCTCATGTGGGACCCACCAAAGATATCCTTCCAAGAGAGGTTATGTGCGGGTGGGACCCACCACCATAACCTCTCATGGGAGGTTAGGGTGTGGTGGCCCCCACCTCCAACCTCCCCTAGGAGATTTTAACTGTCAAAATAAAAATAATCTACACTTATTTTTATTTAACTTTATTCATAAAAACTCCAAAAACTAACTTCTATTCGTGTTAGAATGCAACTGCGGTGAAGGTCTCACTAAGAAATCACTAATGCTATGAGATCCAGGGTTCCCTCAGATTTCAATTCCGAGAACCGGTTCAAAAGTTATAAAAACACGCTCGTACGTTTACTGAACGTACCTGAACAAAACTTCATAAATTGATTCTGGGTACACCGGACCTCAGAATTAAGCTCCGTAAATTTTCGTGGACTCGTAAAAATCCCGTGAATTTAAGAAAAAAATTTCCACGGAATTTCTAGGTCTTTACATTTTCCACAACTCGGGTCTTTACATCCCCATAAGCTATAACTCAAACAAAGGGAATAAATGGGGGTACTTGGCATGCATATGAACCTCCATCTCCCAAGTGCTCTCATAGAGGTTCCTGTGTTGCCAATGAAATCACACCAGAGGTATCGACCATCCATGAAAGACCCGCTCCTGTCGATCCTTGATCTCCACTAGAACCTCCCTGAAATTCTCCCCATCATCGTTGTCCAACTCTCCATGGTCGATTATGTGAGATGGGTCATGCACGTTTCTCCTCAGTTGAGATACGTGGAAGATGTCGTGCACCTGGTGAAACTGAGGTGGTAGAGCTAAGTGGTAAGCCGCCTCGCCTACTCTATTGAGGACCTGGAAAGGTCCGATGAATCACGGAGAAAACTTGTCACCCCGGCCAAATCTCTGTAGACTACATCGAGGTGAGACCTGTAGAAAGAGGTGGTCACCATCCTCGAACTCCAGAGGCCTCCGTCTCCTGTCGGTATATGACTTCTGTCTGATCTGTGTAGTCTTCATCTGCTCTTAGATAATCTGCACCTTCTCTATGGTAGCCTGTACCTTCTCTGGTCCCACTATTGCTGACTCCCCTGGGTCTATCCAACATAGTGGTGATATGAAAGGTCGACCATACAGGGCCTCGAAAGGTGCCATACCAATGGTGGAATGATATCTGTTGTTGTAGTCAAACTCTACCAATGGAAATTGATTCTCCCAAATGCTACCAATGTCGAGGACACAAGCACAGAGCATGTCCTCGAGGGTCTGGATGGTCCGCTTGGTCTGACCATCCGTTGGAGGATTCCAGGAGGTGATCAAGTGAAGCTATGTCCCAAAAGCCTCCTGCAACCCATTCCATAGCAGGGAAGTAAACCGTGTGTCATGGTTAGAGATAATAGAAGAAGGTACTCCATGTAAACACAAAATCTTCTGCACATAGAGGCGTTCTAAGCCCTCTACTGAGCCCTTCTCTCTGATCTGTAAGATGTGGGATGACTTGGTGAGTCTGTCAACAGCCACCCATATCGAATCGTGACTCTTGGATGTATGTGGAAGAATCATCACTATGTCCATGGATATCCCATCCCACTTCCACTCTGGGACCTCTAAGGGCTAAACCATGACTTCTAGTACCTGGTGATCCTCCTTCACTTGCTGAAAAGTGAGGCCTCGGGAGACAAACTCAACTAATGCCTTCTTAATACTTAGCCACCAGTGCTATCGTCTGAGGTCCTAATACATCTTCGCTAGTCCTGGATGTACTTCTAGAGGAGAAGTGTGGAACTCCCTCAAAACTTCCTCCGAAAGTGCTACTGGTACCATAGTACATTCCCTGTAGAGGATGAAGTGCTCCCCACCTTCAGAAAATCCATCAGGTGCCTGACCTATGGATATCTGAGCACATCGTGTCTCACAGTCAGCATCTCCACGTTGTGCCTCTCTGACTTGCTGAAGAAGTGGAGGAGTGACTATAAGAGACTGAAGGAAAGCTGCTCCATCTTGGTCTATAAAGGAAATTTGTAAGGCAGCCAGCTACTCTGTCACCACTCCTAGAATCTGTATACCATATCTCCTGCTGAGAGCATCCACAACAATGTTCCCCTTCCCAGAAGTATATACTATATTAAAGTCATCATCCTAGAGGAACTCAAGCCAACGCTGTTGTCTCAGGTTCAGGTCCTTCTGGGAGAATATATACCTGAGAATCTTGTGATTAGAGTACATGGTAAAATGTTCACCCATCAGATAGTGCCTCCACATCATCAAGGAAAATACCACTATCGCTAACACTAGTTCATGGGTAGATTAGTTCTTATCGTGCTGTCTCAGCTGCTGAAAACCATATGCGATCATTGCTCTCTCATGCATCAGGACACACCCAATTCCGGTCCTTGATGCATCGTAGTAAACTATGTACCCTAGTCCCTCATCTGGAAGCCTCAAAATGGGGGCACTAGTCAGCCTCTCCTCAGATCCTGATAGCACTGTTGGCATATCTTCGACCACACGAAGGGTTGCCCCTTCTTCGTCAAGCCGGATAGTGGTGCTGCAATTCTGGAGCTGTTTGGAATGAACCTCCGGTAGTATCCAGCCAAGCCCAAGAAACTTCGTACCTCTGCCACACTCTTGGGTGGATCCCAAGAGAGTACTTCCTCAATCATAATTGGATCTACTGCAACTCTATCCTCCGAGATGACAAGTCCCATGAAGTGAACCTATCGAATCCAAAACTGGCACTTCGAGAGCTTACCATAAAGTTGGTGCTTTCGGAGTGTGTCCAATACTAACTGCAAATGGTAGGAATGCTCCTCCTCAGTAGTCGATTAGATCAAAATGTCGTCAATGAAGACCACGACAAAGCAATCAAGATAAGGCTGTCAGATCTTGTTCATGAGACAAATGAACACTACTGGAGTGTTGGTTACGCCGAAGGGCATAAACAAGAACTCGTAGTGGCCGTACCGACACCTGAAGGCTGTCTTCTGTACATCCTCGTCTCAGAATTTGAGTTGGTGATAGCCTGATCTATGGAATATCTTCGAGAACCATCGTGCTCCCTTGAACTGATCAAAGAGGTCATCAATCTTTGAGAGTGGGTACTTTTTCTTCATGATCACCTGATTTAGGTGACGGTAGTCATCAAGGAGCCTCAAGCTCCCATCCAACTTCTTGGAAAATAGAATTGGGACTGCCCAGGGAGAAACACAGGGCCTGATGAATCCCTTTCCTTAGAATTAGTCCAGCTGTACTTGCCGCTCACGAAGCTTAGCAGGAGCCATCTAATATGCTTGAGTAGATATCGGTGCCGCCCTAGGGTACATGTCAATGTAGAAGTCCAAATTGCTGTGCGGAGGTAGTCCTGGAACATCTTCAGGGAAAACATCCGCGTACTGGTCCACCACTACAAGATAAGTCGAACTCTCAACATCAACTGCTCCGAGGGTAAGGCAAGACAACTGGTGAGTGACCTGCTACACCCTCCTCCGATTAAGTCCGTCTTGTACTGAAAGGTTCCTTCTCATCGGTGAAGGTAAACCCGGTTCCATCCATGCAGACACAACACACTTTGCACCTAATATAGTCAATCTGAGAATGGAATGTAGATAACTAGTCCATACCAAAGATGACGTCGTAAGTCCTCAACGCCACTATGAGGAGATCCCAGAAGAAGCTCTCGCCTCCTAGAGTAAGATCACACTGCCGGAACCAATGCATAATCGTCGAGTCTGCTCTCGTAGGAGTCTCTAGCCATAAGGATCAAGCCAACGGCTCCATCAGAATCTACGAGCTCCGAACGAGGGCAGCGGAAATGATAGAGTGACTGGAACTTGTGTCTATAAGAACTGCAGATAAGGTGGAGTAGACACAGATAGTACCTCGAATCATCTCTAGAGCACCATGGTCATATGCCTCAGCTGCCAGAAGCTGAGCTCTCTCCTGTCCGCAAGCTCCTTGTAGTCAGGGTGGTACTCCTAGTGGTGGTGGTGGAAACACCTTGAAACATCGTCCACCGCTAGCCGCACGACCAGTTCCTCTGCCACGTCTTCTTGCTCCTTGCAGACCACCTCGATTGAACGTATGCCTCTGCCTGGGAGGTCCCTCAACCGACTGCTGATCATCTGAACGGCGGGTCAGACAGTCATGAGCCATGTGAACCTAACCACCACATGAGTAACCCTGCCTGCTCCTAGAAGGTAAGTCACTGCCTCGGGAGCCCCACACAACTGATCTAGAGTCCCGCGGTTGTCCACCCATAGGTCTGGTATTCTTGGTCCTCTGCTTCATCTATCTACTGCCAACTGCAGAAGACTTTCCTGCATGTCGACTAGTAGTGGGTCTCATTGTTGGTGTCTACTCAGCAAGAAAACTCTCTACTAGGAGGGATCTCTCTAACACCCCTGCCTAGGTCGGGATGCTAAGGGAGATCATCAAAGGCCTGAACTTCTCCCCAAAGTCCCTTCTTGAAGGTCCAAGCCTTGATGAATGGGTCCCGTACCATATTAATAGAGTAGTGAGAGAGGTCGGGGAACCTTATTGAGTACTGAGCTACAGTCATGCTACCCTACTGTAGATGCAGTAGCTCCTGTATCCGAACCACTCGAAGGGTGGCTAGTACAAACTCTGCCTGGAATAGGCTCTCGAAGTATTACCAAAGAAGTGTCTCCTCGACATGTACCTAGAGTATGAGGCTCCACCATCTACCTACTACCGCCTGAAGGAGACTGGCAGCAAGGATAACCATGTAATATGCTGGTGTCCCTACCAGCATGAAGACTCTCAGCACAGCCTCCGGCCAATCCTCATCCACCTGTGGGTCCATCTCTCCCCAGAACTTGGGTAGCCTCTGGCACTAGAACTCATGCAACTGGCTCAAATGGCGTACATCGTCTACTGCTAGGGTTGGTGCAGTCGATGGCCCAACGGGAAGTGGTACCGCTGGTGCCTCCACTATTGCCTCAACTGGAAAGGGGCCCTGCAACGAGGCCTCATCCCTTGGTAGGCTATAAGAAAAAGATGCGCCACGGTCAAAAGACTATATCTGGTGAGCTGACCTGGTTGAGTTGACTTAAAGAAAACTTTTAATGACACACACACAATCAGTGTTTTCATGAACTAATTTGGAAATCAGAAGTTAAGGTCTTGGTGTATGGATACGTCAGCCGCCCGCACCAACACTGGACTCGCTGAACTAAAAACCACAATTAGTACCATTAACACTATTACTTCATAGAATAGAATTATTAGAGCCCTAAGTTCTGCTGTTGAACCGACTCCTCTGATACCAATTTGTCATGAACCATCCTCGGGACCCCTGTTGTGACAAACCCAAGCCTGCCTTCTATAGGTCAGGGGCTGGAGACTAGCACCAAAAGCGTAAATCCCTAAGATGGGAAGGCATTGTCTTTATAAAAAGTAAACACACACAATCAGAGTACACAATTGTAAGAAAAATACTAAGCAATACTATATACTAAAGAAGTTATGGAAAGTAAAAGGGGCTGGAAATAGAAACCCAAAAATAAAGTAGAAGTTCAACTGAAATCAAGTACAACTAAAAACAAAGTAATACAGCTACTGGTTCGTCCTCTGGGGTTCCTACCTGAAGGGTAGGTACATATGGCCTCCTCAGCACTCCATGTCCATCCGTTCACTCCGTGTACTGTCACACTGAGTGATCCACCTCAGGGTACCATCCAGTCCTACTACCATCTGCCTCAATCAGCGTTGTCCGTCATCTGCAACCAACACAATGAGGTGCAGGCATATCCCGTGTAGGGGTCAATATAACGATACTCAGTAGGGACCCCGAGACCCTTAAGGTCTCACAAAATACAACAATGATAAACCACAAGTATGAAATCAATAGATAGCCATCACTTTGGAATATGCTCATACATATACCTAAGTTATCTAATAACCCATCTCATTTTTGAGGTAAACACAAAAGTCATGACTCAGCTCAAACCAAGATTTTATTCTAGGGGGGTAGTATCAAGTAACAACCCCATTCACACTGTCAGAACCTTATCCGAATGTGTAATCCTCCTCTACCGAGTACAGTGGGACTATCCCATCACACAGCGGTGATTCCCACCTTCCTGGACTACTGTGGTACTCCTCCTGTCAAGTACCATGGGTCTGCTGCGTCACACAGAGGCGCTCCCCACTGCGGGTTTGTCGCGCTCACACAGAGGTGATCCCCCTCATAGCCTTCTGAGGTACTCCTCCTGTTAGGAACCATGGGTCTGCCACATCACACAGACGTGATCCCCACTATGGGCCTGCCGTTTCACACGTAGGAACTTCCCACTGGGCTAGTCGAAACACTCAGAGTCGAAAGGTCAGCAGTCGTCAGGTCTCAGCAAACTACTAGGTCTCCGCACTCTTCTCGCTCGTCTCTGGAAGGATCTCCTCAAAGAGATACTTTTAGATAATCAAACTATCACGAAGTCCCAAGTAGAAGTAGCTCAGAGGTCCACCTCGTTATAGGGGTCTCAACACAATAGACGTTGCGTTAGTCGGACGCCCGGTCTGTGAGTTGTTGGCATTTCTGTTCCAGGGGCCCAATTTATTTTTAGGTTCATACCAACCCGAACGTATCCAAAATGTGTCCAAACATAAAGTGGGGTATGCCAAAAGTTCCATCTCGCTCTATTATTTCCATCACCGTAGACAGTTTATTGTTTGAACACCGGTAGCCCATGATACGAGCGAAAAGGTGTATTTGGCTAATCGGGTCCAGATAGGGGTCTGACCCAGTCCGCGGGTCCGACCCGGTCCATGAGTCCGACCCCACCCTGAAGGAAGTGGCCTGGCCTGAGGGAGTGGCCCAGCCCGAGGCGGTGGCCCGACCCAAGGGGGCGGCCAAGCCTGAAGGCGGCCTGGCCCGAGGGAGTGGCCCGACCCGAGGGGGAGGCCCGACCCGATGGCGGCCCAACAGCCCGGTTGGCCCAGAGGCTCGGTTGGCCTGGCAGCCCAGTCGGCCCGGGGACCTGGGGGCCCGGTCGGCCCAGCGTCCCGGTTGGCCCGGCGGCCCGTTCGGCCCGGCGGCCTGGTGGGGGTCTGCCTTAGCCGCAACCAGGGGAGAATCGCGCACCCCTTGACTCCCGAATGAACCTCTCGTTCGGGTGAGATCCCAAACTGGTGCTAGGTGGAAACAATCCAGGTCACGCAGGACCCGAAAGGGTCCCTCCTGTAGCACGCACCGCTGGTCGGCTCAATCGGCCACCCTCCTCTATCCACCGCGGCCTATGGCCGCAATTCTTCTCCAGTTTGGCGCGACGGCGCTGCTCTCAGCCCGTCCGACCGCCGTAGCCTGCGTGGCCGCAGATTCTTCTTCTGGTGCAGTGCGACGGCACCGCGCCCCTCTGGCACCGCCGCGGCCCACCTAGATGCGGCCCAGTTCTCTGCACGGTGGAATGGTGTCAGGCCCCTCTGGCGGCCCGGTGGCCCTTGCGCCACTGGCTTTTTCGGTGGCCAGCTCGTTTCCAGTCGTCACATGTACCGCCGCGGCCCGTCGGCCATAGCTCGTTCCTCCACTGCGATTCTCCCTTTCGGTGGTGCCGTTGCGCCACTGCCATCGTCAACAAATGAGATAGAACAAAGGGGGAGGGTCTGGTCATATTCGTGTGGTCTGATCCCTCATCATTATGGTGATATCATTCAGCAATTTTCAAACGATAAATTGAATGACAAAGAATGGAAATAAATTCTTGTTAAATACCCTAAGTCACTTGTCGTTCGTTGACAGTGGAAGGAGAGGGATGTCAGAAGTCAATTCATTGACATCGGGAAGCGTCCGAGGTAGGAGACCGAGGAAGAATCATCATCGGCATCCTTCACAGGTGTCTCATTCTCTTTGGGCTCAGTCGAAGATCGAAGAAGAGGTTCCTCGTTCTTCAGTGGAGAGTGGCGTTCTTTGTTGTAATGATGAACTTCCCCAAGTTCATCAAATCCCTCTCTCAAGCTCCACCAAAATGAATTGCCAACCAAAAATAATAGACTATCTATTATTTTAATGGTTGGAAAGAATTAAAATTGATTCAAATTATTTAAGTGAATAAATTCAATTAATTAATTGTGAGGGTTGGCACATTTAATTGGTTGGGGAAGGTGGAGAGTTTCATCCCACATAATTGGGGGGTTAAAGGGGGTTTAAATCTTGTGTGGGCCCCACAAAATATATCTTCCCAAGAAAGGTTATGTGCGGGTGGGCCCCACCACCATAAACTCCCATGGGAGGTTCGGGTGTGGTGGCCCACACCTCCAACCTCCCCTTGGAGATTTTAACTGTCAAAATAAAAATAATCTACACTTATTTTTATCTAACATCATTCTTAAAAAGCCCAAAAACTAACTTCCATTCTCTTTAGAACACAACTGTGGTGAAGGTATAACTAAGAAATCATCGATTCTGTGTGTTCAACGGTGCCCTAAAATTTCAATTATGAGCACCTGTTCAAAATTTATAAAAATGTGCTCGTACGTTTAATGAACGTACCTGAACAAAACTTCCAAAATTGATTTAGGGAACACCAGGGCTCGGAATCAAGCGCCGTAAATTTTCGCGGACTTGTAAAAATCCCATGAATTTTAGAAAAAAGAATCCACATAATTTCTGGGTCTTTACAACACTGGTTTTGGTGCTTCCTCATACATCAGGGTTGCATTTAGCCTTATGTTATAGAATTTTTCATCATTGAATGAAACCAATCCTTAGGTTCATGGGTTATGCAAACTATAGGTTCACTCATGAATGATAAATATATGAAATTATTTCAATAATTTTAATGGAGATGAATAGGAGGATGAAAATGCTGAAGGATGGAAACCATTTATTAAAAATTGGAAAAGAAAACAACATGGTTCAAGGGCACAATTTAGTTTTAAGAAAGGTTACAATGATACGAAATTTGTTTTATCTTCACACTCTAAACAAGAACACCAAGTGGTATTGAATGTTGGCCCTAGCTCGATGAATAAAAAGAAGAGAAATTATAATCTTGGAGAAAATCAATTCTAAAAGGTGAAAATAAGAAGACAAAGAAAGGACTACTAATTTTTACTGAATCCCATGGTCACTAGAATAGTGGGAAAATATAAAAAATTTGAGGAAGAGGTAAGTATGGCTATAGTAACACTAGAACAAGTTATTAAACATGTGTATGTTAAGAATCCCGTCTAAATTTTCTAAAAAGGTCATGAGGTTGGTACAAACCACAATAAAATTCCCTAAAATCCATAAATACTCCCACTCAGGAGGCTTTCATGGAAATAACATTGGTGGAAGAAATTAATGGATTAAACTTAGAAGGGCCTATAATGAAGAAGGAATGAAATCATAAAAACCCTAAGAGTGGAGATTAAATTGGTCCATTGGATGAAATAGTTGATTAAAAACCCCAATCTATGATTCTTCTTTTGATTTATAAATAAATAATGGTGCAAGGTGAATTTATTATAAAATATTCTAATTGAAACTGAATTCAGGCGAGGGAAATAATTGTGGATGCTGGCACCTAGAATAAAATGATATGGATTATTACTCTTTCCCACATTTTGCATCATGGATTTAATGAATTGATGATCCATATTGAAAAGTTAAATAATACATGGGATATGATGGATTCCTTAATTGAGGTGATATTTTAGGGGATACTATATAGGATAAATTCGATATAATATAGAGTCTTCTTCATTTAGATGATTATAAATCATTAATTTTAAATTTGGAGGGGAATGCTATTCCAATTTTCGGTTTTTAACTATAGTCATCTGTAACATTGTACAGGATTTGTTGGTCCGATGATGGCTCTGTGTAGCCTAGGTGGATGATTCAGTGATTTTTTATGTTTATTATGAATATTTTGAATCTCATATTTTGGCATCAACCTTCTTATGAGATTTTCTCATCAATTTCATGCATTTCACTTCCCACTATGGGTTTGGAAATATTTTTGTTATTTTTATAGCTTCATAATGTATAAGGATCTGGAATGGATGTGTAGAGACCCGAAGCTTGACGTACATTGACATTACATTACATTTGCGGAATACTTAGCACATAACAAAAACACACACACAAGGATCGTAATAGTTTAGTGTCTTTGGAAACTCGGAATATAATCCTCTAATCCTGGTGAAAGATCTTCAACATCTCCCATAAAGATCTTCTTTTTTTTTATACCTAAAACCTTTCTTTATATCTTGGGGAAAAGTAAACATAAAAGGGTGAGCTCAAATGCTCAGTAAGGGTAAACAAAAGAAATATCAATCACATCATATACATAAGCACATAACTTTTGGAAATCTTAACCTGTAAAAGAGATCATAATTTCATAACCTGGGATAACTCATGGAAGTGAAATGTAATCACAATAATCATAACATAAAACATTAAACTTTGTGGCATGAACACATAATCATAGAGAATCATTTCTTGTTAGTCAAGACTCATTGCCAATACTATCTTAGTGGACGTAGTCCCTTTCTGAACCGAGTCACCCTCATTTCAGTCCTGTTTCACTGAACCGGTATAACCTACCATTCCAGCCATGTCTATCTCATGAGATATAAAATCTTTACCCAATTCATTGGAAGGAGATATAGTTCCCACCCATCTCATAATGATACCATTCTTATGTGTGCTACAAAATCATAAATCATACATCATTGCATAACCCATGTAATACAAATGGAAATCTTAAACATCATGACATCATAAAAAAATTCATATAAGATAAAGGAATTCATAAAAATAATTCCATCACAACATAATCAAATCAATGTAATAATAGGGATAAAAATAGAACCCTTTATTATCTTAGATGGAAAATAATTTTGATAAAACACTTGAACTCCATTCTTGAGAAAATATCCTTTCTTCTTCAAAAACATTTTTTCCTTTCTTAACATGTCATACAATTTTAAACTAAAAGAAGTTGATTAAAAATAAATTCGAAAACTTGTAAAGGAATATTCTTGGAAATAATGTTTTAAAAATCCATTCATTCCGTATAAGTTAAAAAAACATTCTTCGTACTTTTGTCGGAAAAATCAAAAAAGTACCTCGTATGAAAAACAACAAAAGATTCTTTTCATATCTTTTACTAAAAACTCACCGAAGGGTAAAATTGGATATAAACTATTGTATAAGGATATAAATATTACATATTGAGGAAACATGGATGTGGATGATAAAATACACCCCATAAATACCAAAGTATAAACAATCTCGGATAAAAATGAGATTGTGATATTTCCCTTACCTTAGGTCCGATTTGCTTCGTAAGTGTCTGAACCTCCTGTATAATGATTTAAATAATGTCATTGACTTATTAAAGAATCATATTCATTGTTATTATATCATATATTGTTCACTTATGACTTTATATTACCCGTTCTTTTGTAAATTCCATGTTAAAGAGCATTTTGGGTAAAATTGTTTCATTTGTCGTCCGTGTTTTGACTTGTAATTATTCATATGATTACTTAGATCATGATTAATTAATTCCAGAATATAAAACATGATTTATATATATATATTCAGAATATACATATATATAATAAATCAGTAAATGGAAAGAAATACACCGTTCATGGAGACGGTAGGCCGTACGTACGCATGAATGCTGTTTTCGTTTCCTTATTGAGTTGAACGGAATTAAGTAGATGACATTCATATATATACACATAAATAAAGTATCATTATTATGTCTTATATTTCATTATTACTTATTATATATACTTTATAATCATTCATGAATGGTTTAAACTGGAGAATGAATCTCATCGCGTCATGGAGACGGTAGTCCGTACGTACGCACGAGCGATGATATCATTCTCATGATCGTGGGACTGTATTGGAGTGTATGTATACTATTTCAGAATAAATATCACTTTAAAATAATAATATATAGTTATTATTTACACCATTATACCCATCCAAGTAAGGTGGTGGTGGAAAATAGATTTCACCACGGCGTAGAGACGAAATTCCGTACGTACGCACGCGCAGTGATTTCGTTTTTCGTAGGATGGATAGATGGTGAGATAGGATTGTTTCATACTTATAATAAAATATCAGTATATGAGTGATACTGATGTTATTACTTCATAATGAAACAACCTAATAAGAATAAGTGGAAGAAGAAATAAAGGTGAAAGAATCGGTAACGGAACTTACCTCTTCATTGAAGCGCCTCTTTGAGACCTCCTCTTAGGGCACTAAAATTGGTCTTTGAGGAAGACCAGAACCTCTAGGATTTTTCTAGGGAAGTGGAGAGGAGAATTTGGAATGGGTTGGCCGAGATTGAAGGCTCAAAGTTGTGTGAGGAAGAGAGGGAGGAGGTTCCCTTTTATAAGGGAGGAGAGGGGCACATTTGGAATTCTTAAAAATATTAATTTATAATAAATCTAACCCCACTTAAAAACCTCCAAAAAATGACTCATATTAGAAGATTAGATGAGATAGGGTTGTAATCTCATAAACCAATCAAATTTAGACATGTTTGGATCTTATTTTAAACCTTATCATTTTGATTTATCCTTATTTAATCTATTTAAGTTTATTTGTGGTAATAAAATTCTAAATTTTAAATTATAACAAATAATTACTTATTTGTTGTGAATTTTCCATAATTGTTTAATTTATAACATTATAGACCATATAAATTTAAATTTATAATTTTTAAATATTTTTGTGATTTTTAAACAATTTTATAATATGTCATTTTTATAAAATAACAATAGTGTCAATTTTGACACTATTCATTTATTTGAATTTAAATAAAATATATACAGAATATATGTTCGAAATAAAAGCTTTAATATATTAATAAAAGGTCATATGTATCTATAAAATTAGTGGATCACATTAAATAGTTCATATAATATTTATTTTATTATTTTTAAAACCATTTATTTGGTTTATCTCTTAATAAAATAATTACTACATAATTTTTGTATAATTATTTAATATACTTATTTGTTGCATAAAAATTTAAAATAAGATCCTATGAAAAAGATAAATATATTACCTTTCACAATAAAACTTTTACTCGAATTTATCATCTTAAAATCACAATATTTAAATTGTTATATTTATTAAATTGTGAAGGTGACAACTTTGGCATCATTTAAAATAAAATAATATAAGTGTCATAATTGCTTGTATAAGACTCCAAATAGTCAAATATTCGACCATTGGATGATTATAGTTTAAATGTACATGACCAATAAGTTTCGGTCAGGGTTTTGTGCCTTTTATGGTCACTATTAGTTTAATAAAAACTATATTCTTAATTTTTCACTAGATAAATAATTTCTGCATCACTATTGTGTCACAATTAATGATAATTATTTAATCCCTAAAAATTCTAGATAAATTCTCATGATGTAGATAATTTTGTTATCTTTCTGGATACTATTCATGTTCGAATTTTATGATGTTTATCACTAAGTTAAAATTATTATACTTATAATATTTAAGAAAGTGACATGTTGTCACTTTCTTTGGTTTTAATAATAATTAAATTATTTTCATGGTAAAAAGTCCATAAAATGAATCTAATCCGACCCTTAGTTGATATGGGTTTACTTTTATCCATCAAATAGAATTTTGGCATGTGTTAGGGTAATTTTGTAATATTATATTTACCCTTAATTACCCGATTTACCTTTAACTATGGTAAATAAAATTTACCGTAGTTACTATTCATAATTCCCAAAAATAAAAAGTAACCTATTAACATAATTTGAACCCACTGATTCCAAATATGGAAATCCATTTTTTAGAATTAAATACACAGAAGTTGCAGAAATTAAAGTAAAATTAATCCCGTTGTCGAATAAAAACGGGTTTTTGTTTAAAACATTGCAAAATATTGAATTGATTTAACCTACGAATTCAAGGTAAAATCAATGCTAATGACATTCATTATAATAAATGGTAAAAATATATTCTATTTATACTTTAAAACCATTCAATATTATAATTTAACCACATAAGATATTACGATGAAAAAAGTTGTTTTTAATTAAAATATAGCGTGTTTTTACTATTCATTAAAATATGAAAGTTATCGGAAAAATATAAAAACTTTATCTAATGTAAATTTTTATATCCTGATTCAAAAGAAGAATTTTATTTTGTCAAATTGAACATATAAACATGTCAAAAACTAGATTTAAAGTGGGTGCGCCATCAAAAGGCGGCAAAACTGCATTTTTTGAAAAATACTTATTTTACCCAAAAAATTTATTTTGTTCTTATACCATGTTCTAGAAAATGTGTAAGATGAATAATAAAGTTATAAAATTCAAAATTTAGTTAATACTATTCATAACGGCTAGTTCATGACAATATTATAATAATATATCGTTGTTTATTAAAACCCGATATTTCATACAACACACGCTATCGAGGAAGATCGCGATTGCGTGTAGTGCAAGCCAAGTCAGGGTTGCGTGTTGTGAAAGAATCTTTCGTTGTTTCGTATAACATAATTCAACCATATTTCATTTATACATTGAATATATATATATATATATACTCAATGTTGCGTAGAATAACTATTATCAAAATTTTGTGTAACACGATCCAAGAATAGTGTTGCGTATACTGCAAGCTAATACGGTGTTGCGTGTAGCGCAAGGTAATCTTGATGTAGAATACAACACAAGACATTAATGAAATTAAAATAATATTTTTCATAAAATCTCGGGGTGTTACATGATGTTTTTAGGGTTATCACATATCATTTAAAAGTTTTTTTTTAAATAATAAAAATATATTAGTAGTATTATATTTGTATAATAATTTAATTTACAATATTATGGTAGGTGATTAGTGAATCATCCATTGTAGGGACTATTTTGGTCTAAGAGAATATGACAGATATTCAATTTAATCATTTGAGATTGGTGATATCTTAATGATAGTATAAATCCTATTTTAATAACCATAAGAACCATTATGAGTTATTAGTTTGGGATAATGTGTTTTTGGGAGTTTCACCTTAGATGGGTCACCAATTACTGGGAATATTCGAGATGCTTGAATTATGATATGTGGGACCGTTTGAGGTTTTTGAGAAGATTAGAAGGGTGTATTACCATATTGATTTAACATTATGGTTAAAATATATTTGTACTATGTTTCAAATATAAAAAATTGAAATTATCACTATGAACCATCTGATGTCTTGATCATGAAATGATTTGATGTTTATCCTGATTTATTCATGATTGAGTGGCCAATTTAGATTTTTCAACATGATATAATGATTTATTATGGAAGTTTAATACCAATTTTTTATATGAAGTGGAATAATGGTTCTAATTTACGTGATTCATGGTAGTGTGCTTCAAAAATTAGATAATGGTGTCAAAATCTCTTTGAAATGGAGTCATCTTGATTGTTTTTTTGGAGGAATAAAGAACTTATGGTGGGATATTGTAGCATATCATTATCATCTATTAATATTTTTTATCGCATGTTTTTTATTTTCCTTTTTTCTATGACCTTTTCTATGTTTTTTTGGAGGCCATTATAGTTTTTTTATATTTTTATTTTGTCAATGTTTGTTACATATTTTGGGACACCAATTTAGGTAATCCAAAAAAACTATGTTCCATGTATAGTGTTTATGGATGGGGTGTATAGTTAGTCCAAATCCTAAGCCAGCCTCCTTAAACTGTGTGTTATGTAGTAGTAGGTATTTTTACATTTGGAACATGAATTTTAAAACTATGTGGAAATACCAAGAAGATATTTAATATTCCCATTGAGGGTTTATAAATAGGAATAATATTAGATCTAACCATGTGGAATGACCTATGTAATAATTCAAATGGGTTTTCAAACTAAAAAATATAGTTCAAATCAAGGGTTCACCATTTTAACCCTAAACACAACCAATTATACCATTAGTAACTATTTTGTTTTTTAGAGGATATAAAGTGATTATTTTTTCTGCTCCAACACCATTCCTTTCATATTTCAGTGCCAATGTATGTGATTGATCTCCATCTCGTATGTTTAATGATTTGAATTGGAATCCTCATTTATTACCTGTAGCAGTAATTGAGATGAATGAATCCTCATGATGTTAGTGGATCTAATCCTTGATTTTAGGAATCATGATTAAAGGGATTCGCCTTTTATCTTCCAAATATTCAGATTTAAATTGTCCGTCATATTTTTCAGTGAATGGAAAATTAATTTATCTGGTGATTAAATATAATTTTTTTAATACATTGTTATAATTTGGAAAATGTATTTATTTTGTTAGTTGAAATTTATTTTCAAATGATTACCTTTATATTAGATAATTTTACACATGATTTTGAAAATTAATTTACTTTTAAAATAAAACTCTTTTTCAAATGATTTTAAAATTTTAGGTAGATTTTGAGAAAAGAATGATTGGAATGGATTATTGAAAAATGAATTTGGGAAATTGAATAGTGGATTATGATTTTATATGAAATGATTTTATATTCTGGTGATTTATTAGTTGAATGAGCAACTAAGAGAACATGGAATCCTGATTTGTAAGTGGTTAATAAAAAATAACTCTTTCAGTCTAACTCTATTGAAATAGATTGAAGATGAAAATTCTTAAAAACCATGTTTAGAATGAATTTACCAATGGTGTGATAACAGATTCTAACCTGATATAATGATACATAGGGAAATTTAAAAAAACTGAGTGGTGCAGATTGATAGAGTAGTTCAATGATCCCATAACCAGGAACTATCGACCATTCAAGAATATGACCAGGGTTCTTGTTTGATATTATAATTACATGAGAGAGATTATAAAACTATTTTATTCATCCCCTTTAATTTAATTAAAAAATTTCTTTTATTCATGTTTACATATGCCTTCCATCATTTTTATCTTGAAATATTAGTTGAGTGAACTGTGAAAATTATTTCGCATTCCACATCATTTTTTAAAATTGTGAATCCATAGTTATTATTTATTCGAATTTATTATGGAACAATTAGTGGAATCCTATTGGGATATTTTTATCAAATAATAAATTTTGCTTTTGTTAATTTTTAACTATATTATTTTATGTATAGAAAAATGGAATGCACCAATTATACGTGGAATGTGTGATTCATTCATGGGGCCTTCAATGAAGACAATTTATAGTGGAGCTATGATTTTCTAATTGCACAGAGATCCATATTTTTGTCTTGATGTATGTTTTGTTGTCTTTTGGATGATGTATTATTTTGATAAATTTATCAAGATAGATGTGGTAATCCTCTCCAGGAGCAGTGTTTGGCATACTGATTGTTCATTTATTTTTAATCTAATATTAATTCTTGTCTAGTTTTTCTTGGTGGGAAAACATTCCCCACATTCATGTTATTGATATCTATATTATAGTCACTATCTATTTAGGATTGATAATTCCATTTGGGTGATGTTAGTAGCATCTCAGTTATCAGTTTACTAGGTTATTAAGGCCGGTTCATGACTATTTTTTAGTGGTTTGGTAGTGGTTTATTTTGATTCAGTTTCATTTATTTCATCAACCATATCGTCCTTTAATTGAATTATATTATTATAGGTGAACTATTAATATAGTGGCTATGAATAGGAATATATTAGAGGTCATATCTACAAGGGAGGGATTCTATGTTAATATGAAGTATGTATTTAATTCAATTTTTTATACTATATTTTTAGAAGGTTGTGTGTTTTATTTAATACCCATTTTATTTTTTATGTGTTTATAACTGATATATAGGTTACAATGAATGTTTTATTTAATTATTTTTACTTGATTTTTATTTTTATTTATTGATTTAACCAATTCTAAAGAGTTGTTTCCAAGATGACTAGTCAATATTTTTATAAATGGGAATTAAGAATTCCCATTAGAAATTTCATTAACCATATTAGTTAGTTAACTTTTAAAAGACTCATACTGGTTAATGAAATGTATGGTAATATCATGTTTATAGTTATTCTATTCATTTTTATTAACACACCCACTATTTTAATTTTAATAAGGAATAATTTTTGTAATCTAGTTATAGAACAGATATTCGTAGTAATTTTGGATAATATCCTATCAGATATAATGATTATAAAATATATTCATGAAAATATTTTACATTTAATAGAAAAATTATACATGTATAAGATATAATTAAATATTATGGATTGTTCATTTTTTATTTTGTTGTCCATATTCCTTAAAAAATTATTAAGATTTATACTTTCTATAGATCTTCAAAAAGTAAAGGTAGTGATATCATGGTATATACCTAAAAAAATTATCAGGATTCTATGTATATAAGAACATTTTTTAATATAATTTCTTTAAATAGATTATTACTTTTATATATTCTCTAATGAAATATTTCATAAAAAAGGGGTTAAATTGATTTTGTTACAGTGATTTGAATTCTATTTTCATGAACTAAGGAAGTACGTTAATAAAAATCAAATCCTTATTCATACAATACCCAAAAATTTGTTTTATTTTCCTTATTAAAACTAATATAAATGTATTATAGGTGTAGTGATATAGATAATTCAGGTAGTGGCCACTAAATTTATGAATTTTCATCCATATGTGATGGATTATCTTAAAAATATTTTTTTATCTTGTCATTATAGTGCATGAATGGTAATATCAATGTCACAACATATCATATGGTATTAATAATTCAGACTTACCATAAAATAAATTCATTTATGTTAACTAAAAACTATTTGGATCAGATATTGGGCTGATAGGTTTAATACATGTAATATTTTTATTTTGAAATTCTGAATGTACACAGTAATTAAATTATTAAAAAAGATTCATTAAATATAAATAAATAATCTCAAAATGGACATGAAATGAAACCTAAATAAAATATTATATATATATATATTATGTTATGTTTAATTAGATATATACGAGTATTATTGTAAGGGATCTATATACCCCCTTGGCATGCCATTTAATTCGATAAATTAAGGACCAATAAATGTATGTTAGTAAGGGTAATTTTTTAATCATATGTAAGCTGAACTATGACTATATGCCTGATTTTTATTCCACATCTACCATATCCCTACGGATAAAATAATATGATATAAATTGATCACTCACATGGGGTTGGGGTGTTTAAGATTTAACATCTCATAGAATAAACCTCCTCAATCCATTTATGGTTGCACGAGAAGGAAGACATATAATTGTTTAAATTTGTGTAGGATATACTATATGGCATACGATCTAATATCATGTGAAAATGAATTGGTTCTATTTTAGTAATATCATATAATGTGGATGGTTTCATATAATTTTATAGACAGTTGGAGTTGACCTTATAATATTAATTTCAATCCATTATGAGAGGAATTATATAGTATCAATTCTCATTGAATATGACTAATATATGTTATTTGATAATTACTACATATTAAAAAATAACTTGAATCAAGAAAAAATAGTTATGCATGATGATTATTGTTTTTTATATCGATTATGCATGTAAAAATGTATAGAGGCTTCATTCATGTTCCCTGATTCTATGATAAACCTAACAATATTGAGTAAGAACCTTAGAACTATAGATTGAGTCTAGTTGAATTTTAATTTGGACCCGTGTTGAGACCTCTTGGTGTCACTATATATCTTGAAATAGGTGTAATGTATATGTATTTATTTTAGATAAGTATGCAAAATATTGATCATTTTGAAATTCATGGTAAAATATGGTTTCACACCACAATAGGGTATTTTTTGTGAAAACAAGACTTGAGATAGAGAAAAAACAAATTTTGGTTCCAATATTTATGTTTATTTCATACATATGAATTATAGGCTATATAGAGTGGATCAATATGATTAGTATGAGTTCCTATTAGATGGACCATATGTTACTAAATTTAACACCATGTGACAAGGAATAATATGTCCTACGGTTTAATTTCATATGACTACGACCATTTCAAGGTAGATTAATGTTATTCATAATGGACCTTATTCTAGGCAGTTTAAATTCATACAAAAATTATATTCATAACCAATCATGAAATAATAAAAAACGTCTTGACAAACCATTCATCATTGGTAGGGATGATATTCACTTGATAAATTTTAAGAAACGTGTAAAGAATTTTGGGGGAGATAATATCTATATTTTATGGTCCCTCCCACTCATCTTGTTCTTTTTAAGTATCATAATTGGTGTCATCAGTGATTTCATAGTCAATAAAAAATATTTAGGGATGAATGAGTGGGGTAGAACCATCCTATTGAATACACGCACAACACAATTCTAATGGATATAATGTTTGTGAATTGTGTTCAAACATCTCTCATCAAGTCTATCAAATGTATCCAAGGGAATCTGTGACTGGTCATCCTCAATCAATTAATTTTATAAGGAGATGTTTTATGAGGGAAATAAAACCTCAATAGTTAAGTCCAACATTTTCCAAACATAATACAATAATGGGTCTCCCAAATATATGTAAGGACTATGGTAAAATAATTCCATAATTCATGTAGCACAATATGTGTCCATCCAAGACATCATGTATTTATCCTCTAGCATCTAAAGGAATAAATATAGTTTTTTTTATGAAAATTATAAGTCAATTGGACACTATATGATAGAGGTATGAGTGTTTGGAGTTGAATTTATACATTTTATATTTTCTCTCAGTTTAAAGGAATAATTTTTGTTTTTTCCCATATGTAATTTATGATAGAAGTGAAATATTATAATGTTTATATACTTCATGTTATTTATTATAGATTTTATTCTATCTTTATGAAGGGGTACATATTCGTCCCACATGTAGAAGAAATGTGTGGTTTTAAATATGAACTAGAATATCCATGATATGGACTGAGGGTATAATATAATAAATTTTTTCCTCGATTTCATAAATTTAAAAGGATATTTTAGGTTGAACAATAATTCATGGGGTTTAAGAACAATGATGGAATATATCTCTCATTAATGTGAATATTGTAGAACACTATATAGACAAAAATAATTGATGGACATAAATATACCTATCTCATATTTTGAGAGAAGATATTGGATATTTATATGTCCCCAAGTTCTCATAAGGTCATCCCAAATAATTGTGACTACCTCTCATATATTGATGATCCCGTGGTGGTTTTCATCAATGTATTTCCTATAGAGGAAATTTTTGAAAATTGATGCCATCATAATTGATGTAATTTTCAACACACTGATGAATAGAATATTTCAAGAATTGATTATATATGAGAATATAATTTTCATGTTTTTTGATTAACGAATACATTTTTCCTATAATGAAATTGGTTAATGGGGATAATGGATATCTATTAATAAATGTGGAGACAAAAGTATTAATTTACACCAAATCAATATTATTGAATGAATGGGAAATTTTTTGATTTTTGATGAAAATGAATATCATTCATGGTTTTTATCATGATGTTCATAGAAATATTGTCTAGTGAAACTGATTTATCTATTTAATAATCCATGATGTGAGGTATTGTTTTCTTTAATGGTGCATCTCCAAACAGCCTTTTTATATAATAATGCAAGGGGATAAACTATTCATTCAAGATTGAATAGTCACTATTAATTTCAATGATTAACATATTTCTATAAACCTCAATATATAATACGTTCTAGAATATTTGTAGTTCCAATTAAATTCTTGTAGAGAGGGAATGATATTATTTTATTGTCAATGTATCCTTCATCCATCAGAAATGAGTAGGGGAAATATTATCATAAATAGGTGAAAAAAGAACCCCCAATAAAACCATATTGATATTATGGATTTATATACTCATTCCTACAAAAATATATATGAATTTTTAAAATATAATTCACTTTTTTGGGAAGATTCATGGATGAAGAAAGATTCATTATTACGAAGATCAATGTGAAGCATTTAATTTAAAAGGACATGCTTTTCTTCTATGGTAACAACCTAATGTTTTCCCTTTGATAATCACCAAATATAGAAATTCTATTTCAATATATAACAGAATGATCTAAAATCATGATTAGTTTCCAACTAGAATAAAATTATAATGGGTGTATCTGGGAGGTTCCGTGCAAGTGATTAAACATACTTTTTTTCTTCTACAAGTATTCTCTCACCTTTTATAATTTGAATTTCAATTCAATACAAATGAAATCAAATCATGAATATCTATCATCAATGTCCAAAATTATATTATTGATATAAGAATGAATATTTTATTTATTGGATATTTCTTCTAAGAAAAGTGGTTGATAAGTGATCGCTCTACTATTTCAATAGAGGGGTTTCGAGGATTCCCTTTTTTTGTAGCATTAAGATTCATGGATATAGAATTGACTACTTAAGATAATTTAAGGATATATTATAATCTACATAATATTCATAGGTGATCCCATTCATAACTTACAATATAAATGGAAAATACCTTTTATTGAGGTTACCTATATATATTCTGATATTTACATTTCATGCATTAATTTATCTCAAACACATAATGATTTTAGGATGAATAATATCATACATCACCTTATTATTTTTGAGTTAAACATTGATGTCATAACCGAATAATAGTAAGCTAAACAATTTCCATGATGTTTCTATGAATGCACATTTTGAATGTTTTATCTTTAATATATGTTATAATACATTATTGATGACTACACCAATATCAGTAAGATGAGCATGCAATTTTTGATAATATACCACCAAAAAACTATATATCACTCCATGGTATTCTATATTAAGGAACTAAAAATTTGATAGATATTAATCTTTTTTGTCTAATTAGTTTTATTAATGAAATTGGATTTACTTTCCTTAATTATAACCCTTTTTAGTTCCATGATTCTAGTGACCCTATAAACCCTGAGGGATGACCAGATCAAGTAAAATCTCAAGTAAAATTCATTAATGTAGTGTGATTTTAATTTCTCCATCACATCAATTAGTGGTCTAATGTTCATTAGTGAAACTAAAACCTTTAAATAGTGAAATTTGATATCTATTAATTCAATTTTAAGAAGTATTTTATCTATCCTTTACAAAATTACTATCACATTTTTTTTAAAAAAATCTATAGAACATCCAAATTGATGTTGGTCTTGATCAAAATCCAAAAGTTAATTTATACTTTTTCAGGATGAGTTATATATATTCTCTATCAAACATGTTTATAGAAAAAAAATCTCCCTCAAAACATAAACTATGAGTATCAGTTCAGGATCCAATCCAAGCATCTCTATAAAATTACATTAAAATGCATCATAGTTTTTCATCAGAATATAGATTATATATTATTTTTTCTTAGTTTTTTCATTCACACTAAATAAGGTTTGTGGTGTGCCATCCAAAATACTAATATTAACTTGATTTATTTCAATAAGAGTGTTATTGAATCCTTCCTTGAATTTTATTGGAGTATAACACAATTATTTATAAACTCATATTTTATTATTAATTTATAAGTCCTATTATGTTGAAATTTATTTTATCAAATAAATAATATCATTGCTAGTGTTTTTTTGGGTTATGTAAGGGTAAATTGTGTTTTATTTAATTGTTTAAGGTTGAATGAGTGTTTTTACAGGCTACATAATGGATACTAATTACATATATGGGTTGTGTAATGGTGAATAATGGTTGAATAAAGCTAATTCAAGAACTGAATAAGGGTAAGGTGGAAATTAAATTGGTTTCATAAGGGTCATACAATATTATGTAGGTGTAGTATATAATTATCTAAGTCATGTAAAAGTGTTTTTATATTATTTTAAGGGTATAATCAAAATTATATAAGATTATAAAGGTCCCTTTCACTATGTATGGTTAAAAACACACTACTTAAGGATATATGTAGGTGTGTAATGGTATGAAAATACATGTGAATGGTTTTTTAGGGGTTATATAATGGTACCTCATTATTTTCAAGGTTAACTATTTATTTTCAAAATCTAGGTAAGGGTGCTCATTTTATTATGTGAGGGTAAGTAGTGATGTGTCTATGTAACCTGAATACTTTGTAATGATGTTGTGTTCCTTTCAAATGTGTGGCCCAAGATCTCATTTTATTTCATAAGTTTAGAATACTATGTAATGGTACAATCATGATACAATTATGCAACACCCATTTTGGAAGAAATAATTTATAAAAACCTTTTGTCAATTCTTCATCCATATCATGATTTTGAAACCAATATTAATTATTTTAAAGCCTAAAATCCTGGGAATTAAAACCTTCACTACTATGTATTCATGGTTAAAGTTATATAAAAATAAATGGTAGATTTAATTTTGGGTTTTCATTATAAAGAATTAGTACATTTTATACCCATTATAATGATATATGAACCCCTTATACATTTATTTTGGGAAATCATCATGAGTTCATAAGGTCCATAATTCACTCATTTATGAATATAGAATATTTTATAAATCATTCCAAATTTATTATATGTTTTATATGCACACTAGTACCTTCCTCCTAAATTTTGGGTGATTTCTTCTCAAAAGCTCAAACATATCTATATCTTCCTTAAATATTTTCACATTTAGCTTGTGTTAATAATTCTTAAGACTTAGGGGGGGGGGGTAAATAGTAGGAGATCCTTGGAATTATTATTGTTCATAATTGCAGAAAAGATTAATTGTAATTATTTTTTTATCTCAGATTATTCTAAAGACATATTTTATAGCCACTTTTGGTTTTGGATTTATTCGTTAAGGATTAATATGCAATCACATGTTATAGACTAAAAAAATAATTTGGAAATTATTCTTTGGAGAGAAATATTTTATCATATGTGTCATTTTATTTCATTTGTGAATAATATACTGGGAAAATGATCTAATAATCTTTTGCAAATGGTCTGATCAGATGAACATGTGGAAATGTTTCGAGTGGAATATCCTGGATGAACCATTACTTCATATTATGGTTTGACATTTGTCATAAATTCCTTCACCCTTAATTGTGGGGTTGGATTTTATTCATTTAATTGATTATAATGTAGTTATAATTTCTAATTTATAATTTGTTTTTTTGAGTTAAAATATCAGGGTGATAGATGGTGGATGAATGGTCATGGGAACCTCAAACAAAGCTATTAAACATTTATTATCTTAGAGTTTTATTTGATTGATTCATAGGGTCCTATGTGCTCTACAATTTTGTTTTTATCAATTTTTATTCTCCTAAGATATTAGGTTTCAACTTTGGGTTAATGACCACTAATTCATGTTTTTATTGAATAAATAATACTTATTTGTTAATTAATTAGGAATTTTCATTATAAATTTATGAAACATGCTTAATATATATGGAAAAAGATCAAAGGGCCCCATCATCCCATTGAGATCTGGATTGATATTATCCATAGATGGAAGAGGCTTGATCTAGCTTGAATTTCATGGACACCAAGGGTTGTGTTTCGGGCTACTTGAGACATAGATTATATAAGATAATGTTTTATGTCTAGTCACATGGTTTTCGGCTATGTTTTTCCATGATATATTTACACACGCATTATGGTTCCATGGAATGTTACATGAATTGGAATAACATGTTAACAATTCCTGTTTATAATCACATTCAGGTCCCTATATTTACCGTGAGGCCATTTATGATGTTTTGTGCCCTCAGTATTCCCATGTAGCTTATTGATCCATGTTCAATGATGGTCACATGAATATTTATGTTTCTACTAATAATAGTGTTATATTTCATTATATGATTACTTGTTTGTTTAGCCTATTATGTGAACCTTTGGAGATATTGTTCCTTGTTCTAAAAGTATATGGACCATCAAGACATTTTTATCACATAGAGGGGAATAATGAATGACTTGAGTTAATTTCAATAATTGGAATAAGAATAAGGAATGTATATAAGGATTCCTTGTGGATGAAATTTCATACACTCAATTCATATAATATGAAAGGATCATGTTATAGAAGACATAGTAGATATCAAGGAAAACCATAAACTGATTCCTATTGGATGGTGATAACATGAATAAATTTAATAATATTGGTTTCTGATTAGTAGAAACACATGATGTCAATTATGATGATTACTAGTGGATGAAATTGAACATGTTACTAAATGATTAGTAGATTCCATGTATCAAGATCACTCAATGACTAATGAATTCATAAAATATGAATCCATTTATGCTTAATGGATATTTATTTTTATTATTACTAGAAATGTGGATAGTCACTAACTAATTATAATATCTTGACATTCCATCCAACATGATGAAGAAGTAGGTATTTCGAGCACTCATGGGTTCTTAGTAAGTGCATGTCAACTCGACAAATGGTTGTTTGTTTCTCATGTGTTCCTAGAAGTATTATGTTATGATGAAATATTATATATTTTATATTTATGTCTTACTAGACATATCACATCCAAATACATATTATATTAATATTTTCAACTAGACTAAATTGGAGGTTTTTTATTGTGTTTTACTCACACGCTATGTGGGTGGCCATGGGACTTGGGTGCTTGAGGAGACCACACATGTTTCAGGTATTGGATGGGATGAGGAATGAATCAATATTCTAGTTGGATAGTTTTATATTATATTCGGGATATAGATTATTTTCTTTATTGTTTTTTAAAAACATTTGGAACATTTTTCTTTTCTCATTGAATATGTGACTAGCCTTGTGGGTGATCAGTGCCTTGATCTAATGTTGAGATTGTTGTTTTGAAATACATTCATGTAATTTTTATTTTATTTGAAACCCCTTACTCTAAATTAACATTAATTACATGTTTGGATATATATTTTTATTTTAATATATAATTGATGAAAAAATCCCCCAATGGTTCTACTCAACACCCTCAAAGACCAGTATGCAGCTTGTAGCAAATAGGCATATGTTCTTGAGATATTGTGGAATTCTAGATCAGACTCAATGATTCTAGTTAGGCTGCTAAAATATTTTATCATAGGAAAATATATCTTGTTAATTTTTCTAGGTACTTAGTAGACCTATGATGTAGGATGGTGTTGAATCTTTAGATGATACTAGTTCTTCTGTACCATGAACACTATTTAAAATGGAGGTTCAGAAAACAATTTTCCTTTAATATTGTTCTTGGGTTATGTTGTTATCATATGTTTTCACCTTGTGGGTTTCACATGGATTTTTTTGGAACAATATTTCAAATATATTTGACACTTTTTCATATCGGTAATAGTGTTACGTGGATTATATGTGGTATATAGGTTTTAAATAAAATGCATGTTGATTCTGATTGATTATACTAATGATGGAGTATAGAAGTTTAGATGTCACAAATTTTTGTTTTGTTCTACATATGAGTTAAGGATGAAATTCATTTATATAGATTCAAATTAATGTCTACTTCATATATAATTTTATGTGAGACTTTTTCATTGTGAAAATTAGTGATGAAAATGGTGATATTGGAAATGAAAATGGTAGTAATGATAATGATGATGATGTAATCTCTCTGTGTACTAGTCATGAAGGTTACTTTTTTAGGTAAATATTTAGTGCAAATTTCTTAATAATAACCTTATGCAATTATAAAATGTCTAATACATTTATTTAAGGTTCCAAATATAGTTTATATGGAGTTAGTTTAATTGTAATGAGTGGAATGATGTTTAACATAACCTATAATATATGGATCCCAATGTGGTTGGTCATAGAGAGAAGTCATTGTGAAATGTATTTGGAGATGTTTTTTATAATTTTACTTGATTTAAAAACACTTATTTTATCCTTTTTTGTGTTTTTGAATGACCTTCTAACCTTAATGATTCTCAGTCTACTATAATGTTAGTGTCTCATACTGCATGGAACTAAACTGAGTTAGAATATTGCTTGTGATGTGATAGTCATGGTTAATGAAATGGGTATTTTTAGTTGATGAAAGTTATATGATAATATTAATGTACATTGGATGACCTAGATTAAGGTCATGTAACATATTAGGAAATATGATATTATATAGAACCTTTTCTGATAGTACTCATAATAGAATGTTAGGTTCTTGAGTGTTTGGAAATTCATTTCCTAAAGAGTAGGATTCAGTGTATCCTAGCCTATTACATAAAATCCTATCATATTCTAAGTGAAGATCCTAGATGGTAGGTCCTTGGGGGTTGAGAATGGGTGGATTGTCTTCAACATAATCTAATACTCTTGAAACAT
This sequence comes from Viscum album, assembly GCA_963277665.1. NCBI lineage: Eukaryota > Viridiplantae > Streptophyta > Magnoliopsida > Santalales > Viscaceae > Viscum > Viscum album. The sequence continues at coordinate 555,975,709 of OY728126.1, read as the reverse complement.
GTGATAAGTGGTGAAAGTTGTACGAATAATTTTCTTTTTCTGATTACCATTGCATTAGGTTATTGGGTTGATAGTGATAACTAAATTTTGCATGTGGAAAATAAATTTGTCTTATGAATCTCACTTAGGGTATCATGACTTGGTGGAAGAAAATATCACAATGATAGAGTAACAATGGTTTTCCAATGCATTACTTGAAATCCATAATTCATGGTTATTCTAGTTATGGTTGAACAAAGGGTTGGTTTCACTATTAGAAATATGGGGGAGATAAGATAGTTGAGAAGTTTATAACATTATAGATGAATAAGGATAGAATATTGATTTTAGGTAATAAATGAATTTCATTTAGTATCACTATTACTATTAGAAATATGGAATGTTATGTGTGAGGCTCTAAATTGTTTATTGACCAGTGGTTAATTCTTGTATATTTTTATCGATGATGTAATACGGTATTGATAGTGGTCTATTATACAATTTTTTGTTCTTATAGGGGTAATAATTTATGGATATGGTGATATTTGATGCAGTGGTTCTCATAAGGGAGAAATTCATATCTTGGTCAGAAGATGTGACCTCTGTTTAGGCTATTAGAGAATGTTTTGAACTCCGAGTAAGTATATATTTTTAATTTATAAAAACATGTATGAATGGATAGTCATATTTAGTGATTTTATTATATTAATTACTATTCTAGATCTAAATATTATAGTGTATGTATTGTGAGAAAATAGTAAGGATACTTCAATGGTGATAAGTAGCAACCTAGTTGCATGTGTAATAGCCTATCTTGTGGAAGGAATGTAGTTTGTGAATGAGGGTATCAATTTCCAAATTGAATGTATGATGATTTATTCTGAATGAGAAATTTTTGGATTTATGATATGGTATTTGGACTCAGGTGAAAAATCATTGAAAATTTGTAAGGAGTCAGAGTGGTGTTTTGATCCATGGATGGGAGCCTTCTAGTTGGTGAAAGAATTTAGTTGACTAACATGAAAAAAAACATCAATGATGTATGTTCAGACATTAGTTTGGGTGTTTTACCTTTTATGAAATTCCTATGCTGTTGAAGGCATCATATTTAGGGGCTTAGGGGATTGTTGTTTATTATGGATAGTTACCGTTTATAGGGTGACAACATGAAATGTTCCAACATGTATTTTCCACTATAACATGAATTTGTATGTCAAAACTACCTTATTCAAATCATATTTGGAATGAATAAGGTGTTTTGTTAGAATATTAGGGACATATCTTAGGGAAAATAAGTAATTAGAGTAGTAGAAGTATGACACACTTGACCTTAAATCCCTATTTTTTATTAATTTATATGTCTTATTATTTGGAATGTTTATTGTTTATCTAATATATATTAACCTTACTATATTTTTCAAGGTAACATAATTTTAAATTGGGTATTACAATCATGGATATGGGTAGATTGGAATTTTAATATACTTCATGAGGGAAATTCATGCTTTTTATGAGTTATGTAAAGGTAAAACCATTTTTTATAGGTACCTCATGTGATGTTTAAGGGTAAGGTTGTAATCAAATGTAAAATATAATAGGCTTCTATATATATATGGGTATGTATATTTTTCCTTATACTATATAAAGGTATTATAAAACCCACAAAATGTAAGAATAAAAATTTTATATGGCATACCAATATACATAGTGTTGCAGAAGGGTAAATAGGCACTTCTTTAGGATAAATGGGACCTTTTAAGGGTATGTCCTTGCATGTGTAATGGAAAAAAGTAGTTCTGTAAGGGGTACCTGGTGCATTTAAAGGGAAAATGTTGAGCTATAAAGGCCATTTATGGGAACTTAGGGAACTATTTAAGGGTATGAAGGGTTGCATAAGTGTAACATAAAACCTACATATGGGTAATATATTCCCTATTTAAGGGTATCTCAAGATTTATTCATTTTGTGTAATTTTAGTCAGCTACATAAGGGTAAAACCAAGTTACCCTTATATAACATTCCTTTTTCATAAAATATATTACTAAGATCATTTTATGATAATTATTCTATAGTTGTATCATGTAACCTATTTTGATGGGGTTTATTTCATAATATAATGGGAATAAATTACTTTAGTTCTCTACATTCAGTATTTGAGTATTAGTCAAATTAATGGTTAAACTAATTCATGGTTTTCATTACAATAAACTACTATGCAGCCTTCACCAAATAATGATTTTAAAATTCATTCTGTGTTTAGTTCCATGGATATTACTGATTTTGATTAGTTCATAATTCCATTATTCCTGAGTGATGAAGCTTTCATTGATCATGGAAATTTATTCAACTAATTCTCTTGTGAACTAGAGAAATTGTACTCTATTACGCCCAAAGTGTTTAAAAAACATTATAATGAGATAATATTTCATTAAATATTTTCATTGTTAGGTTCTGTTAACCCATATGAAGCCTTTTGTAGAAAAATATTATAAAATCCAGTAGATGATAATAATTTAAAATTTGGAAAATGAATAATAATATAAATTCCAATTATCTCAGGTTGCTCTTGAGAGAGGTTTCTTTATCACATGTGGATTTGGATATAATCATCAAAGAGTAATATATAATCAAATATTTAGGATTAAGCTTATAATTTTGAAATTATTCTAGATATAGAAAATCTATTATTCCTTATGGTATATTATTTATTTTTGAAGTAATATGATTGACATTAAATCTATGATTATTTGGTGTGAAAGTCGAGCTAATGAATATGTGGACATGGTTCGAGTGAAATTTCCTTTATTAATCATTAAATTGTCATTATATAATTCATTCAGAATTTATTCATTCAACATTGATTTTGAGTTTTTTTTTCAGGTATTAATTTAATTAATTACAAATTAGTTATAAATTATAATTTATGGTTTATTGGATTAAGATAGTATCATATGGTGATCAATGGTGACCAAATGGACATGGGGGACCTAGAAAAGGATGTTAGGTTTTTTATCTCGGTGTTGGTTTCATTTGATATATGTAGACCCATGTCCTCTAAGTAATGGAATTTATTTATTTTTATTGGAATGAGATATTCTTTCATAATGTTAGGTTAATGAAAAGAAATTCTAAGAGTTTTATGAATAAATATAAATTATTTAAAAATTAATGAGGCTTTATTCATAATTAATTAAATGAACACGACTAAAATAATTGTACAATGTCATAAGTGGAAGAGTGGATGCTTATTCACTCGCTTGATACTGACCATTAATGGTAAACTATTTCTCATATTTGACTCCCTATAATTATAAATACACATTTGGGTGATTTTTTTGTACTATATTATATCTTGATTTCATAAGTCCATGATTTATGTTTGATCACATGTGTATCTATTATGAATATTGATGATTTAACCTATACTATATATATATATTTGAACTCTTTTTCCATAATGTGATGAATGTATTGTCATAACATCTTGACATTGCTTGATTGCAATCACATGTGGGTTTGTGTGTGGACTATAATAACCCTTATGATGGTTTCTTCCATGATTATGAATTTCTAGATTGTTTTTACATGTTCAATGATGAACATAATTTTTTTATATTTCTACCAATTATCATAATATTATTTCATTCATTGTATTCTTATGTATTCTTCCATGTAATGTGTTCCTTTTGTGGCATTGTTCTTGGTCTTCAAATTAAGTGGACCATCAAGAAAGGTTTATCCCTAATATGGTGAGTTCATATTATGTGAAACAATGTAAAAATGGACCATAGAACATGGTAATGATATGTTGATATTTCATGGAGGTTGTGTGAAACACCTGATTCTTAGTTGATACTAAGTAGATTAATATTATGGACTAATGCATTCTGAGTAGAAAAATCACATCATAGCATGTGAATTCCAATAACATGACTCAATTGATTCATTGTGGATTATAAGTAGTATATAAAAATGATGTTGAAAATCAATATTACTAGTGGATGACAATGGTTGTGCAACTTGATTCCTAGTTGATGCCGATAAGAATGATCACTCGATTCCTTAGTGATGTTGAGACCATGAATCACATGATGCTAAGTGGTTGAAGAGAGGCATAATTATAGTTCTCATGTATAATTATTGATTGATTTATGAATTTTTTAATACCTTTTGTTCAAGATCCAATGTGGGTACTTCTATGGTCTATGGTGGCTAGGTAGTTCATAATTACTCAGCATGTGGTTGTATATTTCTTATGTGATCTTGGTGATGTAATTATATTCAATGAAGTTATGTATTCCATTTTTATTGAAATTTTGTGAAAATCAGATTTAAATTTAGTAAATATTATGAATTGGGTATTGAATCATGTTATTGGTGATTTATAGAGTTGTACCCACACACTATTTAATTGGTTATGGAACATTGGAACATGAGCATCTCTCACATTTTGCAGGCATATTTTGGTCTGAGTACTGGTCTATCATCTATGAGGATAATTTTCTTTGAGTCTGGACACATGGATGCGTTGTGGCATGTAGTGGGTGTAGATTATCACATATATTTTTCATTTCATATAGTTTATGGGATCATCCAAATGGGATACCAATGCCATATAAATAGGTTGATTCACTTACTTTAGCATGAATTAATATTGTTGTTACGTTATTGGTTTCTATTTACACTAGTTATATAACGTTCAAATATTGTGATATTTATTTATTTATATACTCTAATTGATTGAATAATATCCCCATTATTACCCTTGGGAGTCTAACTACTACACAATAGGATCTAACATATGATAAGGTGTGCTTAGGGTCATGTGGAATTTTTAAGAAACTTGATACCACACTTCCAAATTGGTTTCTGAAATCATAAATATGACATTCAATTATTTGATATGAATGAAGGTGCCCAAATTATCTCCATCCAATACTAACAATTTCAATTGAAAATATTTGATCCCTTAGATTCTAATGGACATTTGAGTTTTATAGATTTATAGAATTAGGAGATACTCTTATGATCATGGGTTCATAAACAACAGGTTCATAAAGATGAACATGATCTCTCACTATACCTTACTTTTCATATTCCACATGATGTATTAGTAATATTCTATATGATACTCTTCTTGATATAATTAATTTAAAAATTTTCTTTATAAAATGGGGAAATGGAAATATAAGAATCATAAGATCAAATGCTTAGAAGGGTGAAAATAAACCATGACATATAAATGTAGTCAATAAGAATAATATTATTATAAGGGTAAGATTAAACAATTAATGTCGATGAGCATATTTTAATAATATTTATACCCATCAATACCTGGAACATCAAACATGAGTACATAATATAAGGCTTTCAAAATGGAAAGAGTAATCATAATCCATAATCATGAGCCATATGATATCAACTATGATCACAATATATAATTATAACCATAAAACTGAAAAATAATAAATTTTTTCTTGTCTTAGAACATTGTATCTATAGCCCATTTCTAAACCATGTTTGAAATAACATGATCCTTGTTAAAAAGGGAGGAAAAACCCTCTATTAACTCCGTCCTTAATACCAAAAAAGACAAGGAATATTACCCACTGAATTTTAGTTCTAACTGCACACAACAATGATTTAAGATATATTAGGCTCACTTGACGTTATATAGTTACACCCACTAAATAATATATATCAAACTATATGATGATCCAAAATGGGGATCAACCTTTCAGATAACTTATATTAGTCTCACCCAATAATCATCAATAATGTCAAAGAACGATCCATTAATAAAATATTTAAAAGGCTTCACTATTCAATCATGAAAAAATACAAAGTTATTTCATAGCTTGATTAACCATTAGAAAAGAATGGGTCCCATGATAATCTCATAATACAACCAAAAAAAGAATAAGTATGGTAAAAATAAAACTTTTCCCTAGACGAGTGTAAGATCATCAAGCGTTATTGATGTTGATGATGGGAAATACCATTATATGTTTATGAAAAAAATACTTAGGAAAATACCATTTTTTCATGAGTAAAATCAATATATGTCATCATAAATGGGAAATAATTTAGAAGGATAACATAGAAAAGTTCTTGAATAAAATATCCTTTCCATCTTGAAAACTATTATTTAAAATATAAAAATTTATTCAGAATTATAAAATTTTTAGGTTAACCATTGTAAAATAAAAAGTAGTTTTTAAAACATTAATGGCCAGGATGGAAAATATTTTAGTTCATGCTAAATACATAAAAAATATTTCTTCCACATTTTATTAACAAAATATAAAAAGTACAATGTTTGGAAAATGATTGAAATGTTCCTTTTAATTATTTTTTTTGTAAAAGTAAAAATTATTTTAAAAAATGAAACTAAAAACTAATAGTAATTTTTTTTGAAAACATATTAGTAAAAATTGAAACATAAGGGAAAGATTCATGATGAAGAAAATACAATAAAATTATAACATAAAAAGGAGATCATTGATATTTCATTAATTAATAAGGGATGAAATAAAAATTAATTATGCAAAAAAAATTAATATCAATGTGAAAATAAAACATATTTCATTCATGAAAATAGTATTACATTATTTACACTTAAAAAAAATTAATATAAACATTCTTAAATGGGAGGATATTGTAACATAATTCATTTTCCACTATGTTATCTCATCCATCATATGACTTATGAATTAATAACATAAATTGATACATCAAATATCCTGAAAATTATGAGTTTCATGAAATAAAATTTCATAGGAGAGTATAAAATCTTCATAAATTAATATAGGTTCATATTATAAATGTATGCCTCAATGTAAGTGAATTTGAGATGAATATTCCTTACTGAAATCGTACCATTGCATTTGGGAATTAATAAAATAATTATTTATGTGTATCAATGTTAATACCACACAAAATAATTTTAAATAAAATAAAATATAATAATAAATAATTAGATGCAAAGTCATTACATTACAATATCAATGAAGAATTAATAGAACCCAATGAAAAAAGGTTCAGTTAAAAATTCTTAACCAAATAGTAAATTTCACATGAATTCCCCTTTAATGAAATAATTAAAATAGAAACATAAATTAATGTGATAAATGATGTATTAATGTTATTTAATTTAAACTAGAAATAAATAGACAACATAATAAAAACAATTGGTGAATACAGAACATGTATCACTGAAATAAAAAGTGAGAGAATAAGTCCCTCAACTCGAGTCCATAATATAAATGTTTTTCCTTTAACTCAGGTATAATAATATAAAATAAATTACATGATGTATTAAGGTAGTTTTATTATTTTAATAACTTATTATTAAATAATTTATGTAATTTATTTTAATTTAATATTGAAATACTTATTATGTTATGTCTGGGTTTGGTGTTTTGAGCACATCCAGGTCATTGTTTCATAGTTGATTTGGGGTGTTGACTGTCTTAAAATTGGTCATTGTTTAAGTATATAAAGGGTTTTAATAATATTATATTTGAAATATTAATTCATCATTTACAATTTTAAAATGAATCATGAAATACAGTTATGAAAATTGAACTATGTTACGATCTTGGAGATGATAGGTCGTATATAGGCATGGGTAAAATTTTCATTTTCCCAAAATAAATATAAAAAGAAATTAAATATTCATTAATATTTATATAATTATAATTATATCATAGATATCATTTTAATTCATTAAATGACCTAATATATATATTCAATGTAATTTTGTGAGAAAAAAATATCACATCATTTCATGGAGGTGGTAGTCCACATGTACGCATGAATGAGGTTATCATTTTTTATTGTAAGAAGAAAAGATATATTATTTAATAAGAATGATAAATATATAATTAATTTCACAAATGTTTAATTATTTTATCATATATTAATTATATTTATTTTTATTACCTTTCAAGTAAATATTTTTGAAAAAATGAGTCACATCACTTCAAGAGGCAGAAGCCTGCTGTACAAGTGAGTGGTGTTATCATATATCCAATGAAATGGAAGGCAAGAAGGTATATGTGATATAATAAGTATAAAATTATAAGTATATTTTATATATAATATAAATATTTCTTAGACATTAATATAACAATCCATGAATAGAAAATATGGGAAATGAATGACCTCGATTTGCGAGGTGGTAGTCCGCCATAAAGAAAAATGATGATTTCATATATAATTTTATGGAAGATGAGATGAAGTTATGTAATGAAATTAACCAAATAACTTATAATTATGTGGAAGATAAAAGTTTTTATATCATAATAATTATATATTATTGTAAGGATGATGAAGAAGAAATAATAAAATACTTGGTTAAACACCATACCTCTTCTTTAGAAAACCTCCTTAGGTAGGAATAAAAAACTTTATAGGACATATTTATGATAAAAAGGCATAATTTCATTTAGGAAGTAAGAAAGGAATTTGGTCTATAATTTTTTTGATAAAAATGGATTCTTATTGAATTAAAAGGAGAAGAGTGTAGGTTCCTTTTATAAGTGAGGTAAGTGGCACACTTGTAATTTTTGAAAGAAAAAAGGTGTACACTCATTTCTTCCATTCCATAAGACTATAAAATGGACCATTCAAAATATAATGGAATTAAAATTTAAAAATATCTCTATCTATTATAAATTAGACCTGTATTTAGGTCATTTTAAACATTATCTTATAGTTAAACCATCGTTAAACTCGTTTTTAACTTAACCATAAGAATTAAATTATACAGTCTTAACTATGAATTATGATAAAAATTTTTGTTGAAAATATTAGATAATATAAATTATAATTATTAAAAATATTTATTTCATTGATAAATTTTTAAATTATTGAAGTACGTAAATCTAATTTCAAATTTAACTCACAGACACGATAAAAAATCAGATTTTCAAGAAGTGTATTTTTCAAGAAAATGATGGTTTTTAATTAACTCTATGAATAATAACATTCACTATAGTAATAAGAATTATTATTTAGTGATACATAATTTATAAATTTTATTTAAATCGCGATCCATTAATTGTTGTATTAATTAATAAAAAATGAGAAATATTATACACTTTAAAACAAGTTTCGGAAAAATCATATTTTTAATCAATTAAATAATATAAAACTAAAATCCACTATAAATATTATTAAAATGTAATTAAAATTTTTAAATAGAACTAAATATTACTTATACTATTTTAAATAAAATTCTAAATATAATGAGACTTCTAAATTAGTTAATTTATTGAAAATAAATGTTTGTCTTGCAAAAATTGGTATTTACTCGCTTTAGTGAAAAATCAATATTTTCAAATAAACCCTAAAATTTTACCCAAATAAATGTAAATATTCCAATTCTAAGAATGAATATAATTTTATCAAGTCAAGTTTATAAAATTATAAGTTATTAACTACAATATTTTCGTGCAAATATAATTTTAAATCATTTTTAAAAAATAATTATTTTTGGAATAAAATTACATTAAAAAATTATTATTGAATATTTAGTAAGACTTTATCACTTATTTATACTAAGTTGGATATATATATATATATGTATATATTATAATTTTAATAAACTATTCATACAAACAAAATTAATTTATAGGTTTTAACAGTTATATATATATTTTAGGATAGTTTAATCTTGGCGGTGTGTGTTGAATAGACTTTAATACATAATGATCTTTTTAAAAAATATAGGTCCATTATAAGAATTTAATATCAGGATTATTGATTTATTTATGTTTTTTAAAGGGTAATGCATTTTTTACCCACATCCTCTTCATGAATATTATAAGTGGCGTATAGGTAAGAATATTGGAATTTGAAAGAAGTTATAGGGGTGTTATTTACAAAGTTAGTGTCATACACTCCCATAGAATGGATGAGTTCATATACTATGGATTACACTAATAAAATGAATGATAATGTAGCTAAACATCATGGTCTTCCTATATTTTCATTATCATGATTATCAAATATTATTTTCAATATCGACTAAACTTCTATGCAACCCACATTATGATAAATATGGGAAGGGTAAGTATTGATATTCATGGAGTATCTAAAGGTATTTCCCGAAGTTATTATTCAATATTTAATGGAATAATCACCCGGAAACAACCTTTAATCTAAATGAAATCTGGGGTTTTTTTTCATGAAATGTTTTACCATCAGACTCCCAAAGTATATATTTTTCACCACAATTTTGTTGATGGAAAATAATAATTATTAAAAAATCACTCTCTAAGGAAAATAATAGGAAATTATCAAACATTTATGATTAAATATATATAGAATAATTTATAATCAATTTCTTACCCACAATTTTATAATATAACATATAATTCTTTTGAGATTTACAAGGATCAAAATGTGAACTATCACCACAAAATAGATGAACATTCTAATAAATATAATATTAAAATTACTAATTAAACAATTAGCTTACTATCATGTGAATACAAAAAAATGAAACTCACATTAATACATTTACATCTACAATATATTTGAGCTTTATGAAATCATACTAAAATATGTGTGCCCTTAATTTGTTGTTAAACCTAAATTTATTGAGTGGTTTATACTTTATCTTATCATACCTTATAATTTATAGTTATGTAGGGGAAGTTATATCAAATATGGTAAAAAAATATGGGGTTTACATAATTATTAGGTTAGTCTCAAAACAATTATTATTTAAAGAATACATAACTTCCATAACACCAAAAAATAATAATAAAGTGAAAGGGCCCATAAAGTCCACTTATGGAAGACATATAGTCATGATTATAATGGAATTGAATTTATGATATACTTTATAGATGGTATCAAGATTATATATATTAGATGTGAGAAATTAATTCTCAAAATATTATGGGTTTTAAAAAGGAATAATAATTTATTCTATGAGGTTTGTTTAATGATAAATATCATCCTTGGTTGAGGCCTTTCCTATAATGATAATGAGACATTTTAAAATTGTATACATCCAATCATATCGAATCGATACATTCCAAGAGTCAAATTCTTGATTATTGTATCAAAGGCTGTAATTGGTGATTTTGAATACTCTATTAATTTATAGAAAGTGGAGGACATCCTTTGTATATATGGATTGGTGTAAAATAGATAAATCAAATTTTACCAGTGATTGGTAAATTGTATATCTTCTAGTTGAAATTTATGAACAATTAGTCTTGAGTGATTCATGGATGATTAACGGTTAATTTAATGTTTCTATGGATTTATTCTAAATTCATTTCACTTTGTTTTGGTTATATATCCTTATTCATCAGATATGATTCTTAGTTGTAAGGGTACACCATTACATTTTCTTTACATGCCTCTATGGACTCTTTCCCAATTATCAATGTGGAACTGAGGGTTATATGAATATCAATGATTAATAAATATATATTATAGTGGAAATTTAAGTATGATCTATATTATTAATCTAATATATGATTATAATACACTATGGTGTAGTGGTGTCAATCCACCAAGTGGTGAGTGTGAGAAATGTAGTTGATTCAAAATCATTTCTGTTACTTGAGAGGGATCATTCATTGATTCCTTATTGTATTGGTGATAAAATTAATATCTATTAGAATATGATAATTATAAAAGAGTATCCTTATGTACCATGTGGGGAATTAGGGTCTTTATAGACTAATTCAGAGAATCCTAGAGTAATTAATGTGATCGGTTGATCTTTTTTACTAACTACAAATAATTATTTTTTTGATATGTATTTCATGGTACTATTTCAACTATTACACAATTTACATGGGATTGGGAAGTCCTATATGTTTTTAAATTTGGTGCGAGGGGGTCTAAATATTACATGTTAAGACTTAGAAATCACTGTGGTTTTTAATTGAAGAAGAATCAATCCGGATTATTAAACCCTACTATTATGTTGAAGGGATTATAATCGGGCTGATCATTCTGAATGGAATTATTGGGTATCTTGATATTGTGTAGGTTTTTCCTTTTAATATATTGGGTGATAAAAAATTATCCTAGAACATGTTCCTTTTTGATGTAGAAAACACTATTTCTTTAATATTCAAAATACAAGCTTCATTTCCCCTCATATCAATCATGGTAAAGGCTTTGTTAAAAGAATAATTATTATTAGAGGATAAATTTCTAGATATTTATTAGGATTAGGAGTTGGGGAATTAATTAATGTCATATAAATAATTATATTCATTGTGTTACTTATTCTATATTTAATTAATCTTACCAATGATGTCAAAAAAGACATATGTTTGTAAATTTTAATAGAATCCTCCAGTCATAGAGCTATATATACAATCATTAGAAAAAATTATATCTATATTTGGGAGATTATAGGAATTTGAAAAACATTATGGATAATTTCTATGAATATATCACACATATACACATGAGTAACATCAATAATTAGTTAATAGTTGAAATAATGTAATATAATGATGAATCCCAACACTCTATCATTATCATGTATTTTTTAAATTATAGTGGTCATATAATAATATTTTACGTAACATAGAGACAAAATAGTAATGAAACATTCCCTAAATATATTCAAAATTTGCGAGAGACCCAACTTTTAGGTTGGTATAACAATGGAATAGTGGTCTAACAAGGTATTGGATGAATCACATCAGCTTTGAAACTTTTTTTTCTATAGTATTCTCATGTTGGGATTTAATAGAGATAATAAGTTCATGAGATTTTTCTTAGGGTATCCAATAGAATTAAATATTCAAAATTTGGGATTTCTACATATAAATAGGTTTTGGAATCATGTCTGACACTTCAACGTACGACATAATTAATGGAAGAAATAGTCAACACACACTCATAATAGAATTAATTATAAGGATAAGTGAATCAATTGGGTTACATTGTTATGGTTAGACATTCTATAAATCTTATTATTTAGTGGTGATTGTTAGAATATTCTGATATGTTCAATTCACAAGTACTAGTCATTATTATCTAGATTGAGTTTTTCTTTTGTATCTCTCTTGAAATAGAAGTGGTTGATGCCCTAAAGAAAGAGATATTTATATTCTCAAGACATAAAATTAAGATAAAATGGTATTCTATTCTCCACACTTGTAAAATTAATTTACTCACCTCTTACAAATCAAATAGTTCCCTTTTGTCAATTATGGGTCCCTATAGGGGAGATATTTTCCTCAAATTTGGATTTATAATCAGTTGGTATATTTAAAATGAATAACTATTTATTGAGTTAATAATGAAATTTCATAATTATTTAATATTGAATTACATTATTATCAACTAATGGGATGTCATACTCATTCTGTAATAGATGGGATAAGGATATATTTATTAACATCCCTTTAGCTTTACTCAACTAATTAGGATTACCGGATATAAAAATACTTTTAAGAAATCCCAATTATTGATCCTATAAATGTTTTTATGTGATCATGAATTATTCATGCACTTAATTTTTTTATGTTTGTAAAAAAATATTTCTTATAATATATATCTATGTTAGTGTAATACTATATTCCATCTATGGGAATGACTCTATCAACATTAACTGATACAGAGGACACATTAGGGATCATATTCACATCTACATCATATTTTCAAGTGTATTTTAAATTCAATGAATATATTTATAGAAATATATCATAATACTCAATGAAAATTACTTTCTTGGTGGATTATTTTGGACTATGAACAATGAGAGGTTTATCCAACTCTTTAATTTACTCCTTGAGAGGCAATTTATATAATTTGACCTAGAAATAGTAACTAACATCCTTAAATGAATACCCTATAAGAAATATGTTGATTACTTAATTGGAAAGAATACTGAATTTGATTTATATGAAGTCTCACCATTTTTTTTAAAACCGACAATATTGGAGAAGGGAAAAATAACTCCACAATACTTGTTATATGGGGTTTGTTTTCTCCGATAACCATGACATCCAAGCCCCTATATAAATTTGATGACTCTTATTTTATAATTGGTAGTTAATTTTCCCCTAGATATATGGTATTGATTTCCCCAATAAATACAATGAGGTGGGTATTATCTTTTTATTCTTATATTTTCATTACACTATCATTGAATGATCATAAAGTGATTCGTCATAAAAATGAGTAATTATCACTTTTGAGTGTTTATAAGTTATTGTAGGATTTTTAGTCTTTAAATACGATCCATTTTTTTATCTTACATGGAATACCTATTTATAATCCTCCCAATGACCCTATATTTCACAAAAAACATTTATAGTACATAGAAATAATGTCCCAATTTGTATAGATAAACAATAATAGGAATCCTCGGGGCCTAATAAACTCAAGGACTAAGGGATAGCTTGATATGATTAAATTAAATATTATTATTAATGATGATAAATGATATATTGTGACCAGAGTGAAATTTAGATATTAATATTCAATTCACCCTCTTATTCAAACACTAAGTTGGGTGACATTAAATTCTCAGTTGGAGGGGATTCATACGATTAATGTAGTAACGATTTAGATAATATTGATCTTTCCATGACAAAATTTCATGAGAAAATAAACATGAATCCAAATAATAATAGTGGAAATGATCACATATTTTTCAGGACATTGTTTAAATACTCCAGGTATGGTAGGTATCATTATTTCAGGTTTTGAATATTCATCAATAAATCTTTTAAAGAAAAGGGTGTATATTTCACATTCAATTAATCTAGATTGTGTTACTATATAGTGGATATAGAATAGATCAAAACTAATATTCAATCACTATCCAACTATCCCCACATGAAAATTAAATTATTTTCATACTATATAAATGGTTATTCAACTAGATATTAATATATTTTTATTTTTTATACTTCTTTCTCAAGATGAGAAAATTCATTCGATAAATCCCCAATTGCATCTAATGGTACATAGTTAATGGGATAAATAAATTATTCCTATTTTCATTGGATAACTATTGACTATAATGAGATATCACTGGTTGATGATGTGGGACATGACTTTACCAACATACATTTCTCTCGTACCTATAGGAATGAAAATAAATTCATAATTGTTTCAAAATGACTAGGACCATTTATAAGGTGATCCTATGTTATTAAGAAGAGGGTATTTGTAAGGAGAACCAATAGGATAACCACCATGGTTAGTTTTCAATTCACCATCACGGGGAGTATCTATATTATATCGTAATTTTCAATCATAGGGATAACCTATTTAACATACATCTTGAGGAGGACATATGAGGTTATCATCCTATTGGTTTCCATCATGGGGAGGGCCTTCAAGTCATCTATTAAAAGAGGAAACGATTAATTGTTTTATATATTTAATCCGAAAAAATGTATTGGAAGATAATTTATTGGTAGGACCTTCATGATCACTCATTTTTGATGATTTGGTAAGGAGTGGACATCTAATTTCATTAATCATCATCCAATAAGAGGAAATCCTTATCCAAGATCATTTTTAGGACTATCATGAATGATATGAATATAAAAATGTGGAGTATATTTATAGGTCCAACTTTAGGAAGGACCATAAATTTATTTATTCATATTACCATGGGGAGATCCTCCATGGATTTTTTTCATTGATTTATGAAGTTTCAGTTCATTCTCAATACACTACAAGAATATGTTGATGATCCTCAAGGATGATGATGTCCCCGAGGCTAGATTTTTGATTTTATAATATAGATAGTCCCCATTGAGACCTCATTCTTAGAATTTGAGGTAGTGTGATTGTATATTTTACTTCAATTATAATTAGGACCTCACATTAATTAGAGTGACAGATATTACTATGATTACTCCAAGTTGGATCCTAAATTATAGACATATTGTGTTGTAAGGATTAATTATTTGGATAAAATAAGTGATCATTATCAATGGTTTAATTCTAAATATATTGGTTTATTTCATTGGATGATTATGGATATATGACTTCTCATTGGTTTCCCCAATAATATGTTGTAATTATTCAAGGATCTGACCATATATATGAGATCACTCATTGGTTTCCATCAGGATATTCCAACTATCTTGACATGACCAAACATGGAAAATAAAATCATTAATTTAATGAAATACTATAAAAATATTCCGATGAGAATCATTAATATGAGGAAAAATAGGAATATAATCATGATCTTATGGATGCACAAGAATATAAAAATGAATATCTCATATTGAAATATGGAAATAGAAATATCCATGGGCTCCCACTATATTTTTAAATTATCATCAAAAGTGTCTACACGGAAGTGGTCATTCTACTATGTTACTACTTGGGTATGATGGTGATCATGTCAATTGGTAATTGGGATACAATCTTATCAGTAACATATTTTTCCTATATATTTTTTTAGATGTTGAAGTGATAATTTAATTTTTTGTAATTTTTTGAACATGTATTCCATTTTTTAAAATGTGGCTTATTTAAATTAGTTAAATAAGTTTGGATTAAAAGAGAAAAAAATGTATAATTTGGTGTTTGACTATAGTTGTGAATATTTAAATGTTTTTACCCACATATATGCATGTACTAGCTCTTAAAAAATTGTAAAATATTTTTACCATTACGTATGAGATTATTTCATCTTCTTTATAGGGGTAAAAAACTATTTTAGGGATCTAAGTAAGGGTAACTATTAGTTTTCACATGCTGTGTAAAGGTAAGAAACCCGACACATATATATTTACATGTGATTTCAAGTGATATGTAATGGTATCCTAGATACTTCAATAGTAACATAATTCTAAACCCTTGATATTTAAGGTTTATAAAATGACCGATTCTTTACTAATGGTTTTCAATGGATCACCATTGGATCATAACATGACCCATGTTAAGATGAAGGACCACCATGAAAAGGGAGATTAGTTCAATCCAGCCACTAAAAAGGATGAAATATGACTATTAAAGTAATAACCCGGGTAATTTTTGAGTAAATAATTTAATTGTACTCATAATATTAATAAATTTAATTCTAGATTTATTTTAAATATAAAAATATTATAGAATGTTTTAGTTTAATTGATAAAAAAAGTATTTCTAACAAAATTTTGGTTTTAGGAATTATATGGTTTCATAAAGAAGCTCTATATCTGAATTATATTATTTTAAATTGACCAAATGTTCTTTATTTCTGAATTAAAATGTTTTAAAATATATAATAATGATTTTTTATAATTTTATGGAACATTTTATTTTCCCTGATTATTGAAAAATACTATTTTTTATTTAAAGTCCAATTTTAATATATGTATTTTCAAATTAAAATTTATATTTTTTTATTAAATTTAAAATTTCATTTTATCACCTTGATTATAAAATCCAATAATAGTATTTGGAGTGTGTGTTATCCATGATTTTTGTATAAAAAAATTTTATACTTAGAAATTAAATTTTCAAAAAAACCATTTTTCATATTATAGTGAGTAAAATATTAATTAAAATTTTAAAAAATATAGTAAATCTATCATGAAAATTGGATTACATATTTAGAGTTACTAAGTAATTTTTTTTAAATAGACCCCCTTTAGTTTTGGTTATTCGAATATAAATATTAGAATTTTTTTCCCATGATAAAGGTCAAATGGGTTAATTAAGTTAAACAAAACGTGACAAGGTTTAAAATTCATTCAATACCACAGATTTATTTCGATGTATTAGTATATTCCATTAATAATCATCTGTATTTATAAAATTTTAATTTTTTTTCAATTTATAATTGGTTTTCCTCTAATAATATTTGTGCAAAAGAAAATTTCCAAAATATCAATCTAATACATTTAAAATTGTAAATATTTACAATAGGTTCCAAAATAATAAATTTTCAATTTTAAGCAGTTATTTGAATTCTGAATTTATTTTTGATCATGTTGATATATTTTATATTATTAGTGATGAAATAATTTCATTAAATTCTTAAAAAATTAAAACTCATTTCTTGTTTAAGTAGTTGAAAAATAAACTAATTGATTATTAAAACTCTAAAATGTAGTTTTTTGGTGAATTATAGTGTAACAAAAATTTTATTGATAAATATATCATATTAGGGTTGCTTTTAAGGATTTTATTCTAATTAATTTTTCCATGTTTTTTCATAGTAAACTTTAATTAATTGTTTTGAAAATTTCATTAATAATATTTTATAACAAAAAATATATATTTAAATGATATAAAATTCCAAAACATCCTAAAATTGAAAAAATAATGGAATATGGTTTAAAATTTCAAAAATATTCCATTTATGTTTCATTTTTACAGATTTTAATAACTTTATTGTCCTTGAAATAGTAAAAAGAATTCCTATCACCTTAATTGTCAAAAGGCATAATGTATGGCTAGTACAAATAGAAAAGGGATAGAATGAAACTTAAACACATTCAAACATTATTGGATGAGTATAAATAAACTATTACAAATATTATGTTCTAATTATATCAATTTTAAAAATTATTCTCTGAAAAATAATTTGTACTATTTTAATACTGTACTAAATTAAAAAATATCCCTCCCCTCACTTATAATAGTGCACCTACACTCCAGTCTTCCTCATACCTTTTCATCTATCTAGATCATTAATTACAATAAAGAATAATTTTTTTTCATACCTAATTATCAATTAGAGGCCCTGGAAGGATAAAAAATATATCTGAGTATGTATTTTGGTATGAACAAAAAGAGATGATCCAAAGTTGAAGTATAATTGTTAACTGAGCATATTCACTTTATATATTCTTAATTAGTATTAAAAAATTCATAAGAATGATATAATAATAGCTCCAATATATTAAATATTATAATATTTTACTAAATTAATTTAATAAGATACACCCATATTCTATTACATCAAATGGAAAATTAAACCATCGATCATATGTATGACAGACTACCGCCTTCAAAACCAATGTATTTATTTTCAGTTATCACCCCTCAAGTTTGGTTATAATGATGGATTTAATGTGTAAATATGAAAATCCTAAAATATTTATCATTTTTTAAAGGTAAAATATCATCTATATATTTATCATTAAATCCATTGAAAATTTACAATGTTATTCATGCATATGTGTGGTTTACAACCTCTATGACATGATGCAATTCATTTTTCTTATTCACATAACATAGATACTTTATATATGTATATTAAAATAAATAACATGATATTTATGATACAATCATAATTCTATAATTTAAAAATCACATATACTTTCATTCCATCATTTTCGCTGAAAAATGGAAATGTTTCTTATGCATCCACATGGCCTACCATCTAAATTAATGTAACATAATTTATATTTTGTAACCATAACTAATGGTATGTTTTTTAAAAGTAATTAATTTACAAAATTTGTCATTATATAATGATTATTAGTTTGAATATAATATAATAGTTACCTTTTTAACCATTTTCGACTTACCAAATTAATTTTGGATGAAAAGGATGAATATTGTCAAAACAATCATTCTGAAAAGTATTGGCTAAGTAATTGTATAAAACATAATAATAAAAATTTAAAAATAAACATTAAAAATATTCCTAAGAATTTTAATAATTGACATATTTTTATTTAATAAATATTATAAGGAACACACATAGGGATTCATACTTTAGGTAAGGGACAATTTAGTTTAAAAACCATGTTATATATGTTTTAAATATTTATTTTCTAAAGAATTTTCTTCCTTATACATATTCTATAAATTATTTTATTAATGTATTTATATGGAAGTGAATGAATTATAAATGGTACTTTTTTAACATTATTACCCTCATTAAAAGGTATTGAAATATAATAGTTTTATAGATTTTATATTACATGTTTTTAAAAAATTGGAAAAATGAATGTTCTATTTTATTGCATTTGATGTAAATGGGTTATCACACCAACATAACCATTATTTTATAGTTTCTGAAAATTATATGATTTAAAATTTTCCTCATAGGAATAACCTCTTTCCATATGATCTGAGTGTTTTCAAATGTGTCTTAACTGTAATACATATATTGATATCAATAAGTACTTTTCCTGTGGGTGAAAATAATATTTTAAATGGAATATATGCTTTCATGTGTTAGGATTGTGATATGGTTCTTGAGAATTGTTTATGATTATTGGTGGTTCTATTGTTATCCATGAATGGGTGTTTCCATTATAAAAAATTATGGTTGGTTATGTTATAAACCAATGATGGGTTTTTCCATTATAGCCCTATAATGAGTTTAGAAATGATTTTTTTCTATTGATAATTACCATGGATACTAGCATGATTTCTTTTTCTATTTTTTAAGAGAGATATAGAAAAATGTACTAAGTTACTTACATGCCTTATATATTCTTCCAACGTGTTTTTTATGAAAGTCATGTTGTAATTTCCCATCATTATCTGAGAATATCAATTTCTTTTATTTTTTAATTATTCTATTATTTTGGTTGTGTTTTTGTCATTAAAGTATGTCATTTGAAAAAAAACACTCTTGGGATATAAGGAAACTTGATGATGACTCGAGAGTATCCATTACGAGATCATGTTGGAGAAATTGACTTAATGTTCAGGTATGTATGCATTTTTGAATAAATGGAGTACGTGTATATATGGGATCAGTGTCTCATGGTTTCTTGGTGAGTTGAAAAACTTTTAAATAATTTTGTTTAGTTTAAAAGGAAAATTTACTAATAAATCAATTGAAAAACATTTACATGTTGTAAAAAGGAATTAATAATAGTTTAATTTTTCGAGGGTTCTAATAAAAAAAATCAAAGGTGGTGGGTTTTTCAGAATATCCCATTAAAAAAATTTACATGATGTGTAATTACATTACAGACCATGTAAGTTCCTAACCTATTGTTTTAAACCTATTGTGCGGTTGAATTTCCAATTTGTTCAGTTGTAACTCATCTCCTCTCAAACCTAGTGCTTTCTTCAAGTGATTTTGGGGGTTCCAAATTCACTTTTAGACACCCCAGTTGTGTGAGTGATTCCTAGTAAGTCTTTTCAGTTAGTTTTCTTCATTCTCTTCCTTCTCCTCCAACCATTGAGGTGACATCCTTGGACTGATTACATTGTTGGTTTTGATCATGATCAATTTGTTCTAGAAACCAATTTTCAATCATCCCCACATTCTTACTCATGGGAGTTGGTCATTGTATTTTTTGTTTGATAGTTGTTTAAATATAGAGTGTCTAAATATTAACCCTATAGTTTGAAAATCTCATT
Organism: Viscum album; assembly: GCA_963277665.1. NCBI lineage: Eukaryota > Viridiplantae > Streptophyta > Magnoliopsida > Santalales > Viscaceae > Viscum > Viscum album. The sequence goes on along the minus strand of OY728126.1, from coordinate 555,954,445 downwards.
GTTTATGAAATAGTTTGATTGAACCATCCTTTTCTTAACCCAGATTAATTAAATAATAAAATGGATTTATTCCATGATGTACTTTGGTTTCAAATTTCTTTTAAATTGGATCATGGCTTCCCATGGGGTGAGTATACAAATATTATAATTGAAATGGATAAAGACCTACGGTTTGTTTAGCACGAAATGTGATCTAGGGTGATTTCTTTTAATAGAATCCATAAATTGTGTCTTATTTATTATACATATATTTTTAAATCAATTATAAATTAAATTAGAAGTTTATTATGACATAAAAATGGAAATTCACATAATTATCGATCGAGAATTGTGATGTGATACTGTGATATCCATGATGTATGATAGGGATTATGTTCCAAACTGTGTTGCTTAAAAATCGGGTTAAACCTTATAAATTGCTCATTTATATGTTCTAAATATAATATTTTGTGGGAAGAATATAGCACCATGATGTAATGATTATAAAAAAAAGGTATAGGCCTAGTCTGGGGTTTTAATGCTTTTAGGGATTTCGCTTGGATGTTGTAATGCTTATAGGGATTTAACCCATATTGGTGTGGCTATACAATGGTTTTATGGTTGTGGTTGGAATTTTCCTAAGACATGATCAGAGATATTATATAATTAATCTAAGTTAGATCATTTTACCATAGTTATATGGTTGTTGATGACATGGTTATAAGACATTTTTAGTGATATTTCAGTACGGAGCTGAAATATGTTGATTTTCAATTTTATTAATGGTTAAATTAATTATCACATCTTGTTGTTGATTTATTTCATACAATACCTATTGGACTGAATTTTTTATACTTGATGGTGGTGACCTACTATGTTATAATCAAGCCCTAATAAGGCCACCATTTGGTAACTTAGAATATTTTTCGAATATAGGTTTGGGAAAGGGAAAAGGTACTTACTATTGATTTTTTGTTTGCTGATAGGCTATAGTTTTGAGATGTGGATGACTTGGGGTTTGGGACCTGGGGAATTGAGTCTCCTATTTGAGTCATTTAGGATTTCTCATCTATTTTTCTTGAATTATATTTAGTTACACTCATGAATTTCATTAAGTTATTCTTTATTTATTAAATAAATTATCTGGGTTTATTTTATTATTGTCTTTCACTATGTATTTACATTGATTATTTCCATTTATTACTATTTTTTATACTTCTAGAACACATCATATCAGGGGGTATAGTCTCCCCAATATACTTTTCACACCCCCACTAATATTTGGTAGTCTCTGGCATATGGGGAGGTGTGTTTGAGGTCTCAAATCCATCCCTTTCTGACCATATAAGAGAGTGACAGATTGGGGGATGATACAAAGTGGTATCTGAGGTTAATGTTTTATTTTATTTTTACTTATAGTTTTGCAAAGGTAAAAACTACTGTATTTTAGGACATGGTAATGATAGTGTGAATGGGAGTAGCTAAAAAATTTATGGGGGAAATCGGAGTGCATAGGGATTGGATTGTTGTTCGTGTTGTGTTCCTATTACAGTTGATGTTATTTCACATTGGGTGATTCACATGTTGTGTGTGGTTGTTGTTTAATGATGTTTTTGTTTCTTTATATTTTTACTTTTGGCCCGGTATGGTGTGAGATGAGAATACTAGCATCATAATAGGCACATATGGATATATTGACATCCGTTGTTCATGAAAGGGGAATATCTATTTTTTCATGTGATATATACATGTCTATAGAACTATAACAAAGGAGATATGTTTCACTAGATAAATGAAATTAATTTTCATGTCATGCTAAAATACATGTAATACATGTTTAGAGAGACCATGAGTTAGTGGTTCTCTGTTACAGTCACATGTTTGGATAACCATATTGCAATTCAGTTCTCTAATGTGTTCATTTGTATTGTACAGAAAATTATATCTCATCATCTCTGACTCTAGTGATAGGAGAGTGACAATCAACATTTTACTAACACAGATGAACTGAAGCATCCTATAGTTTCAGATGAGCAGATAGATATTCAGATTCAAGACAGATTCCTGATTTTCATGTGATACATGGAAATAGATACTGTTCATATCATTCCTTCAATGTGTGAGATAAAGAGAGAGTTTCATTTATAGCATCCACCCATGATTACATGGGAATGGGGACCCTGGGAATATGAGTTCTAAACTAATTCACTCTAGATAATGTTCAAGAATTATGAAAAACCCTCAGATAAGAGGGTTAATCCATTCATGTATTTGTTTCGTGGATCTTCTAAGAGTTGGTGGGATACTTTGGAGGAATCTAGGTAGCTATATAATCAATCATTGAAGAACTTTGAGATGAAGTTAGTTATCCATTCCTATATAGATACCTTAGGGAATGAAAAATCTCATGAGTTCATATATCTGATGCATGCATGTTTATTAGTATGAGACTATGCTAGATGTTTTACCAATCTATTGAAAATTTCACCATCATTGGTAGCATATGAGATATCTATAGTGAGACATTTCTAGGATGGTCAATGTTATGAGATGATGTCACAGATAACCATTTTTATTTTAATCAACATTGAAGACATGATGAATCATGATCCTATCACGAAAGAGAACATGAGAGTGGTCCTGAGTAGAAACCATGTTGTTTTCGTAGGGTAATTTGGGAATTCTTATTCAAGAGGAATGGAGAAGATTTATGAATGTTTCCACCAAAAAACTAGTTGGAAGAGAATTTAGGGTAGTTGGAATCTATATCATGATCCTATTCTATTCCAATTTTATCAGTGTGGCATGTTTTGAAACAAAAACCACAATGTTATCACCCCATAGTTGAGTTGAATATCTGTAAAATATTGGATCATCATTAGAGGTTAGTTTAAAAACATTCTATAGAATACCAATGGTAGAGGATCATGACATGCACTTGAGTCTGGATAGGGCATATCCACCCCTTAGTAGGCTGGTCAATAGAGTTCCATAGGACGTTCAGTCTGAGGTAGGGGATGTGGAACTCCAGAACATGAGAAACTATACCAAAAAGGGGAATAGTTCAGGTTAGTCATACTGAATTCAGGGATATAAGGATAATTTAGTTGGACGTTATGTAGACTACTCTAGCTAACATGGATGTAGGACCATCTACCCTCAAAGGTATGATTCATGTATTATCTATATTATATTGTTTTTTTGACATAGGAGCATGCCATTTTTATCATATCTTTTTGAAAATATATAGGTAATGGGTTTGATAATATTATATGGTGTTTTAAACATTTACACACCATTGGCAGTGTGGTAAGAGAATATCAAATGTTTCAAGCCGTGTTCTCTAGAGACTGGTGGTTACCGCTTCTTTTGGGAACCATTTTTGATGGAAATGTCTAGCTTCAACATGATTATTAGTATGGATTAGTTAGTTCTATTCAAATAATATATCAACTATTTTAGGAGGATTGTTACTTTCCTATCTCTTAAAGGAAGCAACTATTCTCACAAGTGTGAGTGACATATTCAGGCTTGTCATGCACGACCAATTTAGTGAAGATTGGATTACCTCATAGCTCAGATTGCTTATATTTATCAAGATAATGGTGTAATGTAGTAGTATTATTTTCCACCATTGGTATAATTTGTTTCAAGATTTCATTTATGATGTTTTCTATGGTTTACCATCCAATTGAGCAATTTAGATCATGACCGATTTAGTGAAGGGATGTGAGCGAGTTTCTATGTCACCTTACCAAATGGATCCAGTAAAGCATTATGAGAATGAAGTTCATTTGGATGATCAAGAATCTTGAGTCTTCATATGGATTAGTATATCTCTATTGGTTTTTCCAGTTATCATTGCCAAAATTGATAATGGATCTTTGCGCTAATGTGTGGATTATAAAAGGGTGAACTAGATGACGATCAAGAACCAACATTCCCTTTCATGAATTAATGACCTTTTCGATCAATTGATTGATGATAAGATCCTATCTAAGATTGAATTGAGATTAGTATATCACTAGTTAAGTTTGAGACTATTAGATATACCTTGGACTTCTTTTAGGAGCCTATATGGATTGTATACATTCAAAGTGATGTCATTGGGGTTGGCTAATTCACCTATGGTATTCATGGACATACTGAATAGGATCTTTCATAGTTTTATTCATCAATTTTTGGTTGTTTTAATTGAATATATCATAGTGCACTCTCAATCAGTAAATAATCATTCCAGTCATATTGACTTCATCTTGAGTACATTATGAGTGAATGGACTACACACCAAGATAACTAAATTTAGTTTTTGTATTTATGAAGTGTACATCTTAGGCCATGTCATTTTTGGGGAAAGATTTTCAGTTGGCCCAAAAAATTTCTAAGACATGATATCTTGGGAGTAGCCGAAGAACATATTTTATATTCAGGGCTTTCAGGGATTAGTAGGTTATTACTAGCATTTTATCAAAAAATTCTCCCATTTGGAAGCACCAATTTTTAGGCTGTCCAAGAAAGAGGTAAAGTATGTTTTTTAGATTCATAAAATAGATATTTTATGAGATAATTGGAAGGATAAAATAATAAAAAATTGTCCATTTTTTTCAACATAATGTATATACCTTATGTTGTAATGGCCGATGTTTTACTCAGAGTATTTATGATGTTAGAGGATTGAGTGGTTGCTTAACGCTCTCGGTAGATGAGACCACATGAGAGGAATTACCCTACTCATGATCTATATATACTGGCAGTGGTAAATTCCTTGATATATTGGATACATTATCTCATGGGTGAGAGGTTTTTGGTATAAATGGATCATAAGAACCTTAAGTACATCATTTCTTAGTGGGACCTAAACCATCAATAATGGATTTCGGTCAAGTATCTCTAGTGCTTCATCTTCGTATTGGCTTATACACCAGGAAAGGAGAATAACAGTTTCAATTATATGAGACTAAATACAAATAAAGAGGTTGTAAAAGAGTCTTATGATGAGTGGATATTGATGGTCCACTTTATATTCATGCATACAAATTTTTAGAAATCTCAGGGGTGATTAGATTTGACCTCTATATGTGTTATACGTGTTCTTTTAGACACTATAAGGGAAAGAATGTTGTTTAATTAATCTAATTCAGTTTAAGATATAAAATATATTTTTGGGTGTCTCCATTAGTATGGTATCTTGGTAGTTACAATTCACTTTATTTACATGACTTAGTATGGCTTCCTACGGGCTTGCATGAGGAGCTGATGATGGAGAATTATGTTTCTAGATTGGTGGTTCATCCTAGTTTAATAAAGATGTATCATGATCTTTGTATATAGTATTAGTGGTCAGGAATGAATAAGGATGTGGTAATATTCATGGATATATGATTCAATTGTGACTAGGTAAAAACTGACCATTAGAGGCCAACTAAGGTTTGTAGCCTTTTCCCATTCCTGTGTGGAAATAGAATGATGTCACAATGAATTTTATGATTTCACTTCCCGTGATGACATGTAAGAATGATATTGTATGGGTTATTTCGGATTTAATAACTAAGTTATTAAACTTATTATTTATTAGGTAAAAATTTATAGTTTATGATCGTGGAAATATTTATGAGTATGAGGTTGTTATATTTCATGATGTTCCACGGAGTATCATTTTAGGCAGAGATCCTAGTTTCACATTTTTTTTCTAGAAGGGTCTTTAGAATGATCTAGGATCACATGTTATTTTACATAAAACCTATCATCCACATACCAACGATCAATATGAGTAGAAAATTCAGGTTCTAGAGGATATATAATGAGCCCGTGTTTTAGATTTTGGGGGTCAATAAGAGTAAACTATTGAACTCATGGTGTTTTCTTATACAAATATTTTATAGGAATCATTAAAAAAGGAATATATGTAGGATTTGTATGGTAGGATATTTAGTTCACCTCTTTAATGGATAGATGTAAAGGTATTAGTACTTGTTGGGGGTAGTCTCATACAAGGGGAATCTAAATAGGATCAGTTGATCTGACATCAGTTGTTGACCTCCTAGAGAAGGAATAAATAATATTACGACCATTTGATATGTCCTCTAGAATTCTAGGTTGTTCATAATGTTTTCTTATTGGTGTTTCATAGGTTATGCTAATACCAAATTAGAAAATAGAGAAATGTCGATCTTAGGTTTTTTGAGTACATTTGAAGTAGTGGAAAGGGCCGGTCAAGTAGCACACCATTTAGCCCTTCCACAATTCCACTATACCATGCACAATGTATTACACATGTCGCAACTATAGAGATATCATCTAGAATCTTACCATGTGATAGATGTAGCATACATCAAGATTTTTTATGATGAATCCTTCAAGGATTATTTTATATAGGTTGTGAATAATAGTGAGAAATATCTATAGGGTAGGACAATATAATTGGTTCAGGTGTAGTGGAAGCATATACAAATTTAGAAGTATACATTGGATACAAAGTCTGATATGATAACACAATGACTAGACTTGTTTGCTGAGATCACACAGTGATTCCTTGAGTATCTTAGGGATGAGATGGTATAAGGTGTGGAGGTTGTATGATCCAATATTTGTTTTCCATGTTCATCTCTATTTGATTTTTTCATTAATCATTTATTTTAGATGGGTTTTAATCATGAAAGTATGTCATTTAAATAGATAGAGTCTTGGGTTGCATGGAAACTTGATAACGTTTAGAGAGTATCCATGAGGAGATATTATTGGAGAAAATGACTTTATATTCATGTATATATGGTTGTTTAAATTAATGGAGTTAGGTCATAAATGGGGTATATATTTCATGGATCCGTGGTTATTTAAGAAACATTAAAGGAGGTTTGGTTTGTTTAAAATGAAAATGGGCTGAAAAATTACATGAGGAAAATTTACACATCATGTTAAGGGATAACATTTTGTTTGTTATTTCAAGTGTTATAATAAAATAAATATAAGGTGATATTTTTTTGGGGTATTCTACTAAAAATAATTACATGACTTGTAATCACTTTACAAAAAATTAAATTCATGACCAATAATATTAACTATGAGGTGTAGCTTAATTCTTATTTTTTTATGGCTGTATCTCTTCTTATATCAACACTTGATATTTCACCAGATTAATTTGTGGTCCCAATCTCCCTTATAGGCCTCCTATTTGAGTGAGAGATCACTGGTAAGTATTTTTGGTTTTTTTATTTCTTCTGTTCATTCTTATCTAACCATTTCACTCAAATAACTTGAATAATGTCATTGTTTGTTTTGATATGGATAATTTTTGATCTAGAAACCTCTTTTAAATCATCTAAAACTTCTTCCTTATGGCCTTTGTCCATTGAAAGCATTGTTGGATTGTCACTTAAGGGTATGATGTCTAAATTTCAACTCTATGGATTGATAATTTCCATGTCTATGCAATATTTGTGATTGCACCATAATTATTTGAACCTAAATTAATTAAATATAAAAATGGAATTATTCATTGAATTTATTTGGTTTAAAATGTATTTTTATTGTATAATGGAATCCCATGGTGTGAGAAAAGGATGATTATAATTGAATTGGATTGTAGATTAATGTAAGTTTATCATGAAAAATTACCAAGGGTGATTTCTTGTTATATAACCCTTAAATTGTGGATTACTTATTTCTGGTATAATTATTAATAAATTGTGAATTAAATTGAATGTTTATTATGAAATAAGATTGATAATTCACATAATTAATTACTAATAATTATTATGTGATATTATAATATCCATTCTTTATGTAAATGATTTTGTTCTATGCCGTAATGATTATATATCAGCCTTGGACCTAGAACATGCACTCTTATATGCTATAATATTGATATTGAGAGGGATTAACCAAGTCCCACACTCTAATTATTATAGATATCAGCCTATTACTTTTCCAATTATGTAATTGTTATAGATATTTCACCTGGATTGGTGTGGCTATACCATGGTTATATGGTTTTGGTTTGGATGCTCATAAGACATGCTCAAAGTTATTATTGAATGACCCGGAAGTGGGTTATATTCACATGGATATATGATTTTGGTTGGAATGTTCATAATACATTCTCATGGATATTATCGAATGGGGATAAAGTAGGTTGTTTTTTTATTTTATCAATGGTTAAATTAATTAACACAATTTATAATTTCCCTATTTCAAACATTTATTATCTGACTGGTTGGCTATAGACATGGTGGTGTCAACCTACTTAGTTATACTCATAACTTATTTGGGTTCCATTTGGTACCTGACCAGATTATGTGGATACAAGTATGGATAAGTTAAAAGGATTTTTCTGTTAACTACTTATTTGTGGATGGGCGGGAGTTTGGATATGTGACTGAAAAGGTGGTTGGGAACCAGGACATTGAGTATTGTATTTTATCATACATGTATTTTTCTTATATAGTTCTAGAATGACATTTAGTTACATTCTAGTATGTCATTACATAATTCCTTATTTATTTATTGGATTATTAATTTGGATTTTTTTGTCTTCCCCTATGTATTTCATATGATTATTTCTATTTTATTATGACATGTTTCTACTACTATCACAGTACATACCATGGGGTATAGTCTCTCCACTAAAACATTTTCACCCCTAATGCAGGTCAGCTATATAAAGTATACAAGGAATAATTATTAAGGTCTCATAACCATCCCTTTCCAGCCACATTATAGAGTTATCAATTGAGGGATGTTACAAATGTGATTTCTTATGGTAATCTGTTAATATTATATTTAAATAAAATTATATCTTACTTAATAATGGTGAAACGTATAAAACATTAGAAAATGTTTATGATTTTCTCATGATTCCAAATAATTTATTATGTTTTTTCATTTTATTTTATTAATTATTAAGAAATGTAATATGAAAATCATTGGTTATTTAGTTGATTTATTGGATAATAGAGCAATTATTTTGAGAGAAAGGATTATTTTGTAAAAGGAAAATTTTTATATGTATTAATATATTAAAATGTTTCTTTAAATGAGATTCTATTTCCATTACTGAGAATCTATTTTCTCATTCAACATTTCAAATTGTTTTCCGTAGGATGTTTTTGTCAACTATTGACAAGGATGATGTCACAAAAAAATTGTGAAGATATTTAATTAAAGGAAACCTGTTTATATAAAAAAATATGTTTATTTCACGAAAAAATTTATTTTAATTATATATTTCCACATTATGATATAATATTTTGTTATGTATGGGATAAGAGATAATTCTCAAAAAAATCTAAATTTAGTGATCCTTGACTTATTATAGAGTGAATTCTTGACAAAAACATGAGATAATGAATTTTGTTTGGATTGGGTTCTTATATTTGGTATTATAGGGAAGGAATAAAAAAATTAGAGTTAATAAAATGTTAGTAAATAGTCTAAAGATATTATAATTTATGGTTTTTCAAGATATATCATTATATGATTATGACGTTGCTTCATCTAAACAATTATTGTGTAGAATGGTTTTTTTCTTTGAAAACTGAGAAAATAAAGTCCGAATACATGGAGAAGAAAATATCTATCCAATTTAGAATCATGGAATGGGTGGAATAGAAATTTATTAGTTTTTTTTGTGGTGAAAAAGAATAAAAATTCATTAAATTGTTGTGGTATCCATAATATAGAGAATCCAAATATATTATAAAGGATTATATTGATATTTTAGAACATTATGAGATACACCCTCAAGTATTCCGTTGATCTTATGACCTAGTGTTAGTTAAGGGATGTATTAAATTCCTTTAATAGACAATATGTTTCATAATATTTTTGGATCATGAAATAACGACTCTATTTATTTACTATTTTTATGGTGAAGGATACCTATGGTTTTTAATGGTTAAGAATATCAAATAAATTGATGAGATTGATTCCTTGTATGGGGTTTAATTGAAAAATATATCGGTATATAAATAATTTCCTAAGGTTTTTAAATATATGATGGAATAAAAAAAAATTAATTTAATGAAAATATAAGAATAATCATTGGCCACATTTGAATACAACATCACCTAATTATAAAAATATGAATATGTTTTATCATGAATTTTCATAGTAAAATAAAACATTTTTACATAAGATTGAATCCATGATATTGAAGGGAATTAGCTTCCTATGTGTTCAAATGTTATGAAAAACTTGTTCAATGTGATAAGATGGTGGTAATTGAGTTCACTGATGATTAGTTTTTCCTTTTTAAAAACACAAAAAATAGGTCTATATAGAATTTAATGGGAATTAATCCATCAAATAAATATAAATGTATGAAAATCAATTTTCGAGTTGGTGAAATGAGTGGTATAAAACACCATAGGGAATTTATTATGAAATCTATAATGTGTTTCCAAATTGGTATGATTTGGAAAATAAATTATGAGTTAAATAACAAATATAATTGTAGAAATAAGACCAATATTGATAAATAGATATAATGGTGTTTTAAATTTATTGATAAGGGATGAATTTTTAAAGAAGAAAAAAATGGTAAGCAACTTGGGAATATGAAGAAGTGTGAGGTGAAATCCATTGTAACATCCTATGATGAAATTCTTCTATCAAATTATGTTGTAATGAGAAAATTACTTGTTTATCCATATTATTAAAAAGTGTTTTTAATTTCAAGGGTTACATATTTTTTCATTTTAAATAATTTTTTGGCTTAAATAAAATATACCCTTCATGAATCGAGGTAATATTTTTTAGTAAAAAATACACATGATTAATATTAAGGAAACATGAATTTAAAATGATAATACTGATAAAATCTATGGAATATATTTCACTTGAAACTTTTTTGTCTTTCCCATTATTGAATGCAGTGTTATTTTGTGTATATATTATCTTTCAATTTATCATGCTATAATAAATTATAGAGAAAAATAAATACGTTTTTTTAAATGTTATTTATTTTTAATAAAATATTTAATTAATACCATTAATAATTTTTTTTGTGAGAAACTACTAAAATATTTAATATAATCTTATCATGGTCATATTGTTGAAAATAAGGGAACTAATCATATATTTGATTTTCTGGTTGTAAAATAATACCTAGTTGTATCTTATTTGATATTACTAATATAAAACATGATCATGGATATGAATTTACTTTTGAATTATTGTTCAATTATAATACATTTTCAAAACACAATTATCAAATGAATTAGAAATAAATTACGGAATTGAAAAAATAATTTCAATATTTTCATGATAAAGGATTAATTTATCTGATAACTTCTCTATGTGGTGTTACTATTTTATTTGTTAAAAATAATGATGGATCCATGAGGATGTGAATTTATTTTTGAGTATTGAATAACTTCACTATTAATAATAAGTATTTGTTTCCCTATATAGATTACTTGCATGATCAGATAAATGGAGTTCATTATTTTTTTAATTTTGATCAATAGTAGGGGAACCATCACATGATGGTCAAGGAGGAAGAAATTCAAAAAATAGTTTTTTCATACAAGGTATGGGAATTATGAGATTGGATTTATTTCCTTTAGGATTATAGATCCTCTTGTTGTATTTATACATCTTATAAATAGAATTTCCCCAAAATATTTTGATAATTTTATGGTTGTGTATATTTAAAATATTTCGGTTTATTCTATATGTTACATGGATAATTAATACCACCAATGTAATTGTCAGAAAACCCTAAAAGAAATGTAATTATACCTAAAAATTAATGAAATCAGATTTTAGGTTATAGTAGATTACATTCCTTGGACATATGATAAACAAAGATAGAATAACTATTGATCATGATAAATATGATAAAGTAAAAGAATGGATACTACCTATAAAAATTAATTAGTTTCATATATTTACATTATTAGTAACCTATAACCAATTAATTATAGATATATCTTCACGATTATCTAACCCCATGATTAATTGAGCGTGATAATGAGTAAGGTTAATTTAGAAAATGGAGTGTAATAAATGTTTTGATGAACTGAAAAGATGATTAGAGAATACTCTAGTTTTTTCCAATCATGAAGAAATTTTAATGTTTTTATATATTGTGATGCTTCATTTAATGGGATGGGTTTTTTAATGTATAATGAAGGGGTAACTGGTTATTCTTCTAGAAAATTAAAATCACAATTTCAAAATTATCCTTCAAGTGACCATGACATAATGGTTGGGGTGTTTTATTAAAAAACTTGGATAGAATATTTGTATAGAATAAAGTCTTTAATATATAATAATAATAAAATTTTGAAGTATATATTAACTCATGAATATTTTATGAAGATATAGAGGAGATAAGTGGAATTCAAATAGAATTATGAATGCACAATTCATAAACATATAGATAGAGAACAAAATTAAATGATTCTTTTATTAAGAATGTTAATGTTTCATTGACTATTAAATTTAGTGAAAATAAGATTTTAGTTAATTAGTTAGGGAGTTTTATTAAAAAAATTGGGCATAAAGGAAATCCTTATGCATTGTTTTGAGTGTTAGTAAAATTTTATTTGTTATATATAATTAATAAATCCCCTATGAATGATAGTGAGTTATAGAACATGGTATATATATTTTTTAATAATGTAATGTTTCCTAAATTTAACATTAAAAAGGTGTCTTAATATTTTTAAAATGGTTTTGTTTTTTATGATACCCCAATTGAAGAAATGAATGTTGAGTGAGGTTTATAATTCCCTATTTTCTATTAATTATTATAGAATTAATATGTATATAGTCCTTTAAGAATTTTTTTCTCTAATTGAATGAAGATATAAATTAATGATTTTGAAATGAAATGTTTCAATTTTCAACTGGTTAAAGATAAACGCCAATTACCAAAAGGGTTGATTTATCCTTCACTAATGCATAAAGGAAAATTGGAGAATATATCCATAGATTTCATGATTATATTACCAAAGACAAATCAAGGTAGTAATACAATTTGGTAAATTGTAGTTCTGTTGACTAAATCTTATCATTTTATTCCCATTTAATATATTATGTCATTAGGTCAACTTTATCAAAATTATATTAAAGGGATAATTACATTACCTGAGGTACCTTATTAAATTATATCAGATAGTCATACATGATTCAAAAATATTTTATAGAAATAAATATATAAGTCATTGGGTTAATGATTAAAATTTAGAGAAACCTTTTTTCCATTGTGTAATGGACATTCAGAGTGATGAATTCAAACATAGATGATATTCTGAAAACATGTTTAACAAATTATCATGGATGTTAGGACCAATATTTAACATTCATATAGTTTTCTTATAATAAAGGTATTTATTATAAAAATAATATAGAACATTTGGAAGCATTATATTAAAAGAGTTGTCAAACTCCCACTTATTTGGGTGAAGGAGGGAAATAAGTTTTTGGGACAATAATTTTTAGATGAAATGGATGAGAAGAAAAAGACAATTCAATAACAATGATAATTAATTAAATAAGGGACATATGATATATATATTACAGGAGATAAGATCTCTTATTCAATGTATGTTATTAGTTTTATCTTAACACATCTCTATAGAAAAGTGTTCTCTATTTCCAGTAAAAATGGGCAGAAAAGTACAAAATTTATTAGACTACATCATATATCTTGATAATATTTAATCATTTTCTTATAGAATGGCCATCAGTCCTTGTTTATAATCAATAAATGAATTATTTCATGTTTTTTTTGTTAGGAAAATAATTTTTAGATGCCTCACATGTATTGAGCCTTAAAGTAGTTAAATGGTAATAAACCCATTTTTTGATGAATAAAATGTTAAAATTCCTAACCAAAATGTAAAACTGAAGAGGAATAATTTTTTTCATCAAATAAAAGAATTTTGGAAAACTCGCATGGTTGAAGATGCAACATTGGAATCAGAAAATTAAATGAGTGATAAACATCCACACATTTTTAAGTAATGAATAATTCTATAGAAGAAAAATATCCAGAATTATAGAAGAATTTAAAAACACACATAATTTTATAAAAAATCTTTTTAATTTCATGTTAAGATTAATTAATATGATTTTATAGATTTATATTATTTATAATAATAATATGTAATTTTTCTACTAAATGGAAAAATAAATATTTTTGACCAAATTGGGATTTTATGCATTTTATATTTTTATTTAAAATAAATATTTTTATATTCAATAATTTTTAATTGAAAAATTTAACATGTGTTTTAAATTTATAATTTGAAAATTATCTTAGAATAATTTTTTTATAATTTTATTAAATGATTGAATTTTTAATGAATTGAAAATAATGTAATTTTTTATTTTGAAATTTAATTTAATTTCAATTATTTAAAATGTAAAATTATACTTTAGAATAGTTAAAAATATTAATTTGGTCCAACTGATTAATAAATATATAATTATTTTCTTGGGAATGTTTTTTAAACTTTATTTTTTTATAAAAATATTTTTATACATAAAAATGAATTATCTTGAAAAACATTTTTAGTCTTACTTTGCAGTTATGATTTTAAATAAAATTTTACCACATAGAGAAATTTAATATATAGATAATTATTCCATATTTATAATAAGGAGGCAATATCCGGTAAATATGCACCTTCAATTTTTTGTTATTATGAATAATAACCATAATAATTTTATTATCACAATTTTGAATGTAAAATGGGTTAAATAGGGTCACACATAAAATAATATGGATTCAAATTGTATATAACACGTGAATTTATTTAAATTTATAATTAAATATAATACATAATCATCAAAAACATAAAACATGACCTTTTGTTTCCATTTGGTTTTTATGTTTTTATTAAACATATTTAAGTAAAAGACAATTCAATAATATCAGTCTCTACTTTTAAATAATATAACATTTACTGAAAAATTATGAACAAAATAATTTTAATAATTAATATTTTTAAAAAATTGAATGAATTTTTTGTATCTGTTTAAAATAATATTTATTTTTGTTCATGAAATAATTACATTAAATGCCTACTAAAAGCTGATTCAGTTCTAATGAAAGCATTCCAAAAATCTTGTAAATTATTTTTAAAATACTAAATTGTAAATTTATATGTGAGATTTATAGTTTACCATATATAATATAGATAAATATAAACTATTTTTGACATGTTTCCCTATTGTATTGGAATTTATATTTTTTCTTATTTTCTCAATGTAATATTTAGTGAATATTTCAAAAAATGACATTCATGATGTTTTTTTAAACAATTTTTAATAAAATGATTTAAAATACCTAAAAATTGAAACAATTTACCGAAATAATGGTATATAGTTCAAATATCATCCATGGTCCATTTATGGCTCATTTTTCCACTATAGTAACTTTCATAATACATAAATAGTAAAAATTATAAATATCACTAAAATTGAAAAAGGGGTTAATAAGGGGTTAAAACAAATACATAAGGGTGAAAACATCAGTTAAACATGCCAGAATATTAATTTATGATAGTAAATGGACTCATAGTCCTGTTATCAAAGAATTATATCTTTTTAGAGACATTTTTCATGAAGGTAAATTTATATCAATTTACTATTTTTTGAAATTCTAAGAGTTCTCTGCCCCACAGATATAAAATGGAAACTCCTCACCTCTCATTCTGACACCATTTGAGTAATATAAATTAGAATATATTAGTTCAAATCCCTTATTAACATACCTACCCATTTCATTGATGTCATTAATTGATCAATAATAAACATCCTTAGAAAACATTAGGTATAAAATCAAAGGGATTGTCCCAAGATGGTTAATAGTTTTTAACTGAGTGTTTTTATATTATTTATTATCCAACCTAATTAAAATATTCTACAACCATTATGAAATAAAAAAACCAATTTCATTAATATAATTTGAAGTTTTATTGTTTATTGAATATGCTGAAACCATTTATATTTCCATCAAATGAGGAATGAATCCATAATTCATGTGTATAGTGGACTACCGCTCCATGAACAGATGTCATTTTATCTCCTCCAGTACATCTCAAAGTTGGTAATGATGAAATATTTAATTTAGATATAAGATGTTAATGACCTATTTAACATTCTAGAAATATTACAGATCATTAGTATTTTTAGCATTCAATCCACTGAGAAATGATAACATCGTTCCTGTATATGTGTGGATTACCACATCCATGAAGCAATATTAATAATTTTTCATGTTCACATATCAGGGATACTCTAAATAATAATATTAAATAAACAAATATGATATCTATTATCTCATATTAATTCTAAATTGAAAAATAAAACTTATAATCTTTTCTTCATGTTCTTTTAAAATTAGAAATTTTACTTATGTGTGAATACGACTTACCATCTCTATTATTGTAACATAATTCATTTATTATAAAAAAATTTCATTTTTGGATTTATAATTATAATAATTATATAAATATTATGGTTATGTTGAAACTAATATTATTGAAAATATGGTATAATTACAATTTTAATAATAGTAAACATTTCAAATTTAATTTGGATGTATCACCATAACATCATCAAATAATCCATCATAGAAATAATTCATTATGTAATTGTATATGGAATGTTAATAAATAATGTCAAAATGACATGAAAATTATTATGAAGATAAATAATTTAGAAAAGTTTTTTATTCATCATGATAATGGATTTATTTGATGATTCTAACCTTATATAAGGGACACATTACTTTAAAAACCTTAAATTACATTTTTTCACGGATTATTATATAAATTAATTTCATCCTTGCCCATACACATAAAATTATTTTATTATTTTATTTATATGTACATTAATGTATTATAATGGAAATTTTATATTACTTTTGAACTTACTTCAATGGTATTAAAAAGTAACCATTTTAAAAAATTTACATTGAAAATTTTGAAAAAAAGGAAAAAGGAAAATTCTATTTTAATATATATAGAGTAAACAATTATTCCTTCCACCATAAAAATTATTTTATGATTAGAATAATTTACATTATATAAAATTATCTTTAAATAAAAATCCTACTTACCTATATTCTGTCTATTTCCAAAAATGGTTTTAAAGTTTATTGGTATTTTGATATCTTCAAGAGTTTTACTTGTGGGTGAATATAATATTCTTAAGGAAATTAATTCATCCAAATGTTAAAAATATATTGGATTGTATTAAAATTTTTATGATGATTGTTGGTTTTGATATAAAATAAGGTTTGGTAGTTCAATAATATAACATGGATGAGTGTTGATATTATAAACCATATATGGGTGGGTCCATTTTATAATTCCAATGTATTTTGTAATGATTATGTTTTCCATAGATCTGTGATTGATATCGACCATAGTGGTAATTCAATTTGTAAGACTGATATGGAAAATTATGTCCCATGATAGCAAAATGATTTACCTACTCTTTTTTTGAGATTTTTCCTAACTGCAAGGAAACATCTATGAATTTTTTTCTTCTTTAAGATATGTTATGATATGTATTACGAAAATATTTTGGATTATATGTTGATTTAAAAAATAAGAAATTGTTTAATTTTTTACAAATATTTTTGAATTACGGAATTTTTTTGAAGTACTTGGGGACTTTTTCGATTCCTTTATTATTTTTATATGTCCCTTAATGATCATTTTTTCATCCCATGAATTAAAATGTTTTTTTTTCATGTTTCTATGTATTATTAGGGACAATGTTGTGATCAACATGAAAATTTAAAATATATTTCATCGATTGAAAACACGATATATCTTAATTATCATTATTATGGTAGAAATGGTTATTAAGAATAAGTGTCCACCATGTGATGTAAAATTAATCTATGTAATGGTGATGAACTAATTATCTAAAACTCCAAACCTTATAGTACCTAGAAATTTAGTTTGGTGAGTTTATAAAAATAAATATTATGAAATGTTTTATTGAAGGATCCATATAATAAATATTAAACTTACTTTACACCTTAGTGAGGCATGACATAGTGAACTCACCGTAGAAATACATTTCTGAAGACACAAATCAATATGTATGGTCCTCTAGTACTTGTAATGATTTCATTTCGATGATGAATGGTGAGGATATTCTACCGCCGAGTCCCACCATCCACATGATATTGTAGCTGTGTTCTATCTCCAAGCACTATACTACTTCATCCCTCTCAAGATACCTATGCAAGATATAAATTCTATTCACTATCATTATCAACTAATATAAAAGATTCTATTGGTGCCCACTTTTACAACCATTATCCCATGATACTTCCAGCCTCCTATTGATGAAGTACTACCATAGTCCTTGTCTCTACTAACTTCTATAATCACAATACAATCGACAAGAGTAGTCTATTGTCACTACCATAATTGCTCAATACAAACTTTATTTCGAAAATACAAAGTTGGTGACCCTAATGATTATAAATATAACCACTAACCTAAATTTGAAAATAATTGTTCATGAATGTAATCACTCTAAACATACATACATCTATATGAAAATATAAAGGTTTCACTCCATGTTTGATAAATCATTAAATGGAAAAACATGGGCAAAAGAAATCTAAGAGAAACTGATTTTCCTACTCTATGGATGAAGATATGCACCCGTGGATAATGTGAATACATTTTTGGAATAATAAACAAAAAATCAATTTGTTTTAGAAATATTTCAAGACATTGATGGTTCAATCTTAGGTCGGGGAACCTCTCTAGGAACATGAGTACCAATATGGACCAATGATGTGTGATTCTAGATTCCATTTGTAATTTCTACCATGGAAAAGATAAAGATAAATTGAATCAAGTTATTGGTGAAAATGAAGATATGATAATATTGGATTTTAATGTTACATGCCCCCATTATCTCTTTCTTCAGTAAATAAATTAAAAAGGATGCATTCAGTTAGAATAAAAATAAGAAAATTTGACTGAATTCATCAATAAGAGATGTTCATGAATTTGAAGTAGATATTTTTAGATTTAATACAGTGATCCATTGGGCTTCCAATGAATATAAATTGAGAGGACACACTATTATATAGGATATTAACTACTTCACTATGGAATTAGGCTATTTGTCTTTAGTTTTTTTATAGATCAGGTTTAATTATTTATCTGGTAATATTATAAGAATATTCTAATAAAGTTGTCTTCTATTATTATTTCCTCTCTCTATATATATCATTATCTATCATGATCTTTTGCACTAATGATGATGTGTAATTGGGAAAATAAATTTATCAAGGGAGTAATTTTGTGTTTAACTAGAGTCGATGTTTAATTAGAGTCTATGATTAATGTAATCACTATGATAATATAACTAGTGTAAATTTTTAATGTAATCATTAAATTCAGAAGTGGGGAAGAAGTAGGTGTTCACACATATTATGGAGTGTTCACACTATGTAAATATAGAAAAGTAAAATAAAGGTTCTATATGGATGAACATATATAGTGAAATTTGTGTTTTGCATACTATATAAATTCATATTATCATGTAATCTTCATGTTAGGTTTTTTTTCATATAATTATCATTATTCCATTTAATTTACCACATTTATAAAATAATAAAACACTAGAAAAACAATAAGTTAATTAGAATTAATTTGAGATTTAATGAAATGCTCTAAAAGTGAGGTGAATCAAGTTAACCACTACGTTACTCTAACAAAAAAATTGTATAATTTTCACCTCCCTATGATAGGCACGCACAAACATAGAACCATTTTTGATGATCCAACAGGTCTTTCATTCATTAACCCTACTCAAATTTTGTAGATAATATTATTTTTTAATACATATATATATATATATATATATATATATATAACTAAAAAATTAATATCTCACCCACGACTATTGAGAATACTATTTCATTATTTTATATCTAGGTGATAGGAGTGTGGTAATAAAATTATGGATATAATGAATTCTCGGATCATATAATGGTATTATAGAGGACATGAAGGAAATAGTTTTGGAATCCTTTCTCAGGTATTTGAATATGAAATTCCACTAATTTCTAGATTTTTATTAAGGATTGGTATTGGAAGAATAAGAATCTTTCTTAGGCCCTATCAAGTTTTATGATTATGTTATTGAGTATTAGGCATTAAATGAATACTATCATAACCAAAAGTATCTTATGATCTAGATCAAAACCTACCATGAACTCATTGGGAGTGATTACAAAGACGTTCCTACTAATCTACATATGCTATATCAATAGGGATTGACATAAATTTGGTATGGTTATGCATGTGATGAAATTAAGCATGATATTTTGTTATTGAAAAAATAAAAATTAGTACCCCTCTACATATCACTACCTTTGGAAGAATAAAAAACCACCAAAATTGTTGAACATGAATAGAATATAGATGTTATTGAATAACTTACTTTGTCTAATTAAATTTAACACTATGTGTATCTTTCATCTAAAGTAGAGATTGATGATGAAATAACTCTGGGAGATGATATATTATTGAATTCATAATGAACAATTTTATTGAAACAAAATTGAGTATCAAATAACATTGTTTTTAATATTCATATTCAGCCAGCTCTTATCTTTCTTGGGTAGAAGTTGATGAATAATGAGATAGACTAAATTAGTTTCATATAGATCACCCAGAACATGATGAATAGTTATTAGATGGAGAAAATTACGAGTTCCAAGTTGATATTCCTAGTAAATTGAGAAAAAAGATCCTTACAAATACCTTTAGAAAGCATTGGGTAGGGAGGAATAAGTTGTTCAAGAAGAAATTTAATGGAAGGAGCGCCCATTCATTATCCATCCCCACCATTAACATTGTACTTCATTACCATTAGTGTTGATGTAATACACTCTTTCCATAGTTTCCTAAACAACACGTATGGAAAAAGTTTAGTTGGAAGGATGAAGTGTTGGTGGATAATATCAAATAAAATCAATGAAATATTAGATTTCAGATAGTATACGATACTTCTATTCTATAGGCAGTTAAAAAATAGGTCCCACATAGGTGATTAAACCAACTGTTATCATTATACACATTCACATTACATATAAGATATTATAATTCAATTATTAAATATGAATTATGGTAATTAATATATAAGGATGCATCCCAATTCATCTCTATCATTTTTATCTTTTAATGAAATGGTATTTGTTCTTTTATGAGTAATTTTATTTTGTTGGTCGATGAGGATGGAACATACAGTGAGGAAAAAATATCATAAAGAATAGAGATAACTATAAACCAATTTAAATGGGTGTTAAATTATACATTAATAATATTTTTACTACATATAATTATAGAAATTATATTTTAAGCCTCAAAGTATAATTTTCATGCACAATCTAATTTTTTTTTCAATAAATGACTTATATAGGAGACATGTGTTACATTTGAATCTCATGATTAACTATTTGTAATTTAAATTTTAATAACATTAGATGATTAATAAAGGGAATTTTAATGATAACATTTATTCAATGATTTAATTTTAATGGACCATAATTTTAAGGAATCTATAGTGGTAATGTAAATAGAATTTCAAATATTTTTTCATGGTTCATATTTTGGAAATTTTTGTGGACTAGTTTTTTAAATGTTTTCTAACCCATGAGTGAATATCCCAAATATTATATCCCATTATTGAGAGGTCTTATAGGGATAATTCTATATTTTTTTCTAGGAGAATATATTTGGACCGATCTTGGGCCATGCCACCTACTAGAACACACATTGGAGGTTGTGAAGTCATTTACTATGAAATAATGCATTTAATAAAATTTTCTGATTTTTATTGATTTATCTATTTTTTATGACCATATTTTTCATAAATAATTATATATCATATATAATCCATGATTTGAATCATCATTTATGATCGAAATTTCAATCCAAAACATCCTATTCCTACCATACACAATGAATTTTCATGATTTCTAAATGTGGATGTATTGGAGTTGGGGGATTCATATAATGGATAAACTATACTATAAGTAATATGTATATGGGTTCAAATTTTTTATTGGGTAAAGATCATGATTTAATTTATTATACTATTCTTCCTACCCCTATTGAAAAAAATAAATGAATAAATTTAAAAAATAAAAAATAAATGTTTGTTATTTAGGAGAATACAAAATTACCATTTTTGAATAATGTGTTTTTTAATTTCAGGTTATATGGTTGATGTGAGATTCATATGAAGAATAATGATGATAAAAATAAAAAATTACCTAACATATTTGTTTGAAATAGGAATAAAAGTAATAATATTAGAGAAATATTAAGTGTTTGTGAGTAATTCATTAATCCATCATTAATCTAGAACTTTAATTTGAAGTTGGGAAGAGGGAATTGATAGATTTTGATGTGGTGAAACTCAATAAACTTTACAATTTATACCATTCATTATTACTTATGGACAAACCAAAACCATTAACCTTAATTTTTTTAACATCATTACCCACCAACATGAAGCCTCATTTTAATCATAACCATTACTGAAAATTAGGCATTATTTATTGTGTTTTTGATTTACATAGTGAATATGGTGTTTCATTTTCATTATTATATAAAGAATCATGTACTCATAGAATGATAATAACTCTACATGAATTTTAACCATGAGAAATTATATAATAAAATATTTTCTAGTGAGATAGATCACAATACAAAATTTTTAAGAGTAAAAAATTGACATTATTAAATATAATAAAGGAAAAGGCCAATCATTTTACAATGGGTAAAAGTAAAATACATGGATTTATTGTTTCATTAAAAAATGTGATGTCAAATTGAAATTTTATATGGAACATAAATATTTAATCACCAATTAGCAATTAAATTTTATTCATAATTTTATATATAAGAATTGGGATAATTTTTCCCTTATATATTACTTTTAGATATTTAATTCTTATAGATAATATTGGTTTACATGTTGGAGTATTTTATGAAAATATTTCTTTAATGAATATTTTTAACATTTTTATGGTGAATTTTAGTTTTTTATAATTATTTCCAATGTGATTAGTATTTTTTAAAAGCGAGGGTGAATTTAATTTAAAGATTTTATTTTGAGTAAAAGAGATGAAAATGATGAAGTTGGAGGTTTATGGTTACTTATAAAAAATTATATGTTTTTTACCCATATGCATGACCTATAACATATGTAAAGGTAATAAATGTTCTACTGATACAGAAGACTATATTCTAAAATATTTATATGGGAATCTAAATGATTTCATACGATATGTATAGGTAGTGAAATGCAATTATGTTCTACAAAATGGTATGGATTCCACTAAAAAAGGGTTATATAGACATTATGTAAAGGTTAAAAAACTAATGTGTGAAGGTACCATGGGTTTTAAAGTGTTATGTAAATGTAATGTTTTTTTATATAGGTTATATATTGTTAAACTATCCCCATGTATGGTTTACAGGACCAAAACATTCACACTATAAGTATGCCTTGGATCACCAATGGAAGATGATGTGACCATTGCGAGGATATATGGACACCATGAAATGAAATAGGACATATATTTGGCCATTTTTAATGTTATATGATGATGTTTAAGATAAGGAAGATTACTCTACACCACAGTGAGGCTGCTCACGGTGATCTAAATTTAGATGGACTCTGTTGAAGACCTAAATCACTATTGGTAGTTCTTATAAGAATAAGTTAATTTCTTATAGAATAAAAAAGATAAAGAGATACAACCATCGAGTTCAACTGTAGGAATATTACCCTCCCTATGAGCTACCGCCATAAAATATGCTATGCCTACCATATTTCTTTACATGTACCCACCACCATAATTTTCTATCACCAACAACTATGTTACCTCTACCCTATTTTGACACCGCTATCACATGCAACTCTTAGCCTCCTACTGATGGGGTGATTCCACCGACCTTTCATTTTCAACTTTCTACCATCATGATGCAATATACCAGAAGAATTCCATTAACATTATTTTAAGATAAATCCCCACCACTATTTTACATGGGATGATTGAAGGATTATTATATGAAAGGATAATATTAAACAAGAAACATCCAACCATTAGGAATTTTTATGACCATACTGAAAATGTATTTGTTTTGAAGGTATGGCATGAGTTGCACTACACCCATATTGAAACATACTACATCCCAAAGTGGGATGAATATCTCAAAATAAAATTGGTTTCCCTAGCCATGTATTTTTATGAACTATGGGACATTATGAATTATTTAGAGGAAGAATAAACAACAATATTAGAGGTGTGATATTGATATTTGGATACAAATTAATCATTCTTGTACTGAGTCACTCTACATGCATATGCATAAAAATATGACCAAATGGGATTCTAGGTAATATTACATATAGAATTAATCTTTGAGAATTCATAAAGGTAAATTGATTAATAGTATAGCTAAAGTTGAAGATATGAAAATATGAGAATACAAAGATAACACACACACACACACATTGATAGAAAAATTAAATAGGATATCATCACAGAGAATAAAAAAAACAATGAATGAATTAAATCATAAGAGAGATACTGAATTTTGAAGTAGAGACTTGGAGATTCAAAGGGAAGAACCCTTGAGTTGTTAATGTTTATAAATTAAAAGGTTGTGTTGTTATACATGGGATCAACTACTTAACTAAGGAATTAGGTAACAATTTTTGTTTTATACTATATCATATTTTAAATTCATTTTCATGTTTCATTAAATGAAAATTCAATAGAAGTATTCTTCTATTCAGATTGTCTATCTCTACCTATCACTATATCAGTATCACTCTCTATCTTTATCCACAACTATTTATTGTAATCATAATAAAGAGTAACTAACCGATGGAATATCCCAATTGAATAATTTGGTGTTGAGGAATTGTATGTATTACATTTTAAATTTAGATTAATATAATAATGATCTAAAACAATATTTAATCCATAATGTAGTTATCAAATGATTAAATAGTTATTATATAACCATTATCTGATTATTTTTTAGGTGTATATATATAGTACATAATGATTAATTTGTAAACTATATTTTTAAAATTACAGTAGAAGAAGGTGTTAAAATACAATGTTCTGTGTGAATTAATCAATCATTGAATATTAGAATAATGATTCTCTATAGATGAATCCCTCTAGAAAAAATATATTATTTTCTCACTATATTTTTACTATTTTACATGGATCTTGCTTGTTATTGATGATTTTTAATTACAATCTCATTTTTTCACATATATGAAATTACATCAAAAAATATAGAAAACACTAAAATGACACCATAGTAGTTAAAATTAATGACATATTGATTGAAAGAATCCTCATGTGAGACAACCCTATTCACCCTCTATGATTAATTATGAAAATAAATTATAGATTTTCCAAAACATTACAAAAATTACATAATCATACACGTGATCTTTAAATAGAATATATTTTTAGGATTCAAAGGTATGAGTAAAATAATGTATATGAGCCTAAGCCTAATCATTCATATAATTATATAGAAGAATATAATAGGTTGGAATAGGGATATTAGCCTTCTCTTGATCTTATATTGAAATATATTGGTAAAATAATTTAGTGGAAATAAGGATATAGTCATACAATTTATATAAATACATAATAAGATATTTATATTCTCAATTGGGAATATGATTATGAGAGTCCTTATAATTTTTTTTCATAGTGTAATAAAAATGACCATTTATGAAAATAAGGATATTATCTTTCTCCTAAGTTATATCTAGATAGTTCACATTAAATTTTATTTGATAAACATGTATATAAACCTACACTAGATCAATAACCAACATATTTAGGCGAGATACATTAGTATGAGTATGAATAAAGATATTTTCTTACTATAAAAAAATTATAACATGATGACAAAATTCACCAGTGGGAATAGAGATATGATAACTCTCATGAACATTTGTCAAAATAAACAAATGAAAATATCCAGTAGGAATAGTGATATGTACTTAATCCTATGTTTACATTAATATATTCTAATAAAAATCTTGATGGGAAAAAAGGAAATGAGAAATATCTTGATAATTTTTTAAAATATATTAATGATGCTACTATATAGGAATAAGAATATTATCTTTCTCTTTAGTAACCATTATAATATTCAACCATGAATCATTTTAAATGTTATAATATGTATATAGTCTTATTTAAAATATCCAATGGTCCATATTACCCAGATAAACATCCAATTTGATAAATGTTTTTAGAAAACCATAGTGGATATACCTATGGTGGATAATTTTTTATATTCTAGAGAGTTGGGGGTTTTATAATATTAGAAATAGTGTTGGATATTTGTATCCCATCTAATAAGGTCTTGAAATTCCCTAAGAAGGTATCCATAATCCTTTTCCACCTCTATGTGATATGTGTGTGATATATGTTTTCACTATAGGGATAAACTTCCTAAATATTGGAATTATGTTTTTAGAGCCACATTCATCACCATTGTTCATATTTGATAGAGACATCATTGAGAATCCATTTATTATTGGAATTTAGGATTCATCCTTGGAGTCATGATAGATTCATTTAAATGATACTATTATACAAGGTAATTCGATGACTCGAAGTAGTGGAACAAGATTGGTTATAGTTTATCATAGAGTTCAAGTCCCCAAACAACCGTCTATTTGATGTATATGTTTATGGGTTTTACTGATCATAAATATAATACTAAAGTTCATGGATGATTCATCAGTATATCAAGAAAGTTTGATCTATCAGGATTTATTTATTGATTCCATTTTATTGTATTGAAGAACCAATAGGTGAAAATAGCCACAAACATGAAAACTATTAATGAATCATAATTATACAAGGAATAAAAATTCAATATATTTCATTATTAATGTATTTCACATCGAATTATCCTTAATATTTCCAATGTTCCCCAAAACAACACATTTTATCTTTGTGTGGAAATCCTTTCCAAATTTATGTAGTAACTTTTATATACCAATTAAAATTATTGTTTTTGTTTGTTTATAGGATGGGAGGCTATCTCATTTCATAAGGATATATAATGACTATTTCTCAATATCTTATATGATTAGTACATTTTCATAAATACATTAAAAATAATAACGTTTTCTACCTCCTGGTGAGTCATTAATTAATGAAACACATTTATGTGAACATCTATATGTATCATTGGGTATCTATCATTCTTCTCTCATGTTTGATTACACAATGTTTTACTGAATCACATATATGATCTCTAGAATTTATCATTATATAGAGACGAGGTAGGTGTTTTCGAATTGGTAATGGGCCTATTATAGGGGATTCAAATATTTACTTATTAAAGGAATAATAACTACTATTGTCTGAGGTTTCTTTGTGAAACATAGATTATATTATACAATTTTGTGGTAAGGATAATTTGGGTTTCTTTTTAGGTTTTCATGCCATGATTTTTTTGTTTCTTATGGTCATGCATCAAAATCATATTTTACTCCATTTATTTTTAGGAATAATGTTCTATGTGGTAGAACATAAAATCCATATAATGAAGAGTAATTATTTTTATTTTACTGTAATGTATCAAAGATCAATTAATGAACATTTTAATGTCATGTATTCAAGGCCAATGATCCAAACATGGTTGATAGATTTATTCACACATAACACTAAACATTAAAAACTGTGATATATTTAGATAAAATAGGAAAAATTATATATGGAAAATAACCATAGTTTATGAATGATCATGAATTAATAGGATTTCCCAATTTATGATATATATATATATATATAATGAAAATAAATATTACTATTAATATGAATTGAAATCAATTAGATTACCTATGATTTCTATTAAGATCATTTATTATGTAGAATAATATTTTTTGTAAATATATGTCTATTATAAAATTTTAATTTCAATGTCATGAAACATATGATTAACGGTTTTAAATTATGATTTAAAGTAAAAATTTGTTAACCAACATTTATTTGCTATATAATATGTAATATGTCCAATAACAGTAATGATTTGAGAATGACATTTTCCAATAAAAATGTTTTGCCATTGAATTGTATAAATATATTCAAAAATATAATTTATAAATTTGGAAATTTTATTTTTATATTATAACATAATTTTTTTCTTGATAATGAAAATATTAGATAATGGTTATTTTTTGGGATATTTCTGAAATACTATTTTTTGAAGGTGAATAGGGAAAAAATATTGATTTTGATAAAAAATGTCACTATTTTCAAACTCTGTCATTATAAAAGAAATAATGATTTTTTGAAATATATTATATAATATATATAATTATATGTAAAAAAATTTAAGGGACAATGTTGTTCTTATAAAACTCATGTTTACCTTTTTGGAAACAAAATTAATATTATACCCTTAAAACTGGTTTCATTCTATTAAAATAAAAATTAATTATCATCAATTATAGAAATGTAATCTATATCAATTAATTTCATATTTTTAGTTAAAATTATTATATTATGCAATAATTTAAATATTGGTTTTATGATTAATATTTTTGTTACTAAGATAAACTTTAATGACCACTATAATGATAAAAATGTTATTTTCAATGATTAATTTTATTAATATTGTGTAATTTTTATCCCATAATTTAAATGAAACTATTTTTTAAATATTATTCTTAAAAGATGTTTACAAAAAATTATAAATATATTAATAAACACTTAATTTTTATCCAATTATATAAGATGATGAACTCATAATTGTAAAAAAAAAAATTAAATGAAACACTTTTTTCATATATTAATAATGTTTCAATATTGAAGTTAATGTATTAATATTTTAAAATTGGATTAGATTAAAAAAAGAGTATATTTGGTTCCTATACCTCAAATTTTGGAAAAGGGATTTATTTTTTATGTTTTTATAAAACATAATTTTTTTAGTTTAAAACATTTTTCAAATTTTAAAAAATAGATTTAGAAGTAAAAAATAGAAGGAAAAATGTATGAAAAAATGTTTAATCCATGTGTGGAAATATGTGGTTGATTATTTATCTTCCAATGATACACAAATAACCAATTATTAATGACCTTCTAATTCATTAACCTTTTAATAGTGTTATGATATCCTTGAATAATAAATATTGGTCCCAAAAGTTCAATTTTCATCATTTATAAAAGAATACAAATCGACGAATTTATGAAACACCAGTTCATTCTAATTCCATAATAAAATAATAAAATTATTCTCCTAAGAGAGTCCTATCACTTGGAAAATAATTAGGGTATCAATTAGTTTCCATTATCACTTCAATTCCAGGGTGACTTAAAAGGTAAATTACATTATTCTAAAGTGATTATTTCATTATCCTTACCTTTTATTATTAATATTTCTATTCTAATAATACCATTATTAAGGATATATTATATCCTATGTATAATATTCATAATAATTTTACATTATATTATTGGAAATATTCATTCATTCAATTATATCCACAAATAAATATTTTTAATGTTAACCGTGTTTTGTGTACAGAATCACCTATATACTGTAACTTTTTTTTTCATTTTTCATATTACTTTTTTTAATTATCAAAATCATCAAAAAATTGAATATAAAAAACCTAATTTATATAAATATTAAATTTTTATTATAATATTATACACTTTTTTTAACAATACTCACACATTGAGATATATAGTGTTCTTATTTCTTTTGGTTTAACCAACTACATGAATAAGGATTTAAAACACAGTCATTGATGTATTGGAGACCATATATAGTAATATTATTATATTATTATTATAAATTAAATTTATTATTATTTAATTTTTTATTTTATTTTTTATATAACTTATTATTTTAATATCATCTTTGATCAAAAAAATCATATATATATATATATATATATATATATATATATACCTACACCAGGTCAACACACTCACAAACAGAAGAAAAATAGTTTTATGAAATAAATAGAATATATTAATAAATTATAGTTTTAAATTAAAATTGATGAATAAGTTTCATAATATTACATATAGTATTTTTTTGATTATTCAATAAGTTATTATCATAAATAGAATGAATATTGAACCATGTAAGGGATTTCAACACATATTTTTCTCTTTGAGACATGTCTGGAATTATGTTCCTAATATTATTTATGTTGTTTACAACAAAAAATCAATATATCATATAATTATTGATATTTTAATTGTTATATTTAACGTTAATTTAAAATAATTCTCTTTAAATAGATTTTCATTTGATTTATTCTAAATATATAATGATTCTCTTGGGAATATTTCAATTTTTTAGACATTTTACATGTGATGCACCATGATTGTTTATGGTATTATATTGATATACTATCTAATGAATGTCCTATTAATATTAAATCATAATTATTGGGATAAAATAATAGAAATTATAATATTTCCTTCAAATTTCATTTTAGATAATTCGTACCCTAATTGTTATAGTTTTTGGTTACTCAATTTTCATTCATTCAGTTATGATCATTCTCATAAATCTACTTCTTATAAGTTTGGAACATTTTTCCCTTTTATTTTTTGGGACTAAGGAAATTCATGACCCAAATCACATTCCTTTGAGTAATACCATTTTATCTTGAACCTTGATTTTCCAATATTGGGTCCTGCCACCATAATATCTTATTCTATGTTATTTGTTTCCCCCTTTTAGAAAATGATATTTTATTATATATAGGTTTTTATTAGTTCATTTTATAATGTGTGTTTTTAGCAATGGTATTTTAAGAATAAAAAAAAGTTATTTTCCTTTCAATTTCAATTATTTTATCTTCTTCCCCTCATTTAAAAAATTTATTATTTATTTCTATTAATGGATACATTATTTTAATTTCAATATAAATGTTAATGTTTTCAAGATATTTCTCATCACATTTTAATATTATTCCACTGAATGCGACATGTATATTTTTATTTTATGACAATATAAATAGTTTTTCTAATAAGTTATTTTATGATGTTAGTTTCTTATCCCTTTTAATTTTCAAAAGGATTTACTGTAATAGGATTTATGTTACAGATTTATCCAATATTTAACATATATAGTTAGAATATATATGTTTTAACTCAGAATATCAATCAATTAGACTTAGAATTTATTCTTACATAATACTATTTGATAAATTCATTTCCAATGAAGTTATTCATATATTTCAACACCATTATATGATTCATTTATTACATTAAGGATATATTCTTTTGAAACTATAAAATTTTATTGATTTTATTGTGATCACCTAGATTCAAAATATAGATTAATAGGGGTTATTTTTATCTCTAACATATACCACTTTTGTTAAAATGATTTTAGTTTATGTGATACTTACATATAATTTTATTCAATTTATTGATAGAAAAACTATTGAAAATACATATATGTGTTATTATTATAGTGAAGTTTATTGATTAATCATGAATGTATACTCTACATTATTTAAACATCAACCTTCATTCTATAGATGGATTATGATTATTCTATCCCTTATTGACATAGGGAAAATTATCCAAATTACCTATGTTGTTATTAAAACATGGATGATTATTGGAATATTGACACTATATTTAATAATCATTGACTATGTTTCATCAGGTAAACTATGATAATTTTATCCATTTGATTGATATGGGGAAAACTATTGGAATTATTTATTTTATTTTCCAATAATGATAATAATAGGACATAGTGATTTTTATTATTTACTTATTACCTCATAAAATGAATGCATTGGAATAACATAAGTGATGGGTGATCCCTAACATTATATAGCTATTTTATGCATCAATAAGTCTCATATGACAACAATTATTGGTTATGTGGTATATTTTGGACCAATTTATTGAGATGAACTAACTACGGACTTCATGAAAAAAATATTTTCTATTATTATACCATGATGATAATAATTGTATCACCACCCTAAACATTGGATTCTGATGCGGGGGAGGTATTACTTGTCCATAGGTGATATCCAAATAATCCAAAAATATAAAATAAATTCAAAGGGCTCTAAAAATATTATGGGTTGACTTTACATTTTAATGAAAAATCAACCAAAAAAATAAATAAACTTCCAATACCTAATATATACAATCATAAAAAAGTTAAACTAACGGAATATAATTAAATAAGAAACCATATGAGAGTATTGAAAGAAACAAAATACAAAACTAGATAGGACTAAGAGACTACAAGATTGAAAGAAATATTACAGTCATAGACCCTATCCTCATACAACCATAACCCAATCTCCTTATCCACCTACTATAATCAAGGAGTCAAGAAGAATCCCAAAGGAAGTAAGATAACATTCCTTTTCTTGTGTCCTAATAGATGAAACCAACAAACATATCTAAGTACCCAAAGAGGCTGTGAGTATAAAATCAGTAGGATAACTCCAAATATATCCCAACTCACACTTCTAGGATA
Source organism: Viscum album (assembly GCA_963277665.1). NCBI lineage: Eukaryota > Viridiplantae > Streptophyta > Magnoliopsida > Santalales > Viscaceae > Viscum > Viscum album. Next base: position 555,921,917 of record OY728126.1, on the reverse strand, counting down.
ATAAATGTTTAGATGATTTTATATAAAGAAGTTTAAAGTAGTTAAAATGGTTTATATCAAGTCTAAATTAGTTCCAAGGAAAATTAAAAACAAAGACTATTAAAATAATTTTCATCATGTTGGTATACCCAATCTGTGTTTCCACTCACACACACATCAATGTCCCGTAATAGTTTGATTCTCATGAGGGGTCTCTCATCCATCCACTAAATCATCACTAGGTGACCAATATCTTTATACCCTAATTTCATATTCCACAAATCCTAGATTATGTCCTTATAGCCTAAGGGTATATACAATTAATTATATGTCATATAAAAAGAAATGAACTTACACCAATCATGTATCCCAAGTTCCATTTTTTATAAAACTCAATTCGATCTTGAGATCATTTCATCAAACAACTTGTGTGTATCAAATCATTTCTAGTATTTTGAAATATCATTAAAAAATGATACAACGGTTGGTTTTTTTGAAAACTATCAGATTTTAAATGATTATAATACCATAACGAAAAAGTATTTCACATAAATAACCAGACATGGTTTTAAAAACATCTTTAATCAAAAAACAATTAATAAAAACCAAGAATTCATGTTGTAAGTAAAGTAAAAAAGAGAGTGAAGCTACATACCTCTCATTTTTTTGGTGAACATGAAGAAAAAAACTATGATTCTCCAGATCTTGTATTGGATCACTATTACATAAAAATATTAAACCATAAATTATTTATATTCACATCATAGAACAAAGATGTATTTATAAAATACTATATCTATGGTTTCATGAGCGAGGATAAGAATTTTTTTGTGCAGAATGTTTAATAATAACGACTTACCTATGAATATGGATCTCCAATGTACTTTGAATCATCTAATAATAACTTTTGAATTTAATGAAAAAACACCTCAATCAATTATAGAAAATGTAATTTGATCTTCTAGAGAAATATGTTATTAAAGAGGTTTTTGGGGCTTAATTCGGGTTAGATCCACAATTTTTATGTTTCAGTTTTACGATGTATGGTTTTTCAAACCATGAACCAAATTGTAGATATAGGATCTCAATGTCACAAAAGAATTATTTTTTACATATAGTTATACAAACCCTACAACAATAATACTTTTCACTGTATTTCACAATTTATAATTTACACGAGTAACTGTAATAGTATTTGGAGACCCAGCGGTAATTGTGAACATTGAAATTGACTCCCAGAACATGTTTAATGGTTTCATAGAGGTGGGGTAATGTTTCTAATAACCATTCATAGACCTTGAGCCATAATAAAGATAAAAACATTTCAAAACCCGTTCGAACCTCCCGAAACATAACCCTATAATTATATAGATTCATAATACATGGCTAAAGGGTCTGGTGTCAGAAAATGGGGGTTGGAATTTATCTCTACACTTTTAATTTCTTTCCTTGGGAAGTTGATAACAATTTCTTTTGGATATCCTCCAGTCATTTTTCCAAAATTTCTTTTTTAAGCCCCCATGATTCTTCTTGAATTATAAAATACCAATAAAAAAAATTCACTAAACTGAAATTTTCACATAGTTGGGATTCTTTGTCCTAAATACAACCTATACTAGGACATGAATCAATATAGAATATGATTCAATATGATCATTATTCAATCTAATACCATTGTCATGATCATTACAATAATTCTTCTATTAGGGAATATGAAAAATGTTTTTCAATTGACCAAACATTTATGGTAAGGATATGAATCATCTGAAATTTCATACACGTTCATGTATAAAAAAGGTCCAAATTACCATGGGGGAAAAATTCTCTTTATACCAAAATGATAATTTACATGCCCTGTAAAGATTCTATAGAAGACATGATCAGATACCTAAAATGATAATGCTCATTGAAGATGAGAAATAAATGAATTTTAAAACTCTGAGTTGTCTGTATCCATTTTAGAATGATCTAAATAATTTATATTGTCTGTTAAACATGGTTGGGTTGAAATAGTGATTTTTCACCTATTTCTATAAAAAGTGGATATTAAAAATAGTGTTTATACAATGATTAAAAATGTTCCATATATATCATGGAATGAAAACTATAACTATATGAGAACACCACTAATAATAAATCCTCCTCCCATGGGAAACCAAAATCTATCACACAAACCCTTAGCATTTCCACCAACATTTATATCATCCTTTCAGATTTTCCATCTATTTGAGGATAATAAGATGGTATCATTGAAAAATAGTTTCCAAGGGATTTTTGTATGGATTTAAAATAATGAGATGTAAAAATATGGTTTCAATAATATAAAATTGATACTGCAATGTTAGACATCATAAAAATTGAATGAAAATAGATTTTGGTCATGTCTACCAACATATTAGTTTCCTGAATATAGATGAATTCATAAAACATTGTCAACTGATCCACTATCATCCATATAGAATTTTGTATCATAAATATCATTGATAGAAATCTAAAAAAATCCACAATGATTTTTTCTTATTTCCACAAGGGAATCAGTAAATACAACAACAAGGCAATTGGTAGTTGATTATATTCATTGACTTGTGGATAGGTGACACATCTCTAAAAAATCCTAACACTCTCTATTTCATTCCATCCCACAAAAACAATACCTTTAGCACTTTAAAAAAGTTCTAAATAACATTATGATCAACCCATATCCAACTGATGTAGGCACTATATAGTTGCTTATGATATGTTGAAGGTATAACCATCAAATATATATTCTATATCAATGAAATCCCATACAACATCAATACCTCAATGGTTTACCCACCATTTATTTTTTTGAACTAATGGAAATACATTTATGATCAGATTATTGGACATTTCTATCATGGACATCTAAATATGCAATAAAAAAATTAGGAAAGAAAACTACAACATTACCTTATTCTTAATAATATGGATTCATCTCTAAAACGGCTGACATAAAAATCCATAAATATATATTCCCTATAGGAAACTAACTATATAAATTCGATATCATTGAATATTTTATATAATTTCTATTCCGTGGTGAATATAATAAGTACTTGTCACGAATTTGAGGATATTCCATCCATCTTGTTTGACTTAAATTCCGATTTCTTTGTGATGAAATGAGCTTCAAGGTTTCATGATCCATATACATTATTAATGTCTCACAAAAAACTAAATTATTCCATATATTTAAATATTGAACTGCGAAATCGAATTCTGAATCATCTATTGGGTAGTTCTTCTCATACAACTATAACTGTCATGATTTATAAGTAACAAAATTGTCACAACCTGTCCCCCGAGGCTCGTGTCGTGACTACCCCAAACCCAGCTTCCATAGGCCAGGGGCTGGCGACTAGCACCAAAGGTGAAAATCCCTAAAATTACGAAGGAATTTCCTTTATAAAGTGTAAACACACACTATAGAGTACGATATGGAAGTAAAGCACTAAGAAAAACTGTATACAAATGAGTGATGAAAAGTAAAAGGGGCCAGAAATACAAGACCAACCGGAAAGTACAAGTACAACTGAAAAACATGTATAAATGAAGGAAATGTAAAGTAGATACAGGGTCATCCTCTGAAGATTTCTACCTGAAGGGTAGGTACAGATAGCCTCCTCAGCACTCCACGTCTGTCAGTCTCCTCTGGATACCATCCAGTCCTGCTACTCTGATCCTTAGTCAGCACTGTCCATCATCTGCAACCAACACAATGAGGTGCAGGCATAGCCCGTGTAGGGGTGAGTATAACGATACTCAGTAGGGATTCCGAGACCCTCAAGGCCTCACAAAATCCAACAAGGATAAACCACAAAGTATGAAATCAATAGATAACCTAACTTAAGTATATGCCCATATGTATACCTATGTTACCAAGTAATCCATCTCAATCATGAGGTAAACACAGAAGCTACTGACTCAACTCAACCAGGATTTTATTCTAGGGATAGTATCAATATGAACCCTATGATGTTGGATAACTCCTCCTCTATCGAGTATAGTGGGCCTACCGTGTTCACACAGAGGCGCTTACCACTAACATTGGACTGCTAAGGTAATTATCCTATCGAGTACTGTGGATCTGCCGTGCTCACACAGAGGTGCTCCCTACTGTGGGTCTGCTGCGCTCACACAGAGGGGATCCCCCTTGTAGCCTGCTGAGGTACTCCATGTGTTGAGTACCATGGGTGTTCCGTTCTCACACCGAGGTGCTCCCCACTATGGGTCTGCCATGGCACCAAGGTGCTCCCCACTAGGCTAGTCGAATCACTCCGAGTCGAATTGGTTAGCCGTCATCAAGTCTCAGTCAGCTACTAGGTTCCCACACAAATGCCTTCTCATCTCTAGAGGATCTACTCCACAAGCTACTGGTCGATACTCCAAATAATAATAAGTCCCACATAGAAGTATCTTAAAAGTCTGCCATGTCATAGAGGTCTGAACGCAATAGACGGTGCGTTAATCCGATGCCCATTCTGAGAGTTATTAGCTTTTTAGTCCTAGGGGCCCGGTTGGATTCATGTAGGATCCAACCTGACCATAACTCAACTAAACCCCGAACTCCTGTGGGGTATACTCAAAGGGACTATCGCGCTCCAAGAAAACAGTGCCACTGGCAGTTCGTCAAAAGGTCGTCCGGTGCCAAAGATATGGCCAAAGGAAGTAAAGGGTTAGTAATGGGCTTGAGCCCAGTTCAACCCGGTCAGGGTCAACCCAGTCAAGCTTGTTGTGTCTAAGATGATCTGATGGGCCAAGCCCAATGAACCATGGGGGTGGAACGACCTGGGCTCAGGGCCAGTTTGGCCCGGAGCATCGTGAAGGCAAGGCTCAGCATAGCTCGGCCCGAAGGGCATGACCGGGCCGTTTCGACTAGGGCACCACGAGGGGGCCAGAATTTTCGGTTCGGTTGGGATGCTGTAGGGGGGATAGTTCGCTGGCTCGTTGTGGAGGCCTCATGGGGGGGGGGGGGGGGCTAGTTCGGGCGTGGCCAAGCAGGCGGCCAGGTGGCCGATTCGGCTAGGGCGCGACCAGCACAGGCAGCCAGGTGGGTGGCCAGTTCATCTAGGGTGTGGCCAGTGCAGGGGGCCAGGCGGGTGGCCAGGCGGGCCGCTAGGCAGGTGGCTAGGTGTGCGGCGATGAAGCTGGGTAGGTCGCGGACCGGCGCGGGGTTCCGCAGGGGCACGCTGGTGGCACGGACAATAGGAGGACTAGGTCGGTGCTGGTTCGGATGGGCCGTGTGGGAGGAGTGGGCAACAGGGAGGTCAGGCCGGTGCTGGCTTGGTCGGAGACGGTATAAGAGGTTCAGGAGACCCGTAGGCCAGGCCGGTGTGGGCTCGGCAGGAGGCGGTGCGGGAGGCACGGGCGATCGGGAGGTCGAGCCGGTGCTGGCTCAGCCGGAGGCAGTGCAGGACACCGCGGGGGCGACGCGGTTCACGGAGGCCACATGTAGCACAACCTTTGTCATTGTCGCCTTCGTATCCTCATTGTCGCTTTGAAGAGCACCACAAGAAAGAAAAATTGACGGAGGATGTCAAGCCATGTTAGGTTGCCCGCATCCTCCACGTTTAAGGTGGTATCAATTGGTACACCAATAAAAGAATATAAAAAACAATTAATTACATCGCTTAGCATCGATTCCTTTCATTCAATGATGAGAATAAGAAAATAAAAGCATTAACATGCAATAACCCCAACCTAGATTCTCAAGCGTCGATGGTGAAGTTGCGGGAAGAAGACGTAGGATATTTGTCTTTCGTCGCGTCCGCCACACACACTTCCAATCCCGGGCTGTATCGGCTCATGGAAGATGCTCCACATCGGTAGGTGTCTGGGGAAGAAGTCCGAGAAGGATCGTCACCTGTGTTCTTCGTTGGAAAAATTCATTCTTCGTTCTTCGTTTGGAGAATTCTCTCTTCTCCCAAAAATCATCATTCCCAACTTCCACCCAAATGCCATGTGAAAATAACTGAAGAATGGGTTTGTCTATTATTTTGTCGGCATGATAATTAAAAAAGAGAATTAATTACATATCCCCCCTTAATTAATCAAAGAGAGTTGGCACAAAGTATTAATTATGGGTGGTGAAGAGGCTCTCCCTCATTAATGAGGGAGAGGTGAGAGATTATATCCTCCTTCATTAATAGGGGGTTTGGACCCGTGTGGTCCCCACAACATAACCTCTCATGGGAGGTTATGTTCGGGGGGTCCCCATGTCGTAACCTCTCTTGTGAGGTTATGTTCAGGTGGTCCCCACCACCATAACCACTCATGGGAGATTAAGAGGTTGTGGTCCCACCTACAACTTCCAAGAGGAGGTTTCAACTACCAGTCACCCACATGGATACTCAAATAAAATAAAGTGTAAGGAACTTTATTTTATTATTTTTGTTAAATAAAAAACCCCAAAACTAACTTCTATCCTCGACTCACCACCGTTGATGTGGCAGTCTTCATAAGAAAATACCGACGCTACGAGTTCAATTGTACCCTTGGATTTCAATTCCGAGAACCGGTTTAATGGTTATAAAATCCCCCCTCATACGTTTACTGAATGTACCCAAACAAACCTTCAGAAATTGAATCCAGGCACACGGGGCCTTAGAATCCTGCGACGTCAGTTTTCGCGGGCTCGTAAAAATTCCATGTATTTAAGAAAAAAAATTACCTAGAATTTTAGAGTCTTTACATTCTCCCCACCTCAGGGATTTACGTCCCCATAATCTACAACTTGAACTAAGGGAAAACATGAAGGTACTGAGCACGCATATGAGCCTCCCGATTCCATGTGCTCTTTTGGAGGTTCCCGTGCAGCCAGCGAACAAGCACCAGAGGTATCAACCATCCACGTAGGACCTGTTCCTTTTGATCCTCAATATCCACTAAAACCTCCATGAAAGTCTCCCCATCATCGACATCCAGCTCTACTTGGTCGATGCTGTGAGAAGGGCTGTGCACATATCTACTCAGCTGAGATACATGGAAGATGCCGTGCACCCGATGCAATTGATGTGAAAGAGCCAGGTGGTAAGCCACCTCACCTACTCTGATGAGGACCTAGAATAGTTCTTTAAACCTTGGAGATAACTTGATGCCTCGGCCAAATCATCATAGACCTCGTCATGGTGAGTCCCATCGAAAGACGTGGTCACCATCCTCGAACTCCAGAGGTCTCTGTCTTCTATCGGCATAAGAATTCTGCCTGCTCTATATAGTCTTAATCCACTCCTAGATGATCTGCACCTTCTCTGTGGTAGCCCGTACCATCTCTGGTCCCACTAGTGCTGAATCCCCAGGGTCTGTCCAGTACAAGGGTGATCTGCAAGGTTGACCTTACAACGCCTCTAAAGGTGCCATCCCTATGGTGGAGTGATAACTATTGTTGTAGTAAAACTCCAAAAATGGTAAGTGATCCTCCTTGATGCGACAAAAGTCAAGGACACAAGCACATAACATGTCCTCGAGGGTTTGAATGGTCTGCTCAGTCTAACCAACTGTCTTAGGATGGAAGGTGGTGCTTAGACGAAGCTGCGTCCCGAAAGCCTCCTACAACCCCTTCCATAGCCAGGAAGTAAAGCATGCGTCATGATAAGAGGCAATAGATTAAGGTACTCCATGTAGCCGCACAATATCCTATAAATAGAGGTTTCATAAGCTTTCTACTGAACCCTGCTCTCTAATCAGTAGGAAGTGGGCCGACTTGGTGAGTCGGTCAATGATCACCCAAATCGAGTCGTGACCCCTGGATGTACGTGGAAGACCCATCACGAAGTCCATGGATATCCCATCCCACTTCAACTCTAGGACCTCTAAAGGCTGTACCAAGACTGCCGGTACCTGGTGCTCTGCCTTCACTTACTGAAAAGTGAGGCATCGAGAGTCAAACTCCACTACCACCTTCTTTATACCTGACCACTAGAGTTTTTGTCTGAGTTCCTGATACATCTTCACCACTCCTGGATGTACTACTAGAGGGGATGTGTGGAACTCCCTCAACACTTCCTCCTGAAGTGCCACCGATACCAAGGTACTTCCTTTGAAGAGGATGACATGCTCCCCACCTTCAAAAAATCAATCAGGTGCCTGCCCTGCGGATATCTGAGAACGTCATATGTTGCAATTAGAGTCTCCACGCTGCACCCCCTAACTCGCTGAAGAAGTGGGGGATTGAATGTAAGAGACTTAAGTAAAGCTGCTTCATCTCGGTCCACATAAAAAAACATTAAAGTAGCCAAATTCTCTTATTCCTCTCCTAGAAGTTGTATACTATTTCTCCTGCTGAGTGAATCTGCTACAACGTTCCCCTTTCTAGGAGTATAGACTATCTCAAAGTCATAGTCCTGGAAGAACTCAATCCATCTTCGCCGTCTCAGATTCAGGTCCTTCTGAGAGAAGATATACCTGAGTCTATTGTGATCAGAGTACACGGTAAAACGTTTGCCCACCAGATAGTGTCGCCACATATTCATGGTGAAGACCACTAACTCCAGGTCATGGGTAGTGTAATTTTGCTCATGCTATCTCAGCTGATGAGAACCATAAGCGATCACTGCTCGCTCCTGCATTAGGACACATCTGAGTCCGGTCCTTGATGCATCACAGTTAACTGCGTACCCAACGCCTTCCTCTGGAGGCCTCAAGATGGGGGGCACTAGTCAGCCTCTGCATCAACTTCTGAGAGCTCTGCTGGCATCTCTCCAACCACACGAAGGGTTTCCCCTTCTTCGTCATGGCCTATAGTGGTGCTTCAACTCAGGAGAAGTTTGGAACGAACCTCTGGTAGTATCCATCCAAAGCAGACATTCCTCCCCCATTGGGGGGGGGGGGGAGTAATCCTGGAAACATATTTTGAAATGATTTCCCCAAGTTTTTTCACTATTTTTTGTAACTAAAAAATGAAAACTCCTGATGCCACGAGGGTACTGCAGGCCAACACAAGAGTGATCGACTACACCCTCCTATGAATGAGTTTAACCTATGCTATCTGGTTTCCTTTTTCTCCAACAAAGGAAAACCTCATCACAAAGTTATAGATAAACCACAAGATTTTTCCTAATACAATCAATCTGTGTATGAACTGTGGTTGCCCAGTCCATACCCAAACTAACGTCGTAAGGCCTCGACGTTGCCACCTTGAGTTTCCAACCGAAACTGTTGCCTCAAGGGTCAGATCACACTGTCAGAGTAAGTGTGATTATAGAGTCTCCTCCCAAAGGTATCTCCAGATGTGAGGTTCAAGTCAACGGTTAAACCGGAAACTCTAGGTTTGGGACATGATTTGTGGAGGGAAGGAATGATTGGTACCTATGTCTATTGATACGAAATTTTGTAGGAGACACAGACCGTACCTCGAATCATTCCTAGAGCCCTTGGGTCACACTCCTTGAACGCATGCAGCTACTTTCTTCCCCTTCCCTCCAGCTCCCTGAGCCTGGTTGATACTAAAAAAAGTGGGTGGTTGTAACATGTAAAAATATACACCACCTCATGCTACTCTCCTAACTCTTCTTCTACATCTGCTGCCCTGCAGATTCATCTGTCCTTATCAAATCCTCTTCCCAAAACTTCTTGCACACCCAAGTCTCTGATACTGACACTAGTTTCCCACTTTCCCACTACTAACATTCACTGGCTATATCCTCTCATGGAAAGATCATTCAACCGAAAAGGTTCTCTCTAGCATCTAGAGAAAATGTGTTGGCTCAGATGTCCTAAAACACACCTCGCTCGATAGTCTAAGCCCCAAATAACTGATCTTATCATATTCATCGATTATCAGGAATGATCGATACGCCTCGATGAATACTCAGCTACTGACATGTCATCCTGACAAAGCTGTACTAGCTGTAGAGAACTCTCAGCCACCTCCTTAGGCCTGTCCTCAACTGCCTGTAAATCAGGCTCACCTTGGAACGTGGGGGGTATCTGATGCTAAAACATGTGTAAGGCACTTAGCATACATGTGTCATCTTCCAGTATTGCTGGTTGTAACTACTGACCAACAGGTAGTGATATAGCTGACACACTACTAAAGGTACAATCTCGGGCAATGGTCCACATACCAAAGCCTCATCACTATGCATACCAACCTCATGGTCACTCACTAGAAAACACTAGTAGATAAGATCACTATCTACTCTACAGGTGTCTAAACTAGGTGGATAACTCTAGAAATCACCTCCAGCTAGTCCTCTGCTCCCTGGGAATCTATCTCGCCTCGTAATGTCAGAGGCATCTGCCTCTGGAACTCATGTAACGCACTCAGTCGACATGCGCCGTCTGCCAGTGCAGCTTGTGGAATCTGCTACCCAATTTGTGGTGGTGATGCTGGTACACCACTCTAAGGTTCCAACATAGCAAAAGGGCCCTACACCAGAGCCTCGTCACTCGGTGGGCCGTCATCAGGTACTATCTCGGAACTCTAACTAGCTGTTTGGGTGGAGGCATCCTGAACTGATGCGACACAGTCAAAAGTTATACCTGGTGAGCTAACCTGGTTGATATTACTTAAATAAAACTTTTGAAAACACACACTCAATCAGTGTTTTCATGCACTAAGTTGGAGATCAGTAGTCAAGGTCCTCATTTATGGATACGTTGGCCGCCGTACCAACACTTGACTCCCTGAACTGAAAAATACATTCTGTACCCTTAACACTATTTCATGATAGAAAAGAAATATCAATGTTTTATGTTTTATGGTAGAACTAACTCCTATGATACCAATTTGTCATGACCAGTCCCCTAGGGCCCATGCTGTGACTACCCCATGCCTGCCTTCCATAGGCCAGGGGATGGCGACTAGCAACAAAGGTGAAAATCCCTAAAACTGGGAAGGCATTTCCTTTATAAAGTGTAAACACAAACAACAGAGTATGAGATGGAAGTAAAACACTAAGAAAACTATATACAAAGGAGTGAAGAAAAGTAAAAGGGGCCGGAAATACAAGCCCAACAGGATAGTACAAGTACAACGGAAAAACAAGTACAAATGAAGGAAAGGTAAAGCATCTACTAGGTCGTCTTACGGGGATTCCTACCAGAAGGGTAGGTACAGATAGTCACCTCAACACTCCACATCCATCAGTCTCCTCCGTGTACCGACTCGTCGTAAGGTCCAACTCTATGTACCATCCAGTCCTGCTACTCTGATCCTCAGTCAGCACTGTCCATCGTCTGCAGCCAACACAATGAGGTACGGGCATAACCCTTGCAGGGGTGAGTATAATGATACTCAATAGGGACCCTGAGACCCTCAAGGTTTCAAAAAATCCAAAAAGGATAAACCACAATGTATGAAATCAACATATAACCTTACCTATGTATATTCCCATACATATACCTAAGATACCAAGTAATCCATCTCAATCATGAGGTAAACACAAAATTTACTGAATCAACTCAACCGGGATTTTATTCGAGGGATAGTATCAATATGAACCCTCAGATGCTGGAGTACCCCTCATATATCGAGTACAGTAGGCCTTTCGATCTCACATAGAGGCGCTTCTCACTAAACTTGGACTGCTGAGGTACTCCTCCTGTCGAGTACAATGGATCTTCAGCACTCACACAGAGGCGCTCCCCACCGTGGGTCTACTGTGCTCACACAGAGGGGCTCCCCTTTGTAGCCTGCTGAGGTACTCCATGTGTCAAGTACCGTGGGTCTACCATGCTCACAAAGAGGCGTTCCGCACCGTGGGGCTGCCGCGACACCAAGGCGCTCCCCACTTGGCTAGTCGAATCACTCCGAGTCAAATCGGTCAGCAGTCGTCAAGTCTCAACCAGCTACAAGGTTGCCTCCCAAATGTCTTCTTGTCTCTAGAAGAACCGCTACAAAAGCTACTGTTCGATAATCCAACTCTCATGAATCCCCATTTAGACATATCTCAAAGGTTCTCCATGTCATAGAGGTATCAATGCAATAGACGACGCGTCAATCGGATGCTCGGTCTGTGAGTTATTAGCTTTTTAGTCCTGGGGGCCCAGTAGGATTTGTGTACGATCCAACCTGACTGTAACTCAACTAAACCCTGAAATCTAGTGGGGTATACTCTAAGGGACCGTCGTGCTCCAAGAAAGCCAACACTGCTGACGGTTCCTCAAATCGTCATCTGGTGCCAAAGATATGGCCAAAGGAAGTAAAGGGTTGGTAATGGGCTTGGGCCCAGTCCGACCTGGTCGGACCGACTCGCCCCCACCCAGATTGGGCCGACCCGGTCTGGGTTGACCCGGTCAGGACTCTTTGGATTGACCCAGTCTTCTGGGCCCAGCCAAGAAGACCGCGAGGGCGGCACGGCCCGGGCTCGGGGCCAGTTCGGCTCGGAGCGTCGCGAAGGTGCGACTCGGCGTGACTCGACCCAAAGGGCGTGATAGGGCCGGTTCGGCCAGGGCACCGTGAGGGGGCTGGAATTTCCAGTACGGTCAGGAGGCTACAATGCGGCTGGTTTGATGGCTCGGTCATGAGGCCGCAAGGGGGGCCAACTGGCATCCAGTTCGTGTGCGGCTAGGCGGGTGGCCAGGCGGCCAGTTCAGCCAAGGCGCGGCCAGTACAGGTGGCCAGCCGGGCTACCAAGCGAGCGGCCGGTTCATCCAGGGTGCGGCTAGCGTGGGAATCCATGCAGGAGGACTGGCAAGCGGCTAGAGTGCGGGCCGGTGCGGGGATCTGCCGGGGCGCAAGGGTGGCTCGGGCGACTGGACGACCAGAAGACCGTGCCGACAAGGGTTCAGACGGGGCATGTGGGAGGCGTGGGTGACCGGGAGGCTGGGGCTGTGGGGGCTCGGCCGAAGGTGGTGTGGGAGGTGTGTGCGACTGGGAGGCCGGGCTGGTGCGGGCCCAACCTTAGTCGGTGCAGGATGCCGCAGGGGCGGCACGGTTCACGGAGGTCGTGGGTAGCGCAACATTTTTCATTCCCACCATCGTCGCCTCATTACCGCTTCTAAGAGCACCACAAGAAATAAAAATTGATAGAGGATGTAGGGCCATGTTAGTTTGGCCCACATCCTCCGCATTTAAGGTTGTATCAATTGGTTCACCAAGAAAAGAAGATGGACAACTATTAATTACATCGCTTAGCATTGATTCCTTTCATTCAATGATGAGAAGAAGAAAAGAAAATCATTAACATGCAATAACCCCTACCTTGATTGCCGGGGGTCGATGGTGAAGTTGCGGGAAGAAGACATAGGAGATTCGTCATTCGTCGCGTCCGCCACACACACTTCCTATCCTGGGTTGCATCAGCTCGTGGAAGACGCTCCACATCAGTAGGTGTCTGGGGAAGAAGTCGGAGAAGGATCGTTGCCAACATTCTTCGTTGGAAGAAAGCATTCTTCGTTCTTCGTTGAGAGAATTCTCTCTGCTCCCAAAAATCCCCCTTCCCAACTTTCACCTAAATGCCACGTGAAAATAATAGAAGAATGAGTTTGTCTATTATTTTGTTGGCACAATAATTAAAAAAAGGATAATTAATTACATGACTCTCCTTAATTAATCCAGGAGAGTTGGCCCAAAGGATTAATTAGGGGAGGGGAAGAGGCTCTCCCTCATTAATGAGGGAGAGTTGAGAGGTTATATCCTCCTTCATCAATAGGGTGTTTAGCCTTGTGTGGTCCCCACGACATAACCTCTCGCATGAGTTTATGTCCGGCAGGTCCCCACATCATAACCTCTCACAGGAGGTTATGTTCGGGTGGGCCCCACCACCATAAGCTCTCATGGGAGGTTAAGGTGTGGTGGTCCCACCTCTAACTTCCAAGATGAGATTTCAACAAATAGACACCCACATGGTGGCTCAAATAAAATAAAGTGTAATTCACTTTATTTTATTAATTTTTTTAAAAACAAAACCACAAAAACTAACTTCTATCCACGACTCACTGCCGTCGAAATGAAAGTCTTCTTAAGCGAATATTGGCACTGTGAGTTCAACGGTGCCCTCAAATTTCAATTCCAAGCACCAGTTCAAAATTTATAAAATACCGCTCATACTTTTACTAAACGTACTTCAAAAAAACTTCCGAAATTGATTTTGGGCACACCGGGCCTCAGAATCATGCACCGTCAGTTATTGCGTGTTCAACGGTGCACTCAGATTTTAATTTCGAGCTCTTGTTCAAAAGTTATAAAATCCCACTCATATGTTTACTGAACATACCTAAACAAAACATCAGAAATTTATTTCGGGCACACCGAGTCTTGGAATCATGCGCCGTCAGTTTTCACAGACTCGTAAAAACTCCATGTATTTAAGAAAAAAATTTCCACAGAATTTTTGGGTCATTAAAAACATGATCTCCCTACATGATAACACATCCAAACCTAGATGTTTATGGATTAAAATATAATTCATATCCATATATATACTCTAAAATTAGTAGGTTAGGTGTTGATGTAATTTTTATGTTATTTCCCTGAAATGATTTTCCACACTCATCATTCTATTGGAAATGAAATCCTTTCCTTATCAATGAAATCAATAGTGATGTGAAACAGAAAAATCACATACCAATTATTTGAAGTTTACCACTATGAGATGGAAAACACATATCTCAAATTCAGTCTTCAGTGGTTTTAAAAATCTATCAACTTATATCATTTAATGATATAATGTAAAATATTTTTCCTAAATGAAGTGGAAAATAAAATATAACTTTAGTTTCCCTAAATCAAACATGAACAACTTCTTATAATGGTAATGCAAAGAATTAATACCCAAAACTATATCCATGTGTTGACTGTGATCCAATTTTTTCCTATAATTATATAGAATGTAGTCAACAAAAATTAGTACAATGGAATCTAGATTCCTTTGAATAATTAAATTCATCAATTCTATAAGTATTTTTAGTTCACTAATAAGGTCAAACGATATAAGGAAATATTCATAATGACCACATCTTCTTTTGAAATACGTATTCAGAATATCAACCTTCTAAACTCATATTATTTTATATCTTAAACATAATTCCATTTTAGAGATAATTTTTTATATTCTCAATTGATCAAAAAATTCAACTATTCTAGGAAGGGGATACCAAATCATTATCAAATCATCAGTAATCTTATGATAATCCAAACTAATTCTATTACATTGATCCACCTTCTTTATAAAAAGAAAACGTTCTTTCCTTACAGAAATTGTTGGTGAAATGAACTATTCAAATTATAAATCATCAAACTAAAATTCACATCCATTTAAATATATTGGTTCTATCCTCTAAGATGGATGTGAAATAAGATTCATCATTGATATTCTATTTATCATAAAATCAAATTCAATTTTGGGTAATAACTCTGAAAATGTTTTTGGTAAAACTAAACTATGTTTGTCAAATATGATTGGAAAAACTATATTTCTGATTTCATCCACAGATACCAAAATACATTTTCATAACTAATAATATATGCTTATGACCACCCATTCCAAATTTCTTTATCTATTTACCTTTACATCATAATCACCTCTAATATGATGCTTGAATCCATTGAGATATGTGAAACAAGACTTTCGAGCATAACTGTTAATGTGAAACTTGAACGATGTCAACCTATCCATAACCAATATCATTTAATAAAAGTAAATATCATGAAGAATGAAATCCTAGTGAAACTCATACCTATGGATATTTATATAGCAAGATTTACACACAAAGGCTCAACATTATCAACTACCATGAGGAGATTGATGTTTCCCAACAGAATTTGTAATCTAAACATATAATCCCATTTGATCATCATAATGAGAAGTAACAAAATAATAGGATGTATATATATAATATAAATTATGAATAATTATAGAATTAAATATAATAGTACCTCTCACCACTAAAGGATACAATTTCTCATCCATTATCACTTTCTTATTTCTATTCAATTTATAAATCACTATGACTTTTCCTCTATTACCTTATTGATATTATAATGGTTGGGAAGTCATGGTATTCATAGAATCACCTTTGACCACTTAGTTATGATGATGAGATTTATTCTACTGAAATCATCTAGTTTAAGAATATGATGAATGAGAAACATGATACGAGTCTCTATAATTAGACCATAGAGATTTTTTCACAATAATGTTAGAGATTTCCCATCTAATATCAACTAGGAAAATCTCAAGGTGGTTTTATAAAATCTCTCTATATTCTCTTAAAATAACTACATTGAGAATATATTAACTTACGTTTGAATCATAAATTTTTTTAAGGATCCTAAGGTATTATTCAATAGTGTACCACTAATCTGTAAGTATGTTCCCCTCTATGATTACTCAGAACATTAGTTTTCTCATATATTCCCATACAAATAGATATGATCTATTAAACCATAATTTATGATATATCCCTTTATTAAATCCTATATATATTAACAATTATTTTATAGTCCATAATACAGATAATGAAAATATTTGGTCTAGTTTCTAGACTCAACCCCATCCCAGACATGCATGACATCAAGGCAGAACTTGCAAGAACTACTTGGTTTAAGAGGACTAAATGAATAATACATTTTTTCAAGAAATTTTTACGGTGTTTAGAAAATATTTTTTGTTAAACAATTAATTCAAACCCTTCAATGCCATTCCATGGTAAAATTTATCCTAATGTTCTAAGTCCTACAATTAGAATGACATATCCTACAACAAGAATGTTTCCAACTTTACATCCAACTCTCTCGTTGTCCCAAAGAAAATAATGATTTTATTCATCTAATTCGACAACAATTATTATTTTTTGGTTATGAATCCCCCTAAATGGTTAGTGGGCTATTCTTTTAGAATTGTACAACCCCATAACCACTAAGGGGAAAAAATGATCCCCATCCCTGAAGATCATGGGGAGAAAGAGCCTATGCAATTGGAATATAATGAACCTTTACATGATGAGCTTGATAACTCCTATCAACTAGAAGAGGAATTATTAAATTCTAGAGCTATAAAAGGAAAAAAAGAAGTGATTGAACCTAATGGATTCATTACAACGAGTTCCAGATAAAATCTTAAATGTAGGGATAATGCTAAATTTGAGAGGAAAATTGTCACATGCTATTTACCTACCAAGATGAATGAGAAAAATGATTTACCCCCACAGCCTGTCCCTACTGAAAATTTTCCCGTGTCCTCAGATTCATCTGACTATTTTGACTCAGAAGCTTCCTCAGGTGATGATAATGAAAATTATCCAGATTAGAGGGATGATTATCAGATAGAGGAGAAGTTAGAATTACCAAAAGATCTTGATTCTTGGATGGAAGAGAATAAAATAACAACCTTTCAGAAATATAAAAACGGTGACATGTCTATTGATATTTATCTTGATATCAGAAAAAAGATGTTAATTAAAGGTTTTGAGGAATTCTAGAAGGACCCAAACTTCATATTCAAAGATATTAATTGCCAATAAGTTATGAATTATTGTTTTCTAGAACTCTATAGGGTCCTCTCTCCATCATTTTTTATGAATGCTTTTTCACCTCTTTGTTCAAAGCGTGAATTTATTCTCAGTTAATTGGTGTTGTTTCTATCTCAGTTGTTCTGTCTCACTTACCTATTGGTACTATTTTTCAAGAAGTTGTTGGATAATTTTTGTGTGATCCTAAAGATGCCACCCTCATGAAGAAGTAAGGATTGAAGTAGTTTCTGGTTGATTTGATATCTTAATTAATCCTTGTTTAAGATTCTTGGGTGATGGTTTTTCTCTCTGTTTTTCTCTCTACTATATGTCTTATGGATGTTCAATTTTGAATTAGGAAGGGCTTGGATTTGTAGCCCTGCCCATGTTTTGACTTCCTGGAATTCTTTATCCCCTATCATACCACGTTTTTCTCATGGTTTTTAGGTTTCACAGCATTATGGCAGTGTTTGGACACTCTATGGAGATTTCAGTTCTGTGTTTGTGAAGGCTTTTCCTAGTCAGATCCTACTATTTGTTGATTGGAGCTCATTATCCCTCAAGATTTCAGACCCACTGCTTCATTCCTACAATGCATGGATTATCATTATGGTTAATTATTTCCAGACCACTTCCTATGCTATTTTTTCCAACAAGGATGAGTATGTTTGTTCATCTATAGATTCTCATTGGTTTTGTTTCTTTTGATTGGGTATTGTGAGTTGAAACCCTTGATTAATTGTATGTTTCTGTAAGATTATGCATTTGTATCCCCTTTAAATCCCCTTTTGGTGTAAATTTGTTACACCTCATGCTTGTTTTGTAACTTTTTTTATTTAATAAATTTATTTGGGGCATGAGCTGGGTGACCGGTTCATGTCACAACTTTTTTCAAAAAAAAAATCTTTAAAGTGAAACTTCACCTACATTTCCTAATGTATAAATAATAATCAATAGGGTTGTATAGTAACTTTAATTTCTAATGACCAAGTAGAATACATCTTCAAATGAAACCAAGTGACTAAGAAGTGGGTGAGTTAAAAATTATAATGATTTACCAAATGTATTCCCATATGATTCCCTTAGGACAAGAACTCTTTAACATATTTTTGGTAAAATAGTTTAATTCTTTAAAAAACGTTTATATAATTTTTTAAAAAGATCTATAGAAAAATAATAATTTAATAATTTAATTTTTTTTCATTAGTTTATAATACCAATCACATGTTTCCATAACCCATACATGCATGCACAGTAATAGATCCATACTCATGAGAAATATCTCAACCATCCTCAAATTCATCACTAGGAGGCCAATATCTGCATGCCACAATGGAATATGCCCCCTATCTTAGCACACGTCCTCATACCCTAATGGAATAAAACCCCACATTTTGGGCCATATAAACATAAATGAACTTAAAAAAACAATGAATACCAAATTCAATTTTAAATTCCATTCCACATAAAACTAAAATCTCTCTTGAAGAAATTTCATCAAACTACTTGTGTGTATCAAATAATTTCAATAATTTCAATACATAATTTTAAAAGTATATACTAGTAGGATTTTCATAAAACCATCAAATATACCACAATTTAAATACCATAATCGAGAATCATTTCTCATAAAGAATAAAACAAGTGTATCACAACATTTTCATGAAAAAAATTTAATCAAAACAAACCCATCATGTTTTATGTCATGTAGAGATGAGATAGAATCCACCTATTACTCAATGATTGATGATTATGATGAATGGTTATTTGATTCGCTACGTCTGATCCTAGAACTCCCCTCCCTCAAAATATTCAATCATAACTCATCGAGATTCACATAATTGAATATTGATCTACTAATAGTAGACACTTTCTATGATTCTAGGATTGGGGAGAAGAAAATTTATATTATGAATGTTCGATAATGATGAATTACCAATGAATATGGATCTCCAACATGATTTTATTAACATAATAATCACTTCTGGATAGAATCTAATAGTCTCTAAATCATTGGGATAATTAGAAACTCAATATATTAGAGAAATTTGGGATTTAATATGGTTTTCGGGTTTAATTTGGATTAGATTCACTATTTTTAGGGTTCTAACTGCACACCACATTGTTAGGAAAACATAGTTTGGAAAACTTTATGCAAACCATGTGAGGCTACTATATCATGTTCACCCAAAAACTTGTTGGTTCACATGTTTAGATGAACCATGCACTAATAATTAAATTCCATCAATTTCATAGTCCTTAATTTATCATAACAACTTGCATGATTTTTCAAAATCATATTCCAATGACGCACTAGTATAATTACTCCCAAAACACATTTAATTGTTTTCTGGATGTGGTGCGTGGTTTTTTTGTAATTAGGAAAAAATATTTCTCTTTTTAAATGTACTCTGAAAATTACAGCCCCCGTCAAAACCTCCTAAATCATAACTCAATCATTATATAGACACACGATTATTGAATATGGTTACAAATACATGAAATTGTGGGTGTTACCTAAATAATGAATTGGATGATGCCTTGAGGTTAAGAACAAGATACCCATTTCTATAAAATCCATCACCACAAATTCCATCAATGTTGTCCTTGTGATATTATCATTATATTTTCTAATAATTGATATATTAGGGGAAACATTTTGAGTTTATAAGGGCTTTGTGATGATTAATTATTGTATCGATAATATTTATGATATTTTTATTCCATGATTTCCTTAAATTTACATTTTAATTTATTGGTTGTATGAGTACATACCTTCTTATGTATCCATTTCCAAAAGATATAAGTAAAATTATTACACATGATATTGGTATTAAATTTTTTTGGATATATGGAAGGCTAATTATTTATTGAATAGCTTCTTATATGAAGGATAAAATTTAAATTAGATGTTAATCACATGGGATTTGTTTCATTATTGTTTTCCTAATTATCTTAATCTCTTAACCCTAAACATTTTTTTAAGGAATATAATAATTTTTTTTATTTCATCAGAAAAATGGACAGTTTTTTATGATAATATAAATTCATACAAAATAATGTATAAAAACATTTTTAGTCACCATATTTGGGTGCAGAAGTCTAAGGCCTCAAACTTATTATTAATAAATGGTTTATAAATGATTGAAGGTTAATATTTTTTATGATAATTAAATATTTGATCATAAAATTTTTGGTATTGTTAAACATTTATATTAGTTTTATTACAATTGAATATTTTGAGGGATTAGGAAAATAAGTCATTAGTAAATTCCCTTATAATATTTCTAATTATAGGATTACATGATTTAGTTTTCAAAAAATAATTATGTGTGCAGTTTTCCTAGAAATTTCATCCCTATATTAAAACTATAGGTGGATACAGGGTCTCAAAATGATTTAAAAAGGGGTAATAACCCCAAAAATAGTAAATTGGGTATTTATATGATCTTCAACAGATACATGATAAAGAGGCATAACTACACACCATATTTGACACTATTAGGTGATATTATTCACGTAATAACATTCTATTAATGAACCATTTCAAATAATTGAAAACAAATTACAATTTTTTTGATGAAGTGAAAGAAAAAACATTATATTAGCACATATTTAACATATAGATTCATAGATAATTCAGAATAATAATATTTAAAAAAATTCATATCATCAAGGAAGAAAATTTTGAATTGATTTTTTCTTATTCTTATTTTCTATTTTATCATAACCATTTTTCTTTTAATATTTTGTTTAAAATGGATCACAATATTGAATATGAAAATTTTATGTATCTATAATGGAAAATGTTTTATAAAAAATAGATAGTGTATTTAAATGGTTTATAATTGGTGTATATTCTTGTCATGAAGGTACATGAGCGAGATTCTATTAATTACATAATTTAGCTGGGTTTATATAATAACAAAATTTTAATATTAATATTATTTTCTATAACCATTTCTAATTGATCTCTATATTTGATATAATTTTATATTATAATGTTTACTATGATTATTCCAATCATCTACGGATTGTTATTCATTTTTTATTCATTAAATGTTTGTAAGAAAAAATTAAATTTTATCAACGACCTAAAAAATTAATTATATGTCAAGGTAATTTTTTTAATAATATTTTAAAACTTATTATTTTGTCATTCGAAACTCATATATTTAAAATAAACATGATATTGAGTTAATAAAGGGTATATAGATATTGTTGAATGTGAGTTATATATTATCGATATCTTGGGAATTAATTATTGATATAAATAAATTGTGATCAATAATATTTTTGGTGATTATTTTCTCATGTTTTTTGAATTATAAAATATACTGATTAGTATTCAAACTTATTAAATAGTGGTTAATTTCATTTGTGGGGTATATATAATGAATATTTTTGGTTGAATATCAATAACAAGAATGTACAAGAGTAGTGAAGGCTCCTGCAAGGGCTCTAAAATACCCCTAGCCACATTTGGATATGGGTAGAATTTATGAATTACTATTGTTGTATCATAGATGTTAATATAGATGGTATTGAAGTAGGCACTTTAGAATAGGAACTATTCACCTAATTTGGACTTAGGGGACACTGATTTGGGCCTTCGAAACACATGATCATTAGGCCACCAAAGGAATTCAGGGCATTGCTACATTGTTCCACCATAGGGTAACAATTGATGAGATGATCAATGAAATGCATCAGGTACTTAGTGTAGCTTCTCTTGAGGAAGCATTTATAGTTGAGAAACTCAAAAGAGATATAGGTGCATTGACACCTATCAACTGACCCTTTATCCACTTTTTATTAAGGGGTTCGCTTCAAAAAAAATTCAATGTGAAACACAAGGTGGTGGTTTTTGGTAGAGGGGTGGATACATCATTTGAATGGTGATGACCAAATAGGTGAAGTGGCACATCTTGTTAGGAACTGTTTCATGGAGACATCTTAATGTTATAGGGTCAGTAGCTCATAAGAGCAATGAGTGTGTTTAAACCTATCATCAAGCCATCTTAACGGTCATGGGTTATAGATAGGATCATTGTGATGACATCACGAGGGAAGATCAAATCAATATCTAATACTAGTGGTGGAATCATAACAAGAATACTAGGAAAATGATGAGAATTTTGGATGCTCAACTTGGGTCTTCATGCCATCTCCTTCAACTATAAAGTCATTGGACCTTTATTCCACCAAATTGAAATGGTCTTTTATGACATTAGAAATTTTCTTCATGTAAGTGTTACCTATAAAACCCAATTAAAAAATAGATAACTTTAATTAATAAAATAATTGTTCATTTCACCTACCTAATAAAAAAACAATTTGAAAAAATATATGGATTCATTATTATTTAAATTCATAAAGCTTCAGATTGTTTTCAAATTGTTGTATAACAAAAAATGTAATATTATATTACATATGTAATTTTATAAATTATACAATCAAATATTAAAAAAATTTGAGGATATAAAAGTAACAAAATTTATCCTAAGAGTGTAATGAATATAACATATTAGAGGTTATATCCCAATTTATTTTTATGTTAAGATTACCCCAGCTACATTATTCCGTGAGAAATAATTAATATTGAAAGAAAAAAAATTATTTAAAGGTGGTAATTTTTAACACCTCAAGAATATGATATATAACTTCCTTCAAATAAAAAAAACTTGTTTTATTTATTTCTATACATGAAACAAAGATAAAAAACCTATAATATATTTATATTCAATATAAATAGTTAATTCTGATTGTTAAAACCCAGACATTTTATTAGTGGAAATTAATATGAGTAATTTTTTCTTGAAAAATATAAATAAATAATGTGTAGCAAACTTTTGATTAAAATTAAATTCAATAGGATTTCATAAAATTCCTAACAAGATAATTTATTATTTTGAAAATTATTTTCCTACAAATTTACCATTTATGAAAAACAAATATAACATTCATGAACATACCATTAATGATGAAAATTTATGGCTAACATTTATAATTTTTTTATAATATTTTTTTGGCTAAATTATATGAAATAAAAATGATTATTTTTAATAATAAAAAACGTCAGCATAAAATTAAGACAATTTTCAATATATTTTATAATTTTAATAAAAATATTGAATTTCTAAATATTATAACTTTTATAAGAAATATTTTAAATGTATTTATTTAAGGAATAAAAATTTTATCTAAAGAATAATTTTGTATATTTTATTAAAATAAATTGTTTTTATGAGAGCGGTGAAAAATAAAAACTTCGTAAAAGAATTTCACTTTTATTAAAATGTTATCATAAAATAATGAAATAAATTTTTTTAAAACATTTTATAAAAAAGATATTTTTCTTTATATGTAAATCATGTACTACTAAATTATATTTTGTTTTATAAAAACCCATTGTCTATCATTTTTGAATCATAAGAAATAATTTATTGTAAAAACAATTTTTATTCTCTGATACAAAAAATTAAATTACATCAAGTATAGAAATTAAATACATCAAAAAAGATTTCATAATTTATATCACTATTATAATATTATGTAATATGTTTAATTAATATTTTTTTTACTATAATATAATTAATATTACTGATTTTAATGACCATGATAATGGTAAAAATGTTATTTTCAAAGAATTGTTTTATTAATATTGATAGATATTTATCAAATAAATTAACTTAACATATTTCAAATTATGATGAAAATATTATGTTGAACTAAATATATAATTATGTTTAAAACATATAATTATAATCCATTCCAAAATTTTATTATGAACAAATAAATATAATAATAGTGTCCTCTATAATTAGTATTTTTCTAGAATAAAAATGTCTTAATGTGATAGATAATTATATAATAAAAACATTAATTATATTAAAACATGATTAAATTTATTTCCATTATATATAATAATTGTTAAGTGGGGTTATTTTAAAAATATAGAAAAAACTAATGGGTAAAAATAGAGTGTAAAAGTCAAATAACTAAAAAAATTATATTAAAGACGATTAAAACATGTGTTGAAATACAAGGTTGAGTTTTTTCCAAAAAAAAATCAATCAAAACTCAATTATTTTTTGTGATTTCATTTTTTTGACACTTGAATTGTTTGTGTGATGATGTCATAGAATATTAATGGTTGTTATGAAAACTAGAATTTTCATCACATATAAATGGGTACATTTCTACCCTTTGAAGCCAAAACCATTCTATAATCCTTTAGTTTTTATACTCAAAAAATAATATATCATGTTTATAAGTCTCTATTCCAAATTTTATTTCATAATACTTTCATTAACAAGGACACTAAGAAGAAAAATTTCAAGATACAGATGTGAGTATTAACCCCTTCTCACCATTTCATCTTCATTTATCCATTCCAAACACAGCCAATCCACGTCAAAATTATATCTTTGGAATAAATTAAATAATTATGTGTTTTATATTAATTTAATATAAACATTACATATTCATTTCTATATCTATGGAAAACTATATAACATGGACTTTGTCTTATGTACACTATCACCCGCACAAAGTAACATTATATAATTTATCATTTTAATTATATATATTTATACAAACAACATAAATTATTATTGTCCAACATAAAAAATAAAAATAATACTAGTATTATTATTTTATAATTATATTATAATATTTCTTTAATATACTCAACCATCGAGATATAACGTGTTCATGTTTGGGTTGGTTTAACTTCTTACTTGAGTAATGAAATAAAACAAAATCATGGATAAATATATAAAATTAATAAATATATAATTACATTAAAAAATAAAATAATTAGTTCCATTTAGTTCTATAATGGTTTTATAATGTACTAAACTATTTATTAAAATATCATATTTGGTTTCTAGAATCACTAAAATAAGATGACATTGATTTAACATTGAAGCAAAAATAATAAAATATATTTAATAAATAAATTTATTAGGATAATAATTAAACTATGTTAAAAACATATAAATGTATAATTATCATATGTGAAAAATTATTTTAATTTTTTAAATTATTATTATTTCTAAGAGCATGTACTAAATTAATATTGAAGAATGTTTGTATTTACATATAGATTTCTTATATTTGAGACATGTTTTACATTTCCCAACTAATTTATATTATGTGATGTATAAAATATGTATTTGAGATATCATAAAATGTGAATTATAATTAAAAATTTATTTAATATTAATTATAATCCCTATAAATCAATGTATTTTTATTTTAATTTTTCTATGGACATCACTGGTTTCATAGGCTCAACTCTAATTCTTTGAGACCTATTAAATGTAATGAAACATGTTTCCTCTATGTGGTGTTATATTGATTTAATATATCAGGAATTCCATATATATTATTTTCTTATATATATTTGGATAAATTAAGATAAATCATGCTAATTTATTCAAATTCCTTTTTACTCAAGTGTTACCCGAGTAATTATAGTTTTCAGTAACTCATTTCTTATTTAATGAGTTCTGATCATTATCCAAAAAACAATTCATATATGTTGGGTACATTCTTGAATTATATTTTATTATGTTTCATTCTCCAATTTTAAATATTTTTTCCACAAAAAAATTCTTTAAAAATAAATAATGCTTCATGGAGTAAATTTACTCTAAATAATATTAACAACTCAATTCTCCATTTTTGAGTTATAATGTTTCATCTAAAAAATGTATTTTCATTTTTTTTGGGTTTATAAACCATATATATTATTATTTTTTAATTGATAATGTTTTTTGGGAAAATTATGTTTTATGATAATGAAATTGTCACAACACTTTTTTTTACAACAATTTTTTTTGAAAATTTGATTTTCGAAATAAAAAATTATTTTTCTTTTCTCATTATTATATTTGGTCCTTTTCTACTA
Organism: Viscum album; assembly: GCA_963277665.1. Classification (NCBI taxonomy): domain Eukaryota; kingdom Viridiplantae; phylum Streptophyta; class Magnoliopsida; order Santalales; family Viscaceae; genus Viscum; species Viscum album. Next base: position 555,895,606 of record OY728126.1, on the reverse strand, counting down.
ATTTATACTATATAAAAGTTTTTACTATACATGAATACATTAAATTATATTCTTTATAAAATAAAATATTTTCATGATATCCCATGTCACCATTACATATGATACCTTTGACAGCAACATGGGAATTTATATTTCATAACAATGATAAAAGGGTAATTTAAATTATCTTTTAAATATTTTCTTCCATTTCCCTGATCTTTTTTAAAATATTTTAACTTAATGGTATATATGTTACATGATTTATCATTTATTTAAAATTATATATTTTAAATTTTGGGGATTGAACTCACGGTATCATTTTTTTATAATCACTTATATTGTGTCATCATTCAAAGAAATATTTTGAAATGATGTTTTTTATCAATGCCGACATCCATCTAAGATTAAGTAATCATAGTGAAAATATTATCATTTTTAATCATATACCTTATTTATATATATGGGTAATCTAATATTCTTGGCTATCAATGATATGATCAATCAACCCCCTTATCCTTCTAAAATTCCCATTGTAAATATGCATAATATTTCATAAAAATAATTCACTTTGTGAATACCCTATTTTAAATTTCATTATATGTATGTTGTTAGAAGTGATTCCACGAATTTATTAATTAGATAAATAATTGATTTAATTTTGTAATCGATTTCTCCAAAAAAAATTGGCAAGGGATTCATATATTTAAATCCATTCCATTTTTTGTTTTAGAACTTTTGAAAATGAATTTTTTTTTTCAAAAATGGATGTTTATTGATTTATTTTTAAATTTGACTATGTATCTTATAACTATAAACCTTATTTATTTATATGTTTTATGATTAGGTTTTCCATTTTATCGACATTTTGAAAAGTATCGGGGTAAAATAGAAAGTTATTTTAGTATATATTAAAATTTGAATATGGATTATGTTTTGTTTGGCCATTCACTATATTTCTCCAAATAGATTATATCATGTAATAAATTTTATGGATTTGGTGAAAAATATTGGTGTTACATACATTATTATTCTAATAGAAATGAATATTTAAAATTATGGTTGTGAATTATTTTCTTATTCATTTTATATGATGAAGGCATTAGAAATAAACATTTGATTGGTAGTATCGACATTTTCCCCTCAATGCATAAGTAGATATCATTATCCAAATTTAATATGGTATTTTGTGTATTCTTACCGAATTAATTTTATTTTATAACAATAATATTGAGGAAAATAATATTATTTTGGCTATGTCTATGATGAAATGAATAATGTCTTGGATGAGGCCTTTAGAGTACGATCATGATAACCATCAAAATGAATTCCATTTACAAAAATAAATATATTTTTTTCCAGGTGGGATTTTTATTTTCATTATTATCCAAGGATGTATTATGAACATATTTTACATTTATTATAGACTTATAATGATTACTTAATTCTTCCATAATAATTAATCACTATTTATTCAATAATTTCATCATATGTAAGTTCTCCCTTATAGAGAGTTTTAGAATTACCAATATTATGATTCCATTTCACATGGTTATTATCAAAATTATTACTTGAAATATTTATATAATTTTTTTGGGAGATGTTTGAGACATGTTATGATTTAATTATTTTCTTATATAGCTGAAAAAATCTATTATTTGAGAGGGGTATTGGTATTTTATCTTAATTTTTTTTAAATTATATATAATCAAAATCAATATGGTCTTTTGAATTAATATAATTCAGTTTATTTACATAATAAGTTTACCTATTATATTGTGATGTCTAAGAATGTAATGTTTGTATTGAAGAAGATATTTAATGTCACTACCTTATTCATTAGATATGGGAGTGCAGGTATATAGTGTCACAATTGAAATTAAAGAAGAAATTGGATAAAATTTGAGATTTGGATATTAATTGAGGATAATTTAGGCATTGTTAGGATATGGTTAATCATACATTTATGTGTATAAATAATTATTTATGATTGTTTGGGTTTTTTTAAATATATAATTGATTATAATAAGTGAGAATTAGTGAATATCATAGGAGGAAGACTAATTATAGGATTATATCATATTGTTTTGATAATGTCTTTACTGTATAGTTTTACATGAAATTAAATAACTATTTAGATACTAAATGTTGATTTGTGATCTAGTATATATAAACATTGGGTAATAAATCATAAAATGTCTATTTTTCATTATATTTATCAACACCTGGTGCATAGAAAATTTCTTAACCACCAACATAGATTTAAATTCATTTGGGATATTATTTGGTTTCTCACATTCTCTTTTAGAATCACTATAACGGATTTATAAATTATTTTAATTAATATGTTTATAGAACCTATTTGGAAAATAATAATGGATAACCATGAATTTAATAAGAAGATTAATATGTTGATATGAATTTATCATATGATAAAACAAAATGATTCCCTAACTGGACATATGTTCATATTGTTGTTTTTATAGGCATATATTGGATATTATTAGAACAATTTTGATTTTAGTATTTGGTTGAAATCATATAACAAAAATGAAACTAAGGAAGGTATTTATAAACAACCATGTATTATAAGTAAGTAAGAGATCATATTTAAATGATTTTTTATTTTTGTATATCATTGTTAAAATTGAAAATGGGTTAGCTTCTAGGACTTACAAATGGTAGCGAGGATGATATTAGAATGGACATTAAATATCTATAATATTTTCTAATTTCTTGAGTAATTGATATTATCTGATGATATTATTTTATATTCTTAAGGATATAAGGATTTTAAAAATCATTAGAGTATTTTAATTAAGTACTTATATGGTTAATATATGAAAAAATATATTATATGGTACTAAAAATGAAATATGATATATTTAATAGGTTTTATTTTTAGAAACATTAATAGAGAACACATGATTGTGGTATAGATAAATCATTTGTTCATAATAATCTAGTTATTAACAATATAAAGGGAGAATTCATTTTGAAAAAAATGAGATTGATAATATTAATAGTCATGTAATTGATTTCCGATGGAATGAAAATGGGAACAACGATATTTTTGGTGATGTTTATCTCATTTTGGGGATAATAATATTTTTTTAATACTATATGACCATATGGATATGTGGTTAACATAATTTTAGTGTTTATAGTAGTGATAGTTTTTCGATGAATATATGTTTTCATTATGGTTTATTTATTTAGATATTTATATTATGTTGGTGAATGTATATCTAGGATAATATATGATAGGGGGTATATAAATAAATTATTATATAATTATATTGTTGAATAATGGTTTTTTAGAAAAAAATATTGTGGATCTAGAGTAATAATGTAAATTTGATGTCATATTATAGTTAATATACTCAATGATAAATATTTATTGAAAACCCACAACTGAATTTTTTAATGATTAATAATTAAAATTTTAATTTTGAAATTTATTTAAGAGAATGATAATGTAAAACCACATAATTTTTATATATGAATTCAATAAAATGATCAAATTTTATTTTATATCTTTCTATAAAATCAATAATGAACATAATTGAAACAACCATCTATTTAGTATAAATATAAATATTTATTTATGTGAATTAAAACATGGCCTTTGATTTAGTGGTCTTCAATAGGAGTGACAAAAAACACGAAATTTTTGAATGAATAAAACGAAGGCTATTTTTATTTTGAATTATATTCAATTAGTTTTCAAAAAAATGTCTAATAATATAATTTGTTGGATAAAAATTATTTTTCTAAAAATTACCATTTTTATGCGATATACATATACATTTCATTAAAACATGTTTTGAATCATGATAAATTGTGATTTATATTAACAATTGGTTAACACCAATTATATGTAACAACCCAAACTTTCATTGATATAAATTGATCATGATCTAATTAAATGTTTATTATGGTTATATAAAATGAGAAATTCATTGGTTTTATATTTCTAGAATTTAAAATACTATTATTAATTGTGACCATTTCTAATATAGTCATTGAATAATGATCACATGATTAGTATAAATACAGGGCTTTAACAAATCCAATTTACTCAGACAAAGGAAGTGATGGCCTCATCAAGTATACTTTCCCCGTACAAAGCCCATTTGTCGGAGCTCAGAATGGAGGCATTTTCATTTGGCTTCGCTCTTGACGAAGCCCAAACCGATATTGAACATGTTAAGTTTGAGCAGAACCGACTATGAGAGAAGTAGAAGTTAATAGAGATTTCCACTCGAGCGATGTTATCCGAGCCACCCCAAGAGTTTGTCACTATCAAAAAACATGCCTTTCTGTCTTATAAGGGTGTTATAAGGGGTTATGTAACAATACCCTAGCACTATGTACATTATTTTTGTACGAATAATGTGGATTCATTTTATTATTATTACTTTGTAAATAGTTTTTAAAGCACAAATTATATCTTTAGTTAATATTTAACTAAGAAATATATTTTGATGAATTAATGGATTTTTGAATTAAATAATATGTTAATAAAATATTATTATCATTAAATTAATTTTTATTAAATATAAATGATCATATAATTATATGAATGCAATTGTCATTTTTATTAATGTTTGAAAGCCGTTTCTGTAAAAACCCTTGAATTTTCGGTAAATGACGGTTTTTATTTTAAAAGTTAAAATTCACATATTTATAAAATTATTTAGATAAAATGAATATTATTTTTGTAATCAGGATGTTGGAATTATCCAACGGTGAATTTTTCATAATTTTCTGAGATAGCTGAATGTTTGGGTAAAAATTAAATACCATTTAAATATATAATGTGATTTATGACATCATAATGACCCAATAGTCATGTAATAAAATAATATAAACATAATTTTCGGCCAGTATATGTTTCTAAATTAAAATAATGTGTTTTCTGGTGTTGTTGAATTATTTGAGAACGCTTTAGTGAACCCTTTAAGGCTTATAAAACATTTTATATTTTTAAATTGTTTTCCTTGAGAGTGTGGCTCACCTCCACATAAGAAACCATATTATTTTAAGAAGTTAGGCCATTGGACTTATAAAATATTTTTTTCTACTCCCCTATGGAAAAAATATGGTCTGGTTTGTGGTTTTGATTAGTTTAATGTGAGGTGTCAAAAACCTAAATAATAAACAATTCCCTCTCCTTTCTTATATAAACCCACCCAAGCTCCCACTATCTCTTCACTCAAAACCTTTGGAGTTCGACCAAACCCTGACCTACTCTCTAAATAATCCTACCATGTTTTACTAATCTCCAAGAAGCCTCTCTAAAGCCTATCCCATGCTTTAAGGATTGCACTTCCTAGTAAGGGATTTCTACCTTTCTCATTTTTTTCCAATTTTATTTAAGTTGTTATGTCATTTTGTTTTCAATTAAAAATTTTGGGGTATTATTTCGAACCTCCCCATACTATCCTATTTATTTTTTGATGATGGGAGAACTCTTTATCTCTCATTAATGCCTCCCATGTACACCTATTACCATGGAAAAATTTTGTGAGGGATTTCTCTGTCCTCTTTTAAGTCCAAGTAATTATTTTGTATTATGCATCTAAATTCCATAATGTTTGTTGGGACATGTATCTATATGACCCCTTACTTTCCATTTCATGTATAATGATGAGACACCCTTTTCTGTCTCATCAACCATTTTCATGAATTCTTATGTCACCCCGTTATGCTACCGAAATTGCACCACATTTTTCCAAGCCAAGATCATTGTGTAGTGAATACCATACCCATGTCTTTATCAAGGGTATTCAACTTTATACCAATTTACATATTGAATGGTAATTTCATGTATTTATTCCACAATACTTAATCCTGGAATAACTTATGATTCTTATTGATTCCATGATCCATGTGGCACACTTATGCATGAAATGAAATTCTTAAGAAGGGTACGACCTAATAGTGCTCCAATGAATGGGGTAAAGTATAGTATCATGATACATCATGTGCAATGGGTGCTGACACATGATAATTCAAGTGCAACTTCTTTTTACTCATGCTTCATGTGTAGTGAGGGTTTACTCATGCTCAATGTTCAATGAGCCTTGGCTCATGCTAATACCATGTTAAGTCTTGTTGCCACATTTCCATGTTATGATTATCATGTTTTATCATGACTTAAGTTCATGTTTCTTTTGTGATCCATTGATATGCCTATTTTATAACATGTATCTTACTACTAATGTTATTTCATGTTTATTCCCTTATTGGGATTTTTAGCTCACCCTTTTCTTATGCATGTCCTCAGGTTATCCCATGCAATGCTAAGTACGAGGGAATGTAGTGGTCATGTAAAGGATATTTTAATAAAGATGTTGTGTGTTTTTGTTCTAAGCTGTTATGTAATGTTCCTAAGCCCCAAATACACTAGACCTCTAGATCTTCTATGTTTTATGAAGTGAATATTTTATGTAATAAATCTGGTTTATGTGTGTAATAAAAAGCAGGGTTGTTATAGTTGGTATCAGAGGATATGTTTTTTTAATTTTGGGATTAGGATTAGAAAAACCTAGTGAATAATTAGAGACAAGAATAAGTATAATAAAAACATCCCTAAGTATTGGTGAGTATTGAGTAAGTGGTTTATCAATAAAATACATCCCTTTCTGGATACAAGCAGGTAGAGGTGGCTCTTGGCAAGATGTATCCTAGGGTTAAAACCCGAAAACACCGCTTCAAGCTAGATTCGAATAGGAACTCGTGCATGAAAACTGGACTTACTGCACTCTTGGTTACGACAGTCCTGGGGGATATTCTTTGGTAATTTAAAAGCTTAGTATTAACCCTCATTAAGGGAATGAAAAAAATGCCCGTAAGAATATATGTTAGAAAGTAGATCATGAATATCATAGATTTAAGATTATGGATTCAAAATTTAAGGAAATAAAAGTTATTTATAACTCATCAGTTTTGTACTTGGATTACCCTTTATCTGTTACCCCAGGATTTCCTTTTATTCCAGCCAATGGCTGGTAATTGGAGAACTCAAGATAACAACTGATGTGAAGATAAATGTGATGACTGTGCTAATGAGATTTCTGGATACTTATCATATGTAAGGTGAGGTAGATCAATGGTGGTCTTTGATTAAAAATACAAAGCCTAAGGAGAAGATCAAGGCGTTTGAATGAAAGGATTTCTGGAATATGTTTTTCGATAAATATTGTATGCGCACCCTCTGATATAATATGGAAAGGGTGTTCCTTGCCCATAAGAAAAAAGACAAAGAATCTATCAGGGAATATGAGAAAAACTTCACAAGGCTTGCACAATATGCCTCCAGCTTTGTCTTTACCCCTAAATACAAGTTTGGCCACTTCTTTAGTGGGCTGAAACCTAGCCTACGGAAAGCGCTAGTGATCCATGACATCAACATCTATGAATAAATTAGCCGATGTGACCTCAAGGTTGAAATAAAGATCATAGAATCTCATGGGTATCATGGGGATAAGAAGCGCAAGGTGGACTTCAATGCTGGTGGTCTGATGGATAAATCCAACAAGGATAAGAAGATCCAGCACCCCACTTTCTAAAGGTGCAGAAAGAAGGACCCTGAAAATTACCTAAAGGGGCGAGGAAATTATTTAGGTGTAGAAGAGAAGGGCACCTAGCAATTAACTTCCAACACGAAAAACCCACGGCTACAATGGAGGAGAGGAACTCTTCGTTCAAACCTCAACGTGTTGTTCGTTTCTATAACTGCAAAGAACCTGGGGATCTTTCAAAGTAGTGCCCTAAGCCAAGGGTTTTTGGAGGCAACCAATAACCTCCAAGGAAGCAAGGGAGTGCTTTTTCGTTCACTAATGCCGAAGTGAAACCCAAAAATGGATGGATAACATGTATGCTATTTATTCATTCAAGAATAGTAAATTTACTTTTTGATTTAGGTTCTACTCATTCTTTTATATCCCAAAAGTTTAGTAGAACAATCCCAGAACCACCACAAATCATGGATGTAATGATGTCTGTGAGTACAGAAAATGGAGAAATCATTGCATCCCATGAATATTACTCCTCCTCTATCATAATTTGTGGATTATATTTCCTAAAAAACCTCATTATACTCTATTTTGTGGAATTTGATGCAATTATTTGAATGGATTGGATTTCCTTATATAGATCCAAAATATATTATTGTGAGAGGGAAATCACTCTCCATGTGGAGAATCGGCCCCCGATTCTATAAAAGTGCAAGGAGGAAGATGAATCTTCTTTTGCTCCATCATCTCAAGCATGGGTATTACTGCCCTATTATCACATGTATCTGGATCAGATGATTGTTTCTATGGAGGCAACCATCCTTGAAGACATTCCTACTGTCAGGGAATTTAAAAAAGTGTTTCCCAAGGAATTTCCTGGTCATCCTCTTAGAAGAGATGTTGAATTCTCAATTGATCTTATACCTGGGGCATTGCCAATATCCAAGACTCCGTATAGAATGGATGTTGTGGATCTTCAAGAGCTGAAGAAACAACTATAAGAGAATCTGGATAAAGGGTTTATATTCCCAAGTCCTTCACCAAGGGGTGCACTTATTAATAATAAGGATGGTTCAATGCGCCTTTTCAATGATTATCATGATCATAAAAAATAATGATAAAGAACAAATATCCTCTCCCATGAATTAATTACTTCTTTGATCAGATGCGTGGAGAAAAATACTTCTCCAAGGTGGATTTTCGGTCAGGATATTATCATTTAAGGGTTGAGAAGGAAGATATCCCCAAGACTAATTTTCATACATGATACAGGCACTATGAATTCATAGTAATTCCTTTCAGACTCACTAATGCTTCAGTAATCTTCATGGACATGATGAATATAGTCTTTAAGGATTACCTCAACAAATTTGTGGTAGTATTTATAGATGATATTATGATATACTCCAAAACCAAGGAGGATCATGCAGAGAATCTAATAACTGCACTAGAGACATTTCAGAAGGAGAATCAATATGTAAAGTACAAAAATTGTGAGTTTAGGTTGATGGAGGTCTCATCACAAGAAACAAGATATCTATGGATCCCTCCAAAACAGATGCAATTGAGGTATGGTCAAGTCCATCATCGGTAACGGATTTCCATAGCTTCTTGTGGTTAGCTAGATATTATTGAAGATTTGTGAGAAATTTCTCACGATTGTCCAACCCTCTTACCAAGCTTATTTGGAAGAGAGTAAAGTTTTCATGGAGTGATGAATGTAAAGAATGCTACAAGGAGTTAAAAAAGAAGCTTATCACTGTGCTCATTCTCAATTTACCCACTAGTGGAGAACTTTTTGTGGTATTTAGTGATGCTTCGAAGAAGGGCTTGGGGTGTGTGTTGATGCAAATTGAAAAATTCTTTGCCTATTCTTCAAGGAAATTTAAATTTCATGATTATAATTATCCAACACATGATTTGGAGTTGGCTGTTGTGATATTTGCTTTAAAAATTTGGTGGCATTATCTTTTTGTGGAGATGTGTGAAATATATATAGACCACAAAATCTTCAAGTATATATTCACATTGAAATAGTTGAACATGATCCTACTAAGATGGTTAGAGCTGATCAAAGACTATGACTACTCAATCCATTACCACCCTGGGAAAGCGAACAAGGTGGCAGAGGCTCTAAGTAGAAAGGGCCCGAAAATTCTATCATTGATGAGAATTGATAAGGATCCAATATTCTTAGATTTGATGAAGATGGACTAGGGAATCATAAAGAAGAGAACACCATCAATCATTTCACAAATGATTTCTCAACTGTTTCTTTTGGAAAAGTTAAATGAAGCTCAAAAGGATGATGTGGGAATTCAGAAGAATGTGGAAGCTATTTGAAATGGGAAATCCTCATAGTTCAATGTTAATGAAGAAGGACTTGTGAGATTTGGGAAAATAATATGTGTTCCATCAAGTACAGAGATGAATAAGAAACTTTTGGATGATTCACATAATTCAAATTTCTCTATTCACCCGGGAAAAACAATAATGTATCGAGATCTGCAAGAGAATTATTGGTGGGATAATCTGAAGAAGGATGTCACTGAGTATACATCAATGTTCTTGACGTGTCAGCAAGTGAAGGCAGAGAGGCAGAAGTCTAAGGGGATGATGTAACCATTTCCTATACCAGCATGGAAATGGGAGAACATTACCATGGACTTTTCCATTGGACATTCGTAGTCATCCATAGGAAACAATGCAATCTGGGTTGTTGTTGATCGTCTTTCAAAGTCTACACACTTTATTGCAATTCAGTAGGATTTATCATTGGATTAACCAGCATGGATATATATCATGGAAGTGGTAAGGATGCATGGAGTACCATTATCTATTGTATCTGATCAAGATCCAAGATTCAAATCTATGTTTTGGAAGAGTCTTCAACATGATTTGGATACTGAACTGAACTTCACTGCGGCCCATAATCCTCAAAATGATGGCCAATCTGAGAGAACTATTCAAACATTGGAGGATATGTTATGATCATGTTCTATGGACTTCAAAGGAGGGTGGGACCAACATCTTTCACTGGTTTAATACTACTACAATAACAGTTTACACTCGAGCATCTGAATGGCACCTTATAAAGCCCTGAATGGGAAGAGGTGAAGAACACTGGCATGTTGGGATGAAGTCGGAGAATGTAAGCAGATAAGACATGAAATGGTCAAAGAAATGGTGGAGAAGGTGAAAATAATTCAGCATCATATAAAGGTATCCCAGAGTCAACAGAAGATTTATGTAGATAATCTTTGACGAGACCATGAGTTTAAATTTGGAGACTTGTTATTTCTACACATATCTCCATGGAAGAATTTCATGTGGTTTGGGAAGAAACGAAAGTTAAGTCCTAGGTACATCGGCCCTTTCGAGATTCTTGATCATGTTGGGGTTGAGGCCTAGAGAATAGAACTTCTACCTAACATGGCCAAATTACATGATGTATTTCATGTATCCCTCTTAATCAAGTACATACCATACCCTTCACATGCACTCTCTTAAGTGGTACTACAACTAGAGGATGATCTTTCTTATGAGGAGCAACCAATGAAGATATTATATCATAGAGAAAAATATCTATGAAATAAATCAATGCCTCTCGTCAAGGTGTTGTGGAAAAAACACAAATTTTATGAAATTACATTATTATAGGAGGAAGTGATAGAGCATAGATACCCGCATTTTTATTAAAGAGGTAAAAGGAAAATTCGGGGCAAAAGTTCTTATGGGGGGAAGATTGTAACGAACCAAACTTTCATTAATGTAAATTCCTCTTGATCTAATTAAAAGTTTAATATGGTTATATAAAATGTGAATATAGTTGGTTTTATGTTTCTCAAATTTAAAATAATATTATAAATTATGACCGTTGCTAATAAAGATATTGAACAATGATCACAAGATTAGTATAAATACAAAGCTTTATCATATCCAGTTTTCTCAGACAAAGGAAGTGATTGCCTCATCCAGTACAATTTCCTCGTACGAAGCCTGTTTATAAGAGCTTACAAAGGATGTGACGTAATTGGGATTTGCTCTTGACCAAGCCTAAGCTGAGATTGAACACTTTAAGCTTGAGCAGAACCAACTATGGGATAAGTGGAAGTTAATAGAGATTACCTCCCGAGCGATGTTATCCGAGACACCCCAAGAGTCTGTCACCATCTCACACCTTACCCTTCGGTCATATGAAAGTGTTATAAAGGGTTATGTAATAAGACCCTAGCACAATTTAAATTATTTTTTTTATAAATAATGTGCATTCGTTTTATTATTATTACTTTGTAAATAGTTTTTAAAGCACAAATAATATCTTTAGTTAATATTCAACTGAGAAATCTATTTTGATGAATTAATGTATTTTTGAAATAAATAATATTTTAATAAAATATTATTATAATTAAATTAATTTTTATTAAATATAAATGATCATATAATTTTATGAATGCATTTGTAATTTTTATTATGGTTTGAAAGTTGTTTTTGTCAAAACCCATGAATTTTTTGTAAATATCGATTTTTATTTTAAAAGTAAAAATTTACATGTTTATAAAATTATTTAGATAAAATGAATATTATTTTTGGAATCAGGATGTCAAAATTATCCAATGGTGAATTGTTCATAATTTTCTGTGACAATCAAATTTTTGGGTAAAAATTAAATACAGTTTAAATATATAATGTATTTTATGACATCATAATGACCCAATAGTGATGTAATAAAATAATATAAACATTATATTCGGCCAATATATGTTTTACCATTATAATAATGTGATTTTTGGTTTGTTTTATTTATTTTACAAAGCTTTAGTGGACCCTTCATGGCTTATAATACATTTTGTCTTTTTAAATTGTTTTCCTTGAGAGTGTGACTCACCTCCACATAAGAAACCTTATTATTTTAAGATGTTTTGAAATTGGACATATAAAATATTTTTTTATACTCCCCTTCGGAAAAATACATGAGAAAACACTATGGGCTGGTTTGTGGTTTTGATTAGTTTAATGTGAGGTCTCCCAAACCTAAATAATAAAGAATTACCTGTCCTTTCCTATATAAACCCACCCAAGCTCCCACTTCCTCTTCACTCAAAGCCTTTGTAGTCCGACCAAACCATTCCTTCCTCTCCCAAAAATCTTCCCAAGGTTCCCCATGTTCCCAATAAGCCTCTCTGAAGCCTATCTCCAACTTTTGGGATCGCATTTCCAAGTAAGGGATTTCTTCCTTTCTCATTTTTGTCCAATTTTATTTAAGTTGTTATGCCCTTTTGTATTCAATTAAAAATGTTGGGGTATGATTTTTTTCCTCCCACATAATGTACTCTTTATGTTTAAATTATGAGAGACTCATTTATCTCTCATCAATTCCTCCCATGTACACCCGTTACCATGCCAACATTATGTGAGGGATTTCTCTCTCATCTTTTACATCCAAGTTGTTCTTTTGTATTATGCATCTAAATTCCATTATGTTTGTTGGGACATGTATCTATATGACCCCATTACTGTCCATTTCAAGTATATATGATGAGAAACCATTTTATCTATCATTAACCATTTTAATGAATCCTTATGTCACACTGTTTTGCTGCTGAAATTGCACCACGTTTTTCCAAGCCAAGAGCATTGTGTAGTGAACACCATACCCATTTCTCTATCAAGGATATTCACCATTATAAAAATATACATTTTGAATTTTAATTTCATGTATTTATTCCACATTATTTAATCGTGGAATAACTTACGATGTTGATTGATTCCATGATCCATGTGGCACACTTATGCACTAATTGAATTGTTTAATAATGGTGCGCCCTGATAGCACTCCAATGCATTGGGTAAAGTATAGTATCATGATAGATCATGTGCAATGGGTGATGACTCATTCTAATTAAATTGAAATGATATTTGACTCATGATTCATGTGAAATGATGGTTTTCTCATGCTCCATGTGCAATGAGCATTGGCTCAAGCTAATTCCATATTAAGTGTTGTTGCCACATTTCCATGTAAGGATTATCATGTTTTATCATGACTTTATGTTCATGTTTCTCTTGTGCTCCATTGATATGCCTATTATCTAACATGTATTGTATTTATTATGTTATTCCATGTTTACTCACTTATTGGGCTTTATAGATCGCCCTATTCTTATGCACGTCTTCAGGTTATCCCATGAAATGCTAAGCACGAGGGAATGTTGCAGTCATGTAAAGGAAGTTTTCAATAAATATGTTGGGTGTTTTATGTTCTAATATCTTATGTTATGTTCCTAAGCCCAAAAGACACTAGACATATCTATCTTCTATATTGTATAATGTGAAGATTTTATTTAATAAATCAGGTTTATGGGTGTAACAAAAAACATGGTTAATGTATTTTATTTATAAATGACATGAGAAAATGATAATAATAGTTAAATTTTGAAATTTTATTTTCCATTAAAAATGCGTTTATATAATATAATATTAATTTATTAAATTATTTAACTTTCAAATGATAGTATTATAATTTTTAAAATCAATATAAATTTTTATTGAGAATAAAAATTTTAGATAAAAATAATTTATTTTGGATTTTTGGGAAATAATTTATTTTTAGGTGAGCTATTAAAATTAAATATTTTTATGAAAAAATGTCATTTTTATGAAACCATCATAATTAATTAATGAGAGAAATATTACTGAATTATTTTCTATAAGAAATCAGTTCTCTATATATTTGAAGTATTAATTGAAAAATTAATTTTCACATATGTATACATTTAATTTTATTAAATGGAGATCGAATTTGTGGCTATGAAAACAAAATTTGGTAAAAGGTTTGATTTTATATTTTCATTAAAAAAGAAATTATATATATAAATATTCATTACCTAAGTAAAAAAATTAAAACTAATTTTTTTAGAAACATTGAATTCAAACCTATTTAAAACATGTATAAAAATACATGTTTGAGGATTTGAGGGATCAAGGTCATAACTTATTCCATTATTTCTTAGATTTTATGTATTTTAACATTGAGTAATGTATAGATATCATTGAAATTTAATGGTTACCCCAAAATAAGATTTTCCCCACTTATAAAAGGGAAAGCATTCACCCTACAATTCTTTACCCATTACATCTAATTATATAAAATATAACTACCATATTTACCATCCATGATTCCTATCTCAATTTCATAGGCCTCTATCATCAATTAGTATACCGAATGTACTCATTTCGATGAGAATTATTGGATAAATTTCATGGTTAGAAATCCTGTATTACTTATACCTTACCAATATAAAAAAATATTTAACATCCATACCAACATTATCCATGAAAATAATATATCTTTGGAATAATTATAATTAAATATATTTTATTATATTAATTTTTAAACATTTATTTATTCATTTTCATTAACATATAAAAACACAGAAACATTAACATGGTTGTCTGCGGACTACCACCACCAATACGTAACATTTCACCATTTTTCATTTTTCAATTTCATTATTTTTCAATTAAATTAAAATATAATTAAAAAATTTAAATATATAACTAATATAAATTTTATAATTACATTATATACTTTCATAACCATAATCACCCATTTGGATAATGTGTGTTTATATTTCTATCAGTTTAATAATAATCATAAATAATTTATAAAACATTATGATGGATTACTCTAGAAAATAAAATAATAATATTATTAGAAGTTAACAATCAATTAAATTTTTTGTTTAATAATTATCATATTATTTATTTAACATATTAAAATTAAATATTTGAATGATAAGATCTCTAAAATAATCTTTCATTGATTCCACTTTAATGAAAAAAGGGGACTACAATTTATTAAGTAAATAGAATATAATAATAAATTGTACATATTAAATGAAAAATCGAACAGTAAATTTCCATTGAATATATATAATAAACATAATTTAATAATTCTTTATGTAAATAATATACATAGAAAAAATATTGAACAAGGTAAGTGATTTAATATCAAATTCCATTATTATAGATTTTTCTTTTTGCAGCTAATTTAAATTATTTGGAGTATATACAACTAAAGTGATATATCATATGATAGAATATCCTAGAATAATAATATATCAAGTTCAATTTTATATCCTCCATATCATTTTTTATTCAAATGTTTCAAATTCTAAAAGGTTTTTCTTAATCTCAATTCTGATTCATTGATACATTTTACATATTATATACAACGATTAATTTGTATGGTGTTATATTAATTTTTTATCCCATTAATTTGGTATACTTACCTTTTGTGTTATGATAGGCCTAATATAATCAATATGATGGTACATTTCCCAAATATCTATTGAATCAATATATAACAAGTCATACAAATTTTTTATAACTCAATTTTCAAACATTTTGTTTTGATAGTTTTCTTAAAATAGTTTAATATAAGTTAGGTACATTCTTCAATTTGATATTATTATGTTTAATTTTAGTTTGGTTTACATTATTACCACATAACACCATTTTCATTCCATTATTGTTTCACTCTAATTTGATAATGGAAACATTATTTCAACAAGATATAATGTATCTTTTTAAACTTTTCTTTTCCATGTCATCATAAAATCATCATGATATTTTATTATAAGGAATTTTTAATCCTCATTATTTAAATTATGGTTTATCAAAAATATGAAATTAATTTATTTTAATGATGAATTTTATTAAGAAATAGTTTTCAATATAATTAAATGTGGGTTTCCTTTCAATAACAGATGTTGTTTCTTAATAAGATAATTTATCCATGGAAAATGTTATGTTAATTCAATGATTAATAGTTGAAAATTCTACATAAATGTAAATATTTTCATCATCTTTCACTTCACATTTTCAAAAGTCACCTATCAAATTGACATTTAATTATTTTATTCTAATCATAAAAATTATTTATAATTGATCTTTTATGTTTTCTGGTTAATTTTTATGGGCATATTAAAAAGGTTTTACCCTGAGGGGATATGTTACAAGATTTAGTCTATATTATATATATAACCTAATGAATTGAACTGAAGTTATTGTACATTTTTATTCTTTATTAATTATTGTGTGATATCATTAGAAGCATTGTTTTCTATGTTTTTTCATCTATGTGATCTTTATTAAAATATACATTTCTTTACAATGAATATTTTCTTTTTCAACAATCGATGTTATTTTATAGAAGGAAAATTTATTGTTTGAAACTACCCAATCTATGATCCATTACTACATATTTCCAACCTAATTACCCCTATGAATATATATTCCTTTTCATAAAGTTTCATTAAATTATGAATACCATTTTTTCAATTTCTTTACATAAATGAAGTTCTCCTAGATGAAATTTATGGATTTATTATTATCTTTTTTTGACATAACCATATAATTATTTTTTCAATTCTATGATAGGTTTTATTATAAAAATATATAATATTTTTACATTTATTATTCATAGAACTATTTAAAGTCTAAATATTTGTAATTATAAAATAAATTGTTACTAATTACTCATGCAGGATAACTATATTTCTTTTAAAAATCCACATATATTTTTATAATGGATTGTGATAATTTTACCCCATTTATTGTTAGGGGGTAAATTATTATTATTCCCTATATTATCATTCCAATGTGGATAATATAAGGAAGTAACCATAAAACATTATATGATAATGGTTTTGTAAATAGTAATCCAATTTAATATATTTTAAAAATATTTACGGGTTACAGTTTAATGGAATTGGTTCATATCACTTACTTAAAAGTACTATACATTATAATGTGGACATATCAATTAGTTATAAATTTTATCCAGAAATATTAAAGTGTGAAAATGATATTTGTTTTCTTTGTTGGATAAATCATTATTACATTGAACATTACTTTATCATTATTTCAGGTCATCCTTATACTATATTCAAAAAATTTAAAAACTTGTGATGAGAAAAAAGGTCAGTAAAGTATATAAAGGAATGAAATTCATTATAGTGAAAAAAGATATTCCATAAAATTATTATCATTTTTCCATTATTAATTTAGTGTATATAATAGATCATATCAAATTTTAGAATAAAATTTTTATGAAAATAAAACCATTAAAACCCATAACATGAAAATGGAAACCCTTTGTCCATTATAGAGAATTATATTCATAACCCATTTTTTGTTGTCTTACATATAACTTGATACTTATCAAATCAATGTGAAACCTCCCCTATTAACTACCTAATTACTTAATTTTATGAAAAATAACATTTACTGATCAATTAGAGTATTATATTAGAATCATAATTCTTATAATATGTATTGGGATCACCCCTTGTATAACCTGTATCAAGCGGGGCCGTCCTATAAGACACATAAGTTTAACCTATCATCATCTATAATAATCCTGATCAATGTCATCAAAAAAAATTATTCTCTCTAATTATAATTGTAAATACACTAAAAAAACTTCTAAACCCATAACAATGAATATTCCATTTCATGTAAAAAAAGATAAATACCCCCTTCCTTTGAAAAATCATTAAAATGAAAATTTTAAAAAATTACCAGAAAGTGATATTGTTTTAAAATAACCATGGAAACTTGTGAAGGGGAATTAAATGTAATGAAAAATATACATTCTGGTAAATCTATCTTTTACCATGAGAAATAAAACACTGATTTCACTCACCCATTATGAAAAAGCACTTCATTCAAAAAATGCTAATAAAGAGAATTTTGAATCCATGCAGATAAATTCAAATTTAGCTGGAAATGGACATTGATAGAACATTATGTTTATATAATATCATTACCAAAAAAATTTATTAAACATGGATTTAGAGGAAAATAGAAAAAACATAAATTCATTTATAAAAGGATTTTATGGAAAATACCATAAATAATATAACTTTTGAACAGATGAAATATTCATTTAAGGAATAATAAATACAAATGTAAACACATTAATTTCACATAATGAAATACTAAATTCATCTAGAAGGTTGTTTATATGCTAATAAAAAAATCATCTAGTGAAAATAGGTTTGGTCTCAAAAAAATCAAATCGAGTCCACAAATACCTTAATTTAGGCATCATCTAGCACCACACAGTCTTTTACCACAAGAATTGTAAATTAATATTTGATATTTTAATAATTAATTGTTTATTTAATTTTCATTTCATTTTCAATATTCCTTTTATGTAATTTATAACCATGTATAATATTTTTTCTTAATCAATTATGTTTACATCAAATGTTTTTAGGATGTTCAGTTCATAATTTTTTTAGTAGAATAAATGTGGACAAAGTGGTTATTATTTCATCCCATTATGAATCATAATAATGGAATGATTATAATTTTTATACATTAAATATAATTTTAGAACAGTTAATTAATGTGGTAGATGATAAACAAATCACATTGCTTTTTGGTGGTGTCAGTCCACTCATATACAAAGATGATATTATAATTTTTCAATAGATGGAATTGTAATAAAATTGATGACATAATATCATTAAAAAAGTATATTTTTCTCCTTTAGTATCACATATATTAATGAAATCTATCATAAGAACCTTATTTTCATGTTTTTGATGAAAAATGAAACACATCACATCATGAAGGTGGTATTCAACATGTATGGATGAGAAATTATTTCGTTTACCAAATGTTGGAAAAAGAGTTTGAAATGTAATGTAATATAATAATAATAATAATAAAGTTTTAATATTATGATGAAAATGATGTTATTATATCACAATGTTTCAATAAATTTTTAAGAAGGTAGAAGGTGAAATGAACATGAAATATATATGTTTGAACATACTACTTTTCCTCATATAACCTCTTTGGAAACCCATTAATCATTCTAGGAATAGTATTTTGGTTAGAATAGGTTCACTAGGAATTGGAAAGTAATTTTTAGAATATATTATAGTATTTAAGATCTAAACACATGTGATAAAAAATTGTATATAGGAGTGGAGAGGATGTTCCATTTTATATGTGAGAAGGGAGTCACCCTTCGAATGACAAAATGTATTAAATTAGTAATAATTAATTTTCATACAAAACTAAAACCAAATTTGAATATTTTGGGAATAAAATTATTATGAGTATAAATGCTCTAGTAATACAAAATTTTAACTATTTTATTTAACGATTTCTCCATTATCACTATTTTTTAACATCATGACAATCCTTCTGATGATTACCCTAATATAGAAGTTTTTTAAACTATTGGATTTTGTAAAAATATTATAAAAGGGAAAATGAAAAATAAGCAGACAATAGATGAATATATATACATTATCATATTCAATTAGTAAACTATAATGTGTATATTAATTTTAAATTAGTTAGTAAAACATAATATACCATTAAAGTCCTATGTATGAAAATTCGCATAGTTTTAGATCAATAATGTGAAGATAAAAAATGGAATTATAATATAAAAATTTAACACAATTCTACAATGATATATTTAACTAATATGATTTAAAAAATTTATTGTTTTAAATTGTATTGAATATATATTTTTTTAAATCATTTAATCTTTTATTATACATTAACAACCATTGTGTTATCATTGCGTACGCATTTAATATACTTATTCAATTACTAAAATCTAAAAAAAGTGACAATGTAAAAATAATTCATATTTCATATAACCATTTATAACTTATCAAAAAAATTTATACCTTTAAAATTATTTTTTTGATATTAAAAAATGGTTCCATTTTTTATTATTTACCAAAAATTATATTAAGGTAGTTATCTAAGGAAATAAGAAATAAATTTACAAATTTTTAAACCTTGGATCATTATGCTCAAAACATACTTTTGTAGTAAAATAAATAAACGATTTAGGGAGATTTATTTAACTTATGTAGTGGTTTTAACATTCTTTTACTTGTATTATCCTTACTGATGTTACAAATATTTACCTACATTACTTATAATAATGAAAAAAATAAACATGAACATTTTTACAATTTTGAAAATCCAAATTCAAAAAATTAGATACATTTTTCATTGTTTAATTTCTATAAGTGATGGACTTTAATTTTACAATAATGTTGAAAATCATAACGAAAATTAGTTTTTTGAAAAATACTTTGGGAATCCCAAGAATTATTTTATTCCAAAATGAAGTAAACTATCGATTTGTATGAAATAAATTAAATAAAATAAATGAAATTTAAACTTATACTAAAATAATTAAAAATTAAAAATATATCATTACATTAAAATTACATCAATTATTTAAATAAAATGGTAGTCTTACAAAATATTGTATTTTTTCTATTCTCTTAAAAATAATTATTTTTTGAAAAATAAAAAATAAATATGCAAAGATATTATTAAATAGAATTATGAAAAAATGATATTAGATTTTGAAAATAATATTTCGAAATATGTTATGTATTTGTTATAATACTCATGATTAAAATTAAAAAAATACATTTTTGAATAAAATATGTTTTTGATGACTAAAATTAGATTGATGAAACTTTTGTTATTATCAAATAAATATTACATTATTAATTACCTTTATAAGTATTTTTTATAATGTTTTTTTACCATTAATATATCTAATTAAATCTATGGTATATAATTCTCATATTTAAATACCCAAATTAGATTTATGACACATTATATTTCCTCTGTTGATTATATATATTTAAAATTTGTGGGATTGAACATATAGTATCAAAAAAATTATTTATTTATTTATTATTATATGATATAATTTGAATAATTATTTTTCTAGTTTTTTTTTCATATATATCAATTTCTGTATATGATTTCTCTTTTAAATTGTGAATATGACATTTTTCAATGATAAATATTCTTTCTCATGTTGAACTGTTTAATTTTATTTTGTATAAAAGAAATGATCATCGCTGCCTTTTTCTTACCTAAAATATTTCCATGAATAGTAATAAATTTTCTTCAAATTCCATTATGTTGTGAATACCATATTTAAAATTTATTTAATTAATGATTTACACCTAGATTCCATATGTGAAAGGATTGGATGGATTGGTGATGTAACCAAATAATAATTTTCTCCATACAAGGATAGAATATAAGATTATTACATATAATGATTTTATATTTAATGATTGGGGAATGAATGAAAATGCACATAATTTTTTTTATTGACTAAAAGTATAAGGATTACTCAAGAAAGATAACTAAATACTATTTAAAGATCTATATTTTTCTCTTAATGGATTAATTTTTTTTTATCCCATTTATTAAAATGGTGGAATGTATTATTATTCCCTATGGTCTAATTTTAATACTAATGATATCTGAAACCATTCATAAAGTATAAAAAAATAATGAGTTTTTAAATAGGAATTAAAATCCAAAAATTTTAAGATTATTTATAAATAAGAGATTAAGATAATTAGGTCATATCACAAGCCCAAAAAACCTATATTTTAGAAGGTGGGAATATCTATAAGTTATCAATTATTTACCACGATATAAAACGTTAAAAATGAAAATAAAATTATTTTCAGGAAAAATATTCATGAATTTATATATAACTTTATCTTTACTCACAACCATTATTAAACCCCATTAAAAATATTTTGAAACCTAAGATAATCACAAAGAGCTCGATAAAGGATACAAATGAAAAAAATCTATTAGACCATTGAAAAAAATACATAAAATGTTAATATTTTATCCATTATTCATTGAGTGTATAAAATAGATTATTTCTATACAAAGAACACACCTTTTTAGAGAATAAAACCTTTTAATCTCATTTCAATAATACAAAATCTATATTTTCCTCTTAAAGTAATACATTCAAAATTCATGTTAACTTATATAAAAAATGATTACATCTTTATTTCATCAAGGTGACCCCTCTATAGTTAACTACTTCATTATATTTATTTATGATGTGGAACGTTGCCAAATATATTATATGGATATACTAAGAACATCAATCATATATGCTATTTGAGGACCACTATTTGTAAATGTTGTATCAAGTTCACCCAATATATAATCTATATCAAGCTCACATATAATCATCTATATTTCTAAAGTACAATTTGAATAATAATATTTTTATTCTCATATCATTTTTTTATGATGAACTTGATACTGTATTTTGACACCATAAGAAAATAACTTTTCACATTTGTGTAAAATTATTGAAAAATATCCCTATATTTTGAAAATATGTTATAAATAGTTTATTTGATAATAACCATAGAAACAAGTAACGGAACAATCAATTTAATTAAAATTATTCATGGAATTAAATTATATTCATTTATTAATGGATAAAATAATGATTCCCTCTATCCATTAAATATATGTATATTGTTTGGAAAATAAAAATAAGACTATATTTTAATACTTGTACATAAATAAAAATGATTTTGTAAATTAACCTTTATTTTTCATTACATTTCTCATATAAATCATGAATATTGTTTATGAACATGGATACATAATTAAATTGGTAAAAGTTGAAAAACATTAAAATATTTTGTTTATAAAACCCCTAAAATATTGATAAATTATGAACCAATGAACCACTGAATGAAGGAACATTTAATGAAATTTCAAACATATTAATTTTTTCTGATGAATACATATATTATTTTATACACCCTGCCTTAGAAATCATGTATTAGAAATAGTTTTTTTTCTCAAACAAAGTAAAATTATTATATAAATCCCTTTCCATAAATACCATCTCTCTTCAATCATTTCTTTACTCCTTAACAATAAAAAATATATGTTATTTTCTTACTTGATAAATTATTTCATGTTCATTACACTTTGAATATATATTTTATATCATTTGTATCCAATTTAAATTTAGTTACATTATAAATTATGTTTATGTTGGAGGTTTTGGGGATGTTTGAGTAAATATAAAAAAATATTTACGGTTGAATGACCCTGGTAAAATATTTTATTTTCAATCGTCATCAGAATCAAAATAATTAAATAATTATAATTTGTATACTTAAATATATTTTTTCACCACTAATAAAATTCACACATGATAAACCAATCACATCACTTCATGGAGGAGGTATTCTACTCATACACATGAACAACATTATCATTTTTAAATATATATAAAGGTAAGATAATATATGATATTATATAATTAATACAATATAATTATGTCATACATATTATATATATTAATTAAATTCATCCAAAGAGTCATCATTGTGAGTTGGTGATGAAAAATTAAACACATATATTTTTGGAGGAGGTAATCCAAAAATATCTATGATAAAGGTTTAAATTTCATAATTTATAGGAAAAAAGATTTAAAAGGACTGTAAAATAATATTTAAAAAATTAAATATGTTTCTTATTCTTATTTTATTATATCAACATTCTGAAATAAGATTTGTTAAAGGTTTATAAATAAATAAACAAGATATATTCAAATTCATTTTTAAAAAATGTCATTAGATAACCTCGTTGGCATACAAATTATTCCTTATGGGAATGGTATTTTGGTTTGAATAGAACCTCTATGACAATTGACGTTATTTGGGTAGATATTGGAGTAGTTAATATGTTAAAAGTTGTGATAAAAATGGGAATAGAAGAATAGATAATAGGATCCCTTTTAATGTGAGGGGAGGGGAACTCTAGGAATTGTATAAAGTATGAAATTAATATATAATAATATTCATTTTAAATTGGAAATGAATTGAAATATTTTTAATCATGGTAGATTGTTATTATAAATCATCACATAATAAATAAATATACTAGATTAGGTGACGTTTTCAACCTAATTTCATATTTTTACCCCATTTTATGCATTTTTATGATAACTGTGACATAGATGTTTTTACCTTATATACAATATCCTATAACCCACACTATCATATTCGGTACTAAATAAAGAAACATTAGATTTTCATCTTTGATAACATTAATTATGACCCAAATTATTACATCTAGTCATTACAACATAAAAAGGAAAAATTAAATCAATTATATACTCAAATACCTTGTTGTATTTGAGTTTTAAATATTTAGGAAAAACTCATATACAAACAATTAAAATGACATTAAATGAAAATTTGTCCCACTTAGCCCAACTATTCATTTTCACTTTAAGACATCATCATCAACGATATAAAATCCCTTCTATACAAAACTCTTTCAACCTAATTCTTTGTAACATAGGTGAATGAAAACATAATAAGTATGAGCTCAAATTCTCAGCAAGGGACAATGTAAAAATTATATGTAAATGACATCAGTTAGAATGATAAGATAAGAAGGGTATAGTAAAATAATTAATGTACATGTGTATAACATAAAAATATTCAAACCCACCAATTAGAAATCATCAAACATGTTAAAATGGAATAAGGATTTGGAAATGGAAATAGTCATAAGGATCAATAATAGTGATCCATGTGATATCAATATTAATCAAATTAATTACCATAAAACCATAAAAAGAAATGATAAATCGTTTTTATTTCCTAGACAATCATCTCATGGGACCCTTGTAGGACCCTTACAGAACCCTTACTATTTAGAAAAACTATACCGATAATATCCAATATAATTATCAAGAGAACATAATCATTACCGAAATCATTGAATTGATATATTGTTACACTCGTGATTTAAAATATAACATGTTCACAAGACATTATCCGAGTGAACCCTTAATATATAACTTCCAGGAACCAAAATGTGGATAATATACATAAAAAATTTATCATAATAATCATAGAAATAATCATTATTAATCTATACACTCATTAACCCATGGAAAGGATGATCTTCATTTCGCTATCTATGTAACATGATTGAACCATTGAAAATAATCTAGTTTCATAACAATCTCTTTGAAACATGATTAACCCATGGAAAAAATGGGACTCATAATAATCTCTTTGAAATATTAAAACCCCACATAAATTAAACAGGATCCATAACAACATATTTGAATCGGTCTTAATCTATATTGATAAATAATAAGGGTGGTATATTTAAAATTTACCGCCCATAGATCATAAGTTACTATAAGGGTTGTCAATGTTGATGAGTATAAGAACCATTAAAATACCAATAAATATTTTTTTGGAAAAGACCATTTTTGTTTTAAAAATATATTTTTAAATCATAAAACAGTTTGAAAATCCATTTCATTGAAAATTAAAATCAAACCATAAAATTAAAACACTTAGAAATCATTAAATTCATTTCATGAGTAAAATATATTTTTGTCATTGAAGAATCCATTTTTAGAAAACATGGTTCTATATGAAAAAGTGTTTCTGATCAAAAATAATTTTTTTATTAAAAAGATCTTTTGAAGTATTTAGTACATAAATAGAGGAAAAATGGTGAATATAATATCTTGAAATAATATTACTATAAAAAATTTCATGTTAATTATTGTGAGTTAGATAATAATATTTCATTATTGGTGGCTAAATCACAAAAAATTCATATAAATAATTAGATTTTAACAAAAAAATATTATCACATTGGAAAAATTGAATCATAAGACCCATAGAATAATCATATTAAATGAAACATATAATATCCTAAAAATAATGAGACTCTTGATATAACATTTAAAATGGGAATTATATACCCATGATAAATGAAGATAGGTGTGGAACATAACATACATATCAAAGAAAACAAATTGAGACAAAAATACATTATTTTGTTAGATAAAATTGAAATCAAAGACTCCATTAAATTAAGATCCTAAAATTGATATATAAATCAATAGAAATTTATTTATAGAAATCATAAAATAAATTCATCGTCAGTATATATGCCAGACAACCAAAATAAACTGTGAATGAGGAATATAACTCACATAAATAAATTTGAGAGGAGAAAAAAACCCTTACCTTGAGTTATATACATCCTGATTTACGTTTAACATCCATAATAATAAACATATGTTAATTATTTACTTACTTGAGAAACTTTTTAATTATTATTTTAATCTTTATTTAACTAATTAATTAGTTATATATAGTTTAATATTCATTTATGTTAAGGTAGGACATTTTGACGATATTCGGTTTATGTGGCCAAAATAACATTGGTATGTTGACTATGGTTCAAGAGGTCATTATTTTAATATACATAATAATAAAAATAAATTAATTATCATATTAATATATAAATTAAAATATTAAAACCAATAAAAAAAATATTGTTATAAGAAATTAACTAACCTTATGATCATGGAGACAGTAGGTCGTTCGTACAAAAGAGTAATGTCTCCTTTTTCAATGATAATTAATAAATTTTTTGAGTGAAATTAACCTTTTTCCAATAATAATAATATCATAAATATCATATTATTTAATTATATATAATTATGTATTACACTATTGGGATGTTGTGGTGAAAAAAGGAACTGCATCAATTTTAGTGGGCGGTAGTCCACACATCCATGAACGATGTTATCATTTTGTTCAATGAGTGATTTTTTTTAAAAAAAAATTGTATTTTATATTGAAAAATTTATAAAAATTTATTCAATAGAATGAATATATCATTTTTTTCACATATATTTATTATCTTTTCCTTTATTACATTCTATATAATGCGTTAGTGAAAAACTCATCACATCGCTTCGTTAGGCAGTAGTTTGCCATATACTTGATCGACATTATAATAACCACAATAGAATCAAATGCTAAAAAGATATATATGATATAATGACTCCATATGTATAATTATATTATAAATTAAATATAAAAAATTTATATCCATAATTATACCCATCTGTGAGAGGCAGTAATGAAGAAATTAATGAAATCATTTCGTGATGCGGTATTCCATGATACAAATGAATGATAATCTCATAACCCACTTGATAGATGTCTCTGTGCGTGTTGGTCAAAACCATAAAATAAAAAAACATAAGTATATGTAAGATATTAGGGTTATTATATCATCATGATATAATTATAAATGAATCTGGTGGAGAAAGAAATAAATCAAAAAACTCTCATTGATGAGCATTGCATCTTTTTTGGGTAACTCATTTTCGTTTTCACCAAATGCATTCCTTGGATATATTTCTACCAAATTATTTATTATAGGATGAGAATAGGGAATTTTATAAGTGTTTTTTCTTGAGTTTATATGATCCAAATGGATTGATATGTGTGAATAAGTTCTGGGAGTGAATGCCCATTTATAATGGAGGAGGAGTGGCATTCTTGAAAATACCCAAATGTATTCACTATTGGGAGTTCCCCTTAACTCATGATCCAATAAAATAAATTAATAATAGAGGTAAAGGTCATTTTGGGATAAAAAAAATCCACCACTAAGAAAAACACATTTCTATCATGTTATTCTTTTATTCTTAACGTCACTCTAATTTACCCTTTTAGTTTGGTCCATTATAACATTTGTATTTTAATTTTTATAGGTTATTTATCATTGAGGAATAAAAATAAAATTATTTTTATAAGATAATATTTCCCAAATGATTCTAAATATTAAATAAAATTTATTAAATAAAAATCATATTTTTATAATATATTTTAATGTAAGTATGTGATCATGAAATAACACTTTTTAACCATAAAGGTGCTAACAAAGTCTGTATTATTTAGGTGTAATTATAGTAATTATAAACAGAACATGTACCATTAGTTTAAAATTATTAATATTTATTTTAATTAAAAATTCACTTTCATGAATAATTGGGTTTTATTAATATTAGAAAATTTTTAAAAATATAATTTACTATAAGATAACATTAATGTCAATTTTGACATTATAAATTTAGATTAGTTTTTTAAAAAATATCAATACATTGATGGAATTAGAATATATTACTTTCAAAACATTATAACCTAATATATAAATCTAAAAAAATAAAGAAACATGATAATTCATTCAAGATACATCAAATTAATTTTTTTTACCATGAGTTATTTTATTTTTTATTAACTAAATAATTACTGCATTTTCATTTCATAAGCATTTTATGTAACTAATTCATATATAAAAATTATTGAAAAATAAAATTATAAAAATAATCAATTATATCTAAATAATAAGTGTAACTGATTTTTTTGTCTATACCCCATATCAATATCGATATTAAATGAAAAAAAATCATTTTTTTCTTTTTTCATTACTAAACATTTTATATGATACATAATCAAAGAGAAGTTTCAAGAAAATAACATATTTCATAGAAACTGATAAAAAAGTTTGGAATAAATTATTGCAATATAATTAAGATAATATTTTACATCATTTTCACTCTAATCATTCTTGTTTAACCTCAAAATAAATTTATTTCTACCTTATATATAGTAATTAATTTTCACTGCATTCAGTATTAATTTTGCTCAAAAATTATGTAGGACATACTATATAATATAAATTATACTGATTCCAAATACAGAATCTAATTTTTTTAAATTCTTCCCCATAATGTGGTTGAATTTAATTTTAATTTAATCCCTTAGACATGATGAGAGAGATGGGGTTTAAAGAGAAAATTTGAAAATGTTTACATTTTTTTTCAAAATTAAATATGAAAATGATTCCAATGACAAAAAAATTTTTTCTTGATATTTTTTTACTTATTTTATTTTAAAAAAAACATTTTAAAATTTATCTTCACAAATAAATTAAACAAAAAGATAGTTTTCAACTAAAATTAAATATTATTCACTATTCGTCAAAAATTAAAACATTTAATAAAAAATACCAAACATTCACAGTAATATAATCTTGGAATTACAATTAAAATAGTGAAATTTAATTATTCATTTAAATTTTATGAATTTTTTAAAATTTATTTTTAAAATATGTGTTCCCTAAAACATGAAAAAAGTATTTTTATTGAAAAAAATACACTTCAATGTGTAAAATTAGATTTATTTTGACGTCTTTTCTAGAAAAAACATTTGATGAATGTAAAAAATTATAATGAATATGTTTTAAATTAGTGACATTATTATAATAAAAAAATATTTATTTTTTAATTTATTATTATAAAACACACTTTTAAAAATTAAAATAGTTTTTCAGAAAAAGATATCCTTTTTCAAAATGGTTTCATATTCATATATAATTAATTATTCACCAATGAATTCATTATACATATATGAATAAAAATAATTTTCATTATTCTGTCAATCCTTTTCATTCCCTCCATTTCAAATTATGGGACATAAATATCATATTAAATAATAAAAATAATATATTTTATTTTGTTAAAACTCGATCTTGCGTATAATACAAGATTTTTAAGAAACTCATTGTAGAATACAAAAAAAATATAGAATAATTGTTTCATTTATCTTAATATATCAAATATAATTTAATTCTCTTAAATATAGGGTGTTACAACAACCCCCTTAATAAATTTCATCCTGTGAATATAAACTTTATCTTGGTAATCAAAGGTTGGAAATTTTGAATTAATTATTTTTACAAAAATAGAAAATAGTGTTTATAAAAAATCCTATTAATAAGAGAGAAAATGGAATTACAAAGCTTTATGGAATAAAAAACAACTAGGATTCTAAATAAGAGAATAATGGTGGGAATTGATTAATAGAAGAAAAATTAATAAAGATTTATTGAGGTCATCGATCAAAATAAATTGAATGATGAATAGAACATTTAAGAACTCGATATAACATATTTATGATTATTGCAACATAATCGGTTCATTAGAATTGATGGAAGTGTGATAATACTTATCATTCAAGATCTTGTTTCAATCTTTGAGGAATTATTTCACCATATAGACTGAACACAAAGTGAAATATACATACATGATTAGTAGAGTGTCATCTTTCAATCAAATTCCACTATAATATCATCTTTTTCTCCAAATAATGGGTATTAAGGATAACCTTTTAATTCCTAAAGGACTAAATTAATCATTTAAAGGAATATATAATCCCTAAAATCATTAAACTGTATTCCTTATATCTTTATATATTAACCAAAAAAATGGTTTGGATATGGTAAGATACTTCCTAAATTGGATAAACCATCATATGTTACAATAATAGTCCAAATTTATTAGTAATACAAAAATTTGAAACTAAATAATTACACAAATAACTATGCCTAAAATTATTCATGCTTTCACAAACCATTATTGAAATGAAAATATTAGATGGATTTGGTAATATTTTATTCCAAGAAAAATCAACAATTATAACTCAAATAAAATCCCATTTTTTATAAAATAAAATTAATCTTTATGTGTAAAAATATTATACTAATGAGGATATTGTTATGCTAGTTGTTTTTGTGAAACCTATATCATCCATCAGGGATGGATTCAAGTCCCACTACCTTATCAGATGTCCCGACTATCTCTAAAAATACAAGTTGTCCATTAATTATTTAAAAATGAAAAATAATTCCACTAAAATAAAACATATAGTTGATCCAATGGGTAACAAATACCTCAACTGAAAAAATGACTCTAGATATGTCATTACAAAACTAAAATGTTTTTACTACTTAAAACACTCAAACGAGGTGTCTCATAATTTTAATTTATGATCAAACATAATATTATATAACCATGATGGTATCAATTACTCTTAAGGTAACATCACATGAAAATATCTTAATCACAATAGTTATCTAGAACTTTCCTTTGATGAAAAATATAACAACTCATAACCATCACTACCAGATTCAATGATGAAATCACAATCACTACATTTATATGTTTTATTCTGATAATTATGACCCAATATTTTCTATCCAAACCTTAAAACATAAAAATGAAAAATTGGATTGCATACATCATTGAGAAAATTATAGATTCTTTTTTTAGATAATTTGTAAAAACCACAACATATAAAACTAACATGAATTTAAATGGTGATTTATTCCACTTTACCCACATATTAATTTTCAAATTAAGACATCAACATCGTCAATATAAAATCCAGTAGAGACCAAATAATTCAACCTAATTCTTTATAATATGGGGAAGATTCATAATAATGGTGAGATAAAATGATTTTTATGAGTAATAATAAGAAATAAAAAATTAATTTCATCGGTGTGGATAATAAGAGCATAATGGTATGATGAAATATTCAATACACATGAGTTTAAAATATGAATTTTCATATTCGGCAAAACATGTATCATCAAATATGAAAAAATGGAATAAGGATTTAATATAGGAAATATTTGTTATATTCAATAATCATGATCTATGTGATATCAATCTTGATTCAATGAGACATCATAAAACCAGATAAATAATAGATAAAACATATTTTTATAATAGAAAACCATATCACATAACACTTACAAACCCATTTCAAAACCATTTGAAATTGGAATAACCACATGGATGACTTTTAATATAATTATACAGAAATTATAATCATTAACCATGAATTGGATCTCTATCTAGGTGTACCCATAATTTAAGCTATAATCGGCTCACTCAGTGCTATCTAGTAACACCCATCATATATAATTTCCATGAAACAAAACATGAATAAATTAAATATAGTACTTATCATAAAACTCCTAAAAATAATCATTATTACTCTATAACCCAATTAACCCATGGAAGAAAAATGGTTTCCATTTCAATCTATTTGAAACATTATTATCCCATAAAAAATAAGGTAATTCCCTAAAAATAAATGTTAAACATAAATAAATCCCAGAAAAAAGTGATTTCCATAAAAAATATATTTGAAACATGATAATCCCATAGAAATGAAATAGGACCCATAACACTATCTTTGAAACAATATTAATCTATATAGAAACGGAATTAAGATGATATAATTAAAAAATACCACCTTTAGGGAATAACTATTAATATTTTTTATATTGGTGAATTGAAATACCATTAAATTATCATTAAATAAATTTTGATGAAAAATGAAAATTTCAATTTAAAATCACTTTTGAAAACATAAAAAAATATTAAAATACTTTTATTTGAAAATATAAATGAAATAATGTAAAGAATTTTTATAAAAATAACTAAAAAATTTCATGATCACATTACGTTTTTGCCGTTGAAAAAAACTTTTATTTTTTTAAAATATTTTTTTTGTAGAAAACATGGTTTTTGATAGAAAATATTTTCCAACTGAAATGATGATTTTTATAAAAAGATTATTTTAAACTGCTAAGTACATAAGGGGTGTTAAATTAAGAGAAAACAAGTATTATCATTGAATAAATATACATAGAGAAAATTCCTGAAAATTCATGAGATATCGATCATAATATTTCAACAATAGATACTTAATCACAAAAAATCCCTACAAATGTTGAGATAACAACATGAAACTCATTCTATATTGGAAACATTTAATCATAATACCCATAAAATGATTACATTAAATGAAACATATAATATTAATAAAATAAGGATATTCATGAGATAAAATTTCAATGGGGTAGTATATACACCTCATAAAAGATGATTTCTATATAATATAACATACATATCTAAGGATGGAAATTTTGAAAAATAATATTATTTTGATTTAATTACATTGAAACCCTAAACCCCTTGAAAGGGATATCATCAAATTGATATGTAAATAAAAATAAATTTATGTATAAGGATAATAATATACCTTCAGGGTCAGTATACGCAACAATAAAAATATTTTGTGAATATGGAATATATCTCACATAAATAAAAGAGAGTCTTGAAAAAAACTCTTACCTTAATAGAGGTTTTCCAGAAATTTTCTATATCATCCAGAATAATAAACATACATTAATTATTTACATTCTTTAATTATTTTAAAATTCAATAGTAATTTTATTTCACATGTTAATATACTATATATAATGACCTAATCATTTAATTTAATTTCATATGAGTAGGCCATATTCGACCTATGTGTAAAGAATGAGTTTGGTAGGTTGAGTATAGTCAAAGATGTCATTATTTAGCAATCACTATAACTATAATCAAGAAATATATATATCATATTTGTGAATAAAATATAATTTTAAAACATATCATGAATGATTTTAATAAAAAAAATTACTAACATTAAAATCATGAAGGTGGTAGGCTATACAAACGCATGGTAAACATTTCAAATTTTCATTGATAAATATGGAAAAAAGGTATGTAAAATATGTCTTCAAAAAATAATCATAATATTATAAATACCATATAAAATAATTATATATACTAATATATATAATTCTGTTGACTTGGTAGTGAAAAAAGGCATCACATGGATTTAAAGTGGTCGTAGTGCACATGTATATGAACATAGTTATAATATTTCATTGTGTGAAAAGTTAAAAAGAAATTGATATTTTATATTTACAAAATTTTAAATATTTCATGAATTTACTAAATTATTCATGTATATAACACACAATTATATATATATATTAAATTTATCGATATTAACTTCCATATAATGTGTTATTGAAAAAAAAATCACATCGATTTGCGAGGAGGTAGTCTTCCATACTCACATGAGACATTATCATATCCCCCATGGAATAAAATTTAAAAAGTTATATATGATATAATGAATATGTAGGTGTAATTATTTAATAAATATCATATATATAATTTTTGTGAATTATCATACCATACCATTAGAGGTTTTAATAGAAAAAATTACATCGTTTTAGGAGGTTGTAGTCCATTGTACATACGATTGATGAATTTCATGCCCATTTAATGGAATTGTTAGTGGGTGAAGGTCATAACTTTAATATAAATACATATCAATATACAGATAATACTTATGTAATTATATCAACATGGAATAATTATAAATTAAGGGGATAGTGAGATAAATAAAATAAAAACCATTATTGATGAAAAATACTTATTCTTTGGGTCACACATTTTAGATTGCACAAAATGAAATCCTTGGGTAGATTTCTACACAAATTGAGTCTTATGAGATGAGATTTGGTAAGTTAAAATTTTTTTCAAGGTTTTTATAATCCAAATGGATTGAGAGGAGTGATTATTTGATCGGATATAATGCCCTTCTATAATGGGGGAGGAGTGGTATTCTTGTATATACAAAAACGTATTTACTATTGGGAGGTATCCCTTACTTAATATTCTTCCATAATTGAATAATAATTTAGGGGAGGGTTAATGTTGTCGATAGAAAAATTCATTTTAATAAAAGAAATATATTATTATCATTTTATTCCTTATTCTTTAAGTTTACACAATTTTCTCCTTTTACTTTTTAACATAGTAACTTATATATTTATATTTACCAAGGAATTTTATACTTCAAGTATACCATTAAAATGAGTTTTATTAGATAATTTATACCTAATTATTTTAAATATTCATTCCAATTAATTAAATGAAGTACTTTTATTATTTATAATTTATTTTTAAAAAAATTATGATCATGTAGAACAATGTTTTAACCCTAACTATGCTACCAATGTTTTACTATTTAGTAATAATTAAAATCATTATAAAACAAAAACTCATCCACTAATGGAACATAGTTTATATTTATTTTCATATAAAATTCACTTGATAGAATATAGTTTTTTTATTATTTTTAAATCAGTTAGTAATTTTTATTTTATCATAAAATAACATTAATCTCCATGGTGACATTATTCATTTAAATTTAATATTTCAAAAATAACATAAAATTATTAAATTTGAATATATTATTTTTATAACTTTTTAAACTATTATATTTTTTAATTAAAATAATTTAACATAATAATTAATTCAATTTAATTCATTGTTGTTATATTTAGTATCACTTTTTTAATTTGTTTTTACTAAATAATTATTGTGTTGGTTTATTATAAGAATTTTATGTAACTAATTAATATATAAAAATTAAAGTTAAATTATTACGATATTTAAATTCATTTGTTATTAAATTTAATATGTATAACCAAACCATTTTTATTTTTACAAATTATAATGAATTATAGATGATGAAAGGAAGAATGTATCTTCTTTTTGTTAGTTTTCATATAGAAGTAATTATATTGGACAAATTGAAAGGAAAAAAGAAACAATATCCATATTTTAGACAATTATCAGGAAAATATTAAAAATTATTAACTCAATAAAATTAGGATAATATGTTATGTCATTTTTACTATTATATATCTAGTCTAAAATCACTGTACAATTATTTTTACATTAACTATTGTAATTAATTAAAACTACATTTACAATTTATTTTTATCAAAAATTATGTTGAAAAATTTATATAATACAGATTATCTGTATTAAAAATATTTAATAATTTTTTAAAACTTTAACATCAAGAAGTGGTAGAATTTTATTTAAAACCAATCCTATATATGTGACGAGAAATCGGGTTTTGAAGTGAAAAGGTTTTATAATTTACAATGTTTTTATAACAAAAATCAATATGTTAATGATTATAATAAAATAAATTAAATTAATTGATATCATATTGAATAAATTTTACTTTAAAACCAATTAAAAATAATTTTTCATTAATAAGTAAATTAAACAAAAAGTCATTTTTTAATTCAAATTAAGTATTTTTTATTATACTTAAAAAAATGAAATATTACATAAAAATACAAAGAATTCTCCCAAATATAATATTTTTATTTAAATTTAAAAAATGAATTTAATTTTATGAATTTCTTTTTAAAAATTTAGAAAGAATTATATTAAAAATAAATCCTCTAAAAAAGGCTATAAAATTTGTTTTTCAAAAAATATAGTCTTAAGGGTAAAATATGATTCACTTTTATCTATTTTCTAAAACAATATAATGAATGTGAAATAATATATTTAATATATTATAAATAACATTAATTAATATGATCTATAAATGTTCATATATTCAGTTTATAGGTATAAAACACACATGTTCTCATTCCAAAAGTTTTTAGAAAATTATTTCCATTTGTTTCCTAGAGGACTTTATTTTAATTTATAAATAAATGATCACCAATAATTCATTATATATATATATATGTAAACTATATTTTCATAATTCACGTATTCTTGTTCATACCTACCATTCTAACGTCTAGCGGATTACCCTAATGTTAAACAATAATATTAATAGTTTGTTTTTGTCTGTTAAAACTCAATCGTGAGTGTAACAAAAATTTTCAATTACAGCCATCATTGAATTTAATAAAAGGAAACCTTAGTGTTATGTGTACAATATTCTGTAGAAAATTAATTTAATCTTTTAATATCTTGGGGTGTTACAATATAGTTTCTAGAAAATTAATATAAAAGATCATGCTTCCAATAAGTGTAAAATGGATGATTTAATCAAATTTATCCCATTTACATGGCCAATGAAAAGATTCTAATAAAATTTTAATCATTTAATAAAACATAATAAAACATTACATTAATTTATAGGAAAATTCAAATAGTTTTAATTCAATTTAAATATTATGGTAATAGTATAAATAATAATCCTTATATAATACATAATATTGAGTTTTATGTAAAATAAATTTTATTTAATTTTAGGATCATTTTAGGTTTTTAATTTTAGAAATTTAACTCATAAATCTTATATAAGAGACATTTATTTCTCAAGGTGGAAACGTATACTTAGTAACCATTTTTGGTTAAAAATAAACCATTAATTTGATATACAATTTTTCCTTGAAAAAACATCATAAATTTCAACTTTACATATTAGTTTTCCATTAGCCATCCCTAAATCCAATGTAAAACTTTTCAAAATTTGATATGAGAACAAAAATATAATTAAGGGAAATAAAAAAATGAAATCTATTATTGTAGTGAAAAACCTGACAACCCATAAAATATTTTCCATTATTCATATATTCACTGAGAAGATTCATCATATCATTTCCATATTAAAACCACACACACATTTCTTCTCAAATAAAACCTTTAAAATTCATATCAATTATAGATAAAACATGTAGGACACATTGGGCATAATTTTCTTATCACTCTTACATATATTGTTTCCCTCATGGTTACACAAGGGATACAAATCATAATTATACATGTTGTAACCTTAAAATTGAAACCAAAAATTACCATCACATTTATACATAGAAGAACCATAATGGAAAATTCCACAAATCTTCTAGGACAAACATCATTGGTTAGCTCTCTAACTTTACCCAATGAATTTGAGAGATATAATGGGGATCATCCTTTTTATATGCTATAATGGGAACATCCATGAGCTATAATAGGTCTCAACCCATCATACATGCTATAATATGAATATCCCCTTCTCACATATAATTAAAAAATACCATATCATGGACAAAAGATTTTATACATTCACTTATAATCATAAAACCTTTGATTAACTCTTTTAAAACCATATGAAGAACACATTTGGATAACGAAAAACTATTTAATTTCAAAAATAAATTTTCTATTACCAAAATAGCTTGATAAAGTGAAATAACTTATTTATTTGGATAAAACATGAAATATAGTAATGGAATCCAAACATAATATAATGTTTGTTTGAGTAGGGATTCCATTGATATTTATACATTGATGTAGAACATTCCTTTTTTTATTGTTAAAAGATTCAAAATATTTTTTAATAAGATTAATTTTCAAAAAAATGAGATGAAGTTAAAATAAAAATTAATGTTACTTTATAAATAAATTATTACCATATAAAAACATTAATATTATATTTAATAAAACATGGACATGGAATAAAAACTATTGGCATGGATATTTTAAATAAGGAATTTTAAATGAAATTCCCTTACCTTGAGTCACACTCATAACATTTGTTCCATTTTATCTTTAAAAATAAACATATGTTAATTTTTTACATTCCTGATATCCTATTTTAGTATTATGTTCCGTTTTATCACAAAAATTATCCTTTTATAAAATATACATTTTTATTTATGTTCACGTTACATGTTTTTTTTGATATTTGACTAATATGTCTAAAATTGCTTCAGTTTTTTGACTATGGTCAAAGTGTAAATTAGCCAATAATATCTAAATTAATAATCCTTACATAATTATCATTTTTATACATCAATTATACTTTTATATCCAATCATAAAATATGTTTGTGAAAATGAAAAATGTTACAATCATGGAGAAAGTAGGTCATACACACGATTAAGTCATATTTAAAATTTTCAAAGATCATTATGGAAAGTAAATAATGATCATTATATCATAAATAAAAAATAATTTTTTCAACAAAACTTACAAATATCATCCATGTGATGTGGTGGTGAAAAACGAATCATATCGCTTCTTGGAGGTGGTAGACCACATGTTCTCATGCATGACTTTTTCATTTTTCCGTGAATAAAAAAGGTAAGAAAATAAAATTTTTATTATCATTTAAGAATCATAAATATCATATATAAATATTTATTCTATATTCTTAACCAATCTGGTGATATTTTGATGGAAAACTAATTACATCAGTTCTGGAGGTGGTAATCCTCCAAACACATGAACAATAGATTCCATTCCCATATTATAGAGTTTATAGATGGATATAGGTTATTCCATTAATATAATTAGAAATTAATTTATATGAGAGATATATATTATTATATATTCATGGTTAATGATTAATTTATAGACATGAAGGAATAAATCATAAAAAAGTATCGTTTAAAGACTATACCACTTATTTGAAAAACCTTCTTTTTCTTTACACCTTATGATATCTACGGTTGAAATTCCATAAAAATTAAGGCCTCAAGAAATATAATAGTGATTTAAGGTTGGGATTTAGGTAGGTAATTTTAGGTCTAAAAGGTTTTTTAAGTGTGATGCAATTTGAAGAATGTGTGCCCTTTTATAAGACACAGGAGGGGAACTCTTGGGATTTCCCAAACTAAAAAATTTATATACATTTACAATTTTTTCCAAATGGGGAAGAAATTAATAATATTATACGATAAGGTAATTATAATTATAAATCTAATCATACACTAAATAGTGGAATTTTTTATCCCATTTTCAAATTTTTCATATTTTCTTTACACTTATCAGTTTTTAGAATTACGATGATATAAATAATTTTTTACACTTATGGGGTTAATATAGTTTATAAATTAAAAAATAACCTAGAAATGGACCATGGTTATTTTTATCCACAATATAAAATTCCATTATCTGAAGATAACATTTTTACAAATTTTCAATTATTTAATAAAATATTATTTATTATAAACTATCATTACAATCAATCTTAAAACTATTCATATTATTTGACTTTTAAAACATCGAGACATTAATATAATTTGAATGAAATGATTTCAATAAATTATAATATTTCATTTATTACTAAAAAATAATCGATCGAAATAACAATTAGAAAATATATATTAGAATATTTTTAATTTTATTTAATTTATTTTTTCTATTAATTGAAAAATTAATGCATCAGCATTATGTATGTTTTTGAGGAAATTATGTTATCACTAAAAAAAATTAAATTTGATGATGAAGATAGATCATATTTTAGAAGACTATTTATAATATTACAAACCACCCAGTTATATCAATGACAAAATATCATGTTATTAAAATAATATTGTGACATTTTTTACTTTTCTATACATAAAATATTATAAATGAAATAACCCCATTCTATGAAAAAGGACTTATATTCAAATAATGAATCATTATAGATGATATATACAAATCCAATAAAATTAAAACTAATATATCAGACATTTTTTGTCTATATCATTTTAATTTTAACATTAATCACATAATATACACATTATCGTGGTAACAATAATTACTAAGGTTACTATTCATAATGGAAATAAAATTTAGAAGATACACTTTTATCATATTTAGACCAACTTATTCCAAATATGTAATATTGTTTTAATTAAAAAAAGATAGAAAATGTTAAATTTAATTTTAAATTAACCCAAAATAAATTATAAAAAAATTCAAAAAAATCTTATTTTATATATTAATTATTTTTATAATAAATTCATGTATACACTTCACTAAAAAAACTATAATTGGATTATTTTAGATAAAGAGTAATTTAAAAAACATTAAAAATAATCCAATATAGAATTCAAATTTTTCATACATTAAAAGAAGGTCTCATCTTCTGTAATAAAGAGAAATTTTTAGTATTCATTGAAAAATCAGGATTTTCAACAAATTTAAAAAATTCAAATTTGGGTAATTTTGTCATTTTTAATTCAAAAATTAAATTATTTTTATCAAATTAAAATCAAATAATTTTAAAATAATAAATTTAAATAAAATATTATATGAAAAGTGTTTAATAAAACAATTTCTTTATTTTTTTTATAAAAATTTAATGTTATTATAATAATGGATATAACTATATAATTTAGGAATATTACTGAATATTACAATTATTCATTCTATATGAACCTCTATAAAATAAAATAAAACCCCACATAAAACATCCTAATATAACCAAAATTCACCTCGGACATGACTTAACCAAAGTATGACCAAAATAAGGAAAACTAGAATCGATAAATGAGTTAAATACATTACTATAAAAGGTTAGAATTATACAAATTCCCTCCTCATGTAGGCCTCAGGTTAGAAACTAGTAGCAAGGGAATAAATTTATAATATAGGAGGCCTCACCCAATATGATATATTATAAAGAGATATGATAAATCAAATCTATGAATCTCAATGAAATATCAAAGGATATAGAAAGTAAAAACAAACCAATGGTGCATTTATAAGTAGTGCATATACAAAAAAATGTCAATAAGAAATAGAAATGATATGTTAGAAAGAAATCTACAGTCTAAAGGTCCATGTTAGAAATTTATAAAATTGTCTATGTAGTCCTAATACAATCATAAAAGTTGTTTTATATGTTTAGGGTAAGCATACAAGTATAATCAATAGGGTATCCAATTTCTCTCATGGGAATGTTAAAATAGCATACTAATTCACCTTCTAGAAAAAAATAGAATAAAAAACCACATAGGTCAGTTAACCAAGAACAACCTTAGAATGGAATAATCAGTGAATAATTAATCCATTTATAATAACATAATAAAAATCAAATCCAAAGGGTACCCCAAACTTTTTTCCCCCAAATTTTCCTGTCTCACAACCCAATGTCTTACATCACAACACTCGCATCTCATCTGTATATTAGTAAGAACTACCTAAAATCATGATCACATCATATATCACCATATCATTATATAGTCACATAACATATCACCATCACACAACTTGGCTGAATCATATATTCCTTGCAGATACTTGGTCCATCACACAACATAATGACCTTATATTCAAAGTAGTTATGTATCATGAACATGATAGAAACCAACATCAACCACTCCTCCTACCATGCATGATCCCAAACATAATAAATTTAATAACATAACATCTCATTTGAAGAAACCTAATCCATCACATCATCTCACACCATTCCACTTCTAACTTCATTCCATCACATCCCACACATATCAACCTTATCTGGAAGAGAGAGTCGTAATGTGGGTGTAGCCAGTCAACCATCATCACCACCTAGATGTTGGTAAATGAACCCATAT
Organism: Viscum album; assembly: GCA_963277665.1. NCBI lineage: Eukaryota > Viridiplantae > Streptophyta > Magnoliopsida > Santalales > Viscaceae > Viscum > Viscum album. Next base: position 555,853,532 of record OY728126.1, on the reverse strand, counting down.
ATATATGGGTTTCTTTATAATGTAATAATAATGGTGGGATTCATATATAAATCCAATGAATATATAATTTACATATATATAGACACACACATAATCCCAACCTATAGGTTCTCCACCAAGGCACTTACCAGCACACAACAACACCACTTTTATGACCACCACTAATTGTATAACACCACACAAGATGAAAAAATACAGTAGGCACATTTTTTTCCAACCCATTTCATTTTCATATCATTCATTTTATATTTAAAAATCAACCATTTCAACAGAATATAAAATAATTCATTAATTCATTCATAAACTGTGTCCATTTGATCTACCCATTAGGCTACTTCCATTTCATTTTAAACATCATAATCCAACTCAAATACTAATATGGAATCTAGTATGACACAAGATAACTCAATAAACACCTTCCTCAATTCAAAAAACAACACCTGACCCCCATCTCACAACCATATCTAGTTCCTCACCACAATAGCCACATACCACCACTATTGTAATACAATTGTCCCATAATATAGCCAAACAACACATTACATTGTTGTTTCATTGCATGACTGTATCAAAACTGGTTAACACCTCCCAATTTAACTATATTCCCCAAACATTACATGAAACAACACATTTCAGATATTTTGATAAAAATTTCTTGATTTAACGTGGGACTATACATCACTTCCACTTCATTAATTAAGGGTAATTCTTTCATAATACAAAAAACAAAATGAAGTAAATTAATTATCCATGTATAAGTGCTAAAATATTATTGAATGTGGTGAAAATAAATAATCATACAACATATATTCTATATTAACAATTACTATTCAATAGAATACTCCCAATAATCATTATTTAAATTGATACATTTTCACGTAAAAGTCACAATATCGAACGGATAAAATACAAATGGTATAATTCCCTTCTCCTTCGTCCCCTTTTCAAATATTAATTATAATTATTGGTATGGTGTAATTAAAATCATCATAGATAAGAAAATAAATTCACATAATATATGATACGATATATTATAAATAAAGGAATTTGAAACCTGAAATGGAGTTATTTGATCTATAATTCACGAAGGAGTTAAAAGGAAATTCACCACCACACACCCATCATAATAGGTCACCCTTATCATCCTAGTAAAATAAAAAAATAATTACCTCATCAAAACAACATAAATATTGTCATTTAATCCATTTATAGAAACCCTCTCAATTAAGAAACAAGGATAAAACATGGGAAGAAGAATAAGGGGGTTCACTATAACCCCCATGGATTTAATCTTCAATTACGGTATTGAAATAAGATTATGGGTGGTTATAAATCGTCCTTGGTATGCACTTGGATCACTAAAATAAATGATAAAATCAATGGAATCGATTCATGATGAGAGGGGCCATAGGATTTTATACTGATTCTGAATAACACAAAACCACGGCTTATACTCCCAGACCATGTCACAACATACATGAAAATAGGGAAGAAAATGGTGCATCGTTTACAACTATAATGTTTCCTATCCATTCATAGGTCCCCATAAAAACCATGGATAACTCCATGGTGTAGATTTTATAAAAAGGGAATGATTCCACAGTGCATATAAGACTTATATTCTATAAAAACTTTCAAATACCAAGGAGGATACACCATAGCATGGCTCCACAAATTAGGCAACCCAAAAACAAAATAACCCCAAGATATCAAACTCTATAATTCTTAGACCAGTCTTGACCCAAATATCACAATAATTATAATTTTTGATGAACCACTGAAAACTTAATCCGAGGTTTCCACACCACTACTATGTAGAAATTGTGAGTATCTTAGAAAATCCCTTAGTAGAGCCAGTACATATGAACCTTCCACCATACCCCATAACTGATCCCTTATATAATTTACTCCAAATCGACACCATATAACAAATAGGAAACCAAACCTCATAATCCCAAAATCAATGTATACTTTTTATGTTATCATAAGATACAAGTAATTAAATCCATATGTAAATAATAGATTAATATTATTGGTAAAATAGAAACATAAAGAAGTCTAACATTACATTTTAGGACATAAATTATAACATATTTTTTTCCAGGATAACATTTTTCCATCTAGAATATCAATACATATCAAACAATATACAATTCATGGATTCATATGAAATGAAAAAAAATAATGGTGAGATAAAATTACAAGTAATGTTTAATTACATTGGAAGATATCAGGACTCAATAGGCATAATCAACATGGAATGGAAAATTACATAGCACACATGAAATTTATATTACTTGACAAGGCATATTCAATGTGGAATAATAAATAACAGAAAACACATGTAATGTTTTCAAAACATTGGGAATGAAGTGAATATGGAAATAATATCATTATAAAAATCTTTTGGACAATATTAATAGATTATATATATATATAATTCTTAATTTTAAGATGTATTATCTCAGGAACATGGTACCTATACTTTCATGGCCATTCCCAAGATGGTTTAAACTATAGGAAAAAATCCTATTTAATAAAGGCTTATTTTTTGTCTCTTGATAAATACTAATGTATAATGGGAATATATAATAATGAGACCCACCCATAAAGTTATTTCCCTATCATTCCTCATATATTGAATTATAGTTTTTTTAATGAATCAATATGCTTTAACATAAAATATCCATTTTCAGTGAAGGATATAGATTTATCAATATTTTCTCAGTCAAACAAATAAAATTCTATGTAATACACAATATATATAAATGAGATATGTTTCAAGAAATTATAATACACATTCTAAATAATATGGATATATAAGATATAAATAATGAATAATGATCATATGAAAGTGAATATTTTATGGGGATGATAATGAATAGAAAAAAAGAAGATTATTTATATACTATCATTGATCTTAATTATCAAAATCCATCTAAAGGATGAATAAGGATGGTATCAGTATATACTCATTGGGGTAATAAAAAGTCTAGGCTTCGTTGAGGAATATATATACATTAAAAATATCAATAAAAAAACTCTTTATGAAAATTTTCTTTCCTTTTTCAAAACATGTTCTTAACCCATTAGACATGTTTAAAATAATTTTATTTGGAAATAATATTTAAAACCAATAATGTAACACCCAAATCATTTTGTGGTCATGATGGAGAGAAATTTTGTACGTTTTTCACATGTTAAAATAAATATTCCATTGACATTTTCATTAAAATCCAGTAAGTTATTATTTTGATAATAAATCCCATTGATTTTTTTAGTTTGTAAAAATTAAAAGGGGTTAAATTAAATTAATAAATCATTTTAAATGTTAAAAAAATTTAAAAACCTTATTTGGTAAAAATTATGTTTGAAGAAAACAATTATGACCGAAGAGAGAAACAAGGTCAGATTTTCATGAATACATTTCCTCACTTAATATAATTACCTATGAATGGAAATATAAAACTATTAATTTAAAATATCAATAATAACAAGTGTATGAGACAATTAAATGGATTTATTAGGAAATTTTCCAAGAGGCTTCTTCAATTAAATATCCAGAGTAATGAATCTCAATTAGAATTAAATTTGGAAATATACCTTTATAATGATCAAAAAATTGATGTGAGAATTAATAAATCAATCAATTATGGGATTAAAATTTAAATAAACATAAAAAAGTAAAACACCTTATATTTCAATCAAAATTAATTATATACATAATGTTATAATTACATTTTCAATGAATATGATGTTCAGCCCATTGAATTGCAATTGAGTTAAGAAATCCATTACTACTTAGTAACTCTTATGTCTAATAAAATTGGATGAAATAATTTAAATTGAAACAAAACATACCATGAATTATTACTAAATAATTATATTAAATTTAAAAGGGTCAGTACATACACAATATTAAAGAAATCAGATTTTTAAATTGCAATATACGTAAATGAAGAGAAATTAAGATGAAGTCCCTTACCTCACACTTACATTTGATTGAATTATGATTAACCTCATGTTTAGATGTTTTAATAAAAATTATTAAAGTATAAAAAATTAATACTTATAATAACTTATATGATCATTTTATGAAATATTATCACCCATTCATTAATAATCATTCAATAGTTTCACTGTTTTGGGTTTTATTTTTCTTGTTTTTTTATGTGTGTTTCATCAAGAAAGTTATAATTACTGAAAATATAGCCTAGTTATATAATCCTAGTAATATTAATAATTAAATAATTATAACATTTTAAAAATGAATTGTACTATTAATACCAATAATGAAATATTTTTATGAAAAATGATGTCTATTTTTATAATGGAGATGGTAGGTCATACGTATATACAAGTAATGTTTTAATTATCATATGATCATCATGGAATGAATTTTTGTAGTATATATACATTAATGAAAGATAATAATATCATATATACTATTTTTTACACTTATATTTAACATCCATGTGTTGTATTGAGGAAAATATAGTTACATCGCTTAAAGAAGGTGATAGTCCACACACACACGAATGATGTAATCATCTTTAAGTTTTTGATTTGGTAAGAAATAAAATGATACATATTATATTTATAGAACGATAAATATTTCATTAATAACATAATAATTTCATTTATATGAAATATATTAATTAAATATAACCTTATTTCATTCCATGCAAAGCATTCATGAATGATGAATCACATCACATCATATGGCGGTAGTCCTTCACACACATTAGTGACGATATCGCATCCAAAACATAATAGAATGTAAAAAGAGATATATTATATAATTAATATAGTGGTATAAATAATTTATAAATATTATATATATACTTCATATAAATTTTCATTCTCAACCATAAAATGTGGTAGTCAAAGAATGAATGACATCAGTTTATGTGGCGGTAATCTTTCATACAAAGGAACAATGATCTGATAACCCATTTATTGGAAGTGGAAAAGCTTTTTGGTCATGAAATTGATGAAAACATATCCTAGTATATGGGTGATATTGAATATATTATATCCACATGGTTTAACATTGATTAAAAGAGGTCACAAAATAAATTAAACAAATATCTCTATTAAATATCATTACATATTATCTAGGTTTTGACCTTAGGATTGAACTAAAGGCTTCATAAGATATATTAATGAAAAAAGTATTCTAGGATGAGTTAAAAGATTTTAGGATGTGATTCGGGATGTTTATGGCTGAACCAAAGTGGTCTGATCATGTGATGATAGGAGTAGAGTGGGTGTCATTTTATAAGTTGGGGAAAGAAAACACATTGTATTCTTGAAAACAATTGAGTGATACCACGTTTACCATATGTCATAAGGTCACAAAATGGTAAATAATTGAGAAAATAGCATTAATCGTCTAAATATGATGATAACTTTTTTAGATATTTTTATAGTTTATTTTTCCCTTATTTTTTTCTTTAACACCCGGTAAATCAATATTTTTGTAAACCCTGAATAATTATTATTTTTTTATTTATTATTCACATGGGTAAAATTTTAATTTTACCTAAGTATAAATAAAATCTTATTATGATTCCAAATATGGAATCTATTTTTTCAAATTCAATACACTTATATTGAAAAATATAATTTAAATTTAATCAGATGGACGTGATCAGAAATTAGTTTTTTAATGTGAAAAATGTAACATTATTAGAAATTTTTTATATATAAATTTAGTATGAAAATTATTAAAATGATATAAAATGTATTAAATTATATATAAGTGAAATAGTTAAAAATATAATTTTTCATTATAAACTTTTTAAATAAAAAGACAACATTCAATTAAAATTTATAATTTTTCATTATTTACCAAAAATAAAACTTTTCAGAAAAATCTCAATAATTAACAGTAAGAATGTTTTTGTATTTTGATTTCAGAAATGATGTTTATTTTTTATGTGAATTTTTAAAAAAATTGTAAAATATAATTTAATGTTAGGTTCGTGATGAGAGATTAATCAGTCTTTTAGAAAACATATAGTTGTACATAAAACATTTTCTGCATGAAAATGATTATTAGTATTATTTATAATTAATGATAACTAATTAATACTTATAGACATTTTATTATAAAAAAATTAGTTAATACTATTCATAATCAATAATTTTATAGCTATGTAAAAATTATTTTACTAAATATTAATATTTTAATAATATGTCACAATTAATTTAAACTAGATGTTGCATGTAATGTAAGATAAACTCATGGTTACAATAACCAAATCTATATTGAGTATTGAATTTAATTTAAGACGTAATTAGTTATGTGTATAATGAATATTATTGATGAGTTTGAATTAAAATAATGATAAATATATCAAAAAGTGTTGGGGTGTTATTTTTTCTCAAAACATGATGTTATTTCTCACATAAAACATCTAATAAGATGTTCTTATTTTAAAATAAAAGGTGTTTTATTATCGCCACCTTAAATGATTTTCATCCTCATAATTTATAATTAATCATTGTTGTCAAATTTTTTATATCTGGAAATACCATTGTTGGAAAAACCAAATCATAAAAAACGTTAAAAAAATATCCTCTTAAAAAGAGATAAAAAAGAAGTATGAAGTGCATATGAAATAACATAGAACTAGGTTTCTACATAGGAAAACAACGGTGGAATGTCATTATATTGACATGGAATAAAAGTTTAAAAAATTATATAGATTTACTGTGGTCATCAACCATAAGCTAGTAAATGACCAATGAAAAGATAAGTGGCTCAAAAACTAAAATTTTTTATGCTTTAAAATACCATATTATTCCTCAGATATAAAGGTGATATGAAATCATTTTTCTTTCATGATATTTTTCTTAATGTTGAGCTAATATATTTCTATCAATGAATATAAGAATATATACTTACATGATACATTTATATTTCATAATAAAAAATTTAATTCTATGGTTATTATTCTATAAATTTTAAATTCATCCCTTACCCCAAGAAATGAATATTGGAAAAAAAATTGGGATAATGAAGTAAAAATAACTTTTAATCGAACATAATATCCGAAAAAATAATTACATTAATTTCAATCTATCAAATTAAATTTTCCAAAAAAAACATGGTTATCACATGTTATGAAATATTCATAAATAAACATGTGGTACAGAAATTCATTAATCTATAAAAATATGTCCAAATATTATATTTAACCATTTAAAAAATGGTAATGGTAAGGCACTTCAAAATATGACGATCCAAAATTTTAGACCGAAGGTCACTGAATTTCTTAAATGAACTTATCTTTAATATTTCAAATTTCATGAAGTATCTCATAATAATATCATACAAAACTTGTGTATATATTTATCATATATTCTCTACAAACATGGTGAAAAACAAAATTACCATTGAACATTATTTAAAACATGTGTTATTCACTATTACATGTGAAAAAATTATTTATTGGATATATTCCTTAATTAAAAAGATAATGTAAACTATATTAATGATAGTATAAACCATTGGGTTTACAAGTCATTAATCTGTTACAAGGTAGTCTCCATAATCAATTTAACATTATCTATATCATTAATATATTTATCCAGAAAACATTTTCTAAAAACGAAACATATCAAGGGTTATCATTCCCTAAAAAAATAAATTTATAAGATGTTCAACTGGCCACTAAATCTCTTTTCTTGGTACCATTCAACACACTCTTTCAAATCCTCATAGTAAAATTAATATAGTCAAATTATTATATATATGATTATCTAATAACCAATATAACATTGATAAAATACTAAATTGGTATAATTCAAGAATACAAAAAAAACAAGAAAATTAATCATTCTTCATTGTATTAGGTATTAAAATAATATTAAACATGACACATTATCTTATTTAAAAAAATATTCCATTAATTCTTGGGGTATTGATTTTTGTAGTTCTCTATATCCTTACATTAGAATCATTCTATTTTAGACATGTTTTTCTTTCCAATTAAATCACACGAATTATGTCCTTTCAATCCCCACTTGTAGAAAACTCAGATTCATTTTATTAAATTTACATGGTGTTTCATTGCCCAATTATAAGAGGTGGGAAAGTGATTTTATTCCTTATTCCCTTTATCCATATTTTCCAATTTTGTCCTCTTCTTCTATTCATTCCCATTAAATCCATAATACATATACAATTCTTTATTTGTCTTCTCATAACATTATACTATGTACTCATATGATAATAATTCTTATGATACTTCTTCCCTTCAAAATATAAACATAATACTATCAATAAAATAATAATTCTTGCAATTTGGATTACATGACATGATGTGGTTATTATTTCTTCTTCTAAGCTCTATTTATAATTGATGGAATAAACTATAATATATCATCTCATTATTAATGATAATATATAATCCCAAAATAAGTGAAATACATAAAATAAATTGAAATATTTATGCATACCTAGTCTCAAAATTAAAAACATGGTTTCATGGGGGATATAATTATTTTCAAAACCTTCATAATGGGTTGTAAAGAAAATGTGAATTATCATAAGAATATCACCTAATATTTTCAATCATGGGGTCTAGTAAGGCCAATTTTCATACTCCAGGTATTTTCTATTTCAATCAAAATGTGCCCTTATAAGATTTATTTCCCTAGGTATATCTGTTATAAAACTACCTATACTTGTTGTATCAAAATAAGGATGTTTTCCACGGAAAAACCACAAAATATATACATTTGAATAAAATTAGGATTGTATTCTATAAATATCCTCAAAATCTATCATAGTGTTATGTTTCCTAAACTATGTTTTCCTAAATCTACTTACTATGAATTGTATTAAACATACCTTGATACCAACTATAACTACCCTTACTCCAATAGCCCAGATCTGGTGTATGGTTTATTATATTGGTATACGATACAAGGAAGAACATCCCTATATACCTAATAGTTTATAATTCCAGGTAAACAAAATACATTATTGAGTTCTATATTGCATTTGTAAATAAAAATAAAAAAACAATTTATTTTGAGAAAAATAATATAACCTATATGATATCATTTCACATCAAACATAGTAAACATCATGGATTCTTGATAAAAAGAAAAAATGGTTAGCCCAATGGCATATAATGGTTTACGTATAATATAATCTATTATAAATATATAAGAATAATAAACATTAAAAGGTAAAAAATTGAGTGAACATTCTATTTAAATAACTGGATAAGGCATAATCTATATGTAATGTTAAATAACTAAAAAAATTCCATTTAATAAAAATCATAGAATTAAATGCATCTATAGATAATTTCACTATACAAATTTATTGGATGATAGTAACTAAAATAATAATATACTAAATTCTTAATTATTAGACATCATAACAATTGAACTTGATATCTATATAGTCTAGTCATTTCACAAGATAGTTTATACTATAGGTAAAAAACCTTTTTAGTATAAGGTTAATCTGTTTTTCTTATGAGACTTGTCGATGTATCGATGAGATATATAATATATTTCCCCATAAATAACTAGAGCTCCAAATAATTCATCATATATCATTTGATCAATTTAGTTCAAGAATCAATATGACTCAACATAAAATATCTATATTGAGTAAAGGATATATATTTATTAATATTTCCTTATTCAAAAAAAAAATCCAAAGTAGAACTTTCTATGCATAATTGAGATATGGTTTATGAAATAATAATATAGACACTAAATAATATGGATATTTAATTGAATATTTAATGTCTAATTATCACCAAATGTGAATATTTCAATTTTTATTTTATGACTAAAGATTTAAACAAGGTAGTGAAATTAAATTCTTTCCCTCGTCAATATAATCATACCCACTCAATAGTATGCATAAGGATGATATCGACATACACCCATTAGAGTATAAAGAAATGGTAGTTGCGAATGATGAATATAGATACCCTAAAAATATCATTAAAAACAATTTTTAGGAAACCACCCATTTTATTTTGAAAATATGTTTTAAAAACAAAAAAAAACTATTCAAATACTATTACATTGAAATAATATTGAAAAAATATAATTAAATATTTAAATAAAACTGATGTAATGATGGTATATAATTTTTCAATAGCCAAACATGTTAAAATAACGATTTCCTTCCCATATTTTTTAAAATCCAAACATGAATTATTTTGAAAATGAAATATGATGTGTTTGATGTTTTTGAAAAATACAAAAATGGGTAAAAATTATTTTAATAAATCATTATAAAGGACAAAAAAATTTAAAATTTTTATTAAAAACATGGTTTCAGATCAAACAAATGTCTTGTTGAAGTGACAAATGATGTTGAATTTTCATAAAAATTTTTTATCAATTAATATATATAAAAAGAGTGGGGAATGGAACTATAACTTTAAAATATAAATAATAACCATAGAATGAGAGATATTAAAATTCATTACTATGAACTTTTCAAATCATTTCCTTGAATTGAAATTCAGGGTGAAAAAATCTTTATTAGTATGGAATTATGAAATAAACCATTGTGATGATCATAACAATTATGTGAGAATTAATCATTGAATCAATTTTGTGTGTTAACTTTAAAAACACATGAAAAAGTTAAAATGAATAATAATTTAATTAAATGTAATTATACACATATTCTTAGAACGACCTTCATTGAAGTATAAGGTTATCCCAATGAAATGAAATTTAGTTTAGAAATCCCTTACCCCATTGTAACTCATAACTCAAATCCCCACTTAGATGAAATAATTATCTTCAAAATATGAAATTCCATGAATTATTAAATAATCATGATATTAAATTTAAAATTGGTAGTAATTATACAGTGTAAAATAAATTAAATGTATAACTTTACAATAGGCTTCAATGAATTGAAATTGATATGAAGAAACTAACCATACACTTAATTTTGATTTAACTTTATTTATCTTCACGTATATTAACATTAAAATGTTATTAAATTGAACTATATCCATATTAATATTTATAATATAATATAATATCCTTTCATAAAATCTAATCAACTATTCATTAATAGTGTTTCATTGATTTCATTATTTAAGGTGTAAATTTCCGTGTTTTCTGTGCATGCTTCTTCAAAAAATATCCAAGTATTGAGCATATTATATATTTATATAAAATCTAGAATCATAATAAATAAATTATTATCATTTATTGACAAAAATTTCCTTCAAAAACAAATCATTAACTATGAGTACAAAAAATGTGGTATGTTATGATTATGGAGACGGTAGGTCGTACATATGTGTAAAGACCTGGAAGTTCTGTGAATTTTTTTTTAAATACATGGGATTTTTGCGAGTCCATGAGAATTTACGGCGCTTGATTCCGAGGCCCGGTGTGCCTCGAATCAATTTATGAAGTTTTTTTCAGGTACATTCAGTAAATTTGCGAGTGGGATTTTATAACATTTGAACTGGTACTCGGAATTGAAATCTGAGGGCACCGTTGAACTCATAGCGTGACTATTCGTTTACGAAGGCTTTTGCCTCGACGATAGATGGTCGAGAATGGAAGTTAGATTTTGGGGGTTTTAATAAAGTTAAATAAAAATAACTGTAGCTTTTTTTTCAATTTTGGCGGTTAATATCACCAAGGGGAGGTTGTAGGTGGGGACTACCACACCCTAACCTCCTAGGGGAGGTTATGGTGGTGGGGCCCACCCAAGCATAACCTCCCTTGGGGTGATAATTAAGGTGGGGACCACCCGATCTTCTTAACTCCTTAAAATCCCCATAAGTGGGGGAAAACTCTTAAACTTCCCTCATTAAAGTTCCACTCCTTGTGAATTAATTAGTAGAACATTAATTAAATAAATTTGAAATCTTTTGAATTCATGCCAACAATTAAATAATTGAAAAATATATTATTTCATTTTTGGTTGGAATCTATTCATTTGGTGGAGCTTTGGAAGAACTTGGAGAATTATTCTCCTAATGAAGAACACCTCTTCCGCCAATGAGGAACCTTCAATTGAGGAACGAAACCGTCTCCCATGAGGAAAGCAGACGACGTCGTCTTCAACATCGCATTCTCTGAACTCTGCTTCCACCGTCAATGATCAACGTACCAGTGGTATGGGTCATTTTGATTGTTTTTGAACTTCGTCATTCATCGTTCTTGAGCTTCGTTAATGACTGATTGCTACCACCCTAACACGGGGGGGGGGGGGGGGGTTCACGGGACAAACAGACACGACCTAACCCCCTTCGATATGCTTTCTTTTCTTGATGACGCAGGAGGAGCGACGACGGCCATCCACGAAAGGAATCGGTGGCGCAAGGGCTGCCGGAGGAGCGTAGTGTCGTCGCGTCGTGTCCAGCATGGGCCGTGGCAGAGCAAGGCAGCCGGACTGCCGCCGAAGGGGCGCAGTGCCATCACGCCGCGCAATGCCGTAACCAAGAGGTCCGCGATGGATGGAGGAGGGCGGCCGGCTGAGCCGGCTGCCAGAGGGCACGCCACAGGCGAGACTTGAAGGGTCCCGAGGTTACCAGACTGGTCGTTATAGGGGGACAGAGGGGGGGCGCTGACCCCCCCCCCCCCCCCCCCCCCGCCCCCCCGTACTCGGTCAGGGCGGGCCCTGTGAGGGGAGACCACCCGCTGGCTTCGGCCATCGGACCGCCTCCTAGCCACGCGGGGCGGGCTGCCGCAAGGGCCTGGCCTCCCGTTGCGGGCCGGTCCAGTTTCTGGGAGACCGGGCTAGTTCCCACATACCGAGTTGGACCCCGGTCTATATCGAGACCCGGGTCGGGTCAACCGGAACCCGGTCGAGTCGGCCCAGGCCGGGTCGGTTCGTGTCGGTCCGGCTGGGCCGGACCAGGACCTATTTCATGATCCATTTATCCTTTTTGAACATATCTTGGGCTACAGGTGTCTGATTGATGAACTTTCTACACCGAGAGAAAGCTGGGAACGAGATGGTTCTTTTGGCATACCCACTCTTGGTTTGGACGCAATCGGGTTACACCCGGGATGGATTGAACCTAAATCTAACCGAGCCCTCGGAGTTGAAACACCAATAACTTACAGACCAGGCGTACGATTGACGCGGCGTCTATCACATTGGGTTCCTTATGATGAGACAGAATTACAAGATATATCAACTCAAGAATTTGGGGTAGTTGATGCATTGACACTTTTCTTGAGGAGCAGACCCTCCCAGAATCGAGCATACTGTGTGCGGGAACCCTATGGCTGGCTGCAAGTGAGATGATAAGATCCTACGTGGACCTACTACTGTACCAGGATCCTCCGTGGGTTCGACAACGACGATACTGGACCAGGATACTCTGTGGGTTCGACAATAACGATACTGGACCGGGATCCTCCATGGGTTCGACAGCGATGACTTCTATACTGAGATCCTCCGTGGGTTCGAAAACACTGATAGTATTCTAGGATCCTACGTGGGTTCGATAGAGGAGATGATTCAGTGGCTACATCTAATCATCTCTACTACTCTACATGAGTTTTATACCTATGTGAGATGAGTCTTGACTTTAAGTTGTTATCATCGAGATGATTGACTTTACTTCCTTTGTGGAATAGTTTGTTCTTGGGTTCGAGTGTTGGAGCAGGACTGTAATTAGTAACTTTGGTATATGTATGGGCATATACCTAAGTAGGGATGGTTGTTACTTCCTGATTGTATCTTACTATTTTGGTTATCCTTAGTGGATTCTGGGTGACCTTCGGGGGTCTCAGGGTTCCTTACTGAGTATCGTTATACTCACCCCTGCATGGGCTTCACCCGCACCTTGTTGTATTCTGTGCAGACGACGATCAGCAGTGATCGAGGCTAAGGGAGATGGATGAGAGGCTTCTTGGAGCTGGACTAGATGGGACGTACCTCAGGGAAGAGTTTTTTGATATATGCACCTACCCTTCAGGTAGGATTCCCCTGGTGGACGATCCAAGAGCTGTTTTCCCATTTTACTTGTACTTGTACTTCAGTTGGGTTTGTATACTGTCCCAATTACTTTCAAAACTCTTCCTATACCAATATTTGTTTTTACTATGGCTTGTGTTTCAGACTGTGTGTGTTATAGGTTTAAATTCAATGCCTTCCCTTTTAGGGTTACACATTTTGGTGCTAGTCGCCAGCCCATGGAATATGGAAGGCAGGCTTGGGGTAGTCACGACACAGGCCCCGAGGACGGGTCGTGATAGTATGCATGTGTAACATTTATTCTTTCCCAAGTTCAATTTGGAAAGAAGGTAAGTAATATATAATCCTTATATAATGATTATAATATCATAAAGAAAAGATAATATACTTATATATATATATATATACTATCAATGTGGTGAAGTGATGAAAAGAAAGTCATATCCCTTCATGAAGGCGGTAGTCTACACGTACAGGAATGATGTTATCATTTTATGTGAGATAAATATTTAGAAATAAAATGATATATATAATCTTTATATATAAAAAATATTTCACGAATATAGTTTTTATGTCCTGTACATGATATATAATTATTAACTTTTTCCTTGTTATATTACATGTAAAGCATTAGTAAAAGATGAATGACATCGCTTTGTGAGGTAGTTTTCCACCATAAAAGAAATCATGGTCATTGTATCCCCTACATAATGGATGATAAATATATATATTATATAAAGTATAAATAGGTATAAATATGTTTTACATATTATATATATAGTTTAGATTCATCATCATACCCAACCATTAATGGTGGTATGAAAGAATGGATGACATCAGTTCATGAGGTGGTATTCTACCAAATACCAAAATGATTATTTCATAACACATTTGATAGATGTAGAGATGGTTTTAGGTCATCTTATAATTATAAAATCATCCCATTACATGAAATATACATAGGTTATTATATCATCATTATTTAATAGGTACTGTAGTTGGTGGATAAAGAAGTAAAATAATGATGTTCATTAAAGAATGTTACCTCTTCTTAGGGTATGTTCTTTAGGTTTACACTAAAGCCATCCAAGGTATTATTTCAGCCCAAAATAAGGATTCTTGTATGATGGGATGGAATATTGGGATGTTATTTGGGCAGGTATTGTACCATCCAATGTGGTTGGATTGTAATGACCCGCCAATTCCCATTGTCTTGAGAGCTCAATGAGTCATTACTAGGCCTTAAGCGACATACCCAAGGTGCCAAAGGCTGGAAATAAATTTTAAAGGGTTTAAAAACAAGTGGGGTATGATTGACCCTTTTTTAACATACCATAGAACCAACAACCATAACCAAACTAATCCATTAATTGATGCATGATAAAAGTTATTACAACTAAACTCTTTATTTTAACAGAAACCAACCAAGAGTACTACAAAGGAAACCAACACTAAATCAGAGTCAATAGCCGAAAGACAAACTCAAAGACTACAAGAAAAAAACCCAACTACATGCTCCACAAGCTGCAAGCTCCAACATCACAAACCAGCCCAAGCATCACGAAGTAGTATGCAACACTTTACCTTTGCCAACATCCCGGTACATGACATCTGCAAAAGAACCAACGTGCCAAAGCAGAGGGTGAGAAATGAAAATCATTAGGTTTTTCCACTATGACTTCCCAACCCATGCCTCTAGGATAAAATGTGTTAGCACATTTATATAAAACAATTCATATTAAACAATTCCAAAACAGTTCACAATATAACAAGTTCCATGTCAAAACCATTTTCCAACAACCCCCATATTTCCCAATAAAAAAAATCAAGCAAAGTTTCCAATCAAATTCACATTTCCACTTTGTTACATTCGTTCCATTTCACAAATCCACACAACCAACGATGCATGCAATCTGGACCTCCCTATACTCATGAGTGGTGAGTTATCCTTCCACTAAGCTGTCACTTAGTGGACTACCATGACAGGGGTACTTCACGACCTTATCTATCCCAACCTTTTGATGGGGATACTTCTCGCCCTTATCCATCCCAATGCATATGAACACACACCACCCCCCCATGAATGTCCATGCCCAAAACCAAGTGTGTTCAAAACCTTTCAATAAGAATCACCCTTTTATTGAAATCCATTTCTTTAAAGTAGAAAAACTAAAGGAAATTTAAAATCACCATTTTAAATTTACTTCAACAACTACTTTCCAAAAACACACAATTTCCATCACCCGTTACTAAAAAGGGGTTTCAACCATTCTTTCACAACAAATAAACAATCCATTTTATTCAAAGAAAACAATTTGTAACCAAGCCTTCAATTTAAAAGAGAGAGGAATCGAGAGTGAAGCCACCTACTTCCACAAAATAGCCGAAACCCTCCAAGAACCGGGTCGAAACACCACAGAACCTCCTTAAATTCCTTCCCCTATCACCAACAAGACCAAAACCCAACTTAAAAGTCATCCACTACCTTAGATATACCCACCTTAGGCGTATATCTAAGGATCCATCAAGAGGGAAGAAGGAGATCTAACAAAACTAAAGGAAACGAGACTTACCCCGATCAATCGGCCTCTAAACGCCAAGGCAACCCTCCGGATCATTTCCAAAATGCCTGGTAAGTGTTCTCCCACCTTCACCAGAGAGAAATCCTGAGATAGGGCTATCTAGGAGCAAAAAAGAGTGAGTTTAAGGATAAAACGGATTATATCCTTAAAAATAGGATATGCGTTGACTTCTCTCATGGTTAGTCCGCACGGTTAGTAAAATCGTGCGCAAATCGAGCTGTAGTCACTGCTTGGAGGAGGCGCTCTGCACAACCTCCTCGCACGGTTTTCCCAAACCATGTGCACACTGTGAGTTCTCCTTTATCCAAATGACCACCACCTGCATGGCTTCCGCACGGTTTGGGAAAACCATGCGCAGCCCGTGCGTCCCCACATTTGGCCCTTTTACACTTTAAAAGTCTCTAAACTTTCCCCAACCATTTCTCGTATGCTTCATATACTTAAAAAGAATAAAACAAGGGTTACTTACTAGAAACCGGGGGTACTGAATTCTCCCAACTATTGGTCGTTCCGTCCATAGAAAGTAGAAAACCACTGCTTGCAGGAAAGAGTTCTGGCCACTACTCTTTCATTTCTTTCTCGCGTTCCCAAGTCTCTTCCTGAATCTGACCATGCTGCCATAAAACCCAGACTAGACTGATGCTTTTTCCATGCAAGATTTTATCTTTCATATCCACAATCCATACCGGGATATTTATCAACGAAGCATCCGGCTCTAGGTCAACGTGATCCCATGTGATCACATGATTAGGATCGGGCTAATACTTCTTTAACTGAGATACTTGGAATACATTATGCACTACACTTAACCATGGTGGTAATTCCAACCGATACGGCACCTCTACAACCCATTTCATTATCTCTAAATGGCCTATATATTGAGGAGATAATTTTCCCTGCTTCCCAAAATAACGATGTCCAAGCCTTGGAGAGATTCTCAAAAAGACATGATCACTCACCACAAACGACAACAGTCATTGGTGATGATCCGCATAAGATTTATGACGACTATGTGTCGTCTCTATCCTCTTTCTTATCAAATGAATCTTCTCTGTTGTTTCCTGGAGAAAGCTCGGCCCAACTAGTGAATTCTCACCTAATTCTACCCAACAAAGTGGAGAACGACAAGGACGCCCATACAATTCTTCAAACAGAGCCATGCGTATCGAGGCATGATAGGTGTTATTTTATGAGAACTCCACTAAGGGTTATGCTCCTCCCCTGAGCCCCCAAAATCCATTACACAAGCCTGCAACATATCTTCCAATGTTTGTATCATCCGCTCGGATTGCCCATCCGTTTGAGGATGATACACCAAGTTGATCATCACCCGAGTCCCAAGGGCTTGTTGTAATGATTTCCAGAAATGAGATTTGAACCTTGGGTCTCTATCTAAGAATATAGACACTGGTACACCATGCCTCTTTACCACTTATCAGATATAGATTTTTGAAAGATCTTCCACCATATGAGTTTCACGAATCGAGATGAAATGGGCCGACTTGGTTAGACGATCCACTATCACCCAAATGACATCATGTTTCCGGACCATTCTTGGAAGACATGTAACAAAATCCATTTCTATCTGATCCCATTACCACACTAGGATAGGTAATGATTGTAACATACCAGCTAGCCACTGATTATCTTCTTTAACTTTCTGACAAGTTAAACATTTTTAAACAAATTATGCTACCTTCCCTTTCACGCCTCTCCACCAAAACTACGCCTTCAAAGCCTTATAAATCTTCTATGTTCCTGGATGTACAACCCATCTTGAATTGTGGTAAGCATGGAGGAGTTGTTCTTGAGTAGTTAAATGTACAACTATCCGATCTCGAAATTGTCAAACTGAACTCCCATCCAGCTTCCATCCATCAATGGTCTCCCCACCATTGAGTTTTGAACTCATTGCAAGACAGTCTACATCGGATGCCTGTACCTCCATTACTATCTACACCAAATCAGAAACAATCATAACTAGAAAGAAAACCGCAACATTAGCTCGATCTTCACATTCCATACGCATGTCGGTTAGGACCGACATTTAATGCCACTCATCTGAAGATTCATTCGCCAACTGAGTATACGAATTCCGGCTTAATGCATCGACCACATAATTTCCCTTACCCGGTGTATACATCAAGTGAAAGTTGAACATTTGAAGATACTCCATCCATCTCTTCTGCCTTAGATTCAAATCTCGCTGTGAGAAAATGTGTTCCAAGATTTTGCGATCCATAAACACAGTAAATTTCTCACCAAGGAGATAATTTATCCTTATTTTCAAAGCCTGGACGACAACAGCCAACTCCAAATAATGTATTGGGTAATTTTCTCATGCACCCTCAACTTCCTTGAGCCATAAGCAACCACATGGTTTCCTTGCATGAGAACACAACCAAACCCTATTCCTGATGCATCACAATACACCACATACCCCTTTCCTGATTTCGGGAAAATCAAGATGGGTGCTGATGTAAGGAGAACTTTCAACTCTTGAAAAGATCTATGAAATTCTTCAGTCCATTTAAATTCATTGTTCTTCTTTGTCAATGTTGTCATAGGTGAAGCTAGTCATGAGAAGTCACTAAAAATGCATCGGTAATAACCAGCTAGACCAAGAAAGAATCATATTTCAAAGACATTCTTCAGCGGTTGCTAAGAAAGAAAACATTCTGTCTTTTCTGGATCCACTAAAACACATTTCTCAGAAACAACATGGCCCAGAAAGCGTACCTCTTGTATCCAAAAATCACACTTTGATAATTTGGCATAAAACTGATGGTCTCTCAAGATGTCGAACACTATCATCAAGTGTTGCTCATGATCATCCCTTATTCATGGATACACCAATATGTTGTCCACAAACACCACCAAAAAAGAATCTAGATATCATTGAAATATCCGATTAATCAATGCCACAAAGACTTCTGGTGAATTCGTAAGACCAAACGGAATGAATACATATTCGTAGTGGCCATATTTGCTTCTGAAGGCAGTCTTCGGGATATCCCCCTTCCAAACTCACAACTGGTGATATCCTGACCACAAGTCAATCCTTGAGAACCACTGAGCTCCCATCAACTGACCAAACAGGTCATCAATGCATGGAAGTGGATATCTATTCTTTATCAAAACTTTCTTAAGTTTACGATAATCCACACATAGCCCCAAAGTTATATCTGCTTTCTTTAAAAACAAAACTGGTGCTGCCCACAGAGACACGCTTGGCCGAATTCAACCCTTTCTTTCTAGCTCCTCTAAATGAACTTTCAATTCCCATAAGTCTGTTGGTTCCATCCTATAAGATGGAAGTGAGATAGGACTGGTCCCTGGAAGGAGATCAATTGTAAACTACACATCTCTTACAGGTGGTTACCCAGAGATGTTTTTAGGAAAAACAACAAGAAATTGATCCACCACAGCTAGAAAACTATTTCCCGCGATCTCTACCAATGATGCCAAATTCAACGCCGCCAATTGGTAATAAATCATTCCCACCATTGGTGCCAACAAGCTCTTTGCACCTTTGTTTACCATCTTATATCCTATGAAGGGATGCTCAAAGCCGTCCTCGGTCGGGAAACTAACTGTTCTCCCATAATAGTCGATGTGATCCTTAAACCTTGCCAACCAATCCATACCCAGGATTACATCATAGAAATCCATATCCAACATGGAGAAGTCCCATTCTAGCTTGGCTCCATCAATAGTTATAGCACATGCTCGACACACGAAGGCCGAACATTCTCTTTCACCCGGAAGAGTATTCTGTTTGAAGACAGAGGGCATCATTTACAGTTTTAAACATAGAAAGTCAATAGAATGAGAAGAAATGAAGGAATGTGATGCACTAATATCAAAAAACACTTGCACAAAGGTATAATTCAAAAGAATTGTACCTATTACTATTGATAGTCTAGCCCGATCATCAACAATCATCTGCTCAGCTCCATACAATTGGTTCGTCGCTGCACTATTCTCCTTGTTGCCTTGCTGTGATTTCCCTGGTTGAGGAGTCATGGTATTTTGAGAATCACCATGGATAGCTCTGTTATGCTAACATGACTGAGTCTGCAGTCCTCTCCTGTTGAAGCATACGATGCTTCCGATGTCTGGGAAGTGTCACGTGAACCCGACCTCATAGTATTTATACAATAGCGTTGTAGATGCCCCATCTTCTTGCAATTGTGACATTGTCTAGGTTTCACCATACACTCCTGCTTTATGTGATCAGTAAAGACACATTGAAAGCACATGGCTTTCATCATGGGTCGTGGAGGAAGATTCACTGATCCAGCCGTCTGATTATGATTCACACTCCCACCTTGGAATTAGGTGTCCCTCTTCCACTTGTTCCTAGAAATTGAGTTCCCACCCATTCCCGTGGGTATCATCATACTTCTTCCTGCCATAAATCCCGAGATGTCTCTTTCAGCTACTGTTTCTCTGTTTACCATTTCCATATAATCTGTAATATAAAGCACTACTATCTTTGAGCGAATCTCCTATCGCAACCCTGATTCAAAGATGTGTTCCTTCAGTGATGCACTTGCAGCAACTTCTAGTGAAAAGCGCACTAAATTCATGAATTTAGCCGCATACTCTGTGACATAAATATTCTCCTGCTTCAGGCTAAAAAAGTCTGTCGTCCTCTGGATCTTGAACGTGTTAGGTAGAATTGTTTATTGAATAACTCCTCAAATTCCCCCCAGCGCTGGCCTTGATCCACCTTCGCCTGCACCCCTATATCCCACCACTATCTTGCAAGATCCTCCAACATATACACCACAAAATTTACTTTCAGTTCTGCTGGTGTGCCGATGAAATCAAAGATATGATTCATCCTACTCAGCCACAACTCCACCCTTTCTGGTTTAGAATCACCTCGAAAGATGGGTGGATTTTGCTTCTAGAACTGGATAGAAGGGTCTATATTCCTTGAATCATCTCTCTGATTCCCAGTGTCCACAGCTTGGAATGCTTGAACTATACTATGAACCAGCTCTTGGTTCACACGTGGTTCAGGTGAAACCAAATTCTCCGTAGCTTCTTCGCGGTGCCTAATGGGTGCCATTTTCTATAAAACAACGCACTCTGTTAGTCTCACTTCCTAGCAACTGAAGGCTTAGCATTTAAAATTCAATCAGATCAACTATCACCACATTGATTTTCAAAACAACCATTTCCCATGTTCAACCATTTTTTAAAACATTCCACATGCTTTTTGAAAATCATACCTTTTTCAAAATACACCAAATATCCTATTTTCAAAATCTTTTTAGTTGAAACCAATTTCTAAATTTTGAAAAAATTGACACCTTACACAAACACCTTACTCATTCCTCACAATGATATATGCAGTCCTAGTGGAAATTCATTCCTCTACAATTCATGTCATGAAAATCTCATTAGATAAACCCATGACAATGAGATTTCCAACATTCTATAAGTGTACTAAAAACACTTAAGTACCCAACATCGTGGTAACTTGAATTTCAGCATAAACGGGTTAGCTACGTCCTTTTATTAGATACTTTTCAAGTTCCGACAATCCTACTCCTGTCTAAAATTCCATCCCAAGTAATAGATGAAAAGGAATTTCAACTCCATGATCGAGAACATTGATGACCACTTGTTAGGAAAGGATAGAACAAGATAATACCATTTGTAATGACCCTCCAATTCACATTGTCTTGAGAGATCAATGGGTCATTACTAGGCCTTAAGCGACATCCCCAAGGCGCCAAAGGCTGGAAATAAATGCCGAAGGGTTTCAAAACAAGTGGGGGACGATTTACCCTTTTTGAACATACCACATAACCAACAACCACAACCAAAATAGTCAACTAAATGATGCAAGATAAAAGCTAAGACTACTCAACCCTTTATTTTATCATAAACCAATCAAGAGTACCACAAAGGAAACCAACACTAAATCAGAGTCAACATCGGAAATACAAACTCAAAGACTAAAGGATAAGAACCAAACTCCATGATACAAAAGCTCCAAGATCTAATGTCACAAACTATCCCAAGCATCACGAAGCAGTATGCAACACTTTACCTTTGCCAACATCTCGATACATGACATCTGCAAAAGTACCAACGTTCCAAAATAGGGGGTGAGTAATGAAACTCAGTAGGTTTTTACCAGATGACTTCCCAACCCATGCCTCTAGAATAAAACATGTTAGCACATTTATATAAAACAATTTTTATAAAACAATTCCAAAACAGTTCAAAATATAACAAGTTCCATGTCAAAACCATTTTCCAACAACACACATCTTTCTGAAGAAGAAAAACCAAGCAATGTTTCCAATCAAATTCACATTTCCACTTTAGTACATTCATTCCATTTTACAAATCCACACAACCAACCATTCCTGAAACCTGGACCTCCCTATACTCACGACTGGTGAGTTATCCTTCCACTAAGGCATCACTTAGTGGACTACCTTGACGGGGGTACTTCACGACCTTATCTGTCCCAACCTTTTGGTGGTGGTACTTTTCCCCCTTATCCATCCAAATGCATATGAACACACACCACAAACCATGCATGTCCAAGCCCAAAACCATGTGTGTTAAAATCCTATCAATAAAGCATCCCCCTTTTATTCAAAACCATTTCTTTCAAGCAGCAAAACCATAGCCAATTTAAAATCACCATTTTAAATTTTAATCAACAACCACTTTCCAAAAACACAAAATTGCCAACACCTGTTACTAAAAAGGGGTTTCAACCATTATTTCACAACAAATAAACAAATAATTTCACTCAAGGAAAACAATTTAAAACAAATCCTTCAAAGTTTAAGAGAGAGGAATCGAGAGTGAATCCACCTACCTCAACAAAATAGGCAAAACCAACCAAGAACCTGGTCAAAATACCACAAAACCTCCTTAGATACCTTCCCCTATCACCAACAAGACCAAAACCCAAATTAACCGCATCCACTACCTTAGATCTACCCACTTTACGTGTAGATCTAAGGATCAATCAAGAGGGAAGAAGGAGATCTGAGAAAACTAAAGGAAACAAGACTTACCTCGATCAACCAGCCTCTAAACACCAAGGCAACCCTCTAGATCACATCCAAAATGCCTGGTAAGTGTTCTACCACCTTCACCAGAGAGAAATCCCGAGTTAAAGCCATCTAGGAGAAAAAATGAGTGGGTTTAAGGATAAAAAAGATTAGATCCTTGAAAATAAGATTTATGTTGACTTCATGCACAGTTAGTCCGCACTGTAAGTCAAATCATGTGCTAACCGTGCGGTAGTCACTGCTTGGAAGAGGCGCTCCACATAGCCTCCTCACACGGTTTTCCCACACCGTACACACACCATGCAGTCTCCTCTGTCCAAATGACCCCCACCCACATAGCTTCCGCATGTTTGGGCAAACCGTGTGCAGCTTGTGCATCCCCACATTTTCCCCCTTTTACGCATTAAAAGTCTCCAAACATTCCCCAACTATTTCTCGTATTCTTCATATACTTAAAAAGCATAAAACATGGGTTACTTACCAGAAACTGGGGGTACTACATGGATGGTGTTATATTGGGAGGAGCGGGGTGACCTTATATAAGTGAGGGAGAGGACATACCTAGTATATTTGGAAAGTGTTATGTTCTACCACATTTTTCATATGGCATAAACGCCCAAAATGAAAAATTCCCAAACCTAAAATTTGTAATATTATAAATACTTATATTAAATTATTTTTATACATGTTTATAGGTAATTTTCCCATATCATTTTGTATTAACCCCCGATAAAACACTTTTTACTTTAACTATGGTAATTAATTTTTACTTCATTCACTATTAACTGTCATCAAAATTCAGATTAAAATTATTGGAGATTTTAAATTTCATTGATTATAAATATGGAATTCATAACAAAAAATTAAATCACTAGAGTGAAAAAATTTTATTTAAAATTAATCTTGTAGAAGTAACGGGAAATGAAGTTTTGAAATATAAAATATTGATGTGGAAGTGTTTTAACACTATTTTCCACATCCTTTTTGTATTTTTATTGATTTATTTTATACCAAAATGATTGTTTTTAGTCAATATTTGACAAGTGTTGTGTTTTTGTACTTGCTGTGTAAAGTAATCCGTTTTTAGTTTAAAACATGTGTTTTAATGTGCATTAGTGTCATTTTAAATACTTCTAAAATTAAATGAGTCGTGCAAATTAGAATTTTATTTATTTATTCTTTTATTTTAATTCTAGTTATTTTATTAATTCATTTATTAAATTAATTAATTCTTTATTATTTAAATTGTAAATAAATAAATTTTTTTGGTTTTTAGCCTTTTAGAAATTTAATTATTTTTAACAATTTAATTTTATTCATTTAATATTTGTTATTCCTTAATTTAATTAGTTCTTTAATTAATTGGTTAATTAATTTAAGCAAGTAATTTTAAATATTTTAATTTGTTCTATAATTATGTATGTTTATAAATTTTAACCCAAATTAATTCATTTGTTTAGTTAAAGTTTCATTAATTTTATTATTTAACTTTGTGGTTTTTAGTTTTTAATTCCATTCTATTTGTTTTAATTTATTAATTTATTTTTTTTAGTTTTAATAAATTATTTTATTTATTTAATTTTCTTTGCTATTTTTTGTTCGCAGGTATTGTGGTCGCATGGTCCCGTCCTTATCGGTGAATACCTCACCTGTAGCGGTGACCTCCATCACTGCTGCATCCTTCCTCACCGATGCACAAAACCTCACCGATGCACAAAAGCTCACTGATACCTAAAATCCTCACCGATACTTCTCTCACCGATACGTCTCCCTTTATTACCTCACTTCTTCCCATTTTTTATTACCTCACGGATACACCTCCACTCCACCTACCCTTACACCCTTTTATTTTTCATTCTCCTCTCCCTCAACAATACAGCGTTCACCACACCGGTAGACTTTTCCTCACCGATAGATTCATTCTCCTCCCGCCGCCATCGCTCCGTATCTTTTCCTCATGCACTCTCTCATTCCCACCTATATTCCTCACTGATACTCATTACCTCACCGTTCTTGAACCCTCACCAATACATTTTCCTATCCCTTCCTCACCGATACCTCACTCTTAGCCCCACTAATCCTCACCGATACATTTCTCACCGATACCTCTCCCACTTCTAGCAACATCCCTCCTCTCTGCTTCATCGACTCCTCCTCTCCTTCCTCATCTGCACATCAAACCAACAGCATCACAAAAACTCAACAGCAGCAAACCAGATTCAATGCAAACCAAAAATCAAAATTCGAACCCCTGCCAACCACCATCGTTTCCAGCACTACTCCTCCCTGGTCTCACTCCTCTATAACCATTGTGGCCTGGCCCAAATCAAACCCAACTCCTGCCCTTGCTGCAAGTCTGCGCTGCTCTCAACCCTAGCCGTCACCACTACTAGAACAACTGCCCCGAAGCCCTTAACCATCCTTTTCTCCTCCTCTTGTATTTTTTTAGTTAGTTTTTATTTTAGTTTATAATAACATATAATATAAACATAATATATCATAATATATATATATCATATACTATAAAATAATAATAATAGGTGTAATAATATACAGTATATAAGTTTTTAGATATCATAATAATATATGGATTAATTAAATAAAATAGTTATTGAATATATATTACTAATAATTTAGGTATTATAATATATATATATATATATATTAGTTTCATTTTATTTGACTCATGTGTATTTCTTTGTGCAGGGGGAGCTACTGGTCGAAGTAGGGATAAAAAGAGAAGTTGTTCACTGGAAAGGTGTGAGAAGATTTGCAAGTTTGTTGCAGGGGAATTAGGTGCACTCATGTGAAGTTCACTAGGATCTAGTGAAGTGAACATGAAGACGTGCCACGCGGATCTGCTGTCTATTAGGTCGTTCACTACAGATTTCTATTTTCATCTATGAATAAGAAGATCCTCGACTCCTCTCAGGAAAGGTCGGGGGAACAAGCCGAGAGCAGAGTACCCGGGGGGGAATCATTCAGCAGTGGTGGAGGACACTCCACCACCGTTTGAACACCATTCCATACCATTTTCATCAGACTAGAACTCATCTTCGACCTTGAGATTAGTTCTTGCACCTCCACTTCATCCATCCTCCCCCTGCACTGTTTTTGGTTGAGTCTATAAATACTCCCATAGTGATTCATGTTTAGTTAATTGAATTGTGATGTTAGTTATGTTTAATTGTTTGTGTTGTTCATTCATCCTTATTTGGTATTTTGTTCTCGAATCTCCAGAAACGGAGATCAAATTTGCGAGGTTAGATCCAGGATAAGAAACCTGACATGATTTGGAGATCCACACATCAACACGATCACATTTTTTTCATTCGGCTTGGTAGATCGCGTCTGCAAGTTAGATTAAGCGAGAGCGAGATCTTACGTTGGACGATTTGCTACTTTCCTTCTTAATTTCTTCTCCCCTTCCTGTCTTGATTTCTCAAACTGAGAATCAAGATTGGTTGTGCAATTTGACGATCTTAGTGGAATCATTCTGGATTGTGAGAAATTCTTTCCAAAATGACTTTGTTGGGTGAGTCACCTTGCAGTTTGGAGGAACGTTTGAGTATTGAAGAACTTAAATGATTGAGAGTTCAGTTTATAGGCGACATTGGTATGTGATCCGAGACACCGGTCAGGAACTGTGTGAATTCGAGAATTGCTGATCCAATTACTTAAGCTGATCTGGGATAGGGAGTAGAGGGTGGATTAACCTGGGTCCGTCCTTGTTCTCACTGACTTTCTTCTTCTCTGTCTAGGTGTCATTTGTTTCTCCTAGTTTTTGTCTTCTGTCTCTTTATTTTTGTACGTTTCCTCCTCTGTTTGTTCACTTATCCACATCCACTGTTCTCTTCAGCATTGATTAGTTTTACCATAGGTTTAGTGTTCTATTGTTTTAAAAATAATTAAAAAAAACACAGAAAGATTTTCGAAAAGACCACTTAGGATCTCGACACTGCTTCCTTGCAAGTGACCCCGAGGTTAGCCACTGTGCTATATTTTGGGTCTTTATAAATGTAAACTTGACCATCCTCACGACACGGATGCCCGTTAAATATTCAACGGTATAAAATGTATTAAAATTTAAATTCAATATGAAAATGATTCCAATGACTAAAATTAGATTAAATGATATAAAATTGAACTGATTTTAATTCAAAATAATTTCAAAATATAATCTAACATATTAAATTATTTAAATGAAAATTTAGTTATCAATTAAAATTTAATAGTTTCTCTTTTTATCACAATAATAAATTTTAAAAAAAACACCTGATGATAATTTTGGCATTAAAATTTCATAAAATAATGCTTATTTTTCAATTAATCTCTCCAAAAATGGAAAAAATTAATTTTATGTAAGGTGTGTAGAGTGTTACTAATCAATCTTTCATATGAAATAAAATTTTATAAAAAACACTTGTTTCTCTTGCAAATGATTCTAATTATTATTTATAATATATAAATAACCAATTATCATGTGTAAAATAAATATAATTTTTAATTTAGTGAATACAATTCATACTAACAAATTAAATGTCTAGGTTATAACAATTATATAAAAGAATTATATTTTTGAAATATTTTACATTTTGTTTAAACTTGGTATTTAATGTAATGCTTGCTAAACATAGTGTTGCGTATAAAAAACATATAGTTAGTTATTCATGTAATTATAGTCAAAATATATGTTTCATATAATCTACGATTTTTAATAGATTTAATTTATTAAAAAAATATCATATGGTCTTGAGGTGTTATATTTTTATCTAATCTTGGTCATGTGTTTTGAATACGCTATCAAATACAATGTTCATTTTTTAAAATAATGGGTTTTTATAGAACCTATTTCTACTAGGTTTTCTATCTCCATATCCTAATTTCACCCCCCAAACTCCTTAGGATATTGTGTCTATACCTTCACCACATTAATCCTTACATTGTAATTGGATGTTATGTTTAGGCCATTACATAAGATACCTCTCAAAATATTATTTCCCTAAATAATAAAAATCAACTGGAAGGAATAAGGGGGAAAATTACCAAACAACCATCCATTAAGATACCAATAAATCCTCTTGTTACAACTGAAAAAGAACCAAACCTATATCTGAACACACCAATCAGGTGAAAACCACTTCTAGAAATCCCCTATAACCAAACTATACCAACCCTCTTTCATCCACACCACTATATTATTATATAAATGGAAACTAAAAACTCAAAACAAACTTGGATATTGGGCATATATTTTCATATCAAATTCCAATATACTCTCATTTTTTAAACAATGCATGTACAATAGAAAAAAAGGAATAGTCTATCCTCATAAAGCCTTCCCTAGAGGATCTAAAATCTGTAATGGACACTATACGAATGTTGTGTCATCCACTATATCCTACTCTCCCTAGTGAATGACATGGGAGTCAAAATGAAGACACTAATATAATTAATTAGTGTAGAAGATTTCATGAATCCTATCCTGATGCGGAGGAAGTTCCAACTGATATTCTACCATGACAACACACCCGAACACATTAAAATGTCCAAAAAACTAATGATAGGTCATGCACCCCATTCCAAATATCTAGTTTCCATGTCAAAGGGAATCCTTAATGAATACATGTTCTCCATCATCAATCCCCAGGGGTCTCCTTCTATGATTGGAATAAGACATACTAGCTATTATTGTGATTCATTAAACATATCATGAATAAGATGAAAATTATATATCATTCTTTAAATCAAAACTAGCCCAAGAATAGATAACTATTTAACTATATACTATAAAAATTGTGAATATCACGAATTCACGTACAAAGCCTTAAATTGGTCCATGGTGATGGATGAGTGATAAATTTTATAATAATAAAACATAACCATTGGAAATTTTATTTCTCAAGATCCAATGAAGTCCAAGATACACAATGACACCAAATCCTCTAGTGTTTGGATATTCCAATTCATTTTCTCGTCTGTAATATGGTTGAAATCAGTGCTGAGACATAACTTGTTTTTAAAAGAATAATGTAATCCTATCAAGACTCATGAGGTAAAATGTGTATCCCAATCTGAGATAATAGGACACATAACTCCTTGTCACCACATCATCGCATCCACATACCTCCTTTCCAAAAAATATATGGTTCCCAACTTAATGATAGATATGATTTAGGATGTATTTTTATCCAATATAGGATAACCCAGAAAGCATCAAAACTTTCCTGAGGATAGGGTAACCCTATGAAAAAATATAATGAGATTTTATCCAATTTATACTCAGAAATACCCTTGTTCTATATCAAACTAATTAAAACTTGATTCCTAGACTTTACCTAATGGAAAACAAATAATCAAGCCAAAAACTCTACCAGTGATCATTTTACACAGGGCCACTACAAAATTTTCATCATGACATGGTAAATATTGGAAACTCTATGGTGGACCAACAAAGGTGAGATATGAAAATCCTAATGGACTACCTCATACATCACTACTAAAATAAAACATCTTTTAAAATATCATTTGATTATGTCCATCCTCTGACGATCCATTCAAATAATTACTATGGAAACGATTTTCATCAATCACTCCTACCATAGATTCACCCCACTCAGTTTCATCCACCTCTTACATCAGATAATCATGCAACATCCTATAAAATATGAATCCTCCCACATTATTTGCTAATCACATCTATGTGCAGGTATACCAATTCCCCACATCCCTCCAAAAACATCGAAAACACATTATCTACGTCCTTCCAAAAACTAATTATCAAATAATTAGCCATAAAATTTCCCTTCTCTAAGGTTTCAGAGGTATCAAAATAATTCTCCTAGAGAAACCCCAACAAATGTCACT
Source organism: Viscum album (assembly GCA_963277665.1). Classification (NCBI taxonomy): domain Eukaryota; kingdom Viridiplantae; phylum Streptophyta; class Magnoliopsida; order Santalales; family Viscaceae; genus Viscum; species Viscum album. The sequence goes on along the minus strand of OY728126.1, from coordinate 555,823,077 downwards.
ATCTCAATTCTTCTCGCACACTAAAAAGTTATAGAAAATAGATGTGATATGTGAAGACCATCTAGTGTTCTTAAATTAGGTAATTTCAATATTAACATAGTTCAAATAGAAGCACCGCTATCACAAGATCATCATAGGAATAGTTAATCTCATGCTGAAATAATTTACTTGAATAATAAACATTTACCACATTCTAGCACATCATTACACATTCCAAAAAATATAAATTATGGATCACAATAAAACAAAAAAAGAGACCTTTCCTCTTAAAGGTGTAGAACTATGAAACTGAACAAATTCACATTTATATTGATGAAAATTTCATTACACTAAGCATTCCAGATAAAATAATGGTATTTCATATTCAATTTTCTCATTTGGGTGATATTCAATACAAAGTCAGTTACAAACCTCCGATAATAGCCTATATTACTATGGATGCTATGTATCTCTGCCAAATTATTGGGTGATTTCTATGAAACCGTAACCTCAAACTTATATGTTTCCATGGAAATACCCTATTTAGAGATATCATTCCCATAAAAATGTGCCTCTTGGGTATATAACATATGTGTGGACAACATTACCTAAGACGGTGTTGGTGTTGAACTAGTAATACAACTCTAAGATGATCAACATGATCTTACTTTGACTTTAAGTAGATCAATATGACATCAATCAATATAATAGTGAACCAGTAAAGGAATTTATAGAACCAAAATCAAACGAAACCTATGATGAATGATAGTGTTTTAATGACACCGAATGACATGAACACAATCTCGATATCATCTTATCTCTTTTTGATGGAAATAGATATGATACCCCCCTCCTTAACCATCAAACAGTGATGTCCAAACCTTTAACAAATATAAAATACACACTAACCCCTATCAAATGTTTAGAAGATCATTTATACCTTAAATAGTGTAATGATTCATGATCATTGATGAGTGTAGCCTTTGGTAGTCTATAAAAAACCAAATACTAATCATCCTTTTTATAAAACAACATCGGATCACCCCATGATGACATAAAATCCTAGAAGATTGCTATCAACATCAAATAATCAATTGGAATCCACATCTCCTGAAACATAGAATGTGGTATCAGACATGATTCTATCATTATTAGGGATATTAGAGGATATAAATCTATGACAAAATCAAAGTCTCTTTACGTTTGTAGATTCCAAAATGCTTAGGAAAACACGAAAAAACTGTTTGACAACACAAGGAACCTCTACCATCGAAGCTTCCATTTATTCCATTGAAAAATTAACCATAAAATAAAAAGGGTATCTACACATCAACAGACCACATGAAATTTTTTATCTCCAATGAAAACAGCTTGTTGTTAGAAAATATCCTAAAACAAACTCTCTTCTGGAAGCAATATATAATAACATACAGTGAATAAAACAATTCTATTCCAAGAATGACATCATATGGATGAATATGAATAATGAATTGATCACTATGGTATTAGTGTTTCCCACATCATCAGTCTACATCCTCAACACACATCAAACAATGTGGTATAGACGCCAATATGAATAATCAATACTAGGTCCATGGGAAGTATCCCAATCTCTAGTACCGTAGAAAGGGAGAGTGTGGGTGAAACAAAAGGTTGTGAATATGATTCATACAAATTATAAATCAAGGGAAGATGTTAAACTTATTTCAATAATAATAACCTATAGCACCTCTGGTGTTTCTACCTCTGCTGCATGAAACAGAACAGACCCCACTCCCATTCCACAATGCTGATGTACACCTAAAAGAATATGTTCAGGAGGAGTCCCCAAAAACAGAAGGGATGTCATGTGTTTGGACCCTAATTACTTCATCTCCTAACATTTTATCATTGGAATAATATTGATACGGCCTCCCAAGCTACTGCTTATGTGGATGAATATAAACCTTCCACCTCAACTTAACTAATCTTGATGAACTAATGGTTCACATTTTTTATGATGGACCCAAACCCAGTATACAAAAGAAATTCACCTAAAGTCCTCCAGAATATAATGGAAACCACATTCCAAAGAATTTTGTGATGGAAAGTACTATGGTTGACTACCTACTGGTTGAAACCCTAATGGTACGATCATTTGAGATATATAACGGATAACCCTTCTTAACAAGGAACCTTACTGGATCACCTCCCATAGTAAAAACTTTCATGAGTTCATTTTCTCAATCATATATACTCTATATGGACCTACACAAATAATGAAAATTTAAAGGGAGTAACCACACACTAGATATAAATACAGATCACTTCCTTAAGACATCTCACATGAGTATCCTCATGTAGATAATGATCAGTGAAAAAATAAAATAGATCCATGAACACAATCCCAGGACCCTGTATAACCATTCTCCCATTATGAAGAGATAGATGCTTCATAATCTTCACTACCTTCAAGGTTGTTTAGAGAAACCATTCTCAGAACACATTCATAAATCCAACCCATGAAATATCTCCATCCTTCTACTCAACAAGGTATAATGACTTCCGCTAACACTCATCTCCACATATATGATAAACTACAAATTTGAATTAGTACTCCACAGGGTCATGGTTTAGGCTGAAAGACATCTAAAGATATTCAAACAAGTTAAAATCTATAGATCAACATCACATCTCTTATAAACCCTAAACTCTTCGAATGAAATTTATTCCATTAATCATCCTCCTCAAACTTGATCAACCTTCTGGTGATGTGTTGGATCAGCTTGTTAATCCTATACTACCTAACCCACTTGTGGAAAATGACTAAGACCCACCATTAAAAAGATAACTAGGAATTCCTATGCCTAATTTTATCGAATTGTACTAATATTAATTTAATTCATTTTACCCTTCCCAAAAAAACTTATAAAAAAAATAACCCATTTCATCAAGATGTATGTAACACTCCTAGGCCTCTACCCGACAAGTAGTGGAACATCACATGGTCATTATCTAGGCTCAAATTATGTAACATAGATCACAGTGGGTATTAAAATATCATCTCCTCATCAGCCATCCCTGTACAATGTCACACACCGTATTCAACTAACATTGCTTCCTTACCAATCCATAAAATTCTCATTATTCCAAAATATGAACACTATCCAATCCCCCAGTGAACCCCCTATGATACCTTTCTATCAAAGTACCCTCCCGCTAGTGGTTCCCCTCCAATTCTGATAATTAGTAGTGGGAGTTAATGACCCGTAAATATTTCCTCCAGTAGGCCCCAGAGTGTGTTGAGTACATGGGTTATAAAATCTCAAATATGGAAGGTTTACCCACTCTAATATAGGATTCTGAGATACGATAAATCACATACAAGGATCTACATGAAATATTATATAATAAATATATCCAAAGATACACCAAAATGAATTTATAAATAAATAACATATAGATTAAAGCCTCCAAAAAAAAATTCCCAAAAGCAATGTTGAGGATGGAGCACATAAATAGTCAAACGTTACATGCTAGTAATGTGAAGAATAGTCTATGCATTCGTCCTAGTAACCAGAAACCAAATTTATATCCCCAGGTTGAGAATTCAAGAATACTCATTAGGTTGACCAAATTCTCTTTTGTACATGTAAAACATGAGTACTAATTATTATGTGATAAAACGTTATAAGAAAAATATCCTACATAGGTCAACTAACAAGGACCAACCACACCATGGAACACTCAACAAATAACACATACAGGTTTTATAAATAATAAAAAAACATAAAAAAGGTAAACCCTGAAACTATTTCCAACTGATTTTACACTCTCACACCAGAACATGATACATACTAGAACTCAAATATCTTCTTTATATCCCACAAAACAACCATATTACATGGCTTCATCACATCTCACAACCCTATTGAAAAATCACATTACATCTCACCCACCCATAGTAAGGTCACATGACATATCACCCACACGATTTGGGTCTATCACACCACATCAAAACCACTTATCTAATGTATTATGGTTCATGAATATGGAGGACTTCAACCTCGCGCCTAAATGAGACCTTTCAAAACCATCATAATAAGAAATAATGTAATGAACCTGACTATAGTAGCCTAAATTTGTGTCTAATTTGTTACACTGGCTTAAAAAACATTGAGTCACATCCGGAATGACCAAATAGTTTAGTAGTGTTAGTAAACTAGATACATACTATATTTGTTTATTACAATTTATTGCAAAAGTACAAAAAATATTTTTCGAGAATATCATTATTTCCTCTAGAGTATGACTTCACATCATTCATAGCTCACTTATTAGTGTCATTATAGAGGATATAGAATAAGGGTGAGATTATATGAACATTAAGTGTTATTTAAATTGGACGTTATCTCGAGAAAATGAATAATAGTCAATAAGAAAAATATATGGAATGTTAAAAAAACCGAACAACCATTACATTTAATAAATTACATGATTATCTTTAATTTATAAGGAATAATAAATGTGGGATGGTAATTATCTAGACCCATATTCTATTTAAATAAAAACATGTGAATCATGAATATATAAGGTGTAATATGCCCGGAAAGATGAATATATAAACACACATTCCATTTAAAAAATACAATACCTATCAGGATTTGACAAGGAATAATTAATATGAAGAATTAAATATCTAAACACACATTATATTTAATCAATAATATAAATATCATTATTATATAAGGAATAATCATTATGAAAATTTATATAACTAAACACACACACCCTTGAAATAACATTACTATCATGAATAGATAAGAAATAATCAATATAGTAATGTAAATAACTGAAAATACATGTTATTTATTAAATAACAAATAATAAAATACATCCAATAATAATATGACGGGAAAAATTTCATGGATAATAATAACTAAATTCTCAATAAATGAAATTAATAATCATTATATGTTATGCTATCACATTTCATGATTCAACTACAGTAATTAACATTCAGAATATGGTTTATAAAATATTTAGAACCTCAATTATGGTTAGGTTATTGAATATGTTATGTCCCAGACCTAGATACCACTTTATAGGTGCCTCGATCCTAGTGGGTGACATGGCCTCAGGAATATATCCACAAATTCCAGAGGCATCTGAATATTAGTGAAGGCCTAGAGTGTATCCGTGGGGAGACTATGACCTCATTAACAAAATGTAGCATAGTAGATAAATATAAATTGATGTAAATAGAGAATGTAATACAAGTAAATATAAGGCACATTGGAGAATATGGAAAATAATAACAATTACTGAAATAACAATAATAACATACAAGAATACAAAAACTGTGGAAGATATGTCATGTCACTAGAAAAAAAATGAAAACATGGATAGAATATATCATCCATTACATGTTCCAAAATGTATAAAAGAAATCAACAGACTATCCCAAGTATCTCGAGCTCTAACTAAGTCTTGTGCTATTAAGATACATCCTAAATGGTATGAAATCCATTGTTTTACGTCGTATGCTTCCATTTATCAACACCTGCATTCATGTAATATACACTAGGTACTAGACATCACTCAAAGAGGGTGTGAGAAAAATCTCAATGGGACACCACCAATGGTGTATATAACATCTGGCCCTTGTAATCGAAATGTAATAGTGTGAATGCATTCTTATATAATGTAAAGCAGTAAAATTTAACTAAATACCCAAGTACCTACTTCATCCCTCAGATGGTGTCTGAACATAACCAGTCTATTAATTTATTATTACCAGTTTTTAATTGATTTATATGTTAAAAACAATGATGGTTCCATGTCATGACAATGAAAACTATAATGAAATTTAATAATGAAGTTCCAAGGTAATAACCAAGGAAACATATGCCTCAAGGGTCACCAACTCAGTAATAACTATATCATGGACAAGGGTAAGAGTATAATCCAAGGAACTTATTCCATGTAATTCCAAAATAAGATTCCTACCAAATCTAAGGTGATTTTCTAAGGTAAAATGGGGTTAAGTTGATATAGGACCCTATGGGCTGTAACGATGGCACTTACATTTCTAGGTTGGATCCAAGGAGTGTTTGTAAGGAATCATTTAATACTATGTGAGGGATCCTACGGTGTCATACCAGGTATCCAAGACTAGACATGGATCGAGATCTTGGTGGGTCTCAACCTAAAAAATATATATCCTTGAATCAGAATGGGGTTCTTGAGTGCTCAAATAATTCCCTAATAAGAATATATGGTGAACTCGAGTCATTACACTCCTATTTTATTTATGAATTCATATAATATTTAATTTTATTGAATCCTTTTTTTAATTAGTGTGATAATTAATAGTAGCATGCAATCTTCTAATCAAGTCTTAATTAATCAATAAGTCAATTTGGTCTAAGCCTTTCCTTTCATTAGTGTGATAAGGCCAAGTAGCCTAAAACCATTATTAATTCCATTTAAGGAATATTAAATAATTAATGTTCATTATGATACATTCCATTAATGTGGTAAGGGGTTCTACGAACATACAACCTATATTTCATTCACATTTAATCCAGTCAAGTCATATACATAGTATAATTTTCAATTTCCCATTCAAATATAATTATAAATTTGAAGCACTTATAATAGGCGAATCAAGGGGAAGTAACATGGTACATTCCATTCACTATTACATGATACAACATGAATTAATGATAAGGAGTCCACCCATTATTATGGGAAAGCTCGACTACATCAGAGCAATGGATAAAAAGTTTCAAAATACTAAAAACTCAACTATGGAATATCATCCTACATGGGATATTGGAAAATTTAGGCATAACTGTAATGACCTACCAATTACCAATGGCTTGAGAGCTCAACTAGTCATTACTAGGCCTTAAGATACATCCCTAAGGTTCCAAAGGATATAAATAAATGCCAAAGGGTTTTTAAACAAGTGGGGGACGATTTACCCTTTTTGAACATACCACAGAACCAACAACCATAACCAAACTAATCAACTAAATTATGCATGATAAAAGCTAAGACAACTCAACACTTTATTTTATCATAAACCAACCAAGAGTACCACAAAGAAAACCAACACTAAACCAGAGTCAACAGTGGAAAGAAAAACTCAAATACAAAAAGACAACAACCTAACTCCATGCTCCACAAGCTCCAAGCACCAATATCATGAACCAGCCGAAGCATCACGAAGCAGTATGCAACACATCACCTTTGCCAATATCTCGGTACATGACATCTGCAAAAGCACCAATGTTCCAAAGTAGGGGGTGTGTAATGAAACTCAATAGTTTTCCCCCGATAACTTCCCTAACCATGCCTCTAGGATAAAACAAGTTAGCACATTTATATAAAACAATTTATATAAAACAATTCCAAATTAGTTCACAATATAATAGGTCCCTTGTCAAAACAATTTTCCAACAAAAACCGTCTTTCTCAAGAAAATCAACCAAGAAACATTTCCAATAAAATTCACATTTCCATTTTGGAACATTCATTCCATTTCACAAATCCACACAACCAACCATGCATTCAACCTCGACCTCCCTATACACGCGAGTGATGATTTATCCTTCCACTAAGCTGTCACATATTGGACTACCTTGACAGGGGTACTTTACGACCTTATCCGTCCCAACATTTTTATGGGGGTACTACTCGCCCTTATCCATCCCAATGCATATGAACATACACCACAACCCATGTAGGTCCATGCCCAAAACCAAGTCTGTTCAAAACATTTCAATAAAGCATCACCCTTTTATTGAAAACCATTTCTTTGAAGCAGAAAAACCATAGCCAATTTAAAATCACCATTTTAAATTTACTTCAACAACCACTTTCCAAATAACACACAATTTCCATCACCCATTACTAAAAAGGGGTTTCAACCATTCTTTCACAATAGATAAAAAACCATTTCACACAAGGAAAACAATTTGAAACTAAGCCTTCATGTTCTAAGAGAGAGGAATCGAGAGTGATTCCACCTACCTCAACAAAATAGGCTAAACCAACCATGAACCGGGTTGAAACACCACGAAACCTACTTAGATTCCTTACCCTATCACCAACAAGACCAAAAACAGACTTAAAATTCATCCACTACCTTAGATCTACCCACATTAGGTGTAGATCTAAGGATCCATTAAGAGGGAAGAAGGAGATCTTAGAAAACTAAAAAAACGGGACTTACCTTGATCAACATTCCTCTAAACGCTAAGGAAACCCTCCAGATCGCTTCAAAGATGTTTGGTAAGTTTTCTCCCACCTTCACCAGAGAGAAATCCCAAGTTAGGGCTATCTAGGAGAAAAATAGAGTGGGTTTAAGGATAAAACATATTAGATCCTTAAAAATAGGATCTAAGTTGACTTCGCACATGGTTAGTCCACACGGTTAGTCAAATCGTGCGCTAACTGTGTGGTAGTCACTACTTAGAAGAGGCGCTCTGCAAGGCCTCCTCGCACAGTTTTCCCATACCGTGCGCACACCATGCGGTCTCCTCTGACCAAATGACCACTACCTGCACGAATTCCGCACGGTTTGGGAAAACCATGCACAACCCGTGCATCCCCACATTTTTCCCCTTTTAGGCTTTAAAAGTATCCAAACATTCCCCAACAATTTTTTGTATGATTCATGTAATTAAAAATCATAAAACAAGGGTTACTTACCTGAAACTAGGGGTACTACATTCTCCCCACCATTGGCCTTTCTGTCCTCGAAAAGTAGAAAACCATCGTTTGCTTGAAAGAGTTCTGACCACTGCTCTATCATTTCGTTCTCACATTCCCAAGTCTCTTCTTGAATCTTACCATTTTGCCAAAAACCCCAGACTAGACCGATTCTTTTTCTACGCATGAATTTCTCTTGCCTATCCACAATCTATACCGGGATATGTATCAAAGAAGCATCTGGCTCTAGGTCAACGTGATCACATCTTATCACATGGTCAGGATCAGGATGATACTTCTTCAACTGAGATACATGGAAGACATTATGCTCTGCACTGAACCGTGGTGGTAATTCCAACCGATAAGCCACCCCGCCAAACCGTTCCAGTATCTCAAAAGGGCCTATATATCGAGGAGATGATTTTCCCTACTTCCCAAAATGACGTTGTCCAAGCCTTGGAGAGATTCTCAAAAAGAAATTATAACTCACCACATATGACAACAGTCTTCAGAAATGATCCACATAAGATTTATGACGACTCTGAGCTGTCTCCATCCTCTTTCTAATCAACCAGATCTTCTCCATTGTTTCTTGGAAAGGCTCGGCCCAAGTAGTGATGTCTCACCTGTTTCCACCCAACATAGTGGAGAACGACAAGGATTCCCATACAATTCTTCAAATAGAGCCATGCGTATCGAGGCTTGATAGCTGTTACTATATGAGAACTCCACTAAGGGTATATGATCCTCCAATGAGCCCCCAAAATCCATTATATAAGCCCCCAAAATTTATTCCAACGTTTGTATCGTCCACTTGAATTGTCAATCCGTTTATGGATGATACGCCGTGCTCATCATCAACTGAGTCCCAAGGGATTTATTTAATGATTTCCAAAAACAAGATGTGAATGTTGGATCGCTATATGAGACTATGGACATTGGTACACCATGCCTCTTTACCACTTCTTGGATATATATTATTGAAAGATCTTCCACCGTATGAGTTTCATGAATCGGGATGAAATGGGCCAACTTGGTTAGATGATCCACTATCACCCAAATGGCATCGTGTTTCCAGAACATTCTTAAAAGACTTGTAACAAAATCCATTGCTATATGATCCCATTTACACACTGGGATAGATAAAGATTGTAACATAACACCTGGTCTCTGATGTTCTGCATTAACCTGCTGACACGTTAAGTACCATGAAACAAATTCACCTACCTTCCATTTAATGCCACTCCACCAAAATTGTACCTTTAACGCCTTATACATATTATGTGTACTTGGGTGTAAATCCCATCTTGAATGACGATAAGCATGAAGGAGATGTTCCTGAGCAGTTAAAGGTACAACCATCCTTTCTCGAAACAGAAAAACTGACCTCCCATCCAGCTTCCATCCCTCAATGGTCTCCCCACCATTGAGTTTTTAACTCATTGAAACACAGTCTACATCAGATTCTTGTGCCTCCTTTACTATCTCCACCAAATCAGGAACAAGTGTATCTAGAAAGAAAACTGCAAAATTAGCTCGGTCTTCACATTCCATACGCATATCGGCTAGGAACGACATCAAATGCCACCCATCTAAAGCTTCTTTCTCCAACTGAGTATACGACTTCCTACTTAATGCATTGGCCACCGAGTTTCCCTTACCCAGTGTATACATCAAGGAAAGTCAAACATTTGAAGATACTCCACCCATATCCTCTGCCTCGGATTCAAATATCGCTTTGAAAAAATGTGTTTCAAGCTTTTGTGATCCATAAACACGGTAAATTTATCTCTAAAGAGATAATGTATCCATGTTTTCAAAGCATTGACGACTACAGCCAACTCCAAATCATGTGTGAGGAAATATCTCCCAATAACCCTCAACTGCCTAAGCCATAAGCAACCACATTTTCTCCTTGTATGAGAACACAACCCAACCCCTTTCCCAAAGCGTCACAACAAACCACATACCCATATCCTGATTTCGGAAAAATCATGATGGGTGCTGATGTAAGGTGAAATTTCAACTCTTGAAAAGACCTCTGACATTCTTCAGTCCATTGAAATGCACTGTTCTTATTTGTCAATTCTATCATAGGTGAAGATATTCATTAGAAGTCACTGACAAAGCATCGGTAATAACCATCTAGACAAATAAAACTTTTTATTTCAAAGACATTATTCGGCGGTTGCCAAGAAAGAACATCTTCTATCTTTTATAGATCCACTAAAACAACTATATCAGAAACAACATGGCCTAGAAAGCGTAACTCTTGTATCCAAAAATCGCACTTTGATAATTTGGCATATAACTGATGGTCTCTCAAGGTTTCCAACACTATCGTCAAGTGTTGCTCAGGCTCATCCCTTGTTCAAGAATTCACCAATATGGCGTCCACAAAAACCACAACAAAAGAATCCAGATATCACTGAAATATCCGATTCATCAATCCCATAAAGACAGTTGGTGAATTCGTAAGACCTAATGTCATGACTACATATTCGTAGTGGCCATATCTGCTTCTGTAGGATGTCTTCGGGATATCCTTCTTCCGAACTCGCAACTGGTGATATCCTGACTGAAAGTCAATCTTTGAGAACCACTGAGATCCCCTCAATTGATCAAATATGTCATCAATGCGTGGAAGTGGATATCTATTCTTTATCGTAACATGGTTAAGTTTATGATAATCCACACATAGCCTCAAAGTTCCATCTGCTTTATTTACAAAAAAACAGGTGTTGCCCATGGAGACATGCTTGGATGAATGAATCCATTTCTCTCTTTCTTCTCTAACTACACTTTGAATTCCCGTAACTCTGTAGGTGCCATCCTATAAGATGGAAGTGAGATAAGACTGTTCCCCAGAAGTAGATCAATCATAAACTCCACTTTTCTTTGAGGTGGTAACCCTAAGAAGTTTTTAAGAAAAACATCAAGAAATTGATCCACCACAGCTTGAAAAATATTTTCCGAGATATCTTCCAATGATTCCAAAGTCAATGCTGCCAATTGGTAAGAAATAATTCCCACCATCGGTACCAACAAGCTCTTTGCACCTTTGTTTACCATCTTCTCTCCTCTGAAGAGATGCTTAAAGCTGTCCTCAGTCGGGAAACTAATTGTTCTCCCATAATAGTCGATGTGAGCCTTAAAAATTTCCAACCAATCCATACCCAGGATTAAATCCTATACATCTATATCCAACATGGATAATTACCATTACCACTCTGCCCCATCAATAGTTATAGCACATGCTCGACACATGAAGGCTGTACATTCTCTTTCACTAGGATGAGTTTGTAGTTTCAAGGAAAAGGGCATCATTTCTAGTTTTAAACATAGCAAGTCAAAAGAATGAGAAGAAATAAAGTAATGTGATGCACTAGTATCAAACAACAATTGCAGAAAGGTATAATTAAGAAGAATCGTACCTCTTACTATTGATGGTCCATCCTGATCATCAACAATCATCGGCTCAACTCCATATAACTGATTATTCAATGCACTGTTCTCCTTGTTGCTATGCTGAGATTGCCTTGGTTTACGATTCATGGTATTTCTAGAATCACCATGGCTAGCTCTATTATGTAGACGAGACCGAATCTTCTGTCCTCGTCCCATCGAAGCATACGATGCTTGCAATGCCTGGGAAGTGTCACGTGCACCCGACCTCGGAGTATTTCCACAATAGCATTGTAGATGCCCCATATTCTTGCAATTGTGACATTATCTAGGTTGCACAGTGAACTATACTCTAAACCAGCTCTTGGTTCACACATTGTTCAGGTGCAACCACATTCTCCTTAGCTTCTTCGGGTTAGTTTTTACAATGCCTAACGGGTGCCATTTTCCATACAAACAATGCACGACGTTAGTCTCAATTCCTAGCAAATGAAGGCGTAGCATTTAAAATTATATCACATAAACTATCACCACATTGTTTTTCAAAACAATCTTTTCTCATGCTCAACCATTTTTGAAAACATCCCACATGCTTTTTGAAAATTAGACCATTTTTAAAATACACCAAATAACCTATTTTCAAAATCTTTTTAGTTGAAAACAATTTCTGCATTTTTCAAAAACTGGCACCTTACACAAAGTCCTTACTCATTCCTCACAATGAGATATGAAATACTAGTGGGAATTCATTCCTCTATAATTCATGTCATTCCCATCTCATTGGCTAAAATCATGACAATGAGATTTCCAATATTCTAGAAGTGTATCCAAAACACTTATGTACCCAACACCCTGGTAACTTGAAGTTCAGCATAAATGGGTTAGCTACGTCCTTTTATGCTATACATTTCATGTTCCGACAATCCTAATCCTGTCTAAGATTCCAACCCAAGGGATAGATGAAAAGGAATTTCTACTCCATGACTGAGAACATCGATGACCACATGTTAGGCAAGGACCGAACAAGCTGATACCATTTGTAATGACCCGCCAATTCCCATTGGCTTGAGAGCTCAATGAGTCATTACTTGGACTTAAGCAAAATACCCATGGCACTAAAGGATGAAAATAAATGCCGAAGGGTTTCAAAACAAGTGGGGTATGATTTAACCTTTTTGAACATACCACAGAACCAACAACCATAACAAAACTAATCAACTAAATTATGCATGATAAAATCTAAGACAACTCCACCCTTTATTTTATCATAAACCAACCAAGAGTACCACAAAGGAAACAAACACTAAATCAGAGTCAATAGCAGAAAGACAAACTCAATTACTACTAGACAACAACCCAACTCCATGCTCCACAAGCTCCAAGCTCCAACATCACAAACCAGCCCAAGCATCACAAAGCAATATGCAACACTTTACCTTTGCCAATATCCTGGTACATGACATCTGCAAAATCAACAACATGCCAAAGCAGGGGGTGAGTAAGAAAACTCAGTAGGTTTTCCCCTATGACTTCCTAACCCATGCATCTAGGATAAAACATGTTTTCACATTTATATAAAATAATTTATATAAAAAAATTCAAAATCAGTTCACAATATAACAAGTCCCATGTCAAAACCATTTTCCAACAAAAACCATCTTTCTCAAGAAAAACAACCAAGAAAAGATTCCAATCAAATTTACATTTCCATTTTGGCACATTCATTCAATTTCACAAATCCATACAACCAATCATTCATGAAACCTTGACCTCCCTATACTCGCGAGTGGTTAGTTATCCTTCCACTAAGCCATCACTTAGTGGACTACCTTGATGGGGGTACATCACGACCTTATCCGTCCCAACCTTTTAATGGTGGTACTTCTCTCTTTTATCCATCCCAATGCATATGAACACAAACCACAACCCATGAAAGTCCATGCCCAAAACCAACTGTTTTCGAAACCTTTCAATAAAGCATCACCCTTTTATTGAAAAAAATTTCTTTCAAGCAGAAACCATAGCCAATTTAAAATCACCATTTTAAATTTACTTCAACAACCACTTCCCAAAAACACACTATTTCCATCACTAGCTACTAAAAAGGGGTTCCAACCATTATTTCACAACAGATAATCAAACCATTTCACTCAAGGAAAATAATTTGAAACTAAGCCTTCATGTTCTAAGAGAGAGGAATCGAGATAGAAGCCACCAAACTCAACAAAATAGGCTAAACCAACCAAGAACCAGGATAAAACACCAGGAAACATCCTCAGATACCTTCCCCTATCACCAACAAGACCAAAACCCGACTTAAAAGTCTTCCACTACCTTAGATATACCAACCTTAGCCATAGATCAGAGGGTCCATCAAGAGGGAAGAAGGAGATATAAGAAAACTAAAGGAAATGATACTTACCTCAATCAACGGTCCTCTAAACGCCAACGAAACCCTCTGGATCGCTTCCAAAATGCCTGATAAGTGCTCTCCCACCTTCACCAGAGAGAAATCCTGAGTTAGGGCCATATATGAGCAAAAACGAGTTGGTTTAAGGATAAAACAGATTGGATTCTTAAAAATAGGATCTAAGTTGACTTCACGCACGATTAGTCCGCACGGTTAGTCAAATCGTGCACTAACTGTGCGGTAGTCACTGCTTGGAAGAGGCACTCCAGACGACCTCCTCGCACGGTTTTCCCAAACCGTGTGCACACCATGCAGTATCCTCTATCCAAATTACCACCACCTACATGGCTTCCCCACGGTTTGGGAAAACCGTGCACGGCCCGTGTGTCCCCACATTTTCCCCCTTTTACAATTTAAAAGTCTCCAAACTTTCCCCAACCATTTCTCGTAGGCTTCAATTACTTAAAAAGCATAAAAAAGAGTTACTTACCAGAAACTAGGGGTAATACAATAACCAATAATAAATAATCACTAATAATGAAAGATTATAATAATAGATTTATAATGATTATATATAGGAAAAATTAGTTCAACAAATGGTACCTAATGAAATCGGTGGTCCTTACAAGGTAATTCCAAAGTCAATAAACTTGGTGGATGAGTTACAGACCAAATTCCTTAGGGTTGTACAACCATTTTCCTATTATATCGGCCACTTATTTTCCTTATAACCCATTATATTTGGGAAAAATTGTAAAATGATGACACCTGAATAACTAGGTCAAGAGAAATAGAGGTGAAGAACAACTAAAAAGTACTGGAGTACTTACCGTTGAGCATCCAACATGATGAACGAAAGCCCGATCAGATCCCCTATGAAGTAGATCTTCAAATCCCTTTCATAGGTTTTCAAATAGCTCCCAAAGGGTATGAAAATAGGTATATATAGCATAAAATCAGATTAGGAGAACGGAGGAGGCTCAATTAGACCTACAATGGAAAAATAGTAAAATTACATGAAAAAATCAAACGCACGGTTTTTCCGCACGGTTTGACAAACCGTGTGAAAACAATGAATATGTACCTGGGTAAGATGGGCACCCACATTGATAGGTTTCATTGTTAGGTAAATCATGTTCCAATTGTGTGGTAAGGCTCTATCAAAAAACATGCTTCAGGAACAGTTTGGTCTAACCGAGCCACCCTCCCTCATGGTTTTCTATAAACTATGCACCATGCCTATTTTCCAAAATAATCTCGGTTATAGCCTTTGCAAAATACCCTAAGAACCCTCAGGACATTCAATAACTCATTATGAATCCAAAATAGGTCCGAAATAAGGAATTAGTCTGAATTATAAAGGATCCATACCTGAGTGAAAAGCTAGGTTCTTACAGTCTTCTCCCATTAAAAGAACTCATCATTGAGTTCACCTTCCTTGGGTGTTAAAAAACTATCTGAGAACAATTATAGACATTGAGTATGTATGTTAGCCTCCCGCACCCATGTCTCATCCCATACGCATCCATGCTACCATATCACATGTACTTGGAAGGCATACTGGCCTCAGAGAATCATTGTGCTGTAGTTGGCAATTTGTGCTGGATACTCCTCCAAGTTTGTGTCAACATCTAACTCCACATACTTAGGATAAAAGGTTTTAGATGGGTCAGCATCATGCTTGTGATTCATTGAGACATAGACAATGTGATGCAAGGCAGAGTACCTCTGAGGTAGTACAAACTAATAGGCTATCGACCCAACTCTCTATAGGATCTTAAATGGATCTACATAATGAGGTGACAGCTTCCCCTGATTATACAACCCTCTATGTCCTTTCCTAGGTGATACCTAAATGAACACATGATCCCAGACCACAAATTCTAGAGGTTTTCAATGACGGTCAACATAAGACTTTTGTCTATACTGGGTAGTAGTCATACACCTTCGGATCAACTGAACCTACTCTGAAGTCTCTTGAATGCGATGATGACCTAGTATTGATGCCTCTCTTGCCACTATCTAGAAAATCGGTGAATCGAATGACGGACCATATATGGCCTAAAAAATATCCATCTGAATTGTCAGATGAAATAATTTATTATAGGGGAAATATACAAGAGGGATTAGATTTTCCCAAGAACTACTGAAATAATGGACACTGTGTCAATGCACATACTATAGAACTTTTGTAATCCATTTTTATTTTCCATCAGTTTGAGGGTGAAAATCTGTGCTCAGAAGCACCTATGTTCCCATAGCCTTTTTCACTCCCATCTAGAACTATGATGTGTAACAAGCTTCCCTATCTAAAATGATAGTATATGGGACAATGTGGAGTCATATGGTGTCAATAAAATACAAGATTTTTATCATGTCGACTAATAAAGATTCCCAAATAGGAATGAAGTTGGATTATTTCATTAGTCTGTCAATAACTACTAATATTGCATTGCTACCTCTTGGAAACCAAGGTAAACCGGCCAAAAAATCCATAGAAACATCTTCCCATTTCCATTCGAGGACTGGAAGTAGCTGTAGCTAGAACATAGGTCTCTAGTGCTCCACCTTTACCTACTGACAGGTGGAAAATCTAGTGATAGAGCTCGCTACCTGACATTTCATCCCATGCCACCAATACTAGAATTACATGTCAAAAAATATTTTTTAGATTCCTAGATGAACTACCCATTGAGAGGTATGGGACTCTTTCATCAACTCCTCTCACACATCTATAGGGACCTAGACTAATCAATCAATACTCTGGATTTCATCTCTGACTCCACACAAATTCGGAGGTGGGTTATCGTCTAATATACAGTCATGGATTACCAAGCATTCAGGATATGAAAAGCGTATACCCTTCACATTCTCATGGAGGGAAGATGTAACTAACAAATATGGGAGATAAGAATTCTCTTGACAATCATTAAAATCTATGTGTATTTTAGAGAAGAGGGTCATTAACTTCAGTTCATAATTGTCTTCCGATACTGATTGTGCCAGAGTTTTTCAAATCAGTGAATCTACAAATACATTTGCCTTCCCTAGTGTATAAGCATGCTAAAAATGAAATGATTGTAGATATTCAACCCTTATCAATTTTATGAGGTTAAATTATGGCTGAGAGAAGATATATTTGTGGCTCTTGTGGTCCATGAACACAAAAAATCACCCACCTAATAGATAGTGTTTCCAGAAATGCGCAAGGCATTGAAAACTGCATCAATCTCAAAGTCATGAATTGGGAAACATCTTTCATGAGGCCTTGAATTTCGAGATACATATGAAACAACTCTGTCTTCCTACATCAAAACTGCTCTTAGGATGATTCCAAATTCCACACAAAAGAGAGTATAAACTACACCTGGCATTGGAATAATTAGAATAAGTGCTGATATAAGCCTATCCTTCAGCTCTTGAAAGGCTTTCTCACACGATTTTTACTAGAGGAACTGGACAAAATTCTTTGTAAGGACAGTGAGAGGGGAAGAAAGACGTGACAAGTCCTGTATGAAATACCAGTAATATCCATCCCACACTAAGAAAATCCATATATAAAACATGTTCTTGGGCTAATCCCAAGACTCTACAACACTATCCTTTGATTGGTTAAGATATATACCTAATTCTCAAACAATATGACCCAGGAAGTGAAATTTTTCAATCTAAAAGTGGAACGTAGAAAGATCATCATAAATCCGTTGATCTCTTAGTGTACTCATAATGTTCTAATAGTGTTTATCATGGCCATTATGAGTATGATAATACTCAAAGATGTCATCCCCAAAGACCCTGACAAAATAATTGATAAAGGGATGACAAAACCAATTAATTAGATCCATGAAAACAGCATGCACATTCATAATATCCAACAACATGACAAGGTACTTATACAGATCATACCTGCTACAAAAAGTTGTAAGTTGTATGTACGATGGCATAACTCACACATGATGATACCCCGATCTAAGGAAAATCTAAGAGAAGACACTAGATCCCCAGATCTGGCTGAAGAGATCATCTATTCAACAAAGTGGATATCGATTCTTGACTGAATTCTTGTTTAACCTTTTTATAATCCAAAAATATCCATATGGTTCCATCTTCCTTCTTGGAGAAAATCATTGGAAAACACCAAGAGGATGTAGTAGGAACTCTAAAACCTTTATCCTATAATTTCACAAACTACCTCTTGATATCCTGAAGCCTTATAGTTTCCATCCTATATGGAGGAATGGACATTGGAGATGCTCTGAGAAAAAGATAAATTGTAAACTCTACCTCTATCTCATGAGGTAAGCCATAAAAATCATAGGGAAATACATCCTTGAAATGATTAACTATTGGTTGTAGATCATCTTTTCATAATCCCTGATCCTCCATGAATATATTTTAAATCTGGGTGATCACTCCACCTATGCCCTTAGGCTCTAGTCTCACTCTACCAAGTTAGGCATCCCACAAACCCTTATGTAGATAACTACTACCCTCTGGTGACATAAACGATCCCCTAAGATGATCTTAGTCTAAAAAATGATACTGAACTAACCAATCCCTCCCAAGAATGACCTCAAAGCCCATTATATCTAGAATGACGGGGTTCCATAAGAAAGGGTAACTGCATACCTTAAAGAGAATCCCCTAAACTGGCATATACCATATGTTTGTACCCCTAACAATGTATCTAGGGTCATTACACCATAGTAATATTGTATCTCTATTTAATTAATTTGTACGATTGATACAGATATAAAATATTTTTATATACCTGTATCAAATTATGTAAATACTATAGTAGATTCCATAAGAATAGTACCTCACACTATAGATGGTCCCATAGCATGATCCTCTCAAATCATCTTTAGTGAATTGATTTGACATAATCCATGAACCTATGAAACTTATGGACTACCATTCTTATAACTTCTCTATTGGTGTTGTTGGTGATCATGGCGGTGGCTTCCATAGCCACAACATCCTCCTCGGCTAGTCCTTCCGGTTCTATTTCAACTCCCCACCTAATGTGGCGTAGAAGAACCAACTCATGATGGCGGAGATGGAACATATCCATTTCCACTCAAAGTTGGTGAATAGGTATTAAATAAAAAATGAATATTCCCCTATATGGTCACAAGACCTATGCTCAATTGGGACTCAATCACAATGAGGCTTCAGTTTCCCCAATCATTCACACTAATGACACGCATTGGGGCTATCCAAATGGGCACTCGGGTTGTCACTACCCTGACAAAAAACATATAGGGAAAGATTCCTAGAACCATAAAAACTATTGTCCTGATTCAACACTGGTCCTCTATGCCCGATACTGTTTTCATCCCTTAGGTTACGATCGGTGATAAGAGCTTAACTGACTATTGCAGAAATGATAGGCAGGAAAAAGACATTCACTAATGTAAGGATGGAATTATGGATCCCATCCTCGAAACATCTAGCACATGAAAGATCATCAACCACTAGAAGTGGTGATAATAAATAAAACTCTGTGAAATGTGTAGAATACATTATGACTGACATATTACCCTACACGAGATAAAAGAACACTCCAGATCTATCATCTCTTAGCATCAAAGGAAAGAAATAATCATAGAAGGTAGTTTGGAAATCAACCCATTACATTCCCTAATGACAACCACCCCGGGTAATCACATCCCACTAATGCTTGGCTAAATACTAAATCAGGTAAGTTTCAATATTGAGCCACATCTAGGGAGGTGTCTTCAGGTGCTCAAAGATAGATAAGGTGCCTTATTACTAAGAATCAGCAGCCTTTGGACTACCATCCCTAGACAAGGTAGGATGATGATTCTATTGAAACTCATGAGTCAGATCAGCCATCGTAGATGAAAGCAATGAATCATCATGCATGGAATGTATCAGGCATAAGAAACTTTCAGGAAATTTGGCATCTATGACCTGATCATCTATAGTAGATGGTTCCTTAAGTGCTAGTCTTAGAGGTAATATTAGTAGTTCATGGTCAACCTGTAAAGCCTCAACCCAAGTTACCCAGAGTTGGTGCATTATTACATTACATTGGCATGATCACAAGAGATCAAGTCTCGAAATACTGATTAGTTTAGTATCCTTGAAAGTGATAGATACATACATAAGTTTTACATTACATTATGAAATAAAAAATATCATTGTGTATACTTTTAACACACTCATATCCCATAGCCTATCATGGGGTGAGCTCAGATGTTCAGTAAGAATAAAAATATAGCGAAAAATATCAAAAATAAGAATAAACATTTAAGGAAATTTATAAGACTAAAAAATATTTTTAATCATGAACTTCAGCATAATTTAGAAAAGATATATCAATTAATTCCATTTACTTGTTCACATGGATATTCTACTAGTCGAATAGTCACATGTAAAATCAATAACTAATTTCATAATGACGGAATGCATAATTCTAGACAACAAAACCATATAGTCAAAGCCTCATGAAAAGAATACAAATAATATTTCATCAAGGCCTTATGTCATGTCATTCCTCACATGAAAAGGTTGAAACATAACATAAACAATCATATTAAAACTAGCATACGAAATGTTAATACTTAAACCATAAACTGTGAATAGTATAAAAATAACACATCCACTATCATACATATCATAAAACCTTCAACAAAATATGGAAGATTGTATCATAATAAATCAACTTCAAACAAGTGTAAAATCCATCAAAGGATGTTGACATAGATAAAATCAAAACTATTTGAGAGAAATAAATCTTTCTATTTTGAAATAATTTGAATGTAACATAATTATAATTCAAAACATTTATTTTGAAAATATTCTTATAAGCATGTTATTGAAGATTCGACGATGTTATGACTGCGGAAAATAGCCACACCCTCTGTATACGTTAAAAAAATATTCCAACCTTAATTTGTCGAAAAGGTCATAATTACTCTGTTTGAAAAAAGATGTATAGGTTCCATTCAAAATATTTTATAAAAATTAAAACACGGTTATAAATTACTTTAACCCGTATTCTATGAAATATTAAAAACATTTTGAAATACATTTTTAAGAAACACAGATGTGGATGATAAAGAAGTCCTAGTAGATACTTACATATAAACAATCTCAGATAATAATGAGATTATAAAATTAATCATTAGCGTGTAACTTTCCTTGTTCGAGGTTAAATTAAAATCTTGTATAATAGTTAAATCAGTGTTATTAAATTATACAAGAACCACATATATAAATATGATATCATATACGATCTTTTAATATTTATTTGTAAATGATATTTCAGAAGTATCATTGTTTTGGGTGTTAACTGATTCGTTTTCCTTTATATACTTTTATACGTAAGCCATATTTGTTATATATTGGATGTATTTTATTCATATCTATAATGATATTAATTTCTTAATCTTTATTTTTAATTATGAAATTAAAATTATTCTCGAATGGATATGATAGGGTATGAATCTCATCGTGTTTGGGGAGACAATAATATGTACATATAAACCAGCGAAAATTTCATTCTATTGATGGTGAAATCGTATGTAATTGGATTGAATATAAGATATAAAAAATTCTTAATATTTTATATTTATTACTTACATTAGTTATATGCATTATTATTCCCATCCAAATAATGATGTGTGGAATAACAAACTACACCACGACGTGGAGACGGTAAGCCGTATGTACGCACGTATGGTGACTTGTCATTCATAGGATGGAAAGAATAATTAATATAGTTGTACCATATTTATAATAACATCACATAATGTATAAGGCACTAGAGATATTTTATTTGTATGTAACCATCAAATAAATCGGAAGTGGTTGATGAAAAGAACATTGAAAGAGGTGGTGAAATTACTATATCTTCTTCAGGTGATTCCTAGTGATTTGATCAAAAGGGATCTATAGGTTGGATTTATTATAAAATTAAGGCCTCTATGATTATGTGAGGATATGTGGGAGGATATTTGAGAAGGTTTTGGCCCAGAAAAATGGATTTGGAAAAGTGATTTTGAGAGAAGGGGAAATACCTTTTTATAAGAGAGGTGAGGTTCACTTTTGGAAAAGCATGAAATATTAATTTATTATACAATCATATTCTGTTTATATTGGATATAAAAGGATTTATTTCGAGACTAATGTGGGTATGTGTTGAAAACCACTCAAAAAATAGGTTTTATATGTGTTTATGTCACCATATTAACCTTATCTTTTATATTTAAATCTTAGTTAAATAGTTTAACTTTTACAATGTCTTCTTGTATTTTTAAATTACATGCTTAATAAACTTAATATAAAATGCCAAGAGAACCCCAAGTGTTTCATTTATAACATATATATCATTTTTTAAGTACTTTGAATAAACCATATTTAAAAAAATATTATATCATTTAATAATATAGTGTATGTTTTTAAAACTCATTTATGTCAGTTTTGAAACAATTTAGTAATTTTTTTTGAAAGTCAAAAACAAATGATTACTTCCAAAAAGTTACATTAAATAAAATCTAACATGTCATAATAAACTAGAAAATTCTTGTAATCCATCCAAAGTCTCAATTTAAATTTTTTTTATATTTATAATATCAATTATTTTAACCCTTCATTAATAATGTAATTACTGCATCGTCATTGTGTCATAAATAAATTTAATTATTTAATTTATATAAATTATTAATAAAATAACATTCTGTATGAAATAAATTTATCTTTTTAATGAATATTTATAGTCTAATTTATCTTATGTATAACCCTTTTTTAATAATGTTGTAGTTATTAAAATTTGAATTTAACAATTTTTACTATTCATTAAATAAAATATAATAAATGGCCTAATATAATACAAGTGGATAATATTTTATTCCTAAGGTTTATTTTGGTCTAAATATAGTTATCCAATAGAAATAGGACATGTTTTAGTGTAATTATAATATCATTCTTATCATTAATTACCCTATTTACTTTTAACCGTGGAAAATAAAATCCAAAATTTACTATTCATCAAAAATTATTTTCATCCTATTGAACCACATTTTAATTAATAATTTCAACTATGTGTCTCAGATTTTTGAAATTCAATTTACAGAAGCGGTAAAATTACATTTTATGAAAACATGCTAATGTGCCTAGAACGTGGGTAAAAGATATTAAAATGTTCAATAAAATTTTATACATATAATATTATTATCAAATTACTCCAATGAATTACATTGAAATAATATATGTATTATCTTTCTATTTTTCCTTAAAATATATTTATATAAAATAAATAATTATATAATTAAAAATTAGGTTTTAAAGAATAACACGGTATTTTTCACTATTCATATAATGTTTAATGTTTTCAGAAAAATATCAAAAATTCCCCCTAACTAATTTTGATATTATGAATCCAAAAATTAATTCCATTTCGAAAAATAAAACTTTTAGAATTTCGAATAGTAGATTTTAATATTCATAACAACTAGTTTTATTGGTCATGGTGTGCTAGAAATTGATGTTGTGTACATCGCAAGATATTTTATTATTCAAAGAGAAGTGTACAATGGAATCTTGGGGTGTTACACTAGTACGTTTGGGGTATAGTCATCTCCACCCTCCAAAGGTATGATACGAGGATGTCATGGCAGCATTGGACTACAAATTCGACACACACACCTCAAAGCAAGCTTAAAAAGAAAGAAAGAATGATAAGTGGAAGTTCAACGTAAGAAAAATCACTACCCAAGGCATACTACCCCAACTACCCATATAGATGTCCAGGTATCAGTAAGTGGTCAAGTATAAGTTTCATTTCATATAAAATTGAATTACTAGGTTTACTACTTTACCTTGCATAATCATGAGATTGCAGGATAAGGATTTTTTACCAATTCATTTTTGATTTCATGATTCATTTTTTAATGGATTTCCATTCCTTTGGAATTAGTTCCCATAAACCTTATCACTAGAAATGACCCCCATTTATTTACAACCTAGTGACTCGAATTGGTAAATTACTCATCCCAGCCCATAAGGGCATATACACCTCATGAATTAAGATAGGAAATAACTCAATCACAACCAATAGTAATACATTCATAGGGTAACTATCACAACATCACTCAACAACCCCAGAAATATAAAGCAATGAAAAATAGTGAAATGCACCTATATGCCATGGAAATATGAATGACATGTGAATCCAAGGTGCCTAATATGATGCATGTAACAATTCTCCTTTCCCACAGATCATCATCCCAAGGGTAAATGAGATACTCTATCAAAATAAAAATAATCAAAAACTCCGCATTGCATTTCTATCACCCATTGGTGAAAATTTTTAAATGTAATAGGAAAAATAACAAAAAATTATACTTAGGGTAACATGGAGTTTACCATGAACCTAGGTTCGTGACACCCAAGAATAGCTTATTAACAAGTCCTGAGCCATCCAAATCTACAATCTATTGTCTCAAATTAGTAAAGAATTAAAATATCCCCTCTGATACCACTTCTATACATCCTGGACCTTGATTCCACCTAGTATGTTCCTAGAGCTGAGTGGGCCACATGGCCTTGAGCACATCTTCCCAAATTCAAAAGGCTACTAACTGGTAACAAGGGCCTAGGGTGTGCTTATGGGGAGACTACTCCCTCATTACCAAAGTGTAGTGCAACAGATAAATATAAACATAGGTAAATAGTAGAAGCAATACAAGTAAACAGAATGCACATCACAAAATAGAGACAATAGTAACGACTACTGAAATTGGTGGGAGAACATATAAGAATACAACAACCGATGATGATATGTCATCTTAGAAGACAAATAGAAAATTGTGGTACAAGAAATAAGGAATAACTTGTTCCACAAAAGTATAGATGAAATAAAAAGATTATCCCAAGCAACCCAATCACTCACTAGGTCATCTACTATCAAGATCCATCCTAAATAGAAAGCAATCAACTATTTGATGTTATATGCTTCCCCTATCTACACCTGCACTCTTGTTATCTACTCCAGGTACCAAACAGTTCCATGAGATGGTGTGAGATAAATCTCATTGGGCCACCAAAACTAGTGTCTATAACATCAATCCCATGTAATGGAAATGTAATAGTGTGCAAGTATAAATATATAAAGTAAATAGTACAATGAAACTAAATCCCCAAGTATCAACATCATCCCTTAGCTAGAATCTAAACATAACTAGTCCATCAATTTATTTTTTCCAATTTATAAATTAGTTAAATCTTTAAAATTGTGAAGGTCACCAGTTATGACAACACAACCTGTAATGATATTTAATAATTAAGTGCCGAGGAAATAACAAAGACAACATAAACCTCAAGGGCAGCCAACACAGTCATAACTATATCCTAAATATGGGTAAGAGTCTAATCTATGAAGAATATTCTAAGGCATTACACAATAATATTGCTACCAAATCCAAGGAGGTCATCCAAGGTAAATGAGTCTACGTAGAGATAGGGCCCAATGGGTTATAACTATGGAAACTAATTTTTGGTGCCAGATCAAAGTAGTGTATCCAAGGATTAAATTAATACAATATAATGTATCATAAAATGTCACATTGGGTATCCATGAATTGAAAACTTTCAACATCTAGGTGGGTCTCAACCTAAGGAATCCATATCCCTGATTTGGAATGGGGTTCTAGAGTGTTCAAGGGATTACCTAATAAGAATCCAGGGAGATATTGAGTTAGGACCCCACTATTTTATATATTAAGTCATGTAATATTTCATTTAGTTTAAGAATCTACTTTCATTATTGGGATAAGTTCAAGTAGCTTGCATCCTTTTAATCCAGTTGTAATTAATCAATATGTCCATTTGTTTCAAGACATTCCTTTAATTAGTGTGACTATGACAAGTAGCATGAAACCTTTATTAATTACATTTAAGGGATATTCAACAACCAAGGTTCATTCTTCCACCTTCCATTAATGTGGTACTGGGTGCTATGGACATGCAACCAAAATTTCATTCACACTCTATCTGGTCAAGTAATATACATAGTATACATCACAATTTCCCTTCAGTATGTAATTATCAATTTTAAGAACTTAACTTAGGATGTTAAATCGAAGTTAAATGGTACATTCTGTTCACCATTACATGATAGAAAAATAATCTATGATAAAGAGGCCCACTATTAGTGTAGTCAATCTTGAGCACATCAAAACATTGGTTCAAAATGTCAAAATAATAAAAATTCAACAATATAATATCATCCAACATGGGATGTTTTGTGTTGTGGGCATAACCATCAACAACTAATCACATATATGGAAAGATAAATATCATATGGTT
This sequence comes from Viscum album, assembly GCA_963277665.1. Lineage (NCBI taxonomy): Eukaryota > Viridiplantae > Streptophyta > Magnoliopsida > Santalales > Viscaceae > Viscum > Viscum album. The sequence goes on along the minus strand of OY728126.1, from coordinate 555,796,247 downwards.
ATAATTATTATAATAATGACATATAAATTCAAGAAATGATAGTCGATGAAATCGGTGGGTCCCACACAACAATTCCAAAATCAACGCACTTTAGGGATGAGTTATAGATCACCCAAATTTGGATTGAGCAACCATTATACTATGAAATATCCCTATAATTTGGCTTATAATGGGTTAGATCTGAGAAAAAAGTAAAACAACTCACACCTCGATAACTTTGTCGAGAGTAAGAGAGGTGAAGAACAACAAAAAATATCTCGTGTACAAACTATTGTGCATCCCACATGATGAAAAGAAGCCTTATTAGATCTTTAAATCCCTACTTTATGACTTCATTGTGCTTTAATAGGGAAGTAAAATAGGTTAAACTCACATGAACTCATATTAGTAGGAAGGGGGAGGCAAAATTATATCATTAAGGAAAAAAAATAAAAATTACTCAAAAAAAAGACTATACATTGTTTGGAAAATCATACACAAACTATGAACAGGTACCAAGGGAATATAGGCACCCACAATGTTAGGTCACATATTTCAATAAACCATGTGACCAACATGAGGTAAGGCTTTGTAAAAAAACATGCCACATATATGGTTTGATATAACAATGTAGCCTTACTTTACAGTTTACTATAAACCGTGCACTAGGACAGTTTTCCTAAATATCTGGGTTCCATGACCTGAATTAGCACCAGACATCCTCAGTAGCTTTATTAACTCATTATTCATCCAAAATAGTTCCCAAATAAATAATGATATCGAGAGTTAAAGGATCCATAACTGAGGGAGAAAACATGTTCCTATAGATTATCATAATGATATTACAGATGAATCGACGAGATATAAAATTACATGAACTTCCCATAAATTCATTTCCAAATGATAAAGCATGTATTGAATAATCTATTCAATTTATTAAAATTGTGAGTTATAATCAAATAAATATATTGAGTAAGGAATACATATTTTTAAATATTTTCTCACAAACTAAACAAATAATCAATGTAAACACCATATCTACAAATGACAAATAGTATAAGAACTAATCATATACATGAAAAAATATATTTATATTTAGTGGAAATTTAATGTCCAATGATCACCAAAAATTTAATATTTAAAGGGAAAGTTATTTCCTAAAAAACATATTCAAGAATGTGAATTTCATACATTACATGGTCAAAATATGCCGAAAATCAATATAAATAACTAGGATGGTATCAATAAACCATACCCCCATTTCAGTTAAAACTGGGGTTTTACTTGATCAATATATATATATATATCATAAATGATCTTTACCAACACTTATATGGAAAATATACATTTATCTTTGAAAATATTTTGAAATCAAATATTTATAAAGTTGTTTTGAAAAAAAATTTCTTTGAATATATAATTTGAAAAATATTATGGAATCATTGAATCATTGAGTGGCCAAGACTATTGGAAATTATATACATGTCATATAGGTGAAAAAATATTCCAATCAATTTTTTTGTAATATATAAAGGGGAATTATTTGGAAAACGACCTGAATATTAAATTCAATTTTAAAAAAAATTCAACATGGGTAAAAAAAATTTAATAAATAATTTGTATAATGTTAAAAGCATTTTGAAAATGGATTTATAATACATGGTTTTACGAGAACAAGTATTTTTGAATAAAGTGATAAATGATTTCAGATGTTATTATAAAATTTTTAGCATATATAGTATGAACCATTGAGAGGAAAATGATACTATCACTTAAATAAATATTTTATATACTAAGGGTAAAAAAATTATATAGACTTATTATCAAATGATAAAATATTTCCATCTTTGTAGATTCAAAATTAAATAATACTAATTAAAATGATATTTTGAATTTATGAATTAAAAAGATCATAACATTGAGTTGTGAATTAACATTTTAATTGATTATGTGTATAATATATAAATACACATAATAATTTTAAATAAAAAATAATATATTCAAAATTCATTACACACATAATATAATAAAATCAAGGACAATGAAGAAGTAATATAACCTAGTGAAAATAAATTGATATATGAAGTTATTTAGCACATGGTAATGTTTAATCAAAATTACCTAATATGTAATAATTAAAATAAAAAATTAAAATATCATGAATTAAAAAGGAATTATGAAATTAAATTTCATTGGGTCTATATATACACTATATAATAGAAATTATGTTATAACATTACAATAATACTTAATGATGGAAAATTGATATGACGTTTCTTACAATATGATTTCCTTTGGTAGAATGTGATTTAACATATAATATAATTGTTATAGTATTGTTATTAATTTATATAAGAAACATATTCACATATATAATATAATATATGGTCCTATTATAACATCTTATCTCCCATTCATTAATAGTATTAATTTATTTTCCTTGTTTTAGGTGTCAATGACCTTGTTTTTGCATGCATGTTTTGTTATAAATGTTAAAGTTCTTGTGAATATTATATGGCCACATCATATCCAAAATTATATTAATATTATAAATATTTTTATCATTAGATAAAATTTTATATTGTTTATTTAAATTTGACATGGAAAATCGACTACAGGGCTTCTTGTAGAAGGTGGGTAGTGCGTATACATGGGTGACCACATCATTTCACTAATTGGTAAAAGAATAATGAATTTTTTGATATATTAATTTTATAGAATAATTATAAATAGATATATATCACATATATTCACAAATTTATCCTTATTACATTCAATTTAACTATATGGGATAAATGAATCACATCTCTTAGTGTGGCGGTAACACACTATACACGCATGTGATGTTATCATATTTTAAATGGAATTTAATTTTTAATGGAATATAGAATATTACAATTAAAAGTTATGATAATATCAAAAATATCATTTTTTTTAATACACAATTATATACATAATTGAAATGTGGTTATGGAGAAAGAATTACATTTGTTGGCGAGGCGGTAGTCTGACGTACAAAAGATCGAAAATTTTCATTCCCATTTGATAGAGAAGGAGTATGATATAATAATTTCAATTAATATAATAAATTATAAGTGTATTTATGATAAAAATGTTAATATATAATCATGTTAATCTATAGTTTATGTTTTTATAAAAAGGAAAAAATAAAACCCCTCATTTTAAAATGTTATATCTTCTTAATTCTAATTCTTTTTGTTTTCACCAAAATCCATCCTAGGATGGATTTATGATTAACAAAATGGATGTATGATATTGAGAGGAGAGTAATTAATTTATTTTTTTAATGAATATTATGATATAAATGGATTTGTAACTGTGAATAGGGGAGGGTATGGATTGTCTATTTATAAGTGGGTGAGATGATGTGCAAGGATTTTTATGAAGAGAATCAATTACACACACATTTTTATCACGAAAAAGCTTTCAAAATGGGTCATTGTAAATATTTTTATGTGAAAAGATATATTTATGTCCATAAAATTTGTGTTGGACATGCTAGTAGGTCTTTTAAACCATTACTGTTTTAGATTACCCTAGGTAAATTAATTTTTAAATTAACTCTGGTAATTAATTATTATTGGTTTTAATATTCATAATGGTATAAAATTAAATATACCTTAATATATAATATAAATTTATATTATTCCATATAATGATTCCATTTTACTAAATTCAATTAATACATGTTGCAAAATCCAATTTAAAATTATACCAAAAGATGCGATGACAAAATATTTCCAAAGAGAAAATTATAGTAATTATATATTGTTTTAAAATAATAATTCAATATGAAAATGATTAAAATTAAATAAATGAGTAAATATTTATATTATATTATTTATTATAATTTAAGTTAATATTAAATATAATTTAACCATGTATATTAAAAAATTCCAGTTTTCAATAAAAATAAACACTTTTCACAATTAATCAAAAAATGATTTTTTTAGAAAAATATAAACAAATAAATATAAGATAATTTTTATCTGATGATTTATAAAAAAAATTTAGTTTTTTTAAAAAAATGGTAACATTGGTTAAGATAAATTTGAATTTTTTTGTGAAATGATGGACTAAACAGTTTTTAAAAAATTCATTTTATCAAAAAAGTATTTCTTTTTCAATTAACAGTTTAATATTCTATTTAAAATAAAAAGATAAAAATTATCTTCATAATTTACGTAGTTATATTTATACCCACCAATGTAACAGGAAGGTTATAAAATTATATTATATTATTGTTCATTTAGGCTCAAAGTTCCTTGTTCTAGAAGCCAACGTAGAGATTCAATTTATATAAAGATATTTCTTGGCTTGTTTAAGATAATTGTTATGTGTATAATTCAATTGTAAGTAAAATTATTTCATTTTAAATTCTTTGGTTGATAATACATCCACAACTTGAATATATATTTTTATACAAAAATTTTAATCAGGGTCTAGGTAATCATGTTTTTGACATTTGGAACTGCTATTTTTGAGAAATCTACATCGTAAATTTGTTAATAAAATACTTATTGATAAGAGAGAAAGAGAAATATGATGGAAATTTTGAATAACACATAACTTGGTTTCCAAAAAGGAAAACATTAGTATAATGTGAATATATGGATATGAAACAAAGAATACATAGTTAAAGACATTGATAAATGTCATTGATCAGAAGAACAGGATTGATAAATGGAATGTTAAGAAACTAAAATCAATAAATATGGGATAATTTAAAAGGAAATTTAATTATTTTTATATTAATGTAATAATATAACATTTTTTCAATATCTATTTCCTAATGTTGAGTAATTATTTTTCTCAATATTAATAAAATATATTATTTTAAATTGAAACATTTAAATTTCCAAAGAATAAAATTTCATCTGTTTGCCATGATTAGATTAATTTTCACTTCATCTCTTAATCCAAGAAATGAGTATGAAAAAATATATTTTTTGTTCCTAAATAAATAATATTAAATTTTAAAAGATTTTAATTTCAATTAAATATTTATGTTTCTTTCCAAATGTTTGAAAATATTTTCCAAACCAATACTATTAGCATAAGTTATCCACTATAATACATTATTCCCTAAACATAATCTATAACCCCGCTAGATAAACAATTATTTTTTCCCATCAAACAATTTAATTAAAACAATGATATATTAATTATAACATATCATAGGCTAGTGGTATGCAAAAAACCCATATCTCTCTTAGTCCTAGGGTCATTACCCGCATCGATGTAGGATGCGATATTTTGTAACCTATCATAAGGGTCATCCTTTTTCTAAAAACATATTAATATAATTTTTATAAGATTATCAATGGGAAGAAATCAATAATTACCTGAACAAAAATGATAATATAAACTATAAAGGTTACTAAAACCTTCCAACATAAGTACAAAAAATTAATGTAATTTTCTTAAAATAATTTTTTCATTTACTAAACCAATATTTTTTATTCAAATAAAGGTTTTCAAAAGATATCTCTAATCATGCTATATTTCAACAACAAAAAATTTCAAAACGGGAATAAGATATTCAACTTCAAAAATATATTTAACTCATAAAACCTAGATGAAATGCTATATATTTATTTTTGTTTCGAGGTATTCATTTGTTTATTTTTAATATTATATTTTACACTTGATATTCCCATGAGTTTTTTGAGACAAAAAAAATTATTTTCGTCTTTAATGAATATGATGCATGATTGGCGCATGGTTTAATGAAACAATGTACCCCTACCCAGAAAATCATACAGAAGATGTTGGTTTTGGAAAGTGACAAACATATAGTTTGTGAATAGTTTTTCAAACCTCATGGTATAACCATGTGACATGATTTACTTGGATATTGATTGACACACCATTACGACACTGTTTGGAAAACTATGTCGAAAAACCATGCGACTTATCCAAGTCATTAAAATGTGTGAATTAAACTTTCTACCCTATTTAATTTTTATCCCTATATCACTCCCATCCAACACATTCTGAATTTTCTACCATGGGATACTTCAGAAAGCCTTTTTAGAGCCATTTAACTTCAATCCGTTTGTGGGTTTGGTGTGGGAAATTTAAGTAATCCTCATGTAATCTTGTTTTCTCATAATTTCTCCCTCCTTTTATTGTTTATCCTCTGTCCTTCTTGAGTTCTCATTTTTTTAATTGGTTTTTAACCTATTTAGGGATTAATCATATATTATTGAGTGATATCCTGATGTTTATGTTTGATCTTGTCTTTGTAGGGTATTGTGGTGGTACGATTGAGGTTTCACACTGATTTCTAGATGTTTCCAAGTGTGTGGTAGGTGGTTCCATGATTTTACTTTATTGGATGAAAATTATATTATTTATTGGTTTCTTAAAAATGTTCTATAGATTATTTTCTTTGGGGGAGGAATATTTTTTGGAAAAGTATTGATAAGAACATGTGATGGCTGTTGGATTTTGAAAATAAATTGGTTATATTTCTTCTTTTCATTTTTGTAGTGCTTCATGAATATATTTTTTCCTTGTATAATGGGAATGGAATGTTTTTCAAATATATATAAAGGTGTGAATGTTTTGAACGTGTATTTTAAAAGGAAAATGCATTTTTATTGCATGTTTGATTATTTTTTGTGGAACTTTTCTATGTCTTTGAATTGTGAATGTAATGTGAAGCATGTTATAAAATAGTTTTCTTATGATTATGAATTTGAAAGGGGATTTTCCCATGGAAGTTGTTTTATTATTTTTGTGTTCTTCTTGTGGTGTTTTTAAATTGGTTTCATGAATTTTTCATGTGGTGTGAAATATTTTTTCAAATGGTTTCAGTGTACGTGTGAAATATAAATTTGATTTCATTATAAAAAATGATGGTATCCTTGTGAAATTTAGATTATTGGATCAATGTGAAAAAGTGAATGTGGCTATTTCCTCATGTACTTTTGATTCATTGAAAGTTTATTTAAAATTGATTATTTCTGTGACATTTGAAAGGGAATTTGAGAAAAAATGGAATATTGGGTATCAATTAGGAGAACAAGAACTAGTGTGCTAGTTGATTCAAAAGTTGATGATGCCTAGATCTATCTATAAGGATTGAAAATTACAAAATACTATAAACAAGTGATATTATTAGAGACCACTAGTCCTTGGGATGTGTTCCCGTCTAGTGGCTCGTGAATGGGAACACTATTTTTTTCTCTTATTTTATGGAGACCATTAGAACAAGGGATGTGATTTCAACTAATGACTCACACACATGAATATTATTGGTAGTTGAGTTGGATTATGTTGATCAATGAGGTTTTATGTTCATAGTGTCTCACTCATTCTAGTTACATATATGGATTTTCCTATGGTTCTATCTTGTGACTTGTATCTTAAGTTATGTGGTGCTATCCATGAAAAATGATAGACCTTGTATGTATTTTAATTTCATGATTTTTTTTTGAGAAAATGGATTTTTCTTATAAAGTGTTTCTTGATAATGTTTTTACTAAAATGGTTTATTGTAAGTGCTTCCAATATTTTTAGGGAAATATATATTCTTATTTATCTTCTAATATAAAAGCATATATTATTTCTTTTTGGTGTTATTCTACAGGGCTTTGTATAACACCCAACATACACATTTGAGTGTATGTAGAGATCATTATGTGTGACCTAGGTAACGAAAAGATGTATCGTGATGAATATGGTGGATCTGGTTTCTTGTGTTCTGTTTCATTTAGGTGATGATAGCGGAGGATTGAGGGTGATTCCCCTCTTATTTCATGGATTTTATGGGAGAGTTTTTTTCCATTTCCATTTTACTATGTTTGGCTTTGTTTAATGTTATAAAAACATGAATATGAAAATTTTTGTACCTTGTTTAGTTATGGTTGGCAGTTATTGTGATGTTTATTCCTTTTAGTTGTTTATGATTATGTAAATGGGTGAAAACATTCCATAAGAATATAGTTGATACCATGGAAGTAGTTTTCATTCCATAGGGATTAGATATACCCTTCACGCCATCCCATTAAATGAGTGAAGTGTCATGTTTGATGGAAACCCAATTCGGTGTGTGGAAAAATGGTATCAGAGCAGGGAACACTTTTTTTGGTAAAGTTATTTGGGGTAATATTCAATGGTGACTGGAGCTAGGCTTATTGGGGCATGAGTTTCATGTTGTGAGTGGTGTGACTGGCCAACATAGCTTGTGATAGGAATCGAGTATCTATGGGATGTTTAGATTTTATTGACATCACCTCCAGGTGAGATGTATAGGCTGTATACAGCATATGGAACTAGTGGGGGGGGGGGGGTGAAGTGTTTTTGGATTGTTTATTGGGCATGTTCTATTTTTATTTTTACTTATGGACGTGTTTGATATTTATTTTTACTTTTATAAATTTTCAAAATAGTTATATTGATGGTTCTTCATCATGGTTGTTTCTTGTGTAGTAAGATTAATCATCATTGAATTCCTATTAAATCATGGGAAGAGGTTAGAGAGAGTTCTATCTCAATATTTGATCGATGTTTTTTAGAAGAAGTGATTCAGTTTATCCATGATTTAGTAAAGGTAGTGGGAACTAGTCTATATTAGGTACGAAAGGCCAACCATGATCTTGGAAATGATAAGGCCCAAGAGATCCTCAAGGAAAATCCTCCTTTCATTTGAGGTAGAATGAATCCTATTGAAGTAGAGGAGTGTCTTGAGAAAATATATATGATGTTTGTGTATCTCAATACTTTTGAGGAAATATGGGTGAAATGTGATTTGTTCTTATTAGTGGGTCCGAATACAAAGTGGCTAGACTTAGTGGTGAAAGGAAAAAAAAGAACAAGAAGATGAGTTGGAATGATTTCAAGGCTATATTCGATAAGAAATTTTTTCCTTGTATTTTGGCCTTCTCCATGACCCTTGAATTAATGGAGCATACTCAGGGAGATTGAACAATTATGGAATATGATAAACCCTTTGCAGAGATAGTTTGAAATGCATTCTATTTCATATTTTATGATAATATAATGGCTCAAAAGTTTTATATGGTGTTCCGACCAGAAATATGATCTTAGATCATATTACTCTAGATAAATACCTATGGTGAGGTGTTTAATCATCTTATGATGGTTGAGATTGATCGTGGATGAAAGACTAGTTTTTCTTGAGCTATGTGAGTAATAGGTAGTGGAATTTATTCTAAGAATAAGAGGTGATGGGATATGCAAGGGAAAAAGCGATGTGGTAGTTCAGGCTATCCTTCCCTAATGTATTTTTTAGTGGATTCTAAATCTAGGTCAACTTTGTTCCATTAGTGGGGAACAGAAGGACATATGTGATCTATGTGTTTATCTATATCCATAATTATTCATCAGTGTGCAGCTATGTGGAATTTTCATCAATTCATTAAGGTGGAGCACTCATATCATAGTGGTGCAGGATCTATATCTTTTAAATCGATTTCATCCCAGTCATAATATTCCAAGATAGTGGGATCTGGGATTGGAGGTCATCATTCCAAGGTTGGATAATTATATTATAAGAGTCAGTTTAGGGTAAAACAACTTGCTAGTGATTTTTCTCATGATCAGTTATAGATGAGGCAACATCATGTGATAAATTGATCACCAGTGGAGTCAAAGTACAGGGCATGTGATAGTTCAATGTACCTTTCTAATTACATCATATTTAGCTATTGTTCTATTTGAAATGGGTGACTCTGTTTCTTTAATTTCTACCCATTTTATTGATGTGTTTAATTTTCCTACCGATCGTATTCCTTATGTTAAAGAGTTGTAAAATCATCATGGTAAGAAGGGGGAGTAGGGTTTTAGGTTCCCATCTTTTGCACTCACCATGTTAGGTTTCATGATTGATTGAGATTTTGTAGTTGTGGAAAATGAAATTTTTTATGTGATCCTCATAATAGATTAGATGATGTTTTTTAGGCTCACATTGATTTCAATAAATGGTGAGTATGTTTTGTGACACAAAATGATATTACCCATTTTTTCCAACCTATATTGTATCCTTGGTCAGGACATACTAGTCGTTCAATCTAGGATGATGAAAATTTAATTTTTCATATCTTGTCACTCATGATGGAGGATGATGATGGTGATCCTAAGAGTGGATTACATCTTGGGGGGGGGGGATGAATTACTTGAGTTTTTTATAGAGGAATGTTAGGGTTATCCACCAGAGTTGTATTTGGAGTTTATTTTTGACATGGTGTCAGGAACCCAATTGATATTTTTCCCTCATAGAGTGTTCCCCCATTGAGTTGGGGTAATTAAGGTACATCTGGATGATTTTGAATCTAATAGATTAATTAACTCGAACATCTCAACTTGGATCACCTAATTATATATTATAATATGGATGATGGATCTCTCCAGTTGTGAATTGATTTTTATAAGTCGAACATGGTAACAGTCAAGAAAAAAACATGTTTTCCCCATATTGATGACCTTTTTCATCAGCTTATTGGTGGTAGGTTGTTCTCTAAGATTTAATTTCAATATAGTTACTATCTGTTCATAGTTATATATACATATTTTCCAAAAACAATGTTCCCAAGTAGGTATGGCCATTTTGAGTTTTTGTTCATACCTTTCAGGATGAAAAATACTCAAGTGGTATTTACAGTTCTTATGAACTGATTGTTCCACAAGAATCTCAATTATTTCACGTGGTATTCTTGAATGACATCTTGGTCTATTTTGGGACCGAGGAAGAGCATGAATAAAATTTTTGGATTATTATTGGATCCATTTGGAATCATCATCTATAGGAGTTTCACTCAAAGTGAACCATATGGATCATGGAAGAGATGTTTTTGGGTCAGGTGATATTAGAATGTGGGGACATAGTGGATCTCGAGAAGATTACTACAATGATGTTAGGGGAGTATCAGAAGATTTTTTTGAGATTAGAATCTTATTATTCCACATAAGGTTTTACATGCTAGTCATTCAATATTTTTCTCAACTTATTTTTAAATGTGGTTTTCACCTATAATGGGGTGAATTTTGAGTGGATCTTAATGTATCCAGATTCCTTTGAGAATGTTTTATGGAGGTTGAACATAACCCCTATTTTGGTCATTTTTCAATCTAGAAAGGGTTATATGGTCTATTGTGATGTTTCTAGTATGGGTCATGGGTGTGTGCTAATGTGGGATGGTCATGTGGTGGTATATGGTTCACAACAACTCTAAACACAAGAAATGAATTACCCGATCCTTGACATGGATTCAGTAGCGGTGATGCATGCCATGATGATGTGGCACCATTACCTTTTTGGGGAAACTTTGTAGTTTATTCTTGCCAAAAGATCTTATCCCAGATTTTCTCAGATAAATATATGATTTTTAAGTATCATTGTAAGGTTGAGTATATCTAGGGATTATATTTTGATATATTCTTTATCTTAGGTAAATGAAAATAAAGGGTAGATGTTTTAACAATAATGTACTAGTGAAAATGATGAAGTAGTCCAGTGAAGAGTGGACTTTGATGGGTTTTTTTACTTAGATACATCTAGAGACCAAGGAGAAAAGTAAAGGCATGACCTTGGCTAGTGGCCAACATACACCTTATCTTATGATTTTTATTCAGTATGAGCATATGATTGATGAGTTATGTCACTTTTCTCTTTATTTTCTATTGGTAGGGATATGCACTATGAGTCGTTGTAGTATCTCAAGGGAGTTTTGGGATGCATAGGTTGAACTGTGGTGGCTTTATCATTGATGAAGGTGGGGATGCTGAATAGCCAGCACTATCAGTGGGCCATTCATCCGTGTTTAAACCAGTTGTTTTATGATTTTCACCTGCAATTATGGTTTCCTAGATTGTGGTTAGATATAGAGGCATTATATCATGATGTTATACATGTCAACAAGTTAAACAAGATCACCAAAATCCACCTTATTTACATCATACACTACCTATTCCTACATGGAAGTGGGATGAGATCACCATGGATTTTATTATTGGATTACCTTATACACCTTGGGGACTAAATTCTATTTGTATAGTGACTGATCTTCTGACCCAATCATGTCATTTAATTCCAATTAGGGATTCAACCATGATGGATGAGTTAGTTCAGTTTTATATTCAGGAGGTTTTGAGTCTTCATTGCATGTCATCATTAATTGTTTCATACAGGGACCCTTGTTTGAAATCTCAGGATTGAATGGATATATAGTGTACATGTCACCAAATAATTTTCTATATCCACCTCTTAAATTATAATGAAGCATTGTATCCCTTGAATCCTTAGAAGTTGTGGTTGTTGATTTTCTCAGATAACCATAGGATTAGGGATGATGTTCAAATAAATTTATTATTCATTATAGTTCAAACATTTGAAAATAAGATGAGGATAGAGTCATGAATTTATCTAAAACATTACGTTGGTGGGTTTATCCCTTCAATAACAGCTAGCTATGTTAGATTCCCATCCCAACATAAATCTTTTTCTTGTCCCCATATGCAATTTATAGCGTTCTTCTTTCCACACTTTTTACATGTGGGATGTTAGAATTTATTACAACAATTATATTTTTCCATCATAATACTAGAATTAAACACCACCTTTTCCTTCATATCTCCATGAGGGGAATGAGATTTTCCAATATTAATTATGATTTGGAGGGCACACTAGACCATTTCCACATAGATATCCAAGTCTCAGATCTCTAAATCATGTCATAAAATCAGTTTTATCCCTCCAAATAAGAGGCCAAATTTTAATTTAGGGGTTAATTATCATTCCAGATGCATATCGTCAATGGATTTTTAATTTTACCTCATACTCCGGATGGATTCATCATGTTTCTTCTTGAGTAAAAGGAAATCCATTTCCATTTTATGTTTGAAAGTACAAGGAAAATGACACGACCCCCTCCCCACAAAGTGTATCCCTCTTGGGTCGACAATGTGAGAAGGTAGATAATGAGCCCCGAGTCCTGGCTCTAGTAGGCCCTGGGTTGGCGACTAGCACCGAGGGTATAGTAAACACACAAATGGGAGGCATTACCCTCTAAGAGAACACATGTGTAAGAGAGAGAAAAGATAGACACCAACCAAACCCAACTCAGACTGAAATACAAATGAAATCCAAAGTACCCATATGTAATGTCAGGAAAAACTACTACAATTGAAAGGGGAAAAACTGCAAGTACCAAAAAGAAAGTAAAAATAGCAGCAACCACAAGCCCGAATAGCTCCCGCAACCCCAAGCTAGTAGAAACCATATTGATCTCCAACCTACTCCAAGTGACTCGAAAAAACACTTTCTATATACATAGGGTAAGTATAACAGTATACTTAGTAGGATCCTCTCTAAAGCCTCTCGTGAAAATGAAAAGAAATCATGCTAAAACACATTGAACAACAAGTGAAAGAAACACGTCACCTAAATAGGTATATTATCTTCCCAACCTCACCATGGATACTCTCACCAAGTAATTCATACAAGAGTATATAATATAATAAAGAATATCAAGGGTACACCACTACTACTTCCCCACTAGTTTTCCTCTTTGCCCTAGTGTTGCACGTCATGAGCATCTCTCTCAATAAAGGCTTGCCCACAAACACCAGGGAGAAGCACCACAATGTGCACCTCATGCAACAAAACCACCATGTACATGAAAGAAAGTAACTAGGTAGTTTTCGGGAGCCACCACATCTCGCATAATGTGTATCATACGTCAGGTATTATACCTCAATCCATTACAGCCCATACACCAAGTAAAGATCCTCAAGCCGTCATAGCATATACATGTTACACCTATAGTAGTCCATAGATACTATATCCAGAATGTATGTGTGTGAATAACCACAAGCCATTACATCCCTCTACACACATATATGGGGAAAACTAACCACTGTTCCTATGAGCACAAGTATCTACCAAGAGAATAGAGTGGGGCCAAATGGGGTTGCCAGTCATCCATCCTCCCACCGGAATGTTGGGGAAAACACCCCCAGAGCTCAGAATCCCTGGGGTGTCAGTTTCACTTACTGAAAGGGTGTACTAGCATATAGAAACACCAAAATGAAAGAATATAATATATCTCACAACCACACTATGGGCATAACCTAGTCTTAGACTAAATTGCAGCTAACGTCACTCGGAATCTGGGCTGCCACTTCAAAGAATAGGTATCCTATAAGCACACAACCATTGAAAGAGATTTATTATATTACTTTATTACCTCTTTATCAGTTACACTTTAGGTTAATTAATTCATTAAACATTAATTAACCATTTACAATTCCACATTAAACTTCATTAGCATCACACCCAAAGTCAATTGTCCCTTTGAAAAATTACAACCTCATCATTATGTTCTAGAAACTTGAACCTAGGTTAACATCATTTATTAAATTATTCATTAAAAAAATACTTTCCCCTATTTCCAGGCATTCTAGAAAAACATTCTATGCTACTAAACACAAGGGGGATCAACGCGGTGAGTAGATATACTACCCGTTGAGTCTTTTCCACCTATAGAAAGAGCATAGACCCATCCTACCTTGAGAAGAAAGACACGGAAAGAACATGGAATACCCCGCACATGTTCACCTCTTTCAGAATAATGGTAGGCAAGACCAGCTACCTTGAGAAGTGGGGAAAAGTAAAGAAGATAATAAACAAATAAGAATTTGAAAGCATCTAACAATAACATCCATCCCATTCCAATATCCTTGGTGTCCTCCCCGACACCCGCATGCATAAACCGATGCATCTCGCCACTCTGGGAATCATATGCTGCCACAACCAAAGGTCTCCATGCCCCTACATACCACAACAGCCATCTAGGCTCACATCACAACACAAGCAGTAGGAAGAACAGAAATCTTAACAATTGGGATCTTTCCCCTTAAACAGTCAATAGGGTAACTCAAAACCCTTCAAGGAATTTTCAAACAATTAGTTCTTTAATACATCCTGAATTAACCGATTTATTATTCATAGGCTACAAATTCATTAAACATAATTAGTAAGCTATAAAAAATAATTAATCATGATTACCGCGCCAATTTGTTTAACATAAAATTAAAATAAGGAGAACTACATTCATTCACATGCCTCTTTATCTTTATCCAAACCATTATCAATTAATTCTGGATTTAAGTTCTTTACCAATTTATATCAAGAATGAAATTCTAAATAGAACAAGAATTGATATCACACTATCTTGAAAAACAAGAGGAAATAACATATGATCGACATCAATTTATTTATCCGGTCCAATTATTTATTATGTCAATTACCTTTGGATCTAGTGGGAAAAACATGTTAACTATATAGTTTCACAAAAAATAAAAGAGGAGCCATGAATCTCCTACATCAAACGGTTCTTAACTTTCTTTGTACAAGAACAATCCACACAACGGGTCACGATCGCCTCCTCTCGTGACGACTGCATCCACTCGAGGATGCGACGGTATGACTGCACCAACCGAATCCCAATAAAAATCCATTAGAATCATAGAGATTGCATGCTATAACATGGCAAGGAGATATAAGAGAAGATTAACCCCAAATGAATGACAATAAAACATACCTTCTATTGATGATTGATCGATACTGCTTGGTTACACAGAAACAGAGCGAGACCAATCCTAGGAGGAAAGTTTGATTTCACAACCCCTATGGAATAGAATGAATGGTTCTAGAATCTCATAGATGAGAACACAGATAAATAATTAGGGAGTAAGATATCCCATCTCTTTGGAAGATTTAACGGAGCGAATGTTTAAAATATGCTTAATTTACCATTAAAAGGGGATCGAATTAAACCGCACTGTTTGACCAAGTAAAAACATCCCGAGCTTTAGGAACATTTAATATTTGAGTTATGTCCTTTGAATCAGCCTTAAAGTATTTAAATTAAGGCTTTAAATGAATTTCACATCAAAGAAAATGACAAAGGGGCCAAACTGTAAAAAGTTGGAAACACTATTCATGAACTCAAAATTTGGAAAAGGAAACACACTGTTTATGAACCTTAACATTAGAAATTCACTGATAGAACACTGTTCATGAGCCTTACTAATAGGAAACTATTCATGAACCTCACCGATAGAACACTATTTATGAAGATCAATGTTAGAACCTCACCGATAGAACACTATTCATGAACCTTACCAATAGAACACTGGTCATGAACCTCACCGTTAGAACCTCACCAACAGAACACTATTCAAGAACTTAGAATTTGGAAAAGGAAATAGAGGTTACCGATAGACCTCACCTTTATGGAAACACTGTTCACAAACTCAAAATTTGGCAAAGGAAATATAGGTTACCATTAGAGGTTACCAATAGAACTGTTCATCGACGGAACTGTTCATAGAATTAGAAATTTGGAAAAGGAAAGAAAGGATACCATTAGAGCTTATTGATAGAATTGTTCACTGATGGAACTGTTCATAGAATTGGATATTTGGCTAAAGAAAGAGAGCTTACCATTAGAGGTTACTGATAGAACTGTTCTCCAATGGAACTGTTAATATAATTGGAAATTTGGAAAAGGAAAGAGAGGTTACCATTAGATGTTACCGATAGAACTGTTCACCGATGGAACTGTTCATAGAATTGGGAATTTGGAAAAGGAAAGAGAGGTTACCATTAGAGGTTACCGATAGAACTGATCACCGATGGAACTGTTCGTAGAATTGGAAATTTGTAAAAGGAAAGAGAGGTTACCATTAGAGGTTACCGCTAGAACTATTCAAAGAATTAGAAATTTTGAAAAGGGAAGAAAGGTTACCGTTAGAGGTTACCGATAGAACTGTTCATATAAGGTTACCGATGACACTGTTCACCAAGGGTCACCAATGACACTATTTATAGAAGGTTACTGATGACATTGTTCACCTAAGGTCACCGATGCACTATTCAAAACTCTCTACCGTTGGATCTTTTCACTGAACTAGAAAATTGGAAAAGTGTTGGGGTAAGTCCCCTTGACCACCCCAATAACCTCAAACACCATATTTTCAAAAAGGAATGGACTGGAGATGTCCATGACATTACATCAGATACCTTTCAAAACATTCTCGTCCCCGAGAATTCAAATCCCACCTAATGTGAAAATGAAATGGGGTCCGAACAACAACCCATTGAGATACTTCTCAAAATAGAGGAATCCACAAAAGCCACAAAAGGAATCCATTTCAAAAACATGAAAGGTTTATAACTAAAAAGGCTACATTTATACCAGAAAATAGTTAAACATCAAACAACACTAGGTACTGAGCACATATTTGTTACCCACATTCCTAGGTACTTTCCTCCATGCCACTGTGTCACCACAAGACACAAACCAAAGGGTTTTAACACCCTCTCAACACCTTCTCCTTGCGGCCTGGGATCTCCATAGGTCTCTCCTCAAAGGTAGAATCATCATCAACATCGATCTCTCCACAATCAATGACGTGAGATTCATCATGAAGATAATTATGGAGTTGTGATACATGGAAAACATCATGTATCTGACTCATATATGGGGGAAGTGATACTTGATACAACACATCTCCAACATGAGATAACACCTAGAAAGGCCGAAAAATGCGGGGAGAAAGCTTACTCCCATGACCAAACCTTTGCTGCCCACGACAGGGAGTCACCTTCATAAACACATGATCCCCAAAATTAAACTCTAAGGGTCTCCTCCTTAGATTAGAAAATTATTTCGGACAATATTGCATTGTCGTCATCCTCTCACGAATCTCCTAAACCATATCTATTTTATTCTGCACTAGTTTCAGTCCAAGATTTGCTGACTCTTTGACCCCAATCCAGCACAACAGAGAATGGAAAGCTCAACCATAAAAGGATTCAAATGGTTCCATACCGATGGGGGAATGAAAACTATTATTGTATTAGAACTCCACCAAGGGTATGTGACTCATCCACGAACCTCAAAAATCAAGAACACAAGAGTGAAAAAAGTCTTATAGAGTCTGGATGGTTCCCTTTGTATGACCATCTGTTTGAGGATGAAAAGTAGTGCTAAGGCATAAATTAGAACCGAAAGCCTACTGGAGTCCTCTCCACGCCCTATAAGTAAAGAGAGTATCTCAAACAGAAATGATCTTCCTTGGGACTCCATGAAGTCTCACCACCTCCTCTAGATACTACCTTGAAAAAACATCCATTGAGCTTGACTCCTTGATTACTAGAAAGTGAGATGATTTTGTTAAGAGATTAACTACCACCCAAATACCATCATGACCTCCTAGAGATCAAGGTTAACTAGCAACAAAGTACATTGAGATGTCCTCCCACTTCCACTGAGGAATATCTAATGGATGGAGCAGACCACCAGGAACACGGTGTTCGGCCTTCACCTTCTGGCAGACCAAACATCGAGACACAAACTCTGCAACCGCATGCTTAATCCCAAGCCTCCAAAACTGACTCCTCAAGGCTCAATACATCTTTATCATGCTAGGATTCACCACTAATGGAGATCTATGGAATTATCTGAGAACCGTCTCACGCATCGTCCAAGGAACAAAAAGCCTTCCATGTTACAATAGTCGGTTTTGTTCATCCTCGGACAAACCATCAGGGGCCTCACCACAAACAACTCGGTCTCTCCAGACCTCCACCTAAAGATACCTGAACTGGGACTCTTCCACCTAATTCACAAGAGATGACTGCACCATCATCTGAAAGAAAAAACCTTTTCCCCCAACTTCTCCCATATCAAGATGTAATGCTAACATTTATTCCATTACTCTCCAGGATTCACCAGATTCACGCACTACATCACTACACGACTTCCGACATAGATAATCCCCTACAACATTCCCCTTTCCATGTGTATATGATATTTCTATGTTGTATTCCTGTAATAACTCCATCCACTGACATTGTCGTACGTTCAAGTCACGCTAGGAGAAAACATAACTCAAACTCTTATAATCAGTGAGAACCACAAAGCGCTCACAAATGAGGTAATGTCTCCACAACTTCAAAACGAACACCATGGATGCCAAGTCAAGATCGTGAGTGGAATAGTTACATTCATGGGGATGTAACTACTGAGACCCATAAGAAACAACTGATCTTTTCTGCATCAGAACACAACCCAACCCTAGATGCGAAGCACCACAGAAAACATTAAACTGATCTCCCTCAGATGGAAGGAAAATAACTAGAGCACTTAAAAACATATCCTTTATATACTTGAATGCTTCCTAAAACTGATTAGTCAATATGAATGCATGATCCTTCCTAGTCAAAGCGGTCAGAGGAGTCACACCTCATGAGAAATTGGCTACGAACCTCCTATAGTATCTTGAGAGACCTAGGAAACTTCGCACCTCTAACACTATCTTGGGGGCTTCCCATGATACAACTGCTTGTATCTTCGATGGATCCACAACAACTCCCTGATGAGACACAACATGCCCCATGAAATGGACTTCCTAAATCCAAAACCCACACTTCGGTAACTTCCCAAATAGATGATGATGACGAAGAACTCCCAAAACATCGTGTAGATGCTCTCCATGCTCCTCCTTAGATGTTGAGTACACAAGGATGTCGTCGATAAAAACTACAACGAACTTGTCCAGGAACTCATGAAACACAACATTCATCAATACCATGAAAACAGATGGATCATTCGTCACGCCAAATGACATTACAATGAACTCATAATTCCCATGACGACAACAGAAAGTAGTCTTCGGGATATCCTCATCCTTCACACGCATCTGATGGTATCCTGACCGCAATTTGATCTTTGAGAAAAAACTTTCACCCTTTACTTGATCGAATAAATCATCAATCTGCGGAAGTGGTTAGAAATTATTTATTTTCACTTTGTTTAAGTGATTATAATCGACACACAACAACAAACTGTCATCGGCCTTCTTCATGAACAAAACTGGTGCACCAATAGTGACACACTTGGCTGAACAAAACCATAATGTAACAGACCATCAAGATGTATACATATCTCATGTAACTTAGAAGTTTCCATCCTATATAGAGACATAGAGATAATATATTCTCCTGATTTTAGTTCAATCCCAAACTTGATATCTCGTCAAGGGGGTAATTGTACAACCTATTCTGGAAAGACATCAGGATACTCTTCTACGACCTTAAGTAAACACCAACTCTTGAACATTGGAATAACTCAACATCATCTCATCCATCATGGATGGCAAGGATAGAACACACCTATGACCCATCCGAGGATCTCGTTCGCCAAAAAAAACCATCAGCTCTCCATCTGTACCAAAGAAAACGACCTTCTTCCTGAAGCAATCCATGATATCCTGCATTGAATACAACCAATCCATACAGAGGATGACATCATATGGTTGTATTCATAAACGTAGGAAATATCACCAAGAGTAGTGCTGCCCCAACACTAGCTCACAGTTTCTACATACTTCAAACAAGTCAGCTCAACCTCCTACTAGCGTAGTCAACACCAAGGGCACTGGAAGCCTCTCTACCTCATGTCCCAATGCATGGAAAATGGTAGGTGATATGAAGGAGTGTGTTGCTCCTGAATCAAAAAAGGCATACACCATGGTAGAAAACAAGAAAAGGCTACCTTGAATGACGTCTGGATCTCCAGGCGTTATCAACGCTAAATCATGAAGCTTACCACGACCACCTCCACAACCTCTCTGACCAAGAAGAAGACCACAACCACGGCTGTGGTCTGCTCTATGAGGATGGGGAGCATCACGGGGCTGTCCGCTGCCTGCCCCATCTACCCTCTACTAATCTAAATCTAGTGTAACCTGTTGTTGCTGCCTTGGCTAGAATTGCCTCAATAGAGGAACCAGGAGTGGAGCACCTGGTGCATGATGAATTCTATGAAAGGTCATGCACTCTCGCTGCTGATGACCTCGACCACTACAAACAAAATCAAGTGCTTGATCCTTTGGCAGAAGAT
Organism: Viscum album; assembly: GCA_963277665.1. Taxonomy (NCBI): domain Eukaryota; kingdom Viridiplantae; phylum Streptophyta; class Magnoliopsida; order Santalales; family Viscaceae; genus Viscum; species Viscum album. The sequence goes on along the minus strand of OY728126.1, from coordinate 555,775,308 downwards.
TGAGAGTTTCTACCTCTTGAGAAAAAAGATGCTTACGGATGGGACCTACCCCTAGCCGAACGAAAACTCTTCTTCCCTAAAAACAAAGAACCCCAAACCATTACTCTACTTCATGAGGAATCATGATGACTCCCCTCTTGGGATGATCTAGTTTTGGCCAATGTCATCTCAAAAACCTCTACCCTAGCCATCACCTCAAGATATGTTTTTAGCATAAATGGGGTGACCTGGCGCTGGATCTCTGGACACAAATCCTCCTCGAAATGCTTCGCCCTTGCCTCCTCATCTGACAGTACGTCCAAATCATATCGTAAAAGGTTCCTGAAATGGATTCCAAACTCTTAATCACTTGAGATCCCCTGTCGAAGGGTAATAATCTCCTGGCGACTGAACACCTTCGCAGTCTAAGAATGAAACTCAACCCTAAAATTTTCTCAAAACTCCTCCCATGAGATCTCTGACTCCTCAAAATCCTCGAGGAACAAGAACCACAACTGCCTCGTTGCTTCATAAAACATCATCACAAACAAAGAAACCCAGTGCTCCTTCCAGCAAGGATCTAACTGAAGCCGATCTCGACCTCCTCTAACAAGTCTTCGGTGACCGCATCTGAAACGGATCCCTCATACTTCTGTATACTCTGGCGTTGAAACTCTTGAAGTGACTTCCTCCAAGTTTCATCGTCGTCAACCTCCACCCTACGGTGATCTGCTTGAATAGCCTAATGGACATCCTCTATACGATCTGGATGAGGACGTCTACCTAGAGCCATACCTATAAAATAACAAACAGTTGGCCTCCTAAACCTGGAATATGGAAGATTCAACATTAATTAAATAATTTTTTTCTTCTATATATTTCATATTAACCTATCCATGGTCTACCCATTCAAACACATGAACAAATAAGAATGATGAATGATCCTTTCCTAGGTCTCTACCCTACAACTAGTATCACCTCTTTTAGTATCCATTGTAAACTAAAATGTCCGTACATCAGATCATAGGGGTCCCTAAATGCCTATGTCTTAGCCAGTCTTCAGTGTTTAACTCACATGATAAACATGAATGACAATGTTTCCCTACCAAACAATGCAATCTCACCTGTTACTAACTCCAAACTCAATCCAATACCTCAAAAAAACCTATAATACCACTATTTCATGACCCCCTCCCCACAAAGTGTACCCATCCTGGGCCGAAAATGTGAGAAGGGAGATAATAACCTCCGAGTCCCACCTCCAGCAGGCCCTGGGTCGGTGATCGATACTGAGGGTATAGTAAACACACCAATGTGAGGCATTACCCTCTAAGAGAACACATGCATAAGAGAGAGATAAGATAGACACCAACAAACTCCAACATAGACATAAATAAAAATTAAATCCAAAGTAACCATATGTAATGTCATGAAAAACAACTACAACTGAAATGGGAAAAACTGCAAGTACCCAAAAAAATTAAAAACAACAGCAACCAAAAGCTCAGACAGCTCCTGCAACCCCATGTTAGTAAACACCAGCTTGATCTCCAACCTGCACTAAGTGAACTAAAGAAAAGTTTATATATACATAGGGTGAGTATAATAGTATACTCAGTATGATCATACCTGAAGCCTGTTATGAAAAATTATAGAAAGCATGCTAAAGCACAATGAACAACAAGTGAAACTAACTCATCACCTAAACATGTATACTATGTTCCCATCCTCACCATGGATACTCTCACCAAGTAACACATACAAGAGTATATAATATAATATAGAATATCAAGGGTAACCCACCACTACTTCCCCAGTAGTTTGCCACTTTTCCGCTACGTCGCATGTCCTAATAATCTCTCTCCAAAACGCTTGCCCATAGACACCTGGGTGAAGCACCACAATGTGCACCTCATGAAAGAAAACCACAACGTCCATTCAAGAAAGTAACAATGAAGTTTCTGGGTGCCACCACAACTTGCATAACATATATCATACGTCAGGTATTATACCTCAATCCATTAAAACCAATACACTGAGTACGGATCCTCAAGCCATCACAACCTATACACGTTACACCTATAGTAGTCCATAGGATACTATATCCAGAATATATGTGTGTGAATAACCACAAGCCATTACAACCATCTACACACATATATGTGGAAAACTAACCACTGTGCCCACCAGAACAAGTATCCACCAAGAGAAGAGAGTAGGTCCAAAGGGGGTAGTTAGCCATCCATCCTCCCACCGAAATGTTGGAGAAAACACCCCCTAAGGCTCAGAATCACAGGGGTGCCCGTTTCCCTTACTAACATGGTGGAGTAGCATATAGAAACAAAAAACGTACAGAATATACTATATCTCACTACCACTCTATGGGAATAACGTAGTATTAGACTCAACTAAAACTAACGTCTCTCAGACTCTAGGCTAGAACTTATAAGACTAGGTATCCTATAAGAACACAACCATTTAAAGTGCTTTATTAGATTACTTCATTCCATTTTTTTAGTTCCACTTACGTTAATTAATTCTTTAAACATTAATTAATCCTTTAAAACTCCACATTATACTTCATTAGCATCACACCCAAAGTCAACTATCCATTTAAAAATTTACAACCTCATCATTATGTTCTAGTAACTCCAAACCCAAGGGTTAAAATCATTTATTCAATTATTCATTATAGAATTACTTTCCCCTATTCCTAGGCATTCCAGAAAAACATTCTATGCTACTAAACAGAAGGGGGATCAACAAAGTCAGTAGATGTACTATTAGTCGAGTCTTTTCCACCTATTCCAAGACTATAAACACATCCTCCATTGAGAAGATAAACGCGGAATGCACGTGGCATACCCCACACATCTTCGACTCTTTCGGAAGAAGGGTAAGCAAGACCATCTACCTTGAGTAGTGGGGAAAATTAAAGCAGATAATCAACCAATAAGAATCCTCAAGCATCCAACAATCACATCTATCCCATTCCATCATCCCTAGTGTCTTCCCTGACACCCACACGCATAAACAGAGGCATCTCACCACTCGAGGAATCATCTACTGCCACAACCAAAGGTCTCCATGCCCCCACATACCACAATATCCATCTAGGCTTACATCACAACACAAGCAGTAAGAAAAACAAACATCTTAACAATTGGTCTCTTGGACCTTTAACAATAAAGAGGGTAACTCAGAACCCTTCAAGGAATTATCAAACAATCAGTTTTTTAATCCATCTCGAATTAACCTATTTATTATTCATAGGTTCCAAATTCAGGAAACCTAATTAGTAAGCTATAAAAAATAATTAAACATGATTACTATGCCAATTTTATTAACATAAAATTACAACAAGGAGAACTAGATTCATTTACATGCCTCTTTATCTTTATCCAAACCATTATCAATTAATTCAGGATTTATGTTCTTTACCAATTTCAGTCAAGAAAAAAATGCTAAACACATCAAAAATTGATATCACACTATCTAGAAAAAGAAGAGGCAATAACATACGATCAATATAAATTTAGTTATCCGGTCCAATTATTTATTATGTCAATTCAATTGTAATCCAGTGGGATAAAACATGATAACTATATAGTTTCACATAAAATAAAATAGAAGAAAATAATCCCATACCTCAAATAATTCTTGACGTTCTTTATACGAGAACAGTCCACACAATGGGTCACGATCGCCTACTCTCGCGACAACTGCATCCACTCAAGGATGCCACGGTACGATAGCACAAACTGAAACCCAAGAAAACTCCATTATAAGCATGTAGATTACATGATATAACATGGAATGGAGAGATAGGAGAAGATGAACCCCAAAAGAATGATGATAAAACATACCTTATATTGAAGATTGATCGATACTGCTTGGTTGCACAGAAATAGAGTAAAACCAATCCTAGAAGGAATGTTTGATTACACAACCCATACAGAATAGAATGAAAGGTTTTAGTATCTCTTAGCTGAGACCAAGGAGAAATAATTAGGGAGGAAGATATCCCATCCATTTAGAAGATTTAACGAATTGACGGTTTAAGATATGATTAATTTTCCATTAAAAGAAGATTCGATTAAACCATGCGGTTTGACCAAGTAAAAACATCCTGATCATTTGGAATATTTAATATAAGAGTATGTCCTTTGAATCGGCCTTAGAATCCGTAAAATAAGGCATTAAATAAATTTTATGTGAAAGAAAATGTCAAAGGGGCCAAACTGTAGGAAGCTAGAAACACTGTTATTGAGCAGAAAATTTGGAAAAGGAAAAACACGGTTCATTAACCTCACCGTTAGAACCTCACTGATAGAACACATTTCATGAACCTCACTGATAGAACACTATTCATGAACTCAATAGTTGGCAAAGGAAATAGAGGTTACCTATAGACCTCATTGTTCTGGAAACAATTTTCACAAACTCAAAATTGGGAAAAGGATATAGAGGTTACCGATAGAACTGTTTACCAATGGCACTGTTCATAGAATTGGAAATTTGGAAAAGGAAAGAGAGTTTACCATTAGAGGTTATCGATAGAACTTTCCACTGATGGAACTGTTCATAGAATTAGAAGTTCGGCTAAGCAAGGTGAGGTTACCGTTAGATGTTACAGATAGAACTGTTCACCAATGGAACTGTTCATAGAATTGGAAATTTGGAAAAGGTAAGAGAGGTTACCGTTTGAGGTTAATGATAGAACTATTCAACGATGGAACTATTCATTGTACTGGAAATTTGGAAAAGGAATGAGAGGTTTCCATTAGAGGTTACCGATAGAACTATTCACCGATGGAACTGTTCATAGAATTGGAAATTTGGTAATGGAAAGAGTGGTTACCATTAGAGGTTACCAATAGAACTGTTCACTGATGGAACTGTTCATAGAATTGGAAATTTGGAATAGGAAATATAGGTTACCGTTAGAGGTTACCGATAGAAATGTTCACCGATGGAACTTTTCATAGAAGGTTACCGATGACAATGTTCACCAAGGGTCACCGATGATACTGTTCACAGAAGGATACCGATGACATTGTTCACCTATGGTCACCGATGCACTGTTTACAACTGTCTACTATTGGAACTGTTCACTGAATATGAAAATTGGAAAAGTGTTGGGGATAACTCCCCTTGACCTCTTGAATCAACTCAAACACCATATTTTCACAAAGGAATGGGCCAGAGAGGTCTGAGCCATTACAAAAAATATTTTTCTTAAAAAAAAATTATGAACATTCTTTCATAGTATCTCTTCAATAAAATTATCATACAACATATTCCTGATTAATTTCATCCATTGATCAGATCCTCCCTCCATATGATTAAAAAGTATAAATATCTCGTTCTCTATATAGTAAATTAAGAGGAATATTTTTTAATGGAGTTGTTCCATTGTTTCATGATTATGGGATCATATGATCCATTTAAAGTTGGATGCATTTATCACATAATAGTCTCAATTATATCTTGTTCTTTATTAAAGGGTATTTGGGTGTTCCACTAATTATATTTATTTATTCAAAACCCATGTAAATTGAGAGAGTACCACATCAAAGTTAATGATTTCTTCCCCCTTGGGTTGGGAATCTTGTTTGGGTATTCATCACATTTTCCATCAAATTTTCTACATGGTTCCTCCTATTTTCTTCCACTATAATGAATAAAGTGAAAATTTGGGATAATTTTGTTAATCTATTAAATTATAAACGAGAATAAAATAACATTAGAGGGATAAATTATAAAGGAAAATTATTCCATAACATAGTAATTATTAGTCATTAATCTATGTTACCCATAATATACTTCCTAAAATATGATTTTTAGGAACTTTTTTGTTCCCCTAATAATTTTTCATTATGATCTTGTTAGTTTACCTAAGAACTTCTCCCATGAGATTCAAACTAGGAGTGCAGCAAGTCACATGGTTGTGCATCATTTCCCAATTGATTCTCGATCAGTGTAGTGTTTTTGAGTGTTACCTCTAGGTATATCTATGCTATATCCACATTAAATTTTAATATCTTGAATGTGATGTATTTTATTGGAAACCAATTATCATTACAATTCCAAAATTCAGTGTGGAATGATTATGTTTTGTATTATCCCAATGGATTTTTCTGGAGTTCTCTAACCCGGATCCAAAAAAATCTAAACATTCATTTGATACCAAATATGAAAACCCTTTCCATTATTAAAAATTAATTAATGATTTATTACAAAAGAGTACACATAATAAAACCCAAAAGATCAACAAGTATAGAATCTTTAAGAATTAGGTACAATACATGATAACGTTGAACAAGGGTTTTAAAAATATTATTTAAAACTTCATTTACATGTTCAAAATATTCCATCCTACTTATAAATACATTGGATAACCTGGGAGAATCCATAAGAAAACGTGAGATATAAAACCCATCAATGGAATAAACAAAAAATTACATGAAGTATGTATGACATGGTAGACAGTAGGAATCTCCATAGGACATAAAAGGTTTGATAATCATAAAAATGAACAATGATCCCAGATATATCGTGATAAGATAAATGAAACACTAAGATGATGAAACAAAATAAAACATTACATAATAAGAATATGTCGAGTTTAACAACCAAGAAAACATAATATAATGATCTTTGGATATCAACATGCACACAATACATAGCATCTCGTGTAACAAAATCATTACAAAATCAATTGGAGGACTAGTAGGGAGTCACCCATTATGTAAGCTATAATGGGATCGCCCAACACTATATGGGAACACATATCATTATAATATCATATACATGCATAATGTTTTTACATTGATCATATACATAAGAACATATATCATAACATCTAAATCTAATATAGTTGTAGAGACCCTTTTATCATTCTAAGACACTGCCATATATTTAGAAATATATTTAGAGCTATACCATGATATGGCTTGTGATTCTATGGACTGGTGTTCTGGGAAATAGTTTCATAAAAATATTATGTTTATTTTATATTACACATGAGTATTTTTAAAATCAAAATGGGGTAACAATTTAATGGATTCTCAGATAAAAAATATTAGACCATGATTGAATATAGATTTGTATTTTCACCATATTTTTTATCCAAAATTTGTTGGCATAGAGAATTTTGATAATATATCCATCATCGGTAGATTTTTTGGGATAATTAAATAATAAATATAAATAATATAATAAACAACCTAAATATAAATCCCCTTAAGTGAACCATTATGTAGGATCTCTATGGATATCCACATAACTCTGATATCATTGAATTTAGATCTCTTTCATACATAATTTCAGAATCAATATTAGATGATGACGAGCCTCAAGTTCTATGAAAATCGATGCAGATCAAATATAATAGTTTCTCTCTAATAGTGATGATTGTTTTCTTCATCAATAAACAATCCAAATTAGTATAAGACTCATAAAAATTTGGATTCTTCCCAAATTGATTATAGAGTTTGAGCATGATCAAATCTATATCTTGATCTATGTTATATTATTACATTACATGTTCTTATCTATTAGTTTCATCTAATTATTAAATTCATATCTATATTCTGGGTATCACACCCTGGTTATCTAATTTTTTTTGTTGGAAAATTACCATTGGACCATGATTATTACTGCCTGGTTATCATTATTTTCCCCACCAATTATTTGCATTGTTTTCCATTGGGATATTAGGCCATGTGTCGACAATTATGGGTAGGATAAATCCTGATTGAACCCCAATATTCTCTGTTGATTATTTTTCAACCACCGTATAGAAAAATCAAGGATGAATTTTGATTAATCATGTGATATGGGTGATTGTTTCATGGATCTAGGATTCCAGAAAATGAATGCATGATACACAATCCATACAAGGCAAACATGCTTTGAATAGATAGTTGGTGATATATTATTTTTGTAAATGGATGACATGAAATAATTAATTATCACTTATCAATAATTTTTTTGCATCCTATAGTTGAGAGTCTAAGTGTAAAAGGTGTATATAAGATCCTCCGAATAGTTCGGAGTTTTTTTAGATACAAGACTATATGGAATGTACATGGATTAACACATTCTGTGATGTTCCCCTATGGATGTTTTTCTAGGGTATATGAAAACGTAAAGGATCACAAACCATGATACAAGTCCACATTCCTTTTAACCCTCGCTGGGTAGACATGTCTCCTGGTAGTGTACATGGTCAGGACCCCATGCGAGAGTAAAGTCCATGTATTAGAGTACACAGACAGAGTGATGTTTACTACAACATGACATGGGGCATGGGTAGGTCCCCAGGTGGAGTAGGGATGTTTTTTAGTCCCCTAAACAAATGTGTAGAGAACCATAAGTAGATATATATGTAAATGTATATACATTTCTATGTAGTAGAGTGGGGCACATGCTGTGTAACCCTTCTTCTTTCTTGAGGAACCTTCTTCCACTCTTATATCCTTCGTTTGGACTTGGATTTTTTCTAGAGAGTATCCTATACTGAGTGTTTTTTCACATAGAATGTTATTATGGATTTATTAGTGGATTTTTAGATACAATCCAAGGTGTTACATGTTATATTATTTATTTTTATGTCTCGATGATGGAATTTAATTGGAAGGATATTTAGAGTAGTACCCCCTGTCCCTAAAAGTCTAGGGGCTATGTCATATATCTAGAACGTGGCCCCCTTGATGGACTAGGGCGTAGTTCCTCGAACTACTGATCTCTACCCCATATATGGATATGGGTGTGGGTAACCTATCAACTTAGTGGTATCCTCTATTATATAAGGTTTTAGTCCTCATTAGGTTGAGTGGTACCCCCTATGGCATTAGGGAGTGATCCCTCTATCTATAGAGTGGTACCCATTGATGGACTAGATAATAAGACCTATATCTACTGAGAGGTTCCACATATATGAAAAGGGGAACTCATACTCTATATATTGAGTTTTACCCCTCTTAATGGATGTGGGAATGGGTCCTCTATCCATTGAGTGGTACCCTTGGAAGGCAGGGTGAGGCTCCTCCTTACACAGAGTGCCCCCTGCCACATAAGGTAGTGAGTCATCTACTTAGAAGTTTTAACCCATTGACTATACCACATAGTGGCGAGGAGTGGGCCCTCTAAATGGTTTATTATATGGATGGACATGTGTCATTCTGACCATCAATGATGATCCTTTAGAATTGATGGAAATTTTTCCTTGGTTGGGATGTGGGATAGAGATCCCTATTATCAATCATTTGATATTCTTTTTTTGAGTATATTTATATTTATAAATATATATCTATATCTATATCTATAACATTTTTTTAGTTAATGTCTTTATTTGGGGTGAGATCACTATTTATTCCATGTCTCATACTAGCCCATTCAAGTTTTGGGGCATCCTAATAGATATATATATACTCAGACCTAAAATAAAGTTTCTCACATATTTCATCTCTCATGCATTAGAAAGACATGTCAGTAGTGATTATAGAGGACCATAGGGATAACCTAGTGAATTTGATGCTGTAAAGTGGTCATTAATTGTATATCTAGAGCGAGGCTCTCTATCAACCCTTTACTTTTCTAGTTTTTCTCATAATGGGAAATCTTTATGGTTGGCTATGTATTTTTCCTATTTTAATTTTTAGTTTATACTATAGTGCTATTGTACTCCATAGAGTTTTTACATGTAGGGTTTAATATCTATAAATTTAATATTTTATTATTATTGCTCTATACTTCTACATGATCATTGTTGGGAGTACACTTAATGATATATAGGAAATGGAATACCATATTAGTAATGACATTTGATGATTTTTCTAGCCTATGGACTATGGAGGCATGATTTGAGTAGTTGTGGATTGAGACTCATTGTGTTATGTTCCAATAGATTGGTATCAAATGTGGTTATTTCCTTGGGATGTTGTTTGGAGTATTCCCCATATCATGAATTTTTTTAGGATTTAGGGAAACAATATCAAAAGATTTTATGTGAGCCTTTTTGGCATGGTAATCCAATGTTGGTTGGGAGGATGACATATCCATTCCCCAAGACACTGAATACATATGTAATTACTTGGTATACTGAGACATCAGTTTCATGGGTCAATGGTACATGAATAATATTTGAGTATTGACTATCCCTATTGATATATCTCTTATATATATATATTCATTTGATAGTTGAACTTCTTGATTAAATTTTTAGGATCCCTCTGTGCTGACAACTGGCCATGTTAACATTTTTGGATCATGAAGATGATCTGATAAGTGGTGAGGCCTCAATTCAAGATCCATTGGGGAAGGTTCTTTCTCTTGGTGGATAGGTAGATGTATCCCACTTATTGAGAAGTAAACCATACTATCAGAGGTGGATGAGTTTGTGCGCTATCATAGCACACTCAGTGAGTTCCATTTATAGATTAAAATATGATTCCATAGTAAGATAGATCCCGAAGTAGTAGAGGACTGTCTAAAGTTGGTAAACCATATTTTATGGAATATCTAAACACTAACTAATTAGGTAGTTAAACTGGAAACTATAATTTTCCATGAAGTAGCTAGTTTCCGGTGGGGTCTAGTTATGCAAATGCTTTATGGGTTGACACTCTCATGTGATGACTTCCAGAAGCTATTTCATGATAAGTAAAACCACCCATCAATGTGTTCTATTTAGATTTATAAGATTATGGAGATATATAATGGAGTTATTACATTTTCTATGTTTGTTTCATGTTTTATAGACCATACGTTGATCTCCCTCAACATGATTTGAGTTGGATACTATTTAGCATAGGAGATTGATAAGGGACTCCATAGAAACATTTGTTCCATTATAGTACCATTGTCTATTTCCACCTATGTTGAGGTGTTTTTGAAGGAACTGAAAAAATATAGCTTCCTACTAGAGAACCTCTATGTAGCTAGAGGTAGAAGTTGGCACTATAGTGATGAGCCATCGATAGTAGCTATTAAGCACTGGTCAATAGGATCTTAGTGAAGGAGATCTTTATACGATAAGACTCATGCATGTATTTAGGGACACCATAGTGGAAGAAGGTTGCACGAAGAGAGGATATTCTATGCATGTGTCAGGTGAGTTCACATGACACAAGATTTCTCAAGTAGATTTGATGAGGAGCAGAGGAATATAACAGATAGACAAACAAAGACAAAGGAAACACCATAATCATGGATCTCCCAATTGAGGGAAGGGGGCCGCATGGATGAGAATCTTTTAAGGGATCAATTATAGTTCCTAGAGGGGGATATGTTGGTGGTTGATGACAATATGATATCCTTCAACCACCACCACCAAGTGGACCACGTTAGGGTGAGGAATCTCGATGTTGAGGCCATTTAAAATTGTAGGCAATGGATCCATATGACCTAGTGGAACATGAGATGATTAGAGGTATGATTTTTGTTTATTATACTCTTTTTATAGTATTACTAAACATAGATGTGAGTTATTCCTTCCTCACATTACTCATAGTGTGAGATTTGGAGTTCCAATTTGAGGATTTTCACTAGAATCCTTGTCTTGCTGTTCTTATGTGGAATAATTCTTCAATATATTGTATCTTTTTGAATATTGAGAAATAACAGAATGATGGATAGTTTTTGTGTGACCTTTTTGTCATTATGATGTAACCTTATGAAATTATCTTAGGTATAGATTGGATTTCCATCGTGTGAGTTAAGATTCAATGCCACAGATGATGAGTCATATGGCATAATAATGAGGGAATGTGATTATACCTTATGAATGATTGAGATCTAATGGATGGAAGAGTGTGTTTCTATAGGTGGGGGATATATTCCCCCAATGGCATGAAGTCATTCATTTTTATTGATTTAGATAATCCACCTTTCAAGGGGTGAGGTAGAACCCTTACAAGGCTCGTAGGTGTAAGTATAACATGGATCATAGGCCTTAGAGGAATTAATTTCTCATAGGCTTCAAACATTACATACATCCGAAAATAATTACTTGGAACTGCTCCTCCCCATCATCGTCATCGTGAAATCAGCTCTCCACCTTCGTAAGGCTATTCGACAAGGCTTTCCCATGCATGCATAGGCTTGTCCTTATGGTAGGTGCCATACCCTCTCATTCATGCAAGCTGTTTAGCTTCTACTATGGTTAAATCTCCTTACTCCTCCTCCTTCAGAAGTTTGTTCCTTTGTAGGTTGTCTGGTTTGCATCTGCACTTAAGGTGGCTCAAAGGCCTTGAGGTGCCCTGAAGGCCTTACTGACCCAAAGGCCTGGGTGGCCTGAAGGCCTTAAAGGACTCGGGGACCAAATCGGTGGCCCAAAGACCCAAACATGGGAATATTCCCAGCTGCTACAGTGCCAAACAGTGCCTACTATAGTACCTACTACAATTCTGCACAATTCCAGCTACAGTACTAGTACATTACCCTAGAAATTAGCCTCTACCTGGATTTGATCCCGGGTCTCTGGGATGCACTTAAAGAGTCCTCACCAACAGGGATGAGGCTCATGTGCGGTGGAGGACATATCCCATTAATGATAATTTAGAGAGTGTATCACTTGGTGCCGTAGAATCTTGAAGAATCCCAAATTCTTTAGTTGTAGAGTATTTCCTAGATGTCATAGCATATGATGTTTTGAGATTTCTTCTGAGGTGGTATATGATTATTTTCATTGAAATGAACAATGGGAAACTCCTCTATCTTCTAAAACATATTATATGACCCCTTATGAGATTTGAGAGCTATGGTTGTAGTTAAGGGGCTATAGAGAAAAAGGTTTCATTAGATATAGTTTGTCCCCATTGGAAAATCTAGTGTTATTTGTGAAAAAGGATGATGGGAACTTAAATATTTGTGTGTATTAGAGTCACTTGAACCAATACAAAAGAAATAAAAATTACCCATTTATGAGGATTGATTACCTATTTGGTCAATTTTGAGGTGTGAGATGGTTCTCTAAGTTCAATTTCAATTATGTCTACCACTAATTGAGAGTTTGTGAGGTTTATATTTTGAATCTTTAAATACAATGTTTCTATAGAAACTATGGGATATTGGTGATCCCATTCAGTTTCATGAATTACCTTAATGTGTGTATTTATTTGATGAATATGATATTCTATTTGTATCTATAATTTTTTTTGTTTTATTAATTAATGATATATTCAATAACTCAGAATTAGTGGATGATCATGCATGTCACTTAAGGATGGTTTGAGATATTTTTTGAGAGAACCAACATTATGGTAAGATCCTGACGAACTAGTTGTGGATTCATGAGTTTCACTTCCTAGAACATGTAATTTCTATTTATGTATTGTCTATATACCTAATGAGTATCGATGAAATGATTTCTTGGGAGAAACAAAAGACCATGTTATTGGTGCAATGTTTTCCTGTAATGGTGGGGCACTAACTAAGGATTATTGTAGAGTTATCTTGGATTGTATCCCATTTGAAAATGCTGATGCAAAAATGTAAAACATTTATAATGAATGATAAGTTCTACAGATACTTCAAGGAGTTATGTTTGAGTATGATGCGATCTCATATATTGAGACTACTAGAGGAGGGCATGTAGTACATAGTGTATTGTGATTTTTTTTGGAGTTGGGATAGGCTACATGTTGATGGAGGTAAGAAAAGTAATAACACATGGGTTATGGTATTAGGGACCTCTTTAGTAGAAATGTGTGACTCAAAACCTAGAATTGGCTGAAATAATATTATCTATAAGGATGTGGAGGCACTATCTTCTACGAGAGAACATTGTTGTTTATTCAAACCATGAGAGTAACTTTTAATGTCCTCCTAAAAGAGACCAAAACCTATGGAAAAGGCATTGGTTATTATTACATTAGGAATATGAATTTTTACTGTCTATACTTTTTGGATGGGAAATAATGTGGAATATTCACAGAGAAGGAATCCTGGAGTTTGTTTGTTGTATGAAGCATTAGAAATGGTGGTTTACTTGCTACTAGCCTTGTTTTAGAATAAGGGCATAGTTTTTCATCATTCAATGGTGTTAAATCCTATGTTAATTGATTGTGTGAGAGATTACCAGTTGGGAGGCATCAAATATAAGGCCATATGTGAGTATATATCCTTATGAGATTTACATGATGTATTCTATGAAGGATGTAATAAAATCATTATCTTCCTTTGACAAATGGTGGACCCAGTCATGATGTTGGAGAAGGTAATGAAAGAGTTTCACACATGTACTCTATCCATGGATCATGATGTGGGGAAGATGTATAGAGTCATTTAGGGGTACTTTTTGTGGGAAGACCTGATATAAATTCTTGATGAGTTTATCTAATGGTTCTTCACCTATTAGTAGGTGAAGTATGATAACAAATTTTCAGTAGGTTTGATGTAGTGTTTTGAGATCCTAGATTGGAAGTTGGATGTCATATCCAAGGACTTCATGATGGGGTTTCCATAGACAATAAGAGGCCATGAAGTCGTATCAGGGATAGTTGAATGACTCACAAAGTCACCATACATTCTTACTTTCAAGGAGTAGATTTTGGTGAATATTTTTGGGAAGTGGTACGTATGGGGGATCATTCGTGTTCATGTGGTTCCCTTGAATACTTTCTCTGATCATGATGTGTGGTTCATGACATTATTGTGGAGAGGTCTAGAGTTGAAATTTGAGATCTTGATGAGGATGAGTACAGGCTTCCAACCCCATATAGATGGGTAGATCGTGAACATAATCAAGGTGTTGGATGATATTATGATAGCTTACATGTTATACTTTGGATAGAGCTTGGAGGATCACTTTACAATTTTTATTTTTTTCATAAAATAATATCTACCACTCAAATATTTTCTTGGAAACATTTTAGGCCCTTTGTGGGAGACCCTCAATGTGACCATTACACTAGATAGAGATTTAAGAGGCATTTCATATCGATATATCTATGGTACACGTGACAAAAGATATTTTCCACGTCATTTTTGACTGGGTGAGTAAATCCTAGAGTAGGAAGAAATCATACACAAATTGATGTGACCCGACCTTGGAGTTTGATAAGGGAGACTACACATTCCTGTGAGTATCTCCCACGATAGAGATTTAGGATATTAAACATCTAAGGCATGATATCCTGGAGGTTTACCATGACATTTGACATCTCAAAGAGGGGTGGTGAGATTCCTTACAACCTCGACCAACCCAATTAGTTGGTGTGGGTGCATGAAGTATTCCATGTGTCATTGCTAAGGAGATACATGCATGAAGTCACCCACATTAATAACTAGGTAGAGTTAGAAATTAATGATGGAATTTATTTTTTGGGGCACATGGTGGAGGTAAATATTAATTAGGATAGGACCCTGTATTAATGGACCATTCCATTGGTTCAAGAGTTGTGGTAGCATAAGAGAATGAAGAAGGGAACATGAGAGTAGGAGATCTAGATGTGTGATCAATATCCTGATTTTTGGGTTTTTTTGGAGGATAAAAATATTACAGGATGAAATAATGTAATGATTGTTTTTTTGTTTATAAAACCTTTTAATATATCGAGAACTATTTTTAGAACCAACCACTAAGATGATATGTGAAACTGAGGCGCAGTGGGGTCATAATTAATTTTATAAATATGTTATATATTTTTTATATTATGCATGTATATTTTATAAAATAAAATTGTATAACTCTTCAATATAGTTTCAAATAAAAAATACTAGACAACTTTTGAATCTGAAATGTGATTTTTACATTAGTAACGACCTAAAATGGTTCTGTACGGGGCATTTAGATAAAATAGAATTTGGTTGTATGATTGGTGGGTTGATTAAATAATTTATTTAATTTATTTAATAATTAATTGAAATTGAAATACCATATATGTACACCATTTTCAAATATCTCTTAGTTTATCCATAAAACCTAGGGACCATGAGAGGGTTTCTCTTCTATCATATATTAATGAATCAACATCTGAAATGACGAGCCTCTAGACCTTGGAGAATTGAGGCATACTGAACACAAAAATTTCTATCATTAATTGGAGAGAGCATTCTTTATCGATGAAAAATCCATATTTAGGATATAATCATAAAATTTTGGATTTATCCCCAATTAATTAAATATATTGGTAAAGATTGAATCTATCTGTTGATCTAAGTTAAATCAAGGATTTACATGATCCTATCTATGAGTTTTTGATTAATTTTTAATGTTATCTATGTTATTCCATGATTATCACCCATGGAAGCACAATTTTTATTCATCATATTGAACTCTTGAAAAAACATTTTAACATTTTTAGTTTTGTGCTTCCCCCTAATATTCTTTATTTTTTCTCTATTTGGCTATGGGGCCATGGATTGACATTGCATAGCGGGATCAAGCCTGATCATACTTCCAAATTTGTGTTGGATTCATTTGTATTCAAAAGTTTTGTAAATGAAGGATGATTGAGGATGAATCATGTGGTTTGGGAGATATATTTTTGATATAAGACCATAGACATCAAAGTCACAACATGTGAGGTATATAAGCTATTTGATCTTCAGGTAGATCAATGGAAATCAATTTTCCAGGCAACAGATTCCCAGAAATGATGAATAGTAGATTCCAATTTGATTTGAGGTACCCTAGAGGAGAGATTCAATTTGAAGAAGGTAAAGTTAAAATCCATAGAATATATATTAATTTCTATGGAAAACATGACTACACATCATGTAAAAGGATAAATACACACCATGCAGTACCATTATGGATACATCAATAGGGTTTTTAAAAAACAAAAGGATCATATGTTGGGTGAATAGTTCACATTCTGTGAGAGCATCCCCAGGTAGAAAATCCATGTTCCATATCGCATAGGTTGGATCCTATGTGGGAGGACACACCATGTATCAAAGTACACAAACCCAATAATGTTTACATGGACATGACTAGGAGAATAAGTAAGGCCCCTGGTACCCGAGGGACACCATGTAGTCCCCTTATATGATGTATAGATCTAAATAGGAATTAATCCATGTACCAAAATGGATGTCTCTAGGTAGTGGAGCTCATGTACCCCTTCTATTCTTTTTTAGGAACATTTTACCATCAAAACTCTTTCTTTTGGACTCACATTTTAGAATTCGAGTAGAATATCTTGATTTATTTTCCATGTATAATTAGAAGATGTAGTTTATGGGAAATTTAGAGACAATAAAAGAGGATTTAACATTTTAATTGTTTTTAGATAAAGCTTCATGGTAGTAGTGATCAGGCATGATTATTAGAGTAGTACCCCTCGACGGACTAGGGAATGGGTCCTCTATATACTAATTCCTAACCCCTCATAGACTAAGGATAAGGTCCTATATCTAATAAGTGATGCCCCTTAAAAACTAGGTTGCAAGTCCCATATCTATAGAGTGGTACCCCATAATCAGAGAAGGTCCTAATCCACCCTACACTGATTGGTATTCCTCTATGAAATTACAACATGGGTCCTCAATATACTGAGTGGCACACACTTGATGGACCAGGGAGTGGGTCCTTTATCTGTTGAGTGGTACCCCCTTGATAGACCTGAAAATGAGAACTCTATCTAAGGAGTGGTACCTCCTAAAATACTTGGTCATGTGTCCTCTATCAATTGAGTGGTACCCCTTATTGGATAGGGTGAAGGTCAACATTAAACATAGTAGAACCGCCATGACACACTAGGGTTTAGGTCCTGAACATGGAGGTTCTTCCCCTTCAACTATGGGCACATTGGAGAGGTATCAAACCTCAACATGATTACATCTATGGATAGACTTGTGAGATGCTGAGCATTAATGATGGACATTTAAAACTAATTGAATAATTACCTGGTTTTGGTTGTGAGATGGAGAACCCCTTTCCCCCTTAGTTTGGAATATTTTTTTTGAATATATATATATATATCTAGTTTATTATATTTTTGACTCTACTTAATTATCTTGATCTATCTATTCATATCATGTCTCTTACTAATCCCCCTTTAGCATTCAGGGAAGCCTAATAGGTATGTATATATTACTCCTTTCTTAGGAATTTCTCGCATGTGTTATATCTTATGAATATTATGGACATGTCTGAGGTGATTATATATGAAAATATGGATAACTTATTGAATTTTACCACATATATTGACTTTGGTTATGATATCTAGAGTCCATATCTCTGAAAACATATTTTTTTCAAGTTTTTTTTGAGGTTGGGACATATTTCTTGTTGGGCGTGTATTTTTCCCATATTACATTTCAGTTTATAGTGTTGTAATCTTATAAAACCAAGATGTTTAACATAAATTTTTTATTCTCTAGATGTTATATATATTATTATTATTGTTATGAATATATAAATGGATCAGGTAGGGTGTGTGCATATAGGTACTTAAGAAAAGGGCTCCCATATTGGTTTTTTCCTTTTGGCTGTTATCCCCAGCACCTGGCCTATGGTGATGGGTTTGGGTAGTCATGGATCGATCCCCATATGATGGGGTCCTAAAAATATTTGATTTTATATTTCATACATGTAATTATCATATAAAATAATTATATTTTCATATAGGTGAACACCCTGGATATGAAATGGGTATGGGTATTCAATACAAAATTGTTTCCTATGGGAAATCCTAGTGAGAATTTATCACCATAGGAAGGGAACATAAGTGTTAATGGGATGGATTAATTGTAGGGAAAAGTTTATATCATCACTTAAAAATAATAAGGGAAGTTAGGGTGATATGGAAGAATATATTCCAATATTTTGAATTTGAAATAAATGGAATAATATAATTAAGATGTTCGAATAAAGAGGAGTATGAGAGGATCCCTTTCCTTGAGAAGGTTATTCCGAAATCTTGGGACGATACTCCTGATAGCCTAGGAGAACCTTGTTAGGACACTATATATAGTAGGAATGAGTGATGAAATGAACCATGGATTTTTAGTCAATATAAATCGGTTATTGAGTGGGACAATATAGGAAAAGAGAGGGGAGTTCATTATTATTTCCCAAACATTGTGTTTGTACATTACATAATAAATTAATCAACACCAAAAAACCATACAATGTATTTTTCTAATGTTTTCTAACAAATATTAGTGGCTTTAAATATTTTATAAGGCCAATGGTGATAATTATTAAAATATTACCCTCGATGATATGGAAGATAGTCATGTTCTAAAAGAAATGATTTACAAACATTTGAATATAACATGGGTTTTGTAGGATTCATAAAAGAATAATAAAAAAAATCCAAATAACCTAAATAATATATTAATTTAAAAGGTAAATATCGATATTTTTAAACATAAATTTTATATCACTTATTAAGACACATTTATGTCAATATCATAATTATTTATTTCCTAACACATCAATTATCTCAGAAACTTATAAAAAATTTACCAATGGTTAATTTCAACGAAATGATTCCAAAAATAATATTTATTCTATGGGAGATAATTTTATAAATATTTTATGTTCTTTATTTTATAATTTAATAAATTGTTATTGAAAAATTATTGTTTTTGGACAATAAAAATTTTCATTCCCTTATAAATAAAAAATTTCACATCATAAAAATTATATTGTCATTGATATTTAAAAAATTTAGATAATAATGATATTATATTAAAATAATATTTTTTTTAAAATCCATTATGTCATCAAATGATGTTCTTTAATTGGAATGGAATATTACTAAAAAAAATATAGGGATTATCATATAAATAAAATCATTTTTAATGTAACTATAACAATGAGTTAATATAATTATTATTTTATTGAGTATAAAATTTACGTATATGTATCCATAGGTTCTTGGTACATATACCCTTATTACACCAGTAAAATACATGGTGGTAAAGAGTGTGATGGTGGAATTTTCTTGGGTGGTTGGACATATAAGGTTAGGGTCATGATATTAAGGGTCTTCAACTTCTCACATAAGTATTTTCTCTAATGATTTATTTGTTGGATCTTGGATTGAGAATATTCAAGGGAAAATCTTAGTTCTTATATCTCCTTTATAATATTTGATAAATTGGCTTCATAGGGTATGATCCTATTAGTCGAGGCCTTAACATCATTTGTCTATGTTCATTGGATTTATCAGGACCATATATATATATATTAATTGCAAGATCAATGTTTAAAGGATATATTATCAACATTTATGATGACTAATGTGATTTTAATGTTGATAGGATATAATAAAACCAAATAAAAGTATGAGAGTTATATAACCATAATACATAATAGGGAATTTAATTCAATCAAATAGGGGAATTTATTTATCATGGTTCATGTCATTAAAATACTCAGATTCCATTTTCATAAAATATTTTTCTGAAATTCTAAAAATATATTTGTGGTATAAAACTAATTAGAATTAAACTAAAGAAATTTAAATCAACAATAAACACTCAATTAATTAATATGTGAAATCATAATGAAAAAAAGAATCCAAAATTTTCATCCATGTGTATAAATTCTATAGATTACATTCTTTTCATTACTCTATTAATTGATTCAATAAAGTATAAGCTAGTTCATGGATGAAAAAAATTATTTTAGAAAAATTGAGTATAAATTGAGAAAAAATAAATATTACCTCTCCGATACTCAGTCCAATCAATAAATATTAAGGAAGAATGTAAAAAATAATGAATTCCTTATTAATTTTATAGTTATCTTACAATATTTAATAAATTATAACATTTTGGAATAATTTTATGAAAATAATAACAACTAAAATTATAAAATAATATAGAAAATAACATCAACTAATATAATGATCAAAACCATAATTACTATGGAATCAGAGTCCCCTTTTTCAGTTCACTTGAATATTGATTAATATTTTCTTCAGTTGAAACCATATATTTCATCCATTAGAAACCAAAGCATGAAAATATCATATTTACATAAATTAAAAAGGATAGGGCTTGAATTTTAATCCTCAACCGAAGCTTCAATAATACATTATCCATGAAATATGAGTGGGATATAATAAAAAATCATGAAATCATGGGGAAAACATAAAAAAATGTCATAGTTAATTACAGTAATAAGACGAACCAAGGCCATTAAAACTAAATCCATTATTACCACATTCTATGTATGATGATGGAAATAGAGGGATCTGAGAATATGAAAGGATAAATTGAAATTTTATCATAGTATAGTTGACCTATTGAATTTAAGTTCTTAAAAAAATATAGTGTTCACTAGAATCCAACAATATGTCTCTAGAAATTTATCATCCTTGAGACATAACAATGGCTGAAAAAAGGAACCCAAAATTGAAAATATCATATGAACATAATATGAATCGAAGTCTCTACATGATTCTCTTATTTTAAAATTTTGTCAACACTCTTAAAAATTATATGATGATAGGCTAATAACATAATTACTATCACCACAACCTGGTATCTTCATTCTCAATATTCATGGTGTATGTCTTGAAATTTTGAAAGTTATTTCTTTCATGTATCAGTTTTTTGATTTCTTAAATTTATGATGATAATAATATAGTTTACAAAACAATATAATTCTATATAAAGTATGAATTTAATTTTTTTTAAAAGGAATATCTCTTATCTAATATTGATTTTTCTCTTATTTATAAAGGTTTGAATATTGTATATTCATTTTTTTTCTACAATTTATTATAATTTTTAATCCAAATTATTGATAATTTATCTCTAATATAAAGATAATTTATTTTTAAATATTTTTCATTTCAATTAAATATATTGTGAATTTAACACTCAAATATTATAGTGATGGATATTATAAACTAAATAATTTCTTAAAAAATCCTTCATATATAAGAATCAATCATATTCCAAAAGAGTGATATGCAATATATTTACCTTATAAAAATGAAATTCGCAATATATTTTTTCTATATATAATATATTGTTTCAATACATAGGATGACTTATTTTTCTCAAGGAGAAATAGATATAAGATATTTTCTTATATATAATATGTTTTCCATATATAGTGTTTTTAAAGAAGTTAGAAAGCAAATATATAAAATATATTTTTTTCAATAAGTAATATAATTTCAATACGTAATTCAATTATATATAAAAATAATTTATATTCTTGAGTTTTGGAATGTATATTACATATTTCCCCAAACATATGTTTTTTAGATTTTTTGGAGAAATTGTAATATGTAGAGGTTATTCTATATATATGGATTTCAAGGAAACTTTAATAATTTGGTTTCCCAATAAGTATAGTATTCCACTTTTCCACCGAAACAATCATCTAGGAACCCATTTATTATAGTATCAACGATGTATTGAATAATTCCCTATCAATTGTAATTTAATATCATTCAATAACATAGTAATACATAACTGTTACTCGAGACATAGAAAATAAAAATTAATGTGATTGACTGACAGACTAGATTTAATATGTAGACATTCCTAAATGAAGTATATTCTATTAAAAAGACACCCCACCTCTGGAATTTTTCTCACACCTCTACAAACCAATAGAAAAAATATATAACTATGATATTTTACAGATTTCTCATCAGATGTCTCTAAAATGATTCTCATCCTCAAGGATGAAAACAAAACCCTAGCCGAAAAACAAAAACAATAAAACTAATATTTCCTAGTGAGATACATATGAAATCAACTGATTCCATTATTAAATCAAAGTACAATAATGAAATTTAAAATTTAAAATATAGTATAATTAATCAAAACAAAGAACTATCAAATTTAAACATGGTTAATAAAATATATTTATTAATAGATTATATCTTTGAACAATATTATCATGTACATTCATCCAAGCGATTATGGATTCAAAAAAACATGATGCAAAGAATAAAATCCATGAAAATACATTTTCGTAGTAATCCTAAATCATAATCTTGAACTTGATGAATTTCATATCATCATCTGCATCAAAAGATCCATAATCAATCATATGGGAGCTATAATGAAGATATTAATGATTCTATGATACATGAAAAATATCATATGTATGATCCCACATTGGGATATGAACAAAACGGTATGATGCATCACTAATTCAATATAAATAAACAATGAGACTAATAAACCAAGGATACAATTTACTCTCCCAACCAAACTATGATTTCACTCAATGATGAGAAACACTCAAGAAAACATGATCACCAACAAAAATTATAGGTTCCTCCTCCCGTAATCTGTAAGTTAATTATGATGATCATATGACTATTTATTATGGTCATGAATAATCTACACATTAGTTTATATTATTTGTACCGTAATTAGTGTATAGATTAGGAATCACTAACCACAACCCAAAATAATGGATATCTACACGGATTTTTTTATAATGCATCAAAAGGAAAAATTTCATTTTAGGTACTGAATCTAATAATATATCAAAATCAAAAAAATATACATTATTTTAACCCATTATCAACCTAAATACTAAATAATGGATTTCTAACTTGATTATAACATTTAAATGGACTATATTTTTATATAGTACATATAAGATAAAAAGGAAATGTTAATGCATAACTAAAATCCGAAAAACATATTAAAGGAATTTCCTTTGAACATTATCTAAAATGGGAATCTTGATCTATGATAATGGCCCTCAATACCCTCTGATTAATTAACATATCATCCAAATACCACATTGACAATGTTAGATAAATGAACTCAACTACATTGACACCATGAAATGATCTGAATTCATTAATAGATCCATAAACACCCAGATATCATCAAATTTAACTTCATAGTGAGGCCATAAATTGAAAAAATAAATAAAAACATCATACTAATATCACATAGAAAAATAAAATTTCTAAAATAAAAAATAGCATTTAGGATACTAAAAAATAACTTTTTAAAGGAAAAAAATCATTCCCCGAACTCATCTATAATCTTTTTCAACACTATCCATCAAAATGGGCTTCTTATTGCATTGTATATGATTAATATACCCTGATACAATATCAATTGTTATAAATTAAACTCATTAATATTCTTTATCAATTAAATGATCAAATAATATACCTAAAATGTAATAAAACCAAATTTTAATCATCCTACAACCATCCATTTATAGCAATGTAAAAAATGAATGAGTATCTCAACACCTCCACATCTTAGAATCCCTAATTGGAATCATAAACTTATTAAAATAAGGTTTATGATAGTCAATTTTGTTTTAAGAAAACCTTAAAACTATCCACCCACACAATATCCAACAACCCCACTCTTGGATTTGATGATGTAATCATAAACATTACATTTCTGACATTGATGCTAACAATTGTGAAAAATGTTTTCTATCTAAGCCATACAAAATAAAAAGAATAAATTGGATCAATTATATTAATGATGGCCTTTATGTTTATAGTTTTATATAATTATTATAAATTTTAACATAATAAATTCATATGACATTAAATGAGTATTTCTCCAAATTAAACACAAATTCACTATTTCTAATTAACTAATAATTATTAACCATATAATATTAATTCTAGAAATAACATGTTCAATATATTTCTTTATAACATATGGAAAAGGAAACATATGAATTATGATCTCAAATGCATAGAAAAAAAATTCAAGAATTATCAAATGAATTTTATCAGTTTGTATAAGAATAGAAAATCAGTATGATGATCTAATAAATGTGAATAAGAATAAAATAAGAATTGTTGTACCCATTAATAATCGAATCATCAAACATAAAAAAAGGAATAAGTATTTAATTGATAAAATAGTAATAAGAATCAATGATCTGTATCCTTGTGTTATCAATCTTGATCAAATGAAACATCATAAACCCACAACAAGCATAGACAAAAGATATTGGTTTGTTGGAACATCATCTCAAAGAACACATACAGAACCTATACAAATTTTAATAACCCTACCTAAAACATTTATTATAATTATCCTGAGAACGTAATCATTACCCAACGCATTAGAGCACTATTTGTACACACACATTGTATAATCTATAATGGGATCACCTATTTTTATTTGGGTTTACCCAACACTTATAATGTCCAAGAATTAAATAATGAATAAATAAAATAGAGAATTAATTTCCTCATATCTCATTTAAAAAAAATTAATCTTTTAAAATAATTATAAATCCATGTTATATAATTTGGTTTCATTAAAGTAACATTCAAACATGATTGACTAATAAAAAATAAATGGGTTCCATCACAATCTCATTGTGACATGATGAAACTATGGAAAATAAATGTGTACCATAATATTCTATTAGAAAAAATCGCAAACAATCAAAAGAAAGAATAAGAATAGTACCAATAAAAAATATCCCCAGTAAATGGTGAGTAACAAAAAGTGTTGTTGATATTGATGAATGGAAATACTAATAAAATATAATTTAAAGCATTATTGGTGAAAATATCTTTTTAATTTTGAAAATAAATTATTTAAAAATAAAAAATTTTAAAATGAATTTTATTTAAAAAAAAAATAGATTTTATATATTATTATTAAAATAATTTATCTAAAAATTATTATATTAAAATGTAAATGAATCATTGAATAAATTATGGTCTTGAGGATGGATAAATTTATACATGCATTATATATTAAAAGAACATTTATTTTTCAATATAAAATGGATCGAAAAGAACCTCAATCATAAAGTGATAAGAATATTTATTTGAAAACAAATTAAATGGTTATATATGATTTAAATAAATCATTTTTAAAATATTAAAAACAAATTTGAAATAAAATATATAAATTTTATTTTGGAGGAAAAATGATTTCAGACTGATGAGAGAAATAATGAAAACATTTCATAAAGTAATTTTATCAAAAATTTATTGTTAATGTGAGTATAAAATTAATAGTATTACATTTAAATATCATCAATAACCACAATATGATAAAATTCATTAGTTTTTTTAGGGAAGGGTCAAAATATATCATCATTAGAATCATAATTATATATAATCTCAATAAATAATGAGATTGTAATAAAATACTCTTAAAAGATTGAAAACATTATATCATAATCCCCATGAAAGGATAAAATTATATGAAATATATAATATCATGAAAATAAGGATTAAAATTAATAAAATTTAAAAGGTGAATTATATACACCTCATAAAATAAGATGGGTGCATAACTTGACAAAAGCCCCTAATAAAGAAAATTGTGAAAAAATTACATTACTGGTTTGGTAAATTTGAAACTGTAAACACCATAAAAGGGGGAGGTTATAAAATTGAAATTTAAATACATATATATTTATTTATATGTATCATACAATATATTAATGGCCATTATATACACAAAACAATAGAAATAAGTAGTGAATATAGAATATATCGTAGTGGAATAAGATTATGTTAAGGGAAACCCTTAACCTGAGTTTGACTTCTTCCTGGATTCATTATCTTCAGGGATAATAAACATATGATTATTATTTATGTTTTTATTTTTTAAAATTTAATTATTATTTTTTTCACTAATTATAATGTTACAAGAAATTTAATAATAGATTAATTTTTTGTAGAATTTTTTGAACATATTCGGATTATAAATCAAAAACGACATAGGTAGGTTGAATATAGTGAATGTGGAAATTATATGAACATATAATGAATAATAATCATCAAATAAGTATCGAATTCACAAAGAAATTATAATTTTTAACCCCATTATGAAAAATGGTTATGAAAATTGAAGTACGATATTATGTTGGAGATGGTTGGTCCAACGTACACATAAGTAACATTTCCATTTTTCAATAATACATATGGAATTAAGGTAAGTAATAAATTATCCTACATGAATTTAAATTATATCATAATTAAAATACAATGTAATTATATATACTCATATATATCTATAATTTGATGTAAATGGAATCAAATCACCACGAGGAGGTGGTACTCTACACGTTTAAGAACAACGTTATCACTTTTCTCTGTGTAAACTGGTAAAAAAGAAAATGATATATTATTTTTTGTGAAATATAATTATATCATGAATATAATAATTATTATTTTACATATAATATTTATTCTTTATTGTTACCATCATTACCTTCCATGTAACAAGTTACTGAAAAATTCTTCACATCGCTTCACAAGTAGACTTCCCTACACATGAGTGACATTATAATATCCCCTACAATATTGAATGGAAAAAATTATATTTGATATAATGAATATATTTGTAATATTATTTTATAAAATAAAATAAAAACATTATATTCTTTTTTATTCCCATCATTGACAGCTGGTAATGGAAAAATTAACAACATCAATTCACGATGCGGTAGTCTTTCATACGCATGAACTATGATTCTATATCTCATTTGATGGACATGTACATGGATGTAGATTATAAAAAAAATATGAGTATATAAATTATAATTAGTTTATTATATAGTAATATTATATAAATAAGTTAACATTGTGGAGAAAGAGAAAAAATCAAAAAATATCATTGATGATGGTTACCCTTTCTTCGAGATATTCATTTTTTTGAACTCAAAGCCTTCCTTATATTTCTTTAATAAAAAATTTATGAATATAGTATTATACTATGGAATTTTTTATGAAATTTGTGATGTTTTTTGACAAACCAAATGGCATTATGGGTGTGATGATGTGCGAGGAGTGAGTTAACTTTTACAGTTTAGGACGAGTGGTATTTTGGTAAATAAAAAAAATAAATATAAAGAATTCAATATTACCTAAAGTGGAAAAATAATAGATAATTAAAGGTGTGGAATGTTTATATTATTGAACAAAACCTACAATACACAATGAATCAAATGTATTAAATAACATAATCCTTAACTCTTATGTTTCCTTATTTTTTTTTCATATTTGGTACTCATTAAATGAACTTGTTTTATAACCTAAGTAATATATACATTAAGACTAAATTTATGTGTCCCCTTTTGGATAATTTATACTCATTTATTTTATGAATTATGTAGAATTTATCTAATATAAATAATCAATTTTTTGAAATTAGTTTTAACAAAAGTGCACATAATATGATAAAATACAATTTTTACCTTAACTGGGCTAATTGAGTTTTTATTAATTAGGGGGCCAACGTGTTCATTGTCAAACATAAATTGGCCCATTAATGTAATATATTTTATATTTATTAATATATAAAAATCAATTTGTGGAAATAGGTTTTTTATTAACATTAAATAATTTAATAAAATATCAATTATTATATAATAATATTAATATAAATTTTGACACTATTCATTTTAGTTGAATTTAAAAAATGTGGTTAAAATGACTGAATATGAATTTATTATGTAAAAAATTTATTATGTAAAAAATTTATTATAATGATTTATTAATCAAACATAATTAATGGAACATAATAATTCACTCAATTTAATTGACTTTGAATACTTTCACTGTCATTTATTTGATTTAAGTGCTAAATAAATGATCAATTTGGTGGAATTTTTTAACATATTATGTTTATATTTCATCTTTAAAAATTAATGACAAATTATTATGGAAAAACACAGTTAAATTTAAAAATGATATATATGATAAAATATATGTTTTTTTCATTATCTCATGTACATAAAAATATTAAAAGAAAAACTGGATCCTTTTTTGTATTTTTCATCACTTAATTTATTAGGTGGATCAGCTTCTTGTACTAGTGTTCCAAAAAATAATAAAAAATAATTTTAAAGTTCATAATTATCTAAATATGTCTACCGAAAGCGTTTAGGATAAGTATATATGTGATATTTTCTTTAATATTAAAGTTTAATCCATTCGTAAACTCATTTTGACAATAATAAATGTAATTAATTTTAACTCTATTCACTAATCACATGGTTCAAAAACTAATTATACCATATTATAAATTAAAAATTATCATTATTCAAACAATTTAATCCAATTTTCAAAATTAAATTCATATAAGTGCAAAATTTTCATTTAATATTAATCTATCAGACGCGGCAAGAAAGTGAATTTTTAATTACAATTCTTTTTGTTTGAAAAAAACATTTTTTTATTAACTAAATGGATAATAACAACAGTTTTATAAAAATAATTAAAATTTCATGATATATAGTGTATTCATAAATTTTAAAATAATTTCAATTATGTATAATTAAAATTAATAAAAATGGAGAAACATTATGCATTTTAAATAAGTTTTTGGAAAACCCCATTTTAACACCAAAAACAAAATTGTATGAAAAGACAAATATATATTAGGTTCAAAAGTACTTATGTTTATTAAATATAACTAAAAACTACTTATAATACTAGAAATAATATTCAAAAAACATTTTTTATCTTTTAAATTAATTAAAAATTTAAAATTAAATACCATTTTACAAAAATTGGTATTTTAACTATTCACCAAAAAAATCAATATTTTCCTAAAAATCCTAAAAATTAAATCAAAGTAAAATTTGAAATTATGATTCAAAAAATTAAATTAAATTTATAAAATAATAAAATACATATATTTTTTATTAAAACCTATTTCTGAAAAATAAAATCACATTACTAAAAATTGATTGATTATTTTGAAACATTTATCAATAATTTATATTGAGCATGAAATATATATAAATATATATATATATTCTTATTTAATAGTTTATTAAATATTACTCATACCCTCCAACTTAATGTCTATGTTATAATAGTAATATATATCATGGTTTGATAAAGCTTATTTTTACGCATTTAATATGCTATGAAACATAAAAATATTTGGGTTGTGTGTAATTCATGCTAAAAATAGTGTTGCGTATAAATCATGAAAAAATAAGTGTACCATGTCCTTTTTTGTAAACAACATTATTTTATTATTTTAAAATATTGGGGTATTAAAATCCCCATTAATTAATTGTTTATCTCAATTTAAACACTATATTGGTAATAAATGGATGAAAATTTGAAAATTCAATTATTGTAAACCCACATCATAAAAAGTGTTAATAAAATTTACTCTTAATTATATAGAAAGGGAAGTAAAATGGTCCTATGAAATGGCAGATAACTAGGTTTTGAAAATTGTAGAATACAGTTGTGAGTGGAAGAATATGTAAATATTTATAGAGTTCTTGAGGTCATTTATCACAAATAATTTAATGATTAATGTATTTTTATGGGCCACAATATCATCAATCTGTGAGGATTAAAAAGATCATTGGTTAATCAAAAATGAAGGTACTATGAGATTTTTTTTGTTCAAAGATAAATTTCCTATAGTTAAGGAATTATCTTACCATCTTGACGAAGAGAATATAGGGTTATACATAAAATATTTATACAATTTCATCATTTAATATAATTTGATAATAATATCACATTTTTCTCTAAATGATGTATTTTTAGGATGACTACTTTTAACTCTGGAAGAAATAAAAACAAATTTTAATAACCAAATAACCATAAAAGGGATAATAAAATATTCTTTATTTCTATAAGTATTAACTAAAAAGAAAAGTTTATATCAAATGGTACGATAATTATAAAAATGAATATACATTTATACAATACACTAATATTTAAAATTGAATAGTAAAACCCAAATTTTATACTAAATTATTACTTAAATGACTATCTATAAAATTTATAAAACACTTCTTAATCATGATTGAAAATGAATGATTTGATGGATTTTATCATATATTATACTACAATAAATCAATCATTATTAATCAAATAAAATATCATATGTTTCCAAAATATACATATTCTTAGCCATTAAAAATGTCATACTAAACAGATTGTCACATAGGCTCATGGAAAGAATGAAACCAAAATCGTTTTTTGATAATGGGTTCAACCCCACCACCTAGCCATATATGACAGTTTTTCACCCAATATACGAGTTGTCCCATTTAATTATTTAATAAAAATAAAATTCCTTGCTCAAAACAATTAATTTTTATTAAGGGATCAACAAACACCTCATCCAAATAAATCAACTTCAATAATTTCATTATAAACATAACAAAAATTTACTACTTATAACCATCAATTGAGGAGTATATGAATTTTAACATATGATCATCCTTAATCTCATAGACCTTTGATGGTATCAACAAAGAATAATATAACCTCACATGAAAGAACAAATATCCAATTTTATTTAAACAGAACCTTTGATATGAACAATAATAACATAGAACCCTCACTCATAGATTTGATGATAAAATCATAAACATTACATGTCAGGATATGATGCTGAAAATTGTGACCCATTTATTCTATCCAAAACATAAACATCAAAGGAAAATTTGATTACATACATTCTATAGGGACTTTTATATTTATAGTTTTAGATATTTAGGAAACACTCCTACATATAAAATTCACATGACATTAAATGATAATTTATACCATATAAACTAGCTTAAATATTTCACATTATGACTTCAACATCATCAATATGAAATCCCTTCTAGATATATCTTATTAATAATTTTTCTTTATAACATGGATAAAATGAGCTATATGAAGGGTGATATCAAATTATTAGTAATGGAAAATGTTATAATTAAAAAATGAGTTTTATCAGTGAGTGAACTAAGATGAAATGTGTATGATTACATAATCAACGTGCATGCCTATAACATAATAATTCTCACACCCCTCAATTCCTAGATCACCAAACATAAAAACATGGAATAAGGGCTGAACAATGGAAATTTCTATAATAATTAATAACATGTAGTCATGTGGTGTCAAACATGAAATAATAAACATCATGAACTCATATAAATCATAGATAAAACATATTGGTATATTTGAACATCATTTTAATAAACCCTTAAAACCCCTTACAGAACCATTAAACGTTAAAATAACTATACAAACATCTTCTATTGTAACTTGTTGGAGACTATGATCATTTCCCAATAGGTTAGATTTATATTTGGGTTCACCCATCATATATGATATAATGGGCTCACCCGACAATATATGGGAAAACCCATCACATATAATGCACAAGAAATGAATAATTAATAATGAAAATATATAATTAATTCCATCAAAACACACCAAAAAATATTTTATTACATTTAAAAATTGATTAATCCATGGAAAAAAATCTTGTTCCATAAAAATATCTTTCAAACATGATTAACTAGTGAAATAAAAATGGGTTCAAGGACCATCCCTTTGAGAGATGATTAACCCATGGAAATGAAATGTGTTCCATTAAAATTTCATTGATACAAACTTAATCCTTCTAGAGAAACATTGAGGATAGTATCAATAAAATATATAACCGATAATGTATAAGAAACAATATGTTTTTTTGATGTTGAGGAATGGAAATACAATTGAAATATCATTAAAAAAATTCTTGAGAAAAATATCCCTCTAATTTTGGAAATCTATTTTAAGAAATATTTTTTTAGGAAAATAATTTTCATTGAAATAAAAGAAAATACTATTAATTTATGGAATATTAATAAAATATTGTTTATTTTAAAAAACCATCAAAAAATGACAATTAAGCTTCAACTAAATTACATTTATGATTGTTTGTAAATCCATACATGTTGTACATGTTAAGAGAACATTCCTTATACTCTATAAAAATTATTGAAATGTACCTTGATTAGAAATAAAAAAAATTATTTTTATATTTTCAAATGGTATAAAATAGTTTACATAAATTAATTTTAAATGTTAAAAAAATTTCTGCTTTTTTTAGAATACCAGTTTTAGAAAAAACTGATTTCTCACTGAATAGAGAAATAATGTTAAATTTTCTTAAAAACAATTATCAGAAATTTTAACTATCAAACAATGAATTTTTTATAATATTATTGTTAAGTATATTGAGTAACAATATGATAATAAAATTAATTAGTTTTTTATGGATGGATTATAAGATATCATCATTGGAATCATAATCCTAAATAATCTCGATAAAAAATGGGATTGTAACAAAATACTCTTACCAATTTAAAAAAATTAAATCTTAATAAAAATGAAAAAATAACATTAAATGAAACATAGAATATCATTAAAATATATAATTCATGATATAACATTTCAATAGGGTATTATATACACCTCATAAAAGAGAAGAGGGGAAAACATGACATAAGTCTCAAAAAAGAAAATTGAGACAAATATCAACTACTACTTTGGTAATATTGAAACTGTAAACTAAATGAAAGATAAGGATCATAAACTTTTAGAGTAAATATCTACAACTTTTTTATAATAATCATAAAATAAATTAATTGGTTTCATATACACAACATAAGAATAATACTTGGGGAATATGACATATATCTTATGAAAATAAAAGTGAGATGAGAAGACTCAATTCATTGAATATATCTTGTCGTGTTTATCATTATATTATAAAAAAAATAAATATATTAATTATTTATATTCATCAGAACATATTTCATGGTTATTAGTTGTTTTTTTAACATATTATCATTTTATACAAAATTAATTAATTGATTGCATTTTCTATTGGATGTTTTGGATATATTTAGATTATGTGTCAAAAATGAATATGGTATGTTTTCTATGGTTAGTGAGGTTATTATTCTTAACATATAAATAATAATAATAATAACTAAATAATAATAATATTTACAAATTAATTATAATTTTAAATCACATCAGGAAATATTATTATGAAAAATGATTTACGTTATTATCATGGAAACGGTAGGCCATATGTACGCATGAGTAACATTTCAATTTTTCAATGATCATAATGGAAATAAGGTAAGTAATATTTTAACAATAAATAATTATAATTATATCATCTATAACATATAATTATATATATACATATATATTATTGTGATGTAAAAGAAATCACATCCCTTTTAAGAGGTGGAAGTCTATACATCAACAAACATTATTTTCAATTTTTTAGTGTGTGAAATGATTATAAAGAATATTATATATTATATATTTATAAATATAATTATGTTATTAACATCATAATTTTTTATTTATCTCATATATATTCATTATCTGTACTCTTATACCTTCCATGTAATGTGTTACTGAAAAATGATTCCCATCACTTCATGATGTGGAAGTCCACCGTACCCATGAGCGATGTTCTTGTATCCCCTATGGTATAAAATGTGAAATTGATTATATGACATAATTAATATTATTTATAGTTATGTTATAAATATAATATAAAACCATTATATCCATCATAATTCCTTACCTTGATAAATGGTAATATGAAAATAAATGAGATCAGTTTGTGAGGCGGTAGTCTGATGTACACACAAAAGATGATTACAAAACCTAGTTTTTAGAAATGAGAGTTGTTGTAGGTAGTAAATTTATAATAAAAATATCTTAGAATATTTACGATAATTTTTATATTATATAATCATTTTATAAGAATAGTTTAATGTGGTGTATAATGAAATAAGTCATAACTTCTCATTGATAAATGTAATTTTTTTGTAACTTCTCTTTGTTTAAAAAAAGTACCTTCCATGGATAGATTTATGCCAAATTTTTGGATAATAAAATGAGATGAGGGATTTTCTGAAATGAATTTTTTAGGTTTTTTACAATACAAATGGATTTATATATGTGAAAATTTTTGGGGATTGAGTGCCCTTTATAGACAAGGAGTGGAATTCTTGTAAATACTCAATAATATTAACTATTAGGAGGAAACAATTTGTTACGCCTCGACCCTAGTTACCCAGATTTGGTGCATTATTACATAATATTGTCATGATCACAAGGAAATCATGTCTCGAAAGACTGATTAGTTTAGTATCACTGGAAACAAGATTCATACATAAGTTCAACTTTACAACATGAAAATAAATACGACACGAATTTATTCCATTGGAAACATCCAACCCTCCTAGATAATTCCTGTAATTCAATCATAACTAACATCTTCATATCCGGGGAAATGAATCATACAAAAGGGGTGAGCTCAAATGATCAGTAAGGGTAAGCAACACAACAGAAGATAACATAAATATTAAGCATGGTGAATAATTGAAACCACATTCCTTTACCAATAATAAGCATGAATACTTTTATATTAGTAATATGATATGGGTAAATAATTTCATAATAAAACAAAATCATGAATATTCTACTAGTCTAATGACCACATGAACCATCAATATTATTTTCCAAGTGAGGGAATGTATAATGCCAGCCATTCTGAAACATTTTGTCAAGGCCTTGGCCAAGACATATAAAAATGATTAAGTCCTCGGCCAAAACCATATATAAAATTGGGGAATTCCTCGGCCAATTCCACATCTAGTTGTCTCATGAGACCTAATGATGCATTGAGGATCTATAGCGGGATCCACCCGTCACTTACTTAGTCCAATACATTCCACATATGAAAGGGTTTAAACATATCAAAAACATTCGTATTAAAACTAGTATAAGAAATGTAAATACCATAACCATAAACAATGAGTTGTATAAAAATAGCATATACATAGTCAAAAATATCACAAAACTTTCAATACAATATGGATGTTTTGTATCAAAATAAATCTACCTCAAATAAACTTAAAATCCATTAAAGGATGTTGACATAGATGAAATCAAAACACTTTTTAGAGAAATATCTCTTTCTATTTTGAAATCATTTAAGTGTAACATAATTATAAAGAAAACATTTATTTGTAAAATATTATTATAATATTGTAAAGGAAGCTTCGACAATTTTATAACGGCGGAAAATATCCACACTTGCCATATAAGTTAAAAAAAGACATTCTTTCCTAAATTTTGTCGAAGAGGCTAAAAAGGACATGTTTGGAAAATAAAAGAAATATTCCTTTATAAAAATCATATAAAAATTAAAACAAGGGTATAAATGACCTTAACCAATAGTATATAAAATATTAAGAATTTTTGTAAATACATTTTTAAGAAACATGGATGTGGATGATAAAGAGGTCCCAGTAGATAATATAAACAACCTCGGATAATGAAGAGATTGTAGAATTAACCCTTACCTTGTAATTTTCATTGGTCGAGGGTAGGTTAACCTCCTGTATAATGGTGAAATTGTTGTTATTAAATTATACAAGAATCATATACATTAATATGATATCATATATGATCTTGTAACATTTCTTTGTTAATAATATATTAGTATATATTGTCCTTTCGGGTGTTAACGAAATTGATTTACTTTATATTATTTGTTATGTGAGTCATATTTTTTATGTATGGGATGTATCTTATTTATATCCAGAATGATATCAAGTCTTTGAACATTATTTTTAATCATCAAATAAAAATTATTCTTGAATGGATACGATAGGGAATGAATCGCATCGCCTTCACGGAGATGGTAATCCGTACGTACACACGAGCGACAATATCATTATTTTGATATTAAAATAATATATAATTGGATGGTATATCATATATAAAGAATAATTATCAATTTATATTTATTATTTATATCAATTACACATCATTATTATACCCATCCAAATAATAATGTATTGAAAAACAATTACACCACGACGTGGAGATGGTAAGCCGTACGTATGCATGTATGGTGATATGTCATTCAAAGGATGGATAAAATAATGAATATCACTGTACCATATTTATAATGACATCAAATTATATAAAATATACTATTGTTATTATTTTATAATAGAAATAAAAAATAAACAATAAGTGGAAGAAGAAAAGAAATTGAAAGAGGGAGGGGAAATTATTACCTGTACATCAGGTTATTCCTTTTTATTTGATCAAAAGGGCTCCTTAAGTTGGCTTTATGACTAAAGGAAATCCTCTAGGATGAAGTGAGGGAATTTGAGACGATATTTGGGAAGGGTTTGGCTGAGAAAAGAGACTTTAAATGTGTTAATTAGAGAGAAGGTGGAGTGCCCTTTATAAAAGGGGTGAGGGGCACCTTAGGAAAATCTAGAAATATTAATTTATAATAAAATCATTTTAGGTTTATAATGGAATCAAAATATATTATTTAAAATATAAGGTGGTTATGGGTCGAAAGACACAAAATCAATTGGTTTTAGATAGGTTTGGGTCACTATATTAACCTTAACTTTTAGATTTAACTCTTAGGTAAATAGTTTGACAGTTACCATGCCTTTTTTTATTTTTATATTATATGGTTAATAATCTTAGTATATACTTCATAGATAACCCAACTGGTTCATTAATGATACACCTATCATTATATAAGTCCTTTGGCAGATCCATAGATTTTTAAGAATATTATATCCATTAATATTATAATATTGTTTTTAAAATCTCCTTTATGTCAATTTTTACACTATTTAATAATTGATTTTTGTTGAAGTCGTAAAAACTTTATTAATTATAAATAATATCATTTAATAAATCCTAACATGTCATATTAACCTAGAAAATATTTCGATGCCATCAAGAATTTAAAATTGTATTTATTGTAACATTTACAATACCATTTATTTGATTCTATCATTAATAAGGTAATTACTGCATCATCATTGTTTCCTAAATAAATTTAATTATTCTATGTCTAAACATTATAAATAAAATACCATTATGTAGGAAATCTTTTTATCTTTCTAATTAATATATTTAGCCAGAGAGATAACATGAATAACTCTATGTAAATATTGTTTTTCTAAACGATATATGATTATGTCATTTTTGTATAACTTTAACTTAATTAATATAAAGTGTCATTATCACTTACAAATGGATCCATGGTGTCCCAAAATCGACCCAAGGATGAACATGGTCGGAAATGTATCATCCAATAGGGTTATGAGACGTTTTAGGGTAGTTTAGTATTATTATAATATTGTTTTTTACCCTTATTTACCATATTTACCCTTTAACCATGTTAAATAAAACATTTTCCGAAGTAATTATTTAAAATGACTAAAAAAATATACCTATTTACACAATTTGGACCTCCTAATTCTAAATATAGAATCCATTTTTCTAAATTCAAAACACAGAAGTGATGTGTGATAGAACTTGAAGTTTCATAAAACACACACTACTGTATTATTCAAAGAAAAACGTACCATAGAAGCTTAGGGTGGTACATTATCCTATCATTAAAATAATTTTATCCTCGAAATTTATAGAATATTACTGCATAAAAATACTCTAGTGGTTCTTCATCATAAGTTTCTTGGGTTCTCATGTTCCCTCTTATATCTTATGGTTTCTCCATAGAATTTTTACCAGACGAGTAGTCTGGTTTCTCAGCACTTGTTCTCTTATATCAAGAACCTTGAAAGGCTCTTCTCAATAAGACAAATCAGGTTCCAATTCTAATTCCTCATAGGTAAGTACATGTATTGGGTTAGGCATGTATTTTCTCAATAGTGATACGTGGAACACATTGTGGACTTTGGAGAGACTCTGAAGCATTTCCAAATGGTACGCTACATCCCCAATTCATTCTATAATTTATAAAGGTCCGATGTACCTTGGACTCAATTTACCCTTCTTACCAAAACGTATAACACCCTTCCATGGTGATGCCTTCAAGAAATCATGATCTCCTACATGAAATTCCAAATCCTTCCTTCAGTTATCAGCATAGCTCTTTTTCCACTTTGAGCTGCCTTACTGTGGTTTTGGATTTCCTTCACTATTTACATCGTATCCTCCACCAGTTCTAGGAATATGAGTTTTCTTTCACCAACATTATCCTAACAGGTTGGTATGCGACATCTCTTTCCATATAACTCTTCATATGGGGCCATCTGAGTACTTGAATAGAAGCTATTGTTATAGGAAAATTCTACCAAAGGTAAATATTGATCCCACATACCTTGAAAGTCTAGTGAGCAAGATATCAACATATCTTTTAAGGTTTGAATAGTATGTTCTGATTTTCCATCAGTTTGGGGGTGGTAGGCAGTGCTCAAACGAAGTTCAATATCCAGGGCTTTCTGACGAATTGTCCAGAATATTGAATTTAAACATGGATCACAATCATAAACAATCGATAGTGGTACTCCATGAACTCTAACAACCTCATTGATATATAGTTTTTCCAATTTTTCAAGTGGTAAATCTTCTCATATTGTAAGAAAATGTGATGAATTGGTAAGACGATCAACAATGACCCATATTGCATCGTTCCTTCTAGGAGTCTTTGGTATTCCAATGAAAAAGTCCATCATAATATTATCCCATTTCCACTCAGGTATGGGAAGAGGTTGCCAGACTCCTGTCGGTTGTTTCCTTCTAGCTTTCACATGTTGACAAACCATGCATCTTGACACAAAATCAGTAATCTCCCTCATCATGTTGCCCCACCAAAAATGTTCCTTCAAATCTCTATACATTTTGGTTCTCCCAAGGTGTATAGAGAAATTGGAGCTATGAGCATAATTTAACAATTCCTTTTTTAGATCAGGTATATCGAGAACACAAAGTCTCTTCCCAAATTTCAAAATTCCATCTTCATACACAAAGTCACTCAATCTCCCATCATTCACATCTTTAATCTTCTTTTTAAACTCTTCATCACCAGTCTAAGAACTCTTTATCCTTTCTAGTAAAGATGGTTTGGAAACCATTTGAAAAAAGTATTGATGTTTCACCTTCCATGGTGATTCCCATATCCATCTTTACTAGATCCTTATATATAGGATCCTTTTTAACTCTCATATTGTTCAAAACTCCATAATTTTTTCTACTCAAATCATATTCCACCTAATTTGCCTTCTCCGGGTGGTAGTGTATAGTTCAATAATAATCCTTGAGTATTTCAAGCCATTTCCTTTTCCTCATGTTGATTTCTTTTGTTGAGAAAATATACTTCAAACTCTTGTGATAGGTATATATCTCACATTGTTCACTATAGAGACAGTGTCTCCCAATCTTCAAAGTAATGATTACAGCTGCTAACTCAAGATCATGAGTAGGATAGTTTTTCTCATGAATTTTCTACTATCGTGATGCATAGGAAATTACTCTATCATTTAGCTTAAGGACACAACCAAGTCCTTTCTTTGATGCATTACTATAAATAACAAACCCATCCTTCCCTAATGGTAGAGTCATAATACGGGCATTGAATAATCATCTCTTCTGTTCTTCAAAACATTCTTTACACTCTTTGATCAAACAAATTTAACCCCTTTACATGTGAGCTTCATTAATGGGTTTTTTAATCAGGAAAAATTCTGGCCGAAACGTCGATAATGACCTGCTAAACCAATAAAATTGCGTACCTTAGTTAAACTCGTTGGTGCTGGACATTCTTGGATTTCTATTATCTTAGAAGGATCAATAGAGATTCCATACATGGAGACAATAAGGCCATGAAAAGAAATCTCCTAAATTCAAAATTCACACTTTATAAACTTCCCATATAATTCACGTCTTCTAAGAGTCTTTCAGATAATGCACAAGTGATTTTCTTGATCTTCATTGTTTTAGGAGTTTTCCAAGATGTCATAAATAAATACCACCACAAAATCATCGAGATATTCTTTGAAAAGTCTATTCATTAGATCCATGAATATAGAGGGTACATTAGTTAATCAAAAAGGCATTACTGTAAACACGTAATGCCCGTACCTAGTTCCAAATGATTCCTTCGGAATGTCATCCATCTTTACACACAACTGATGGTATCTAGATCGAAGGTCAATCTTTGAAAATTATTGAGCTCCATGAATTTGGTTGAATAAATCATCAATGCGATGTAGGGGATACCTGTTCTTTATTGTTATAGCATTGATTTCCCTGTAGTCGATACATAACCTTATAGATCCATCTTTATTCTTAAAAAAAAGGACAGGGGCTCCCCATGGAGAAACACTAGGGCGAATAAATCCCTTATTACTCAATTCCTCTATTTGTTTCTTTATTTCCACTAATTCTACAGTTTTCATTCTAGAAGGGCTCTTCAATATGGGCCTTTATCTAGGAATTAAATCAATGGAAAATTCAATTTCATGTTCTGGAGGATGTCGAAGTAAATATTCTCGAATCACATCAACATATTCATTCACAATAGGTACATCCTCTATTTTAACATTACTTTCCTCACCCACAGTTATACAATTCTCTTACTCTCCAATAATTGAACTTAGTTGAGCTACTGGGGGTGGATCTAGATAAGAATAAGGTGGTAACAATTCTGCTCTAAAGATAAGGTGTTCTTTATCATCAACATCAAAAATATTAACCTATTTCATTTTACAATAAATCTTTTCATCATGGTATGAAATCCAATCCATACCGAGGATTATGTTAAATTCAATCTTGGGTATGATGATGAGGTCAGCAGATAAAGAACATTTATATGCTCTAATGGGAAAGGATTAAAAAATATTTGTTGCGATGATACTTCC
This sequence comes from Viscum album, assembly GCA_963277665.1. NCBI lineage: Eukaryota > Viridiplantae > Streptophyta > Magnoliopsida > Santalales > Viscaceae > Viscum > Viscum album. The sequence continues at coordinate 555,733,940 of OY728126.1, read as the reverse complement.
CTTAGGAGTTTTAAATGACAAATCCCTTGTTAAATAAAATTAGAAATATCTAATTTTCTTAGAAAACTAGGAAGATATGAAACAATGAGGTGATCTAGAATCAAATACAGCATTTTCTAAACTTGAGGAAACCATTAAATTACCTGCCACCACATCATTCAGAGCTTCTACCTTAGAAGAAGTGATAGTATAATCTTGGCCTTGATCCATTAGCCTTTTCTGAGGTAAGTTTCTCTGACGGTTAGGACATTAATTTGCATAATGTCCCATCTCCTTGAAATTGTAGCATTGAACATTAGCAGCATCCCTCTTTCCCTTAAAATCACCAGCAATATGGCCTTTATGTCCAAATTTGTAGCATACTCATTTTACTTTTAGACAGGAACCTGGATGGTTCCTTCTGCAATTATCCCAGGGTGGAAATTCAATTCTTCCCTTCTTCCATGTTTCCTTATTTCCTTTCATGGAGTGTTCAACAGATCTCTTCTTCTCTTGCTTTGATTTAAATTCATAAGACCTTGAGAATTCATTTTCTGTCTTGATATCACACTAGACAATATCTTCAAATGATGAGAAGGATTGTGATACTACTCCTCAACAGTGAAATGGTTTTAATCCATCAATGAAACGATCAATCTTTCTTCTTGGGTTACACATATAATTTTCTTCATGCCTCGCTAACCTTGTAATGTTAGCTTCATACTTTTCTATATTCTCATCTTCTTTTTTCCTCAGACTAAGAAATTGTCTTTCCATATCTGCTCGATGGTCATGAGGAAAGTATTTTTATAAGAAAATTTCTTAAAACTTCCATTCCATATTTGATAATTTCCCATCATCCTTTGTATTTTTAGTCAATGAACACCACTGATCAACATCTCTAGTGAGGTGGTCAACTACCATGAAAACATTTTCCCTTTCATTACTCCCCAAGTCATGGAATATTTTTTCTAAAGAATTTATCCATTGCTCAGTTAATAATGGATTTTTACTCCCAATTAATGTTGGTGGTTGTTTCCCCATGAAGCAATTTAACATTGATCCTCCACGCTGCGGATCAGGGTGCTCTATATGGGTAAGGTTATTATTCATAACCTGATTGAGTTGTCCCAGTATGGTGAAAAGCTGATCAACACTAGTTGTATCACAAGCTCCACTATAATTATCTTGAGTAGGAGGGAAATACCTACTTGGAGTGGGTGCATTGATATAGTTTCCATTCATTCCACTAGGCGGTATATCTAAACAATGGAATAAACTAGATTATTTTATGAATCAAAATACATAATTCCAAACTTCTAAAACACTTAACATAAATTGAACAGTTTATGGATATAATCCATAATCATAAAAAAATGGTTTCTTTGGGGAAGTATATACTCATAAACCCTTCATAATGGTTTGTATAGAAAATGAGAATTATCCTAAGCATATCCCCTAGGAGTGTTCGTAACCAAGAGTGTAGCAAGGCCCATTGTCGTGTACCCATTCCCATTCGAGTCTAGCTCAATTCAGTGTTTTCGAGTTTTACCCCTAGGTACATATGTGCCAGATCCTCCTCTACCTGCTCGTATCCAGACAGAGATGTATTGTTTGGAGAACTCAAAAAATCTCTACAATACCAAAATTCTAGGAAGTTCTTATATACTATTCCACACAGTCTATCTTAGGGCTATGAGCTGTAATCAGAGTTTATCTAAATCTAGATTCTAAGGTTTGTACTAAAATTCCTCTAATACCAACTGTAATGCCCCAACCCCAGTTACCTAGAGTCAGTACAATATTACATAACATTGGCTTGATCACAAGGAAATCATGTCTCTAAAGACCGATCATTTCAGTATCATTGTAAATAGGATTCATACTTAAGTTCAACATTACAACTTGAAATGAAATACAACACAAATTTATTCCATTGTAAACATCCAAGCCTCCTAGATAATTCCTAAAAATCACTCATAACAAACTTTTTTGTATCCTTGGAAAATGAAACATATGAAAGGGGTGAGCTCAAAGGTTCAGTAAGGGTAAGAGATACAGTGGAATATAACATAAATATTAAGCATATGGAATAATTGAAACCACATTCCTTTACCAATAATAAACATGAATACTTTTAATGCAAGAATATGATCTAAGTAAATAATTCCATAATAAAACATAATCATTGGTATTCTACTAGTCTAATGACCACATTAACAATCAATATTATTTTCATAATGAGGGAATGTATAATTCCATACATTCTGATACATTTTGGAAAGGCCTTGACCAAGATGTCTAAAAATGATTAAGGCCTCGGAGAAAACCATATATAAAATTGGGGAAGGCCTCGTCCAATTCCATGTCTAGTTTTATCCTGAGACCATATGATGCATCTCAGAGCTAATGCGGGCTCCACTCATCACTTACTAAGTCCAATACATTCCTCATATGAAAAGGTTTAAAAATATCATAAAAATTCTTATTAAAACTAGCATACGAAATGTCAATAATTTAACCATAAACCATGAGTGGTATAAAAATATCACATCTAGTTTCTAACATATCACAAAAACTTCAATACAATTTGGATGTTTTATATCGTAATAAACCAACTTCAAATAAAGTTAAAATCCATCAAAGGATGTTGACATAGATGAAATCAAAACTATTTTTAGAGAAATATCTCTTTCTATTTTGAAATCATTTAAGAGTCACATAATTATAAATAAAACATTAATTTTGAAAATATCTTTATAAGCTTATAAAGGAAGATTCAATAATTTTATAATGGCATAAAATAACCGCACCTATCGTATATGATAAAAAAAGACATTCTTACCATAATTTTGTCGAAGAGGTTAAAAAGGACCTTGTTTGGAAAACGACAGAAATATTACTCAATAAACATCTTATAAAAATTAAAAAAAGGGTATAAATGACTTTAATCTATAGTATATAAAATATTATGAATGTTTTGATATATATTTTTAAGAAACATGGATGTGGATGATAAAGAGGTCCCAGTATATAATATAAACAACCTCAGATAATGAATAGATTGTATAATTAACCCTTACCTTGTACTTGTCCTTGGTTGAGGGTAGGTTAAACTCCTTTATAATGGTGAAATTATTGTTATTAAATTATATTTGAATCATATACATTAATATTATATCATATATGATTTTTTAACATTGGTTTGTTAATAATATTTTAGTATTATTGTCGTTTCCAGTGTTAACAGATTCGTTTTCCTTTATATTATTTGTTATGTGAGTCATATTTGTCATGGATGGGATGTATATTATTAATATGCAGAATGATATCAAGTCATTAAACATTATTTTTAATCCTTAAATGAAAATTAGTTTTGAATGGATACGATGGGAAATGAATCTCATTGCATTCGTGGAGACGATAATCTGTACGTACGCATGAGCGACAATATCATTATTTTGATATAAAAATAATATATAATTGGATGGTATATCATATATACAGAATAATTATAAATTTATATTCATTATTTAAATCAATTACACATCATTTGTATACCCATCCAAATAATAATTCATTGAACAACAATTACACCACGACGTGGAGACGGTAAGCCGTACGTACGCACGTATGGTGACATGTCATTCAAAGGATGGATAGAATAATGAATATGGATGTACCATATTTATAATAACATCATAGTATATATTATATATTGGAGTTATTATTTTAGAATGGAAATAACAAAGAAAAAAGAAGTCGAAGAAGAAAAGAACATGAAAGAGTGTGGTGAAATTATTACCTCTTCTTCGGGTTATTTCTTTTGATTTGATCAAAAGGGCTTCTTAAGATGGCTTTCTAAATAATGTAAGGCCTCTAGGATGAATTGAGGGAATTTTAGAGGATATTTGGGCTGGGGTTGGCCGAGCCAAAAGGCTTTGAAGGTGTGAATTAGAGAGAATGGGGAGTGCCCTTTTATAAGAGGGGTGAGGGGAACCTTAGGAAAAGCTAAAAATATTATTTTATATTAAAATAATTTATGGTTTATTATCGCTAAAAAATTGATTATTTAAAGGATAAGGTGGGTATGGGTCGAAAAACACTCATAAAATAGGTTTTATACAGGTTGGGTTCACTATATTAAAATTAACATTTAGATTTAGCTCTTAGGTAAATAGTTTGACATTTACCATGTCTCTTGGTATTTTTATATTATATGGTTAATAAAAATACTATATACATCCAAAAGAACCCCATGTGGTTAATTAAGGATAAAAATATCATTATATAAGTACTTTGGAAGAACCTTATATTTTTAGGAATATTATATCAATTAATAATATAATATTTGTTTTAAAAACTCCTTTATGTCAATTTTGACATTATTTAATAACTGATTTTTTTAAAGTCATAAAATGTTTATTAATTCTAAATAAATTAATTTAATAAATTATAACATGTCATATTAACCTAGAAAATTATTTTATGGCATAAAACATTCATATTATAATTATTTTAACATTTAAAATACCATTTATTTGATTCTTTCATTAATACTGTAATTACTGCATCATCATTGTCTTGTAAATAAATTTCATTATTCAATGTATAAAAATTATAAATAAATTACTATTATGTAGTAAATAGTTTTATATTTCTAATGAATATTTATAGTTGAAGGGATAACATGTATAACTTTATGTATAAATTGTTTTTCTAAAAGATATATGCTTATGTCATTTTTGTATTTAATTTAACTTAATTAATATAAAGTGTCATTATCACTTACAAGTGGCTCAATGAGGTCCTAAAATTGACCCAAAAAAGCCCATGGTCGGACATGTATCATTAAACAATGTTATTACACGTGTTAGGGTAATCTAATATTATTATAATATTATTTTTTACCCTTATTTACTGGATTACCCTTTAACCATGGTAAATAAATTATTTACCAAAGTAATTATTCAAAATGTATAAAAATAAAAGTTACCTATTTAAAAAATTTGAACCTCCTGATTCTAAATATGGAATCCATTTTTCTAAATTCAAAATACAAAAGTGGAAGAAATTAATTTAAAATTAATTCCCATTGTTAAAATAGAAAGTGTGTTTTTAAGAAATAATAACTATCAATAGATCGACACTTGCATATGTCCAGTTTAAATCTGAAATTATGTCTAATGCCCAACATTGGATTAAATGGTAAAAATATAATCTAATTATACTTTAAAACCAATCAAATTCATAATTTATCACTATTAATTATTTCGATTAAAAAAGTTTTTTTTAATTAAAATTTAGTAATTTTCACTATTCATCAAAATATGAATGTTATCAGAAAAGTACCAAAAAATTCACCCTAAGCTAATTTTGATATTACGAATCTAAAAATTAAGTCCATTTTGAAAGATAAAATGTATAAATTTTTAAAAAGTGGGTATTAATATTTATAACGGCTAGTTTGATTTGTTGTGGTGTGTGTTAGAACTTGAAGTTGCGTATAACACACACTACTGTATTATTCAAAGAGAAGCATACCGTGGAAGTTTGGGGTGTTACAAAATTACACAAAGATAATCATCAATTGAAAAATAAAGTTATTTATGGACTCTATGTTTGAGGAATATCTAAACCACTAAATCAAAGACAATATTTAAATGTTTTCTTCCATAACACCAAAGTTTTCTTATTTTTTTCCTTTCAGATTCTCATTATGGTAACTAGTTTTCTAGAATGTGAAATTTATCCATTAAGAGTAAATTAAAGTTAGAAATATTATATAATTTAAAACCACTTATTATATTTATATAATCATATTTATTAAACAAAAATAGTATTTTTTTGAAAATTAGTTTTAACGCAATAGCAGGTAATGTGAAAAACATTATTTTAACATTTACTGTGCTAATAGAGTTTTCATTAGTTAAGTGTCAATATGTTCTTTATAAAAGAAAAACTTGGTCCATTAATGGAAAATATGTTATAGTTTTTTTACATTTTTAAATCACTTGGAAGAACAACGTATTTTTATAATTTTAAATCAATTAATAAATTTTCATTTATTATAAAATTACATTAATGTCAATTTTGAAATTATTCATTTAATTTGAATATTCTAAATATAAATAAAATTATTTAATTCTAAGGTATTATGTTAAAAATAATTAATAATTATATATTTTTCTATAATAATAATGTGACATATTAATACACTAAATTAATTTCAATTAGAATATTTTTACTATCATTTATTTCATTTAATTTCTAACGAAATGATTATTTGGTTGTTGTTTATCAAGTATTCTATATAATTATTATATATATATATATAAATTAATGACAAATTATTATGATTAATACATATCATTTATCATTAAAAATGATATATATAACTGAACACATGTTGTTTTTTCAACATCGCAAATATTTGTAGAAATTAAATGGAAAAATATTTTTTCCCTTTTTTATTAATTATGTTTTTATATGGGTCACTTTCGTGGACTAGTGTCCCAAGTACTCATAAAAATATATCCCAAGACCATTAGGGTCTAAATATGTCTATAAAATGGGTTTTAGACAATTTTCTGCTGTTTTTCCTTAAGATTAACATTTAATCACTTGGCAAACACATTTTTACCATAACCATTTCATTAAATTTATTAATTTTCACTAATCACAATGAAAAAAATGTGTTCTTATTTTTAGAAACTATATATTATGTTGATTAAAAATATTTAATTCATTTTTTTCAAATTCAATTCACTGAAGTTGAAAATATTAATTTAATATTAATCCCACAGATGTGGTGAGATATTGGGTTTTTAAGAAGAGTAATCTTTTTAAAAAGGATGATTCTATTTTAAATCAATTATGAATAATTATCATTGAATGAAACTCAATTAAAAATTAATAATAAATTATCATGAAATTTAATTTAAAATATCATAATTTTTATTTATTTAGATTAATTAAAAATGAGAAACAATATTTATTTTAATTTTTTTAATATAATCTATTTAAAATAAAAAACAAGCTTATATGGAAAAACATTATAAATTTGATTCAAATGTAATTAAGTAGATTAAATTAAAATAATTAAAAAATAAGTTACATTAAAACTTATTCCAATACAATTGGTACTTTTAAATTAATTAATTTACTTAAAAGAGAAGAATTTTTATGAAAATAGATATATTTCATTATAGAATGAAAATCACTAATTTTTTAAAAATAAAAAAATTTAACCAAAATAAAATTTTGATATCCTAATTCTAAAAATGAGAATCATTATATAAAATAATGTTTTTAAAATTTCCAAAAAATTATTATAATATTTTTTCAAGAAAAGAAATAATTTTTTTGAAGAAAATATATTTTTCAAAGAATATAATTACTCTAATAAAATTTTAATGATTATTTGCTAATAATTTTACTATATATTATATTGAGTGATATATATATATATATATATGTCATAAGTTAATTAATAATATTCATGCTCTCCCATTTAATGTCTATTTTATAATGGTAATATGTATCATGGGACATTAAAGATCAGTTCTGCATCTTGAATACGTTATCAAACATAAAAATATAGTGGTTGTTTGTAATGAAAGATAAGATGTGTGTTGTAAGTAACCCAAGATAGAATCTGGTTTTTATGTCCTTTATGATATCTAAAATAATTTTATTATTTGAAATTCTTGGGGATTTAAAGCCTCAAAACCATGATGCATCATTTCAATCCACCCCATCACTCCCCACACAATTTTCATCTCATGTATAAAATCAAAAATTGATATAATACTTACTGCATAAACTATAACATTATTTTTATATAATTTATAGTAAATCATGATTTCATAATCCTTTATGAATTTCATTGACATCCACCATCAGAAGATCAATTATAGAATGGAAAAAGAATATGTTAAAACATTGTGATTTTAAAAAACAATAATTTACACATCAATGAAATGGTGGCATAAATTTTAGAGGAAAACAATTTTGGAAATGTCAAAATAATTGGTGTTGTAGTTATTATTTTGTGATTTTAATTTTTGAGACCTATAATAGAAGAATCCCCTTCTACTATACCAAAACATATCCAATCTATATATGTGTGAATTTCATAAATCCCCAAACATAAATCCTTCCCATTGAAAATATATAATAATATAGATTAAATGATTTAATTTGATGTACTAAATGTATGTATTAAAATTATTAGTTTACATGAAATTCAAATCTTTCCTAGGAGAGTCTCACAAAAGAGTCAGAATCTATTATAATTGTGGGGGAAAACATCATGTAAAAACCTGGAGGGCCCTAGATAATAAAAAAAATACTACATTCAGTAGGGATAAATAAGAAAAATATACATTTTTTTGAAGGATCAATAACCACTACCAAATAAGGTACAACAATCCCTGTTAAATTAAAATCACTAGTCTAAATCGTAGAGTTAAAGAAAATTCCAAACTACTAATAAGCCTTATGAACATATAAATGGGATCAAAAGTGCTCTGTATGGTCTTATACATAAATTGAATAGACTATTATTCAAACACTTAACCTCACCACAAACCATTTGAGAAACTAATTAAGTACACAGTTGATTTTCCCACAAAATGTGCTCCTATTTTTGTGACATAAAAATGTAATTCTAGAAAGATATAGTTACCAAAAAAATATTTGAAGAAACTATTTAGAATAACCTCATATTTCACATGGATGAGAGAATATTATAATTCAAAGGTGGGTCATGCAGTCACCCAAAGTGAATGGTGGTGAATTAGCGGTGAAATCTATGTTACCGATTATATAAAACAAAAAATATTTCTATATTTATGTTAATCAAACCATTTTTATTAGTTAAGATATATGTATCATTAAAAAAATTTACTCACAGTTTCACCTTAATGAAATATAGATGATATAAGTAAAGAATCACACATATAACTTAGTAAATATTTAATATTATTTTTCAAATAAATATAATTTTTTCAATAACTTGTGTGAAATAAAACAAAACGTTTAAAAAAATCACACAACACTATTAAATTATTATTATTTAATTGGATAATGATCACCTTGCCTTAGGCTTGGTTGGTATTATCTGAAACAACAAATTATGAAATGTATATGGTTTATATATGTAAAATGATAATTAATTTTTTATCAATTAATTATAGATGAAACTAAAAAAAATAAAAAAAATAGATGCTTCTCAAAAAAAGTTAATTTATGCACCAAATGTGTGTTTATCTTAATCAATTAATTTTTCCACTATTGGTAAATTATATTAAGGAAATGTATATATTATATATTCAATAATATTTTTTTCTTTCATCTAATATTTTTTAGGCATGAGATAAGAAGAAGTTTAATTTAATTCTAACAACAATAATTTTCTAAAATGTTGTTTCAAAACATTTTTCACACATATAATATAGTTTTTTTTGATTTTTTAGAAATTCATTGGAAACAAGTTAAAAACATATTGTAAATCAAAATTTAAATGTTATTATTGAGTGAAATGTTGTGAATTTTTATAAAAGATTATTTTTTCAGTCAATATTTACAAATACCGATTTCTTTTAAATATTGTCCAATTATTTAATGAATTTTATAAAATATATTTTTTTAAAAATAGGTTTCAAAGGAGACATTATATATGATATAGTATTATTTTCCCAGATTATGCCATTGGTGTAAATTTTAAGTTAGATTTTGATATAAAAATATTATATACATAAGAAAACTTATTGTTTGGAAATACACTTTTTTATGGGTTTTCAAGATTAATATTAATTTAAATTATGAAAAATTGCTGAATTTACCATGAAAAAATGTATTCCGCATTTTTAATGAGAATAAAAGATAACAAAAAATAAATCAATTTTTTTGAAATAATGAATACTAGAAATAGTAAAAATCTCTTACAAGAGTTAAGTTTATTACAAGTTTATTAGTGATTAAACTAAAAATATATGGGTTTAAATGAAATGAAAATTTATAAAACACTATTGGATGGTTTTATTTAGTCCATAAAATTGTATAATATTAATATGAGACATTTGGGATCCATTTTTCATGGAATGTGGATTAATTATATTTTAAAACATTATAAAATTACAAGTGTTCCACTCACCTCAGTTAGTAAAGGACACCCCTCTACAAGAATCTACACTAATAAATATCCTTATATATATGAGAAAATAACAACCCATATTACATTATTACATCCCTCCCCCTGACCTGGAGTCATTGGTTATTTCATAAAACAATCATATAAAGGATTTAGTTACAAACTTGAAAAGGTTATCTGTGGAAGCGGTATAGTTCTTAACCTTGTGATTTCCTATTTATTTCAACTTTTACATAGGTAAAATCATCATATAATATTCTTAAATAAAAAGTATGTATGTTACATATTATTATATGACATTATGTTTATTGAATAACCTATATTCACATCCATATCCATCAAATGGGAAACGAAATCATCATTTAGGTGTACGAAGGAACACTGTTTCCAGAACCAATGTAATTCCTTTTCCATAAAAACATCTCAAAGATAGATATAATGTTGTATTTAATGTTTATATATGAAATTTAAAACCCAATTATAATTATAGAATTATAATATCACTCAATTATTCTTATATTCTCATCCTTTTTAAAGTAAAAATGTTGCTCATGTGTACGTGTGGACTCTCTCTTCCAAGAAGCAATTTGAATTTTGTTTCATTTATTTTTTAAATGGAAGATATTAATGATAGATTTTATGAATATATTTGATATATATGACTTACCTATTACACTATAAAAAATAATTACTATTTTTTTCTATAATTTTTAAAAATGAAAATATCATTCAAACGTATGTACGACATACCATATCCATGGATGGCATAATTTATTTTTCTATCTATAACTATTATAAATTTATATAAATATTTTTATTTTCAAGATAGATGATATTTTTATCATGTATGAAATTTTTTAGATTAAGGAATTATTTTAAATGATTTTGTACCAACCCTACTAATACCAAACATTAATGAAAAAAGCAGTTATCATCTATAACAATGAGTTGTTGACAAATTAAAATAAATGGATGAAAAGATTTCATAATTAAATTGTACATGGTGTGAAATATATGTGTATATTTATATAATATATCTATACAAATCATATGTTTTTTATTGAGGAGGTTCAATTGTGTTATAAAAATGTCCTAACATAAGGTAAGTGACTCTTTTCTAACTGTTATTTCTGTGAGACACATGCCATATTCACAACTTGTATCATTTTTGTGGTGTATATAATAAAAATTAATTTATTCAATGATTATTATCATGAAAATTTTGGGGATATTAGTCTCCATGTAATGGTCTATTTTTTATTATCTTTTGAACCTAATGTTACAAAAGTTGTATGGTATATAGCTTTCCATCCAATTTTAATTGAGATTGTTTATATATAATTTATTTTGAGGAGATTATATGAACCTTATCTGATAAGAAAATTTAATTTTATTATAAAATATTTATATATTTTGATCACATGTATTCCATATATTTTCCTCTCCTTAAGAACAATGGAGACCAACATATTTATTTGGATATAAATCACACTTTTGTATCTCTTTGATCCAAAATATTTTCACTTACATGTCCATGTTTTTGAAAATGGTTTTCATGATTGATTTTAAAACTCTAAAATTAATTATTAAGGTCATTTTAAAATATGTTTTATTCTAAATGATATTTTTTAAATGAAATATTCTTTTAGATTTTTAAACAAGGTATCATTGACTATTTACCAAAAATGTGAAATGATGTTTTTTACGTGTATAAAATGAATTGACATTTCCACCATGATGGAAAAATGATACATTAATTATATTTTTACATTATTATTTTAAACAAAAGTTTTTCAAAAATATAATGCGACTTTTTAGTTAGTGAACGTTGATTTTGAAAGTGGGGATGTTATTTTCCACAAATGCCTAAATGATATTTTAATTATATTTCTATTCATAAATGATAAATATAGTTGAAGATACTTATTCTATATAGGATATATAACCCATGGATATAATAATTTTTTCTTATATATATGTTCAGATATTATGATGACATGGTGTTTATGAAACCAATTTCTATTATATAGGTTATTCATTGATAACAGTTTTATTAAACCCACTTATTTTTCATATTTTATGATATATTGATTATTTTTGTTTCATGTGTCACAAATAAATAAATATTTCATTATTTATTGAGTTGGAAAAAAATCATATCACCTTTCAATACATTGGGTATAGTGTTATATCTTATGTGATAATAATTGGAAACTTGTTGATGTGCTTGATAAATTATTAGAAACGAGCCAATGTGTTTAATCCACTACAGATGCATGTGATGATATTAGTTTTTTAATGATATAAACAAATATCATGAATTCCAACTCCTCTAGGATATGTTTATTTCAATATTAAGCTATAAATGAAATTTATTTTATATATAATTTTGTGTTATGCTTTTATAACATGAAAATATGGTTTGTGATTGATTAATAGTGATTTAAATTTCTATTAAGTCATTTATTAAGATATAATAAAGCATTATTCTATGAATCAGGTTCATGATTTATGATATATTGTGTATATATATTGTATGTTATCCTCATAATCTCACACCTTTAAACATAATATTTACCTTCAAAAGATCATCGATATATATCACCATTTTATACTGTCAATGAGAATTTAATAACACTGTTTATTATGTTTACATTAACTTGGTAATGAATAATGGTTTTATATATGGTAATCAATATAATTGAACTATTTGGGAAATTTTTTGTTTAATATATTTATGACCATTCAAGAAATAACATGATTTTGTATCTAGCCTCAAAATACACTAATGATTTATTATTCTTAATTCTTTATTGGTGAAATTAATTTAATACTAATAAACTTGGATGTAATATTTAGTTTTTATGATCCTAGGTACTTATAAAAATTATCATTTTATAGGGTTGAAAATTAGTATGGGAACCTAAATGCCTTCCCCCATGACTCATATCAGCCCATTGATTCTTCCAGTAATCATCTTTTCATCAATTACATGTGAATAGTATTTATATTGAATCCCATAGCTGATCATTCTCCAAACAAATATTTAGTTATTTCCAAATAGGTATATTACTAAATCCCATATTATTAGAATGTATTTCATACAAAACACTATCCTTAAGAAAGGTGTGACACTTTGTCAAATTATATTAAATGTTAGTTTATAATGTTTAACCTAATACTCCATACAAATGTTCTATCTGATGAACTATTTATATTTATGGTGAAATTCCATCTAGTTTTCCTTAACTATGTGGTGCATTATTTTTTAACATTTAGTTTATATACTTTATGAATACTCTATTTCATAAAATTGTATGAAAGATCCATTCAATATTTCTAATATATAAAATCTATCTCTAATTATCTGAATAGTACCTCTGTTTGATGCCAATGATAGAAACATCTATTGAGTAATTTGATCGAAATCTCTACCAAGATATTTTTTAACCTAAAAATTATCTACCTAAAAAATCACATCTCTAAATAGGTCCATAATAAATATTATGAAAAAAATTCAAATTAGAAACCAAATAATCACCCCAAAAATGTTCTATCCATTTTCCCCATCAAGAAGTGTCCATATGAAACACTATTTCATAGTATATTATATTACAACAATTTCACCACCCGTCACTAATTGACTTACAATATTTACATATTTATGTAATATCTAAAATATAACTTCTCAAATCATGGATCCAAATCAATATATGGTACTTTTATTCGACATAAATACGAAATTCAGTTAGGAATTTTACTAATATAAACTCTATAGAGTTTCATATTTTTTATAAATTGGAACACTATTAAGTAAAATTTAATCTATACTATATTATATATATTAATTCATAATAGAACATGAGGGATACCATATTAATTTCTTGCTTACAAATTTTTGAAAAGTTTAATATTTGTCTTATCTAAATCACACCGGACACATTTAAATATATGTAAGGTCCTCTTAAATCCATATAAATTCTCTATATATTCCATCATTTATTGAACAATATTATTTTCATAAACTATGGAACATGTTAAAACCTTTTCATTTCATGTGGAAAATATTCTAATTAAAAATTTAGTATATCAACATCATGATTTTGTAAATTATAATGTTATGTAATGATTCTTAGAAAAAATCTATTTTGGAAATGTCTGTCTGATTACATCATTTAATATTATCAAACTAAAAAATGATTTTCTAATCATTATTACACATCTAATCTATTATTGATATTCATTATTAGAAATTTTGGTCTGACTGATCAACATTTCTTTATCAGGTATCATTTCTTTAATTCAGACAATATAAAACACATATAAGAAGTTTTCTTTCTAATGGACATTTATACATTTGTTTTTAAAATATAATTCTATAAAAAAATTCATCTAATTGACTTAATTAATCATTTCAACATAAAATATATCAACAATAGATCTTTATTTATCTTCTAACAAATCTATAATCATTTAACATATTGAAATCTTTTCTTTCATAAATTTATCTTCCTCTATTTTTCCACTTTATATTGACTGAGGCTTGTCATACATGGTTATTACATCATTTTAGATAAATATTAATTAAATTAAAAAACCCCTCCTGAAAACCATAACAGAATAGTTCCATTGGAAACATAGAGCACAACCTTCAAATATTGTGAAATATCTTCATTTTTTTCAACAAAGATCTTTCCATTTTATACACATCATAGACATACCCTATATAAAACCATTTTTCATAACTTATTGAAAATAAAAACATTAAATGGTAATATTAGATGCTCATTAAGGATGATAAAATTTCATATCAATCTATTATGATATGAAATCATAAGATAATCCTAATGATTTGTGATAAAGATCATAACATAAATAGTTCACACCACAGTTCATGAAAAAATATTGGTAGTTTATAATAAAAGAATCCTAAGAGTATAAAATTTCATGATATGTGTGTAAATAAAATTTTAATATAACATATATTTTTGGAACACACATAATAATAGAAATTATTATGTCATGTTTAACCACAGAGAAATTTGTAACAAGTTAGGCGTGGGATAACAACCAATGTACCTACATCAGGATCGGGAAACCACACATGTAACCTTTTTTTGGGCTTAGGATAACCACCCATGTACCCTTATTTTTTTAGATTCCTATAAACTCCCACAAACCCACCTTTTTGATGATGGCCTAAAATCCCATGCACCCACTTTTTTGGTCTTTTATAACAACTCGTAATCCCCCTAATGTCCTAGAATTTTTATCATTACCCAATTCATTAGATATAGATATGGGTCCCACCCATCACATAATGAATTTCATACACATGTTCTCTAGAAGATCATAAAACATTCATCATAAAATAATTCCTGAAATGAAATGGGTTTCATAAACATATCATCATATCATAACCCACAAAAAAGATATAAGTTTCATAATTATTTCATTATAACATAACCCATGGAAAAGTACCATGTTTCATAAGGATTTTTATCATTATATAACCCCTATTAGATAAATAGGTCTAATAAGAACCTTTAATTAATAAATTTATTAGATAATGAATAATAATCTAATCCTTGGATCATATACCCAATAAATCATAAGTTATATCCAATAATTTAATGTTAGATAGAATATGATTTTTAAAGTTAAATCACTCATTAAATTTCTTGGGTAATATATATTCTCACTGAAAATTAAAATTTCAAACTAGAATTATTATAAATGTACATTTCATAGAAAATTACTATGAAAACAAATAATGAAATCCATAAAAATAATTTAAATAATTTTCGATTGAAAATATCTATCCTTCATTAAAAAATAATTTCTGAAAAATAAAACACATTCTCTTGGAAATAATTTATTTAAAATCTATTTAATTTTTAAATCAAAAAGGAAATAAATTATTTTAAAAAACAACGAATACTTGAAAATGATGCTTGAAATCATTAACCAGTCATGGTATTGGGTAATAGTGTTTATGTTGTGCGCATTATAGTTGATGATTCCTTTCAAATTTTAGGTAAAATCCAAACATTAATAAAGATTTCTTTCAAAACATTTTGAAAAAATTCAAACAAGCATAAAAAAACTTCAAAAAAGTTTTTGAAAAATGTTATTTTTAATAAAAATATTTTAAAGTCATTGTTTTGGATAAAAATGTTTTCTTCCAAAAATTTGATTTTTCTAAAACCATTCTTTTTGAACCCATTAAAACATAAAGAGAAGAAAATGAAGGTAAAACACATATTGTCATGGAATAACCAAAGGACAAGAAAATTCATTAGTTTCATGAGAGGTGGATCATAAAATTTACCATTGGAAACATAATCATATTAAATCCCATTAAATGATGATATTGTAACATAAAATCCTTACCAGTTAGGTAACATTGAAACGTAATACCCATGATAAAATAAAATTAAATGGAATGAAAAATATCACGATGATAAATAAATTTAATATAGTTCCTATAGAAGGATATTTATATAACTTTTTTTTTGAAATAACATAGGATTTTAACATAAATACTAACTTAGAGAAGTAAAATTGAGACAAAAATTTCATAACACCTTTCAAACTTTTCAACTATAAACCACATTAATGCGAGATCCTCAAATCGATATTTAAGTCAAAATAATTTTCAATATATTCATTATTAAAAAAATCCATGATTAGTATAAAAAAACATAAGAAAAAATAGCTGTTAATATGGAATAAATATCATTGAAATAAAATTGATAAAAAGAACCATTTCCATAAATATGCCTTCCTATGTACATGATCAAACCTCCTCATCTTCGGGAATCCTAGTTATGATGGAACCAAAATCTCATTGGTAATAATTTAATCAAAAATATCTTTTGATAAATATTGGAGGGATGTTTTTAAATGATTTGGGTAGGTATTGGATGATCTAAAATGGTATGATGTTGGAAATAAGATAGGATAAATAGTGATCATTAATAAGTGAGGAGAATAGCACACATGAATTTTTTGAAAGAAATAATTATAACAACGTATTTTCCATGTCAAAATTGTTTAATAATATTCTATTTTTAGTCTGACAAGGGTTGTGGTCAATATATTTCCATAAAATGATTTTTAGATTTATTGGGTCATTTTGACCTGTATATTTTTAGTTTAACCCCGGATGAAACTGTTTTTACCTTAACCGTAATAATTAATTATTAAGATTTTCACTATTATTATTTTTTAAAAAAAATTAGTAGAATTTATTTGAAAAGATAAATATTTTAGTATCCAAATAAGGGATAAATTTTTTCAAAATTCCTTTCACAGTATTAGAAAATTAAAATTTAAAAATTATTTCCTAATACATGACGAGAAAGTGGGTTTTCAATGAGAAAAAGTGGAAATGTTTATAATGTTTCTCTACCCAATATTAAAATATAATTGATTAAAATTAAAAACAATTGTTTAATTTATATATAAATAATATAATTTTACATTAAAACTAATTAAGTATATAAATTTACATTGTAAATATTTTAAACAAAAGGGAAATTTTAAAATTAAATTTAGCATTTTATACTATACAATAAAATTTAATGTTTTCATAAAAATATCAAACATTTACCCATCAATAGTTTTTATATGATGATTTCAAAAATGAATATTATTTTTTAAAATACATTTTCAAAAATTGGAAATAATTATATTTAGTGAATCCTAATGACACGATGAAGATTGAGTTTTCGAGAAGTGTGTATTTTTAAGAGTAAGATGATCTACAATAACAAAATGTGTAATAAAGGTAATGTTATGTGTCTGAATGAAAATTTATTGATATATATATTATAAAAATTCCAATTGAAATTTTCTCATTAATTATTATTTTAATTAATTAAATTGGGAAAACATTTTTCACTTTAAATAGTTATCATAAATGAATCCCTTAAAAATAAACTTATAATAAAAAATAATGTTTTTTAACAAATTATTATATCAATTAAATATAATTTAGGAAATATAAAATTACGTTAAAAAATATATTGTAATTTATAATATTTATTTTTTTGAATATCTTGGATAGTTTTAAAAAATGGGTATTTTTTTCTATTCACTAAAAACAACATTTTCCAAAAAAATCCCCAAAACATGACAATAAAGGAATTTTGATATTACATATTCAAAAATTAAGTTCATTTAATCAAATAATTTTTCTAATATCTATAGAAATTACATAAAATATTTTATTATAAAAGGAAATGAAAATAATATTTAATGAAATCATAAATTTGATGAATATAATTACTTTACTAAAATGTGATAAATTATTTCTTATGAATTTCTAAATAAAATTATATTGAGAAGGAAATTTATATGTATATTTCAAATATTATTTTATACCATCCTATTTAATGGAGAGCTTATAATTTTCATATTTCGAATAATACTATTTTTTGGATCACTAAGGCTCGGTGTTGCATGTCTTTCTTTCTATCGTTGGTGCATTTAATGAAAGCTAAACATGATTTTACTATAAAAACATTATACATAGTATTTTGTGTAATACAAGATAAAATTTTAATTTCAAGTAATAATAAATTTCAATAGGATTAAATTAAACCTATAAAAAATCAATAAAATACTGATATGTAACCCTCTCTTCCCACTAATGATTGTTGAATATATTATTAAAACTTCTAAAGGTATATTTCACAACTAAAATTATTTGTGTGGTGCATTATTTTGATTTTTCTTTTTTATTTATCAAATTTAAATTATAAAAATATATATTTTTTCTTTCTTTATAAATAATCCATCCATTTTCTTCACCCAATGAATTTTTATAACAATTACACATTATCCATTGTACATCTATATTTGATTATACCATGTTTTTTATAGCAACAATGAATCATAAAACTCTTTATACATTAAAACTAGACAAAAATTTTCATACACGTGTGTATAAAATCAGAATTTTTGGACATCGATAACCTTGGAAATAGATCGTCTTACCAATTTAAATGGTGATTTTCATTGGGAATGTTTGGAGGCAATGTAAAAAGTTTCCCACAAAAATGTTAATCCTATAACAAATTTTTATTTTCTCCAATTATAACAACTCTTTATCTATTCATTATTTTTATTTAACAAATTTTTCCCTCTAATGAA
Organism: Viscum album; assembly: GCA_963277665.1. Lineage (NCBI taxonomy): Eukaryota > Viridiplantae > Streptophyta > Magnoliopsida > Santalales > Viscaceae > Viscum > Viscum album. Next base: position 555,714,646 of record OY728126.1, on the reverse strand, counting down.
AATGTACGTAGAGCTGTTTTTTCTTTCCTTATGATAAGGTTATGCTGATAATATGCATTTGGTATATATATAAATATTGTGGGACAATCCCATTGTATAAACTAAGCGACATGAAACCTTAATATTTATTATAATTCATTACATTTTTTTTTGAAAATTTTAACTAAAAACTAAGTTTAAATATTTCCCATTCTATAAAAAATATATGCGATTATGAATTCTCTGAGTTTTATATGAGCATTAATAAATAACATTACATCATTTGACATCTTTTGAGAGTTTGTTAACAATTTGATGAAATGTTCATAACATCACCACTTCTAATAGATACTTCATTACAAAACATCGTATGAAAATTTATTACATTCATAAAAAAGTTTATTAAATGTAATTAATAATAATAACTTTATTCCCCATAATTTTAACTTTATATATAAAACATTCATGTATTCCATAAAGAATATTTTACATAGGATTTTTCAAAAACTCTATTTAGTAAAGGTATGCAAATTTATTTCTCTACAAGATAATCATCTCCATATATGAAGGATAGTTATCAATAGCACCATATTACAAAATTCTCATAGAAACCATCTCATAAGTAGTCATTACATTTAGAATTTTTGTTCATATTACAAAAACTGGTGGACAGATTATACTATATATGATTCAGAAAATTTCCCAATAGATCACCAATAGACACCTTTGTATTTGATTTCAATACTATATTCTCATTAAATTTAATGAAACATTTATCCCTATTATGTGTAATAAATTTAAATTCTCGTTTATATGATGTTTACGTGAGGGAAAACTTTTCACTCCACTTTAATGATGTTAATTTTGAATCCCCCTTTTTTAAAATTTTGAAGGAAGGTGTATCTTTCATCTCTCCAATTATTATTCCCTTAATTTCTTCTAAATAACATATAATAAACTATAAAACATTTAAATGATGAAACTAAACACATATCTTAATGAAATAATTATAAAATCAACTAACTATATGTCTAGGTGACCAGTGCTCATTGTAGAAAACAATAATGATCAACTCAAACATCAAATAATTATATGATGTTCTACCATGTAATGCTAATATTAAAAATAAACATCAATAAGGGATACATTCACTATATTTTTATATAACTAACTATCATAAACCATTAAAAATGCATACTTTTTCCATATATCTAAATTTACATTGTCACACATTGTAATATAATTCATTATTTTTCATCAACTATTATTTTTTCCATTTTACAATTGTACCTAAAATTTTCTTATTGAAGAGGGGTAATAGAAAACATATATCAATGATGTATTTTTTTCAATTTTTTACATCACCTATATTCTTTGTATTATGTGTTGTAACAATCTTGTTATTTGAAATAATTTTATAAAACAAATTATTAAAAATTTCGTAAAACCAACTTCATTTTATGACTATAGGACTCCCCCTAAACATAATAAACATCAATATTAATTCTCATGTTGGTTCACCAAAACTCATATGGAAATAATGTTGAACATTTTTAGCTCATCATATTGAGTAATGAGGCTGTTAATGTTTACTCATCATAGAAACCCCTTTTTTCAAGATAAAAATTATACCATACTTGATGATATATTTTAAGAAACCTTAATCTTTATGGGCTACATGGGATTCATTTGAAAATATTTTATTAAATTATTTTTTTACAAACATCACCTTTAAAGGAGCTATCATATTTATTATTTTTCTTTAACATTAAACATAATTTCTTGGCTATGATGTTATAGACATAAAAACAAGAAGGTCTTCATAGTATATTCATTTTCCCTCTAGGGATGATATTTTGTTATAGCAACACTATTTTCATTAAAATAATTTCAATTCATATCAATTAATATCTCATGTACCTGTATTATATAAAATTTATTTTTCAAGAGTGTACCCAAAAAACATGCATTTTTAACACAAATTATACTATTTGGGAATTTTTATATTCGATGATAATTTTTGGAATTAATTATCATCTTCATCATAGATATCTTCCGCCATTGAAATCCTCTTATATCTTCCTCATATTGGTTGAAATTTCTTCATAAGCTTTACATATTTATTTTTAAAATTCATGAATTTTTTACAACTATCCATGAAATGAAATTGTAATATATAGAATTGGAATATATTCTTGAATTTGACATCATATGTGAGTTTATTCTTTAATGTAATTATTTTATTATATTCTTTTTCTTTGTATCCTGATGTATGTTAGAAGTCTCTCTTCATTATGTACACTTTTATATTTTAAGACAATTTATTATATTTTGATTGGTTGAAATAAATAAATAAAATCATTATCATAGTCATTTCACCCTATTTTTTGAGAAATATTTTCAATACATCCTTATCTGTTATCTTTTAATATATTATTCTTCATTTTGGAACATTGGATTTATATAGTTGTGTTTTTTTATTTCCAATTTTCCCCATTATAATATTTTATTTCTCTATCCTTCATACCATGGAATATTGTTCCCAAATTCGTCTGTCATGTGCCCAAAAATTATATAACATGAAAACTAACCAATTAACTTCATAATGCTTCATTTTGTAGTGTTTTTGTGGTGGAAATATCTTTTGAAAAATTTTATATTTATATATAAACATTTTACTTGAGTTATCGTTTGGATAACACCTTCCATATTCATTTTTAACATCTAATGGTTTTTAATTGGTTTTTATCTTAACTTAAATTATCCAATTTTTGAGGGAATTACCACATAAACTAATATTGTGATAGTTAGTGCTAGCATACTCATCAGAATTTGTGTTTACATTTTTTCTTCAACTTATAAAAATATGATGCATCTAATTCATCCAAATTATTCCTACTACTAAATATAGTATTTATTGAAAAAATATTGGGAAACATCAACAGGGATTCATATATCAAAATTACATGAATATTGTTTTAGTATCTTACTTGATTCCTACTCTCACTATAGGATTTTGATGATTTATCTTTATTGTTTTATTTTAATTTTCATGAATCCACTTTAATTATTCACATTCAGTTTCCAAAATTTAAAAATTTTCCACAAGAACATAAATCAGCTTTTTTAATGAGAAATGAATTTACTTTACTACATTTTCATTGATAACTTCTAGAGAATTTTTATCTAAAACAATTTCTATGTGAGTATATTTTCATCCATGGGTATTTTTCTTTAATTCATTTGTTAAAAAATAGTCTATAAAATATATATTTATCAAATATTGATTCTTAAAGATCAAAATTTCCTCATTAAGTGTAGCAGAACTATTCTTAATCACTTTGTAATTTTTAATCATGTTAAAAACATGATTCTTCATGTTTACTTATTCATTTAGGTTACTATAATTATATATGAATCCATAATGATCCTATATTCTATTATATATAACATCTAATGGTTATTATATTTCAAAAAAATTCTATATCATGCATTATTTCTTTATATGCTTCCATAACAAGAAATTGTTATAAAATATTATTTATACCATTTCTTCCCCAAGATGAAAATATTCTAGAGAAAGTAATTTATATATCTCATTTCATTCATGTTGTTTAGTGAGAGATATAAATTCTAGATTATATAATCCCAATGATTTTTCAAAGTCATATAGATCTAATTTTAGTAGTGTAATATCCTACAATTGTAACCCAATAAATTAATGTCTATCGGTAGTTACTTTAACAACAAAATTTTTCACATGAGTTATAATTTTTGAATAGAAAACTTCTATAGTTAATGCAAAATAATAACTTGAGAAATATTCTTAAAAGTAAAAATTTCATCAGATTCCCCAGATTTATTATCACTGATAACATTTTTAGTTTTTGTGGATCCTCCTTCTTCTGTTTTGGGAGGATTAACTCAACTAATTTTAGGTTTAATTATTATTCTTTTTTTCATGGTATTTGATAAAACCATTATCTTTTAAAAACTAGAGATAAATTCTCTTATATTATTGTAAGGATGAAAATTCATAATCTATATATAGAATCATTCTTCAACTTCTAAAAATATTCACGTCATATCACATATATAAACAAAAATTTTAACACTACTAATCAATTTTAAAAAAAGAGACCTTCCTTTTGATACCAATTTCCATTTCTAGGATGATTGTGTAGTCAAACTAAGGTAGGGGAGGGGTAAATTAGTTAGGACTAAATTTTTACCCCTGATATTTTAAATAAAATAATTAATAGATTAATTTGAAAAAACCACTATTATTAAATAAGTTATTTTTATATTTATAAAAAAACATCACCATTTTACTTGAATAAAAGTTAGTTGATATAAAAAATAAGGGCATAATTATTTTTTACCAATTTTGGCCACAGTGTAGGAACATAAATCCTTTCAAAATATACTTATTTCTATTCACATATTCATCCACTAATAATAATGAATAATTTATATGTGAGGGGTATATATACTACATACCACAACTAAGATGTTTCAAAAATATATATACCAATTTCAAAATATGAAATTCACTTACTCCCTTCAGTTTACAATATATATCTTTGATAACATAAGAAAGAAAATAAGTATGAATATTTTTATCACCATATCCCAAAATATCATCAAGAAATCTAATCATATTCAACCTACCATAAGATTCCCTCTTTTTAAATAATTCTTAATCAGATTAATGTATGTATGGTGTAAATCATATAGACAACAGTTAATATTCTGAGCCGAGTTATTCCTTATTAACAAAAAATGTTACCCACTTTTATATATAGTTCCACACTTTATTTTTGATATAATATTTCTACCCAGTATTATTTGAACAATAACTTAATATGATTCTATTGATTGAAATTTGAGTTGTTTAATTTATACCAAATATCTACCAATTAATTTATCATCTAAATGAAAATGATCCCATTTCAAAACTAGATTTACAAAAATGATCTATAAAAACACTTTAATCTTTATAAATTAAAATACATAATATTCATCCAAATAATCAATGTCCATATTCACCATCTGGAAGTGTCTATCCAATATTTCATTTCTACAACCATTATAATGATTCTATTGATCCCCCTTGACCAAATTTTTGACATATGTTTATCTATATCATGAATATCTAATCTAAAAAGATTTTTCCGATTCTCTAATCAAAATAAATTTCCAACACTATTCTTTAACTAAAACGTAATCTTTGGTTTCAAACAAATAATAACATAAATAATAAAACATTTCTGGTTTTTCATATTTATAAATACTATTTTGTATAGTGTACCAACAAACCCTTTATATAGTATATTCTATGATTGGAATTGGTGGAAGAAAAATTTATGTTCCTTCTCAATAAAATTCTAAAATGTAAATATATAACGTTTCTCGAATTTGTTGAATACTTCTAAAATTTACTAGAGATGAAAACAATCTTCCTAAATACTCAAAAAAATGATATTTTTTCATAATTACATAACTTAATAGTTTAAAGAACTTATAAAAATATCCTCATTTCATATTGGTAAGAAATTAATTTAAAATGAAACACCACATAATAAAAATTTTGGACTTTTAAATGTTTTATAATGTATCTTAAAATAACCATTACCTATGAAAAGTAAGTATAAATAAATAACTACAAATACCCCATATTTTTCTTCATTATATTATAATTTTTACTGAAATCATATTCAATATATATTATTCATAAGAACTATATATCTATCTAATAAGTGTTCCCACATCTTATTGATTTACCCTTTCTCAAACATTATACACCACATTCATAGAAAAATTATAATTATGTAATTTCGTAAATATGATCGTCATATGTACATCCATTTATAATTTTCTTATGATAGATATAATTCAATAGAGGACATGGAAACATTTCAACATTTGAACATTATTTATATCATAATGAACCTTTTCTCATCAAATTTCACACATTCTATTTGACTGGAATCTCATCTTCCTCTTTCATGTTTTCTTTTCCTCAATGATTATGCTAAACCACAATTTTGAAACATAAAAATTCTTTTTTCCTAGAAGAATTCCTTTACCTCTATATAATCTTGGATTATTCATTTTTACCATTCCCTTTTAATTTTAACATATATCAAAATATATCTTCATTAAAAATTCTATGTCCTTTTTTCAACATCAAAATTTATTTGGTAACCTTTACGAATTGGAAATTTTGTACTATCATAGGAGTCTATGCCTTTGTATTTTTATTTCCAATTTGAACCATCAACCATATTAATGATCTAACATCATAAATATTTTTAATTCATGTGCCTAAAAACATTTAATATTAGTAATTTAGAATAATTTTAATTGTTATTTTAATGATATTTTCATGTGATTTTGATTTGGTTCATATGATGTAAATATAGAAACATTCTCAGAATATTTCTATTATTGTGAATATTAATAATTATCCCTACTTGTATATACTGAACATTAATTAATTTTTTTGGAAGGAGAACATTGGTATTTTCAATAACAATGTATGTCTAGTGGCTCAATCCTACAATCCAATCTAGTTTTTATAATTATCTACATTAGGTTCATATGGTGACATTGTCCAAACATTCACTTTAAAAAACTCCAAATCATTCCACAAAATCGTAATTTTTTTTCTATAATAATATTCCAAAAATATCATGTATTAAAATCAACATGATGTTTTCCCCTTATAAAAACACTACATTTGATTATGAAATCTTTTTTATGAAGTTAAAGAAAAAAATAATTCATCATTTGTGTTCTTATTAATTATTATTAAAAATATTAGTAAAACATGTTTTATTATTCACTAACATATTCTAATTCATATAAAAATATCATAATAAACATTCCCACTAAATATTTGTATCAAAGGTTTTTATGAAATTTTATTAAAAAATGTTTCTCGACCTCCTTTGGACCTTATTTAAGAAAACCTTTTATCATACATATGTAAACTCATCCATATATTGTTAAAAAAATATCACCAAAAAACAAGTATCAATATATTTCTCTAATAGAAAATCATCCACACAAATAAATGATATTTAACAGTAACATTATCCTATAAACATCCATCAATAGTATTTTCATAAGGAATCACAACCTTAAAATTCCCCATTGAATTTACAAAAAACATCTATCAAAATATAGCATATATATTAAAAATATTTCTTAAAGGATATTTGGATATACTGTAAAAATTCATCATTGAAATACAACTCTCTTCCATCAAATGGGATAATATACAATAATTTAATTAATAAGTATTGAGTATCTTTATTCTCAAGGGATTTATGTGATTATAATTTATTCATAGTCATAGTCTACAAACTACCTTTTTTTGAACTAGACCATAACATCACATTGTAATATAATGAAAAAAATAAAGTCACTATATAGATGATCTTTAGTAAGAATCCCAAAATCTCAAAACATAGAGGGTTTTAACTTATATGAAGGCATCATAATCCGAGTGATGTAAGAAATAAATACTATAACAAATAGAATCTAGCATTGACAGGGTAGATTCTCATCATATTATTATAAAAAAGTATAATATTTTATATTTAGAGGGAAAAAGTTATTTAAATCTAGGATGAACATAACATCTAATCGATCATCCTAGATGATAATAACAAGGGATGTCTTAGACACACATGATGGTATAACTCCCCAATTAATATAGAATTCTCCCAATCATCCTCAAATAATTTAACTATTTTATTAAAGATACTGATGATAGTATAGAATGAATAAAGGGATACCATTTCAAGGATTATAGCATATAGTTTTATAAAAGACATAACAAATATCCCAAACACAAATTATTCTCCCACATCATATCTTAATAATTATATACACTATAAAAACTAATCCAAATTATAACTACTCTAGTCAAAACCAATATATATGGAATACTATCCAACTTGAGTCATAGTTCCAAAAAAATGTGGAACAATTATGGATTTTATACATCTAAATCAGAAAAAATCTACACCCACGTAAAAAGTAGTTTGATGGTATGTCAAATAGTATATTTTCCAACTCATACTAGAAATTATATAATGTGAATAAAATGATTACCATCACCAATACATATGTGTAACATAGTTAAACCACCCTATTGATGTAATTTATTGTAGATTCTAGATGAATAAGTAAATCATATGTTTATACTCCACCAACAAAATATTCTAAATTATGATCAATGTTAGAAAGATTTTCTAAAACCCTCTATCTCATAGTATACTAATGAAATGGACGAAACTGGTGTGGGAAAGAGGAATCATGATGACTATATTGGAAGAAATATTACTCAATATTATGATGGACATGACCTCTACAAGAAATAGAAATAATATTTCATTTCCAAAAATGTTCTATATAATTCCAACTCTAATAAAATGAGATAAAGGCATATAATATAAGACCAGTAATCACCCAAATACTCATAGTCCTAAAAACTAAGATCCTGTTATCATAAATCTTCCCTATAGTAATTCATACTGTATTTTCTCCCATTATGATTTGCAAGGATACATTATCTTATCAATATCATGTATATTATCTTACAAGCAACAAATTTCAAAATGTAAATAGTGTAACATATAAATTGATCGTTGGACACAATTCATCCATGAAATTACTAACACTAGCCTTTTCATCTAGATGTTTGATTGCGTCATAATATTTGTGGTTCTTGAATTTAATCAAAAAATCATGATGGTGGAACTTCCTTATTTAATAGAAATTGTCTCTTGCTGTTGCATGAACATCATTGAAAAAAAGTGATATAGACTTGAATTAATCAAAGATCTTATCCGATGAAAAATTTCACTCATCATGATCGCAATGTAATGAAACAAAATTTTGATGTGTTACTCTTAGAAACAAAATAATAACGATTTTTTTGGTTCTCTATCCTATAATAGTGCATACTCAATAAATCTCTACCTTCCCCTACCATTCATAGTCCAATTATAGGATATAGATACACACATATTATTATATAAATATATTAGGAACACATGAAAGATATTATTATTACCATCATTTTAATAAAACTATGACCACTAAAAATTTAATAGGGCATCTAGTATTACCACATTGGTAAGATAATTTTTTAGAAAATGACCATAATCAATTAATTTTAATAATAAATTGATAAATGTTTTTATAAAAAAACATCTATAAAAATAAAAAACTATTAATTAATATCCATTTTAATTACTATCATCTACCAAATTAAAATTTACCCATGGAAATTCATGATTCATGATTAATTTGTAGTCTTTTATATTAAATGCAAAATCACTTTTCATTGTATGATATGTTTGCCTACGGTCCTCAGGTAAAATCAAATGAGGCTTTGATTTACTATGACCTAGATAATATCCCTTTATTACATGTCATAATATGATCAACATATATAATTTTCACAAAAACCCGTCAAATCCTCACTAGTTTATATATGAAAACATAATCTTATATCTCAACTAAAAGTTTTGATTACACTATTCCACAGCCTTCCGCCTCCCATAACCCTCCAAAAAATATATTGATCATAAGAGAAACCCTTGAATGTTAGGATAGATGAGGCATGCATGAATCTTCACTAGGTCAGCATGCCATATTCTTGGTGCACTTATACTTGGGACTGTGGGATATGTAACAGGTATCCCTATAAAAATTTTGAAATATTAATTTTCTTTCATAATAAAAACATTATTCATCCCCATAATTTTGAAAATCTATATGGGTATATTTATATTCATTATTCCAAGGATAGGATAATTATTTCAAAATTATACTCTATAAAAATAAATAAACCAACCCAAAGATATAAAATAACCTAAAATCTAAGACCATAGAGGGAAAATATCATGGAAACTCCATCTATAATTACAATATACAATCGAATCATTCAAAGAACCTTCATTATCTAGTAAAACCTAATACAATCACTAATTCCAACTAATGAAGATGAATACTATATATATGTATGCTTGTATGTATACAAGTGTACTCTATTCAACCCTCCCAAACTTATCTCATGAAAATATAGATGAGTCATATTAAAACCTTAGTAAATATATATAATACTGCTCTTATTATCCAAATTAGGCCAAGCATAATCCCATCCCCACCAACAATTACTCATTATGTGAAACACAGAAGAAAATAACAAAATATTTTTAGAATATATAGAATGTGCCTAGATTAATGTTCTTTATTATACTAGATTTTAAAACAAAAAAATCATATACCTAGGTTCTATTTTCTCCTCTATAAGTAATATCAACATCTATTTAACCACATCATAACCACATCCATAGAATAATATATAACATAACACATCACATTACCTTAATAAAAAGTGAATACAAAGATCTGTTATAGTCTGTTTCAATTGAAATTATGCCTTAATCTGTTACATTTTATGTATAATTACAAATGAAAAAATAATAATCCATTAAATTCAAGATACATGTATATGAAACGACCATATGGAAATATAGACCATAAAAATGTATATCAAAAACCTAGATAAATTATATCATGTATGGGCCCACATAATATTAAAATATGTTAGAATAGTCTATGTATGACTTCATAACATTATATTCAAGGAATATAGAGTCACATGGGAGAATTTTAAATCCATATTAATCCATGACAACATAGATATTTAGTGAACACACAGAAATGAAGGATGTGTGTTGGAATCAATTACCCATTCCATCATAGGTTATGGAGAGTAAGAAATTTAATTATATAAAGAGAATTATTGAAGAAAACAATTTCAATATAAATAATAGAATCATGTACTCACTCTTCCGTTAACTTCATGAATGACCACTACGACACCAAAATTATTGCTTCTACAGATAATACTATAAAAAGAACATAAGAATCGTTGTTTAATACATTCATTCCATTTATTATGATATTATTAAAAAAAATTCCTACATTACATCATCTAAAATACCATGTATCATTTCTCATTAATTTACTCATTTATTAATTACTATTATGTAATTATGGGGTTATTAGAATTAAGATTATATCCTAAATTAATATAGTTAAATAATTTATATAAGTGGTTTATTTAATGGAAAATACATGTTTAAATATAAGTATTTTTGGAATGAGGACTAATAACATAAGAAGATAACTATTATAAAATCAATCCCATATTATATCCATTCCATCCATAAAATTTTCTCTCATCCACATCAAGATGATTCCACAAAAATATTGATGAGAGTTAAGCCATCACCCTATCAACAGAACATAATAGTTTTTTATTTAAATTATAATAATGGTTTATATTAAAAATATTTATAAGGTATAAAAATCATAAAATAAAATGTCTAAAATTATAATTTACAAATAACATTGTTTATTTAATTTATGCAAGCACAGAGAAAACCGAAGAAAAATTTAGATGAATGCTATTATTAATTTTATAAATCATCAACTATTTGTGAAAATAATAATAAAATAAATGAACTTTAGGATTTAAGATAATGTAACAATTTTTTTTAATAAATAACCAATATTTGGAATAAATATGTAAAAAACATGATCAATTTTTTCTTTATCAAATAATGAAATCCTAATGTAGAAACAGATAAATGGTCAATGCATTTTTATATTTCCTCTATATTTTACAATCATTATGGGATTTAAATATTTGGATAAAATATTATGTAAATAAAATACCAATAGAATGATTCCATGTATTCATTAAAATGAAATTAATCATTATCATGAACAATACCATAATGACAAAAAAATAATATCTCCATTTTCAATTATTTTAATTTAGGATTGTTATCTTCTTTAGCTCAATATAATAAATCCATAACTTTTAAATCCAAACATGATAATTAAAAATTTTCACACAAAGAATATGTTATGTCTCAAATTATTTACATTAATTAGATACTCATCAATTTGATAAAAATAATATGGATACTGATATGATCAAAAATCAAAGAAAAATTATGACAAGATGCAATAACATATATAAAAAACTCCACCAAAACCATTAAATTTTTTAAAAAATATATTGTTTTTTTATGAATATTAGATAATAATAATTATAGATATGTTACCAAGTACAATTTATAATATAATCACTAAGGATCAAAGAGGTTTGGATCTATTTATCCTAAGGGCCAAAACCAATCATAGGTAAATCAGATGCCTACATAGGTATGTATATATTAATCCATGGACTGAGAAATATGAGAATGATGATATAAAAAAAGAGGGTACATCTATATTTAATTTATTTCTAAATAGAATCAAATATTAAATTGTTTAGGCGTTTCACATATATTAATTCTAAATCAATGCCTTGTATTTTTATATGTCTATGGGAGGTCATAACAATATAAATTTTATAATTTCATGACATATGAATTTCTAAATATCATTGAAAATATATTTAGTTGTAAATTTAATTTATCATATGTTTCAAGGTTTTATAATTTTTTTGGTCTTAATTGGTAATTAATTTTTCAATTGAAATATTTTATTCAAACAAAAAATAAATATTCTCAAATTAAGAAAATGATATAATTTTTGAAATCATATTTTTAACATATATTTCATGGCTTCACTCATACATAGTGACATTTTTAATACTATGTTCATAATTTAAATCTTATATATTTATAATGTTACACTTTAACATTGATAATTTTATATGTATTGAGAAATGTACATATAAGGATTGAAAACTATACTCTAATATATTAATTTAAAAGACCTTATTTTCAAATTTTTTTATAATCCTTGATTCTTATGAACCAGTTTGATGTTAAAATGGAGATACATAACATAATTTCCTAAGGAAAACCAAATATGTAATATAGCTTTCCAATATGTAATATATTCTTCCAATAAATTTGATTATTTCCATAGAGAAAAAATATAAATGATAATATCTCATATCTAATATAATTTTCTGAAATGAGGGTTTTACCAATGTCTAAAAACCATTAAAAATATATATTTTCTTCACTATATAATATAATTCAAATATTTAATATTTTTCTTATGATTTTTTTATATACATTATTTTTTCAGTATATAATATTTCTCCAAATATGTATTATTTTTTCATTTTAATTAGAAATTATATTACATGTGGATGACAAAGAATTTATGAATTTATGAGATTCTATTTGGAATGGGTTACCACACACATAATTTATTTTTCCTTACCATAGAAATAAAACATAAAGGTACCCACTTGTTGTAGTGATAGATTATCAATGATACAACCACAATGAATTATAAGACATGATATTTCAAATATAATATTCATCCATATGTGTTACTCTAGAAATAGAAAAAAATTAAATTGATGTACCTACATAGTAGACATTAGGATAAAATTTTTCCTACTAAAACCCAATCTTTAGAAACACCTCCCTTCCCCCATACCTTCTGCTATCAAATCTAAAGAAAGAATGATTTAATTTTAAATCCATAAAATTTCATATCAATTAAATATTCATCCAATATAAAGAGTAACACATAGAGTGTGAATTTTGTGTGAGATAATTAATTTCACAAAAACTAAGTGCTGTTATAATTTCTAGAACCCTCATCAGTGGTAGGGTATTTAGAGAAAGGGAAATCCATTTGGTAGCGATATTGTAGGATTCGTAGTTGTGGTGTAACTAGAACATAGAAACAAGTTCAATATCACAATATACATCATGAGGATTATCTATTATCTCTTGGGGAATGTTTTTTGAGGAACATGATACTATTTGTATATTGAAACATTAAATTATTTTATGGGTGGATCATGCCACCAAATAGGTGGAAGAAGTTATTCTAACCCCATTAACTATGATGATAAACACTTATGACTTTTTTATTTAATATAACTACAGTGACACTAAAATAGATTGATAGAACCAAGGGAATTGGTATGTAAAGGTGTTTGAGAGATCCAATTTCATCCCAATAAGGATTCTGACTGGGGGGATCATGAATGATTGAAATGGAAGAAACAATAGGAGGTAAAATTTAGTTCATATTACTATTAGGGCCTTTGTTGCATGTGTTTAGAACATCATCAATTGAAAGTTTTATATCGTAATCCAATTCTGACATCAGTTCCATTTCCTCTTCAATCTCAATCAATTTATATTTAGTAGAATCTATCACGACTACCACCTAATGAACATTTGGATGTTATTCTAGATTTTTACATGGTTGGCCACCAAATTTTTTATCACTCTAAAAATGGTTGAATCCCAAAGTAGATTTCCCTAAGAGTATATCTGAAGATAGGTTTCACATATCATGTTCTATTTTATAGTCATCTGGTTCCATGTATTGATAAACAAATCAATTATAGAAGGGGGTTTGGTAGTTGAAAATATTGTGTTATTGAAATTTTCTAATAGAACAATAGTGAATCTATTGAGGTAGTGGACATTGTAGCCAGTGATAAATGTGACTATCTCATATTCTTTACATAAAAAAAATTCACTAAACTATATTCCATTGAATTTTTCTATTTATAATATAAATTTTGGGATTTTAGAAAAAAATCATAACTAAATAAACCATTTCCCGTTGTATCATTTCGAAATTTTCCCATTTTAAATGACACGAAATAATATATATTTAGGAATTAATAAAACCCAAAAATTATATGGATATGTTTTTATTCTATAGATTTCACACAATTCATATTTTAAAAACATGGTGAAATGGATACATAAGATAAGCGGTGTGGTTTATTTCTCAACAATGAAAAATATTAGCAATAAAAATTAAATATCTTATGTGAGGATAAAATGAGAATATGGGTATAATAATGATATATATGATACTCAATCCCAAAAAAGTTTAGATCATATTTTACAGAATAATTATTCTAAGAACATAATAAAAAATATGTCAATTAATATGAGCCATGATATCATTACAAAACTATGATAATAGTCACAAAATATTAATATCTATCAAATATCAAAAAATATTTATTGTAGGAAACATTATAATGTTGGTTTATACCATCTGTACCCATTCTTATGATCAAATAAAATGTAATTTTCTATTAATTTCACATAAGGTATATAGTTTGAACCAATGCATTGGATGGATATATATGACCCCATGTATTATTCATCAATACATACAAAGACAACATGAATGTAGTTCACTTATAAATCATTAATAACCAATGGAAATATCTTGTATTTTATTAAAAATTTTAATTTATGTACTAGGCTTATATAATAGAAATAACCCTTAAAATGAAAGTGGGGTTCATATGCTTCTCATATGGAATTATATAATAATATAATAAAATATATTACCATGATAAACTGATGGAAAGTAAAAGGGAATATATTTAGTATTTTTAAAGATAAATATCATTCGATTAAGATAATAAAGTATATTTTTTTACATAGTATAAATATGCGGTTTTTATGTATGAAAAAATAAGGTCCATACATATGATATGAAAAACTGTTACGATGAGAACTAGTTAGTCAATCTATTTTTATCTAGAAATGCAGATTCATAGTTAATTTATTTAACATCAGGTCCACCAATTTTTTTCTTTATTAACATGTGGATGGCTCAGACTAATGGTTTAATTGTGGGGGGTTAAATTTCCTCCATAATCATTCAAGACAAGTTTTCCATTTTTTCAATAATGATATCTCCAAACAGCTCACAAATCTATAATGAAGTATGGACCTACTTTTTAATAGCAAGTGGACCTTTTGGGTTTCAGATCCAATGATACTTATAAAATTACATTGGTCAAAATTATTGAAGGTCAGGCTCATCACACAATTTTAGGGGGAGTTTTTCATATATCGAGACACTCTTATATATTTGATATAAGTTTTTTAATCTCTTCCCAATCCCGTTATGGAACAAGTAACCCAAAAAAATGATCCTAGGTTAAATCCTTTTTGTAAAAAATTATAATCTATTAGTGAATCAATAGGTATTTATCATTTTTCTTCATCCATTTCCCATTAACGAGTGACTACATGTATGTTAAAGAAATATAAACTGAAAATCTATATTTTTTGTGTTATATAGAGGTAGTTAATATTCTGATGATTTGATTGGACCATTATGAGGTGTCCTATGTATCCTTCTTTATAATAGGAATAAAATCAAATATAGTTCATTAAACCTGTGTATTTTTTATCATTTAGAATGGAAATATATGACGGAACATTGATGTTAGATACTATAGCTCTAGGATCAAGGAGGAATCCTATGTTTCATGGTTATAATAGGAATCAGAGTCATCGTAGATCAGTCACACAAATTGGACCTACCCTGAGGTGGATAACAATATATGGGTGAAGTTATGTCATTCAACTCATTGTTCCTTATGAATTATGGTCACCCAAAATATTAAGGATTCCCTATTTGAAGGATATGTTCATTTGGATTGCTTATGTTCACATGATCCATGATCAGTCTAGGAAATAGGGGACCAGAAGTTATCAGTACAACTATATATTGACACCTGAATTATATATTTGGATTTCCCATTGAAGTTTTAATATAGAGATTATTACATCATAAGGTGTTTTAGGTATCATGTTTATAGTTGGAATCCTAGTTATCATATGTTATTATTTTCTTCGTCTACTTAGGGATAAGAAAGAAAGATTATCCAATGGGAAAGATTGGTTCTTAATGGTTCGAAGATCTAAAACATGGGTGACTTTCACTAAGTTGGATGCCCATTTTATCTCTTTCCTTAAAGAGTCCTATATATTTTGGTTTTTATAGGAATTAGTGTTATCATAGTATAGTTTATTGGTAATTACACACTGAGGTTCCACTTCTGGGGGGGACATATTAAATTATGCTACTGATTGTGTCTTGCACCATGACATTTCCCTTATAATGGTACATATCATATTATATTGTTGATTAGTGTTTACACAATGATGTTTCCCTTATACGAGGGACATATTATATTGTACCACTTATTGTGGCCTACACATTGTGGTTTCCTTATATTAGGGACATAACATATTATTCCACTGATTGGTGCTTTCACAATGTGGATTCACTTACACGTGGTACTTATTATTTTATGATACTGATCAGGGATTACAAACTAAGGATTACCTTATATAAACATTTTATAAGATTATCATGTCTCAAGACATATTCCTGACATGGAATAATTATATAAATGACAGGATTTAGGATTCATTTATATTTCTTTTGTGATGGATTGATGTGTCCAATATATTTAATGACCATGCCTAATGAAAATTACATGATCCAGTTGACTTGTTTGGTGGATGTCGCATAATCTGTAGGGAATGTATGCAATCCATCGTATGATAATGTCTGAATTTTAATAGTTTTCTATATGACATTTCTGAGGATGAATAGACATGTCAAATGAAAATAACCTAATCATTCATGGAATATACAGAGGATGTCATAAGACCAGGATGTGGATGTCTGAATATATTTTCCTGGTCAAGTTTAAATGTCTAGAGTGTGTCACATGACTTGGATGATTGGTCCAAATGAAATCGCATGATCTATGTTGGCATGTACTAATTTCATCATGAGTTCCAGCTAACATATCCTTGTGTCATCACAAAAATTACATAGAAGTGTCATGATGTCTTGATGGTATTATTGGAGGGTTCAACGTGACATAGAAAACATAAAATGGTGTCACCCTATAATTTTGGAAACATGTATACGGACAATTCAGAATATTGATGGTGATCATGGAGGGCTTTAAATGACTCGGTATCATGCATGTACTGTGTCTTCAAATTTTTTTATCTTGACCGAATGACATCGCATGATCCAATGGTATATCAATGGGATGTCGTATGACTTGAGAGATAAGTCCTACAATTTTCTCATGATATGGATGAGCCAGGTGAAGTACATGAGTATAAATGTATATTTTCTCTACATAGGTATCCCTCCTTTTTGTATTTATTCAATCCTTTATTGAATATGTGACATATATTTGTTTGGTATTATCTTTTTTACAGTTTTTCATGACCCAAATGATATTCAAGAAATCATTTACATGGTTCTATTGACATTCTAGAACATATTTTCATGATCTTATGAGGGGTCACATGAAGCACATATTCATCTCATTTGACCACATAGGTTATCCAGTTATTTTTTACCTAGATTAAGACATTATGATCATGTGATTGGTATCTCTGACAGTTCATCTCCAAAGCTCCCTTATATGAGGGATCATTGATGGATTATTTTTTTGTTCTTAGATGGAGGGTCTTATAGGACTCTCTACCCCAATTATATATCACGTTGTGAGGTACGTATCTCATAGAATCATGTTGGAGTTGGTGGAGGGATATGGTGTACACTCTTTACATGATCTAGTGGGGAGTTATCCATGGGTAATAAAAATATTTTATGGGACTGCCAGAAAATCTCTTAAAAACAATATTTAGTTTATTTTGGTGAAGAAATAGATTTATCCTAACCATGTAGACATGTATAGAGACTTTAATAATTTTAGTACAACATGTATAGGGAACTTCACTGGATTAGTATTCTGATTTAATGGCTTTCACATGATTTGATTTCCTTTGTCCAGGAACATCCATGAGATAAATTTGGCTTTCCATGGGGCCTTAAAGAGATTAGGATCTCACTACAAGGGGTCATGCAAGACCATTCTATATTTTTGATGGGGTTTTGTATAAAGAATAGTGATCTCTTGGGGTGTATAACTCTATTCACATAAGATCAACATATATTCCACTTTCAATAATCTCCCATAATTACACATTTTATTTCAATGTTTATATTACAAGGTTAGGGATATCATGATCCTGTATGAGTGTTGTTCAATAAAATCCCTCCACCTATTGGTGATATGTTGTTTGACCAATAATGTTTTCTTTGGTGATGGGTGTTCATTTACATGTACGACCCTTCTAGTTTAATTTTCAGCATAAGGGGAGCACATGGAAACCAAGACATGTCCGAAGCCCTTTACCTGAGGAGGGTGACATTCCAGCAGAACCTTGTATGACAAGGGGGGAATTCCATCAAGGATTATATATTTCCCTGGAAATCCTCATGGGAACATGAACTGAATATTTACGATCACGAAAGTATTCCACCAATTTCATATTTTTCTCCTTATATTATAAGGTTTATTATATGATTTAGTAGTCCCCTACCACCTAACAAGTCACATGACTTAGAAGAGCCCATCAATCAACCGCTACCTAATCAAAAATTTTATTTGATTCATTCTAATGAATAAAGATTATTTATCAATGAGGTTTGGTGTGATCTTCTAGTTGGTTATAAACTACTCATGAAACATTCACATGACATTCAAAAGGTCATGAAAAGGCATTTCCTATTCTATATAATGTGATCTACATTTCTTGGAAATCTATTATTTAATTATCTTATGTGGAAAACAATACATATATTATTGGTATTTCTTCTCTTTTGGATTTCTCGATGCTCATTAGGTGGGGATCAACAAATTAACCTTCTAATAGAAACATCAGTGGGCATAAGGGCTCAATTATAAGAATGTTAAATTACCACCCAATGCTTTGGAGTTATCCCCAAATTGTGTCTTGGTAGATGCACGATCTTCTAGGTGATGTTTTGTATTACATAGTAAACTTTATAAATTGGTGAATTTATGGAGGCTTATTCACAGGCCACTGAACACTTAGAGATCTTAAGATCTACCTTCATCAATCGACCTCTCCGCAAGACATTTCCAGAGAACCTATTGTGAGACACATCCATAAGAATTTTATGAGAGACCACTTAGAATGAGTTTCTTTTCCCAAAATTTGTTAGAATTAACAATAAATCTGTATTTGATAAAGGTTTAAACCTTGGATATATATAATAATGGTTTTCTTTGATGGATTAATAGGATCTACTCACTTAGTATCATGATCATTCGACTATTACATGGTTAATGTGACCATGTCAAGTGAACACAGTTAGGAGTCTTCAAAGGGTCCATATAGTCACTTGATGTTCTTGTGGTTTATGTGGTCCATGGGATCTTAAAATTCTAGTAAATTGATAATTCCTACATAGGATTAGGAATCCTCTAATAATTCTTATGATTCTCAAGGGGATTCCAGAATTTATTCCTTTATTTAGACAATATTTTATTCATCTACTTCATTTATTCCACACACTTATGTTCTTATGGATCCCACATCTTATCATAGTTCTCTCAAGCCTTTATGGAAAGAAGCTAAATTTGTGATAGCTCATCAGAATGCTATCATATAATGTGTGGATTCTACATACCTCCAATTTATTTGAACATGCCATATGAGTTTAGTAAATCAAATAGGAGTTATCCGTAATGAATATCCACTGTTATAAATTTTTCTTCTCTGTAGGTTTGATTTTACTGATGAAATTTCCATTCATTAACCACAAATTAACAATCATACCTCCCTCCTCGGTATAAAAACCCATAATGTCTTTGAGGAAAACATCTCTCATGTTATCCATTTCATTTCTAATGTTGAACATATATATGGGAATATAATGACATTCAAATTGGCATAATTTTATGGGAAAAATAGAAAAATCGATTTGGATATACATGTATACCATTCTGTAATTCGGATTTCTTCCAACAACACGATGTTTGGGTGGATACCCAACAAAGATCTTCAATCTGGTTGATGTTGTGGAATGGATATCGTCTGTCCCTTATAGTTGTAATATAATGATAATGAGTTTTCCACAAAGCTAAATTAGATCAGGATGTATGATCCCATATGGATTCTTCAATAGTTTGGATATTTCAAAAAGGGTTTGATGCAAGGCCATTTTAGTTGCTAGAGTCTTGACAAAAGTTATTTTTTATTAATGAATGGTGAGATTGGAATTAGTCTTCAAGACATTGATATAGTTTGCAGAGCCCCCATATTGGGTGTTTTTTCTAATGAATATTCCACCTATGGCCTATATAGGATAATTTAGAGTTATCTCCTCCACTTACCCAAGAGCTGATCTCGCCAACTGATAGGGCCCCCTTGAAGGAACCACATCATGGAGCATATATACAATTGAAGAAATGGGTGAGAAACATCATCAGGGAATATCATTATCAACTAGAAGTTAAGAAGCCAAATGGATTCCCTATGAAGGGATCCTCTTGTGTGTAGGGTGCTTATTGGCCTATAGTTGAATAAGGGGGATTTAACAACTATGGTGGGAGGTCATCTATAGTAATGTCCAATCAATTATGTTGTCTATTTTCCTTAACATGTATCTGAGTGGGTATATAATCTTAAAAAATTAATATGGTGGAGTTAGGGTGTCCACTTTCACGATGGAGACCTGTATGGATGGAGGAAGAATATTGGGTAATTTATCCATGTGTTGGACAAAATCTACCACCGTTTATTCCATATTTATAGGGTAAACTCCCTTTCACAATATTGGGACCCTTTCAATAGTTATGGGGTTTTATACATATCTATTTAGTAGGTTATAAGTACCAAACATCCAAAACATCCTTAATGTCCAGTAAAAAACAATTTCTTCAATGTATTAGTGGGGAAATACATGTTACACTAAAGGATTGGGAGGTGATGACTTCCATGGATCTTCATGACTGTTTCTACTTCAAATAATATTTTCCATTTCCCATGGGTAATATGGGTTTTTTTACTATGGTTCCTACCTTGAGTCCTAGGACTATATGATTTCACTTCACGATGGACTTATTTCTATTCACATTGATGGGGTCCTACTATTTGAATTATACCCACCATTCTAGTTTATCCATCGAATTATCTTTTTCAAATCAATATTTCCTACATAAATTCATATTTGATCTTAAGAGCATCTGATGGTAGATTTCTAGTTTTGGATTTTGTTGACCGAGGAGGAAAATCAGGCAGAAAGAAACCATCATCCACATGAAATAGAAATTGGTTTATCCTAGAATTTTGCTATGATTTGGATCCACTCATATCCCAATGGGAAATTATCCTCATTGTTACATGAATTCTACCAATTACCATAGGACCGTAAGGAAACTATGAGGCCTAGAAAACAATTTCTTCGGAAAAGAACAAAGACCTAGGAATCGTACAAAAATGATGTAAGGAATTTACCATTACTCTCACTTCTGGTAGAGGAACTAACCTATTTTACTATAGTGAGTGTTGTTCTATTATGTGAAGATATGTCAGGGTCATTATATCCTACCATATTTTGATAGTGCGTCATTTCGTGAATGATGAACTTAGAATATAACGACCCAAACATTCATTAATTAAAATCCCTCTTGATCAAATTTAATGTCTTATTATGGTTATATAAAATGTGAAAATAATTTGTTTTATGTTTATGGATTTTAAAATACAGTTAATAATTGTGAATCTTTCTAATATAGCTGTTGAACAGTGACCAAAATATTAGTATAAATATAGGGCTTTAACTAATCCAATTTACTCAGACAAAGGAAGTGATGGTCTTATCAAGTAGAATTTCCCCATACGAAGCCCATTTGTCGAATCTCGGAAAGGAGGTGAAATCATTGGGCTTCACTCTTGACAAAGCGCACGCCAAGAATGAACACATTATGCTTTAGTAGAACTAACTATGGGAGATGTGGAAGTTAACAGAGCTTACCACCCACGCGATGTTATCCGAGCCACCCCAAGAGTCTGTCACCATCACACACCTTACCCTTTGGTCTAATGTGAGTGTTATAAGAAGTTATGTAACAAGACCTTAGCACTATGACTATGTACATTATTTTTGTACAATGAATGTGCATTGATTTTATTATTGTAACTTAGTAAATAGTTTTAAAAGCATAAATACTATTTTTAGATAATTTTCAACAATAAAATATATTTTTATTAATTATTTATTTTTTAAATTAAATATTTTTTTAATAAATTATTATTATTATTATTATTAAATTAATTTTTATTAAATATAAATTATCGAATAATTTTATGAATTCAATTATAATTTTTATTAAGGATTGAAATCCATTTTTGTCAAAACCCAAGAATTTTTTATAAATGTCGGTTTCTATTTTAAAAGTAAATTATTAACATATTTAGAAAATTATATAAATATAATGAATATTATTTTTGGAATCAGGATTTCAAAATTATCCAATGGTGAATTTTTCCTAATTTTATGACACAGTTGGTTTTTTGGGTGAAAATTAAATACAGTTTAAATATATAATGTGTTTTATGAAATCATAATGACCCAATAGCGATGTAATAAATTACTATAAACATTGTGTTTGGACAATATATTTTTTACCATTAAAATATTTTGATTTTATATTTGTTTGATTTATTCCACAAAGCTTCAGTGGACGCCCCAAGACTTATAAAACATTTTGTCTTTTAAAATTTTTTCCTTGAGAGTGTGACTCACCTCCAAATAAGAAACCCTATTATTTTATGATTTTTGGACATTGGCCTCATAAAATATTTTTTTCCAGTCCCCTTTGGAAAAAATTATGGGCAAAAACTATGGTCTGGTTTTTTTTTGATTAGTTTAATGTGTGGTGCCCTAAACCTAAATAATAAAGAATTCCCTCTACTTTACTATATAATCCCACCCAGGCTCCCACTTCCTCTTTACTCAAAGCCTATGGAGTTTGTCAAACCTATTCCCTCCTCTCTCTTGAATCCTCCTAAGGTGCCCCATTCTCCCAATAAGCCTCTCCCAAGCTTATCCCAAGCCATTGAAAGCACACATCCAAGTAAGGGATTTCTTTCTTTCTAATTTTTGTCCAATTTTCTTTAAGATTTTATTCCCATTTGTTTTCAATTAAAAATGTTTGGGTATGATTTCTCACCTCCCCCATACAGCCTTTTTATTTTTGGATGATAGGATACCCCTTCCTCTCTCATTAATGCTTCCCATGTACACATGTTACCATGCCGAAATTCTTTGAGGGATTTATCTCTGCCCTTTTACATCAAAGTAATTATTTTGTATTATGCATCTAAATTCCATTACATTTGTTGGGACATGTATCTATATGACCACCTTACATTCCTTTTCTTTAAATATGATGAGACGCCCCTTTCTCTGTCATCAACATTTATTATGAGTTCTTATTTTGTGTCGTTATGCTGCTAAAATTGCACAACGAGTTTCCAAGACAATGTCATTGTGTAGACAATACCATTCCCATTTCTCTATCAAGGGTATTCACCATTATTCACATTTAGTTATTGATTATAAAGCTTCATGTATGTATTCCACATCCCTTTATCATGGAATAACTGATGATGATTGATTCTTTGTTGTATGATCCACATGGTACAGTTATGTATGAAATGAAATTTTTAAGGAGGGTGAGCCATAATGGCACTCCAATGCATTGGGTAAAGTATAATATAATGATAAATCATGTTAAATGAGTTTTCAATCATTCTAATTCAAGTAAAACTAGTGTTTACTCGTGCTTCATGTACAACGAGGGTTTAATCATGATCTATGTGCAATAACCCTTGGATCATGCTATTTCCATGTTATGTGTTGTTTCCACACCTCCATATTATGATTTTAATTCTTTATCATGCCATTATGTTCATGTTTCTCTCGTGCTCCATTGATATGTCTATTGTCTATAATGTATTGTATTCGTCATGTTATTCCATGTTTATTCCCTTACTAGGCTTCATATCTCTCCCTTTTCTTATGCATGTCCTCAGGTTATCCCATGCAATGCTAAGTATGAGGGAATATAGTGGTCATGTAAAAGAAATTCCCAATAAAGATGTAGTATTTCATTTTTTATGTTGTTATTTAATGATCCTAAACCCCAAAGACACTAGACCTCTCGATCTTTCATGTTATTTCAAGTGAAGTTTATGTAATAAATAAAGTTTAAGTGTGTAATAAAGAAGAGGGTTGTTATATAGAAACTGAGATCTATAGAATAATGCATCATGAAGAATTACCATTGGATGGTTCGGTCATGTCACAACCCCCATAGAAATTACATTCAATGTATGAAATGTGGTGGTCAAGGCCTTTCATATTGAACTTGATGTAATGTAGAAAAGTGTCAATGGTTGTTTTTTAATCTCACCTATGGTATATTAAATGGTGGTTATGGGCATGATATAATTTTTTTGAATGAACAGGGCTATCTAATTTTTGAGGAAGTGGTAAGAATGGACTTACTAATATGATTTAAGTTTTGTGATTTTATTTAATTTAAACTAAGCTACATTATTTTATTTTTGATATTGTGGGAGGACATAGAAGTCTGGACATCTTTTCCAACATTGATATATTCTATCCACAATATTTCTATTGCATATGGACTTTTCAATGATTGTGGGACTAATAAAGTGGGATCCATTGGTCAACTTGTTCATATGAGGGCGTAAATTTCAATTTTTTGGGTTATTAACATAGAGTCGACACCTTCTATGAGAAATTCCCTAATTATTTTGGAATCAATACATTCAAGATATCATTCCCTGGAGGGGAAAGGTAAAATAAAGTTCTCATAATTGTGAAATTCATCTTCTCTAGAATGAGTGATTTAGGGTGGCATTTCACTCATTCATTGTTCTAGGATATCCCATCAAAACATATTATTTTTAAAAAAATGTGATTATCCCCATAATTATCTCATAGAGTATAATGTATCAACCCCTAAGGGTGAAAGTGAGGACTTGGTTGCCTTATCAAACCCATTACTATTTGGAGCTTCTTATCAAGAAGTATAGATGGTTGAGGTGAAGATTCAGTTATGACTATTTCCTCCTTTAGATGTCCTAAAAGTTTCATAATTTGATTTGACTTTGGTGAACATGATTTTGAATGATATTGATACAGGAATATATATTTTCAATCTTCTTAGTTCTAATGATGGTGAGTTTTTGAGAAGTTAAAAATTTATTTTAAAACTATTTTTTTTTTCACTTTTTGTCATCTTGCATAACAATACATTTTTTTCCTTATAGTCTACAAGGGTGGTGATAAAATCACTTTTTATAGGAAAGAACCTTAATTTTCATGAAGCCACTCATTGCAAGAGGGTATGTTATCATCTCTAGTGTATGGGTTTGGGAAAATGTATATCATCAGTAATGAAACCAATAAATGTAGGTTTATAACATAGGCCATTTCCATTGGTTACATGGTTATATCATATAATTTATCATTTTGACAAATCCCATGTTTCTATTATTGTAGTGCCATCGACCCAGAGAATAGAGGTCCATGTACATGTTCCCATGGGACTCCTATGACTATGTCAACCAATATGGATGATATCTCCCTTCCTACTTCTTCAATTAACATGATCATGAATTATTCTCTTAGTGGAATAGTCCTAAAATATGTTAATATTCCCATGAAGGGATTTTATAAAGTTCTAGGATCTATTTCATTGTAATAATCAATGCAATGATACATATGGATGAATATCTGTATCTTAGTTCTGAAGAACCTCTTCAAAGGGTTGATGAAAAAATTGGGTCACCATCGATTTCGGTTTACTTGCATTGGATATAAGGGTTTAGACTATACTATCCATTATCACATATCAAAGGAGGAGATCAATCAAATATAGATGAAGAGGGCCCATTATTTTATAGTGTTATCCATTTAGGATTCCACTTTAGTGAATAAATTCTAGTATGAGGCCTTAAATTAAGTTTCCTAACAAGTGGTTGAAGTGGAAAATCATTGGGAAATGGTTATCACTAGGAAGGTTAATATTGAACACCTCTAGATTGTAATTTTATATATTCATAGATATATATCCCAATTTAAACATGCACATTATATATTAGAGAAAACTATACAAGTGAAACAATGACATCTTGACATAGAGGAGAAGGCTAGGCTTGACACCATTACTATGGTAGAAGATTTTATGAAAATTTCAGATGTGAAAACCTAATCTATTGATCCAATAGGAAAATAACATAACTCATTAGATCATAGACCTGTAGAGATCAAGGACTCCTTCAAGGACTGCCTATAAGGGAGTTGTAATTTTGAAACTTTCTCTTGGATCATATATACATAGGAGGGAATGTATTATGTGAATATTCCTCCCCTAATTTGATATCAATGATTAGATCTGAAGAAAATGATATGTTTTTTCTAATTTTAATTCATTCATAATTTTCTTGAAATATCATTGAATTGATGTTCCATGAATCATTGGCGATACCAATACGTTTTTAATAACAATTAAACATGAATGTGTGGATTTGAATGCTATTTCATAAAATATTATTCTCATGAAATGATCATGACTAACATGATATTTCTCTCTGATGTAGGTTTTATAGTTATCTTGATATTATCATATTTACAAATGGATAATCTAGGTAGAATTTAATTCTAGGACATAGAAGTCCGTATCATTTTATGACTCCAATGGACCTATTGAGTATACCATGATTTTTTATAAGGCCATATAATGGGACTTAGATTTTTTTCATATATTTATTTATTTTTCCCAATTATTGCATAATCTTAATATAGTGGAATTGTTAGAGATTGTGGACATGGAATTTTTTCAGGCCGCAATATTATGAGATTTTTTTCGGGACAGGTTCTTTGTCTTTTTTAGTTTGAAAGACTATATCAGTATTATACTGTAGTTTTGGGTATTTTAGCTCATACATTTTATTTATATATTTCAGGTTCATTTATCTTAGAGCATTTGTTGATGTAGTGTATGGTCTTTTAGCTCACACCTTCAATTTGTATAGTTTAGGCTCTTTCAACATGGTCCTTGTATCATTGTAGTTTAGGGTATTTTATCTCGAACCCTATATTACTATAGATTATGGTCATTTATCTCGAACTTTTATTGCTCTTATTTAAGTTCATTTAGATCAGATAATCTATTACTTTATTACAGGGTCTCTTAGCTCAAAACTCATAGATGAATATCATATATGGGGAAGACATCCCAAGGATGACCCAAGATACCCAAAGGTTTCAGGTTCAACTATTATGTTTCCTTAGATGGGGTATGTATGATAGGTAATATTCAACCCAAAAATGGCCTACTACGTATCACTAAATATGATTTTTCCTTTAACCAGAACAGTCATAGGAACACAATGGAACAAGTTTGGGTTAGATTACATAGCCTAAACTAGTTTTTCTAGAAACCAAATATCTTAAATGATATATCATATTGTATTGGAACTCCCTGAAAGATTGATCAAAGAATATTAAATCAAAAATTAATATTATTTTCTAGAGTAATTTTTGAAGTAAACCAAGATCTCTAAATTATCGAAAAGAATTTCTTTTAATGCTAATGATTATAAGTACGAAGTGAGGATTGAATATGAGAGAAATCCTCTATTTTTTGAGAATTTTAAAATCATAGTACACCCAATTCTAAACTATATGGTAGTGAAAATGCTAGAAAACCAACCTAATAGCACTAAGTGGACCGAGGCCATGAAACATAATAAGGATAAATGTCCTGGCATAAATAAAGATAAAAATTTTTTGCAGAAAAATGAAAAATGGATCGTCAAATACCAGAACATGAATGAAATAGGGGATTATGTAGGAAACTCATGGGATGATTTAGAAGAAGAACATGAAAATGTATATAAAGAACATTGTATAATTGTTGAAATTGATGATATTATTTTGGAGTTCTTCAATATGTTCCAAAATAATCCTGAAGCTATGACATCAGATTCAAACATAGGATCCACTGACACTCCAGATAAGGATATTAATCCTATAAGGATTACTCCTTATTAATAGGACCAAAAACCTCATACTCCAGTGCAACCCACTAGAAAATCATGTAATATAAAGGATAACAACTACAAGGTCACACCAAGTGAGGAGGATAACACAGAATTTGACAGTACTATCCTTATGGAATGTAAGAACCCACCCCATGCATCTCATAGTATTAAAAGGGATACACTGAGTTTTAAGAAGAACATATTAGTGGAAAACACTATCCATGTGGAATGTAATAACACAACCCTTTCATCTCAATGAATTGAAAATGCCAATAACAATTCGATTGTTCAGGAACCCATTAGTAATTAGAAGTCTGAACATGAATATAGTTTTACTGCTCTAGATAAATTCTACACATCTATAAACCTAAATTATTGTATTGAGAATCGAAAAAAATAAGGTGTTATCTATGGAGGACACAAAGAGAACACACTGAAATGTAGTTTTTTATTCTATCATATTAAATGTTAAACTATCATACCTGAAGGATAAGCCATTGATTAAATCCAATAGTCATCTGGCGTCACCTTCAAACACAAAAATATGTGATTCAACTTCTATGAAAGACAGTGCATGTATTACTATCATCCATCATGTTTCTCTTATGAGAAAGAAATGGAAGAAAAATAGCCTGGACCTGGCCAAAAATTCTAGAATATCATAAAAAATAAGCTTTTGGGGAATAAGAAACATGGGGGATCAAACCCCCAAAAAGGTTTTAACGAATATTTTATCTTGGAATTATCAAGGTTTAGAAAACCCTGAAAACTTTACTGTCCTAAAAACGTTCATCAATACTCATCAGTTAACAATTTTTTCAATAGTTAAACCAATAGTTAGTATTTCTTCTCAGTTTTTTCATGTATGCAAGTTTGGGTTTATCCGGTTAGGTGCATGTAAAAACTACAATTCCATTGAAACTCTCAGGATATTTTCTCACTTTTCATTACAAAATGATAATATTTTTAGTATTTCTAAACAATACTTTACATGTGACTTTATATTTTAATACACACATATTAACAGTAATTTCATATATGATAAAAATAGATACCAAGATAGGCGACCCCTTTGGTATGAACTCTCCCACCTTAGCAAAGTCATTCATGATCCTTTGTTTGTAATTGAAGACTTCAATGTCATATTTACCCCAAGTGAGAAAATGGTTCCTTCAGACTCTACTCTCTCTTCAAGGGAAATTCAAGCCTCAAATGAGGATAAATATATTATTAAAATTAATCTCATTAGTGCCAAATTAACATGATATAGACAATATTACAGCTAGGTTGTTGATAGAAAATTAGATATATCATTCACCAATATTTTAGATCTTGATAAATGGGACAAAATCTCGAGCATCACCCTTCTTAAACATTATTATGACCACCATATTATCCTAGTCAACTTATTTTTCCAATATTATAAAGAAAGTTTTACCTTTTAGATTTAACAATGCTTGGTCTTCATATCGATATTGTGCGAATTTTATAAAAAAGTCATGGTCAAACATAAATAAAAACAACTGTAATGATTCATTTTCCTATTTATTTAAATAAAATAAATCAAAATAAGGTTCTTAAGAATTGGTCTAGATTAAAATATTAACAAATTGATAATTAAATCCTTCATTTGGGGGAGGAACTTTCCCAAATAAAGAATACCATTACTAGTAATAAATTTTCTTCTCACTCACAATATTAAATCAACATTTCTACAAGACATGTTTGTTTTCTCAACATCAAGGATAAAATTAGAATTAAAATCTCTAATACAAAATGGCTTCACTAATGTTTCCAGATATACTAAAGTCTACAATTCCTTTCAATGACCTGGGAAAGCGTGTAGGCCTTTATCCTTCCTATGAGATGGGGACAACCTCATTGATACTGATGAAGGTAATCATAATCATGTCATCTCTTATTTTTTAAAATATTTTATACTGGGATGATGTTAATAAATACCTCTTATCTGATATCATTCAGGTTGTGGTGAATGAAGAAGAAAACCCCATTATTAATATCATCCCTCTTGATCGTGAAATTAGAGATACTGTCTTTAGCTTAATTCCAGAATGTGCTCCAAGACCTGATGGATTAAAAAATGGTTTTTGTCAACAATATTGGGATGTGATCTAAGATGATGTTTTTAGATTGATTAGGACTTTATTTTCTAATGGAATGATCCCTTAATGGATGAACTTATAATTCCTAACCCAAATCCCTAATGTGGATCATGCTATGAAGATTCACTTATTTAGACCCATTTCTCTTACCAACTATCTTCACAAGATCATTACCATGATTCTTGCCAATATATTCTCTTATTTCATCAATATAATTGTTTCTGGGAACAAATTTGTTTTTTTAAGTAAGGTATATCTAATATTGTATTTTCCGTGCCACAAAATGCACCATCCTTTTGAATAAATCTGTTAGAGTTCGGAATGTTTCCATAAAACAAGATATTAATAAATCTTTTGATACCATTTATTGAAGTTTTATTTTCAGAGTTCTAAGGAACATTATATTTAATGAATCTTTCCTCAATAGAATTAAAACACTATTTAATTCGGCATGTATCTCAATCCTATTAATGGAACTCTGTGGGGTTACTTTAAATGATCCAAAGGGGTCAGAGAAGGTTAAAACATCTCTTCTACTCTTTTCTCTATTGGTTATGACTACTTATGATGATTACTCTCTCAACTAGTGGATCAAAACAAGCTTAAACAGATTCATGCCTCCAGATATTTGAATGCCTGCACGCATATATTTTATGCAGATGACATCATCCTTTTTTTACATGGTGAAAAGTATAAAATCAATAAACTCAAAAGTTCCATCTCACACTATGAAGAATTTTCTAGACAAACCGTCATTTGGATAGATCCTAAATATTTATTGGAAACAGATTTCCTCCCAATAGGAAAATCAATATTATCAATGTTTTAAGAATTAAGGATGGGTCCCTCCCCTTCAACTGTCATGGTGATCCTATTTTATGGGGATACGCAAATATTGTTACTTGTATACAAATTTTGACCAAATTCTTCACCAACTATCCTCATGGAAGGTAAATCCCTCTCTTTTTCTGGTAAGATCTGTATAGCCAAGTCCATGGTTGCCTCCATAATTCTCTAGTCCATGATGGTTTCTAAATGGCATGTTGGTCTCTTAAAGAAATTAAAAATTTCTATAAAACAAATTATGTGGAGTGGAATCACTCTTTAAAGGATGTTGGTGACTATTATATTGTATACCTAATACAATCCTTTGGACAAAGGAGGTTTCTCCATAAAAAAGCTCAAATTTTTGGATGATGCCTTACAGGCTAGACTCACTTGGAATCTTCTTCCTAATAAATCTTTCCCCTAAACATACTTAAAAACAAGTCTTATGATAAATTAAATCAAGGAAATATACATTTTATGATATCCTCTATCTAGCCTTATAGTATAAAGGCTTTTCCCAACATCATGTATACTTCTAGATGAATGGTGAACAAAGACTCTACATTGAACTTCGGGCCTTCCAATTGGACTGGTGCTCTACTTATCTCTATGGAATCCCAAACTCAGTTTCCTAATCACATTTATAATAACATTAATGATATGTTAAACTCTCAAAACTATATCATACATGGAATTATTATTTTGGTCATTGAAAACTATCACTTTCCCACCAACGATGATTTTTTAATTTGGGTACCTGCTCATAATGACATGCTTAACTCAAAAAAATATTATGAAAATATTTTTAATAAATTTCAAAATGATTTGATTTGCCCAATTTTTTTTAACAAATTATGTCTTAAACCCTATAGATTCGATTTTATATGGAATATTTTCCACTAAAGGGACCCAACTAACAATTACCTCAAATATTTTGGGATATAGCTTTACTCTAAATTTTGTTTTTTTATAAACATTGGGAAGGCATTAATCTCCTGTTTCATTCTTGTGATACAACCATTATCCTTATGAAAATATGTCTTTGATCTTTTTGAGTGTAGATGGTTACATTATGATTCTTTTAACTCTCAAATTCAGCATTGTGTGGATTTGACAGCCTTTGATATAATCAATAATCTCTTCATAACAACTGTTGTTGAGAACCTCAATGTAATTTGGTATGAGAGAAATGCTTATATTCATAACATTTACTCATTTAAATTTAATACAATTAAAATGAGAATACTAACTTCCATTTGGTAAGTTGACTTGATTTAGAGGTATTTTATAGCAACACATTGATAGATCATCAGATTCTATGGTAGCATGGGGTGATGAGAATGTTTTCACATCCTAGACACACTTTTGAAGTGTTCTAGAAATCTCGGCATCTAGTATGGAAATTTTTTTATGTTCATGGTTCTTCTAAAAGAAACATGTCTCCCTAGGGATTTAGCGCTATCTATATAAACAACTATGGGAAGACTGTAGGATACATCTATGGTAGTTGTGGACTCAACTTTATATAGTAAATGAAATGATGAGTATGATTCATGCCCTCAATTTTTAAAGCATCTTGGATGGTGAAATCTTTGGATAAAAAGCAATTAGATGACCATTGTGAAGGCCATTTAGAATTAAGTGGATCAGTTTTTCTGGAAACTAACTTCATTTTGGATGGATTGTATGCATTTGGTCATGGATACCGGTTTTATTTTCACTCATGCATATCATAATGTGAACAAGTTAGTAGATACCCTCTCTAATATAGGATTTCACTATGATATTATCTTGCCGAATGATGTCCCCTATGATTTAATTTCTCTTTTTATAGGGGCTGAAAAAAATCTCATCTTTTAGAATTATGTAATTATCTTCTTTAGTATAATTTGGGGTTTGGTCTTTTACCAGAACACCAATTGTTTTTTAAAATAACAATGTAGGAGGTTTTTGAAAATATTAATATTTATGAAATGTTCCAGAACCCTAAAATTTGTTTCACCACAAAATAAACATTTTATTATAGTAAGAAGATGTGAAAATAAATTCTATATTATTTACCAGGACCAAGGGATCCTAAGAACATGGTTCAACTTCTAATAAGCCTTTAAAATGGTTCTTAACATCTTTTTAAATTCTTTATTGATGAATTAATTTATTCCTAAGCTCAAAAGATGATGAGTTTAGAGAGGAAATTATTAAATTTTTAATAGTTCTCTCTTTGTGGGTTTTCACCTTGATAAGTTTTAGGTCTCTTTCATTAAAAATTTAAGGTCTTGCATGTTGGACCATCAATGACTAGAGTTTATGGATATACAACATTGACCAAAATACAGGAATTTTTAAGGTCATGATCCACATGGACCTAATATGAGTGTAATGTTACACGAGGGCCTAACTAGCATACCTAGGGTTACATGTAATGTAAAACACTTTTTGAGTGGGAGATAACAATGTACCAAATCTCTGCTCAGGATTATTAGGTCATGAGGATTGATATGGAAAAATCAATCTAGGGATGATATAGAAACCCCTTAGGTGAAAAATCCTTCCATGGTGTTTTTTGGATCACAATGATTAGATGTCCCTTTTAAGGG
The DNA here is from genome assembly GCA_963277665.1 of Viscum album. Lineage (NCBI taxonomy): Eukaryota > Viridiplantae > Streptophyta > Magnoliopsida > Santalales > Viscaceae > Viscum > Viscum album. Next base: position 555,680,284 of record OY728126.1, on the reverse strand, counting down.
ACAAGATATATGTTTTTGGTATGTATAATACCTTATTAATCAATAGAACGGTGAAACAGATAGATATATTTTCCTTGTTATGGGCAATGAAAGGATTTAGTAAAACTGAGGCGTTCTATACATGAAGTGTGATTTTTGGGATGGGGGATTAAAAGATGATAGAATCACCCCATATTTTGGATCACTAGTGTAAGGCGTCTATGGATAACTGATAAATGATAATGATGGGTGATGGTATGTATTTTATAATTTCATATAGTGTGGACTTAGTTTTTCCTATATTTTTAATATCATGTTACTAAAACACTAACTCCATTTTTTAACATCATGCAGTAAGGATGTTTTCGGCATTGGTCTAGCCCATATACTATTAGGGGTGCACTTTTATCCCATTATATTTTACAGATGAAACTATTATTTGGGGTTTGGGTTTCTATATACGTTATGTGATGGGAGAAATAAATTCACATTTAGTTATTATATATATGTTCCCTACAAAGATCTAACCTGCACATATGGATCGGGGAATATTTTTGTTTTATAAAAGATATACCAAATAATCAGAGGTCCATGCTAGACTACTGATCTTGTGGGGATATGAATAAATGGACATATAGTTCTTGAATGTGAAACAATCCATGTAGGTTTGACCCATACAATGAGGGGGGAATTTTTAATGTTTACTGTTGTAGACGGACGTAAGATTGGAAATATAGGGACAACGATTTATCATGTGTTTATAGGAATGAAGACAAACATTTTTCATGAGTAATGTCCATGAATAGGACTGACCCACACATAAGGATGAATAAATGATCATGTCTATTAGTTGTTTTTATGCTATAAATTGGAAATATGAGTGTCATTATGAATCCTGTGAGGTCAATAATCATGGAACACATAGTTCTAGAATAGAGGTGTGGTGGGAGACCTACATAAAGGGTAGTGGAACTCTTGGGAATGGACTATAGTAATGAAAATTTTTGTGTTATTCAAGGGACATTAACCGTGTTGTTCAATATCATGTGGAATGACTCAATGTTTTAATTTTAATGTCCTGTATCTTGGAATATAATTAACCTGTTTTGAGAAGTTATGTCTCAATTATGTGGGGGAATCCCTTACAAAAATTTCTAATTCCATGTGATCCATGTTTGACGTGAGATATAAGGAATAATAAAGGTCCACTCAGCATATAATGATAGTCAGGGAGAGGACATTGTCGTCATGTATCATGAGGTGGATAGGCTAGGATATGGGGTCCAGAAGTCCTTATGAATCTTATTGGGATGATAATCATGTTGTATTTAGTTGTATAAACATATGCAGTTTAGTTTTGTATGGAATGGATAACTCTCATGATATTTAATTTCATATGGTAAGGAAATTGGTGACTCAATGATAAATAAGTAGAATGTTGTGTCTCGTCCTAGGAATGGAGGACTAGCTATCACTATGCATAATTTCATGGAAAGAATCAATCCATATGTATCTCTTTTTAACCATATTTCTTAGTGTCATTCATGGAGGACATGAGCTATGTAGTTTATCATAATGTGGTAATGACACACTTGAATAGTTTAGCATCGTGTGTCTTGAATAAAAGATATTGTGTAGTTTAATGCATTGATTATAAGATGAGATATAATGTTTATTTTAACAACGTTCTTCTAGAATGATAGATTATATGTAGTTTAAAGTCTTTCTTTCAGGATGAGAGGCACTGTGCAGTGTAACATCAGGCTACCGAGAAAATGGATTCTTGAAGGAAGTTAGGTAAAATATTTCAAAAGTATTATTTAATTAGTTGTGGGTGTAACTTGCTCCATTAACATTTTTTCTAGTTAGTGACCTCTATTGTGATATTCCTTATGTATGATATAATTCTTGTCCCATTTCGGATCCATCATCGGGGGTTTCTTTCCTAGTATCAATGGGGTTCTAAAATCCAATAGAAGTCCTCCATGAAGGAATGAATAGAATATAACATTTTACTGAATGCTCCTAAATTTTTATTTTTATGAGCATCAATATTGTGAAATGTACACAACCACTTTTCATCAATACGGTCTAAATCCTCTAACCACATTTCTTATTACACACAATCTGAGAGTTTTCTATAGATATCTATTTGAATATAAGGATAAATGATATCTATGGTTATACCAACTTCAATACTTTACTCAAATGTTTATGGAGTTACTTGTGTAACAATACACATGGTGGTACCATAGGACCATAATGCATGAATGATCTTGTCTAACCAATATTTCTTATCCATATTCACCATCTTATGGATTATATTTCACAATGTTTCTTAAATGTCCCGTATATGTCTGTTAGTTGTTTCATGTTAGAAAGACAAAATATTGTAATAGAGGTGTACTCATGTTACAATTTCATAAAGCCTATTGATTTGATTTTGGTTTCATTTTTAATCAATATTGTATGAGGAACTCTTATGGCATTGATGATATGATAATTTATGTGTTTTATGATGTTCTTTATCCTGATGTCTTTGAGGGGTAATGCTTTAACCTTTCTGAGAAAATTTTTGTAGCAGTAAGGATGTACTTACACATATTAGCTGCGACCAGGGGATATGGCCCAAAAACATCCATCCAACAAAAGAAAGAAAACAAGGAATTTATAGACGAATGATTCAATTATTTGTTAGATAGATAAATATTTTAAATAATTTCGAATGCGTGAAATTTATATGTGAATTCCAAAAAGTCTTCGGTCATGGTTTTCAAATGGTAACCAAATATATTGATATGATAGGAGTACATAGTCCTAGAGATATTTTCATCGTATGACCCCATATTTAATTCTTCCAAGTTAATGAAATTTTATCTATATTATTTGAATTTGAGGAATTTTACATATAATCCAATATTGTATTTTTATTTCTTCTCATGTGGTACATTACAAAGAGTAATGTTCACTGCATGACACTAAATCTTTTACTATTCAGCTTAGTCTATTGGAAGTCCCATTTTGTTGATAACAGATTGTGGGATCCATCGATCTAGCGGTGGATATAGATTTATCAGGCTCTAAGGCAGTGTTAGCCAAGTTAATTTATTTCATGTCAAAAATAGTGATCACTCAGACCATAATTCGATGCATGATGTAGAAGATTACATCCCCTTGATCAGGGTCATCCAAGAATGTGGCTGCATTGGCCAACTAATTGGCATGAACATTTTATGACTCCTGAAAATGATGCAATGTGGGATAAAAAGGGAAATACTCCATTGATGCTCTAATATATCTAGTGATAGTTGCAAACTCTTCATTTTATGTGGAATATTTTCCAAAGATCTAGTTTATCACTAGATATGAACCCCCTTTGATGATCATGTATGAAATTTTATGGTATAGCGAAAGCTCCAATATAGCAATGAGGGATTGATTTTATGCCTTATTTTTCATGAAGCCTTTAAAAAATGAGAAATAGTTGGTAAGAAAATAGAGAAAAAAATAAAATTCCTATGTCAACCCTATTGATTTTCTATTTTTCCATTGGTTTGTTGATAGGAATTTGGGAGGATATGTCCAAATACATCTCCCATGTTTTTGGAGTCTTATATGTAGAGAAACATTCATCATATAGAAGCTTTATATCTACTACTGTACTTTAGAATAAGGAATGTTTCATAATTAAATCATCCTTGGCCATCAATTTCCCAAACTTCTATGAAACAAATATGATGGAAAACTATTATAAAATGGAAAAACATTAGGCAAAGTGACCAGTTTTCATTGGAAAAATGAGGATGTACTTGAGAAGATCAATACAAGAGACCAAGTGTACATTATAGTGCATCTATTAATGCCTCAACTTATTCACTAGAATGGTGTTTTCAAGGAATTTTGTATGGACATCTTAATATGGGAAATTTGTGCCTATAATAAATCATATGAGTTAGTCGATACTTTTATAATTCCCCACATCATTTTTATATGTTAGAAGAGCTTCATGATATTGTTTCATAGGGGTCACATATATGATGAGTGTAGTCCCATCCATCGGTGGCATCAAGAATCATTGGCGAAACAGATACTAGTTCAGACTCTTGAAGGATTATTACAAGGCACAATAAAATTTATAAGAAATCCATTTCATCATTAGCTTGGTGAAGGTGGTAAATTTTATGGCAAGGTTGGATTTGAAAAGCTGAATTTGTGAGTGGTTCCCTTGGATCCCACTTAGTTCACTGAGATTATGATGGGGTAAATTTTTTCAAGTTACACAAGTATTTTTTGGTTCATCTTTAATGCCATATCGGCATTCCAAAAATCCAAGGAACTTCTCTAATGATAAAATGAATGTACATTTCAGCAGATTCATCTTCCAATTAATATGTCATATCTTGTCGAACATTGTTTAATGATATGTGAAGTGATCACATAACATTCAGGATTTAACCACTATGTTGTTGACATAAATTGTAGTTAATTATCTCATAAAGGGCGTAAAGATATGATTTATATAACATTGGAATTGTATATCCCTAATTCCTTAATCTAATGGGCATGACATGGTAGAAAATGGCCCCCTGATGTTCATTGAAGGAAATTTATAATTTAACTTCATGGGACATCTATATTTGATTGTAACATGAATACCCATCCATGAAGAATGGAATTAGAATCTATAACCTGCATTGATATAGAGTTATGTGATTTACAATGGGAATTGTTCCATTAGTCTAGGTTGATTAATGTCCTTTAGATCGATATAGACCCCAAATCGACCCATTCTTTTTTCATTACTTGGATAATGTTGGAGAGCCATCTTGGGTATTGTACTTCTTAGAAAAACTATATTTGGTCAACTTGTCAACATATTTGTAACATCCCAGGTAAATAAAGAATGATAAATTTTCATATTTATTAATATTTGCGAATTAAATATTAATTTTACTTTAAAGGGGTTGCTATGTTCGATAGCATACTCGATACGCAACGATGAGTTTCTTTGAAAACTTACGTTGCACACTAGTAATACAATAATATTATTTTAAATGGTAGTTAACACGTAGCTGTTGTATTGGCGGGAATGGATAGAAATAACTAAAATATGATTATATATGTTTTTTAAATGTTTTTACATTTATCCAATAAAAGATAAAGGCTTAAAATACAGAATGAATTCAATTTTAGGCATTTATACCCTAATTTTCACTAAAGGTTCACTTATCGCCTTTTGATGGAGAACCGTCATTAAATATAGTTTTGATCACTCTTATAAATTCTATTGGACCAAATTTAACTCTTTTTTAGAATTGGGACATCAAAATTTACTCTGTGTAAATTTTTAGTATTTTTCTGATAAAGTTCATTTTTTAATGAATAGTGAAAATGTTGTATTTTAATTCAAAACCTCTTTTTAATCTAATTTATTTATATGATTAGATTATCATTTGAATTGGTTTGAAAGTGAAATTAGAATATATTTTTACCATTTAATCCAATAGTGGTCATTGGAATTAATTTCACTTTGAAATCGGACTTAAACTAGTATCAATCTTTTGATACTTATTGGTTCATAAAAACATGCTATTTGCTCTGACAACGGGAAATAATTATTAAATTAATTAATGTAACTTATATATTTTGAATTTTTTAAAATAGAAATCATTTTTTAATTCGGAATATCAAATATAGCTTAGGGTGAATTTTTGGTATTTTTCTGAAAAACATCAATTTTTGATGAATAGTGAAACCACTATGTGGTACTTAAAAAACTGATTTTTCGTTTAAATGAAATTTTATCACCTTTGTGTTTTTAATTTCAAAAATGTGACATACATGATTGTCATTAGGAATTAAAATGTGGTTCAATGGGATTAAAATAATTTTTTGGTGAATAGTAACTTTTATGTTTATTAATCACGATTAGAGGTAATTAGTGTAGTTTAAGGTAAAAATAATGTTTTAATAATATGAAATGACCTAGACACATGTCCTACCCTTATTGGATGTGTCATGTCCGACCAAGACAATCCATGGGTCAACTTGGGGACCCCATGGAGCCACTTTGGAAGGAAAATGACATTAATATCTTTTTATTTAATGTTAAAGTAAAAATGCCACAAACATGAATTGTTTTACTAAAACAATTTTTAAGTGGGGTTATACATGTCATATTTTTTACTATAAATATTCATTAGAAATCTAAATATATTTACTAAATCATGATATTTTTTTTCTAATTTTTAGACATTAAATAAATTAAATTATATATGACATCATGATGATGCATCGATTACCTCATTATTTAACGATTTAAATAAAATTAAAAGATAATGTAAAATCTAAGACCTACAATTGTCAAAAACCAATTGTATGGGTATATTTAGAACCCTTATCACCTTATCCTCTAATTATATCAATTTGGGACCTTTTAATTCTGAAACTCTTTTTAAAATAAAGTAACATTTCTTTACTTTCCAAGAGTTCCCCTCCTCTCCTATTATAAAAGGCCCCCAACACTATCACCTTACCCACACCTCTCAAGCCTTTGGTTAAGACAATATCTTCCCATTTTGTATCTCCATATCCCTATCTTACTCCTAGAAGCCTCATTTTGGGCAGAAGTCTTCCCAAGGAAGCCTTTGAGCTCAAATCAAAAAGAGTTACCCAATTTTAAGGTAATGTCTTTACTTGTGTTCTATTGTTTTATTTTGCTTCTCCAACCCCATAAAATCTTTTAATTCATTTTTTTTGTAACAACTCCAGTATCCTCAATATACTAGGATGTTTTTATAATAATAATTCGAGCTACACTTACACACGCCTACATCTAATGGTTAAAGAACATACTGTTTCTGTGGATGGCGAATTTCTGCCTCACGAAACGATGATTGTTCAATATTCTTCCAACACCTTCAATGGTGTCCATTAAGATGGAACTATATTTATATATGATATATAATATGTTTTTGTATTCTTTAAGATTCTGTATTTTTCATTTATGGAACACCTTAATGGCTTCCATTATGGGTATACGCGATATCTTCATTTTAGGAAGTGCGGACTACTGCCCCCTCAAAGTGATTTGATTCGTTAATGCCATATGTGGGACGTATAAAGTATGGATTTAAAGTTATTATATATGATTTATGTTACATCTAAATGATGGATATAATTCTGGAATTAAAATATACATACCTCTCATTTAGTTTTAATTCCATTAATATGACATAGAAATGAAAGTAGAGTTCATGTGTACGTACGGCTTACCGTCTCCATGAACGGTGCATTTCATTTCTTACCTCTAAATGATTATGTAATATTATAAATACATGTATATGATGGATATATATGATATATATGATATCCAAATCATGAATATCATTCTGGATATAATGAACCTTTGACCACACGAACAACATGTAATTGTAAGAAGTCCACTTTCGACTTAAGAACCAAATATCGAAAAAACAAAAATTATTAACTTAAATGATTACATAATGTTTAGAACATGGTAATAAGTGATATATAATTAATAATTAACTTGAAAAATGTTCTTAAGCAAGTAAAAATTAACTCAAGTTTATTATTCAGGAGGTTAAAGAACGATCGAGTCAAGTCAGACCCGAGGTAAGGGACTTCGTCGCAATCTCCTTTCATTGAGGCATATTTCGTTTTATACACAACTTTCATTTATACGGTGTATAAAACCCTTTGAATTTTAATTTTATACAAAAGTAATATTTTTCTATGAAGCGTTTTACAAAACAACAAAAAGGAATGTTTCTTTTAACGTACGCGGTGATAATGACCTTTTCCACCGCCGTGAGTATTATTTGGTCTTTGGATTCCTCAATAAGTCGTAATGTTTTTTTAATGAAATAAATACCATATACTCTTTTATGTATTTTGTTATTGAAAATGTTTTTTATAATGGATTTGTTATGTCAATATATTTATGTGATATATTGTGATGAAAGTGTGGAAATGTTTTATTTCCATTATATTTGTTTTATGTCTTATGATTTTATAAAGGTACTTAGACATTTGACGGGTGGTTACGTGATAAACCATATGACAGGTGGTGTCGTGAATAGCAGGAAGGGTGGTTACGTTATAACCTCCAATGCATTGGGTATGGAAGTCGACCGTATGTCTATTCCATTAAGTGATATGTGTGGAAGTCGACCGTATGGTTATTCCATTTAAGTATGCTTATGTCCCAAGTTACCTTTATATGTTATGTGATCTTTATATGTGTTTTATGGTAATCGTTTGGTTACAAAAGGGTAAGTAATGATCTTTTATTCAGTGAAGAGGTTTTACTACTTCATAAAGGTGAAAAGTATTACTTTGATAAAGTATACATGGTTTGCTTGTTGTTTTGATAAAATAACAGTTTTCATTCTTTCTGTATCCCTTACTGAGCTTTTTATGCTCACCCCAAATTTTTTTGAAATGTTTTTCATAGGACTTAATGTGGAATATGGTCAAGGATGGGATCAAGGGAAAGTCATGCTATATAAAACATGGAACTAGACATGTTTTTTTAAGAGTTTTTTTATTCTATGGAAACTTAGTAGACTGTCTACTTTGTAATCTTTTGAGATGTAGTAGTTATGTTCTAATTCTCTAAAACTCTAAACCTGAAAATATCCTCAATGTGAATTATTTATTTAATTTAATATTAATTAAGGTTTCAGGCTGGGGCCTTATTGTTGGTATCAGAGTTCGGTTTAGATAACTTTAGGAGTTAGAAAATTGTTAAATTATAAATTAATTTATGGTATGACTGAAATGATATAGCATTTAAAGATTACCATGTTGCTTCGCCTAATATATTTCTGTGTTAAGAATGGGTTTTCATAGAGGAAACAGAACATATTTTCTGGGAAGGCATACAGAGGGAAATGACCTTTCAAATCAGTATCCTAAGATAGTCAGAATCAGAACTAAACAATTTTTTCAATGATGGCTCAGTTGACTCAGGTGAAAAATTTTGGTTGTTTTTATTGATGACATTTTGGATTATTCAAAAAGTAAAGAGGGGCATGAAAGTCATTTAAGGGTTATCTTGCAAACCTTAAAAGAAAAGAAACTGTATGGAAAATACAGCAAGTGTGAGTTTTGGTTACATCAAATTTCTTTCCTTGGTCACATTGTTTCTAAAGATGGGATAACTGGTGATTCTACAAAAACAAAAGTTTTGAAGAATTTCCAAGACCCACAATTGTAACCGAGATCTATAGTTTTCTTAGTTTGGTAGGTTATTACCAAAGGTTTTTTAGAAATTTTTCACAGTTATCTAGTCCAATGACTAAGATAACTGGGAAGGGTGTTAAGTTTATCTGGACAAAAGAATGTGATGATTGTTTTCAAGAATTGAAAAGAAGATTGGTGAATGCTCCAGTTTTGGCACTTCCTTCCAGGAATGGTGAGTTTGTTATCTACATTGATGCTTTGTTGAAGGGACTTGGTCATGTACTTATGCAGAATGATCAGGTAATTGCATATGCTTCACATCAGTTGAAAACTCATGAGGTAAATTACCCTACACATGACTTGGAATTAGCTGCTCTTGTTTTTGCTCTAAAAATTTGGAGGCATCATTTGTATGGAGTAAAGTGTGAAATATATACTGATCACAAAAGTTTAAAGTATATATTCACTCAGAAAGAATTGAACATGAGATAGAGGAGATGGCTGGAATTATTCAAGGATTATGATTTTATAAATCATTACCATCCGGTAAAAGCAAATAAAGTGGCTGATGCTTTGAGTCGAAAAAGTAATGCTTCATTAACCATGCTACGTTTGGAACGAGATCCTTTGGTTTTTGATTTGATTAACTTTGGCATAGAAGTTTTTGGTGCAGGAAGTTATTCTGTTTTGTTTCAGGTATCATTGAGATCATCCCTATCAGACAGAATTAAGCAAGCACAGAGGAAAGACAGTGAGTTGCATAAAAAGGTAGAGTTGGTTTAGAAGGGTATGTTGCCTGAATTCAACATTGATAATGATTGTGTTTTGAGGTTTGGGAAGAGATTATGTGTCCCTGGTGATTTATAGTTGAAGAATGAGTTGTTATGTGAGGCTCATAGTTCCCCATTTTCAGTTCATCCTGGAAGTACTAAGATGTACAGAGATCCGCGGGAGTATTACTGGTGGGATGGAATGAAAAGAGATATTGATAATTTTACTGTGAATTGTTTGACTTTTCAGCAGGTAAAAGCATAGTGGCAGTTACCGAAAGGGATGCTTCAGCCTTTACTGGTGCCATAGTGGAAATGGGAAAATGTATCCATGGACTTTGTTGTGGGATTACCGAGGACATCTTGAGTTAATAATGTAATCTAGGTTATTGTTGATCGCTTGACTAAATCTGCTAATTTCCTTCCTATTCAAGATACTTTCTCTCTAGATCAAATTTCACGATTGTATCTTAAAGAGATAGTTAGGTTGCATGGAGTTACCATCTCCATTGTATTTGATCGTGATCCCAGGTGCACTTCTAACTTTTAGAAAGGCCTTCAGAAGTCTTTGGGTACTGAATTAATTTTTAGTACAGCTTTTCATCCGCAATCAGATGGGAAGTCAAAATGATAAATACAGACTTTGGAGGATATGCTATGGGCTTGTTCGATGGATTATCAGGGAAGTTGGGACCAACATCTTTCTTTGGTTGAGTTTTCTTATAATAACAGTTTTCATTCCAGTATACAAATGACACCATTTGAGGCATTATATGGGAAGCGGTGTTGAACTCCATCTTTCTGGGATGAAGTGGGTGAAAGGAAGTTGATGGGACCAGAATTGATAGAAGAGTTGGCAGAAAAAGTACAGTTGATTCAGAAACACATGATAACAGCTTAGAGTAGACAGAAAAGTTATGCGGATAACCGGAAAAAGGATATCTCTTTCGAGGTAGGTGATCATGTTTTTCTCAATGTTTCACCGTTGAAAATTGTGATGCGATTTGGTAAGAAAGGAAAGCTGAGTACAAGGTTCATTAGACCATATGAAATTCTAGAGAGAGTTGGATCGGTTTCTTACCGAGTGTCTTTACCTCAGAGTTTATCTCTGGTACACAATTTTTTTCATGTTTCGATGTTCAGAAAGTATATGCCAGATCCATCTCATGTTTTGAGCCCAGAGGTAGTTCTATTGGAAGAGAATCTCTCTTATGAAGAACAACCAGTCGAGATTCTTGACCGAAGAGAGAAAGTGTTGTGAAATAAGGTAATTCACCAGGTAAAGGTTTTTTTGAAAAACCATATGGTTGAAGAGGAAATTTGGGAATCTGAAAATGCTTTGAGGGATAAATACCCCCACTTATTTCATAAGTGAATAAAATTGTGAGGACGCAATTCCCAAAAGGGGGGAAGTATGTAACATCCCAAGTAAATAAAGAATAATAAATATTCATATTTATTAATATTTTAAAATTAAATATTAATTTTAATTTAAAGGAGTTTCTATGTTCGATAGCGTACTCGATACGCAACGATGAGTTTCTTTGAAAACTTACGTTGCACACTAATAATATAATAATATTATTTTAAATGGTAGTTAACACGTAGCTGTTGTATTCATGGGAATGGATAGAAATAACTAAAATATGATTATATATGTTTTTTAAATGTTTTTACATTTATCCAATAAAATATAAAGGCTTAAAATACGGAAAGAATCCAGTTTTAGGCATTTATACCCTAATTTTCACTAAAGGTTCACTTATCGCCTTTTGATGGCGAACCATCATTAAATATAGTTTTTATTACACTTATACATTCTATTCGACCAAATATAACTCTTTTTTAGAATCAGGACATCAAAATTTACTTTGTGTAAATTTTTGGTATTTTTCCGATAAAGTTCATTTTTTAATGAATAGTGAAAAATGTTGTATTTTAATTAAAAACCTATTTTTAATCTAATTTTTTATATGATTATATTATTGTTTGAATTGGTTTTAAAGTGAAATTAGAATATATTTTGACCATTTAATCCAGTAGTGGTCGTTGGATTTATTTTCACTTTGAAATTAGACTTAAACTAGTGTCAATCTTTTGATACTTATTGTTTCATAAAAACACGCTATTTGCTCTGACAACGGGAATTAATTATTAAATTAATTAATGTAACTTATATGTTTTGAATTTTGTAAAATAGACATCATTTTTGAATTCGGAATATAAAATATAGCTTAGGGTGAATTTTTGGTATTTTTCTGAAAAACTTCAATTTTTGATGAATAGTGAAACCACTAAGTGGTACTTAAAAAACTGATTTTTCATTTAAATGAAATTTTACCACCTTTGTGTTTTGAATTTCAAAAATCCGACATACATGGTTTTCATTAGGATGTAAAATGTGGTTCAATGGGATTAAAATAATTTTTTGGTGAATAGTAACTTTTATGTTTATTAATCGCGATTAGAGGTAATTAGTGTAGTTTAAGGTAAAAATAATGTTTTAATAATATGAAATGACCTAGACAGATGTCCTACCCTTATTTTATGTGTCATGGCCGACCAATAAAATCCATGGGTCAACTTGGGGACCCCATGGAGCAACTTTGGAAGGAAAATGACATTAATATCTTTTTATTTAATATTAAAGTAAAAATGTCACAAACATGAATTGTTTTACTAAAACAATTTTTAAGTGGGGTTATACAAGTCATATTTTTTACTATAAATATTAATTAGAAAGGTAAAAGGATTTACTAAATCATGATATATTTTTTAAAATTATTAGACATTAAATAAATTAAATTATATATGACATCATGATGATGCATCAAATACCACATTATTTAACGATTTAAATAAAATGAAAAGATAATGTAAAATCTAAAATCTACCCTTGTCAAAAACCTATAGTATGGGTATATTTCTAACCCTTATCACCTTATCATCAAAGTATATCAATGTGGGACCTTTTAAATCCAAAACTCTTTTTAAAATAAAGTAACATTTCTTTACTTTCCAAGAGTGCCTCTCCTCTCCTCTTATAATAGGCCCCCACCACTATCACCTTACCCACACCTCTAAAGACTTTGGTTCGGAAAAGATCTGCCCATTGTGTCTCTCCACATCCCTCTCTTACTCCCAAAAGCCTCACTTTGGGAAGAAGTATTCCCAAGGAAGCCTTTGAGCTCAAATTAAAAAGAGTAACCCGATTTTAAGGTAATGTATTCACTTATGTTCTTTTGTTTTATTTTGATTCTCCAACCCCCTAAACTTTTTTTATTAATTTATTTTGTAAACAATACAGTATCTTCAATATACTAGGATGTTGTTATAAGAATAATTTTAGCTACACTTATACACACCTACATCTAATGGTTAAAGAACATACTGTTTTTGTGGATGGAGAACTTCTGCCTCACGAAATGATGATTGTTCAATATTCTTCCTACACCTTAAAAGGTGGAAATGAAGATGTAAATATATTTATATATGATATATAATATGTTTATTTATTAATTAATCTTCTTTATTCTTCATTCATGGAACACCTTTATGTCTTCCATTATGGGTATACGCGATATCTTCATTTTAGGAAGTGCGGACTACCACCCCCTCAAAGTGATTTGATTCGTTAATGCCATATGTGGGACGTATAAAGGATTGATTTAAAGTTATTATATATGATTTATGTTACATCTAAATAAAGAATATAATTATGGATTTAAAATATACATACCTCTCATTTAGCTTTAATTCCATTAATATGACATAGAAATGAAAGTAGCGCTCATGCGTACATACGGCTTACCGTCTCCATGAACGGAGCAATAAATTTCTTAACTATAAATGAATATGTAATATTATAAATACATGTATATGCTGGATATATATGATATATATGATATCCAAATCATGAATATCATTCTGGATATAATGAACCTTTGACCACACGAACAACATGTAATTGTAAGAAGTCCACTTTCGACTTAAGAACCAAATATCGACAAAACAAACATGATTAACTTAAATGATTAAATAATGTTTAGAACATGGTAATAAGTGATATAAATGTAATAATTAACTTGAAAAAGGTTCTTAATCAAGTCGAAATGAACTCAAGTTTATTATTCAGGACATTAATGAACGATCGAGTCAAGTCGGACCCGAGGTAAGGGACTTCGTCTCAATCTCCTTTCATTGAGGCATATTTCGTTTTATACACAACTTTATTTTATACGGTGTATAAACCCCTTTAAATTTTAATTTTATACAAAAGGAATATTTTTCTATGAAGCATTTTACAAAACAACAAAAAGGAATGTTTCTTTTAACGTACGTGGTGACAACAACCTTTTCCGCCGCTGCGAGTATTATTTGGTCTTTGACTTCCTCAATAAGACGTAATGTTTTTTTAAACGAAATAAATACCATATACTCTTTTATGTATTTTGTTATTGAAAATGGCTTTTATAATGGATTTTTTATGTCAATATATTTATGTGATATATTTTGATCAAAGTGTGGAAATGTTTTCATTCCATTATATTTGTTTTATGTCTTATGATTTTATAATGGTACTTGGACATTTGATGGGTGGTTACGTGATAAACCATATGACGGGTGGTGCCATGAATACCAGGACAGGTGGTTACGTTATAACCTCCAATGCATTGGGTATGGAAGTCGGCCGTATGGCTATTCTATTAATTGATATGTGTGGAAGTCGACCGTATGGTTATTCCATTTAAGTATGTATATGTCCCAAGATACCTTTATATGTTATGTGATCTTTATATGGGTTTTATGGTAATCTTTTGGTTACAAAAGGGTAACTAATGATCTTTTATTCATTGAAGAGTTTTTAATCCTTCATAAAGGTGAAAAGTATTACTTTGATAATGTATACATGGTTTACTTGTTGTTTTGATAAACTAACAGTTTTCATTCTTTGTGTATCCCTTAATGAGATTTTTATGCTCACCCCAAGATTTTTTGAAAAGTTTTTCACAGGACTTAATGGGGAATAGGGTCAAGGATGGGATCAAGGGAAAGTCATGCTATATAAAACATGGAACTAGACATGTTTTTTTAAGAGTTTTTTTATTCTATGGAAACTTAGTAGAAGGGTCTAATTTGTAATCTTTTGAGATGTAATAGTTATGTTCTAATTCTCTAAAACTCTAAACCTGAAATTATCCTCAATGTGAATTATTCATTTAATTCAATATTAAGTAAGGTTTAAGGCTGGGGCCTTATAATATTTCTATACATTTGTTGATCAGGAGGCATGAATCCTCTTGGATGTTTGGTTAAAGACTTCATGGTCATCGATTAATGAAGGATTTTGTGTATCCATATCTAGATTCAGTCTGGGGATTTCTGTATAGATCCTAGTGAACAAATATCAGTTTCTCCTATTAAATGATATATAAATATCTCTTTCTCGATGGGAGTAATTTCATCATAAATTAATATAGGACATGGGTCTTCTTCTGTTCCTAGATTTACTGGCATGAGCTCCTCAATGGTGGTGGTGACACATTCCTTGCATGTTGGAGGGGAATTTTAATGGTCATTATCATCTTCTTACACCTCAAAGTATATGGAGGAACATATGTTTAAAGTGTTATATATGAGGGACTCTATATCACTATTAGGGTGAGAGAGGCCATGGAAAGAGATATTTTCATCCCATAAAAATATATTCAATATAGATAGACTCCAGAACTGATTGTCTTTGGCACTATCCATGGAAAAAAGGGGATTGTACATCTTTGATTGAGTATACTACATCAACTATGTTTATGGGTAACAAAAAATAATTATAGAGCATACTAAAAGGATTTTTAGGGGTCTTCAACAAGCCCTTGTGGGATCCAATATGCATATTTTCAACCACCATTGGTTTTTTTCCATCCCTTTTATAGAATTATATTTAGATATATGTAGATTTTGAAGACTCATTGGGTGAACTTTCACCATGTAGTATTTTGACCCTTCCAATGACGGGGTATTTAAAACACTAAGGATAGCCTAGTCCAACACATGATTAGGATATTGAATGGTTTGAGCCTAACATACACGGGTTTTCATTCCTTGGGCCATGGTCCTCTAGAATCCCCCAAAAAGGCCTTAGGATGGGAGAGGTATCCACACCACTTTATAAAGGGGTTCTTCGTGCTCCTCCTCTATCAATGTTGGATTAAAATAATGTTGAAGGTACTGCTAGATGGTTTCAAATCCATGTCCTTCAAGTTAGGACACTATATAATGTGTCTTATTGAATAATAATGAACAAAATTAAATATTTGAGATCCCAAAAATGAGGTTTTAGAATTATCTTACTGAGTAGTATTTTCTCATAAATATCATACACTTGAATGATCATCCTTGTGGGGAATATGTTACATTTTATATACCCCAAATAGAAAAGGGCTCAAATAAGGATGAGTTTAAGACTAAAATGTTATCAATCTAATATATTCATAAGCTTATATTATTGAGACTTACTCAAACAAATAAGGTCATGTTGTGTCCCGGGATGACCTCTTCCAAAATCAACTCTTTGTATGAGGTGGTGACATTGCATTCCCAAGGAATGGTCTCTATTCAAAAATAATTGTCTATAACGACTTCTTTCTAAAACTCATAAAGGATCTAGTGGATTTCAACAAGTTCCTCTATGAGTTATTCTAAAATATGGAGTTCTTCTAGAATATATATATTGGCTCGAAAAACCACCATGTATTTTTAAAATGACTTACATTTGTTCTAGAGGTCAGTTATTCTAGATGTAGTTTTTCTTCATATTATGTGGTTTATGAAATTAAATAATTAAGTTATATGGTCCATGTTCTTATACATAGGCCGAGGGAGTATTTATTGAAAATATAATTGGTCGTGCCAGCCATCTTTGTTTCCTGGGTCGATCAAATAATCGGCCCCTAATAGGTGGTCATAAAAGACGAGTAGATGTGAATGATTGCTAAAGGGTTATAGGAAACCTTCATGTATCTATTGTTCATGGTAGAGAGCTTTCCAATAAGTCTCAAATGTATATATATCTCTTTTGGCGATGTCACTAAAATGTTGGTTCTGACCAACAACATGTTCTCCCTTTTATCCTTGGTTTCTATTCATGCGGCCTTTTGTTCCTCTGTTAGGTGCGATGAAGTCATACTAAGAGTTATATTCATCATCATGTAATGTATATTTCAGGTGTATCCTGTTAACATATTTAACAATGATCTCTTCCTTTGATGATGGTTCCATTTGGTGCAGAACTAATCTTTCATCAGATATTGTAGGTATGAAATTTTCAAGATTAATAGCTTGAATTGGTGCATAATATGACCCTTATATTCATTATATTACTCTATATGTTGTTCGTGTTCAAGTCCAAGTGTCCTATATTTATATAAATTCACTAGGTGATGGAGCCATTTTGGTTTTGTGAATCAGTTCTCTCAAGGTAGAATGAGCATGGTCAACTATCATTCGAGTTGAACAATATATGAAACTCAGCCCATGCCATGGTGAAATTTCCTCTAATCAACATCTTATTTTGACTAGGTGATAGTTTGGTAGGCCACCTTCTCTAGGGTGATATCCAACATCTGGTATTGGGAATTAAACATTCTATTGAGGACATCATTGAAGACTAAATGATCATGCATGTTATGAGTGAACCTCTTATGGAATGGGTTGTTGTTTGGATGATTTATGAGGTCGAACTAATTGGACAACCTGGGCTATCACAATTTGAGCAATTTATTTTCTATATCTACAAAGAAATAATATTGGACATGTTCATTTCACAGGGATTAAATTTTATCGACTAGTTTATCAAATCCTAGGAAACCCTAATCTATTTTTACTTATATAAACAAGAAATTTTGTTGTTGTTGCCCCTAAATAAGTTGTGTTAGGTGGTATTAGACCTACCAATATGATTAAATAGGAACTTAAGGTGTTTTGAGAGTTATATCTATAGTCTATACCATTCCAAGACTCTTCCCTTTTTTCTAAGTCATGAGTTGAGTTTTAGCTCAGGTCTGCAGAATAGAATATTAAAAATGGTGGGAAATTTCAAAGATTCCATGGAACCCATCAAGATTCTTCACTTTTATTAGAGGAGTCAAGGTCATAAAAAATATATTTTAAAAATATATTTATAAAAATTCCACTAGTATGAGAGGGATATCGAGTGAGTACATTAAACCATTCTATCTACCTATGAAGTCGCAACAGCTCTCATTTTCAACCTTATTATAGTTATTTAAGAAAAGATTTTAATTTTCCTCAGTATGGATCTAAAATAGTAATTTAATTGACGAATATGGACTTATTGTTCTACAAAATGACCCTATTGGAAGACTACAGTACCAAACAAAGGATGGACATACAAAATTCTATACAAAAAAACTCATCTCGGTTTCCAATGTTGATCTTGAGGGCCCTTCATTGGACCACATTGGGATATGAAGTGTGGGTGATGATGTTTGAGGTCCTCCGCACTATCATAGGTGGAGAATGTATCATTTCCAAAACTAAGTTGATGTAATGTGTCATCCACCCATTAATGAGATAGAATTTTCTCAGGAGGTATCAGTGTGCATCACCCTACGATGGATTCAATTTGAGCATAAAGGGACTCTATAACATTGAGAAATTATAGAGGTACTGTTGTTTGATCCACCTACCTTATACAAGGAGTGAGCATGGATGAATGATTAGGCCTGATTTTTACCTCTCACATATTCATGATCAATCCTAAGACTGAATGATCACCCTTGTGAGGGAGAGGTTGTCTCATTAGATTAGTGAAATCAGGATCTTTTCATACTTCCTATTTTATATATACTCGATAACAAGATCTGGAGTAGGTATCATTCTTAGATGTTTCTCTTGTAAAAATATTATCTCATTCTAGATTTATGGTGAGGAATAGTCACTTTATCTAGAAGATGATACTTTGTCAAAATATTTATCATGAGTAGCTCCTCATTAAGTTTTCATAATGCTTGTATCTCATTATCATATTGTGAAAACTATTCCACTATGGAAGGATTATTGGTTCTTATATGTGGTGATTCAGATATAGACAGAACATTCAATTTATATTTCATAGTGTTATGATGTAGTGGTTGGTAATTGATATTTTGAGGTGGCTGATTTTAGAGACTCCATTGTTTTTGTGTATGCTCAGCCTCTTTGGTTCTATCCAAATAGTAATTTTTGGTGTATATTTTCCATGTTGTGTCCCTATGAATTTACATCTTGGTATACATAATCTATTGTGATGATAGTGATGACATTCAAATATGTGTATCAAGAAATGTTATTTCCCCCATTAATCTAAAACATAACATGATGATTCTGCACTTATAGCATTAGGTTCATCTCTCAAACTGTAGTCCATGTTGGAAATTTTTTTCTTTTGAACCTGATAGGGTTTGATTGCCTTTTTTATACATTCCTCTTGTGTTGGCCTTTGATTTATGTCCCTAAGGTTATTTTTGGCCACGATTTCTAAATGGGATATGAATTAAAGAGGCTTGTCTTGGTAATATGGGAGAATATGTGAATCCAACCATTGATATTTACCTACTAACCAGAGGAATATTGATTCCCTCTCCGGTGATGACAACTATGATGATGATAATTCTCAAAACCTGTGGGATGGGACCTATTCGAGGATTTCATTATAAATTTTAATCCTTCTATTGATGATATGATGCTTCCCTTCAATGACTTGATGAATAATTGTATGGGAATGGAGATATAAATTTCCCCTTCCATGTAGACTGGGGTAGATCAAGAATGACCATTAATTTCCACATGACATGCTTAGTGAATAATGAATCTAGTGATGGTGATTGAGATAAATGTTCCCCAATCCAAGTTGGATTGGTTTTTTGTTTCTACCACTGATTTTTCCAAGATCCTCTAATGGATTGTTGACCAAAGTGGTTGAGGTAGTTATAGATCTTCCCCTAGACTAGTTGAATGGATTTTATCTTACATGACTTATATGGAAGCTGCTATAACAACCTATTTAATATGGAATACATATGCTCATATACGACATAGGTTTAATATATGCCCATGATTCGAGGAAATTTTACATGATGTTTTCTAATTGATCACAACTCTAGATTAAATTTATGATATGGCTTATTGTTGCTTCAATTGTATTAGTTGAATGATCAGTTGGATCTATTATCCCTCCATTCATGATGTATTTTCCTCATAAAAGTGGATGAAGTTTTTTATAGTAACTAGAAATCTCAAGCATTTCTCGGACACCTTCTTTCTTTAGTGGCTATGAAATTACATAACACCACACCTAGAGATTTGTTTATAGGGGTGTAGTAAAGGGTAATTCTCCATACATCCCTTATCCTTAAATATAGATGAATGACAAGGATTCAAAGATCATCCACACAAGAGTTGTGATGAAAGGTAAGTAAGTGTGTTGTAGGTTTATGTTGTCCTTTTTTTATTTTAGTTCCAAATTCATGGAGATTTCATCCATGTGTAGTAGAGAATAAATTATCATGATGGTTTGTATGTGATCCTCATATACATGAAATTGTAGGTGTCTATCCTTAAATCACTGATGAGTATCCCACATATTTTGTTGTAGATAAGTCTTGTACTTCTTCTCTAGCTCATATGGGAAATCGTAGTGACAAGTATTGAGAGTCCAGAACATGGAGGAGAGGTTTTTTATTCATAAATATCTCCAAATTTCTTTTTTTGATTCCATTTCATCACACCTACATTAGTCTATCTAGTCAGACCACATAAGGTGCTTCTGAGGGTCTCTCACTAGCTGTAGAAGAGTATTTTTGGTAGTTAATTGGGATCTATATGTAGTTGAAACAAATGTCGGGATATTCTATTTATTAAAAGGTGTATGATATTTGAGAATATATATATTTTGAGGTGTATGGGAAAGGGGAGAATTCCCATTTTGGAAGAAGGTAACACTGTGCGGTGAATGACCCTGATAATTTTCATAACTAGAGACCCCACAATCTATCTATACACTACAATGAGGAAGACTATAATAGTTTTTATTCCCTTCTACATCAGTTTAAGTGTTTTCTGACCTTGGAGTATTTAGAATGAGTTTTGAAAAAATCCAAGGACCAAAAAATTGACTTGATTAGTGTTGAGCGACTCATTTTTCATTATGGATGGAATATTTTGATCTACCTTATGATATTTTACAAGGATTTGATCATGTTTTATGAGATTCTAAGACTTCATTGATAAACATATGGTGATATGGGTGTATGATACTACTTATGAGAAGGTGATGGAATATTCCAGTGTGATTCTTCATTCTTAGTAGGTATATTATTCTTTCCTAAGGTAGTTACACACTCATATGGAGAGCATTGGTCAGAACGAGAGTATAAGAATGATCATGAACATTTAGAATATTATGGTGGTATTTCTCGACATGAATATGAGCCTTTATCGAGTCCTAAAGCACTCTTACTTGGTGAGCCCTCTCTAGAGTTGGAATATAATCCAATTTAGAATATTCAATCCCCATATGAATATTCCAATGGACCAATACAATTGCATAATGGAAATTATACCTCTTATATATACCCTCATATGGATGTTGTTGCAGTCAATCATTTATGGAATTTAGGATAATATCCTAGATTCTGTGATCTATTAGAATATTCAAGGAAGACTCACTAATATGAATATGAGCATTTCACCTGGAATGGTCCACTCTAACATGGTGAACACTGACCACATTGGTTATATAAACCGGATATTGGGAAATTAGAGTATGTTGTGGTCTTCTTTGAATGTAATATGAGCATGTCCCAAGCCATTCACTACAACCACGTGGTGAGTATTTTCCCAAAAGGGGATATAAAACCAATCACATGTATTTGAAATATGATGCATGGATTTTTTTGATAGTGATATGAGATTTTATTGTGGAATTTTCTACTCCCACTTAGTGAGATCTTGTTGGAATGGGAATATGATACCGGTTCGGCCCCTCTACCTTTACCATAATATACAGATATTCCTCCATAATTTGAGCAAGAATATAATCTTTATCCATAGAAACCACAAGGTCATAATGAGTAGATTGTTGTGTTTCCCTAGATACTGGGATAGGAATAAGCACATATGTCCCTAGTTTGCACAAGTGATGGAATGTTTTAGTGGATTTATTTAGATTTTTCAAAGAAGTAATGGTATTTTTTAAATGGGTGTGCATGAATATGAGCGAGTACAATTTATATCCCCATTATATACTATCATATATTCTCAATTAAAGCAAGGATATTAGTCCACTTATATCATCCTTATTCCATTAGAATATACTGATGGGCTTCATACAAAGGGGTTGGGATATTCTCTTTCTTGATGCTTGATACAATTTTTTTCCAATAGACTTGTTCCACGTGAGCATGGATTTGAGATTTCTAACTAGCTATTTCAAGAATATGATGGTGGGATTCATTAGTGGAAGTGTGGATATTATCCCACTCATGATTATCTAGAACCATCCATGACTGATGTGGCTTCCTTAATTCTTGTTCATGGGAATCATGGGTTGAAGTGTGTTGGGCAGTAACCTCAGAAAAATTGAACGGTAACTGTGGGAGGGCACATGCAATGAATGTCGAATGGAACCATCCTAAGAATCCCTTGAATCATATGGTATCCATAGTTGACTTCTTGGTCCACCATCATTAGATACCAAATGTCATGCTTTTGATGCTTTGAGGATAATCTTACAATGTGAATGGTTGTTGTAATGATGGCTATTAGAACTACTGTAGCTTACTTTATATGATTAAAACTCATCATTTTCAGTAGATGGATATCCTCATGGAAATCCTCAAGGGAATGGATCATACCATATTGATGGTATTCATGGACAATTAAATTTTCCATCCAATGATAATTATTTTAGGAAGGTGAGTTCATTATATAACCTGCAGGGGTTGTAGAAATGTCTAATTTTCTAGAATAGTGGATGAATAATGACATTATAGATAAGGATGTTGTTTTTGAGTGAATTATTTTCATTCATAATTAAAATAAGGAATAATTTCACCGATCAGTACATCATCATAGGAATGATATGTGATCAATCGAATACTCATGGATAAAAAACTTTCCCCCCTTATTCATGTTTCGACAATTCTACCCATGTGGACTTGTCACAACAAGGATAGAATTATTGCATGAGAGACCCATCTTCATTTGAGAGAATCATGTTAGGATTTCCATTTCTGTTTTTATAGGATATGAAAATTTTGGCTAACACACAATAAAAAAATCATCCTATTATTTGAGATTTTTATGTTGGGTTCCCCGTTTTCATTTTTTCAGAAAAGATAAGGGCCACCCATATGATAGGAACAAAATGGTCTTGTGAGAATTGGGTAGCCTTTACCTGTTTATATTTTGGAATATATTCCATAGCTATATAATTTCACACTGTGTTCAAAACTTATGTTTCATTGCAAATACATGGATAGCTTAGTCTGATGATTTGTTTTTTGTGGGTTCAATATCTTATAGAATCTTTTACGCTAGTATTACAATTTTTTACCTATGGAGAATCTCTAAATGGATCCCACATCAATACCTGAGTATTGAACATATTTCAATTGGTAGGTGGTATTTTGGGGATTTAGACATTATGATGGCTCAGAAATAACATTGTTAGTGAGTAGGGGAGTTTAGGCTCATCACAACCATTTGGGGTGAATTTTAGCATATGTCTGGACACTCTATATATTTATGATAGATTACAAAATATATTACTATTCCATATATGAGACCGGTTACATTAATATAATGGTCATATGTTAAATCCCATTTTATATAAAAGGTGGACTTATTAGTGAATCCATATATATGAGCCCAAATTTCATCATCCATTTTCCATTAATGAGTAGTTTTTTATATGATGAAGTCATATAACCAGGCACCCCTGTGTTTGTTGTTATCTTGGTAGGCAATTAATATTCTGAGGATGGGATTGATCCATTATGAGGATTCATTGGTATCTTTGATTATAATATGAATCCAAACCCACATATTTTGTTAAACATGTGCAGTTTAACATCATGCCGAAAACATATATATAAGGAAACTTATCCCCATTTTACTTTAGATTGAGTATCTAGGTGGTGTCCTTTATATCTTTGTTATAGTAGGAATCAGATTCATCATAGTTTAGTCATTCCATTAGGCTCAACCCCAAGATTTATTCCCTTATATGGGCATATTTGGGTCATTCAACACATAGAGACTTACGAATTTATGTCACTCTATCTAGTGGAGATTCAATATGATAATGTTACAATCATTGAGATACCCTAACACTACATGAGTCTTTCTCAGTGTCTTAAACAAGAGATATATAATAATCAGTCTCAATGTAAATGGACATGGGATTTATGTACTAGGACTTCCCTATGGATGTTTAATATGGAGACGGGGACAACAGAAGGAATCCTACTTATCTAGGTTATTATAGGAATCAGAGTTATCATAGTTTAATTCCTTCTGGGTCTAATAAAAGATATGGACGAATGATTGATGATGGGAGAGATTGGGCCTTGAATGATGGAATATCGAGACACTGGGGATTGCATCGAGGTAGATTCTCATCAGATATAGGGTGTTAATAGCATGCGTGTCTAGTTTATTACATGAATCAGATTTAACATAGTTTAGTTCATTAGGGATTATAGACTATGGTTTATATATATAGGGGACATGTAATTTTATGACACTGATCAGGTCGTACACCCTGATGTTTCCCTTATATGGGGGACATAAAAGATTATTCCACTGATTGGGGGACACCCAGTGAGGATTCCCTTATGTGGGGGACATATCATATTATTCTTATAATCAAGAATTACATAATGACGGGTCCCTTATATTGGTGACGTATCATATTTTTCCAATTAACTGAGTTTACACCGTTAGGATTCTGTTATAAGATTTATGTATCACATTATTGCACATACCGAGACGTAGAAATTGAGGTTTCACTTACATATACACAAGAAAATATAATAATGTATTATGAATTTTTTTTGAGAAAGACTAATTGTCTACAGAACATGCTTGAGGATTCCTAGATATGTCCTTGGTGATGTTTAGATGTTTCTGAAATATTTAGTGATCATTTGGAAAGATTATATTTGGATACCGTTGACTTGTTTGGAGGATGTCGTATTATCTAAATGGCATGGCTCGAATCCATTGCATGATCATGGTTGACTTTTCTTGGATGTCTTTTTGACATGTATAAGAATATAGGTAAATATCTTATTATAATCAAATTATCCAAGTAGGAATATCTGGATGATATTGCAAGACGTATCTTAGGATGTCTGAAGATGATTGCATGATCAAGGATGACATGTCCAGAGAATCCCATGAACTGACTGACCTATCTTGTGGACGTCACATGAGATGTGATGGAATCTCCAGGGTTTTATATGAAAGATAGCAGACATGTCTTTATGTCACTATGAAATTGACATAGATGGTCTCATGATATCTAGCATGCAGTCATAGAGATTATTGCGAGACTAGGGGGAAATACAGTAGTGTTGACTTATAATTTTGGCGATATCTTTTATGACATTGAGAGATATGGATGGGGATCCAATAGGGATTCATGATACTCATGTATCTTTAATTAAGGGAGTCAAGTGACATGATTAGAATTCTTGGAATATATTGCAAGATCGCAATGATATGTCAAAGTGGCCTGACATGACAATGGAGAAATTTTTTAGTGTTATAACCTGATTTATATATGTCACATGAAGCACATAAGGACCAAAGTATATGTTATTACAATATATCCAATATTTTAGTCTATATTCCATTATTTATTACATATTTTCCTTGTTTTTGTTTAGTTTTATCTTGTTTCTTATTTTTAGTGACCCAAATGTTATTTGAGATTTCCTCTATAGGATCTCGATGACATGCTATAATTATTTTTCATGATCTTATGACTTATCAAGTGAGAAAAATATTATTCCTACATAATTCCATTGTTCATTACCTAGATATTTTACCAGGTGGAAGGCTATGCTTTCACGGGATCGACATCTCTAAGAAGTTCTCTCTTAATGTCCCTTGGGTGAGGGGTATGAGATGGTTTATTTTTTTACTGAGGGGGAGGGTCTTGTTAGACTTTAAACCTCAGTTATACTAAACATTATATGGAATATATATCATGGATTCAGGCTAGAGATAATAGAGGGTATTAGTGTTACTTAATACACATGATCTAGAAATACAATATTCGTGGGACGAAGAATGATTTTCAGTGATTGCAAGACCATCACACCAGCACCCCATTTATTGGATGTTGGCCAATCAAGGGATTTCCCCTGACCATGTGGGATTTTAATGAGAATTTAATAAGTCCATAATAAAATGAAAATGTTCATTCCCTAGATTAGGATGCATATTTTATGGTTCCCACATGATTTACTGTGCTTTGTATTGGAACTTCCATGATACAAATGTGGTTTTCTAGGGGGCCTTTGTGAGATCAAGTTTTTTACGAAGGGGTCTTCTAGAACTATGTTGGATTATTGAGGGGGGGGGAGTTTCATGATCAATGGTGATCACCCATATCATATAACTTTGTTACCATAAGATCATCATATCTTCACCTTGAAATAATCTCCCATAATTTAATACTTTATTTCCTCATTTTTCTTATAAGGACTAGGGATCTTTTGACTTTGTATGATATTTTTGAATGCAAATCACTCCAGCCATCAGTGATGCATCACATGAACAAAAAAAGGGAAATGTGGCGATTCACTGTAATTAACATAGAAAAACTTTCTTTTTTTGCTTTGGATCTGGAGTGGAGTGCATGACCACTCGGATGTGTCTAATGACCTTTGCATGATTATGGTGGCATGCCAACATGTTATTTTTGAACATGCATTGATTTAAAATTTTCATTAATGATTTTTTGGTATTTATGCTTAGAAATTCTGATATTTATATAACAAATTAATTTCCACTTAATTTTATTTTAGGAAGATAATATTCATCATAATATTTATTCGAGATATATATTAATGAAATTCATCAAAAATAAATATTTTTTGAATTATTATGGATGTTTTTACACATATTCTGGAAACAATTTTCATACCCTATTTTTGAAATCAAATCCTATGGGAGAAACCCAAAATTTGGAAGTTATCATATGGATCATATTCCATATGATTGGAAGAAACCATATATTTAAGGAGTAGAAGGTATGGTTTATTAACCATAATTTTTTAATCAATTTTATGTCATTAAACTTACATTTATAAAAACAAATCTATGTTTTCAACCCTATATTTGCAGTTTTTTTATCACACTAAGGAACACTAAATTAGACAATTCGTCACCAAAGTTTTAAATATATAATATTATCCGTGATTTCTACAATGGACACGGTTGAATTAAAGATATATTAAAAAAAATTTAAGACACATTAAAAGGCTCGTTATAATTATTCTAAAGTATAATAATAAATTAATTAAATCATTTCGATTTTTAAGGGAAGATTTTAATATATTTAATGATTATGATGTAAAATAATCATGATTTATTGTGAGATATTTCTGAAATGGTTTGAACATGATAATTTTGACCTAACTATAAATATATAATCAATCTTAATATGAATATATAATAATATATATTCAAATCATATATATATATATATAAGATGAAGCAATAAAAACAAAATATAATCATAAAGGGAATAAATATACAAAAAATATTTTCATAAAGAAAAGATATATGCAACAAATATTCACATTAGGAAAAAATATTTTTGAAATAAAAAATGTGTGTCATATCCTTCAGAGATACACTTTTGAGATATGCATGTTTTTATCTACATGATGGACTCATTTTTACTTTTGTGGATGCAACAATATCATATTGTTACATCTTCATCTATATGTTTGAGGAAGCATTTGTTGATGTACACTTTGGATACATAAATTTTTAGACATATATCTGGTGTTTTCTTTATTGTTATTTAATGAATGTTTGGGAAATATTGAAGATATATTAGTTTATTTTCCTCATTGATGATCTATTAAATCTATCATTTGCTGCTTCAACTATGATTTTTATCCTATTTTATAAATCTAATCAATCTTTTTTTATTTATTGAAGTCTTGGTTACTCAGAATTAGTCGTGGTAGAGTTTTAACTTATTATACTAAGATATGGAATTAATGTACCTTATAAAAGATCAATAAGGACATCTAAAATACATTTAAGGTGTCAACTAACTATATATTGTTGTAGTGGTATATGGATAAGTGTGTTTAATAGCGAAAGCCACCATGTTTGTGGAGTTGATCATTGGTGGAGTGGACCAAGGGATCTTTTTACCAAGGCCACTATACATCGCTCTTATTATTTATTATTTATTTCCACTACACAATTTTCTTAAAAATAGAATGGATGGATTGTTTCATAACAAGAGTGGTGTTATGAATCTATCATATTTTTTGGACAACATAATAAAATCCCCTCTTGGGTCTTTATCTTCATCATCTTTATATCGACATAACAAGTCATATTCAAGGTAGGGTCCTACTGGTACATTTTCTTCTTCACAATTATTTTGATTATATATGTTATCGAAGGAATGGATCTACTATTTTTACTTCTTTTCATTATTAAGAATATTTACTGGCTCTGAAATTCCTATGTTAAACATTTAGTTGAATACATCTTGAAATGATTGATTCTATAGATGGTTTGTCAATGATCTATGATCCTTAAATTAATTGTGATAATTAAGGATCCTGGAATTCCAATATGATTATTTATTTCAAAAATCATGTAATAATGGTGTATTTAATTTAGGTAATACATTTTTTATTCCCAATGAACTTTTTTATTTTTGGAATAGTGATCAATAATGAGAATATGATCTCAATTAAAATTAAATGAATGGTATTTTTAGTTCTTTGGGAACTAATGTGTTCAATAAAGCATCTCAATGTCCTACTATATATGATATGTGTCATAATATTTCTATATACAATAATAAAACAAAATTTATTAGACAATTATGTTAGAATAATATAATTTTTTTGATACATTAAGAATGTCTGTGGATCAGACAATGACTCAAATAAATAGAATATTGATATAGATTATCAATAATATTACTGATTTGGGAGATCCAGTTTCACAATTATATCATTCATTAATTGTACTCATACTATTACCCTCTATGTGGAATATAATATCTATAGCTATATATTAATCTACACAAGTAAAAAATTTATCTATGAATGAATTTATTTATACTTTAATGATGTATGAATTAGAGATGTATATTAAAGCTGATAATCATGAAAAACATAAAGATTATGTGATAAAAACAAATATGGATGAACCATCAGATTCAATTAAACTATATTTTACCAGAGATGTATCAGATCTTCATAAAATATTTGAAATTAAATACAGAAACAAAAATAATGGGATTGAAGAAAATTTATGTTGTGAAAGCAGGGAAAATGGTCATAGAAATGATAATTGTCCGTTACTAAAATAACAAAGCAAATCCATTTATAAGAGAAATGGAAATAAAATTATAAATACTACCTATATTAATACATCTAGTTCACTTGTTGAGTCTTCTACAGATTCTGAGATTGAGCAGAAATACAAATGGTATGTCTTACGACACGTATAGATGAGTTACAATATTCTAAATATGAAAAATCATATTGTGAAAAACATTATTATGATGAATTAAATAGGTATTTATTTATGATATGAGATAAATATGATTTATTAAAAAAACCAAAAAAATTATAAATTATTATGATGTTATTCAATTAGATACTGAAAATTTGTCAATATAGTTTATAGATATAAAATATAAATCTTCTCAAATTTATTGTCATTCACATGAAACTATGATTAAAGAATTTTTCACTGAATTTAATAATTTAAAATAAACAACTATTACTATAATAAAATGATAAGAATATTTAAATGAAATTATTAGTAGAAATAAAATTCATAAATGAAACCTATGAATATGAAGTAATGGTGAATAACAAAAATTTTATTAAAATTATTTTTTTGGATTTTTAATAGGAAAACATGTATATAATTAAATATTATTATTTTGGTGTTAATTTAAATAATGATAATTTATTATTCATTATAAAACATAAAATTTATGGTGTGAGAAATATTTATTTCTCAAAATAGTTTTTTAAATAGAGTAGTTGAATTGTTACTTGAAATAAAAAAGGTTTGTTAACCAAAAATTAATATTCTCACACTATAGGGCCTATAATAAAATGAATACCAAAATGAAATTTTAATTGATGTTTTATAGGAAGGATTCCATAATAATCATCGTTATATCATTAAGGGAATTATTTAAAGATATTTAAAAACCCTTATCAATGGAGTGATCAACTCTAAATTAGTTTTTATTGTAATATCATTAGAACTAAAATAAATGATTCCAAATGTACTTTATTTTTATATATCTCGGAAGTAGTTTTTATCATAATATTGTCAGAACAAAAATAAATGATACTGATAGAGCATTATTTTTATATATCTATATAAATCTAGTGAATCAACTAATTTATACAGGCGGAAAATTCCCTTATTATTTTATAAACACACTTCTTTACTCTTTTAATCACGTACTTATATTTTTTTAGTTTGTAATTGATTTTCTAAAAATTATCATGTTAAAAAAAATATAACACTTGTTTAAATTATGGAAGAGTATATATACTCCATCATTAAATCTATTAAAATCTATATGTTTCATGTATTTAGGTTTTTATTTTTATTTTAGCCATAGTATAATTCATATGTTTCATGTAATTTAAAAAATTAAAATATGTAATGACTATTTTTTTCAATAAGTAATATGAATAATTGTCTACGAATGGTCATAAAAAACATATCATATTATTCATAGAACATTTTTTATCCATATTCAATAAAATATATTGGTCAAAGGATTATGGAAACCAGTCACAATAAGATTAAGTTGTCAAGAAATTCAAACTCAGTAGAATTTTTGTACGAAAAAAGAAAAACATGTAATCTTTAGGATTTCTTAATGGAACATAGAGTTTTGTATGTTGAAGATTCATTTGATAATTATTCTAAAATAAATAATAAATTTTATAGTAATGATGAACTGGAAATCTCATCTTGAATGTCTTATAAAAAACTTCTTTTCTATGTAATCACCTTGAATGAAGGAAAAGTGATGTTTTATGTTGATACGGAAAGGTCAAGAATGTCATATAAAGAACTATAAAAGTATATAAATCAAGAATTGTTTTTATTCATTACAAAAGGAATATCTGAATGTGAAAGGTTGTTAGACCAAAAAATAATACTATAAATATTTTAATGTATTCATTTTATATTAGATGGAGTTACTCAAAAGATAAGTTTTTACTAAGCTGGATCGTGATATGATGAAATTATTCATGGTTGTATAGTATTTTTATTTTTCATATAAAACAAAAATAGATTTTAAAATATAGAATAGAATAACTATCAATAATTATAGATGCATTAATCTAAGGGTTTAATGTTTGTAATGTTTATATGAACCATCTATTCCATCTATTCCTTCTTAACTATCATTTTTATATTTATTTAATGTTTATTATATAAATACTATTTTTTTGTTAAAAATGCAATCTCAAAATTATTTTTTAATTTCTTTTTCAACTTTTATTAGTTATATCACATAAGAATATATTTAATATTTTATTTTTTGAGGTTATAAATTAATCAAATCTTATAAGAAATAATGAATTTTTCCTACAAATTACATTGAAAAAATTAGTTGAAAGTATTTTATTTTTTAGAGATGTTTTAATTATATGAATATCTAATATTCTATGAATTATGGGGGGTTATCAGAAAATGATCATTTTATTCATCAAAAAATTTATTCACACATTTATTAAAAATCAATATTGTTTTATGGAAGCTTGAATTTAGAGTGTGTTTATTATATTACTTATTACTCATTCCTTTTGATGACCCCAAATGTGGGATAATTTTATAATTTCAGCATACATGATTATCATCACTTGGGAGAAGTTTGAGAATTTTATTTCCTTATAATATTTATATCCTCAACATTTAGGATAATTTTTTATGAGAAATACGATAAATAAATAATGGTGGAGAAATTAAGAATAAACTAAATAATTTTAAATTTTTGAAATATTTATTAGGGAAACATATTTGCTAATAAAAAGTGTTTTTAAAGAAATAAATGTGATTAATTTATTTATTTTCATGATAATTTCTTCATTTAAAAATTAATTTTAAATTTTATTTATTTTTTATGGGTTTTGTGATCATCAAAAAGGGGAATATTGTTTAGTAAGTTTTGATCTAATAATTTTGTTACTTTTGTTTTTGTTTTGATTCTCGAAAAGCCCACTTTTATATTAGTAATAAATTTGGTTTTATGTGAATTTTAGTAACATAATATTCATCATAATATTTAATCTTTAAATATATTCCCTCCATTGATCTATAGGAAATATTTTTTGAAGTGTTATAGATGTTTTTAAATGTATTCTAGAATTTTTTTCATACCCTATATTTGTAATAATAATGTATAAAATAAACCCTACATTTGGAAGAAAGAATAAGGATCATATAACCTACATTTGAATAACACCTTAAATTTGAGGTCATATTATAAAAAATATATTTCCTCAACACAATGATTGTGAAAAACCCTATATTGTGAGTTTTTCATCACATTAAGGAACCCTAATTTTGAATATTAAATGATTGAGTTATAAATATACAATATTATCCATGATTTCTATAATGGTTTGGATAGAAGTAAAGATCTATAAAAAGATTTTATAAATGATTCAATGGATTTTTATGATTTGTTTAAAAGATAATATTCAATGGAGTAACTGGTTTATAAAATAAGGGGATGTTACAACTCTCTTGAATGATTCTGAATTCAAATATTCACAATTTATTTAGTGATATTTCTGGAGCATGCTTGACATTGAGTAGTTCCTCCTACAATATAAATATCATGTCTGTATTTATCAATAAGAACATAAAGATACATAACATATATATATAAGGGGAATATATATACAAAAACTGTATAACAAATGAGAATAGATATACAACCATTGTATACATAAGGAAAATATCTATAATGTAAATACACACATAAGTAAGAACCTTTTCTGAAATGAAACCAGTGTCTCATTTATGTAATAGATACACTTTGGAGGCATACATGTTTTAATTAATCTGATGCACTCGCTTCTATTTTTTAGCCGGTACTACCTCATATTTCTACATCTTATTCTAAAATATTGACGAAGCATTGGTTGAAGATACTCTTTAGAGACATCCATGTTTAAGAACATGTTTGGTATTTTCATTACTATTATTTTAATAAATATAGTAGAATGTTGAAGATCTATTTTATGTTTTGTGTTATTGAAGATCAATTACATATTTCAGTTGATTCTTAAAAAATTATGTTTATTCTATGTTCTCAGTCAAATAAAACTATTATTATTTATTGGAGTCTTAGCTACTCGGACTCAGTCATGGTGAAGTGTCAGATTCTTGTACAACATGGTGTATTTACACGTTCTTGTAAAATAACCAAAAGGCATTATAAAATAATTTTAAGGTGTAAAATTAAAATACTCAATTGTTGAGGTATCTATATAAGGGAAAATACTAGTTGAAATCACAAGTGCCATGGTGTTGATAATTGAGGGAGTGGAATAATATATCTTTATTCTAGGAACCACTATACATTATTTGGTTTATTTTTGTTAATTATTTCCACAACTCATTTATCTCTATGAAGAAAGGAATGGTTCCCTCAATAGGAAGAGATGTGTGTTGAATTTATTAATATTTTTGAAGACACAAAATCACCACCTATTATGTGTTTCTCTACATCCTCACCATCCTATCCTAAAAGATCTTACTAAAAAAGGCATTCATGTCATCAGGTCATGTTATCACATGACCTATTTCATTCTATGAAGTGCATATGAAATGTTTTCATGAACATCCAATAGTAATTCTATCACATGCCCTATTTCTGGTTACACGATATGCATGTCTTAAAACCTTATCCTATCATTATTTATAGGTAAAATAATTCACACATTTCTGGTATTTCAACCATTGTGTATTTGTCGATGCTCATTTGGTGGGAATTAGAAAAGTATATTTGTATGTCAATGATTTCGAAAATAATTCCACCTATGGAATCTTTGTGAGCACAAATCATTTTTTATAATAAATGATATTGTATTTATATATGGAATAAATATGGAGGAAAATTTAGTTTATAAATGACCAATGACTAGAAATGAAATTGGCTGTGATAAATCATATACATGATAAAAAAATAATATCATCAATCCATCTGATGAAATATGAGGGATTTTGTCTATTAACAATTATCAATCATTAAATATAACACATATTTAAGGATGGTGAAATTGATAAAAAGTTCTTTTGAGATATTTTAGAATAACCACTTTGGATATATGTATTATTATTAATGATTTGAATGAATATTAAAATAATTTTTTAAGAAACATATTGGACCCAAATTTCACCTATAAACTATGAAAAAAGTGAAGATAAAGATCCTAGAAAGGTGTGTATACATGGAATTAGTGAAATTATTTTCTTTAAAAAATAATTTTTAATATTACCATAAAAATTTGAAACTTTTCCTCAAGTTCAAAAGTACATCGAAAATTATTTCAATTAAAAACATTGAAAACATATTCTTCAGTAAAATAATCATCAATAATGGATCCTCAAATATACATGGTCATCATAAAATAATTGCTCTATAAAATATAAAATATTTTATATTTAAAAGAGGGAAACCCCTTTTAAATCTTCAGCAATAACATTTCTGGGAATCTCACATTTTAAAAATAATTTTATTATTTTGTTTTAAAAATTTATATTGTGAATGTTGCGAATAATATAAAATGATAAATATAATCCTTATGATGACAAAGAGGAGAAAATTTTTATGAAAAAATTATATAGACATGGAATAAAATAATAATTTGGAAATAATGTCTGTTATTCTCATAAATATTATAAATTTATTTTAAAAAAACATTAAATTAATGAAGAGATAATTTTCGATGATATGTAATTTCAGAAAATAAAAATACAAATAAAATACAAAATATTTAGAATATGTAAAAAATAAACATTAAAATTATATTTTTTAAAGTTATATTATGATCCTATTCCTCATAAATTTACTTGATGGAACCCTTTAAAAATTATAAATTTTAGAATGAAAACCTATTATAGAATATGATTCTATAAAAAACAAAAAATATATTCAATAGATATAGAAAAATTGGAAAATTTATTAATGTTTAATTCGATAAAAAAATTCAATCAAAACATTTTTATAGTAAGAAGTATTTCTCAGAGAGTGAATTTTTTTGACCGGAAACACATACATGAATTTCAACTTAGTAAAAATACACTATATCGTATAGTATAACAACATTATCTAACTAAATAAGAAATTTTAATAAAATATTCATATACATATATATATATATATATATCCATTTTGTAGAAATTATTTCTAATTATTCATTACAAGTATATCAGTTAGTTATTATCAATTATTGATATCACAGGTCTATAAAATTGATTGTTATGAAAATGTTTGTATTACCTATGTTGGTATTAATTATTAACCAAAATAAAATCATTTAAAAATAATAAAAAATATAATTGAGATTTTATAAGCGTTTATTATATTTTTATTTATTTATATTGGGTTTTTGTTATGATCATAAAAGATGATTTTGGTGATGAGTATGCTTGCATGATTCTTAGCGAATAATGGGTGTTTTATTAATTAAGGTGTTATATTTTTATATTAAAATTTAAAAACTAAAAAAATACCTTGTCTATTTATTTAGAATACAATTTAACTGAAATTAACTTCTCATATACATCCATTTAATATACATATATATATATATATATCATTTTATGTATGTGGTTGAATATACCCATACAAGAAAGTTGTGTAATTAATTGATGATTATAATGATATTTATTTCTAATAAAATAAAACCAGAAGTGTTTTGAACTTTTATAATGCTTAATAATATTATATATGATAATTTTAATGATTTTTAGTATGATCATTACCTATATGTTTTTATTTTATAGTGTGGAGAAATAATTTCATTCTTATAGAACAAACTTTTGGATGGTTGAATATTCCATGGTTTTTTATTTATCATATCATTATGTGGTTGTCAAATATTCTATTATTAAACCTCAATTACATAAAAATTGATATTTATGTATTAAAACCATTATCATTAACATACATTTTAGATATTCTTGAAAATAAAAACATTAGAGAATCATTCCACAGACATGGTTATACACACATATCCAGGTATGATGATTTCATTTTCCAAAAAATAGGGAAATGGTTTATTAATGATTAAAATTTTAGTTTCATAAATAATTCTTAAAAATAAGAACTATAGTTCAAATTAACTATAAGGACTATACATTTATCGTGGTGAAGGAAAACAAAATATTTTGTATTATGGAGGTGGCAACCCCAAAAACAAACAATAGAAGATTTTCTTCTTCTGAATAGAAATGTGAAAATCTATTCATGTGTGTACCATAATTATAATTACAAATATTTATAACAATTATATTGATTGTATAATTTGAAGATATTTTCATTAAATTTGAGGAATAAATGTTATCACAATGAAATTGATATGAGCAAGTAGTGGTTATAGAATTTAAGAACCACCCCAGAATGGTACAGTGTTAAATGTATTAAAGATATGACCAATGTCAACTTGATGCTCCTTCATTTTTGGGAGGATACCTAATTAGAACTCCATAGTTTAGAATACTTGGCCTAGTATAGTGATTTATATAGGTTACCATTTAGGAAGTTTCCTAGGGTGTGTGTGAGTGAGTAAAAATCATACTGCTAAGGAAATGAGTTTGTCTGTGGGGACATTCATTAGTCAGATAACCCGTTCGGGCATGTGGGTGGACCTTAGGGTGGAGACCACATGTCTGTGGGGCCCATGGTGATACCTAGAGGGCTAAGACCAAAAAAAAGTTAAGGAAGGGTGTGTGTTCTTTTAGTAAGACCAGGTTTTACTTTTGGTTTCAGAGGAGGAACCTAACCTTAAGTGCGATGAACTTGTGGGGTTAAGATATGGGGCCCGCAATGAGGAAATTGTGCTCTAATGGGGGCTGAATTTAGCACCCCAGAATACAACAGGGTTATATGGATAAATGAAATGACTCATGTTGACAAGGTGCACCTTCTTTTTCGAGAACCTACCTGATAAGAACTCCAAAATTAGGTGTGCTTGGCCTAGATTAGTGATCAGGATGGGTGAACTTCTTGGATGTTTCTTAGGGTATCAGTAAGTGAGGACAATGTAAATTAGAAAGAAAATGCGTTTTCTTGTGGGGATTATCATTAATCAGATGACCCATTCGAGTTCATGGGCGGGCCCCATGGTGGGGACCACTTATCTTTGGGGAATGTAGTGGTACTTTGCAGTCCAACACCCAATATACATGTAAAGGTACAATGTCTGTACTGTCAGCGGGGCCTGGTTGTGAAAACTTATATCTAACATATACTATTATTTCCTTTTGAAATTGTTATATTCCTTTGAGGGTGGTAATTGGAGAATAAAAAAAAAACATGAAGGTGTCTGGGAATATTTTGGAGAGTATTTGGTATATTATTTGTGTAATTATGGTGTTTTAGTATGAGGGTATGGGAGGAGAGGTGTTCCCATTTTATAAATGAGCGTGGATTGCATTTTTTATGTACCCAAAATAATTTTATTCCTTGTAATTCACTCTCAATAAATATATATATATATAATTATAAATATTAAATTGGGGAAGTTATAATGTCGATAAAGCCCTCAATGACTAATTTCAACACATGGTTTAATATTTTTGTGGACTTTCCCTATTAGTTAAACCATTTTTACCTTTATTTTTTTTATAGTTGTAACTACATTTTAGAAAAATAACTGATCCCATGTTCATAAAAATAAACATCAACTTAATATAGAATTTGTTCCAAATTATTATTATTTTAAATCAATTTTAATAATTTATATTTCTAAAAGTGATAAAAATTAATTTTAATTTACTAAATGTATAATGTATTAATTTTTTTTTTGAAAATATAAATTCTCTTCTAGAATGTATAATATAGTTACAAATATTAAAAAATTCATTATATGAATATAAAGTGTCATATAATATATAAATTTGGTCATTAAAAAAGGGTTTCATTAATATAAAATCCATACTTATATACTGATAATTCCATAAACGTAATGTTATTTATAATAATGGTATTTTTCATTATTCAAATAAAAATCAATATTTTAAGGTAAATTGAAAAAAATACTCAAAAAATGATTTATAAATTATATATCCAATGTTTAGTTTTATTTTATGAAATCCATTATCTATAATATTATATATACTACTTTAATTAAAATTATAAATACCTTTTGAAAATGATTTATTGGAAAAGAAATATTTAAATTAGTACTTATTATCACTAATTTTTAAAAAAAAATAAAAAATTAATCTATCTGAATTATATCATATTAAAATAATCATTTAACAAAAATAAAAAATGTTTTATTTCATAAAAATTACAACGCATAAAGAAATAGATTCAAGTATGCTATAAATATAAATATATATATATTAATAAATTAAATAATTCGGTTACAAGTATACCTATATTCAAATAAAATTGCATTGTTTTATTGGTGTATACTTATTGGGGTTTCATTTTTGTTTAGTCTTTTGTGTGAATCAATATATGAATACCCTTTTTTATTTAAGGAAAATTTACCATGAAATCTATCATTATTATATTTTCTCTATTAAATAATTTTTTTCATTGATAATTTATTTAGTACCCATTGAATAATGTTAGTGTGGGTTTTCATTACAGATTTATCATTTAGTATATGAAAACTAACATTAAATATACTGTACTATCATAAGTTATATCATGTTCAACCCCTCTAATTTTTTTAATTTTATAAATTCAGATTATCGGTTAGTGGTAACCGTAAACAATAGAATTAAAAAACAGACAACAAGATTACAAAATTAAAATTAAAATTTCTAAACTAAAATCCAAACCACATTCATGTTTGATAACCAGACCACCTAACAACCATGGTCCCCTTGATCCACTATGTGGATCGGGATGACAATTCATGATCACTACATATCCACATCGCTTTAACCATCAAACATCACTGATATCACCATCCTATCAACGTCATCCACTTCACCATTAACATCCATTGTAAGGAACATCGAACTCCTTCCTTCGACCTATTTATGTTTTCAACACAACCATGTTACATATTTTATACAATAATATTTTCATGAAACCATTTGAATGTTGAATACATTAAACCATATAAGAACCATATATCCTTTCAAAAGTAGAAATGTCTTTAACAATGAAATTGTACAAAATAAAAAATAATGATATATATATATATATATATATATGAAAATATCAAAGTGTTTATCAATTTCACTTAAAAAATCATTAATCACCTATCAATCCCCTATTCAGAAATATTTTCTAATTTACTTTTTCAAAATTAACAATCCCATTATTATCTCAAAAACATTTGTATTCTAATCTACGAGTCATCTAAGACCCAATAATGTGTTTTTCAATATTGATCCCCAAAATATAATCATGTCATAAGATAATTTATTAATGTTATTGATACCAATTAATATGTTTTTACAATCTTATAATGAAATTAAATTTCGGAGAAACATCCTTATATGATTCAAAAAAAAAATTATAATACAGAATAATATCATTAATAAATATCACATAGTAGTAAAAATAGCATAATGGATCAAGAATTAATTTCTATTAAGACAACCTCACCACTACCATCGGTAAGGCAGGGATTATTATATCAACCCATGCTAAAAATACATGATTATTACATCATTTAAGATAAATATTTAGCTTGTTACAAATTTAAATGCTTGAGGAAAATAATATTTTAGCATATTTGGGAACTTATAAACATAATCTACTATCTTGGTGAATGATATTCAATATATCCCGTAATGAGATTCCCCTTAAGTAATCCTACATAAAACATTACTTTATAACATGGGGGAAAGGAATCACTAGAAAGTGTGAGATCAAGTGCTTATTAAGGGTAAATAATAGAGAAGCATCAGAATGAAATATGTTTAATTGCATGAAAACCTACAAATAACATCTTAAGATCATACCCATCTCATTAATTATAATGCCCCGATCCCCAGTTACCCAGAGTCGGTGCATTATTACATAATATTGGCATGATCACAAAATATCTAGTCTCAAAAGACTGATTATTTTAGTATCTTGGGAAATAGTTGATATATTAATAAGTCTTACATTACATCATAAAATGAAAAAAACTACAACAACATCTTTTCTTCATATCCCCTCATACTATCCCTACTGGTCATTCATAAAATACTTCCTCACATTCTGGGAAAAATAAAACATTGAAAGGGGTGAGCTCAGATGCTCAGTAAGGATAACAATAGAGTAGAAACAGTCATAAACAAACATAAACATTTAAGGAAATGTATAACTAAAAAATACTTTTAAACTTGAACTTCAGCATAATATGGAAAAGATAAAATGAAATAATTCCATTTACTTATTCACAAGGATATTCTACTAGTCGAATAATCACATGCAATATCAATAACCACTTTCATAATGATAGAATACAAAATACTAGACTATCATAACCACATAGTCAAGGCCTTGTGCCAAGACTACAAATAATTTTTTGTCAAGGCCTTATGCCAAGAAACTAGTTTGTCTCATGAGACCTACCAATGCATCGAGGAGCTAGAGTGGGATCCACCTGTCACTTATTAAGTCCAATGCATTCCTCATATGAATAGGTTTAAACATAACATAATAATTCGTATTAAAACTAGATTACGAAATGTCAATACTTTCTCCATAAACCATGAATGGTATAAAAATAACACATCCACAGTCAAAAATATCACAAAACCATCAATACTATATGGAATATTCGTATCATATTAAATCAACTTCAAATAATCTTAAAATCCATCAAAGGATGTTGACATAGATAAAATCAAAACTATTTGAGAGAAATATATCTTTTTTTGAAATCATTTAAAATCCACATAATTAAAACATTTATGTTTAAAATCTTCTTATAATATTGTAAGGGAAGCATCGATGATTTTATAACGGCGGAAAATAGCCACACCCGCTGTATAAGTTAAAACAAACATTCTTACATTAATTCTGTCAAAAAGGTTAAAAAGCACCTTTTTATGGAAAACGACAGAAAGATTCCTTTATAAACATCTTATAAAAATTCAAAGAAGGGTATAAATGAATTTAAACCATATTCTATAAAATATTAAGAATGTTTTGAAATACATTTTTATGAAATAGGGATGTGGATGATAAAGAGGTCTCGGTAGATAATTACGTATAAACAACCTCTGATAATGAAGAGATTGTGAAATAAACCCTTACCTTGTACTTTTCCTTGTTAGAGGGTAGTTTAGCCTCCTGTATAATAGTTAAATCATTGTTATTAAATTATAAAAGAATCATATACATAAATATGATATCATATATTATCTTTTAATATTTCGTGGATAATAATATTTTAGTATTATCGTGGTTTCGGGTGTTAACTGATTCGTTTTCCTTTATATGATTTGTTATGTAAGACATATTTTTTATGGATAGGTTGTATCTTATTCATATACAGAATGATATCAAGTCATTAAAAATTTATTTTAATCATCAAATGAGAATTAGTCATGAATGGATACGATGGGGAATGAATCTCATCGCATTCGTGGAGACGGTAGTCCGTCCGTATGCACGAGCGACAATATCATTCTTTTTATATTAAAATAGTATATAATTGGATGGTATATAATATATAATGATTATTTTTAATTTTATATTTATTATTTACTTCAATTTCACATCATTATCATACCCATCCAAATAATAATGTTTTTAATAACAATTACACCCCGACGTGGAGATGGTAAGATGTACGTACACATGTATGGTGACATGTCATTAAAAGGATGGATAGAATACTGAATAGGATTGTACCATATTTATAATAACATCATAGTATATAGAAGATACTGGGGTTATTATTTTAGAATGTAAATAACAATGGAAGAAGAAGTGGAAGAAGAAAGGAACTTGAAAGAGGGTGGGGAAAACATTGCCTCTTCTTCGGGTTCTTCCTTTTGATTTGATCAAAAGGGCTCCATAGGTTGGCTTTCTGATCAAACTAAGGACTATAGGTAGAATTTAGGGAAGTTGACAGGATATTTGGGTAGGGTTTGGCCGAACCAAAAGGCTTTGAAGGAATGAATTTGAGAGAAGGGGGAGTTCCCTTTTATAAGAGGGGTGAGGGAAAATTAGGAAAAGCTATAAATATTATTTTAAAATAAATTCATATTCAATTTATAATGGCTCCAAAGGGACTTATTTCGAGGCTATGGTGGGTATTGGTCGAAAACCACCCAACCAATATGTTTATACAGGTTTGGGTCACTATATTAACCTTATCTTTTAGTTTTAACTCTTAGTTAATTAGTTTCACATTTACCAAGTCTATTTGTATTTTTATATGATATGGTTAATAAACATACAATACACATCAAAATGAAAAAAAAGAGGTTCATTAATGATACACCTATCATTATATAAGTCTCTTGGCCGAACATTAGATTTTTAGGAATTGAATATTAATTAATAATATAATATTTTTTTAAAAACTATTTTATGTCAATTTTGACACTATTTGGTATTTTGTTTTTTATAAATTCATAAAAGTATTATTACCTTGAAAATAATCCATTAAATCAACCCTAACATGTCATATTAACCTATAAAATTTGTGAAATTCATTAAAAGTCTCAAATTATATTTATTTTTGTATTTATAATATCAATAATTTTAATATTAAACTAATAAGGTAATTACTGCATGATCATTGTGTCCTTAATAAATTAAATTATTTAATGTCTAAAAATTTTAAATAAAATATCCTTATGGAGGAAATATTTTTTTCTTTTAATTAATATTTATAATATAATTTATCTTATGTATAACCCAATATTACAAATGTTTTAGTTATTAATCATTGATTTTAACCCTTTTAACTCTTCTTTGAATTAAATAATAATAAATGTCATAATCGAATCCAAGTGGACCAAAGAGGTTCATATTTTATTCCTAAGGATTTTTTATCGAATTATTCTTAGCCAATAGAATTATGACATGATTTATGGTAATAATAATTTCAGTTTTACCCTTAATTACTCTATTTACATTTAATCGTGGTTAATAAAAGTATAAAGTTACTATTCAAAAAAAATTATTTTTATCTTATTGAACCACATTTTAGTCCTTGATATTAACTATGTCTCTCAGATTTTTGAAATTCCACTCACAGAATCAGTAAAATTATGTTTTTTGTGAATTTGAAAATTCTCTTAAGAGATGGGTAAAAGTTGGTGAAAGGTTAAATAAAATTTTTATATATCTAAATTTATTATAAACTGACTCCAATGAATTACATTGAACTTATATAAGTATTATGTAAATATTTTGACCTAAAATAATTTTAAATAAAATAAATAATTATTTAAATAAAAATTCAGGTTTAAACTATAACTCAGTGTTTTTCACTATTCATCAAAAATTGAATGTTTTTAGAAAAATTCCAAAAATAAACCCTTAGATAATTTTGATATTCCGAATCCAAAAATGAAGTAAATTTTGAAAGATAAAATTTATAAAATTTCAAAAAGTGGGTATTTCTATTCATAACATCTAGTTTGATTTGTTGTGGTGTGTGTTAGAACTCGAAGTTGCGTACAACACACACTACTATACTATTCAAAGAGAAGCGTATTGTGAAAGCTTGGGGTGTTACATTCTCCCCTACTTCAAATAATTTAGTCCTCAAAATTTATTGAATATTAATGCATAAAAAGACTCGGGTGGTTCTTC
The DNA here is from genome assembly GCA_963277665.1 of Viscum album. Lineage (NCBI taxonomy): Eukaryota > Viridiplantae > Streptophyta > Magnoliopsida > Santalales > Viscaceae > Viscum > Viscum album. The sequence continues at coordinate 555,636,037 of OY728126.1, read as the reverse complement.
ATCATAAGTTCCTCAGGTTCCCAAGTTTCCTCTTCCATCTTATGGTTTCTCCACAGAACTTTTACCAGACGAGTCGTCCAGTTTCTCAGCACTTGTTCTCTTGTATCAAGAATCCTGATGGGATATTCTCAATAAGAGAGATCAGTTTCTAGTTCTAGTTCCTCATAGGTGAGTACATGCATTGGGTCAGGCATGTATTTTCTCAATAGTGATACGTGGAACACATCTTGAACTTTGGAGAGACTTGACGGTATTGTCAAATGGTTAGCTACCACCCCAATTTGTTCTGGAATTTCGAAAGGTCCGGTGTACATGGGACTCAATTTACCTTTCTTACTAAAATTTATAACACCCTTTCATGGAGATACCTTCCAGATACAAGATCTGCTACCTGAAATTTCAAATCCTTCCTTCTATTATCAGCAAAGCTCTTCTGCCTACTTTGAGCTACTTTGATGTGGTTTTGGATTACCTTAACCTTTTCCATTGTTTCCTCCACCAGTTATGGCCCTATGAGTTTTCTTTCACCAACTTCATCCCAAAAGGATGGTGTGAGACATCTCTTTCCATATAACTCTTCATATGGTGCCATATGAATACTTGGATGGAAGCTATTGTTATAAGAAAATTCCACCAGAGGTAAATATTGATCCCACATACCCTGAAAGTCAGGTGAGAAAGATCTCAACATGACTTCTATGGTTTTAATAGTCCATTCTGATTGTCCATCTATTTGAGGGTGGTAGGAAGTGCTCAAGCAAAGTTCAGTATCCAGGGCTTTTCGAAGACTTTTCCAGAATCTTGAAGTAAAACGGGGATAACGATCAGAAAAAATTGATTGTGGTACTCCATGAAGTCTCAAAACATCATTAATATATATTCATGCTAGACGTTCAAGTGGTAAATCATCTCTTATAGTAAGAAAATGTGATGACTTCTAAAGACGATCATTAATGACCCATATTACATCGTTCCTTCTAGGAGTCTTTGGTATTCCCATGACAATGTCCATCATAATATTATCCCATTTCCACTCAGGTATGGGAAGAGGTTTCATGACTCTTCCAGGCTGTTGCCTTCCATCTTTCACTTGTTGACAAACCATACATCTTGACACAAAATCAGAAATCTCCCTCTTCATGTTGTCCAACAAAAATTTTTCCTTAAAATCTCTATACATCTTGGTACTATCATGGTGTATATAGAAATTTGAACTATGAGCATCATCCAACAATTCCATTTTTAGATCAGGAATATCAGGAACACAACATATCTTCCGAAATTTTAAAATTCCATCTTCATAGATAAAGACACTCAATCTCTAATCATTCACATCTTTAGTCTTATTTTGAAACTCTTCATCATCGGTCTGAGAACTCTTTATCTTTTCCAGTAAATATGGTTTGGAAACCTTTTGAAAATGTATTTACGTTTCACCTTCCATGGTGATTCCAATATCTATATTTTCTTGATCCATGAAAATAGGATCCCTCTTAACTATCATCTTGTTCAAAACTCCATTATCTTTTCTACTCAAAGCGTCTGCAACCTTATTTTCCTTCCTCAGGTGGTATTGTACCATGAAATCATAATCCTTGAGTAGTTCAAGCCATCTTTTTTGCCGCATTTTGAGTTCTTTCTGTGAGAAAATATACTTTAAACTTTTGTGATCAGTACAAATCTCAAATTTCTCACCATAGAGATAGTGTCTCCAAATATTCAAAGCAAATATTACAGATGCTAACTAAAGATTATGAGTAGGATAGTTCTGCTCATGAATTTTCAGCAGTTGTGATGTATAGGAAGTAACCCTATCATTTTGAATAAGGACACAACCAAGTCCTTTCTTCGTTGCATTACTATAAATAACTAACCCATCATTACCTGATGGTAGAGTCAATATAGGAGCATTGAATAATATTTTCTTCAGTTATTTGAAAAATTCTTCACAATCTTTTGTTAAAACATATTTAACCCCTTTACGTGTGAGATTTGTTAATTGGTTAGCCAACCAGGCAAAATTCCGGACGAAACGTCAATAATAACCTTCTAAACCAATAAAACTGTGTACCTCAGTTATACTCATCGGTGCTATCCATTATTATATTGCTCTTGTATTATAAGGATCAACAGAGGTTCCACCCTTAGAGACAATATGGCCAAGAAAAGAAATCTTTTGAAACCAGAATTCAAACTTTCTAACCTACCCATATAATTCATGTCTTCTCAGAGCCTTCAATATAATGTGCAAGTGATTTTCATGATCTTCACAGCTTTTGGTGTATACCAAGGTATCATTAATAAATACCTCAACAAAATCATCGAGATATTCCTTGAAAACTGTGTTCATTAAATCCATGAAAACAGAGGGTGAATTAGTCATCCCAAAAGGCATTACTGTAAACTCATAATGGTCGTACATGGTTCAAAATGCTGGAATGTCTTCCTTCTTCACACACAACTGATGATATCCAGATCGAAGGTCAATATTTGAAAAGTATTGAGCTCCATGTAGTTGGTAAAATAAACCGTCAATGTGAGGTAGGGGATACTTGTTCTTTATTGTTATAGCATTGATCTCCCTATAGTCGATACATGACCTCATATATCCATCTTTCTTCATATGAAAAAGGACAGGGGATCCCCATAGAGAAACACTAAGGTGAATACATTCCTTATTACTCAATTCCTCTAGTTGTTTCTTTAGTTCCTCTAATTCCACAGTGGCCATTCTATAAGTGGTCTTCAATATGGGCCTTGATCCAAGAAATAAATTAATGGAAAACTCAATTTATCGTTCTGGAGGATGTCCAGGTAAATCATCTGGAAAAACATCAACATATTCTTTCACAATAGGTACATCCTCTATTTGAACATTGCTTTCCTCACCCAAAGTTATTTCATTCTCTTCCTCCCCAATAATCTAATTTAGTTCAGCTACTAGGGTTGGATCTAGATAAGAATTAGGTGGTGACGATTCCGCTCTAAAGATAAGGTGTTCCTTATCATCATTATCAAAAATTGTAACCTTCTTCTTCTTAAAATAAATCATCTCATTGTGGTCAGAAATCCAATCCATACCAAGGATTATATCAAATTCAATCATGGGTATGAAAAAGAGATTAGTAGATAAAGAACATTTATATGCTCTAATGGGGACTAATTCAAAAAACATTTTTGCGATGATACTTCCCTTAAGAGTTTTAATTGAAAACTCCCATGTTAAATCACATTAAGAATTTCTAATTTTCTTAGAAAACTGGGAAGATATGAAACAATGCGATGATACAGAATCAAATAATACAATTTTATAAACTTGTGGAAACTATTAAATTACCTGCCACCATGTCTTTCGGAGCATCTACCTCAGCAGTAGTGATAGCATAATCTTGGCCTTGATCCTTTGGCCTTTTCTGAGATAAGTTCCCCTAACGCATAGGACATTCATTTGCATAATATACCATCTCCCTGTAATTGTAGAATTGAACATCAGTAGCTTCTTTCTTCCCCTTGCAATCACGAGCTTGGTGGCCTTTTTCACCACACTTGTAACATACTCCCATTACTTTTAAGCAAGTACCTAGGTGTTTCTACCCAAATTTACTACAGGATGGATATTCAACTTTCCCCTTCTTCCCCATATTTCTATTTCCAGAGTGATCAGCGAATCTATTCTTCTCTTGCTTTGCTTTAAATTCATAAGACTTAGAGAATTATTTTTCTATCTTGATAGCACATGAGACAATATCTTCGTACGATGAAAAAGACTGTGAGAATAATTCTTGATAGGGAAACTATTTTAACCCATCAAAGAAATGAGAAATCTTACTTATTGGGTTACATATAAAATCCTTAGCATGCCTTGCTAACCTTGAAAAGTTAGACTCATACTTTGCAACATTCTCATACTCCTTTTGCCTCAGACTCAGAAATTTTCTTTCCATATCCGCTCGATGGTCATGAGGAAAGTATTTTTTGAATAAAATATATTTAAACACCCTCCATTCCATATTTGATACTTAATTATCTTACTTCGTGTTTTGAATCAATGAAAACCATTGATCAACATCTCTCGTGAGGCGGTAAATGGCAATGAAAACATTTTCCCTTTTGCTATTCGCCAAGGCATGGAATATTTTCATTAAGGAATTTGTCCATCGCTCAGCTGCTAGTGGATTTGTACCCCCATTTAATGTTAGTGGTTGTTTCCTCATGAAAAGATCTAACCATGATCCCCCATGCTGCGAATCAGGGTTCTCCATATGGGTAAGGTTATTATTCATTACCTGAGTGAGTTGTCCCAGTATGGTGGTAAGCTGATCAACACCAGTTGTATCACCAGCTCCACTATAATTATCATGAGCAGGTGGGAAATCTCTACATGGAGTGTGTGCATTGGCATAGTTTCCATTACTTCCACTAGGCTCCATTTCTAAACAATGGAATACACTAGATTAGTTTATGAATCGCCATATATAAATCCAAACTTGTAAAACACTTAACATAAATTGAATCGTTTATGGATATAATCAATAATCATAAAAAAATTCTTTGAGGAAGTATATAATCATAAAACCTTCATAATGGTTTGTAATGAAAATGATAATTATCCTAAGCATATCCCCTGGGAGTTTCATAACCAAGAGTGCAACAAGGCCGTTTTCGTGCACCAGTTCCCATTCGAGTCTAGCTCAAAGTAGTGTTTTTGGGTTTTACCCCTAGGTACATCTGTGCTAGAGCATCCTCTACCTGCTCGTATCCAAACAGGGATGTATTACATGGAAAACTAAAAAAACCTATAAAATACAAAAATTCTAGGAAGTTCTTCTATACTAATCCTCAAAATCTATCTTTGGGATATGTTCTCTAATAAGAGTTTATCTAAATCTAGATTCCAAGGTTTGTACTGAACTTCCTCTAAACCAACTGTAACACCCCAACCCCAATTACCTAGAGTCAGTGCATTATTACATAATATTGGTATCATCACAAAAGATCAAGTCTCGAAAGACCGATTAGTCTAGTAGCCTTGGAAACACTAGATATATTCATAAGTCTTACATTACATCATAAAGTCAAAAAAAACAACATCTTGTCTTCATATCCCCTCATACTATCCCGACAGGTCATTTATAAAATACTTCTTAATATCCTAGGAAAAATAAAACATTAAAAAGGGTGAGCTCAGATGCTCAGTAAGGATTACAATATAGCAGAAACTTTCATTTATAAAATAAACAGTTAAGGTAATGTTTAACTAAAAAAAATCCTTTTAAACTTTAACTTCAACATAATATGGAAAAACTAAAACTAAATAATGTCATTTACTTATTCACATGGATATTCTACCAGTCGAATAATCACATGCAATATCAGTAACCACTTTCATAATGACAGAATACATAATGGCAGACTATCCTAACAACATAGTCAAGGCCTTATGTCAAGACTACAAATAAGTTTTTGTCAAGGCCTTGTTCCAAGACACTAGTTTGTCTCATGAGACCTACCGATGCATCTAGGAGATATATTAGGCTCCACCCGTCACTTATTATGTCCAATGCATTCCTCATATTAACAGGTTTAAACATAGCATAAAAATTCGTATTAAAACTAGCATATGAAATGTCAATACTTTCTCCATAAACCATGAATGGTATAAAAATAACACAACCACATTCAAACATATCACAAAACCTTCAATACTATTTGGAAGTTTAGTATCATAATAAATCAACTTCAAATAAGATTAAAATCCATCAAAGGATGTTGACATAGATGAAATCAAAAATATTTGAGAGAAATATCTAATTTTTTTTGAAATAATTTAAAAGCGACATAATTAAAACATTTACTTTGAAAATATACTAATAAGAATGTAAGGGAAGCTTTGACGACTGTATAATGGTGGGAAATATTCCCACCCACTGTATAAGTTAAAAAAAATTCTTACCTTAATTATGTCGTAAAGGTTAAAAAGGACCTTGTTTGGAAAATGACAAAAAGATTCCTTTATAAACATCTTATAAAAATTAAAAATATGGTATAAATGAATTTAAACCATATTCTATAAAATAGTAAGAATGTTTTGAAATACATTTTTATAAAACATGGATGTGGATGATAAAGCGGTCCCAGTAGATAATTACGTATAAACAACCTCGAATAATGAAGAGATTGTGAAATAAACCCTTACCTTGTACTTTTCCTTGGTCTAGGGTAGGTTAACCTACTGTATAATAGTTAAATCATTGTTATTAAATTATACAAGAATCATATACATAAATATGATATCATATATGATATTTTAATATAGCTTTGTTAATAATATTTTAGTATTATCGTCGTTTCGGATGTTAACTGATTCGTTTTCCTTTATATGCTTTGTTACATAAGACGTGTTTATTATGGATAGGTTGTATCTTATTCATATCCAAAATGATATCAAGTCCTTAATAATTAGTTTTAATCATCAAATGGTAATTAGTCTTGAATGGATACGATGAGGAATGTATCTCATCGTGTTCATGGAGACGGTAGTCCGTAAGTATGCACGAGCGACAATATCATTCTTTTGATATTAAAATAGTATATAATTGGATGGTATATCATATATAAAAAATCATTATAATGTTATATTTATTATTTACTTCAATTATACATCATTATCACACCCATACAAATAATAATGTTTTGAATAACAATTAAACCACAACGTTGAGACGGTAAGCCATACGTACGCACATATGGTGACATGTCATTCAAAGGATGGATAGAATACTGAATATGGTTATACCATATTTATAATAACATCATATAATACCGAATATAATGGAGTTATTATTTTATAATGGAAATAACAAAGGAAGAATAATGGAACTTGAAAGAGGGTGGTGAAAACATTACCTCTTCTTCGGGTTCCTCATTTTGGTTTGATCAAAAGGGCTCCTTAGGATGGATTTCTGATCAATATACGGTGTATAAGTTCAATTTAGGGTAGTTTAGAGGATATTGGGGTAGGTTTTGGCCAATCTAAAAGGCTTTGAAGGTATGAATTTGAGAGAAGGGGGAGTGCCATTTCAGAAGAGGGGTGAGGGGCACCTTAGGAAAAGCTAGAAATATTATTTTATAATAAATTTATATTTGGTTTCTAATGGATCCAAAGTGACTTATTTTGAGTCTAAGGTGGGTATGGGTCGATATCCACCCATCCAATATGTTTTAGAGCGGTTTGGGTCACTATATTAACCTTATCGTTTAGTTTTAACTCTTAGTTAATTAGTTTCACATTTTCCATGTCTCTTTGTATTTTTATATTATATTATTAATAAATTTACTATCAAATTCCAATATAACCCCAAGTGTTTCATTAATGATAAAAAACCATTATATAAGTATCTTGGCCGAACCATTTATTTTTAGGAATTTAATATCAATTAATAATATAAATTTTGTTTTAAAAACCCTTTTATGTCAATTTTGACACTATTTGGTATTTTGTTTTTTATAAATTCATAACTGCATTATTTATTCTAATATAATTCATTTTATCAACAATAACATTTCATAGTAACCAATAAAATTCGTGTAATTCATTAAAAGTCTAAAATTATATTTATTTGGGTATTTATAAGATCAATTATTTTAATATTTTACTAATTAGGTAATTACGGCATCATCATTGTGTCATAAATAAATTAAATTATTTAATGTCTAAAAATTATAAAAAAATACCCTTATATGGGAAATATTTTTATCTTTATAATTAATATTTATAATCAAATTTATCTTATGTATAGTCCTATATTAATAATTTTTTAGTTTTTAAACTTTGATTTTAACTCTTTTAGCTCTTCCTTGAATTAAATAATAATAAATATCCTAATATAATATAAATGCACCAAAGAGGTTCATATTTTATTCCTAAGGTTTTTTGGTCGAATTATACTTATCCAATAGAATTAGTACATGTGTTAGGGTAATAATAATATCATTTTTACCCTTAATTACCCTATTTACATTTAACCGTGGTAAATAAAAGTAAAATGTTACTATCCACCAAAAAATATTTTTATCTTATTGAACCACATTTTACTCCTTGATATTAACCACATTTCTCGGATTTTCGGAATTCTACTAATAGAAGCGGTAAAATTAATTTTTATGGGAATTTGCAAACTCTCCTACGAGATGGGTAAAAGATGGTGAAAAGTTCAATAAAATTTTTATATATTTAGAATTATTATAAACTGAATCCATTGAATTACATTGAACATATATAGGTATTATGTAACTATTTTGACCTAAAATAAATTTAAATAAAATAAATAATAATTTATAAAAAATTCATTTTAAACTATAACTTAGTGTTTTTCACTATTCATAAAAAATTTAAGGTTTTCAGAAAAATACCAAAAATTCACCCTAAGCTAATTTCAATATTCCGAATTCAAAAATGATATCCATTTTGAAAGATAATATTTATAAAATTTCAAAAAGTGGGTATTACTATTCATAATGGCTTGTTTGATTGGTTGTGGTGTGCGTTAGAACTCGAAGTTACGTACAACACACGCTACTATACTATTCAAAGAGAAGCGTACTGTGGAAGCTTGGGGTGTTATATTAATGATAATAATATCTAGTCATGTCATGAATATTTCAACTTCAAATGACATAATTCTTAAAAAAAATCTTGTATCACAAGGCATTAGAGTAGAATAGAGGCATAAAACATTTAATTGTGAAATACACATCATCTTATAATAATGCGAACATGTGTAAATGAAAATATGACCACTGATTTAGATAAGGTAATTAAATCAAGACCATGTAAAAACCTATTGACCTAAAAAATGGTCCACTTAAGAAATTATGAAAATTTAATAAGGTTCACTCATAACATTTTGAACTTGTAATAATTTCCACACATTTTTAGTGAAACCATGTTCATGCATACCAGTATGAAAATGTAATCAGGTTCACTCATATATTTCTGAACTTGTAATAAGCTTCAATTGTAACATTGTGAACATGTAATCAGGTTCACACACATGCTTCTATACCTCCAGAGAATGACATGCCACCATCCCATGTGGTATCCATTTATTCTTGGTTGATCAGTTTACACTTTCTTTCTAGAGTGGATCATATTTCTCATTTTGTTCACATCATCATCTCATGATATATAAATATTTATCCAATACATTGGAGTTATATATGGGACCCAACCATCTCCTAATGAAATCATACATGTGGGCACCACAAGATCATAAATATTCATCATAATATTTCTCATGAAATAAAGTGTGTATTATAAACATGTCATCATATCATAACCTATTGAATAATATAGAAGTTTCATAATCATTTCATCAATTCATAACCCATGGAAAGAAGTATGTTTCACTTGTATATAACCCCTTTATGTGACACATGTGTCATAGATTTAATTCAAAAAAGGATAAAAAATTTTGGGAAATAATATGAATTTTACCTTTGGATAATATCCCCATAATGGAATGATTAACACCAATGGACGACATCTTTGATGGAAAATAATTTTGAAATATCTTTGAGAAACATTTCATGAAAAATTATACTTTATACTTTAATAAAATCTTTTTGAGACATAAATAATTTTGGAACAAAAATATCTTTAAAAATAGATTTAAAAAAATATAAATGATGTTTTTAAAATCAAATAAATAAATTTTCTTTGAAAATAAGAGATACAGGTAGTTTAAAAACATGTTTTTTTAAAATACTATTTTTGAATAAAACATATTTTTTACCGAAGAGATAGAGATGGAATGATTTTATTTGAATCACTTTCATAATTATCTTAAGTACCATAGAGCATAACAATTATTTCAATACATTAATATATAATGAAAATACAAAGTATATTAAAAATAAATATAATTCATGAGAGATATATCATGATATTTCTTCAATTGAAGCACAAAAAAAACAAACCTTTTCAACAATGATTTTGCATTAATAAACATCTATCACATTGGTAAAACTAAATAAAAATACCCATTAAATAATTACATTGCATTAGGATAAAAATATCATAAATTTATTATGTTTCATGATATAAAAAGTAAAATCATTTATATACAACTCATAAAAGAATATATGTGCATAAAAAACATGTTTCTCAAAGAAGGAAATTGAGACAAAGTTAGCTTACTGGATTGTATCTTTAGAACCCTATGGCCCCATTAAATAGATTTCATAAAATGGATGAATAAAAAAACATAAATTTAAGGTTGATAATAATATAATACATTCAATTGTAGTATATACACAAAAAACAACAGTTGAATAAGGAAAAAGACTCGTAGAAATAAATGTGTGACTAGAAATCACATTATTACTTGAGTATCTATTGATTCATGATCCCCCCAAAAAATAAAATCATTTTAAACCTTGAATATCCAGAAATAATTTAAATTAATTATATTATATATCATAGGTTATTATATATACCATATAACAAAAAAAGAGTGGTGAATATGGATGGTATCCCCTAGATATTAAAGGTGAGATGAGAATACCCTTTCTTAAAGTCTTCACTGTATTTATAAACTCTCAAAACTCTTATATAATCAATATAATTTGATTATACAAATAAAATTTAAACATATATTTATATATAGTACCATATAATATTTTCTTATAACATTATTTTATCTTATTATAAACAATTTCATGTTAATCTTAACTTTTGTGTAATATCTTCATTTTTTTGTATATGTTTTCATTTGTTATTCATGATCATCTTACTCTGATCAGGATTTAGGTATTTAAATAATATAAAACAAGATATAAATATAATATTAATTCACTATATAAAAATTTATAATTATCTATAGAAGATATTAATATGAAATTGGTTACACCGTTCATGGAGATGGTAAGTTGTACATACACATGAACCTTGTTTCTATTTTCTAGTAATGTTGAATGAATCTAAGTAAATGACATATATGTATATATATATATATTATCATTATAGTATAATCTTTATTTCATATATATTATAAAATTTTAATAAACACATCTTTAATACAATCCATGTATTGTTTGAAAGAATCAAATCTCTTTGGGGAGGCGATAGTCTACACATCCAAAAACAAAGTTATCGAATTCCCTAATAATGGAAAAAATAAATTCATAAGAAATATATAATTAAATAACCATAAATTATTAATAATATCTTATATATCATATAAAAATTTCAATTCAATCATTTTTTGATACCTTTAATGTTGGTAATGGAAGAATGAACGACATCAGTTTGTGAGGCGGTAGTTCACATTAAACATGTACGATGATTGTGTAAACCATTTAATTGATGTATCTGTGATTTTTTATTGTATCCATATAAAATAAAAATCTCAATATATTTAGGATACATAGGTTATTATATAATCATGGTATAATATGAATTTAATTGATGAAAAAATATATAAAATATGAGTTTTTGTTGAAGAATGTTACCTCTTCTTTCGGTAATTACTTTTTGTTTGCTCCAAAGGAATAATATGATTTTTAATCGAAAATTTTAGTTTATAGGATCAGTGGAGGTATATATGAATAATATTATGGAAGTGTTTTCAAAATACAAATTATATTGATATGTGTGAATAAGTGATGTGGTGAGTTCCCTTTTATAGGGGAGGAGGAGTGGGATTCTTGTAAATAGAATAATTTAAACCCATTTGATATGTATCCCTTACATAATTTTCATTAATGAATGTTAAAAATTAGTTAAAAGTTGTTTAAAAGTCCAAATATTTCAATTAAATTGATTCTTTATCAATTTTATTCATAATTTTTCTCCTTAATAAAAATGTAAAACTGCAAAGTAATCTTCTTTTTACTTATCACTATTATTAATTTTAACTAAATTCACTGATATTTTTTGGTAAAGAAAATGGTTAACATATTATAAATTATAAATGATTTTTATTAAAAAGATTAAATCCATTTTCCAAATTATAATCTCATAATTGGATGAAATTATTTTAAACTGAATCGTGTAGACAAGACAAAACAATGGGTTTTGAAAATAAAAATGTTTAAATGTTTGAACTGCTTTTATATCCACTTTAAATTTAAAATTCATTATAATTACATAAATTAGACTAAATTATCTAAATATTTATCTAAATATAGTTTAAAAAAATTCATTATATAATTTTACTATATAAATATATTAAATGGCAAATTAGTTTCAATTAAAATTTTGTATTTTCCATTATTCATCAAAAAAATTGAACTTCACAGAAAAATACCCAAAAATCACCGTAAGTTAATTATGACATTAAAAATTAAAAAAATTAAGTTTATTTTGTGAAATAGAATTTATAAATGTGTAAATTTTATATTTAACATCGGCGATCAATTAAATGGCGATAAATTTACTATTTTCAGAAATACATCTCTATGTGTATAAAATATGATTTTTCTTATATCTTATTTAGAAAAACACATATGATGAAATTAATTTAATTGATTGAGTATATATATATTATTAAAAATATATATGAAATTCTTTTAATGATTCTATAAATAAAAAACTTATTTGATTACATAAATATAGTTTTACAGCAAAAGATTTCCTATAATTCCAAAAGGGTTTTATTTTTATTTCTTGTTAATTGGTCACCAAATGATTAATCTTGTATACGTGTGTAAAATAAATTTCATACATTAATTAATACTAATAAAAAAATCATTTCAAATACCCAGGTGACGGTTATAATGATATTTTTATTACAATGTTAACAATATATAGTCATTTTTTAAAATGGGTTATATGTGTAATGAAAACTATCACAAAAACTTGAACTCTGTGTAACAAAAGACATAAATTGTCGTTCTGGCACTATAAGATAATATAAGTGTTGTCTGTCATGTAATTTTATCTTTTTGTTTCATATAATGTAATAATAACATGCTGTAACTTGGAATTAATGTCATCAAAGACATTATGTTTTTTTGAAAAATTTAAATTCATAAATCATGGTGTATTACATTCTACCCCATGTAATATAAATATCTCCATCAAAATTCATCTTGGTAATAATGATTTAATACATGAATTCTCCATTCATAGAAACCCATATCGTATAAATTAATACTAAAACATCATTTAAAAATGAAAATTTGGAAACATTATGGTTACCTAAAGTTACTAATAAATATGTTTACACGTATGATAACAAAGGTGGAATGTGAAGGTCGGTCATTGAAGAAAAGAATAGATAATAATGGAAAAATATTGATTTCCTTAATAAAATGTACTTAAATGATTAATAGAAATCTATTGGCCTTAAAACCATAGATATGTAATGATTTTTTATGACCATAAATTCCACAAATAAAGGTATTAGTGTAATTAATTTTCAATTTTTTTTCCTAAAGTTGGGGAATTATTTTACATTCTAAGAACATACGAAAAAATATATACTTTTTTTAATTAAATTTCATATGCACACTATCACCATTTTTTGATTCCTTTTTCAATTCAAACTTCATATCATTATCCATGAAATCAATATGAATTGTTCATTCTTAAAGTAATAATAGATTATGAGGTAGAATGATTAGTCATTCCATGCCTTATTATTTAAAATCAGAGAAAAATTATTAGTACTTGTTATCCAACATTCATAAATCTTCATTTTGAATTATTTTCTTTTAAATTTTTTCAATGTTATATATTCATTTATTAATTTTAGGGGTTTTGTGATGATAAAAAAGGGGTATATTGTTGGGTAGGTATTGTCTCTGCAATACTCTATAAATATTATTTATTTTTACTCTTAGAAATACCCTTTTTTTCTAATGATATTACTTTATTTATATTTTAGGAAATTAATATTCTTTATGATAATTATTTGGAATTACATTCATGTTTATTATACATGTGTAATATTTGTCATAGTGTTCGAAACACTCTTATGCATATTCTGGAATCATTTTTTATACCCTATTTTGACGAACGTAACATAAGAAACAAACCATATATTTCTATAAATCCTTATGATAAATGATAAACACATATGGTTAAATAAAATCAACGTTGATAGAAACATATGGACAAATAAACTTATGTTTATATGGATCCTTATGTTTGATAAAGAGAAAAATCATGGTTAAAGTACCCTACATAAATATAGAACCCTACATTCGAGAAGAAAATGTTTGGATCATTAAACATGATTTTATTATCAACCTTAAAATGTCAAAATTATATTCATAGAATGAACACTACATAGTTGAACCCAACAATTGGCAGTTTTTCTTCTAATGAAGGAACTCTATGTTTTACTTTTCTACATCATAGATTTGAATTTATGATTTTATCGATGTTTTGTATAACGTTATTTATGGTATATTATGTTGATTTAAATCTCATTTAAACTGATTCAAGTCTCATTATAATTGATTTAAAGAATAATATTCAATGGATAATTTCACTCATATTCATAAGGGAAGTTACGTCTACTCAGAACAATCATATGAATTTAAATTGTCCTGATTTATCAAGAGATTTTTATTGATCTGGAATTAAAAAGAAGACTCTGCTTTATTTTTTATATCAGCGCATTTGTTCAAAACATATTTAAATATATGTGTCTGTAATTCAAATAAGTATATATATATTGTCTCAAACACATTGTGATACATTTTTTTATACTTCATTATTTTGAAGATCCTGTAAATATCTACTGTAACAATCAATCACACATTGTTATCTACATATGAGGCTAAACCTTGGAGATATACAAGTTTTGAATCTCATATTTTTTGTAATTACTATACTACTAAACAATTCTTCTTTTATTCAATGATCTATTATAACTAATATTTCTTGAGGAAAATATTTTTTGATGAATAAGATCCATATACTGTCAGTTCTTGTTACAACTATGACAATCAATAAAAACCATTTTAAATCAACATTTTTTCATTAATATTTTCAACAGTAAGTACTCAATTGTGGTGGAGTATCAGCTTCTCGGTCTATGTTGTGGATATTTGGGTTTCTATTAAATAACTAGACGGCCTAATTTTTAACCTTATTAGTAAATGTGTTAACTTTCTATACATTGTTGTGTATTGGTCTTATGATATGAGGAACTGACTTGTGAAATTCACCAAACTCACAGAGAGAGTAATTGGTGGAGAGGACTAATAGATCTGTATACACCCGAACCACTATAAAAATCAATTTTCTATAATTATATTTTATTTTCTTCTAATAAAATCACACATTAGTTAATCATTTCTTATTATAATAATCTATTGTTTACATCAAAAAGATGAATCGTGAAGGTTTTTTAAAAGACACAATTGACCCCCTCTTTTGTATATTTGTATATTCCAACCTAACCAACAGGTGTACATAAAGGATCATTTGAGGCTTTATGATCTTGAAATATGGATATCATCATATATAAATTTAATGGATAGTAATGGGAATATGTAAGAACACATCCAAACATGTTGTAATGGTAATTAAGAGGCATAACATAATAGATAATCTGGAATGAAATGGAAAGAGGGAGATCCCTTACTTGAATGTGTGACAATAAAAGCCTGGGAGGGGATTCTTGAGAACATGGGGTTCCTTGGGGGGAATAAAAAGAGTGGGTTATGAGTATGGAAATAATCAAATGTGTTTTATTAACAATAAATTGGATCTTCAGTTGGGTTTTTATAGCAAAATAAAGGGATTTCAATATTATTTTTGTTTTGGACTATACATAATAAAATAACCAAAACCAAAATCAATGCCACGGTTTTTGGATATGGTTTCTACCAAATGGGATTTGTATGAATTATCTTACAAGGACAAGGTTCTAACATAAAAATATAATTCCTCTAATTTTGTGAAGGTTTGTCATACTCTTATGGAAATTATTTTAAAACCTTAAATATATAATATTTTTTCTATGGATTCATAATGGATTTATAAAATTAACCAAATAAGCCTAAAATATAATTATTATAACGATAAAAAATATATTTGGTCTTGGATACATTTTATAGTATTTATTAAATCACTTTTTAAAGATTTTGATTTCAAAATACAGAAAGCATATTTATATGGTACTTAATTTTTTACACAAAAATATGACTATGTCAGAAAATAATGAATAATTAAACTTTGGATTATTTTGTTATTCTTATACCCAAAATAAAATTCATTTCATTAATATAATCTTCTAAATATGTGAATTTTCACTTTTAATATAAAATTGTCATTTAGTATGAAATGTTAGGTTTTTTGGACAATAACAGTTTTCACACCCTTATAAAAATAAAATTTTAAGTAATAAAAATTATGTGATAATTTATATTTATGAAATATTGTTTAGTAATTATATTTTTTTAATATAATACAATTTTCAAAAAATCCATTAATTCTTAAATGTTCCTCATTTGAATTTGAATAATAACGAAAAAAATATATATGTATTATTTTATAAAAATAAAATCATTTGTAATTATACAATGATAGGATGAAAATATATTCATAATTTTATATAAATAATTTCAATACTCATTTTACTTGGGTCCTGTTACATGTCCCTTTAATACACCAGAAAATTCTATAAGGTGAAGGTTCTCATTGTTTGGATATTCAAGGGGCAGTTTAATTTGTGATTTCAGTGATCATGAAAATGTCATATAAATGGTTTCAATCATGATTAAGATGTTGGATATCATATTGGGTATAGTCATGGGAAAATACACTAGATTCTATCTCCATGGGATGTTCAAATTAATGGGATTTAATGGGTACAATCCTATAACTTTAGGCCATTAATTTTTTTTCCTAAGACATTTGCACTTTTTAAACCCTCTATTTATACTAATCATGTGATCACTGTTCAATGAATATATTTTCAATGGTCAAAATAATTAAGGTTCTTTATAATCCAGTTTTATATAATAAAATAATATATTTATATATGTTTTCAATAACAATGTTGCATAATATCATATTTAATCAAGAGAGGATTTTTTATAAAACTTTTCATCATTATAGACTTCCCCATTTTAGAAAATTTCCCCCTAAAATTTTATCACTACTGGAAATGTGTCATTTCCCAACACTTCTATACCCCCTTTCCCAATGGTTTGGCCAAACCGTTTGGAAAGCCCAGTTTGTGGCCACTTTTCCCAATGGTTTGGCCAAACTATTTGGAAAGGTCCAATTTGTGGCCACTTTTCCCAACGGTTTGGCCAAACTATTGGGAAAGGGTAGGCTTTCCTAACGGCTTATCCAAACTATTGGGAAAAGTCCCCAATATATCAACATCACTTCCCAGATTCCTGGGACTATACCAACGATTGTCAAAACCATTGGTATAGGTCTATACCAATGGTTTTGACTACCGTTGGTATAGGTCCCTTGATTGTTTATCGGATCCTCTTAACAAGAACATTCTATAAATCAAAATTTAAAATAATTATGATAATACATATATATATTTATGAAATTAAGTTCACAAAAGTCATGTTAGGTTAGTAGTTAGGTCGTTCAATGATAAACTGGAGGTCCTGGGATCAAATCCCAGCGAATGTTTTTTTGGAAATACATATACCAACGGTTTTATGGAACCGTTGGTATAGATTTTCATATTACTTATACCAATGGTTTTCAAAACCTTTGGTATAGACCTATCCCAATGGTTTACTTTACTATGGTTCCCCAAACCATTGGTATAGGCTATACCAATGGTTTCGAGGCCTATACCAACGGTTCCAAACCGTTGGTATAGGTTAGTTTTCCAGTAGTGTATTTTCCCACATGAAAACAGATGAGGGTAAATTTGTTTAATCACATCCTCCAATTCCATTTCTACTTTTTCAAAAAGTTGGTTTCTCCATAAGACTTTGACAAGGTGAATTTTCTTATTTCATAGAACATTTCCTCTTCAATATGTTATATCCACCAGCTACTATTCATAAAAAAATTTATTCTCCAATGGTACCCCTTGTGGACTGAGCACATGTGAGGGGCATAGTATTTAATATCTGAATAGGGATATATGGATTATATAATGTACTATATATTGATTTGTTGCATGGGATAGTTTATTGGCCACTACTCAGATGTGACCAAGGATCTCAAAGGGGCCGATGTATCTTGGAATAAGCATTAAATTATTTAAAAAATAATCACATTCATCTATGGAGATATAGAGAGGATTAAAATGTCTCTAACATTAAACATGAGGTCTCATCAATGGTTTTTATCATAGAAATTCTGCCAACTTTTAGTAACCTTGATTTCCTTCTGAATGGTATTAACCTCCTAACGATTTCCATGACCATTTTAAAACCTTGTAGTTTTCATTCCCCAAAATCATACCAATATGAATTTTTTTATTCACTTAAACCCATAAATAGATTAATATATTTCCATTTTGATTATAAAGAGAAAAAAATTATCGTAAGTTAACTCGACTGGAGTAATATGTTTTCTTGTAATCCTTTCTAGTCCATTGATAATGCTCTGAACATGTCCTCAAGTGTATGGATAGTCTACTATGATTGGCCATCATTTTGAGGGTGATAATCCATGATGAATTTAAAATTTGTATTCATATCATGTTGGATACTGATACAGATCATAGAGGGGAATCTTGGATCTCTATCGGATAATATCTATAGTGGTACTCTATACTGACTTAGCACTTCTGTAATATATACCTGGTCAAGTTGATCCTGTAATAAATCATGTTCAATAATAATAATGTGTGTAATACTTGTATGATGATCCACCAAAAACCAAATAGAATTATTCCATCTTATTGTCTTTGTAAGACTAGTGACCTAGTCCACAATTATGTTTTCCTATATCCATTTAGATATAGGTAATAGTTTCATCATCCCCTTTTATTTTGTCCTCTCTACTTTAACTTTATTACATTTAAAACATCATGATGTTAATTATGTGATCTATTTCATGATATTTTCCCACCAATAGTATTTTTAGAGATCTCGTTACACATATTTTCTTCCAGGATGGATAAAGTAGGTTGAAATATATACATTATCAAACAACACTTTATTTAACAAGATATTTTATGGTACATATATTCATGAACCAAATCTTAAAAATACATATTCATTATCATTTAACTCATAGGATTTCACTTATAATATATCTTCCACATTATTCTAAATTCCCAAAACTTCTCTTTGTGCATCCTTTATCTTCCCCAAAAAAAATGGTTGAACATTAATTTGTGAAAGTATTGTTGTTGTATCTTCCTTTTTGATTCCCATGTCCATGATTTCAAAATCTATGATCATCATATCTGTTTCAATTCTCATCAATGATATAACTTATTCTTCCTCACAAAATATAGTGTCTTCCAATTTATTCACATTCACAATATGTAAGGGAATTGAGAAGTCATATTCCTTGACTAGATCTGACCATATTCATTGGAACATATGCATCTCTTTCTATTTGAATATGTACATGAGTATTTTGTGATCTATACATTTTTAACACGTCTTCAAAAAGAGGTAATTCTACCATATCATTAAAGTTATGATCACTGTAGCCAACATCAGATAATGCATTGGGTATTTCAGTTCATGATCATTCAACTTCCTTGAAGTATATGCCATTACCATTTCATTCATCATTAACATAAATCTTAATCTATTTTTTAAACATTGATGGAAACTACCAAAAGCACTCCACTTGTTTGTAGTATGATCACAAGGATAGTGATAATTATCCCTTTTATCTCCATGAATGTCTATTCACATACATTATTATAAGAAACCATGAATACATCCCGAGTTATCTTGGTTATAGGGTTTTCAAATCATACAATGTTTCTCAAAAATCGAAGATAATTACCAAATATTCTGAGGAAACAATAGATATATAACATAGATTCTTTCCTCAAACATCCTTTATTTTATTATATCTTTGAAGGATCCATATATATCAAATTTCAAATGATTATTTTCCACATAAAAGATACTTCCTTCAACTAAATATCACATTTTCTTTACTTTTCATAAATCTTCTCCTTTCACATTGTCTTTAGTTCAGTGCTCATATCCTCCTCATGACCCCTTGTTTTTGGAGTATATTAGAATATTATCTATAAATACAACTAATTATTATTTGAGTTAGTATCTAAATAATCTATTCATCATGTCTATGAAGAGTTATAGAGCATTACTGACCTTGAATGTAATTATTAAGAACCAATATTTCCAATACCATGTATGAAAAGTAGTCTACATGATATTATCCTTCATCACGCTAACTAGGTAATACCTTAACTGTAGATCAACATTGGATAAGTACATTGATCCATGAATATGATCAAAAAACTTATCAATCCAATGAAAATGATACCTTTTCATTATCATGATATTGTGGTGCTCATGATAATCAATGAAATGGTACAGGGACCCATCCTTCTTCATGAAGAATTAGACTGGTGAACCCCATGGTAATGAAATGGGGTATATTTAAACTTTATATAGATTATTATGTAGTTTTTTATTCATATTCTCATATTCCACAACATCCATTTAATTTAAAGTATTGCATAATGGAAATGGCCCATGAATAAAATCGATTGAAAACTCTAACTCTCGTTTAAGAGGAAAAATATAAAATTCCTGATGAAACATATCAGTGTATTCCATTATAATAAACATGACTTCAATGATGATTATTTATATATAATTAATAATTTGAGATAGATACTTTTCCTTATAATTAAATAGTATCCTTTCTTTAGATTTTTTTCTAAAGAAGACACATCCTCCTCATTACACTTACACATACCCGGGGGTTGATACCCAATATTGAGAGTGATTTCCATTTCATGGAAATTTATATTGGATCTATACATAGAATTCAATAACATAACCAAAATTGACTCAAACATCACCAATGGGATTATTAAAGTGTTTATTGGGAAGTTCAGACCACAAATTATGACCGGATATGAATTATATACTCGAATGAAATATTTAATCAATTTTTCATTTTCACTGAAAACTCTAATTCCACAAATTGTGGTAGATTTTGAATAGTTTTAATAAAAATTCATGATATGATTTATTTAGTATAACTAGAATCAAAATGTTTATTAAATATTCATGATTTAATAACTAATGTACCTGTCACCAATTAATTGTACAGATCCAACAAAGGAGCTGTGATGGTAAAATATTATCATTGATGCATTGTAAGATGTTGGTTGTCTCTAAAAACATTTGGCTTATTGAATTGATTTGTAAAGTTCTGAAGTTCCTTTCTATTGAATAAATGAAAAATATACTAAGTTTTGACTACCGAATTCATTCCTCCTCCGTAATAGTTTCTTCATCCCATTAACAGTCACTAGTTAGGTTCTCTTCCTTCCCATGCATTAATAATTTCCATAATCGCATTAGAAAATTTACAGGGTGCCTCTATCTACACATTTGGAATGTTGGATGTTTGAATTTATTGACACCATTATATATTTTCATTATTTCACCAGAATTAAAATCTACATTCCAATTCTTATCCCTATGATACCCTTGAGATTCACCAATCCCCCTTTTGATTGTGAGTGGAAATCAGAAAATTTTCTGATGGTTATCAAAGACTTGGATTACCCTAGATTTTTGTAGACTTTGTTTTATCCTTCCAAAAAAATTGTTCAACCATGCATTAGATTATAATGACAAAGGTAGATATGTATTGCGCATGTCCTCTAATTTTTTACTCATACGACTTGATATATTCATTATCATTTCACTTTGATGGAAAAGAAATCCCATTTTATTTTGTATGAGAGAGTGTGAGGAAAATATTTATCAAAAAAATAGAATTCCATACAATAAATCAATTCGATATATTCCTTATACATTTTACATTTGATTAATGTCCAACACTAATCAACTTCTACCTCCACATGACTAATAACCAGTAAAACCTTATATTGTTTAGAACATGGAAGGATAGAGAGTATCATTTCAATGGAGTTGACCCATTGTTTTGTGATTATGGGATAAAATGATCTATAATAATTATAAGTCATTTTTCTTATAAATTTATCAATAAAAACTTCTTATATATTATGAATATTTATATTCTCCTCATAATCCCAGTTTATATTTAGAACATTATTATGCTAATAGAGTATCTTCATGAATTTTTTGATTCTTCCTCCTATCGTGTTAGGAGTCCTATTGTGGTAGTCACCACATTTACCATCACATTGATTGTTTAACAGATTCATCTTATTTTTGGATGATTTATAGAATAATATAAACATTATGGATGATTATTTTTAAAATATTAAACAAATAAAGGTGAATCCAATGGTTTTAGAGGGATATCTTAAAATTTTCATTAATTTCTTAACTTATGAATTTCTAGTCTTCAATATATCTTATCCATGATCATTTTCCTAACACATATTAATATAATAATTTTTTATTTTCTTAATTAAGGTTTATAATGAGATTTTATATACATTCCCAAGAATATATCCCAGGGGTGTCAAAATAGGTTCATAGTAAGGGTTATTGTCATGTACCAGGTTATACTAAGTTAGGCCTGAAAAACATTGTTAAAGTTGATACCATTAGGAAAATTTTTTGCAGAATCACACACACATGAAGTATCCAGAAATAAGTTTATTTTCTTGACAAACCACTTAATCTTTACATAAATGAATTTAGGTATGTTTTCTTATTAAAATTATTACCCATAATGCTTTCGATAGAGTATTTTAATCCAAACCCCAAAATTACAATACTTTTCCTCTAATACCAACTAGAGAAACCATATTATTTAATACACATAAATTTGGGATTTGTTATATAAAATTAAACATAATTAAACCCAAAAATATTTACAAGTATTGTTTATTTTCGAATTTGGTAGATATAATTACATATTGACCATGGTATATAACAACAATATTGAAAACCTCCACACCATGCTTCTAAACTTCCATGGGTTTCAAAACATCACAGTATAACCTTGTAAAAACATAAGAAAGGGGTGAGATATATAACCTAGTAAGGGAAAAAATATTGTATAAGATGGTACATGTTAGAAAATATGACTAAAAGTTGGAAAAATAAGAAGTATGATTTATAATCATGAATAGTGAGATATAATATTACCTGATAATCAAAACATAGTAAAATTCGAAACAAATTAAAACAATACAATATAAATATAGGTCAAGGATAAAATTCCAATAAATCATTGTGGAAAAATAAACATAAACTAATTAGGTTCACTCATTTTCCCTGTATAACGTATAATGTTAATAAAAATTACCTAATGCATTGAGGTGTTATATAATTTCTGACGTACCAATCACATTCATTTCATTTTCTTTCTTATGTGTGCCACATAGATAATACAACATTGATTCATTCATCACAAAAATTGATTCCAGGATCATGTAGTATGGAATAAATATAGGTAAGTACCCAATGAAAAATTACATATGAATAAATGTGAAAATATTTGATAGGAAATTGGTATTCTATTCAATACAAAAATGTTTCGGCATGGATAATAGAGAAGAAATATCAGCAGCAAAAAAACGTCACAAAATGATTCATAAAAATGAGTTGATGGAAGAGGAGGGGATATATCAAAACATATTAATCAAATGGATAGTAATAGGTACATTGAAAACATATCCCAAAAATAGAAATTGGAAATATAATACATTAGTTAAAGAATAAACATGGAAAAAAATAATTTTTACTATATTTCGACATGGTAACTGGTGTACATAAAAGATTATGGAATGTTTAATGAGATTAAAATTGTATATAATCATTTATAAATTAAATATAATGTAATTGGAATGTAGAAAAACACATCCCAATATGAAAAACTTTTAACTAGAAGGAATAACATAATATAGGATATTGATTAAAAAGTAGAGAGGGAGATCCCTTACATGACTGTGAGACTCCAAAAGGATTTGAGAGGATTCTTAAGATATTGAGGCACAATGGGAGGGCTATATAATTGGGAGGGAAAATTATGGATGTGATCCATATATTTTGAGTGAAATAAATGGAGAGATCAGTTGCCTTTATATAAGTAAATAGGGGGATTTCCATATTATTTGGTTTTTGGATTCTACATAATAAAGTTAACAAAACCACAAACCGACCAAAGGTTTTTTCCAATGGTTACTTTAAAATTGGAGTATATCACATTAGTTTTTAATTTAATGGTGATAAATTAATAAAATAATTCACTTTATTATGGATAGGTTAGACACATTTTTAAAAAAATGATTTTAAAAACATAAAATATATTAAAAAATTTAGGATGATTCATAAAGGATTTATACAATTAATCAAATAAAAAATATATTTATTTTAAAGAGAAACATATATTTGGTTATGTATAAATTTTATAGTATTTATTATATCACTTATGGGTAATTATGATTTCCTAATACTCAAATTTCATTTCTACTGTTGTTATGTTTTTACCATAAAATTTTACTTTCTAAAAATTTATGAAAAACTTACTATTGGATAATTTTGAAGTTATGATTAAAAATATAATATTAATTTTAACTAAATTATTTTATTAATATTTGAATTTTCACTTTCAAAATCATATTTACATTTATTAAGAAATTATAAGATTCCTAAAAAATAACAGTATTCATATCGTTATAATGTTATAATTTGAATTCATAAAAATTATATGATCATTTATATTTAATAAAAATTAATTAATATTTTTATTTAAAAAATATATTAATTCATCAAAATGCATTACTTAATTGAATTTAAATATTAACTGAAAATATTTATTGTATTTTTTTGTATAAAAAAGCAATTACGAAGCAATAATAATTGGATTCAAATATATTCATCATTATATAAAAAATAATTTAAATTATCATATTTATAGGGCCTCGATAAATATCTCTTTAATACAGTTGAAAAATACTTAATGGTATGGTGTGGGATGGTTGTACATTCATTGAGTGGTTCGATAGAAATGGTTTGGGCCTTGATCGCAATAATCATTAACTTCTCACGTAAACGGTTTCACTCCTCCTTAAGTTGTTTAAAATAATCATGTTATTGGGAAAGGGAAAAACTTATAGATTCTACCTCTCTCATATTCTCTAATAAATGGGATTCATAGAGTACAATTTTATAGGTTAGGGCCATCACTTCCTTGGTAAATGTCAATTGGATTTATTAAAATCCATGATTTATAAAAATCATATGATCACTATTCAATGGCTATATTATATATTGTAAAGATAATTAATGATATTTTAAATCCAATTGGGTAGAATAAAACACAAGAGGTAAATGTATTTTCTATAACAATATTAAATAATAAGAAATTTCATTTAATGTGGAATTTTATTTATAACAGGTAAAATTGTTACATATAATATCATATATTATGATCATATGTAATCTTATTATCCAATTGTTAATAATAAGTCATTATATTTTCTATTTTCGTGTTAATTACTTTCATTTTTGGAGTATGTTTTGGATTGATATTTTTCATTCCTTTTAAATGGTTCATGATTTCATCATATATTAGAAATTAAATCATGATGTAAACATCAGATATATTCATTATATATGTATTTAGAATAATACATAAAATTTTGATATAGGATACAAAATGCACTATTTAAGGAGATGGTAGGTTGTACATACACATCAATGATACTTCCATTTCTTGTCTAATTTTTAAGAATAAAAGGTAAATGATATATATATATATATTATAATTTTAGTATCATTTTTATGTCATATAGGAAACAATGTATTATTGAAAGAATACTTTATATATTCCATGTATTTCGTGAACAAATCATGTTCCTTTGAGGTGGCAGTAGTCCGTACGTCCGCAAACGATGTTATCGTATTCCCAAAAAATGTAAATCATGAAGGTATGAGTAGTATAATAATATAATATGAATAAATAAATCCTAAATATCATATATATAATATAAATTCATCATTATTATAACCATGAAAGTTGTTAAATGGAGGAACAAACAACATCAGTTCCTGAGGTGGTAGTCGATTGTAGACCTGAACGATGAGTGCATATGCCATTTGATAGGCTTGTGTGAATGTGTAGGTTGAAATACCAATATGAAAATTTATAAGTATTTTTAATATAATTATTTTATTATATAATAATGACGTAAGGGCTGTAGATGTAAATTAAATAAATGTGATTGTGGAAGAATGTTTTCTATTTTTGGGGTAAATCCTTTTTTTATAACAAAATATTTACATGGTTAGAATTATGCATAAAGGTAGGATTCTAGGATGAGGGGATGGATTTTGGGTGATAATTTGAGAAGAGGATGGGATATCAAAATTCATCGAAATGAGTGAATAAGTGGGCGTGATTAGTATCTTTTTATTGTGGAAGAGGAGTGGCATTCTTGTTAATTTTTTAAAAGGTAATTCCACCCATATTTTACCAATGTTATTTGGCGCTAATAATTATCACAATTAAAGAAAATAAAGGATATGTCCTAAATACTTCATTAAAATTTCTATTTCTAATGTATCTAGGTAATGTTTTCCCTTAAGAATAATCTTTAGTCCCATAGTAAGCTAATTTTTTTCTTAATCATTCTAAGTAACATTAACTGCATTCGCTAAACATTTTCTTTAAAAAACATCACATAATTTGACATTATAAATTATTAAAATTTCCAAATTTGAAACCCGTTTTCCAAATTCCAATACTAGAAATGGTAGATATTAATTTTAAATTATGCCTATAGTTGAGAGGAAAATTGAGGATCTTAAAGTAAAAATCATCATATGTTTACTAAATTTTTATATACAATTAGAAATTAAATTTTATTGAAATAACATGAATTAAATTAATTGATATAAAATTTATCATATTACACTTTAAAACCAATAAAAAATCAAAATTATACTTCTAAATAAACTATACGAAAAATTAGATAAGAATTAAAATTCATTATTTTTCACTATTCATCAAAAAATGAAACTTCTTAGAAACATTAAAAAATTTCACCATAATATTATTTATATTTCCAATTTAAAAATGAGTTTTATGATTAAATTTAAAATTTAATATATTTAAAAATATTTTATTTAATATTGATTATTTATTAAATGGTGGTGAAATTAAAATTAGAAATTTTTTCTTTTAATGCGTAAAATTGGGGTTTTCTTTTTTATGACTATAAGATATATTTTGAGAAAGTAAAAAATATTTTATTTTATATATAACATATATATTACAAAAATATCATTCAAAATAGTAATTAAGTTAATTTATTAGGATAAGACACCTCTATAAGCATAAAAAAGGTCCTTTATATGCAACTCATTTTTATATTAATTTCTAATTAATAAGTCACCTAGGAATTAATCATATATTTTTAAACAATATATTATCATAAGTTATTTAATACTATTAAAAAAATATTATTTGACATATATGATATATCTTATAATATTAAATAATAATGTTTTACTAATATTTTGTTCCTTGGTAAAACTCGGTCTTGCGTTTAATGAGAGCAGTCAAAAAAAGATTTTTTATCTTGTGAAGAATTATCACTCAATAAAAAGGGAATTTAAATATATATAATATATTATATTTATTTAAAATTTTAAATATACAATAAAATATTTAGGATTTATATTCCATTCTACGTTTGGGGTCGCACAACACACATGGTGTCAAATAAAATCTAACATTTTAGAATTTTTGTGGTGTTACACATAATTTTTACATAAGAAAAATAAAAAATAAAATAAAAAATATATCATATAAAAATATTAATTCCATAATTATTCTCATCCTTTAATGTTAGTAATGGAAGAATGAATGACATCAGTTTGCGAGGCAACAATATGTTATACACACAAAAGATGATTGTGTATAACATCTGATGAATGTGTTTATGAGTATAGATCACACCCTTAACATAAATAAATATATGTATATTTTAGGTAATTAGGTTATTATATAATAATTATAAAATAATAATCGAATTGGTTTAGATTGAAATAAAATAACGGTGCTCATTAAAAAATGCCACCTCTTCTGTAGGTAATTCTATTTAGTTTACACCAAATGACTAACATCATTTGATTTCTGCCAAATGATTAGATTTTAGGATTATTAGAGGGATATTGGGAGGTTTTTAGGAATGGTTTTGGTTGATATAAAATGTGGTTATATGTTCAAATAAGGGATGGGGGTGAGTACCATTTTACGATGGAGGATGAGTGGTATTTTTGTTAATACTTAAAGATAAATGCTATTAAGAGGCCTCCCTTACATAATATGACTCCAATAATGATAAAAATTCAATAAAATATTTTGAATGGTATATGTATGGAAAAAATTCATTTTGATAAATTTTATAGGTTAATTTCTCTTAACTATAAAAGACTCACCACTTAGAAAAGTCGAATTTACATTAATCGTTGTATTTAATATTTTGACCATTATTTTTTTTTGTAAAAAATATGATGACATTATTTGAAATTATAAATTATTTTTAGTAAAAAAATGGAATAAATTTTTTATAATTCTAATCAAATAAGTGGAATAAATTAATTTAAAGCTAAACCTGCATACGGGACATTATAATTGGCTTGTAGGGTAAGAATGTTTAAATGTTTGAAATGTTTTTCTACATAATTTCAATTTGCGATTGATTCCAATGACCTAAAGTGCATTGATAGATGTAATATTAATATAAATATATTTTAAAACGAATCCAATATATAGTTCAACTATATAAATAAATTAAATGAAAAATCAGTTTCTATTAAATTCCAATACCTATCATTATACATCAAAAAATGAATTTTCATATAAAAATTCCAAAATCTTGCCCTTATATAATTATTACATTACTATTTAAAAAATATGTTAATAAAATATATTTTATGATTGTGTCAACAATTGAATTTGAAATAGTCTCTCCATTAAATGGCGATCAAATAACATTTTAGAGAAATATAGGCATTTTTGTGTAAAATTGGATTTATTCTTATCATTTATCTATAAAAAACCTAATATGAACGTTAAATAATTTATAGAATAATATATAAATACATATACATATATATATATATATTTATATACATTTTAATAATATAATTTTTAAAAAGTTTTTAAATTAATTTATTTAGGTAAAACAATGTTGATTATATAAATATAGTTGTCCAAAAAGGGATTTCCTATATATTCAGGAGGGGTTTATTTTAATTTTCTAGTTAATTAGTCAACAATATGTTATATTAAATAAATGTTTAAACCATATATTCATACATTAATTAATCATATTCATAATATCCTTTATAATGGCCCGGGGAGAACTATTAAATTATTTTAATTATAATATTAATATTATTTTGTAGTTTAGTTAAAAAAGTTCTTGTGTATAATGCAGAAAATCCAAGGAACCTGGCATTGTGTATAACACAAGATAAACATTGTGTTGAATTTACAATAATTTAAGCTATATGATTCAAGTAGTTCTAACTAATCTTTAGAGTTGTGTATAATTCATGTATAACAGGGTGTAGTGTGCAATAAATGTCATCAAATAAACTTAATTTATTCAAAAAAATATCCCATAAAATCTATTGTTATTAAAATTCCACATTTTTTATTATAACTATAATATAAGATGATTAATAACCATTTTATTATGAATTTTTATTTCTGGTTATAATACATATTTTTTATAGATTCATAAAACTGTCAACATCATTTTCATGATATAGTTTAAAAAATATTGTATCCAAAACAATTAGGATAATATCAAATTGAATTTGAGTAAATAATAATATGGAATTTAGAAATAAATGATCTATAATTTCACCAATACATTATAATTTGATAAATTATGTTTAAACTACTATGTATTTAGTTAGGTTCTCTTATATATATTATTTTAATCCCATAATGAAATTATAAAATTAATTATTAACAATGGTATATATAGAGAATTTTATTGAATAACACTTATCTTATAGTATTTTCAAACAATTTTTGATGTTATTACTCATTATTATGATATAGTTTATGATTGATAAAATACCCAATAAACCAATTATACTATTATTCCTCCTTAGAACATCTCTTCTAGATCACATGTTATATTGTAGTACCTAGACTTGGATTTTTTTCTAGGAAAAACCCATAACATCCACTTTAACAAAATATTTCAGGTGTTATCATATAATTAGATTTATCTCATTGACTAATAAAAAGTTTTATTTAACAAGGATATCTGGTCCTAATGAAAAAAATATTTTATCAAAAAACATAAAGGACAATCAAAATAATTAAAAATGTAATCCATTATAAATTATCAACCATTGGTGATTTTTTTAACTCTTTTATATCTACAACTATTATAATTATGCTATAAAAATATATATAAACCTAGATATGATTGTAAATATGTCATCCCATTTACATGAACATATCATCCACAATACGTGAATTGAATATTTATTAAAAATAATTTCTGAAATATTTTGGAATTGAATTTGATAAAATTTGTAAAAAACTAAACTAAAAAATAGAGGTTAGTTTTTTCAATTTTAATTTTTTTTTAAATATATAAATGACTAAATAAAACATAATTGGTCCTTAAAATCTCCCAAAAATTTATCACATATAAAAATATTTAATATATTTCATACAATTCCTACAATTCTAACCTAGGAAAATTTAAACAGAAAATGGGATGAGTTAAGAAGATCTGTAAGGATAATCATAAGTAATAATAGTAAAATATCACTATGGAGCATAGGATAAGGATATTTTTATAATAAATATATATAAGAAAATTATACCAAAAAATTAATATATAATACATCATAGAATTGGGATTTGAATTACAGAATAGAAGTAATGATCAATAAACTAGATCCTTGGAAGAATAAAATAAAAATGTGAATCTGTATAAAATTTTTACATCATTAAAATATGGCACAAAAAATAGTATATGGAAAAAGAAATTCTTGATCCACACCATATACTCCCATGTTAATTAGAAAATAAATTTTTTTTCATTAATATATATGTGATGAGATAAAAACTATTAACCAATGCAATGGAGGAGGAGTACGGTCCCATTCATCATTTATCTATAATTATATCTGTCACTAGAAAATAATCCACTTATATGATCATAAAGTACCTGGGTAAATAATTGGAGTTTCATAACTCATTTAAATTAAATTATTTCAATTATTATATAGAAATGATCATATAAAAATAAAATGTATCTCATATATAAGTCAAAATTAATAAAATGATTACATAATCAATAATAAAAACTTGTTAAATTATTTTAAAATAAATGTGTTTCCACTTAGGTTTATTTAATTTATTGGATAAAATTTCATAATTATAAAAAATCTTATAGTATTATCATGACATTGAAAATGATAATATAGTTATGTCAATAATTTCACCAATCAATTGTTGTGTTGAATCTGGGTGGAAACATAATAGTTAATGAAATAAAAAATATATACTATTCACAAAGAGTGGTAATTCAATGCAAAATTATGTTTATAACCCATCAATGGAAATGAAAGATGAAGGTAGTGAACATTGATTTCTTTGATATAAAAAAAATTATCCATCTTATGAATGAAGGGGGTCTTGTCATTTCATGAATATCCTTGATTAATAATAATATGTGTTAATATACAATGAAATAAATGAATAAAACTTTTTAGAATGATTATAATGAATGTTTGGGAAATAATAAATATTTATCATATACAAAAAGGATTAATGATTTTATATTTCTAAAATATAAGAGATAAATAACTTCATGAAAGAACATTAAAACATATAGATGAATATTAAAAGATATTATTTATAATTTTTAACAATGAGACCACATAGAAGGATCAAAATGGTTATTTTTAAAAAAAAATTAACATTATCATAAAAATGAAATTACTAAGAGTCACATTCAATGGATTTTTCAGAAATTGTGAATTGAAAATACTGAGTAAAATTTAATTTTAAATATAAAAACCAATAAAGGATATATATATTTAAATATAGGTCGTAAAAATAAATGTTGGATGGATGATATAACTATTGATATTTAAAGGTGGGAAATTAATTTTTAATATTTTAAAATAACAAAATTTGAAAACCCACATCATAAAAAGAGTAATAGAAATTCATTTTATAAAGGGAAAATGAGAATTAGGGTAATAATATAATATAATTAGTGTTATAATTCCTAAAATAGAAGAAAATATTTAGATGAAGCCTAATATAGACATTTATTAAAAGATTATCTACACCTAATTGGAGAATTTTTTACCAACATTATAACTTTCATAAGGAAATATTTTACCAATGATGTGGTTATTGATGATGAGATGCATTTTTCACTGACAAAATATTAAATAAAAAATATTATATGGTGAAATTCTAATCAGTGAATGATTTTTTAGTATATTTTGTAAAATATGACAATGGCCCAATGTATTTAAAATTAAGTCAATGAAAACCACTTTAAAGATATGATTTTATAATATACCATGAATAATGAGAGAATCATGATAAAAAATATTATAGTGTATTTATATTACCCATAAAAATATAACATGGTGTATAATAAGATGTATATCATAAAGAAATAAAATTAAGAAAAAAGAAATTAAATATTTTCATACATAGTCAAAATGTGATCTATCATCCTATAAAATAGAAGATACTATTATTATTCAAAATTTAAGAAAAAATTTAATATATTTAATTTTATTAATCTCTTAAAGTATTATTTACAATATTTATATTCATTATTTATTAATTACTACTAATATGATTTTGAATAATCTGGATTTATTTAAACTACTTTGGTAATAGTGATGTTGGTTATCATTATTCTCTTTAAGTTCCCCACAAAATCATTGTAAAATTTATATGATTAAATTATTAAAAAATAATTATATTTTTTTGAATTTGATTTTATTTTATATTTTGGGATGATCCTTAAACATGAATTTGATGTTGAGTATTTTTTGATGGTTCCCCAGAAATAATGAAATTTATCCTAGATAATGAGTTAAATAGTTATATTTACATTCCCATACCTGAAAAAATAATTTATTTATTATGTTGTACATTACTTTAAATTATATTCCCATATTTATCCTTGATTTACATTTATATCATTGCAATAATAGGGGTTTAAAATAACCAAAACAAGAATATTATAAAATAATTGATGACTATAAAATGATTTAATATTAATTTCTTTATAGGATTATAGTAATAGTCTTATATAGTGTTTATTAGTGAGATATATAATAATATTATTATTTTTTGATGATATTACAAACTATATCCTATAATTTTATATTATGATGAAAATAATTTATTCTTATAAAATAGACTTTAGGAATTTTAAAATTATAATGGTTTTTTATTCCTCATATTGATTATTGAATTTAAAATTTATCCATCTAGATCCTTAAAAAACATGAATATCATCGTTATAAATTAATACCATTACCACTTCTATTCACTTAAGGTAGGATAAATATATAAATATTAATAAATTATTCCATGGAAGTGGTGGCCCACATATATGCATTGATAATGATTATGTATTATATGTAATGATGAAATGGTTATTATAATATTTCATTTTAGAGTTTAATATATTTACTAAATAACAAAATTATGTATATAATTACCTATTTAGACCATCATTTTATGATTTTTAATAAAAATAAAACACATTTCCTCACAAAGATGGTAGTCTACACAACACATGAATAAGGGGTTTGTTTTTTTAATAGAAACAAAATACATTTTAATTTATTTTAAAATCACTAGAATAACACACTATTATACAAATGATACTAATTTTTTGTTATTTTAGTGGAAACAATTGAATTGGAAGTACAAATAATGAACTAGATATGATGAAAGAGTTGTAAGAAATTTATAACCCCCTTCTTGAATTATCTCTTATAGAATAGGGGTTATAACATTAAAGGATTGTATTTTTAGACTAAGAAAATTATTGATGGTGTATTAGAATTTATACAAGAGGTTTGTGTAGTGGTTTTCCTACAGTAAGGTGTTTTGGTGTTAGTGGGAATGAAGAGAGAAGTTCCCATTTTATAAGTGATAATAGATGGATTTTTTTGAATACAGAAATCATATTAATAATATAAATTCAATGTCACTGAAATTTGATAAAAAATTAGAAGTATAAGAATGTGTAATGGATAAGGTTAAGAATGATTTCATACAAACATTGAAAAAAATTGTTTTTAAATTCAACAATATTTACCTATTGATAACCCCCTTTTTACCTTTTTTCTAATGTAACTAGTTTTTGGAAATATAACTAACAACTTATGATTATAAATAAGATGGTCCATACTACAGAAATAACACCCATTGATTCAAAATCTATTATTCATTTTATTATAATTTTTTTTAAAGTGATAAAAATTAAATACAATACAAAAATATTTAACTTTTTAATAGTACATTTATATATGAATATATTTAGTAATATATTTTTCCCAATTTATACATACCTATTAAATAACAATAATTTTAATTGTGTAATGATTGTTTGTTGTCGTTTTAGATTATATATTCTTGTATAGTATCCTATCAAACTGCATAGGCTCGACTACACTAACCCTGAATACTAATAGTTTAAGATATTATTTTTTATTATTCATTCTATAATTCAATGAGTTAATTTTTATAATTATATTTAATTAATCAAAAAAATTAATTAAATTTATATTTGGGATCACATTGATTGGGTTTAATCATTTATAAAATGTTGTGTCCAGAATTATCCAAAGGGTGTATATTGGACTTCAACAACTCATCACACACAAATGAACTATTTCCACTTACTTAGATATTCAAATAACTATCAGTGAAATATTTCAATATTTATTTGAATCTTCCACAAACATTTTTTAGAATTTTTATATTTCTAGTAATGTGTGGTGGACACTGGCTATCAAGGGTTTACTTCTACTATTCCTTGTTATTTTATGAGAAATTATAGCAAAGTTAAACTTCACTATCTTGTTATTTTATTTACACAAGATACATTATTGAGTTGGGGCATAAGGTGACATCTACTATTTTCATCAGTATGTTAGTTATAATCATACATTTCATTTTCATATAATGATAATTATCTATTTTCCTATTGAATATTTTATAGTTATTTTTCATTAACTATTTATTAACATCCATGGTAGTATGAAATACTTATTCATTTCCTATAATTAATATATCTATTCCAAATGTTTTAAAAAATGAATGAAATATCAAAGGGACCTAATAATGGGATTTGTCATCCCTAACTAAGATATCACTTACCTACACTAATTTTTTCTATGATCTCTACTTTTAGTTTTTGGAAGCTCGACATCCTATATTCTGTTAATATTATATGATTTATTCAATTGTATTGACCCTCTTATTTCTATATGTAGTCATCCCATTATTTCCATTTTTCTCATTTCCAACTAGATTCATTCCCCATTTAAATGTTATGTCAATGGTTTATCACAATGTTCACTAATATATTCTACTATCCATTAGATATGATTAGTAGGATGATCATATAACTGTTGGAGATACAATGTCATGGTTATTATAGATCTCATCCATAAGGTTACATAGGTATTATGATGGAATAATTTCAAGACATGTTAGGCATTGTATCATTGTACATGATATATAGGGACATAATACTTCATTAAAAAAATATATAGGATGTGTGGAGATTCATTATTTTAGTAAATAATTTCATTGAATCCTTTTAGAAATAGTTTTGGAGGGGATTTCATAACGAGTTAGTGTTTGGTTTAGAATATGTCTTGTATCACTGTTATGGACAAAATACTCATAAAATAGTTTGTTTGATTCATGTTCCATAACTCTTCTCTAAGTTCTGTCTAGTGTGGAGGATATCAAGGATCTTATGAGATGTTATATTTTCCTAGTTGATGGTGTTTCGAGAGGATCATCATGAATGGTACTAATTCGTTTCTTTGTATTTTCATAGTAATTTCTATTAGTTGTGTTTTTAATGGTATAGGAAGAGAGTCTATATCAATATAAAGATAATATTTTTTATTTCTGTTCTCATTCTTAAAAATTTGGAACATGTTTGTGTAAATTTTTCAAGCCTCCTCATCTGTAATTGTTTAAAATAGTGGGATAATATAGTATGTGTGATTGGGTGAATCTATATGATGTAGTTTCAAAATTTATATATTAGTCTAATCACTTGATGGTGGTCTATAAATATGTGATGAGATAGGTTGTAGAGAATAATCCTCATGGTATAATTTTTTTTAATAGAACAAGGACGATTGTTCTTATGGGGATTTTGGTTTCTCATTTGAAATTTAGATGTTCATATTTTTTATAAATTAGTTATTTAAACTATGGTATTATGTAATCTTATATCTAGTCTTATATATTTCATGCTTTATATAAAGTGGATTATTTTTACAATCATAACATATATTTGGGAGTAAGTAAATATCAATAGAATTAATTTATTATATAGAATAATGGATACAATATCATTTTCATTTGTTGATATCATGGTGTTTTTTACTTGTGTTTCTCTATTACGCATCACAATAGGATATGTTGTAGCCCTTATAATAAATATATTTTTATTTAATATGTTGAAAAATGTTTTCATTTAAATTCTTCCTCATGGATCTAAACATAAAAAATATCTCTTGTTGTTGACAGACCTATAATGATTTATCACAATATTCTAATATGCACATTCCTTTGATCATACATATCATTTTTAGTTATATGTACATTGGTATTTCTATAAAAATCAATGACCTTTTATTTTCCTCTGTCCTCATATGTCACTATTCAAGATTTTGATAAATAAGTGTTAAAGATGACTCTACATTAACCCATATACATGACTCTTATTCACATAGTAATTATTTAATGCCACCAAAATAATTGGTTTCCATATTCTAAGAGTTCATCATCTTCTAACTTCACAATGTAAAAATTCTTGTTAAAATATTATGATTTCATTTCAGATGAAATTTTATTTCATAAGGTATTCACCCCTTAATCAAAATAATAAACATTATTTGTCAACTCCATTATACAAAAATTAATATCATTTATTACATTTACATTTTCTGTAGTCATCATCAAGAGAATCAGTACTACTTTTGAGTCCACCTAACTAACATATTGTCCTTATTATTATTTTTTCTAGTATTTTAATCACACATAAATATAATCATTATATTCCAATAATTCATTCAAAAACACAAATATATATAGACATTTCATCATTTAAATTTCATGATCTTCAAGAGCCAGATCAAGGTTCATCATGAGAACAAATATACCCATTACCTGACTTTATACCCCCATTATATATCCTTAATTTTTAAATATATTCCTCATATAATATTATGAATCAAACATGGATACTATTTATATATCCTCTAAATAGTTTATATCAGTGTCTTGTTCATCCATTACAATTATATTCTTCTTAAAAATAATTCCCTATAAGTATCCATATTTTAAAGTATCTATTCATATAGAACATCCTATTCATATTCTAAACAATTTTATTATAACCACGGTTGTAATCAATGCATATTAGAT
This sequence comes from Viscum album, assembly GCA_963277665.1. Taxonomy (NCBI): domain Eukaryota; kingdom Viridiplantae; phylum Streptophyta; class Magnoliopsida; order Santalales; family Viscaceae; genus Viscum; species Viscum album. Next base: position 555,598,266 of record OY728126.1, on the reverse strand, counting down.
ATCATTTCAACAATATTTCCATCAATACCACACTAGAATAAATCCAAGGTAGTCTTCATTGATATAGATACATTAATATATTTAATTCAATTAAAATATTCAATAAAAATTCTACACCTAGAAAATCTTTCCCATATCTACCATTTTAAATATCTTATTTTTTGTTAAGTATAAAATAATTTACATTATTTGATAGAAATTTAATTCCTTTTGGAGTGACACACCTCATGTATGAAAAATAGATAATTTTTATATTATTTAATAAATATTAAATTAGGTTTGGCTCTTAAAGAGTCGAAATGTTCAATTTATAATGTGATGATAGTATAACAATGATATTTTTCACAATTAAAATATGTTTTATAGCTTTAACAACTCATCATATTCAAATAATACCATCAATGATTTTATTGATAAATCCATCAAAATTATCGTATAAAAAAAACTTTATAACATCAATCATATTTTTGAATCACATTATGATCAGCTTCCTTTACCATATTTACAAATTTATATATATTATCTAGTTTATTCTCCATAAAATTTTGATGTACTATGTTATAACATTGAAATAGATTTTATTTTATAATGATACTAACAAATCATGTTTAAAATTATCATCAAATTCAATAATCTTCTATATGACACAATTTTAGAAAATATTGATAGAACACTAACATGTATCACTTACATAGAAATAAAAAAACATATTTCCCAAGAGATCATATTTGTCATCTCATCATATTTTACAAATTTGTTTCTTTTATTCCAATAAATAAACCAAGTCCTTTATTGTTTTCCTTGTTTTACATTCTGAAGTGCATTTAATAAGAGATCCAATGTCTATAACCTCTTCACTAATGCCACTTATTATAAAATGAGACACCCATATTGATATGTGAAAAATGGTGTGTAAATTTTTATTTGTAATGTTTGATCATTAACCCACATTAGATAGAACCCATTTAACCTACATATTTTTATTTCACATCTATCACTAAAACATGTTTTGAGATTAAAAGATGAATACAAAATTTTTACATGGATCTATATAAGGTATAAACTAAGTAAAATAGATATGAAATTGAACTGATATACCAAATTAAACTATTAATTACTTGTTTGGATGATATTATGTTCAGTTAGAGTCACTCAATTCCATATAAACTTCTGTTATAATTTTTTTATTATCATTACACACTTCCTCCCTCTAAACACTTTCATTGATTCTCTGTTTTCATACTAATTCAAGAAAATGTCTTCACTATTTTTCAATGCGTAGGTCAAATCCATGTCATCATGAATGTGTAGGATGATTTTAATAATTAATAATAGAATATGATGATCCATACAAATATTGATCTCTTGAATAATTATTTTAAATTAGTTCATATGTTATGTGTTTTCTACTCTTCACTATGAAAAATCATTTAGTTGAATCTGTGAATCATTTAATTCTAATACGGAATCTCATTCATGCATTTCCATCATCATTCATTTCATCCAAATCTATATCGAAATGTTTTTCATGAACCACTTCATGACATGTACTTCATTAAAAACCCTTTATCACTATTGTTTTTCACTTTTTCAGCAACCCCACTTCACAACAGAGAGCTTCATGAACATTTTTTCCATTAAGTTATTTTTTCATTAATTAAACTAATCTTACTAACTCTCTGATATTCACTTAAATTACCTTTATATATTAGTGATATAATGACTATGTTATTTTTATATAACTTCTCCACTAAAAATTCACAAATCACAAAACTTCAAAAAATCCACTCGTATAGTGATCTATAACTATAAACCTTGGAAGATATCCTATATAGTCTGACACAACTATTATATATGAATATTTCATCAAAAGAAATTCCATTTTTGGACATTACACTACTCATATAAATCCTTCCATCTTGGTTTTTAAATGACCTTAAAAAATTCATTATATATAATGTCATTATTCATGGGAATGGTTCATTGACACATATCTCATTAATGAATTGTATTCCACAATACCCCATTTAAAATTATCCACTACAAAAAATCAATATGAATTAATCCCTTTTTATTGACTATTTGGTCATTTATATTCCATGAAAAAAATCATTAATTTGTATAAAATTCATTGTTAAAATCCTATAATGATTCTAATAAAATGATTTTGTTCCTTGTCTAAAATTACCCAAAAACATCAATCATGTAGACTACCATAAAATTATAAATAAATTTAATGCTTTATATAAATTTAAAATTTTAATTCCAATTAATAAATTTGTAAAATATCACCCATTTTGTTTAAACTGGTTGATCAATCAGAACCCACAACAAGTTAATCGACTCAAGAAATATCAATCCGTAGCTCAAATAAGCATGTTTCAGATAAAAATCATCATTTCACACAGAGAATATACTACCATAATAATAATTATTGAATAATTTTATAGAGACATGGAATTTATAATATTCCAAATAATGAAACATCCTAACATTATGGAAAAATCCCAAAAATAAATTCAAAAAAATATTGTATAAAGTTCACTTATATCATATGATCTGAAATAAAAATAACTGAAAAAATAAATCATATTTTTTCCCATAATAGGAATAATCAATTAGTTGTAAAAAAATCACAATTCACTAGAGGTATAAATAAACCCATGTCCACCTATCACATCATAATCTTCTCATAATAAAACTTTTTTGTGGAAACTTATATCAATAAGGATCATGAAATAAGCCCATTAGAAACCAATAAATTACATAATTAGGTAATAAAAACATGGTAATGAATTCCGTTGGATGTTATTTTATAAATAAATGAAAAAATATTTTTTAAAATTTAATATTCCTATAAAATATCACAGTTCATGGGGAAAATTATAGTATCAAAATAGGAATTAAGGAGACGTTCAAAAAATAATTTCATATATTAAAAGGAGGCTAAAATGATTAGAAATATTACTAATGAATTATGAACATGAATATCCCTTGGAAAATAATAAGGAACGAAATATAATATATTATTTAAAAGTTATTTGGGAAGCATAATTGGATAAGACATAGGAAGAAATAATAATTTGAATCCAGGAGTTGGATTCAAGTGTCCCTCAACCATTGTTCATGTTTAATTTTCTCATGTTTACACCACTAATATAATTAAATAATGATGGATAAATAATGATTACATATTTGAATTAAATTAACTTAATTATCTATTGGTCAATTAATATCATTAAAATTAGTTCATCTTCACTATTTAATGTGAAATGTTATAATGTTATATTTTCAATAAAATTATCTCATTTTGTTTTGATTTATTTATTTTTATTCAATGAAACTATTACCAATGGAATTAAAAATGAGATATTATTTAATATATATAAATAAATACTTACATGTTATATATTATTTCTTGTAACCATCCATGATTATGGTATAATCTAATGAGTTAATAATGTTCTTGTAGGCAGTTAACCTACTTTTATATAGATAATTTAAAAACATGAGAGTGATATATAATATTGGAATATATTGTAAATAAAATATAAATTATATGCTAATTTTATTAATAAAATCTTATTATATTATTTATTTAATTTCTATTGGTTTTTATAATAAGGATTAGTAGAATAGGGAAATAAATTATAAATATAAAATATAAATATAAATGAACTATACCACCTTCTTGATATTAAACCTTTGATACTACACCTAATGCCTTGATGGTCATTATTTATATACCCAAAATAATAATAATAATTACTAGAGTATGAGGGAAACTATAATTTTGTAGAGATTATTATATTGGTAGTGGATTTTGTTTCATTTTAAAATTAAAGGGGGAGTGATAGTTTAACATGAGGGCGGGGTATTTTTGGGTCAAATAATAAAAATTTATTAAATCAATTATAAACCTTATAATACTGATATTTTCTAAATTATGAATTCCATTTCATTTATATATTTTGTTTTAATATTTGACAACTTTTTAAAAAATAATTTTTTATGCAAAATGATATTATAAAAATTAAATATTTTTCAAAAATGGATTATAGAACATTTTTTTGAATCATAAAAATAAATTTTCATCTTTGAAATTTATTTTATTATTTTAAATTGGAATATTTAAATTATTAATTTTAGTCTAACTATTATTTAATTAATTAGGAACTTATTACATCATGAATTATGTAATGAAAATATAATGTTTTGGTAAAAACAAAATTTTTACAATTCACATTAGAATGTTTTCATTTAATAAATTACCAAAAAAATCTACTAGATTATTTGAATAGAATAAATAATATTTGAATATAATTTTATCAAAATTAATAACATAATATTATTATATTTAATTATTATATAAATTATCAATTTTTACTAATTACAATAAATTATACAATATTAATTAATTACTTATACTCCCCTTTAGTTTCTAATTTGAATATTTGTTTTGTGTAACTATATTAATTATATTTACAAATTTTTTCGTTCATAATTATTAGTTAAAATTCATTTTGAAAATTTATTTATTTAAAATTCAAAAAGTTAGGAAACTATTTCTAATGGTCATTTTAATATTCCTAAGAGTCACATTTTCTATTCCAAGGGTCATATTGGTTTAATAATTTATATAAATACCTACTACATTATTAAAATCATAATTAATAGAAAATCCTTTTAAAATTATATATTAATCATTTTATATATTTTTTTATTCAGGTATGGATATTTTGTATCTTTTTATAGTGTTATTCGTAGGTGTTAAAACTCAAGATGATCAAAACTATGCAAGATTTTATAATCTATTTAATTTAAAATTTTGTTTTTATTTTAAAAGTTTAATAGTTTTATTTCTATTGGGAATATTTTTTATAATTCATGGTTTGAAATAATTATAATAATGTGTTATTTTCTTAATATGTGTTATATGTTTTTAATGAAACATTATATTCCAAAATATAAAAAACATATTAATTCAAAAGGAAAATTTGATATATAAAAATTTTAATAATTAAATTTATCTACATAGTATATATTTTACCTTTGCGATTAGGACTCATATCATCATTTTATTACAGATAAGGCCACATTATTTTTATTTCTTCAATAGATTTTTATGTTTAATTTTCATACATATTATTTCACCAACATGCATTGATGTAGTGAGTTTTAATGTTGTTAAAATAGTCATATCTATGTACGATGATCTTCACTAGTGTCTCCTCATAAAAGTGGTAAGGATAAAATTGTTAAAAATATTGATGTAATTCATTTGGGGTTCAATTATGTACATCTATTACTTATATGTGTGTAATGTTTAATTAACAAGAACGTTGTTTGGTGTAAGTGTTTGTAAATGCGCTAAAACTCCAATGCGATGAATGATATGAATGTGGAAAATGTACTTATGGATAATCATTAACTTATATCAAAATATCATTATTATCTTCCAAGGTGCTTCTCAAAGGAAACTTTTATTTCCCACACCTTTATCCGATAATACCTGATTATTATTTGTCTAGATCTTTTAATTAATATAAGAATCCAAAATATATTTTATCATTGTATTTGACCTTATAAATTAACTCCAAATGATTTTATGGTCTAAAAACATTTTCTCACTAAAATCACCATAACCTAAATGTTTAGTAAATCTATTCTTATATAAAGTTTCATTAGGGACCTCAGAATACATTAGTGAAAATAGTTTTTGTATGATATCTCAACCAATGGATGATGTAAATAGAACTCCATTAATGTCCATAAAAAAATAGATCAATATTTATTTAGGATCAATAATAGTCCTTTTATATTAGACCTTATCCTAGTTGTGATAAGTTATTATGATAACCCACTCAAAATTTAGGGAATATTAGGGTCTCCACTAGAACATATAGGTTATTCTTAGATTATTATTAGATTTCATCGAATGTTTTTTCCATTAAGAACTCACTATGCACATTAAATATATCTGGGAATGATTTGCTAGATAGAAACATTCCCGAATGGTTATAAATTGAGAAATCATGTTTAGTCGTTAAACTATAAACCATATACTTTTGTTTCATTTAAATTTATTTCTCTGATCCATGAAAATTCCCATCATAATTATTTTTCATTTTCATATTAGTATGGGTAATGTTTTCTTAATCCGTTAAACATATGTCATCATTCAATGACTTGTTGACCCAACAACAATATTTACGTGTATTCTTAAATCGCCTTCTTAATATTGTACCAAAATAACTAATATATAGTATCTCAATATTTCAGAGTACTTCCATGGTGGATAAAGATATATTATTTAAATTTATCATATAATAACTCTTTTATTATCTCTTGTGATTATGAGTCGTAGAGTTTAGTTACCAAGGAAATCAATCCTCATTTAAATACTGAATTCTTAAAGCTTACTTTCCCCCATTTCCTAGTAATATTTAGATATTCCATATATTCAATTTATGAATCCTTTATTTTTTTCTTTCATTTATTCTTATAAAATTAATTTTGCAGAATTATATACCTTTCCTACACTTATCATTCATAACTCCATCTATTATATATCCATAATGATAGGTTATTTATCAATCCATGATATGGACTGATTAGTAGTATTTATTCTTCTTGAAGAATTAGTAACATTATTTTCCTATACATAAAGATAGTGAATTGAGAAACCCAAAACCATAATTAACCCTATCCATAATTTCATTTTATTTTTAGAAACTTCTATATGAATAAATACCTTAAAATCTCATTACAAATATATATATATATATATATATAGTGACACCTTCGTCTATAGAAATAATGTATTCAATATTTAAATTAGTAGGACACACCTAATAACTCTATATATTTTCTTAAGGATCGTGAATTTTTTGGGAATAGTCCATCACATCAATAATTTACTTATGTAATAATCCTAGTATATTATTTGTAGCATAATTGTATATCACAAACTCTTATCATCACAGAGGGTGTATTAGTAACGGTTTCATTAATTTGAATCCTCTTAAGATCTTTAGATATTTCCCCACATTTTTCTATGTAACACATTGATATTTTTATAAAACAATTCTCCTTAAAGAATTTCATTTCTCTGATAGATTATGTTACATACAATAGTGATGTTAGACAAATTTTGAGAATTATTGAAATATTATATATATATATGTAATCACATAGATATTGTTTTTATGGTAATAGAAATTAATAACTAAATTTGTAAAGTTATATGGGATATAAGTTTATAATTTAATCTATTAATTATATAATGATTATAACATAAATATTTTTCTTGAAAATCAAGGTGATATTTTATTTTTCTGAAAAAATGTTTAAATGTGGGAAATGTATTCTTGTATTATTAAAGTAATTAATGAACTACTAGTGAATGAGTTTAGAATGTTATATATTTTATTTGATTTATCAAAAAATTTATGTATTCGAGAAATCCTTTTCTTGGCCTATGATAAGGATAAATCTAGTTTAATACTTAAAAATTTATTTTCCTAGATATTAGTTTTTATCGCATTTTGTGAACATAAATTAAAAATATTTTCTTCTTTCTATAATTATTGAGTTAGATAAAATCAAATAAATATTTTTAATAATTGTGTTTAAATTTAGTAAATTGAAACCATTTATTTTTCATCATATTAATAGTATTCGTGGAAGAATTTATCACTTTAGTGAAGGGTAAATCGTGTTCATTTAGAATAAATATATATGAAAAGGCCATAGATTTTCATCCCAACAGTTATTCGATTAATTTAATTATAATAACTTCACCTTATAATCTTCATTTATTTGATTAATGTCAAAATAATCAGGAAAATTTCATGGCTATTTTATAAATCAATGAATATAAAAATATATCACTCTTTTTGTTGTTAATATATTTTATGTGCTCACACAAGGGAAATTTTTATATATCAAATAGTGATAGTAATTTTTTAAGTAATTAATTTATATTAGTGATGTTATTTTATTTATAATTTTGGTTATTATTTGACTATGATAAATTACTATACAACACCATAATAGTATTTATTCAACTAATGGAATGAATGAAATAAATGGTATAAAAAAACTGTAAAAGTTATATAATGTAAATAATTTTTTTTTGTGCTCCAGAAAAATTATATTATAAAATTATATATCAGTATTATTTAAAAGGATTATTTTTATGTAAAATTCTATATTTATATCCATTAATCTAGATTTGATGAATAATGGCATTATTGATTATGATGATATTCTATAAAAAATTATTTTGGACAATTATTAAAAATTCATTTATATCATGAAATAGGACAAGGTATACATTATATTGTCTAAATTGTAATTATATGGACATTTATTGTAAAATTTTTCCCTTATATGTAAAAATTGAAATCATTTGATATTGAAAACATTGATACTATGGTAAAACTAAAATTGATTACCTAAAGGTTAATCAAGATGAAAAAGATTACAATAAAAAAAATTTCTATCTTCAATGTGTTTATGGGAAAAAAATATCCAACCATATATTTAAATTACTATCCGTTTTTATTAATTTTGATTCATAATTAACTTATAATAATTTAATATTTTGAGAAATCTCAAATGTCCCCCTAACCACAATTACAAAATCTAACCTCCCCCCTCACTTGTTTACACCAATTATTGCATTATAAATAAACCAGAATATGCTAATTTATCATATTCATTTCTCATAAAACATCATATAGATTATTTTTTTCTAATAATACTATCCATAGATCCCTTAACAGGAGATATAAATGGGTTATATCTTGAAGTGGTAATCACATTAACCAATAAATTTATTTTTAATTATTATTTTCAAACATTTAAATATATTATATTATTCAAAAATTATAAATTTAGTTTTATATGTATAATAATATTTTATTATGTTAAATAAAAACCCATAATACATCATCTTTCCCATCAAATCGAATCTAAAAGTATCACTCATACCTACATATAGCTTACTGTAAACACATAGAAATAAAATTCATTCATCATCACCATAATTTATGGATAAGTAATATTATGGTTTTAATATTTATATATGATATTTATGAAATATATATAACTAAAGAATTAAAATATTTTTTTAACAACTTACCATCCAATTCGTTGGGAAATGACAACGTTGTATATTCATAAATATGGACTACCACCTCCAAGAAGCAATGTGTTTTGTGTGTGGATTATATTTTACAGATATTTTAATGATGATTAATTTGATGAATATATGTGATATTTTTTAATTAATATATTTCAAAAAATAATTAATATTTAACTTTATTTCATTTCACCCTTCTTAAAATGAAAACATTTGTCTTACCTTGGTACGACGTACCATCTCCATAAAGAATATAATTCATTTTTATATCTATAAATGTTATTGAATACTATAAATATGTATATAATGAGTATATAGGATATTACTATCTTGAATAATTTTATTAATATGGTGAAACAATGATAAATATATATTTTTTGTAATACATAAACCTAAATATTTATTATAAATTAAATAGTTAACACCTGAAAATGAATATTTTAATTAAAAATTATTGATAAAAAGGGATGGTTAAATACTATAAAGGGATAATATATGATATTTTAAGATCAAAATAGAATTTTTAATATATATTTATCTATAGTAAATTAAAATTTTATATATGTGTGGTTAGAGTGGTTTCTATGTGAGACAAACACAAGGAAATGTTTATATTTCAGAATATCTAGGTTTATTAGGATTGAGTATGATTAGGTGTCCAAAGCTGAAATATTAAAGTATAACTAAAATTAAAAATATGAAATTAATTTTTATATATAAATTTCCTTTACATACTAGTTTTCACATCATTTTCCTCACCTTTTATTAATAGTATACTAAAATTGTTTTGTGGAAAATCGATTTTGCTTCTCTCTTGGTTCATAAAATCACATTCATCTGTATACATGTTCTATAGAAATGATTTAAATAAGGTTTTTAATATTAATCGAATATTATTTTTAGACATTTAAACCATGTTTTTATTTAATTTTTTTTAGATGGAATATTATTGTCTTTATTCAAAATTGTAAATTTTTAAATTTTCCAATAAATGTATGGAAGCACAATTTTTAACATATATGGCATAACATGAATTTAAAAACAACTTAGACAGTCATAATTTTAATTATTAAATTACTTGTTATAATGGTTATTTACATTTTAATTTTTCCGAATAATATTTTGATAACTATTAGATTTTAAATATGTGATTTCAAAATTGAAATTTAATTTTTCTAATTAATGATTCCATAATATTCTGATACCTCATCGATAAAAACCATTAATTTTTTCTTATGATTTTACAAGAATATAATATAAAGATATCATTATTATTCTTTATCTATATGGATTATTTTTTTGATTATATGAATTTTATGAAACGAGTTTCTTTTCCTTAAGTTATTCTATGATGAAATGTTTAGGAATAACATTTATCATAATGGGTTATGATACAGGGAATGATTTATTGTCTTCTTGAAAACCTTTAATTTCCATTATGAGAATAATATTGTAATGGGGAGTGAGACAAGATGAATTTTAGAATATTTACATTATTATATATTTTGGAGTGATCCTTGACTACTATAGTGGCTTGGGAGGCAAACCCATTCCACTATTGTAGTGCCCTAAAATTATAAAGTATGACCATTTTATTCTGAATCATGTATGACACGAAACCCAAAGAGTGTAGGAGAATATAAAAGAACAAGAATATACAATGAATTTAATATTTTAAATAAATTAAATTTGTTATATAGATACTTATTCATGAAATACTAAATTTTCTTTCATTACACACACTAAAGACTTTATATGATACCTTTAATTACACACAATTACGAGTTTTATCAAAAAATAATACATTATTAAAATTTAATTATTTAATATAATATGATATAACCTAGGTATTAAATTGTTTATTATTAAAATTATTATATACATTATGATAATAAATGGTTTATTTAAATATAAAATGAATTCATAGGTTAAACATTAATTAAAAATTAATATAAAAACCAATTTAATATAATGGGAATATTTTTATACCCACAATGGTGTTTTGTCATAATTAGTTAAATTAATTAAAATTAGATAATGATATGAATGAAATCTATATTTTACATATTCAACGATATATTTTATATTTATCCAATATATTTTATTGGTGTAAAATTTCGACAACCCTAGTTTAACACAAAAAAAAGTAATATTTATCTAAGGGTAATTTTAACACCTTTGAATGGAGAATCTATTTTAAATAATTTTTTTTGAAATTTTTATAAATTTCATATGCATGAATACAACTAATTTTCCAATTTATAAGATTAATATTACATAATATTAACTTTTTATATGTTTTTGTTGAGTTTTATTTTTTGATTAATATTGAAAATTAGTGAGATTTAATTCAAAACACCATTTTCATTTAATATATTTATATAGTTTCAAAATGATTTGATTTTGATTAAAATTTATATTAAATATGTTTTATATGAATTTATTAAATTTATGTAATTATATTCAATTTAACTTTTAAATTATTTATACAAACAAAGAAATCATTTGAGTATTTTTTTATTTAAATACCAGTATTGTTGTCCCATCTCTGTGATTAATATAAATAATTAATTTTAAAATAATTTAGGATTTTAATTTTTTAAAAATGGATTCCATATTTGGAATCAAAATAATTTATATTTTATAATAAGTTGAAATTATAATTTTACCAAAAATATTAGTGAACGTAATAAAAATTCATCATAGTGATTAAGAGAGTAATTAGATTATCAATTGATTAAACCATAATCTTATGGCCAAAATTAACTATAAACATGTGAAAACAATATTGGATGTTATTATTTTGAGCCTGGAATCCATTGTATAGAAAATATAACATTTTGGGAGTCAATTTACTATAGAGAGACCTTGGTGGAATTCAATTTTAAAAAATTAAAGGAATGCCACTCTTCTACCACTATAAAAAGGCACTTACCCCTACCCCTTATAAACACCAATAAATGCCTTTTGATTTCCCAAAATCCCCCCAAATATTTTCCCAATATTATTACATTCATACTATAAGCCTCAAATTTTCAATTAATCATTCCAAGGAAGGCATTTGATATAATCCAAAAAAGAGTTACCCAAATAAGATGTAACTTTATTCAACAATCTCTTTAGATCTATTCCTTTCTCCAATAATTAATTTATTATTGTTAAATTATTATATATTAACCACAATATCATCAATATAAATATATATTTTTAATATAATGGGTTAACCTACAGTTACACACACTTAAATTGAATGGGTAATTAACTTATCGATTCATGTACATGGAATTACAACCTCGTGAAATGATAATTGTTCATTCCTCATTTACCACATATAATAGTGAGAATTATGATTGAAATTGTATTTATAAATTATATAAATGATATTTATAATTTCTTTATACTTCTTTAACACTTATATAACACATATATTAATGTGTTCCATTTTGTGGGAATATGATGACATCATTTTTGGAATTGGGGTCTATATCCTCCTAAAAGAAATGTTATTTGTTCATTATATACATAGAATACATTAGGGATGGTTTTAAATAAAAATAATTTAAATATATGAAATAAATATGATTTGAAAAGTGGTTTTATGTAAATATATCTTCCTTTCTCTTTTTTAGTCGTATAACACTTTTTTTAAAAATATTTTTTGTTAACTTGGGTTCAAAAATGTTATTAACTTTTTAAAAATGAATTATTAAATAAAATATCACCCCTTTTGTATTTTATTTTTTTAAATGGAATATTCATGTATTTTAGTGAACATTTATTTTTTCTAACCTTTTTATAATGAAAAATTAATGTTCATTTAAATATGTACTAATTTACCTACAGTAATTTCTTAAATGATTCCTTTATAAGTTAAAAATGTATCTTTTTTAAAGAAAATGTTATTAAAACAGATATTCAATGAAACAATCTTCAAAGTGTTTTGAAATATAAAATGGATATTTCCCTCGTAATTTTTTCTAAAATTTATTGTTATGTTTGATTATTCATCAATTAAAAAATTATTATATTTTACTTCACTTGTGATATGTTGTATTGATACCATCATTATTATTACTCTATATAGTTTACGATAAATTTTTCCAATGATATAATTGAGATTCACATCCCTAATTCCATTGGTGGTCCACATGAAATTTTCAATTTCATATGATAATTATAAATTTAATTTCCCCCAATTATCGATATCATTTATCAATGATATTTTTATTTCTTAAATTGTAAATAATCATTACATACATTGCTTATTTTGAATGTTATTTGATAATCTGGGTAATTATTGATAAATGTGTATTCTATATTGAATAATAATACCTGATAATGCTTAATATTTATTAATTAAATAAATTACTAGATGTGAGGAATTATTTAAAAAGAAAATTATCAGTGGGGCTTAGACTTCATTTAACCCATCAATGCATCAATAGGTTCCCATGAGACAAATTATTTATCCAAATTAAATAGGTCATACCTATAATTTTAAACCATCTTATGAATGGTATTTACTGTATATGTTTTCATGGTCCTCATGCATAATATCCAATAGTTTCGTATTTTTTTTATTTTTAATCAGTTTTTATTGTCCATGAGATTTTCCCTATGAAAGAATATTTACATTCATTTCATTCATAGTTAATTTATTAAAGGGAATGTTTTTTTATTTTCATTGTTTTCTATATTTATATTTCTTTATAAAATTATCTAAATGGAATGTGTTTTTTGGTTATTTACCTTTATAAACTATTTATGCACTTCCTTCTCAGTTATATATTATATGAAACATGTGATCAGCTATTTACCATGAAATAATTATTATTATCATTTATTCATTATTTCTTATACTATACATACCCTTAATATGAATTTGATATCCCCATTATTATATTTCATTTCCCCAAATTTCCATGAAGGTTACCGAGAACTATATTCAAGGATCTTCTATATGGAATATTTTTTATTATTGAAAAAATAACGTTAAAATTTGTATATTCATTTTAAATAAAATAATTCTGTGTATATCCTTCTTACCAAGACTACTAAACTGTCTGGTCCTTAGAAATGTGATTTACTAGTATCTGATGAAAATATAATGGTTTTTGAAAATAACTCTAGGCTTTCAAGGATGAGGAAAATATAGTTGGTATTTGATAAAGTTTAGTAGAATCTTTGGAAACTAGATATGGAAAACATAAATAGGGTAATACAACCCTAAGATAGACTTTAAGGATGCATTAATAAGAACGTCGTATTATATCAGTTACCCAGATAATAAATAGTTTTAGAATAAATACGTCATTATCTGTATACTTTAAGTGGATGTTGTTCAAGCCGTATTGTACCCAAGGATAACAACACCAAAAAGTTATGTTAGGCCAAACTCAATAGTAACCAGGTACACAATAATGGGACTTATTGTACACATGGATTGACACACCAATGGGATATTCTTAGGATTTTTCACATTCCATTTACAATACATTATGAATGATTTTAATATATAATGAAACTGAAATCCTAGGGTAAACCTGATCTTTCATAAATAGAATATAATGTGTCAAGATATAGACATCCTATAAATGATTATATTTTTTCCCAATATGATAATTTATTCTCACACAATTATATTTTCTTTTGGATAATTACCTCTTAAAAATTATAAACTCTAGACTATAGAAAGGATGATGTGGAAATGAATGTATAGTATATTTATGTATTGGTATTTTATTGAAAAGCATAGTAAAAATGTATATTTAATAATAAATTTCAACAATTTCCAACATTTTTAATTTTAAAATTATATTAATATGATTTTTTGAAAGAAAACCATATATGCTCGGTGACACCCCATCAAGTCTGAAATGTTTGTGGGACATGAACCCTTGACCAAAAGATTATATGGGTGTAAGGAAAACAATTGACTTACACAATGCTTTAGTTATTGTGAAATTTTTTTTAGCTAAACAATTCAATGAATAAATATTAATGATGAACATGTATTGTAAATTTTTAGGATTAGAGATTAATTTGTTAACTATATTTCCTTTGGATAATATTTAGAGACAAATATTTATACTTGTCACTCATTTATGGGCCTTAAAGATCCATTAAAAGATTATGTATTTACATTAGGCATCAAAGATAATTTTTAGATATCTATTTCAGGAAGTAATGGATGAATTGGTAGTTGATGAAATAATATCAAAAAGGAAAAGTTTTTCCAATTAAATTAAATCATATTATCTAATTATGTTTCCATATATTCATATAAAGTAAAATAATAGAACATCATTATAAAAATGATCAAAGAAATGTTGTCTTAATAATTTTTTTGCTGAACCTATGATTTTTTTAATATCCCAGATTTATAGATTTGAGGCCCTGAAATTACATTGATTGTTGACTTATTTTATTTTTTACCTTAATAAAAATCTATAAAAAATTAAGATTTTCCTCAATTTAAATATCTTTAATTTCAACTAATGTTCTCTTACATGGGTACCTAGTCATATATTAGTTAATGAGACAATTCTACTTCTCATTATCTATATTCTAGAAGAGGTATCACTAACCCTTATCATGATGCCAGATTTCAAAATAGGTAATTTGAAAAAATATATTACAAACATAGAGTTTAAATTGCTATGAAGCAATTTATTTAAGGTGGGAAGAATATAACGTCCCTAAATTGAAATATAAGAGCATCATATTCGATATTTTGTATGAAATAGAAAACTAGGTGCCTAAGGGAATATAATAAACCAATAAATGAAAATATATTTAATATCTTATATAAATTCAATCTATGATATATCTTTAATTTAAATAAATATGTTTTTATCTTGTGTTTAACACAACAAAGACTTTATTTGGAAACTTTCTTTAAACACAAGACAATGTTTTACCGAAAAAATATATTATTAAATGAATATTATTTAATATTATAATATATAAACTATCCATTAAACTACTGGTGTGGAATAATATTATCTATCTGGTGAAATTATATGGTTTATGAAAATATAATTTCAATTCACAGGCTACTGATTAATTTAAAATGAATATAATAACCAATTGAATATAAATGAAATGTTCTTATCCCCAAAAAGGTGCTTTATCCTAAAAATTAAAGTAATTAATATTAGTTAATTGTATTAATCTAATATATATTAAATATATTTAAAATGTTTTTGGGGCCAAAGGAGAGGCGCATGAGTTGCTCATGGTTTGTCCAAACCATGCAGCAATCCTTGTTGTAACTATATGAAGGTGAAAATTTTGGATAGTAGCTTTGTAATTGTGTTTAGATGGTTAGTGATATAATTTGAGAAGGTCATGTGGGGTGATCTAGAAGTAAGTATCTAATTCACTCTTAGAAAATGATTTTTCTAACAGTGTGGTCTAACCATGCGGTCTAACCGTGAACAGAGTCAAATCCAGATCCTTAAAAATAGGATATCCCTCGTTTTATACATAACATGCTATTTTTTTATTTTCAGGAACCCCTAATTTGATATTACTCTCTATTAAATCTATTATAACCTTTCCAAAGTATTTTGGAACCAGTCAGAATCCCTCTCGTGTCATTTCCAGGGCCAATTATTGCAGTAAGTGACATCCTTCATCGTTCTTGTACCATCTTCTTAGATCTACTTACATATACCTCAACAATACTATTGGATTCTTATATATACACATTTTATGTGTATATAATATATTTTGGATGTTGAATATTATGATATTTCACCATGTTTTTGTTAGGAAAAGAGATCTCAGTTGGCTTTGTGTAGAATTGACACGGCTGTGTGAGCGTTCTTCATATATTGTCAGTTTTTATCAAAACCCTCAATGTAGGTGAATTCACTCTTAGCTACTCTTTATAAAACTAAATTAAATGGTTTCAAATTTATTTCATTGGAAATATTTGACTTTGAATTATATACTTTATGATTTCTACAAACCCTCTTTAGTAATGGTTAAAGAAAATCTGGAAAATTGTTGTTTTTGATTAAACTGGTTGATTCTTAATTTTAAAATGTGGATTTTAAAATGGGATTTTCATGGAATGATGGTAAATGGATTTTTTTTGAAGGTGATTCAACAAGAGGACTAATTTTATGGTAATTAAATGGGTGTTTGGAATTTTATTGTTTAAATGGTTTTTAATAAAAAATAGTTTTATTGAAATTGTGGAAATGGATTTGACATAATAGTGATGGATGTTTGTATTGAATTTCTAGGGCATGGTGGAAATATGACCTTACACTCAGCGCCAATGTTGAAATGGAACATGTGATATAATTACCTTTGATGACTTGGTATAGTTATGTGAAACCGCTCATGAGTATGGAACTGTGTTAACGAATCACACTTGGTTTGATGTGTGATTATGTAGAATGGAATGGTTATGCGAAAACGTGAATAAGAAATAGTTGTAACACCTTTTTTGTTGTTTAATAGGAATATGACTTGATGGAACACTAGTTTTTATAGAACATGTTCTCATTTGGTAATAAATGGGCTTGTAACTTGTTTATATTTAGTTATAAAAAATATTGGGAAATTGTTTTATATAATGTGTTTTATAACAATGTTGTTAACTTTTTAATCCTAGTGGAATGAGTTGGGAAGTCATTGGTAAAAACCTAAAATTTTTTATACTCACCATTAAATTGGAACATTGGTGCTTTAAAATATCAAATATTCCAGGATATGGGAAAAGGTAAAGTATCATATGTATATAGAACCACCCCGTGCTACATAGACTGTTTAGTGATGTTGGATCATGATGATTGTGAAGCAAGGAGTCTTGTGGTCTTCATTCTGTCCTTAGTCTTTTTCCACTGTTTACTTTGACAGTTGTTGGTCTTCCACTATTTTACACATTAGAGTACTTTTTATTTGAATGGAATTTTTGAGTTTTTGTTTTTTGTTCAGGAATCATATAATGAGATGTTTAGTTATGGTTTACTAAGATAATGGTATTGTTATTAAAGGGTAAACCATCCCCCACTTTCATTTAAATCAATTTAGATTTTATTTCTAGACATTGGCATCTTGGGGATGATAGTTAAGCCCTTCTATTGATTCATTTTATTCTCAATCCAATGAGAATAAGTGGGTTATTACAAATGGTATCCTTTTTTTATCAAAAACGTTGTTCGAGAAAAATCGTATCAGCTTGTCCAGTCATTGAGGAAAATGTAGTCATTAGTTTTTTTGGTCTTGGAGTTGAAAGTCATTCTTGTCTATTCATTGGTTTGTGATATTAGAAATAGTAGGTTTGTCAGGACTTGAAACGTAGAGAATAAAAATATGTCGCTAACCTTTATGAGTTGAACAACAAGTTATAAGGTTTTTGGGTATATATGTGATTTGGATACACTTATAGGATCATGGAATACAACTTTCATGGGGTTATCCATTAAAATGAGCATGAAATTCATTTTATATGAATGAAATCCCACTGGGATTTCATATTTCATTTTGAGTAATGATTTATGTTTTGGTGAAAAGGTTGAGAATTTTGATAAATGTTGAAATTATTTAAAAAAACATTTTGAAAAAAAACATTATGGATGGATTTTAAAAATAGTTTCATTTTCAAAAGAAAGGATATAATTTTTTTTCAAAAATGTTTAATGCTAGATGTGGTTGTTTGGGAAAGAAGAACTATGATAGTTTATGTGATATAATTATAAATAAAAATCATTCAGCTTCTAAATAATGAGCCTTATAGATTTTGTTTTTTTGTTGAGAAAATAGCAACCTGTAGGCATCATAGAAACATGCCAGGACAAGCTGTGGAGAATGTGGTTGCACCTGAGCCACAGGTGAACCAAGATCTAGTTATAAGTAACATCCATGAATTCTATGTTGTGGATACTAGGAATCAGAGGGATGATCCATGCATGTGGATCATTCCATATAGTTCATGAAACGAAGTGAACCGATCTTCTAGGGTGATTCTGAACCAAAAAATTAAAAGGTCATGCTGAATAGGATTAATTGTATCTTGGATTTCATTAACACTCCATCGAAGGTGGAAGTTATACTAATTACTTACATGCTCGAGGATCTTGCACACCAGTGGTGGTATATGGCAGTATAGGCTAAATTTGGTCATGATCTTATTTGGGATGATTTTGAAGAATTGTTTACAAAATAATTCTATTTTGACACATTTATGATGTAGATAATGGTCAATTTCGTCATCCTAAAGTAGGATAATATTTTTGTCACAAAATATGTGTCTAATTTTATGAATTTAGTTCACTTTTCACCTAGGGTTGCAGATAGTGAATCATTGAAGAGATGCATCTTTGAATCAGGGCTAAGGTAAGAGAATCACTCAAAGATTGCATTACTCTGTATTATAGATTATACAAAGATATTGAAGAAAGAAATAGTGGATGAACATGATATCTCAAGTTCTGTGGGAGGGGTAATTATGATGATACCTATATGAAATGGTGGTAACTCTAATGCTTGGAGAAAGTGGAAGGGGAAACTATTTCAAAGGTGGAAGTGGGATGCAGAATCAAAGAGTTGGATCTGTGAAACTTCCTCCATGACCAAAGAGCCAAGCGTGATGTTTCCTATGTGGATCCTTTGACAACATGATGTGAGTGTTTGTAGTAAAACCCTGATCATTTCCCAATTGCAACTTGATGGGACATCTTATGAACTATTGTTAAAGTGATCTGAGGTTAGGTGCTTGAGAAACATCTTAGGTTTCACATGAATTATATGCTTCAACTGGGCGAGGACAAAAAAATAAGCCTCATAAGTAGAGGAAAGATAGCCATGGTGATGCTAGGAACACCATACCTCCTTAGTAAGGTTAGTCTTAGAAATGAAACAAGGATAAGAGTGTAACGATGATGAAATTGTATGTAGTTTATAAGATGGTTTCAATGATTAGACTGTACTATCTATAGTGTGATGTATGATTCAATTGAATTATACCCTTATAAAAGTGTTGTTTCATACTTGTACATATCATTCCTTAATTACATATCATGCTGTTTATTTTTTAAGTTTAAATCATGAGATGATTCTCGCTTTGATAAAAAATAAAACTCATCTCGAGGAAATATAATGTAGATCCTTCCTATTTAAAGTATGTTCAATAAAATTTTTAGAGCAAACCTAAAATGGGACTTCTTGGTATTGGAGATAGATTTCTGTGATATAATATTTGGTATGGATTGGATATCAATGTTAAATTCTCACATAGACTCTTATTGAAGGATTGTTACTTTTGTGAATAAGGATTGAATTAGGAATATCTTTAATAGAGAATGGATTGTAAAGGCAGCTACAATGGGATTGTTTCCAATAATAGTAGGTATGATATCTTACTAGTTGGAGGTGTTGACATTGGCATCGATCAAAGAGATTGATGATGCCAGTTTTCTAGAAGTTTTGGATCAATTTAGTGATGTCTTTCCCAAGTAAATCTCAGGGTTACCACTTATAAGAGAAGTAGAGTTTATAATTGATCTTCTTTAGAGGAAAAATCCTATGTACCTTCTATATTATAGAATGATTCCAATAGGGCTAAGATAATTTAATGTTAAATGAGTGGATTTGTAAAGAAAATGTTTCATTCAGCAAAGTAAGTCTTAGTGGGCTGCACTAGCATAGTTCGTAAAAAAAAGAAGATGAAACCCTTCGACTATGCATTGATTATCGTATGCATAACCAAGTTACTATAAAGAACAGATATCGACTACCATGAATTTATGACTAGTTTGATCAAATTGGGAGATCCTAGTGGTTCACAAAGATTGACTTTTGATTAGGATATCATCAATTTCATGTTTGGAAGTAAGATGTTCTAAAAAAAATTAGAAGTAGATATGTACAATATGTATGTGTAGTAATTCTTTTCAGTCTCACAAATGCACCAGTGGTATTTATGGAATTGGTGAATCACATATTTTAAAGATATCTGGATTCTTTTGTTGTGTTTTTTGTGGATGACATATTTATGTATTCAAGGAAAAAGTCTGAGAATAAGCAATACTTGGAGACAATGTTGGAAATCTTGAGTGAAAACCGTTTTTATGTCAAACTATCAATGTGTTATTTTTTTAGATACAAGAGGAATGCTTTATTTGCAAAGTAATTATGGAAAATGGTATTTCAATCGATCTGGAAAAAATAGATGCTTTGATCTGATGGAAATGACCATGGAATATCTTTGAGATATGATGTTTTTTGTTCTATATAGTTATTACTTACACTTTGTGCATGAATTATAAAAAATATATTTTCCCATAATAGCTTTAAAAATGGATAATTCCCCATTCTAATGGTCTCGGGAATAAAAAGACTCCTTGTAGGAGCTAAAGAGTCATTATACATCAGCACATATCTTAATTTTTCTAGAATCACAAAAGGAGTACATGGTGTATGATTATAGTTTGGAATCTGGGTTAGGATGTGTTCTCATGCAAGGAGACCAGGTGTTTTCTTATGTTTAATGGTAGTTGGGAGTGAATGACAAGTAATACCCAAGAAATTATTTGGATTTAGCTGCAGTTGTCCATTCATAGAATACTTGGAGACATTATATTGTAGGTGAGAAACTTACTCTGTTCATGGGAAACAAAAGTTGTAACATATTTTCTCTAAATGGGATTTGAATACGAGGAAAAGGAGATGGATTTTGTATCTCCAAATGATTGGAATTGAATTAATGTATGCACCAGGAAAATGAAATACATTGGACAATGCATTAAAATGAAATTCATGCACGCATCTAGAAAAAGAAGCATTAAATGAGTGGTAGTTGATGTCAATCCTAGTTGAAATGCTTGTGGAATGTGAAGACCAACAAGAGGTTGTAGTTTTATTTTCAATTTCCATGGTTTGAAATTTGGTAAATCTTCTTAAAAAGGAACAAAAATATAACGTCTAATGATTGATTATGATGTCAAAACACAATGTTGGGGAGACCATTAAGGGTTGGAAACATGATGGGAGTTCTTTGTTGGGGTTCAATGATTGGGTGGTTGTACCTATATCTTGTTAGGATTAAATTCATCTTGCTTACCACCATTCTAGATTTTCTATTCATCTTGGAATACAAAAGATGCATACTTCATTAAAAGCATAGTTTTGGTTAATTGGTATGAAATATAAAGTGGATGACTTTGTTTCGAAGTTACTACCTTTTCAAAAAGTTAAGGAAGATCATCAGCGACGAGTTGGTATGTTGTAGTTGTTACCAAACCTAGTGTGGAAATGGGATTAGATAAAAATTTATTTTTACAGGTCTCCCGATAATGTTTTAGAAAAATGATGACATATGGGTGATACTGGATCGACTCAACAAGTTTGTCCAATTCATCCCAATTCATCAAACTCATATGGTGAAGAATCTGACAAAAATCGATGTCCATGAAGAGGAAGATAGATATGGTTGACCTGTTTCAATACTGTTAGATAGATATATATGTTTTATGTCTCATTTTGGAAATCTTTACAAAAATAACTTGGGAATTAGGTGACTATTATTTTGTAATATCATCCTGTGATGGATGGGAAAATTGATAGGATGATAAAAAATATGTAAGACATTTTTCTAGATTCTATAATAGATTTTAGGGGATCATATTAGGATAATATACCTTTAGTGGAGTTCTCATATAATAATAACTATTAGGCCTTGATTTATATGGCTCCTTTTGAAGTATTTTATGGGATTCTATGTTGTTCTACAATTTGTTGGGTGGAAATAGGAGAGACTTTACTTGATGAGCGGGTCCTCATCTAAGAAACAATGGAGAAGATTCAGTTGATCAGAAAGAGTATAGAGATGGCTCAATGTTTTCAAAAATCAAATGTAAATCATCGTTGAATATTGTTTTCTTTCTTAGTGAGTGATCATGTGTTATTTTTTATCTCTCCAAGGAATGTAATTCATAATTATGGGAATCATAGAAATTTATCCCCTTGATATATTATCATTTTCGAGATACATGAATGGGTTGGAGAGGTGGTATATTTGTAGTAATTTCTACCATATTTCAGTGTGGTACATAATGTGTTCCATGTATCCTAGTTGAAAAATTATCATATGAATCCTAACCATGTTATCAGAAGGGATCACATTGACCTAGATTCAGATGCTTTGTTGGTACATGTCCCGATATGGATTTTGTATAGGAAATATATTTTATTTCATGGAAACAGTCTTCTTTTTAGTAATGGTTTTATGGAATCATGGTCAGATTTTGGAAGAAACTTGTGAACTTGAGAAGGAAATGAAAGGGAATGGCCAGAACTCTTTTAGGGCAGTGGGGGGTTACTATTTTTTGAGGATGTAAAGAATAATGGTTGGGAGAATGTAGTACCATCGTTTTTAGTATATAACCCATTCATTATGATTTTTATGTTTATAAAGTGTAAGGGTGAAGGATGAGAGTGGTGGGTGAACATTCAATATGTTTTTGGGGCCAAAGGATAGGTGCATGGATTGCGCACAGTTTTTCCAAACCGTGTGGAAATCAAAATTGAAACCGTGAAAAGTTGTAGATTCTTGATAGTATCAATAGCACAGTGTGTGCATGGTTAGGGATACAATGTAAGGAGGACATGCATGGTGATCTGTAAGGTAGTAGAAAACTCCCAGTTACTACACAGTTTTTCTGACCATGTGGTCAAACCATGCACAGAGTAAAATCTTGATTCTTAAAAATATGATGCCCCTTAATTTTGATATAACACACACTTTTTTCTTCATTTCACCCTTAATTTGAGATTCCTCTCCATTAATGGTATGAAAACCTTTCCCAATCATTTTGGAACTAATATAGATCCAACCCTTGGTGTTTTCTAGCGTAATTCTTGTTGTAAGTGATGTTCATTGCCGTTCTTGTCACATATTCAAATATCTACATTAATATACTTCTCCAATCCTATTGGTTTCTAAGTTTTATTCATGTTATTAGTATATCAAATATTTTGTATTCCAATGATGATGAGAGTTATCCTTGTAGAGGGCAAGAGAGGATATCTAAGGAAGTTTCATGGAGAATTGATCTAGTTTGGTGAGTGTTATACGACCATTTTTAGTTTCCATCAAAACCATAAAGTTAGGTGGCCTCAATCTCGACTCTGCATTGTAAAACTAAATACAATGGATTCAGATTGATTTCTTTATGTGTATTTAATTATTAATTTTATTCTTTATGATTACTAGAAAACCTATTTGGATATGGTTGTAGAAAATATAAAAAATTGGTTCTTTTGATTAAAGTGTTTTATTCTTGATTTTAAAATGTGGATTTTTAAGTTGGATTTCTTTGGAATGATGTTAAATTTATTTTATGACTGGTTTTTCAATAAAATGAATGATTTTATTGAAATGAAAAGGGTGTTTAGAATTGGATTCTATAAATGGGTTTCAATAATAGAATTGTTTTATTGAAATGGTTGAAATGGTTTTGGCATAATAGTGATGGGTGTCTATATTTCATTTATAGGGATTTGTTGAAATGTTACCTTGTTCTTAGTGCTAAAGGATTAATGGAACATGAGATATAATTACCTTATAAAGACATGGTATATCGATGAGAGATAGCTCATGAGTATGAAACTTTCATAAAAATACATTCATGATTGGATGTGTGATTAAGTGTAATGGAAATGTTATGCCAGAACATAAACTGGAACTGGTTGTAAATACTTTCTTGGTTTTTTTCTAGGAATATGACTTGCTGGAAAATTGGTTTTAATAAAAATAGTTTACTTTTTTGGTTTAAATCATTTTGAAACATTTTTATATTTAGTTATAAACTATTTTGAGATATTGATTTATATATAATATTTTATATAAATGTTGTTAACTTTCTTGACCTAGTAGAATGAGCAGAGAAGTATTTGGGGAAATCATAATGAGATTTATACTCACCCTTTCTTTGTATCTTTGGTGCTTTTGTAGATGTGATCTTCCTAGACATGGGAAAAGATAAATTATCAGCATATATAGCAACACCTCATGATAATTGTATTGTTTGGGGATTTTGGATCTTGTAGTTCATGGAGCAAGGAACCTTGTGGTATTCTTGGAGTCATTAGTTGTTTTTCCATTGTTTACATGGATAATTGTTGTTATTCCACTAGATAACACTTTAAAGTGGTTGTGATATGAATGGAATGGTTGAGTTTCCTTTCATTATTCATGCATTGTATAGTGAGCTATTTGGTTTGGTTTGATGATTTAATGGGCTTCTTATTTACGTTTAAATAACCCCCTACATTAATTTGAATCCCTTATGCATTTATTTCCATCCTTTGGCGTCTAGGTTATGTCTCTTAAAGCCTAGTAATGAATCACTAAATTTCCAAGACACTAGGAATAAGAAGGTTATTACATATGTACTTGTCCAAAATCTATGTCCTAGTAATATTTATTTTTTATCCTCTATTGGATAAAATTTCTACTGACATTGGAGCCAAATTCCTTGATAAAATCATTTTAGGAATTCCCTTTTAAATATTTTACTTGAATGCCACTCATCATCTACGAAAATAGTCACTCAACCCTCCAAATTATTCACATATATCTGACCCATTGTATTTCCGAAAATCTTCCCAATTAATCTCCTAAAATCCCTCCCTTCATACTAGAATCCTCACAATTTTACTTAAAAACAAGGGATGTATTTTGGTATAATCCAATAGGAGTTACCCAAATAAGAACTAACATTCTTCAAATATCCATCAACTTCTATTCCAATCTCCAATAATTAATTTATTATATTTATATTCTTATATAATATCCTAATTATCCTAAAAATATGTAGGTGTTTTTATTATGTGATGTATACCCACACACACACATTACTATCAAATACTTAATGAATATACTTATTCATGTAGGATAAGCTACAGCCTCACGAGACGATGATTTTCCATTCTTCCATTACCACCTCTCATGGTGGTCATTAAGATGAGATAACTATCAATATCTGATATATATGATATATATAATTTATTTATACTTATTTAATTTTTATATTACATATACCATTATGCATTCTATTTTATGGGAATACGATAACATTATTTGTGGATGTGTGGACAAACGCCTTCTCAAAGCGATGTGATTTGTTCACTATATGTATGGAATGAATTAGGGATGGTTTTAATTAAAAATATGTGACATATATGACACAAATATTATAATTAAATTATAATATACAAATACATATTTATTCTTTTCTTTTCATTCTTGAAAATATTACAACGAAACACAAGTAGTATTCTTGTGTATTTACGACCTACCATCTCAATGGATGGTGTATTTCATTTACACTTTGAAAATATTATGGATAATTATACAAACATATAAATTGAATATATATTTGATAATTAAATCTTTTCTTAAATTCTATAGATGATGAAATCATTATCTATGTAATAAGATCAAAAAAATGTAGTCAAAATATTCTTGAAAAATTAGACAATAAATAATAGAAGTAATGAAAATAATTAATGATTATTAACAAATGGGTAATAATATATTATAACAAGATAATATATGGAAATATAAATATGTTAATGGTTATTTAATTATATATTAATATGTTTAAACCCATTAGACAAGTAGTTAAAGGAAAATAAACACAATGTAAGGTACTTTAATCTTGCTTTTTTCATATGTGAGACAATTTTCATATTCACCAAATAATTTATTTTTGTGGTGTATCTACTGTCCATTTTGATATATTGTATTATAAATTAATTTATCTTATTGTAATTTTGAGTTTAAATTTGAATTATTTCATATAAGGTAATTTCAGTTTAATGTTATGAAGTGGTAAATAATTTCAATACCCAATTCTTTTTCATTGGGAAATATTACATCCTAATTATTTTTAATATTATAAGATTTTATGTGTAAAACATTTTTACAATATATTATTAAAATTCCACTTTTTTATTATGATTTTAATTTTACACACATAATCTATTCATCTATGGATTCTTACATCTACATTGTGGTCTTTTTGAAGGGTTTACATTACAATATGATGTTTTTAATGATTATTTACACTTGAATTTACAATAAAGGAAATTATTTGATAATTTTTCATTAAAGAATTTCATTTTATTCTCCTCTTGTTATAAATGGATTTTGTATGAAATAGATTCATTTTTATGAAACTGATTCATTTTTAAACTGTTTGGTACTCAGTTTATTTTATAAAATATAATTATAAAAGCATGACTTCATATCTTTATTTTGTCAGAGAACCTATTTTCTGATAAAAGACGTCCTTTATTAAAATGTTTTTAAATTTATCAAAAAAAAATATTGAATAATTTTTTACCCATATTCTCTTTATAAATATTCTTAAAATAATAGTCTTGTCTCTTTTTGAGCATGGAATTTTTTAAAAAAAATTACCATGAATAAGGAATGTTATTTTTCACCTTTTATATATTTAGCCTCCATAATTTATTCAAAGATTAATTTGAAATTTTAAACGGTTAAATTTTAAATAACTTTTTTCAAAATGTGATTTTCCATTAAAATATATTTCAAAATTTATATCCAAATAAAAAGGATATTTTCCCCAAGAATGTTTTCAAATTATCTTTTTATAGTATTTCATTTCATCAATGATAACAACCCATTATTTTTACTCCACATGGGATATGTTCTATTAAAACCGTTCTTATTCAACCTATAGATTGTTTATGAATGATTTGTCAAAGGATAGTATTGAAATTCTCATCATTGATTCCTTTTTAGTCCCCTGGAAGTACTCAATTCACTGTGATCATTAGACCATGAATTTCCTCTAATTATCCATATCATTTATCATATATATGATTATGTCCTAAATCATATATCATTTTTAAATGTGGTGTTTAATTGTATAGGTATTTATTATATGGGTAAATATTATTAAATCTATATTATAAATTAATTATTTATCTTTGATAAAGAATGTTGTATATTAATTAAATCTATTACTTGATATGTGGAAGATTTTCACATGCATTGTTGGATGGGAAGCTAAATTTTTATTTCCCATTGATGCATCAATAGATTATCACGTATGAAATTAGTTTTAAAAAAGTCAATATGTTTCTACATATTGTTTTAAAAAATCTTCTAAAAGTTCCTTATAGTATATATTTTCAAGTGCCTCAGACATGACGTCCAATAATTAAGAATTACCTTAATTTTCATTCACTATTTATTATCCATGATATTTTCATGATGAAAATGTTTATATATGTATTTCATTCATATTTAATTTATTAAATGGAATTTTTTTCTGTTTCTTAACTTGGAATCTTAATTATCCCTTATATATTTATTTAAATGGCATGTGTTTTTAGTTATTTACATTTCGAGTCAGTTTAGAAACTTTCATCTTAGTTTACCATTTACATAGAATGTGTGTTGTGTTATTTTCCTTGAAATAATGATAATTATAATTGATTAATTATTTATTATGATTTACATAACCTTATCAAGCATTTGAGATAACCCTTACTATGTTCCAAATCCCCTAGATTCCATAAAGTGTACTAAGAAATATATTTAAGTATATGGTATATAGAAGAAATATTTTTTCTTAAAAAAATTACATTGTAATTTTTGTATGCATTTTTAATACAAGACTCATGTATATATCTAGTTTACACAGAAAAATAAAATTTTTGATCCATTGGGACATGATTTTCATGCATCTTATGCCAATACAATAGTAGTAAACACCTACTCTGTGGTTTTTTGGATGGGTTCACCACAACTATGATTGTATTGTAATATACCCCTTAATACAAATGAAATTATTGTATATTCTTCTTTTATCTTCCATTATTTCATTTATTCTTGTAATGATATGATCTCATGGATCATGTTCATTGATACTATTTTGATTCACATATTATAAACTAAAAATTGTTTTCCCATGGACCAATATAATGACATATGATAAAAAAGTTATTATTGTCAAATATGTTGATCATGTATTGATACCATTTTCTCCTCTAATTGTAATATGATAATTGATATGTATATTTTTTACCCTTACAATGAAACATAACTAATCATTTTTTATTATGATCTAGTTGTTTATATTGATATGTTTCTAGTGATTATAGACCAATATGATTCTGGTGTGGATCATTATGTTAGGTAAAGCATATTCATATGTTTATATGCTGTATCAATGTATGAAAAGCATGGGTTGTTATAGATTGTATCAAAGGAATCTTTAGTTAACCTTTAGAATATAAGATGAAAAACATCTACAAGAACCCTAGGTAAAAGTCTATATATATGACAAAATCCTAAATTTTCATTAATGATCATGACTAAACTATGTTAAGAATACGATTTCAGGATTTAGAAATCAAATAAATAAATTTTCATTATTATATGGTATCCCACCATGATAATTTCTTCTCAAACTAAGAACTTTGGTTTTAATAAATGGATGGAACCTAAACGAATCTTGAAAATGATGGTTATAATGAATATTCAAATGATTTACCCCGTAAGCAAAAAATGATATGTGTTATGGAATTAATAATCTTATTTATATTCTCACACTCCCTTCTCACTAAATTAATCAAATTGAACTTCCAAATATGCAATGGAGGGAATAATGTTCTATTGAGTCTTTTATGAGGAAAAGCATAACATCTTTTAGTGGGTATCATAATACACTGGATTTTGAGCAATATATCAATACAATTGAAAGTATATTTTCTGTTATCTAATGTTAGGAAAATGAATACTTTATTTTGAAATTTTTTTTAAGGATAAGCATATCTATGTTGGAATATTATTAATAACGTCAGGGAACATTATGAAATTGTCTCCATAGAGTATGTTAAGATTATTAACATATTTCACATTATGTATTATCCTCCCCTGAAAGTCCCAAAGACATTTTTTTATTGATTTTGAAAGCCCCCCAATCAAGGTATGAGGGGGAACCCTTACAAGTCTCATAGGTTCAAAGATTACATGACCCGAAGGTCTTAGAAAATATACTGACTATACTTGGAACACCTTCTCCCAAATTCTTCATCGTGATATCAGCTCTCTATTTTCTCATGGCTGTTCTGCTAGGCTTCCTATGCAAGAACAGGCTGGTCTGAATAGAAAATTCCATACCCTCTCTTACTTAAAAATATTTTTAGCTTCTACTCTGGTGAATGCACCTACTCTGAAGGAAATTATCTATAAAGGACATTAATAGATTTGATGAAATCATGCAATTTAATGAAAATTGGAATTTTTGATTGGATATATACACCAACACATGGTGATGAAAAGGAAAAGTATTTAATTCACATTAATTTATAAAACCCACATATTTAGGAAGATGTGTCATCCCCCATGCTCAATATATCAAAAAAAAATTGGGAAAATGTATTAATGGTATTGTTAAAATTATCCAATGTGGAAAGGAAGGTCATTCGGTTAGAGAATTCTGATGTGGTGGAAAAAAGAGACCTAATAATATAATTCGAGAGAAAGATGCAAAGGTAAAACCACAAAACTCTAATGTTTTAAATGAATTGAGTATGGGAATTATGTTAACCCGAACACAAATTTGAAGGCTAATAGAGGATATTGATGTCAAAATCTCCATAAGCCATGTGGAAAAGGTAAATCTCATGGGATCACAAATATTGAGGAGGATTATGGTTATAATTTAGTGAAAGGTAGACATACCATACTCTCTTGAACTACTAATGACTTATTTGATACTTTATAAACCCACTCTTTTATATTTGACGAAATTTATATGAAAATTCTAGAACCACCTCAAAAATAAAATAGTAAGTTAGTAGTAAAAACTACTAAGGAGATGATTGTTATATCCCATGTGTATCATTATTCTATGATTGAAGAATATGGTAATGAATTCCTAAAAATGTTTTCATTCATCCAATAGTTTAATTAGATGTTATTTTGGGCATAGATTTGATTTATTTACATATGTAAAACATCAATTGTTGAGAAATGAAAGTTAAATATTATATAATAAAACAACTAGTGATTTCATTTAATTGTGATAAAAAAATGGACTGTTAATGAAAATTAAATCCATCATATGAGTAATTATTCCTATATAAATTTGTTTTTTTATCTTAAATGGTTTCGATGAAAATCACCATTGAAGATGTGCCTATTATGAGGGAGTTAATTGATATCTTTCAAAAAGTGTTTCTAGGTATTCCACCAAAATTTGATTTTGGGTTTTTTTAACTCATTTCTGGTGTCATAGCTATTTAATATAATCAATATATAATAGTCCATAATAAGTTACAAGAATTAAAGAAACAACTCCACGAGAATCCTGACAAGGGATTTTATTCTACATGTGTGTCACCTTATAGTGAACTTATTCTATTTATTAAAAACAATGTTGGATCAACGAGTCTCTGAAATGATTTTTGAGAAGATATCTAGAAAAATACTATGAACTTTTGTCCTCTATACCATATTGAGAAAAAATTATCAACTGTAGAGAGGGAAATTGTTTTCCAATATTGATTATCATTCTTTATATGGTCAATTGATGTTCAAGAAAGACGTTATACCAAGGAAATAATTCTATACAAGGTATATAAACTGTGAATTTATAGTGATTATATTTTTTCATAATAATTCCCCCACTCCTTTCGTTGATTTCATGAATAGAGTAGTTAGAGTTTACCATGCTCCATTTAGTGTTGTCATTATAGATGATAATTTTATTTATTCTGTAATAATGGAAGATAATGAATAAAATGTGTGAATTATGTTAAATTCCTTAAGGAATGAGAATCATTATTAAAAAATTACCAACCATGAATTTTGGCTATGGAAAATTTAACATTTGGATATTTAATATCATGTGACGGTATATGAAGACATCCTGAAAATGAATAAGTTATTGAACATCGACCCATTCCAACTACTATGACTAAGTTCTTTTGGTTTATTAGTTAGGTAGGATATTATTGGGGATTTTAGGGGAATTTTCATCCTTATCAATTCCACTGACTATGTTAACTCATAAGGAAGAAAATAACCTTCAGATAGATGAATGCAAGGAATGTTTTAATGAATTGAATTAAAGTCTAGTTTGAACACATATTTATATAGTACCCTAAATTAAATCATGGGTTTTGATCTATAGTGATGCATAAAATAAGGGACTATCCATAATCTCCATGACAAATGATATGGTTATAGATTATGCCTCCTGGAAATTGATATTCAATGAGAAAAATTACCCAAACCATGATTTGGAGTTAGATACATTAATTGTTTCATTAAGGATTATAGGTATTGTCTCTATGGTTATGTTTGTAACATATATAATTATAAAAAATATTAAATCATGTATTCAGTTAAAAAGAGATAAATATGTACCATTAGAGAAGCTTGGAGATGATTAAATATTATGATTTTACATTACTTTACATCCCAAGGAAGACGAACTAGGTGACCGATAATTTGAGATGAAATGATAATAATATCTTATCAATGATGAGAATAAAAAATGGTCCAATATTTTAGAATTTGAAAAAGTTGGAGCTAGAAATTTTAAATTAATGGGAAGAAATAATATCTTTCTAAAATTAATGTTCAATCATCAACCACGTGATGATTATATAGGTAGATATTATGAAGTAGAGATAAAAAAGGTAGTGAGATTTTTTTTGATTTTGTCATCAATTAATGAAGAATAATAATTTGTTGGAACCACACGACTGTCTATTGAAAATCAAATTTGAATTTGTTTCTAGTGGTAGAATTGACAGGTCTTCATTATCTATTTATTCTCAAATGATGAATATATATAGATATATGATGGAGTTTTATCAGTGGGATGGAAGGAATATAGATATTAAAGAGTTGGTATCTTGGTTCATGGTATGATTTCATGTTAAAGATGAGAGACAGAATACTCTTGGGATGATACAACCATTACCCTTACTAGAATAGAAATTTGAAAACATCACCATGGATTTTTTCATTAGAATCAATAAAACCTTAAAAGTGATGAAATCCATTTGGGTTATATTAAACAAACATATGGAGTCATAAAAATTCATTTCCATTATAGAAGACTTCTCCTTTGAAAAATTAATTTGATGTAAATTAATAATTATGGAAGATTTCATGGTTTACTACTATTAATTGTCTCGGATTAGGATATATGGTTTTCTTAAATGTTTTGGTGAAACCTTCCAGATGCTCTAGATATAGATGTTTGTTTCATAACTTCTTATCATCATTAGAAAGAGTGTTATAATTGTATGATCATTCAAATACTAGATGTTATTTTTAGATATTTCATATAGATTATATTGGATACAGGGATCAACAAATTCCTTTGTTTGAATTTTCATAAAAAAAAATTATTTTACATCTCTGTTCAGATGGATCCTTGGGAAAACATATGTGGTTAGAAGTGGATAACTCCACCATACTACAATAATGAATGATAATGAGTTATATGGGAATATTATCTATCTTGGGAAATGGTGGATATGTATAGATCCATTAAAAATAACAAAATCACAGCTCAAAGAGGATAAAATTATGTTGAAAATCATCAATAAGATATAAAGTTTAAAGTTTGTGATAAAGAATTCCTATTAATAAGACCCTAGAAGCGGTTGATAACAAATTTAAGTATTTCAAATCAAATTCTTATTTATATTGATCATTTTTAAATTAATTATCAGGTTCATGATGTGTTGCATATATCTCTCATGGGTATGTACACACATAAAACATCTCATGTACTAATCTTTGGAGTTATACCACTAGAGAATGATCTTTATTTTAATGGATAACTAGTATATATTCTAGATCATATATATAATTCGATATGAAACAAGATGCAACATCTTGTTACCATGATAGGGTATGTTTTTGTTTTTTAAGATCCCTTTATGGTATTAAAATCCATAGATGTGATTTTATGTATTTACTATAGGTTATTGAATAGGTATATGTCATGTACCAGAGGTATACATCGTGTATTGAGTGTTTGATACACGTCGTGAATGGGGATATATTGTTGCGACCTAGTATATGTCATGTACATGAGGTACACATCGTGTATGGGTTAAATGGAAAATTTACAACTTAGTGAAATGGGTTTTTCTGTGTACTTAACTAGCATGGAATACACCAAATGACCAAGGGGTACATGTCATGACTCGGCCCGTGCCTAGGTGAAAGTCATGAATTCGGGTGGTTTTTTTGGTCCTTTTCTCTCTATACATCATGGTTGTTGACCTAAGGCAGTTCTTGTGCATTTTTGATAGACTCAATATGTTCCAGATTAATCTGATCGACATTAGATCTTTATTGTGTTGCCAATGTGCCTAATCGGGTAAGTGTTTCTTTTGGTTATTACTTTCTTATAATCATGGTAGCGCCCTATCCTTCCGTTATAGGATCATCTAATCCATGTTGGTTGATTCTTGTCATCATATTCTAGGTCTGTTGGTAGATCTCATTCCGGATGCCCTTTATCGTCATTGGTTGTGGTGTGGTGGGTGTCCGTCTTTGAGGTATGTAGGTTTCCTCTCTTTAGAAGATCATTGGTGTTTAGATTAGAAGTAATATTTTTTAGGATTAGATTATCGGTACTCTTTTTGTTCTTTTAGTTTTTGTTATTGGATTTGGATTCCATTACGGGTATCTACAGCCTGAAATTTGGGGTAGGTGGTTCCATCAATGTGCTAAAATAATGAACCTACATTTTTATCTTTTATAGTTGCTTTATAAATTTATTTATGATATTGGAATGATTTTTTGTGTGTTGATGAAATGGTTTTTGAAATTAAAATTGTTTTCTCTGGATTTTGATAAATGGATTATTAATGGGTTTGAATGGTTTTCAAAGCATTAAAATGGGTTTTTGAAAAAGAGAACATTGGTTACATGGGTACTTAGGTGGGTGGTTAAGCTTGAAGCCATAATAAATTTGTTTTTTGATTATCAAGGAGGTTTTAATTAGGTATTTACTAAGATTCCTAGGACCTTTGTGCTAGGGAATTAATGTTTTCATTTTCTGGGGTTTACTCATGCAGTACTCCTCTCCTTCCTAGGCCCGATTTTCTTGGATCATTTTTTGTGCACTTGATTCTTATGGTATGAGTAGTCTACTACCTAGACCTATAGTATTCCTTGATTTTTGATACCTATTATTTTATTTAATATTTTGTAGATTTATGAGTTAGCCATGATATGCATGTTTATGCATGTGGAAAAATATTATGGATAATATTCTTTTAAACCGTTATACATGATTTTGTATAAAACTATGGAAAAGGGAAATTTTTAACATGATTTATTTAAAAATTAATTACTACTTGTAATTCCATGTTTTATTTTATAATTGAGAATACATTATTTTTTATACAGAGACCTGTTATTGACCATCTAGGAGGGATCATATTAAGACAATTATCTCACACCCTACTCACTACTTCATTGGTGCATGGACCATTGTTTAACATATAGTATATGGAAAGGCAAGGTTTCATAGTGAGGATGTTATATGGTTGGAGTTCATCCATTCCATCATTAGAGTAATTTTTTGTTTTGAGTTCCCTATAGTTGGACTTGTATTTCTGATTTTTTAGATGTTGTTAAATTTTTTTGTTTTTTTCTTTCAGTTATGGCATTTAAATTTTGTTTGTTTTCCGATATTCCTTTTTTTCATGTATAGTTATGCCATTTAGATATTAAGGTTGAAAAAATAATTACCTCGGTTTTTTATTTTGATACCAGGTTGCTTCTCACCATCCCATGGCGATCTAAAATGCTTTTTGGGTATGTGACAGATCGGGATGGGTGTTGGGTTTGAGGGTAACCCAGGTCAATTCGTTAGAGTTTGGTATTTGAGGGATTATATCCTCAAGAATATTTTCATAGAATTTATTTTAGACTGGAGATAGGATTTATGAAACTTGATAGGTATGTTGTGATGAGTAACTGGATAGCCCTACTCATAATAAGACTGAATTTACCAAGGGATGTCTTGATATGTTACACTAGTGTAGGTTTTTATTTTAAAAACTTATTTTATGATATTTAGTTTTATAGTTTTAACTGATATTTTTTCTTTATTTTATTGTTCTTAGGATTCAGTATGCAGTAGTATGCCTCTGAGATGTCTTCCACTGGTTCCTTAGGGATGTGCAGCTAATTCACCTTAAGGAATACCACCTATGGATTATAATCTCATCTAGACTGTCATACAACAAGTTCGTGATGCTAATCAAGATGTTCCACGAGTTCAAAATCTAGTGATTGAAGTACACCCAGAAGATGGAGTAGGAAGAGATTGATCACAAGAGTTCTTGCATGAGAATCCATTGTACATAATGGGATGACTGATCCTCAAGAGGTAGAATATTGGCTGGATAGGATCGATCAAATCATTGAATTCTTGGAGAAACCTAAGAATATCAGTGTGAATTATGATACATTCATACTCAATGGTTCTTGAAGCATTAGTGGGACTCTATTGTCAAGGTTTGAAGACATGTAGTCTTGGATTGGAAGGGTTTCAATATTTTTCGTTTAGGTAGTTTTTCCCAAGTCTCTAATGTTTGGAATATATTTGGATTTCCTATTATTGTACAAGGAAGAGAATTCAGTGTGAGCCTACACCAACTAGTTTGCTGAGCTTGCCTGTTTTTCTCTCGACATTGTAAGAATTTACTATCTAAAGTCATATAAATATCTGTATGGTTTGTGAAAAAACCTTAGATTGTAGGTGTTCATGTAGAAACTTTCAACTTATGCAGAGTTAGTGGAAAAAATA
Source organism: Viscum album (assembly GCA_963277665.1). Classification (NCBI taxonomy): domain Eukaryota; kingdom Viridiplantae; phylum Streptophyta; class Magnoliopsida; order Santalales; family Viscaceae; genus Viscum; species Viscum album. The sequence goes on along the minus strand of OY728126.1, from coordinate 555,561,264 downwards.
AATGATGGTAGATGATCATGGAATAAAAAATAATCTTTACCACCTCCCCTTTTCCGACTGGTGATATCTTCCATAACATGCATGGGAAAAAGAGGATGTAGAAGAACCATCATAGGAGTTGTGGAGGTGTGACTTAGTAGCGAGCCTCCTCCGCACCATCCGTTGTAGTTTGATGTTTTCCTTTGACTTGATACCATTGTGAAAAGGGGTTTCAAAAAGACATTATTGTCATATTCCCATAAATACCTGAAATTGATGTGGACGTGTTGGTCTTCTTCAATGATTCTACCCGACTATGAATACGCCTAATTATAGTCAAGGTTCCTTGTCTCCAAAGGATACTACAGTCCAGTTAGATTCTTCTAAGACTATAGTTCTCTATCCAAATTCCTTATAAGGGACACATATAATCACAGTAGATGAGTTTCTAGTAGAAGCTGATGCAGGTTTGACAACAGTGTTAGGTATTATCTTTATTGAAACTTTATTATTCACTATATTGTTTGATACTTGTGCCTCCCACTTGTTTATATCATCATGTCTTAATGATATGTTTAAGCATCATACCAAAATTATTCTGTTTCAAATGGAGTTAGAAACACCTCTTGTAAAGTGTAAATAGCATCGGTTTCAGGGTTCTTATTGTTCATTCATTATAGACGAGATGGAGTTGGTCCGGGATTTTCTATCTCTTGATCAAGATCTATTTAATTTCCCCATAAGTATGGATTGGATTTTTTATCATCAAGATTAGGTTGATGGTTATCATTTGCGTGTTTTTTTCTTATTACTGATAGGAGATCTCGCGTGTCTCTGGTGAAGTGGGATTCGAGATCAGGTTGTGCTGGGCCTTACCACCTAGTGCTCAGGAGTTTGTTATCTATCATTGTGTTTGAGCCCGATGAAATTTCATATATTGGTGATTTTCCTATTGTGGTCCAAAACATTCCTGACATTTCTCCCAAATTATTTCTCTAGTATTATCCTATAGAGGTAGGTTGATTTTATAATTGATTAAATTATAAGAACAAAACCAATATCGATGCCTTCTTACCATAAGGCACTATGCGAGTTAAAAGAACTCATGGTTTAGTTGGACGACCTGATATAGAATGGGTTTGTTCACCCCTAGTGTTTTGCCTTGGGAATCCCTGATAAAACACTATTTTATTGAATATTTAATGATAATAAATGATATAATTTCCTCACATTGTGTTAAATATGTTTAATTAGAAAGTATTAGGGATTAGATCATTCATTTGAATATTTTGGTGAAAATTCCAGTTTTACACTTTATAGTTCACTGTAGTATTTCGAAGATACATATTTTTATGTTTATTATTTGAATTTCAAATTTTATAACAGTGTTCCTAACTTAATTATATACAACCTTTATTCAGAACACTAGAGTTAAAGAGTGCATTTGGTTGTTGAAAATGGGCCATGAAGTCAAAGTTGGTCTGGACTCGCCAGAATGGAGAAGCTTCTGTATTTTGGCTATAACTCCTTCAAACGGGCCTGGATGAAGCCCAAACTTGGATAGGAGATATAGGACCCATATATTCACATTTTAGCCTTCTGGAATTCCAGACAATTCATGTTTTTTGGTGGAAAAATGGGCGGTACAAGTTGGAATAAAATATTTGGCCGAGATTCCCCATTGACACTTGAAACCACTTTGAACCTACCCTCCCCACCACTCTATAAATTGGTGTTTTTCACATTTGGTGAAGTTGGGACGTGATTTGGGAAGTTTAGGACAGAAGATAAGTGGATCCACTCCAATTATCCAACCATTTTAATAAGGGTAGCTCTTGAAGCAAGGATCTCTCCAACGAAGCCTTCTTCTTCTCCTTCATGTTGTAATGATTTTGTTTGTATAATAAACTTCTTTGTTCTTCTATTATTTCTTCTCTTTTCTTCTATTTTGTTTAAATTTCTTCTTCTATTAATATTTCTCTTTGGGATTTAATTCTTGAGTAGAAGCGTTATTGGGTTATACCCATTATAAACCCTTGCACATGCAAAACGCTTCTACAATGATTACGCCACCCATGGAAGAGTAGTCTTTTAGTAATCAATCTATCTTCTACCCTCTTCATTTAATTATTTTTCATCAATGAGATACTTTAATTCACATAATATGATCCATGAATTGTTTTTTTAAAATACAAGAAACTAAGAAAGCAATTGAACAATTAACACAAAAACATGCGAGGTCGGGATTTTGGGTAAATTGTGAGAGCGTAATCTTGATAGGTAATACAAGACCACACGGGATAAATTTGTAGAGTTCAAATATAATACCAAAACACAATTCATCCTAATTTCCAGAATGGATATGTTTTCTAATTAACCATTGACCATAAGCTATCCTTAGAACAACAATCAAAGCAGGGTGCTGCGATTGCGTGTTTCGAAGCTAGCCTAGGGTTTAAGTAATTTCATCTTTGTGGTTAAGTTAACTATCATAGGGTTCGAGGGATAAAAAATTAGGGGATTATAATTAAGTGTATATTGATTTAAATGATAATTATATATAAGTGAATGAAGTGGTAGAGTTAGATCGATAACTCCTTTTAAAATATTTTCTAAAAAAACATCTTTTTGTTGTGTCATTTTAATCGAACATCATTTCAAAACTAAAAACAAAAAAATATACATTATTCTTCCAGCAAACTTCTTCTAGATTCATAAACTATAACCAACCACCATCCTTTAAAATAGTGTTTTTATTCTCTTTTATTTTATTTTTAGAATACCTTTAAAAAGTTGTTTTAAATCTACTTCCTCCTTTGAGAGACGACCTTGGTCAGCCACTCTGTTGCACCTAAGTACCCCAAAATCACACTAATCATTTGAGGGCACCCACGACAGTGCTCTTTCAAATTGGTGACATTTCTGGGGAGACAAGTAGTTTATTCAACCATTTGGATGTATTTTTTTATTATTCATTTTATTAGTTTTTTCACCTCTCTCTTTCATCTTTCCCCTTTCTCAAGTTTTCCTTTTTTTCATCCTCTTCTTTTCTTTTTAGACCATCAACTCAACTTCACATGTTTATTTTACTATGTTCCACTCACATTATTTTAATTTTTATTTGATTTATGAGACAAACTAATCCCGAATATCTCTTAGATCTTGACCCTAAGATTGAACGCAGCCTTAGGGAATGAATCAGACACTCTCAATCTATGAGAAGTTTCAATATTCAACTAGTTGGTGAATTCCTCTCTTCTGGAAACATTGGAATTGGATGTTATTCAAATTCAAACATAAAAGAAGAACCAATGGCTAGAAATAATGGAAATTAACTTAATATAACCATTCTAGAATTGGCTGCACCTGATATTAAATATCAACCGAATTGTATTGCATACCCGAATCTCGAATCAGAATTTGAGTTAAGATCTAGATTAATTCACCTTCTTCCAAAGTTTCATGGCTTATCTATTGAGGATCCCAACAAAAAACCTTATGGAATTTAATGTGGTTTTCTCAACCTTAAAACCAAGAAATGTTTCTGAAGACCAAATCAAATTAAGAGCATTCTCATTCTCACTTGATGTAGATGCAAAGGATTAGATGTACTATTTACAACTAGAAGATGTAACATGTTGGAACGATTTGAAATGTCTTTTCTTGCAGAGATTTTTTCCAGCATCAAGGACCACTTCAATTTGTAAGGAGATCTCTGGGATCAATCAAGCACAAGGGGAGTCAATTTATGAGTATCGGGAGCGATTCAAGAAGTTGTGTGAAAGCTGCCCACATCACCAAATCAGTGAACAACTAGTCATCCAGTACTTCTATGAAGGACTCAAACCTATGGAGAGAAGAATGGTGGATGTCGCGGCTGGAGGAGAATTGGTGGACAAGACACCAGTAGCCGCATGTGCATTGATCGACAAGATGGCCCAAAACTCACAACAATTCGGCGATATAGGTACACTACATGTTCGAGGAGTACATCAGGTAAGTCCTTCTTCTCTTGAAAGTCATTTGATTGATACCAAGTTGGAAGAATTGACCACTATGGTGAGGCAAATTTCTTTGGCACAAAAGACATCTCTACCCCCTCCTTCAAGGCCTTGTGGAATTCGCACTGATACAAGCCATCCAACTGAATGTTGCCCCCAACTACAAGAAATAGAAGATTGTGCAACAGTATTCCCTGGGAGACCATTTTAGCAGCAACAACAACCATATCCCCAAAAGAAGTTTGATTCATTTGCTCCAACATACAACCAAGGGTGGAAGGATCAACCAAACATGAGGTACAGATCTAGATAACAACAAAGGCCACCCTTTCAACAAAACTTTCAGCAGCCTCCGCCTTACCAGCAGGGTTTCCAACAACCCCAAAGGATATTTGAAGCCCAAGCATCAGCAAGCCAGCAACAAGGGAATCTCCCACCCAAGGTAGATTCTAACACTAATGACCTTTTGAAGCAAATTGTTCTTAATCAAAAAAATTAGCTAAAGTGTCAAGGTTCGGAGCTGAGGGAGTTGAAGACTCAAATGAGCCATATTGCCACCACACTCCATGAACTTTTAAGTAAGAATTCCAGAAATATACCTTCCCAGCCCACTCCCAATCCAAAGGGGAATGTTAGTGCCATCACATTGAGAAGTGGGAAGCAAATGAACGATACAACTGTACCTACCATTCCCCTGGGATTCACCTCAACTCCGGAGAAGCCACATTCCTTACCCACATATGAAAAATCCAAGGAGAAAGATAAAGGTAAGAAAAAGATTGATGATGTTCCTCCTAAACCCCTTCCTTTTCAAAATAGGGTTGTTCAAACCAAGAATATGGATGAATAAGAAATGCAAAAAGAGTTTTTGGAAACATTAAAGCATGTGGAGATCAAAATTCCTATACTTGAAGCCATTAAGAAAATCCCAAGGTATGCCAAATTCTTAAAAGAACTCTACACCAATAGAAGAGGGATCAAGGGAAATGAGAGGATCATCCTTGGAAGAAATGTCTCAGCACTCATTACACCAACTCTAGCTATGCCAGCAATGATCAAGGATCCTGGGACATTCACCATCCCATGTACCATAGGGGAGTTTCACTTCTCTGATGATCTTTGTGATTTAGGAGCTTCAATAAATGTGATGCCTCACTCTTTATTCTCTTCTTTACAGGTTGGTGAGTTGAAGCCGACAAGAGTAGTAGTGCAGTTGGAGAATAGAGCTACGGAATATCCAGCGGGAGTTCTTGAGGATGTAATTGTCCTGGTAAGAGACATGATCTTTCCATCGGATTTCTAGGTTCTTAACATGAAGGATGATCAGGTAAGTTCTCATGCCTCCATTATCTTAGGTAGTCCCTTCCTCAAAACTGAAAAAACTATCATAAATATCAATGAGGGTACACTTTCCATGGAATTTGGAGATGAAGTTGTGATATTTAATGTTGTGGATTCCATGAAGTACCCCTCAGAGGGCCATTCTGCTTTTTTTATCTCCCATTTTGAACCACCAAGTAAAAACACCATGGGATTGGATTGTCCTATTCTTAGGGAGATTATGAGTATTGGTTCTAGTTTGATGTCTAAGAGTAATTCTACACCAATTTTTAAGGAACAAGACTCTCTATGATTTGATTTTGAAATGGAATCATATTCTGATTTTGATCATGTGAACTCTGATTATGACATGGCTATTGAGTATGCTGATGGATTTGGTGCTTTATTCTCCGATTGTGATGATTTTTATTCTGATACTGATGTTCATTGTACAGATATGTCTGTTGCATCAATTTCTCCATCCATACATCACCCCCCTACATTGGAACTCAAGCCTTTGACCCCAAATCTTAAATATGCATACTTGCTGAGTGGTGATAGATTACCTGTTATCATTTCTAACAATCTCTCTTTTGAACATGAAGAAAAACTTTTTAATCTATTGATAGATAATATTAGGGAAATTGGTTGGACATTGGCAGACATATCAGGTATTAGCCCCTCCATTTGCATGCATAGGATTCTCTTGGAAGATGGGGCTAAACCGGTGAGGCAACCACAAAGGAGACTCAATCCAACACTTTTGGAGGTTATTAAAAAAGAAGTTGCAAAATTTCTCAAGGAATGTATAATCTATCCTATTTCAGATTCTCAGTGGGTATGTCCAATTCAGGTTGTGCCTAAGAAAACTGGTTTTACAATTTTAAAAAATGAAAATGATGAGTTAGTTTCTGTGAGAGTTCAAAACAGTTGGTGAGTGTGTATTGATTATAGGAAACTAAATCAATACACTCGTAAGGACCATTTCCCACTTCCATTCATAGACCAGATGCTTTAGAGACTTGAAGGTAGGTTGCATTATTGCTTCTTGGATGGTTTCTCTGGATATTTTCAGGTTCCCATTGTAGCAGAGGACTAGGAGAAGACGACATTCACCTACCCATTCGGTACCTTTGCTTACAGAAGGATTCCATTTGGACTTTGCAATGCCCCAGGTACCTTCCAGAGATGCATGGTGAGTATTTTCTCATATTTAATTGATACCTACATGGAGGTATTTATGGATGATTTTACAGTTTATGGATCCTCATTTGATGAATGTCTCTCTATTTTGGGTGATGTGTTACATCATTGTATTGAGAAGAATCTAGTCTTAAATTTTGAAAAATGTCATTTCATGGTCGAAAATGGAATTTTATTAGGTCATATAGTCTCACAATGTGGCATTGAAGTTGATAAATCAAAGGTATACATTATTTTATCCCTCTCATATCCTACATGTGTGTGTGAGGTTCGATCATTCCTTGGACATGCTAGATTTTATTGACACTTCATCAGAGATTTTAGTAAGATCTCTCTACCCTTATCTCAATTGCATCAAAAAGATATTGACTTCAATTTTGATGATTCGTGCAGGGTATCATTTGATGATATAAATAAGTGTTTTACCACTCCGCCAATCATACAGCCCCAACTGTGGGAGATTCCTTTTGAGCTTATAAGGGTTGCCTCCAACTTCGCGGTTGGAGATGTATTATCTCAGAGGGTGGAGGGATGTTCAAATGTGATCGCATATGCATCGAGGACACTAGATTCACCCTAATCAAATTACACAACCACAGAAAAGGAGTTTCTTGCTATCATATTTTCTTTAGATAAATTCTGTTCATATTTATTGGGCTCTAAATTAATTGTTTTTTCTGACCATGCAGCTTTGAGGTACCTCCTGAAGAAGCTAGATGCAAAGCCATGACTTATCCGTTGGATGCTCCTTCTTCAAGAGTTTGACATAAAGATAAAGGAAAAAAAGGGGTCAGAAAATTTGGTGGAAGACCACATGAGTAAGCTTACTCACACACTAGAGGATGGCACCTTGGACCAGGTACCAATTTGGGACACTTTTCCCGATGAACATCTTTATTCCATCTTAGGTACGCATCCTTGGTATGCTGATTTAGTGAACTACCATGTTGCCTCTGAAATCCCTACAAATTTAAAGAATCATCAAGTCCAAAAATTAAAAAGTGAGTCTAGGTTTTATGTGTGGGATGATCCTTACCTCTGGAGCATGTGTAGTGGCCAAGTTATTAGGAGGTGTATTCCTGATCATGAGTTTGAGTCTGTTTTGAAATTTTTTCATACACTTGCATGTGGTGGACACTTTGGACCCCAATGGACAGCTAGGAATGTTTTGGACTCTGGATTATATTGGCCTAGTTTATTCCATGATGCCCATGTGTTTTGTATGTCATGCTCTCGTTGCCAACACACTGGGAAGATTTCTAGGAGACATCACATGCCCCAACAACCCATACTATTCTGTGAGATTTTTGATGTGTGGGGTATTGATTTTATGGGTCCTTTTCCTAGTTCATTTGGATTTTTGTATATTTTCTTTGCTGTTGATTACGTGAGTAAATGGGTGGAGGCAAAGGCCACCGGGATTGACGATTCTCATATTGTTGTGGACTTTGTCAAAGCACAAATTTTTTGCAGGTTTGGAGTACCAAACGCCATCATCAGTGACCAAGGGACACACTTTTTCAATCGGAATTTTGCTTCCCTCCTTCGAAAGTTTGGGGTGACACACAAAACATCAACACCATACCACCCCCAAACAAATGGCCAGGCTGAGGTTTCATATCGTGAGTTGAAACTAATATTGGAGAAAACAGTGCAGCCAAATAGGAAGGATTGGAGAAAGTGCTTGGATGATGCATTGTGGGCTTATAGAACAGTATACAAGACACCCATTAGTATGTGCCCATTTTTGATTGTTTTTGGGAAAGTGTGTCATCTCCCCGTGGAAGTTGAGCATTGGGATTATTGGGCTATAAAGAAATGCCACATGGATTTGGCCCAAGATGGAATCCAAAAGAAGCTGTAAATTCAAGCGCTTGAGGAGATTAGATTGTCTTCATTTGTGAACTCAAGGCTCTATAAGGAAAAATAAAATGCATCTCATGATATAATGATCCAACAAAAGGAGTTTCATGTTGGAGAGAAAGTCCTTCTCTACAGTTCATGACTAAAGATGATGCCTGGTAAGTTGCATTCCAGATGGTTAGGTCCTTATATTGTGTCTAATGTTTTTCCTTATGGTGTAGTGGAGATCACACAAGAGGAAACCAGAAGGATCTTTACAGTCAATGGGAAACGTTTGAAGAGATACATCGAGGGACTTCCTACTGATTCAGTGGATTTTATCACATTGCATGACCCCATCATCACTTGAGCACATCAGGCTATTCCTAACCCTTTCACTTTTATATTGTTTGTCCTATTAAAAAATTCTTTATTTCATGTGTAGATATAATCTCATGGGTTCACATTGAAGACAATTCAATATTTTAAGTTTGGGGGAGGGAAACTTTTAGTTTAGTAATTTCAATTGTTTTCCTGTTTAAAAAAACAAAAAAATGTCTGTTTTTCAAATTTTGTGTGTTTATTTTTCAATTTTCTTTGGGTTTTTGAAATTTTTGAGTTTAAATGATTCTCATCACAATTTCGAAATGCATATCAATGAGTGAAAAAAATTATCCCAATAAACTAAGCTTAAATGAATGCTGAAATGACTTTGTTTCAAGTTCAAATATTTAGTAATTTCATGAAAAGTACACTAAATTTTGAATCCCATGCCACATCTCACTGTCTTTATATTTGAAATCACTTTCCTGTGAGGCTTCTGAGCCATTATTTTCATATTCATTACATTCAACTCACTTCTTGAGAGAACCAAATCATGCTTGATTTAACTAGAATTTGATCTATTCCTGTCAAAACATGAGGTTTTGAGGTACTTATGTTTAAATGATTGAGGCATTTGTTTGGAATGAAAGCCCCTATTTCAAAGAATACTTTTTTTATAATGGCCTGCCTTGAATATTTAATCCTTGTATCACTTAGAATCCAGGAACATCATGTTAGGTTAGCCACATTACAAGCCAATATTCCCTATCCAACCAAATCTTGAAGTGAAATTGCATAATCAAGTTGAGCTTAAGTGTGGGGGAATCTATCTTGTGTTGTGCCACCACATTCTATGATACTTTGGGTGGAAAATTAAATTCTGAAGAGATTTGTTTTTTACTGAAGAAATTCATTATATTGAAAGTTGTGCCCTTTCTAGAGATTTCATGACAAGTGAAGTTGTGCCTCTTCTGGAGCTTCTAATTGAGGTGGAAAGTTGTGCCCATCTGGAGCTTTCAAGAAAATCATGTTTGAGAAGATTGACATTTTTGATGATGAAATGATGAATGGTGTAAAATTTTCATGACTTTTCATGATGATGGAGCTGAATTGATACTATGGGGATTAATGAGGAGACCATATTTAAGTGAAAATTATATTAATGCAATTTTTCTTCAAAAAGAGTCAAGCCCTCCTTATTCAGCCTCATAATTTTTAACATCTAAATACTACCAACCGAAAGCCACAGAACAACCCTGAAAAGTCCTCATTATAAACATATTTCCTTGACTCAAATCAGGTAGTGATGTAGGAATTTATCAAGCCTATGGTGACCCTTGTATGAGTTTGGATGAGAAAGACATTGCAAAAAAATTGACATTTGTGTGATAAGAGAAAATTCAAGAGAGGTAAGTGTCTTGTGCATGGGAGGATAAATAAAGTGGAAATATATTGAATGATATAAATGAAGATAATAAAATAATGTTTTTTTATGAGGCATGATTTTTTTTTTCTTGGTGTGTAATTGTTCGATCTCAAGGATATGTGTTTTAAAATTGGTTTTGTTTTGATATCGATGTTTACTTGATATGAGGTTTTTCTCAGGAGTGCAAAAGGGTAAGTGTGGGGGAGTTGATAAAACACTATTTTATTGAATATTATATTGATAATAAATGATATAATTTCCCACATTGTGTTAAATATGTTTAATTAGAAATTATTTGGGATTAGATTATTCATTTGAATATTTTGATGAAAATTCCAGTTTTACCCTTTATAGTTCACTGTAGTATTTCGAAGATACATATTTTTATATTTTTTATTTGAATTTCAAATTTGGTAAAAGTGTTACTAACTGAAATATTTACTACCTTTATTCAAGACACTAGAGCTAAAGAGTGCATTTGGTTGTTGGAAATGGGCCATGAAGTCAAAGTTGGGCTGGACTCTCCAGAATGGAGAAGCTTATGTATTTCGGCCATAAATCCTTTATATTGGCCTGGATGAATTCGAACTTTGGATAGGAGATATAGAAGCCATATACGCACATTTTATCCTTCTGGAAGGCCGGATAATTCACGCTTTTGGGTGGTCAAATAGGCATTTCAAGTGGGCATAAAATATTTTTCCAAGATTCCCCATTCACACTTGAAACCACTTTGAACCTAGCCTCCCCACCACTCTATAAATTGGTGTGTTTATCATTTGGTGGGGTTGGGACGTGGTTTGGAAAGTTGAGGGCAGAGTAGAAGTGGATCCACTCCAATTATCCAACCATTTCAATAAGGGTATCTCTTGAATCAAGGATCCCTTCAACGAAGCCTTCTTCTTCTCCTTCATGTTGTAATGATTTTGTTTGTGTAATAAACTTATTTGTTATTCTTTTATTTATTCTCTTTTCTTCTGTTTTGTTTAAATTTATTCTTCTCATAATCTTTCTCTTTTGTCTAGAATTCTTGAGTAGAAGCTTCATTGGGTTATACCCATTATAAACCTTTGCACATGCAAAACGCTTCTATGATGATTACGCCACCCATGGAAGAGTAGTCTTTTAGTAATCGATCTATCTTCTACCCTCTTCATTTAATTATTTTGAATAATTGAGCTACTGAAATTCATATAATATGATCTATGAATTGTGTTTTTAAATTACAAGAAACTAAGAAATCAATTGAACAATTAACACAAAAACACGCGAGGTCGGGATTTTGTGTAAATTGTGAGGGCCTAATCTTAATCAGTAATACAAGACCACACGGGATAAATTTTCTGAGTTCAAATATAATATCTAAACACAATTCATCTTCATTTCCATAATGGATATGTGATCTAATTAACCACTGACCTTAATCTATCCTTAGAACAACAATCAAAGCAGGGTGCTCCGATTGCGTGTTCCGAAGCTAGCCTAGGGTTTAAGTAATTTAATCTTTGTTGTTTAAGTTACTCTCATAGGGTTAGAGGGATAAAAAATTAGGGGATCATAATTAAGTGGATAGTTATTTAAATTATAATGATTAATAAGTGAATTAAGAGGTAGAGTTAGATCGATAATGTCTTTTAAAATATTTTCTAAAAAACATCTTTTTGTTGTGTCATTTTAATCGAACTTAATTTCAAAACTAAAAACAAAAAAATATACAATCTTCTTCCAGCAAACTTCTTCTAGATTCATAAACTATAACCAAACCCCATACTTTCAAATATTGTTTTTATTCTCTTTTATTTTATTTTTAGAATACCTTTAAAAAGTTGTTTTAAATCTACTTCCTCCTTTGAGAGACGACCTTGGTCAGCCACTATACTGCACCTTAGTACCCCAAAATCACAATAATCATTTGAGGGCGCCCACGAAAGTGCTCTTTCAATGCCCTAGGCTCATTGCTGAGAAAGAGGATGGTTCACTTTAGGTTTGTGTAACTATCAGATGTTAAACTGGGTAATGGTTATGAAAAAATATCATTATCCTCATGTGGATTATTTGTTAAATCCTTTTAAGTAGAAAAGTGATTTTCATATATCAATATTCAGTCAGGATATCATCATCTTAGAGTCCAAGATTATGATATAAAAAAGATGGAGTTTAGAAGATGGTGTAACGATTATAAATATCTCATGACACCTTTCAGTCTGACTAAAGAACCTGCAGTTTTATTAGCCCTAACTAATCAGATATTCCACTAATATCTTCACTATTTTTTGGTAGTGTTTGTGGATGACATTTTATTTCATTAAATTTTTTAGTGTGAGCATGAGCACCAAATTAGTTTGGTTCTTGGGATTCTATAAAATGACCAATTATATAGAAACATTTCAAAATACAGTTTATGGATTCAAGAATTGGTGTTCATAGGGAGAAAAATTTCTAAGCATGGATTATCATTTGATCCAGAGAATGTAAAATCTATTTTGTCATGGAAGTAACAACAAAATGTATTTGATATACGAATATTCCTTGGTCTTTATAGATATTATCATCGATTTTTCAATGGTTTTTCTAATATTTCCTCAGCTTTTATTTCTCTTAACAAGAAAGTGGAGAAATTATCATGGGATTAAAACTATAAGTCTCCCATTGATGAAAATAATCATCTTTTGACATTGGTATCTGTTTTGATCTTACTTGTGTCTAGTATGGGGTATTATGTGTTTTGTGAAGAATCTGGTTCTATTTTGGGATGTGTGATGATGTAGGATGATCAGGTGGTATATTAAGGCTCTCTCCATCTCTGGCCTCATGAGAATAACTAACCAAATCATGATTTAGAAAATGCTGCGGTGATTCATGTTTTTATGTGTTGGCGGAAATATCTATTTAGGGAGAATTTAATAGTTTTTCCTGATCATAAGAGTCTAAGATATATATTTTCCAGAAGTAAATGAATCTTATACATAGAATATGGGTATAATACCTTCATATGATTGACTTCAACATCACCTACACTACAAGGAATTGGAATGTGGTTGTATATGCCTTAAGCCAGAAGGTACAATCACATGTTATTATAGAATCATAGGCATAGTGGAATAAAATGGGGGTTTTCAATCAGTATCATTTGTACAATAAGGAGGATTTATTAGGAATGGTTCTGACCATTTTTCAGGTGTCATCATCTCTCCTGGAGTCTATATTGCAATGTCAACAACAATATTAGGAGTTTCAGAAGATTTGGGAAAACCTTATGGTGCAGAGATTGTTCATGTTTGGTCTCTTTATTTAGATGGAATACTTAACATTGGGAAATGAGCTATCATCGCAGTACCCGTGAGATGTTTTTTCTTGTTTTATTTTAACAGATCTTCATGGTTTGTTCATAAAGGGGCTGCCAAGATGTATTATGACATGAGAAGAAAATTATGGTTGCTATCTATAAAGTGTGGCATTGCAGATTATGTGTCCCATTATTACACCTATTAATGAATAATGGTAGAGCACATGAATCTTTTTGGTATGATTAATCCTCTTCAATTGCTGGTTTGGATGTTTGATGTGGTGTCAGTAGATTTATTTGAAGGGTTTCCACTGACACCCTAAGGGAAAAATACTATATGGCTGGTTGTTGATCATTTGAGGAAGGTTGATCATTTAATTCTGATCAAAGACACCACTAATGTTGATGATATGGTAATGAAATATATGTTAGATATCATTATGTTAAATGGGTGTTCTTTTTTCAATGTTTCAGATAGGGATCCTAGGTTTACCTCAAGATTTTATAGGAGTCTTTAAAAAGAAATGACGGCTCATGTCATGTTGAGAATAGATTACCATTTTAAAAACAAATGGCCAGATGGAGCATGTAATTCAGATCTGAGAGGATATTCTTTGTGAATACATCTTGTATTTTTGTGGATAATGGGATAGCCATCTAGGACTTGTTGAGTTTGTTTACAACAACATTTACTAGTCATCGATCTAAATGGATCCTTTTGAGCTGTTATATGTTTGCCAGTGAAAATAACCTATTTCATGGGAAAATGTGGTCGATGTAGCTTCTGTTTTACCAAGTATTGTTCAAGAGATGTCACCAACGATTATAGAGGTGTGATGATGTTTGGGTACAACCCAATATAGAAAGAAATAATATGCAGTTCAGTGACAACATCCTTTGGATTTTTCTGTTAGTGACTTGGTGTTCTTGAATGTTTCTCCTCGATTGGGTCAATATCAACTTGGAAACCCTATATAGTTGAATTCAACATATATTGGACTATTTGAGATGAATAAACAACTTGGTAAAATTTGTTATAAGTTAGCATTGCCAATTTAATTGACCATAATTCATGATGTCTTCCATATATCTTAGCATAAGATGTATCACCCTGATTCCACTCTCATTTTGAGTCGGGAAGAAATTCTGTTAGATCCATATGATTCTGTTTTGGTGGAACTAGTTGATATCATTGAAACTCAAGAGAAACCCTTTCATGGCATGTAGATTTTGTTAGTTAGTAGACAATGGCATAAAGGATCATATTCTCATGAGACTTGGTAAAGCAAGTAATTGATGTGGGATTACTGGCCTCATATTTTTCCTGCGAGTACATATTCCACATGACTTATTGGTGATGATAGTTCTTATGGTGGGGATATGGTAACATCTAGTTACCTTGATCGGTTATGGTTTCCCTTTTTCTATGTTTCCTTCTGGTTTTACAATCTGCAGATGCGATATTATGGAGCAACTGTTGGTTTCTGAATAGGCACACATCATGTACCTAAGTAACACGTTGTATACTGAGTGATAGATACACTTCAAGAATGGTTATATCATGTTGCGAACTAGTACACATCGTGTGAATGAGGTACACATTATTTAGGGATTAAATATTGGATTTTTAACTCAAGGTGATTATTTTATTAGCGTAATTATCTAGCATGGCCTACAGGTTGTGGCCATGGGGTACACATCGTGACCTGGCCCACTCCCTAGTTATAATCATGTGTTTGAGAGTTTTTCTTGGTCCATTTCTCTCTTAACATCATGGCTCCCAACCTGAGGTAGTTCTGCTGCATTTTTAAGAGAATCGTCGTCTTCCGGATTGATCCGATCAATAATGGATCTGCATTGTGTTTGTGGTGCATCTCATTGAGTTTGCGGTGCATCTCATCGAGTATGTTTTCTTTCCATTTCTTCCTTGATTATGATAACGATATCACCCTAGACTTGAGTTATTTGATATACTGATCCATGTTGGTTGATCAATGTCATTTTCAAATAGATCTATTACGAGATCTTGTTCTGGAGGCCTTTTTTCTTTCGTTGGTTATGGTGCGGTTGGTGTTCTTCTTTGAGTTATATAGGTTTCCTCTCTTATGCTATCTATTTTGTTTATATTTTAATTAATCATGTCATAGATATGATTCTAGGGTCTTTGTTGGTATTTTTGGGTTTTTTTTCTTGAATTTGTATTCCGTTGCGGGAGTGTGTGACCCAAAATTTGAGGTAGGTTGTTCCGTCTCAAGCCTATGATAATGAAACTACTTTTTTTACATTGTAAATTTCTATATAAATTGATTTAGGAAATTTGAATGATTATTTAGTGTGTTGAAAAAGGGGGTTTGTAATAAAAATGGTTGTCCTGGCTTTTGATAATTGGATAATAAATTTTATTGAATGGTTTTCAAGGCATTGAAATGGGTTTGTGAAAAAGAGATCATGGGTTACCGTGGGTACATAGGTGGAAGGTTTAGCATTATTCCATCATCCATTGATTTGTAATTATCACTGAGGTTTGTCTTGGGGATTTCTTTTTTTTCATAATCCCATTGTTCTAAGGAATTGATATTGACATTTTGAGGGGTTTATTTATAGGGTATTCCTATGATTCGTAGGCCCATTGTACCCGGATCAATTTTTATGCACATGATTCTTATGGTTTGAGTATTTTTCTTCCTAGACCTGTATTATTCTATGGTGTGTGACAGTTGTGAATCCATTTTGTAATGCTTGGATTTCTTAGTCAACCTTGATATGAATGTTTATTCTTGTTGAAAAAAAAATTATGGAAAATATTCTTTGAAACTGTTATACCTTCTTTTTTAGAACTATATAATTTGGAAATGTTTACTATGTTTTCAATAAAACTTATTTTTTTTCTTATAAATCCATGTATTATTTTAAAAATTGGAATACAATATTTTTTTATTCAATGTCTTGTTCTGGAACACATTGGTGGGATCCTACTGAGCATGTTAGCTCACACCCAGTGTACTGCTTCAGTGCTGCATAGTCCTTTGCTTGTCTTCTAGTGCATGGAACGACATGGTGATACAGTGAAGCAGCAAGGTTCATGTTAGCTGGTATGGGTAGATGATGGTGTTATGGTTCATGTTCGTACATGACAACATGAGAGTAGATGTGGGTTTTTAAACCATTGCAGTCGAACACTTATTTTTGTGTTATTAGCTACTGTTACCATTTTTTTCCCTTTTTTAGTTTATTTTTGGCATATATATTTTTTTAAACATCTGATGTTCCATTAATTCCGAGTATATTTATTTTATGTGGTTATTCAGGTTGGGTGATATTGTTCTCTTGGATTTTTTGTATGATGATCGATTACTTTTCGAAAGGTTGAGAGGGTCGATAACGCCTTTCAGGTATGTGACAGATCAGGTTGGGAGCCAATTTGAGGGTATCCTGGACTGGTTCGTTACATAAAACCCCTCACTTGGTCAATGTTTTTTGTTGAAACCACATATTTAATAAACCTATGTCGGAGATTTATGACGCGATGAGGAACAATAATTCTATTTCAATTTTATCAATGTAAATATTATTTAATGAAATTTTAATTTTAATGACGTATAATGTCATTCATAGTTATTTTTATAAAATATTTATCTCTAAATAAGTTTTTTCTTCAATATCTTATGTTACATGGTACAACATGTTTAGAAAAAGCATGTAACATTATTAAAATTTTCATATACTTCATATCTTCTAGATGTTTGATAGATTGTTATAAATACTGATAACCAAATTAATAAAAATATATAGACTATATATTGATCATATCGACTCATTAGTTATCAAATTATTAAGAATATTAAATAAAAATTGAATAATAAAATCATTTTTTTCAGAAAAATGTTATTTTTATGTGAGAAATGTAATTTGATAATAATAAATTAAATTAATCACCACTAGAAAGTGATTATATTAAAATATAGATAAAGTTTACTTGGTAGATGTTTTTTAAAATAAAGTAATTATTTTTGTGCATAGGATAATAATTAATCCAATTTTATGCTTAAAATTTAATTTCTCTAAAAAAATTGTGTTGTGAAAATTTTCAAAGCTGAGTTAAAGTTAATTTAATTAATTTATATTTAATCAATTAAATAAAATTATATATATATATATATATATAAATTAGGAATAATGATTTTATAATTTAGAAGATAGACCCTAATTCATTTTTTATTACATTAATAGTAAATACGAAAAAATTTATCATCTTGATAAATGGTAAATAGGGTAAATATAGATTATAAATAAGTGACATATCCATAATTTTACAACCAAATTCTTATTAGATGATGGGAATTATACCAATTTCACATTAGGGTTAATTTTTTTTAATTTAATGGAAATATTTCCAAGAAATTGAATTATATATTACTTAAATAAAAAAAATTCAATGTATCACTCTATTACATTTAAATAAATATTATACATTTTTATAAGTACAAAAACCAATAATGAAATAATTTTAATATTTATTTTATACATTACAAAAGTATATTCCAGATGTAAATTGATTTCTAATATTTAGGTATTAAGTAATTACCTGAAATTCTTATATAATAACAAACCAATATTTGTTCAGTTAATAGAAAAAATATATAATTTTGAGAATATTAAAAGAAATTTAATTTTATTATGTTATAGTTTTACACAAAATATATTGTATTAATTGAAATATTAGTGTTATTTTATAAGAGAGTATTCATATTTCAAAAAAATTTATTTTTTTATGTCAACTTAATCTAGTAGTCTAAAAATCAACACGAATGATATTTTAGAAATATTTTTTTAAAAAATATATATAATTCCAATAAATCCTTATATTCGAAAAGTTAGTAATTATATGGTCCAAATTTTTGTTAAATTTCAATTTATGATCTTATTTCAACATTATAAGAAAAAAATTGCAACCCTTTGAAATTGACAAAGATGTTACCATAGGTAAAATAAAAATTGGTTAACTAAGGTTAAATAAAATTAATAATGCTTAGTATTTCCTGAAAATATGTCTAAATTATATTGTTTAGTGTGATAGAAACCATATACTAACATAATTTAAAATACCTTTCTATTTAGTGTCATTTTAATTTTGTATAAATTTAATATAATTTAATCATTTTGGAATTCCCATTAGTTCCCCTAACCTCAATTATAAAATAAAAATTACTCCTTAAATTTGTTAAACTAAATTGTTATTATTATTATAAAAACCCATTATCGTACCTCTTTCACATCAAATGGGATGTTTGAGTATCGCTCAAGTGTACATAGGTCTTACTATCTCAAAATATAGATACTATTCATTTTTTATCACCATATTTTTTTGTTTTTGTATTATGATTGGTTTAATATTTAAATATAATATTTATGTTAAATTTATACTTATACAATTATAAAATCCTATTTTTATTCTTACCATCCATGCCATTGGGAAATGATAACCTCACAAATGATTTTGTGGGGACAATGAACTCCATGAAACAATGCCATTAATTTTAAATTTATACTTTTATTTTATCAAAATAATGATGGATTATGTAAATATATACTATATATATGAGTTAATAATGATCCTTGAAATGAGAATAATTTTTTTCATTCTATTTTTTAATCGATCAAAAAAATGAAAACATTTCTTGTATATGTACAACATACCATAACCGTGTATGGTGTAATAAATTTTTCCCTCTTTAGATTTTATAGAAGAATATAAATAAATCTATAATGAATATATAATAAATTTATATCAGGATTAATATTCTGAATATTATGGATCCAAGATAAATTTACAAGGACCACAACTATTGAACCTGAATACTTATGATAAACCAAAAAGTTGACATCCATAAATAAAATTTTTAATAAGGAATTATTGATAAAATGTGAATTAGATATTTGAAAAATGGATAACCTCTGATATTATAAGAATGAAAAATACATAGGTATAAATGTATAATAAATTTAAATTTACTATATATGATGTTATATTTCTATCAATGGAGATCTCAAGGTACTGATTTTATTTTAAAATCTCATTGCTCATCAGGATTGATTATGAATATGCCTTTAGTGATTAAATATCATGATAATACTCTAAAAAATCCTTGTGAATTTTCTAAATTAATGCTAATTTTTTTAAAATATAGTATTTCCATTCAGTTTCCACAACATAAGTTCTCAAGTGGATAAAATCGATTTTGAAGGAAAATCAATATTATTTATCACTCTAGTAAAAGAAATATCTTCCTCTACATAAATGTTTAATAAAAAAATTTCAAAAATGTTTTTTAATATTCTAATATGTTTTAAGTTCAATCATACACATGTTTTTGTTTTTACAGAATGGTTTTAATATAATCATGTTTCTATTTCTCAAAAGAGATAGTTTTTGAAATTTATGAAAATATTATGAGGGAAGTTTTTTAACCTATACGAAATGAAACAAAATTCCCACCATCATGGGCTTTCAATGTTTTGAAGATTAAATAAGAAGGTCCCATGGTTATTTTATGTCATATTTTTTATAATACTATGAGAATTTTTTATTTTTAATATTTGATTTCAAAATAGAAATTTTATTATCATCTAGAATGTTTTAATTTTCCTTTGATTCATAAATTTAAACAAAAATCATAGTTACATATGCTTTAGTAGGATTATGATCCTTGAAAACCATACTTATTATTTCTTTATTTGATTTATGTTTGTGATGGAATGATGTTTATGAAACTCATTATTTCTCCACAGGTTATGTTACGGTGAAATTATTATAAAATCTATATATTTTTTGGTGTTATTATATCTAGAATTATTTATGATATTATGGAACAAATATTTTTTATTTTCATTAAGTTATAGGTGGGACATATATCTCAATCTATTACTTTGGACAATAATTTCTATCACAACAGATAAATAGGACTAGAATGGGGAGTGAACCCAGTTCAATATAGGACATTTTCCACTATTAGATTATATGGAGTGGACCATGACTACCATTATGGTTTTGGGGTGAACCCATTACACTATGATAGTCTTTTCAATGATCCTTTAGTACTGAAAAAATTATTTTTCAGGTTTATGTGTATAGAAAAATTCTATGGTTTATACAAATGTAATTCACTTATGGTTCTTATTTATGGATTTTTTATGATTCAGGTCTTATAAATGGCCCTTATTTATGACATCACTCAATATTATTATCTATTATATGTAGTTTATTGTTTTAAAATTATATTCTAATGTTTTCATACATTTTTCTCATGTTATGCTTATATGATCATTGATATATCCCTTGTTTACCCTTACAAAGCATCAAAGATCACCAGTTATTATGATTCCATTCCATGGTTATGATGAAATATTATATGTATTATATTTATATGATTAGTGATAGTTAGGAAAATTATAGTGGGAGATGATGTAGAACTATTTTGAACTAATTTTTTATATTTCAATTTTTCCAAAGATGCTTGAGTTATATGATTCTAGCATGGATCAGTATGGTATATATAAATTATTCATCTATTAAGATTAAATATCTTGTTTTAAAATAATGGTTTTATATATTCTATAGTTAAATAATTTACCTCTTTCCATGTAAATTTTTTTAGTGTTCTAGAAAATCATGATAACTTTTTCACAATTTATTGGTATTACCCAACTAATCCTTAAAAACTAGGGATATCTCAGATTATTTTTGGCCAAGTTATTCATTAATAACCATTGTATTAGATGGTTATCTAAAAATTTATTCATAAACATAACAAGTATGAAAAAATGTGAATGTCTACATAAACAAGTCACAAATTATAATCTTATCATATAAATTATCCATCCTTAATGCTTATGATTCATAAATTATTTTCAAGTTCAAACATAAGAATATATTATTTGTAAATGTAATAAAAAAATGCCTTAATAAAATTATTAGGTGGTATCTAATTACTTTATTCAACATGTTCATCAATACTATAGGCGAACCAGAATGTTCTAATTCCATCATTATGAACTAATCGATTTTATATCTCAGAAATAAGTATGTATTTTAAATAAATAATCTATTCAACATCAACAGATGATATATAGAGTTAATAGATACATTTGAAAAGTATTATTCAATTTCATTATGATAAAAAAATTCATCATTCCTTGGGATTGGACACTTATTCCTTGTCCTGATGTTTATAAATATCTATTATCAATGATAGCCACATTGATCTATCACTATCTTTGAATATGAGTACTTGTGAACCCTATGGTGATACAATTATGTGTATGAACCATTTATCAAAAATTTATTATAGATTAAACATTGAATCTCATTGTTATATTAATTCTATCAAATAGAGTCTCCAAGAAATAGTTTTTCTCTATGATTGAATTATATTGACCATTCCATGACACCAGTAAGAGGAAGGACAAAAAATTAATTTGAAAAAATAACTTTATATTAAATTATAATGGATGTTTCGTCAATAATTATTATTTTTATTAAATTTATAATTTATTAATGATATTATTTTTTATTTAGTAGAAACACTGACACCATTGAGGGATATGAAAAAGGGTTTTATAACCATCCTTTCAATTTATAAGAGCCTTGAATTATTTTTTACTAAGTGATATTTTTTAATTTCATGACAGTTTATGGGAGTTCTATATAATGAATCCCAAAACATGGATTGGTAATATATCACAACTAGGTGTTAACATTGATATCTCTCCTTCCATGTATCATTACTATCATTTAATAAGTCCAAAAATCATATAGGATATAAAACAATGTATAGAATATAAATCAAATTAAACCTTATCATTATTAAGTAAATAATAACTATAAACATCATGATATCAATTTATTCCTCAACCTAAATAGGGTTGATGACATTATATTTTGTTTTTTCTCTTATTTAAGGTGGTTAATAGAATATATTATCCATTGGGGCCCTTTTTTGGTTTGCTGAGATGTGTAGAACTGATGTTCATAGTAGATGAATTATTAAACAATGGGTGATATGTTGGTAAGTTCCATCTTTCAATATATTGGCATACATATACATTTATCTTTTATATTCATGGGTTTCATACCATTTTCTCTTATTTTTAGAAAATGTAAACACTTTTATATAAAAATACCAATATATTATCACTCCATATCTCTATCTTGTGGGTGGTTGGATATTGTTTCCTCCATTATCATCAGACTATCCCAATTATAAATATATCCTTTATTTCATATCCCCACTTATAGGAGAATATTTTTAACCTACATTTAAATGTATATAGTATACCAATACAACTTATTATAACTCCCAATAATATTGATAATTAGTTTTTTTAGTGATTTGATTTTACACAACAATGTAGTTTATCTTTTTTATACCAATGTTGATAACCAAATAGGGGGTTTTCCTTGAAATCAACAAACTATTGGCCTTATTTTTTTTGATAGATTGAACTTCCTTTACATTAAGAACTAAAAATTATATTTTTATCTTGAAATAAAGAGTTTGATTTAAGTATTTTTTCTGAAATATCATTATAAATAAATATCACTCCATTGATTCATTTTATCCTTTAACGTAAAATTCATATTCAATACCCAATATTGATTAGCTTCATTATCTATATGATTTGTAGCAAAAATAATTTTTAGTTTCTTTGTACAATAAATAAAAGAAGATATTGTCCATGGAAATGATACATTTTTATATAATTACTAGATCAAAAGTTATAATAATTTTTTTGTGCACAGGAAAATAAATGAAGTGGAGGATAATTTTTTCGTCTTGAGTGATAAGGGATATTTGACATTTTTTAGGTTATTATTCATATACAAGTAAAAGTGGGTTAATATCACCTTGTGATTTTTAACTCAATCTCAGAATGAGTTAGGAATTTCATTCAATCAATCATTTCATTATTCATCCCAAAGCTTATTATATTGGTTTCACATGGATATAATATTATTCTATAATTCTAATGGAATGAATGAAACATATGTTAATAAAATTGGATACATAACTTATTGATGTGTGTAAATAATTTTAAAATTATCAACCAATGGGATCCATATTTTTTGAATAGGTTATATTTTACTATAATTACTCACAAATTAACAAATATTTACTTCTATACCAACTATATAGTCTTATATATTTCAAAGAAAAATTTGATAAGATTTATATAATAAACAAAAAAATTTAAAATATATTGATGGACAGATTATTATCTTGTGAAAATTTGGTTTATACTACATAATATTAATAATAAAATATTTTTTTTAATTCGATCCCTGAAGTCAAGCTATTTGATTTCATGATCTATTTGTTAAAAATAATCACCAAATGACTTAAAAAAATTAAAGAGAAATTTTAAAGGCCTAGAAAGTGGAGGAATAACAGGAAAGGAACATTAAACATGAATCAACAGAGCACATGAATGGGAATAATAATCATCATATTATAATATGAAAATTATTATCATTATAAAAATGAATGAATCATTTGAAAGGGAGATACAATATAGAATATACATAAGAATAAAATATTTTAATATGTTGGTGGAATACCATAAATATGTTGTAAACCAAACTAGCATTGTGATTATGAATTTCATGTGTATAAAAATTAATATTTCATAAATTGTAGGATGATATAGAATCATGTTTATTTATTATGGAGGAAAAATCATTTGATATGTAGCATTAAAAAAATTTCTATAGGAATATATAATTTTTATCATAATCTTCACATCATAAAATGTACATAACACAGTATAGTAAATGGAAACATATTATAATAATGACTAAGAAATAAATAAATAATAAAATAATGAGTTTCATTCTAATTTTATTAAGAACATGTAAATTAATGACCTAGTTTATTCATAAATTAATTCGGCAGAAATTTTATTTTGGAATTAAGTATTGTAATAAAATTACATTGGTCATTGAGAGAATAATAACAACTAAAAAAGAATAAATATAGTGTTTTTAAAATAAAGGATTTTTCAAAAATCATATTATCCTCCTTTTAAATCATACCTTTGAAGTTGAAGAATTCATATCCTATGGAAAAAAATCAAGTAATGAAAAAGGAAATTTTTATTATAGTTTATATGGATCATTAGATGTTATAAAATAATATGACCTCCTGAACGATGTAAATACGGTCAAAATTACCCTTCCCATAGTCCATTGATTTTTCTTAATGATTATTCCACATATATGAAAAAATATTCCTTATTAAAATATAGCCCCCAAATTTAATTATATTCATTTTTGAGTCTAATAACCAATTACAATAATTGTAAGTTATTTTCTATGATTATTAGTTATTGGAGAAATCAGGTTTTGTTATGTTTTATTTTATGTTGTATCAAATTACATTAATTATATTATATTTATCTAAATACATATAAACGATAGTGAATATAATTTAAAAATATTTATAATTTAATTAGTAATTTTATGGTGATATAAATTAATTTTTCTATCCGTACATGAATTTATTGGTAAGTAAATACTTGAAATTATACTTGTATGATGGTAATTGACTATTAATGCTATATTGTAATAATAGAGGAATATATAAATATAATATTTACATATAGAGTAAGATAATATTTTAAAATATATTAATATATCTATTATCATGTTAATATAATATTTAATTAATTTTTTGTTTTTCAATTTTATAACATATAAGGATTGATTAATATAATAGGAAAATGAATGAAAATGAATAAATGATCCTTACCTCCTTCTTGATGTTGTTCTTTTTCTATGACCAATAATTCCATAATGAATTTCAATTGCATGACCTAATAATTTCAAGATGGTTATAAACAGATTTATGAAGATTTAATTGGGTAGATAATAATTATTGGGTAGTGGATGAGAAAATTTTTTCAAATGGAAGGTAAAGAGGGTATTTATACCAGATAGGCAATGAAATTTTGGGTTAAAATATTATATAAATTAGTATGGTCAAATCTATCATTTAAATAATGTTATTTTTATCATTATGAATAATATTTTACATAATTTTTATGGATGTTTACATATTTTCAATGTGTGAATGACCCATGTTATTTTTGAGCTAATAGCTACATATTTGCTTTAGGAAATTGATCTTGAAGTATTTTACCAGTGATAATTACTACGAATATTAGATGAAATAATAGGTTTTAGGGATCAACATTAGTTTTATGGATGGGTTATTACAATTTTTGGGACATTGTTAAATTTCTAATACATATTTCTAAATCCATCCCATGTCTTGTGATGTGAAAAATTACCATCATTCAAAAAATATATTGTCAAAATGTGTCTCGGTGATCATTTTTTTGTTATAGGTTCTCCACTACTTGGATTATATTAATATATTATATATTTTCCATTTTTATTTTATAAGTTAGTTATGTTGTTTACTAAATCCACTTAGTTGAGAAAT
This sequence comes from Viscum album, assembly GCA_963277665.1. Classification (NCBI taxonomy): domain Eukaryota; kingdom Viridiplantae; phylum Streptophyta; class Magnoliopsida; order Santalales; family Viscaceae; genus Viscum; species Viscum album. Next base: position 555,535,383 of record OY728126.1, on the reverse strand, counting down.
ATTGTGTTTATCACAATCTATGGTGGGGGTAGGTGACTATAGTTTTAGGATTGATCATATAAGTAGGAATTAATATATACCCCTATATTGGGAATTATAATCAATATAATTTGTTTCCTAATAATTTAATAAATCATTCCTTTTATGGATATCTTATATATACCATTAGGGTTCTTTGTAAGGTCATGTATCCATGACTACATGAGTGGCCCTTTCTAGTTATTTTCATATGATATATTTATTATTCTGAATGTTTTGAATTATTTGATGTATGAATCATATTGTGTGAGATCATCAAGAAATATTTTAATATGAGAAAAGGGGTTTGAAAACAAATATGACCTATCATAAAGGGGCTTCAAAGGGAATATGAAATAATTAAAGCTTGTGTTTTTAGATTTTGGATTTGATCATAAAAAAATTCCAAGGTATCATGAATAATTTGAATCATAGAATATTCTTCTCAAATTAAATATTGTAATGGTCGTCTATAAGGACCATTTATAGACACCTTACATTGAGTTTGAGAAAACCATATTGATTTCTTCTTGTGTATTTTAGTATCAATAACCTAGGTTGTTTCCTAAGAGTAGTTACATTAATCTCGGTGTTGATAGTTTGAAAAAAATAATACGGTTTTACATTTAAAATAATTAAATCAATGAAATAATGGAATAATAATCAGATTTAGAGACATGATATCATGTCATATTTGGATTCTTAATTGTATTTCTGTCATGGCATTCAAAAATTGACTTTTTCAAGTCAATTAATAAATGAGAGGTTCTAATATCGTTTCCGTGTAACCACTTGATCAAATAATAATGGTTGAAATATCATAATATATTCTTTTCTTTTTTCTAGAACCATCCAATTCATTAATGATACAACGAGTCCCTACCAGTTCACATTGGGAATTACCAATCAGGAATTATGGTTACTAAAAAATGTATAACCTTTTAAAATTCCCCAATTTTTTTCAATAAATATACACTCACTACAAAGAATCATATTTTTATATTAATTTTATCTAAATCCAAATATAGGGAGATGATGGATCCTTAAAAAATATCAGAGTATTAATTAAAACACTCTATCCTTCAAGATTGAATCTGAAACTGAATATTGAAATCAATTAGCTATAATTATAGAACTTTTTTCCCATTAAATTATCATATACTCAAAAATCAAAAGATATTATATATGCCTTCAACAATCAGTTATAACATCCACACTCAATTAATAATGAAACTGATATCTGAGGAGAAGATGCAATTTCAAAAATAATGAAATAAATATGAACAAAACAAAAATCTAATAATGTAGGATGATCTTCTCCAACTGAGGCTTTCATGATCCTTGAATATGTTGGTATACCCCATGCATAGAAAATTATCCTTAAATTTATAGGAAATTAGTATCTATAAAAACTACTCCAATAATTCCATATCCTCTCTTTCAAATTTATCGTATTTTATTAGAATTTATTATATGTTTTTCCATTTATCTCATATCATTAAATATGAATCCCCATTTGAAAATTACCATTAATTTTTAATTATATTATATAGAATTAAATTATTTAATATCATTTAAAAAATCACACCGTTATTAAGTGTACATTAATTCTCTATTTTAACTTCATCATATGCATGGAAATTACTACTAATTCATCATTTCCAGGTTTAAATATTTTCTCATGGAAATATTCTATTTCCTTTAATGCGTGGGTTATTTAAAATTTATCATGAGATCATTTCATCATGTAAAAGAATCATTGAATTCATGATAAATGGTCATTAATTGGTTACTCCATTATAAAATACTTATTTTTTACTTGTAGATGTCAATTATCCTTCCAAAAACACATCTTATTTTGTTTGAAACATTTAGAATTAATGTTTATAGTATCTTATTTATTTCAATACCTATCATTGATTCAAGAATGTTCATATTTATATCCATAAGATTATCATGTAAAATTTGGGTTTGGTATAATATGTTCAATACGCAGTATTCCAATATATATATTTTCATTTAAATAATTATTAGTTTGACACCCATCTTCAAATGAACTAAATAGAAGGTCAAAATACAATATTAAATTGAAATTAATATCATAAAAATATTAACATCATAACATATAATATATCTATATATGAGACAAAATTAAAAAAATCATTAAATTAGGAAATTGGTATGAACTAATATTATAAAAACATCATATTTAGGAATATCATTTATAAATAAAAATTTTTTATTATTAAATGAAATATATTATGTTAAATTATATATATATAATTATTGATAAATATAATTAGGTAAATTTAACAATATTTTTTAATTTATAACCACCAAATATAGATAGTATGAATTTTTTATTTTCCAGAACTATTAGCCTTATAAGTGAAGAATTTAAATTACTAGTTTTTTCTCCTTTATCACTAATTACAATAATATTTTAAAATTTGTTCGACTAAAATATTTATGAAATAATTTTACACTATAGATATATATTTTTTTAAATAAATCATGATATTAAACCAATTATTATCATTTTTAACATATGTGATGTGTTTTAAAAAATATCATTCCCAATGTATTACATGCTATAATTAAAAAGTTCATTTTATATTCTATAGAAATTTATTTAGATTAAATTGATTCCAAATTTAAAATCAACCCATTTAATTTCAGTTTTAATAGTCCTATTATATTTATTCTTTATAATTAATTATCATAATTAATGTTTTATTATGATTATTTAAATGAAGAAGTTGTGTCCGTAATCATGAAGACAATAAAAATTCATTGAGTTTAAAAAGGAGAAAAATTATATCATTATAAAATAATAAATTTCACATAGTTACCTAACAATGAAATGTATGGAATATTCTATCAGTTTATCATCAAAAAAAACAATTCGTTAAAACTACCTTGTTTCCATGTATTTAATCAAGGATGGCTACATCCCAATTTAAATGGATAATGATAAAGTCAATAGAGGATAGAACATCAATGACTCTTATCAATCATTGAGCTATTCCCAACAAGAGTTGAGTGATGTGTATTCTGATGGAAGGCATGGTTTTTTTGATTCACTCTGTATCAACTATTTTGAACATCCTTTTTTTTCATTGAGAATGGTGTTGATAAAACAAATCATTTCATATTCATGTAAATATGTTATTACATATGGGACCAAAAATAGCATATTATTCTCTCATGATGGTCTCTGACGACACCACCACAATTTTAGGGACATGGATACCATTTTTATGATCCATCCAAATTTATATTAATCTAAGATGTTAATGTAGAAATATAATTTTTTTTTAAAGTACCAAAAGTGTTTTTATTATTTCAAAAAAACCCATATGAACTTTTGGATTACTAATTCATGCATGGAGTTGTGGAAACATGCATTTTTAAGATAGCGAGAAACTATAGAATTGGTGTTCAATCTTTAAATAGTTTCATAAAGGAAAACTTTAATCTACTAGACTATTACAACATTATGATAATACTGGATTAAGTTGATAATCTGTATAGTCTCTACATTAAATTGGTTGACCAATTGTAAAGAGACATAATTACTAGATTAGTTTGAAGACTGCTGTCATGAATATTCTGAAATTTACAAGAATAATAAAACTCAATAACATTATTTTTTACATTTTAACATGCAAGAAATACATACATACCCTCACTAACATAACCTTACTTTGATGCATTACCATTATTAGGCCATACCAAACATTATATTCCATAGAAAGTTTCATTTTCAACAATTATAAAAGGGACAACTTACACTACTTCATTAGACACCCATCCATTTAAATTCAATTGGAAAAATCTGATTATTTTTTCTCTTTTAACCCTATCCATTAAACTTTATCCTTTTTTCATCATGAATATTCCTATTTTTTTCATTTCCAATGATAACTCTATGGAAAATAAATGTTCCCCAACTGGTTATTACTATCCTCTTAGATGTTCATTTTAATTCTCCAATTTCTGACCATATTAATAATTTTTAATAAAATTTAATAAGTATAATATACATATTTTTATTCCATTATAATAATATATCATAAATTTTTCATTCATTCCATTACATCCCAAAAATAAAATTCATTTATTTTTCTTATATGAGGATAACTTCTTTCATGACACAATGCAATTTTTTTTATCCACTAATACTTCAGGATGATATTAGTGATGTGTTTGATGGGTAACTGTTTTATCACTTATGATATTCTCAAATGATAACCCTTAACATTTACATTTTTCTTATCCATTATTTAATGAATGTGATCATTAAATAGACATATGTGTTGAGTATAACCTTGATGAAATATTTACTAAAATCTCTTTAATAGAATATATGAATGGAATTTTTAAAAAATTAATGTACAGATATAAATTTTATAATATTATTATAAATCTGTAATTATTATTATTTGTATACCATCACGCCTTTTATTTCTAGTAAAATGTTTTTGATAGTCACGTGTACATTCAAACTAAAGTCTCAAAAAATTAAAAAAAAATTCATCACTGACCATCATTGATGGTTATATTAATAGATTCATTGGAGATAAATGATATATATTTTATTTTCAATTTTTTAAAATGTTATATTAACATTATATAATATCAGTTTCTTACTCATAAGATCACTATAGAATGAATTTTTTTAGATAGTATAATTCTAACATGAGAATTATTGTAATGGTAATATATTTAATGATAATGTAATAAAATATACTATTAATCACATAAAATATTAATTTATTAAATATTATTTATTTTTTTGAGTAATAACCTTAATATCAAATTTGGTAACAATATATCAAATCCATTTATTATAAAATGTCCACCCTATTTAATCACTATCATTAACTTAAATATTGGTAATTAAAAAAATTCATTGGATGAAAGTTAATTGAAACATCCTTTAATTTCTAATAAAAATTTCTCATTGCATAATTATATTTCTTTGATAGATTGTGTTACATGAAACACTACGTTTAATTGATTTGGGTAACATTATTAAAATTATTTATATTCATTATCAACTCACTATTAGAATTATCCAAATGAATAGTAATAACTAAACTATGAAAAATATATGGCATAAACGTTTATAAAATGGACTCAATAGTTATGAAATTATTATATTTTAAAAATATTTTTCAAATAAAAGTGCAGTTATTTCTAAAAATTAATTGTGAAATGTGTTTTTATAAATAAATAAATTAATTAATAACTTTTTGTGAATTTTTGTAATATAATTTATATGTTATATGATGGTTAAAATGTTTTAAAAATTAAATTAATATTTTTCTAGTAATTAGAAAATAATAAATCCATGTTTATGCTAAAAAGCATATTTTTCTAAAATATAGTGTTTTCTAACATTTTCACTCATATAGTAAATTTTTTTTGATAAACTTATATGTATTAAACTTGATAAAATTATAAGCATATTTAGAATTAAATGATAAAATTTTGGTAAATAGGAACCTTTTCAGGTCAACATGAGTAATAATCTTTTTAAAATTTATCTTCTCATTAATGCGTAAATCAGGTTAATTTAGATTGAAAATAAGTGATATATACATAGGTATTCATCCAAATTATTATTGGATTATTTAAATTTTACCTATTACACATTTGGTCCTAAATTGGGGTTTTTAATTTAAAATTTAATTAAAACGAATATAAATTATTAAAATCATTGAATTCTGTAGAAGGTCACTCTCTTAGTTTCAAATAATCTTTATGTTCTCACATAGAGAGAATGAATACATAGAAATATATAATAATAAAAAATTTGGGTGAAATTAAATTATATTGTTGAAAAAAATTGATTCCTAAATTTTAGATAATATATATTTACAATAAATTCTAAAATATTGACAAAATAATAATTTTGAAATTAATTGGAAAATAAAATAAATCGAATAAAAAATATTGTAAGACAATTTTTTGAATAAATTATGGTTTCAAATTTATTTAAAATAAAAAAATGTCTTATTAATGTTGTTTTGAAATATTCTATAGATAATAAATTTTCCCCTTATGTATTTTAAGCCAAAATAAATGAAGAGTGTAAACATTTACAAAATTGATATTTTTTCAAAACAATATTTTACTAAATTAGTTATAATTTAAAAAATAATTTATATAAGACTAGATGGATATCAAATGGTTTATAGCTTCGTCACATGGTATTTTATTGTCTTATTTGTCTCTTATAATATGTATTAAAACACTTTCATATTGAATCATTTGACACCATAGTCAAAATTAAAATATTTTAACAAAGGATCAATCAAAATTATAATGTTTAAAATTACCGCAAAAAAATTAAATTTTATTCTATAATGTGATCACTGACCTATCCAACCTTGTATTTTAATCACTTTCTATTTTGAGAAATTTTATTGTGAATGAATTTATTATAATGAAATCTTTTGAAAATATCAACTAGTTACCCTCACATAAATTATAAAAGGAAACCCCCACCATATCTTTGTTACCCCACATTGAGCCTTTTGGTTCAACCAATGTCTTAAAATTAATCATATCTACTTCAATACACACATTTTAGAGGTGATGGTAGTCCCAAAAGGACAAACCCTAAAGGCCATTATAGTAGAACTAAAGGAGTCAATTCATAGAATAAGAAATATTCTTAACTGATCACTTTTATTATTTACTCGTTATTAAATTCACTATATATATGTTATATATCATTAAATTTCAAATTAAGTTCCCTTGATTTTTGGAAATTTTATTATGATTTTAAAAAATCTATTATACACTGTCATTCCAGTCAAAGGAGATGTGAAAGCATTTCTCGTGTTTATATAAGGCTTACCATCTCCACATAAAGATATAATTAATTTTTATTCAGCATATTTTATTAGTTTTTATAATGATGAGTTTAGTGATTATACATGATTTTAATGATATAATTATATTTCTAGAAAGATAATTCCATTATACCTTCATATGATCCAATCCATTGGGAAACGAAAATGTTGCCCATACGTATCTGTGGACTACCACCTCCAAAAAGCAATGTCAATCTTTTTTAATTTATATTTTTCATGGGTGATAATAATGATTAATTTTATGAATTTGTATTTAAATAAAATATATAAATTATATATAAATGATATTATAAAGGTGAGTTAATATTTTACTCCTTCTCATTAAATCCTTTAAAAAATTAAAACAATGTTCATGTGTACGTATGGCCTACCGTTTCCATGAAGAGTGCAATTCATTTTACTATCAAAAATTATTTTGGATGAATTACAATAGGTATATTATGAAAATGTATGATATTTGTTTCATTAATTATATTAGGTAGGTGATTTATGAAAGATAAATGTACAAGTACCAGAACAACTGAATTGAAATACTCATGATAAATGAAATAGTTAACACTAAAAAATAAAAAATTAATAAGGAATTTTTTATAATGTGGGGTGTTGAAAAGTTATGAACGGATCATTTATTATATTATTATTATGAAAATTACTCTATTTTATATGTATAGTAAAATTAAATTTACTATAGCAGTGGTTAGTGTACATTTTAAGAAATAAAAAACTATGGTAAGAGTTTTATTTCATAATCACATCAATATACAGTATTGTTTTTATTTAGAACTCTACGGGGGAATATTTTCCATCCATATCAATATTTTGATTAAAAAAATGAAAATTATTGTTTTTAATATTCTAGAATTAACTTTTAATTTCATTTTTACTAATGTTTGAATTTTTAAAAAACCTCTTGAAAAGAATCTTATTATTGTTTTCCAAAGGAGGTACATTGTGACTTTTCCAATAAAAAAATGGATTTAATAATAATTTTAACATATAAAGAATGAATATATTTTCACACAATCCTAAATGGTATTGTAATTGAATCTTCCATTAAAATTTGACAAAAAAAATCATTAAAATTTATTTCCTATATAATTTTTTTGTTTTTTAATATGGGATTACTAAATGAAATGATTGTTTTCCTAAATAATTATTCAATATAATATTTCTAAATAAAATCACATCTAAGATGAAATTATATGATTGTTCTTATATTTTTATGAGAATATGATCTAAGTATAAAATCATTTTTATTTTTCTTCATGGATTCTATTTGTGATGTCATTATGTTTATGAAACACATTTATTTTCCATGTGTTATAATATCATGATATTTTTATGAAACCCATTTCTCTTTCATGGGTTATTATATGATTGAATAATTATGAAACCCATTTCTATTAATGGTTTATTATATGATGAATTATTTATGATCCTGTGGAACACATATGTATGATTATCATCATTTGAAAGGTGAGACCTATTTCATCCACCAATGCATATGGTAATGAATAATAACTCATGACATAAAAAGGGACTGAATGGGATGTGAGGATAGATCTTTAACGGGATTTTTCCAAAATGTATTTCTTTTCATGAAACATTAATGATATGATGGTTCCAGGAATTAACCCACTCCACTATGACAGTCTAAGTATTAAGGCTTTACTATTAAGGAAATGATATTCTATTCTTATGTGTATTTCACAATTCAATGTATTATTCTAACATTATGCTTTTATGTATCATGTTAATTGATTAATTTATTATTATTTTCATATAAAATTCCAATATTTATTCAATGATACATGATTATGATATATTATATCCATGATACAATTTTTTAATCACAAGTTCTTGGTATTATTCTCTTTTCTAACATATTATGTTTATATGATAACTGATATCACCTATTTTACCTATAATGAGCATCTAAGCTCACCCTTTCATTATGTTTCCATTATTTAGGTTAGCAAGAATGGTATAGTGTAAGGTATTTCTAAGAAGGGTTATTGTTATTAATAGAAAAGTGTTATATAATGTAGTTATTTTATAAACCTATTTTTATGTATCCATGATTCAAATGAAACTATACCTCAATGATTTGATTGTGGATCGAGATTATATGAATTGAATATTTTACTATTAATATATAACATTGTATAATCTCTACATGAGTTCTTGATGGATATTCCCTAAGATTTTTAATCACATGAACTTAGGCATGCCTTTCCGTATGCCAGAAGTTAGTAAGTGGGATCAAGGGTCCAATTTGTGACACTGGGAGACCATAACCTCTTTATCATAGAATTAAAATAGTTTAATTAAATAAAAAATAGCCAAAATAATTCAACTATAAAATACACAAAATAAAATGACCAATATCTAATAATGAATCTAGAATAGGTAAAAAATAATAAAACCAAATTAGTAGATAAGTCTTTCTTAATGGGTTACATCGTTCTAATAAAAAAATCATAATGAAACACTAACATATCTAAATTAGGGCTCTATGAAATGTTTTTTTCCCTCATTCATGATCCATATCTAATCCTATCATAAATACCATTTATAGGGCTCTTTCACTTACCCTTTTATATTTACAATAAATCCATTATTTTATAGATTAGAAATATGAGTAGGGTCTCAATATAATTAATTATGTCAAAAACAATGGGGTCTAAATAAATATATAGTATATAATTATATATTATGTTTTATAATGAATAATGTACCAAAAGAAAAGTAAGAAATTCTTCACATTTAACTATTATTTAATTAACCACACTGGCCCCAGATTTCACAGTGACACCCAAACCATTCATACATGCTTCATCCTATTCCAATGTCTAAAACAAAAATTACAAGAACATAAAAAATCATTATTTCATGGGATTTAATTCTTCATCTAATTCCTATTTCATATCTGAAACATTAGAGACTCTATCTAAGAAATGTTATGTTAAGAACATGGAAAAATAGTCTGATTCCAGTATCTTGGGGGATGAAAACATTATATTCGAACCTTATAGGTATTTCAAGTATCATTCCATGTCCCAAACCTCACGGGTGTTTAGAACATCAATACTTGTCCCATTCATTGTAATTCACATGCATAAACTTCAGACATAGATAATCAATCTAGAACCACATGGGTACTTTGAACATCAATCCCTTTCTACATCCCATTTATCAATAAAACACAATTACCACATTTATCACATAAATATCAATTTTCTACATAATTAACCTTATCATGAAGAATACACATCACAGTGAACCATTTTAATTACAAATATAAAAAAATCATTAAGTTTATCCCAAATAATATCTTGTGCGACATCCCCAATAACCATTTTACAAACTTTTAGTCATAGAATTCATTACCCCATAACTGTTCATCCAACCAATCTCTTTAATTCACATTATAAACTTACAGAAATGATTTATATCAATTCTAATAACCCATTATTTTCCTTTACACATTAAATAAATCATTAATTTATTGATATTTGAACACCCCAAGGTTTCCATCCTAATCTATTTCAAATCTCCAATGGTATAAAAATGTTTTTAAGGGTCTCAAAATTACATGGGAAATCAATCCCTCAATTCAAGTTAAATTCAATTATTCAATGTGGAAATTCAATATCACAACCACATAAACATAATACTAATCATTAATTTGGATAAGAATTAATTATACAAACTACCTCATGATGGTTGGTGAATTCTCACCAAACTACAATGCTCAAATTGATGTAAATGGTAAAATTCACAACAGAATAAGAGATATGGTATCAAAACATGGGGCTAAGATAAAACAATAATCCATAATAACCTAGATCTAAACTAATAATAATTTTGGAATATCATCCCTCCCGAATGGAAGACATATAAGAGTGGAGAGGAAGCTAAATGTAGAAGAAATTACCTAATGGATATGTCTTGATTTCTTCTGCTAAATATTCAATTCAAAGAAGAACGTTTTTGAGGTGCCTTTGAATCCTCTCTAGAAGCCTCCAAAATCTAGAGAATTTTTTTATGTTTATCTTATGTGACTATGGATAAAAACGTTTTCTCATAAATTTATTAACCAATTTTTATTTGTTTTATTTTCGACACGCACTATTTCTTATGAGGGAAAGTATTGTTTCCAAACTATTCACCCTAACTATGTACCCCTAATGTATTGGGTGCATGGTTTCTCCAAAGTGGGGATTAGTTTTAAAAATCTTGTGCCAAACATGACTATTAAATCAATTTTAGAATTCATGTTTCGGGGAGGGAGGCCCCATAGTTTTTCTAATATGTGTTCCACCTCTTATGTCTCTAAAACGGGGTGCATAGTTTCTTAGGGAAACCACTTTTTTTTCATGACATTATAAAAAATGTGAAAAACCACATGAGCATCCAAATTTATCCAAATTCACCTAAAAGTCATACAATGAATGCGTCCACCAATGAATTATCAAAATAAAATAAAATAATACTTTATAATGAGTATGAGACACCTCTATAAGAATCAACATCTTATAGTATCCCCACCTTATAATACCTTGTCCTAGAGTTATACAAACTAGAATCCATACCCTTTTTATGTAAAAGGCCCATTACAGTAGGCCACATATATTCCTCCCTCTCCAATTATCCCATGCAAATAAGGGAACACTTCTATAATGCATGGACCGGTCATATATTCTTTCCACCGATAACTAACTCACAATAATCCACAACAAAAATAAGATTCCCTCCAAAGGACGCATCAACATCAACGTCAACATGATCAACATTGAACACATTATAATGGACAAGGTGATGTTTCTGAAGCCGTGAAATATGATAAACATCATTCATAGAAATATACCTATATGGAATAGCTAATCATTATGCCACATGTTTGATCCAATCCACAGTCTAAAATGGTCTAACAAACTTAGGTACCAACATTCCTTCCTATGAATCCTACGGTGACCCAATCTCAGTGAAACCCGAATGAATACATGATATAAAAATATAAAATAATTATTTCGTTGACATAGAACTGTTCAAGTCTTCTATCAACTCTATTATATAAGAATACATTTCTGGATCAACTGGACATATTACGACATCTCCTGCACAAGACTCATCCCCGACAACTTTGAATGACCAACCTCCATTCATCATTAATGTGTTCTGAATGGCCTACTATAAATCTCCTTAAATGGTGTCATATTGATTGTCTCCTTATAACTATTGTTATAATTAAAATTCACCAATATCTAGGTGATTTTCCCAGGATCCTTTAAAACCAAGGATGCATAGTCATAACATATCCTCCAACACCTATATTGTTTTCCCTGACTGCATATCTATCGATGGTCGAATGGTCATACTGAGAAGCACTTGGGTTCCAAAATCCATGTACATTCTTTTATATAAGTTTGTGGTAAATAATGATAACTAGTATGAAACTATTCTCTATAGAATCCAATGAAAATTGAAAATATCATAATCATACATCAGACATACCCGACCAACTATGAATGTCTCTCAGATATGCAAAAAATGGGATTTTATTATTTAATGGTCCAAAAACCCAAATCAAACCATTATATTGAGGCTTCCTCTGAAGAAACACCATAAATTTCATGGTAACATTATCCCACATCCTTTTTAGAATAGGAAGAAGTTGTAACTAACCAATGGGTCATTGATTCTTGACCTTCACCTACTAACTGGTATAGATTCATCTCACAAAAAATTGAATCTCCTTTTTCATGCATGACCACCAAAACTATCAACGTATGTCATTGTACATTATCGTCAATCTAGGATGAACAACCCACTTTGAGGAATGAAACCAATGCATTAGCTCCTCACACATACACATAGTAAGAGAACATTTTTTGAGACATAGATGACATCATACTCATCAACAATATAATTAAAAGGCGACTTCAGATCTTTAAGGATTTACATCAAGGACAAAAAATATGGATCCTCATACATCCTCTCCTTGATCTAGATATAATGTATGGAACCCACTGATACTGATACAAGATTAATCTACTCCTAGACATATTGAACAAAAATATACATCTTATCCAGCTAGGACATTCTCTTATTCAAAGAGCCATACTCATGAATTGCAGGGGTCTGTGTATCCCTGATCAAAGAGTAGGAAACAATATTTCCATTATCGGTCATATAGTCTACTTCAAAATCAGACTAATTAATATACATAATACATATACAATCACAGAGACTAAAATATCCCTTCATAACTATATAGTTATTTTTTTTGGTTCGTATAAAAATAAATCTTTTCAACCACCAGGTAATGTCACTAACACATCAAATAATAAACCCTAACTGTTACCTATAGATCATTTTTAAGGTCATTTATTCCATTTATAATCTACTACCATGATTCATATGCCATGAATTGGTCTCCATGCAACAACATTGATCCATGTATACCTCCATATGCGTCACAAAACATGATATACTCCTCACCTGGGATGGGTATGATCAAAATACATTTGTTAGCCGAATGCTTCTTCAACTCATTGAAATAATTTTCACATGATCCATAACATTTTAACATGACACAATTATTGTTCATTCCTATAAGTGGTCCATAGAAATAGGATAAATTCTCAATGAACCTCAGAAAAAACCAACTAAACTAAGAAATATATGGATATAAAAAACCTTCAATGGATTCTCCTAACAAAAAGTTACCTGAAGATTCTATGGGTTTACTAACGGTCCTCCATTGGTGATAATTTGAGCCAATACATATACATTGTTGATCTAGAATTGGAACATTTATATATTTTCATATAGAATATGTTGTCTTAGTTTACATAGGATGATGCCAAGATGTTTGGAATTATAATCAAGAGTCTTGGATTCCCCCAATATTTCATCCAAAAAACAAAAAAAATACTAATCCTTGTATGGGTGAAATAATGACTTCATCATGCATATAAATACATAAAGAGCATTCGTCTGCCTGAACAGAATCAAAATGAACTGATATAGGCCACAAATGCTTTTGAAAGCTATCCATGGTATATCAGAAGGGATAAAAATAAACTAATGATACCCTAACCTCAATTCAATATTATTGAAAACATAATCTCTTATCAACTTTTATAAGAGATCATTGATATGCATAAGAGGATATTAGTTCATCATTGTCATCTGGTTCAATAGTTGATAATTAACACATAACCTCAATGTATCATATGCATTTTCAGGAATAAAAACAATATAACCCTAAGATGACATACTTGAATGAATAAATCCCATATTTATTAACTATTCTAGATGAATCTTAATATCTTGAATCTATGATTGTGAAATTAATTAAGGTGGAATAGATACTAGTTTTTCTATAATAATGAGCGAAATAGTAATCTCAACAACTCCATCAGGTGGAATCCTAGAGAAGAATATATAAAATACATCCCAAAATATATCCACTATGGGTCGAAATAAATCATGATTTTCACAACATCATCTAATAAAATACATGAAAACTAAGTGGGGATCTCCTCGTATTTTCAAGGAACAATTCCTGCATATACATCCTTGATATCCCATTATCCATGATGAAAATAATCTTTAACCTCTAGATAAATAAAGTCACTCTTCCACAGTAACTATAATTGTTGAATCATTATAGTACCAACCAGTCAATACTGAAAAATCAAGTCAAAAAATGACAATATATATATAATTATCCAAATGAAAATGATAATCACAATCCTTAGGAGAAAAAGTATTTTATAAATTGATTTCTTTCAACCATGCTCCCAACTGTGTCTTGATAATCATAAAACCACCCAAAAACTCCACTTTTATGGTAAAACCATTTCCAAGATATGAAAGTATAAAATAATGGGAGGATTGGGTATGAATTTGTTTTCTCAAGTATAGATGTCATAAGAATAGTACATCTGATAGTGGATGGTCCAACCTCACTATCCTTAAGTACAAGTTGAATTTCATGAAAGTGTCATACCCTTCTACCACATGATATACTCTGTGTCCCCTGAAAAACACTAACATATAAATATGTGAACTCATTACCTGAAGTAATAACGTAATTCACTATGACCACCATGTGTAGTTGACCTCTATCTTCCTGACCAGTACTGGGTAGAAGACCTTTTTCCTGCACTCTGTATTTGTCTAGTTCCTCTATCTCTACCCATGTGTTGTGGTTCCTGAAGTATTGTTGTAGATATACCATTCTACCATAGGTTTATAACTCTACTGGTGGTCAAGGACACAAATTTCAATAGTTACATGGCTTGCCTCACTAATGGAAAAGTACTTGAGTATTTTCTTGAGTAATTAGTCCTTCCCCTACACACCATTCTTTCCAATGATCTAGATAACATTATCATAGTAATGTTTCAATCCCTTGGAATATGTACCACTTGGCCGTCTATTAAAAACCATTATCCCTCCATTGGAAGAGTTCATTAGGTTCCCCTTATAAATGAGTTCATGATTCCACCTCAAGAATATTCATCAGCAAAACAATATTTACATGGTAATTAATATCACATTTTTGAAATCTTGAATCTGTCTCACCATAATTACCTCATCCCCTACCAATTCTAAAAAAAATCCATTCATGTCAATTATGTGACAAAAATTTTCCATCATGGATATGCATCCCTATTTCAACCACATTAACGATGTTTCCCTCTCCTCCATTAGAATTAATGGATACACATGATCTGGTAACTTCTCATACATGTATTACTAAACAATGAACTCCAACTACTCATAGATTAACTGGATATCACACCCATTATTCACTGATATTTTAAATATATTAACATCCAACATGAATCTCTTCTTAGGAGGTGTTCCTAAATGGTTAATAATTTTCTAGACAAACTCAATCCAGAACATCACTACCTCAGGTCCACCCTCTCTGGCGTTAGTCAGGGGGTGTAGCAAGCCATGATTGATTAGATATATTCCACATAGCACACAATGGATATATATCCATGAAATATATATACTTAGAGATGTTCCCATTGATGTTCACCCTTACCCCTTCAATCGGGACTATATAAGCCTATTATCCCAATACTTGATGGTCATTATAGGCAATGTCCTCCTATAGTCCTATGAAAAATCTTCATCATGGAGGAATGCATATATAATTAAAAAACACATATTACAACACCTAAAATATCATTATAACATTTTTATATGATATTTGTTGACATAAAGATATAATAAGGCATCCCCCATATGTTACCACATGGTCAAAATCAAGAATCTATCCCTACCCTCAACAATCCCTTATCTGGGTCACATCCTAAATAGGGTAAATTACATTCAAATTTCAAATTTTATCATTAGATACAAATTAAAAATTTTATATTAGTAAATTTTGGATCATTTACAATTAAAAAGTTGATATTAATCACTTTTTCATTTTAAATCACTCAAACAACGAAATGAACATTAATTTAGACAATACACCAAAAACATGCTATTATGTGCATTCCTAAAATAATGCACATCAAATAAAATCATGACTTATTAAAATGGTGAATATACACAAATCTTTCATAACACACTAGACCATGAGAAAAAACATAAAAAATTAACATTACTCAATAAGTGAATCACTGAGGTAAAATAATATTAAACTATAAAAAACCATTAAGATAAATAACCCCTCATAGGGGTACTTGGTTCCCCCCCCCATACACAAACATGATTCTAAAAATCCAATGTGGGATCTTATAAACACTAGTTGACTCATCATATTCTCTTTTCTACCATTCTGAAATAATAAAACTAATAAAAATAAAACAGGTGAAATGATAGCTTTATTTGAATGAACTATGTAACATCCCATCAGGAGGGGACACTTATTGGTTCCCCATGCCTATTGGGCATGTGACTTCACGAGATCTGCCTCATATGCTAGATTCTTTTAACTATTAGTGAGGTTACAATATGTATGGTTGGGATACTATACCATAGTTATCATAGAATCACAATAGAGGTTTCTAATATAATATAGTAAAAATAATAAAAAAATTCAATAATACTCAATATAATGACAAACATCTAATGATTAATCTGAAACATGGGGAAAAAGTTAAACTAACGTAGCAGATATTTCATCACATATAGGTGTGAATAGTCTAATGAAAATACAAAAATAAATGCACATTGAAATATACCAAGAAGGTCCCAACATCATTTCATGTTCCCCCATCTAATTCTCTATCCTGAATCCCAACTCGGCCGTCTTGCATATCTTTTTCCCCCATCATGCCTAAAAAACATGATGTCTATTCAATTAATGATCTAGCAGCCCATGTTGGGTCTGAGTAAAACTCAGAAGGCCCCCAATAATTTAATCTAAAGAAATATCATTGAAATAATAGTGTAAGAACTTTAATAAAAATATTATTGAAAAAATAAATGTAATAATGTGTCAAATTTAATTATTGATTGACTATATTAGCCCCTGAGTTAAGAGTCACATCTGTAATGATCCTAGATACTTTGAGTCATTTCATACATAGAACCAAACATCTAAGGAATATTAAAAACATTATTTAATGGGTTTTATAATTAATTAAACCCCAATTTCAAATCAATAAACATGGAGGTTCAACCCATTTACCAATATCTATGGCACCTGGAACATTAATCCAATGCTTGTATATTTGGGGCCTACAAAATCAGTCAAAAATATCATGGGTATTTGGAGAATAGGTACATGTCCCAAACCTCATAGTTATTTGGAGCATCATTCCATATCCCATTATTTATTGTTCACATTAGTTCATTGGTGGCCTAGTGAATTATTATGGAACACCATTTATATTTGGAGAATCAATCCCTTACCCATACACCATTTATCAATAAAAAATATAAATTTTATCAAATACATATAAAGGTTCAACATTAGTAACATTATCATCAATCATCCTCATCATTGTACAACATTTCAATTACCAATCTCTACCATAGATATTTAATTTAAACAAAATTAATGCCATGTTCAATTTTCATACTAATAATTTTACCAACATTTAATCATACAATTCATTACCTCTTAAAGATTAAGACAACCATCCCCTTTAATACTTATTATTAACATGAAACAAGTATTTTATTCTATTCTAATAACACATTATTATCATCTTTAAATTTTAAAAATCTAAAATTTTATGATGGAGTCCCACCCCTTGGATTCCCATAAAACCAAGTTTTAAATCTCGTAAGGTACAATGGGATTCAAGAAGGGTCTCATAATCAAAAGTAAATCAAATTCATTAATTAAATTTAAATTAAATATCACAATGAAGCAATGATGTATCAAAATTACCTACACAATATCATAATCATAACTATGTAAATAAATAGTTTTAAGACAAAAATCAACATTTTTGTAGAATGATCACTGAACTGAAACACTATACATGATGTGGAATAGTTGAATTCACAATGGTGGAAGATAACTTTTACTAAAAACTATTAACAAGAATCAATGAAATGTTACCCACCAGACCCTAGATCTAAACCATAAACAATGGTGGAAACTAATCCCCATCCAAGGGGATAGAAATACATGGGATAGAGGAACTTAAATTGTAATAACATAGAATATAATATTAGGTATTTATCTCCATAAAATCAATTTAAATTCCTATTTACATCCTTTTTTGAATAACCATTATGGTTAAAGGGATTACATGGGAGTTTAGGGAATGTCCAGATGTTGAAACCCATATTTTTTCCAAAACAATTTAGGTTGCATGATTAGTCAAAGACATGTGGGGCATGCCACACTATCTAAGTAATTGTTTGTGGCCTTGACAGAGGGAAAAAAGATCCCACATTGTTTGAAAAACCATGTTGAAGGACTGTCACTCCCATGTGATAGTTTTTTTTTATTTTTTGTGAATTTGTTTCTCATGTTCCCCATCTGGTTAGTAAAACAATGTATAGTGACTATGCGAGGTGCCCATCCTTATAGAAATGGGTGCATGGTTGGAACATGGTTTGGCCAACCGTGTGATCAAACTGTAAATCATGGGAATTTTTGGGGAAGGTATTATTTTACCTTGCATAATCATATAACATAAATTTATTCTTTATTCATCCTATGAATATTTTTAAAATCATTGGACACTCCTCCTTCCATAAAATCCTTGGATTTCCCACAATTTCATTATCTAGTCTCAAAATTGTGAGTTTTCAGTCACATTAAATTGAAACTAGTGATTGTAAAATTCTTTTGGTGTTATAATTATTTTATGTTTAGGTCAATAGATTTGTTGAGATAAAATCTAATACTACCTACTTCTAATGATTTTATCCATTATTTATTTTTCTCATAATCCGAGTCAAATCAAAAGTTTATACTAGAAAAGTATTATACTAACGACCTATAATAGTTGTTATAATCTTTTCCCAAATGTTGTTTGACTTATATATCAATCTTTCACTATTTCACCTATAAGATATTCCTGTGAATACCCAATATTGAGTTGATAAATTTAAGTACACAAAATATAACATGTTAGGGATATCATTTAATTCCCTTGAGAGTTGTTTGAGGCCGGTGCCCCAACTAAGGCCACCTGTGGGGTCTTCACTTTTCCTATTACATTGTTTAACCACCAATGGGGTGTGTTTTTCTAGTTTCCAAGTTAAAGTAATCCCCAAATTAATTGAATTTAATTTAATTGATTATTAGGATTGTATATTTCATCATTTTCTAGGCTTTTAAATGTTAATCATTTATTGAATTGATTAAATGTATTGTATGGAAGTGTTATTGGAGTGGTTAAACTCATTGATTTTATTTGAATGTGAACTTTTATATGAGTTGGTATAATCATAGAATTGAATGCTTGTGAATTGATGAATCAAGTGATATGTGAATTTAAATGGTATCAGATACCTTGGATGGTAAACCATATATCTTAATTACATTTAGATTCCATATTTATTTGACAAATGGGTCTTATTTTAAGGTTGAACATGATTTGGACCTATATGATCCTTGGATATTGATTTATTAGGATTCCAAGGGAATGTATACCCATTAGATCTAGTATGATAACTCACAGTGGACATGATTCATTGACATAAGCATATGACTCCAATAGTGTCATTACCAAGATTAAATGGAGGTGATCTTTGGAATTGATGAGGAATCCATAGTCTTTTATACCTTGGATCTGGCCCTGAGGGGTCTGAATATTTTAATTACATAGCTTGGATGTTCTTAATGTTATATTCAAGATTATATGGTGTAGCTTGGGATGATATGACTTTTCTGATTACATGACCTGATAGTGGTTATTATGGTATTTTAGGTTATATGGAAAGGTAGTGGGTTTTTAGAGATATTGTTATACGACATGGACATGTTGGTCAGTTCTTTTAACTATTATGTGACATTCAGATATGTTCTAGACTATTATATTGTTAGGCTCCTTATATAGCCATAGAGGAATATATATTTTTTATTTTCCCATGGGAACTTCACTTCAGTTATAATATGAACCATAAATTATCGTGTTATATTGAAAATAAACAATTTTTATAGACCGATAGGTGGTAACCTACTAGAATTGAATCTCAAAACCTGTTTAGGCCATCATTGGGAACCCAAATAGACTCTATGTATTCATGTATGGACTATGTGATGTTTTCATTGTTCGATGTTTGATTGTATTCCATGATTTTGAGAAGGGGATCTTGGGACAGAGATGGGGATTATGATTTAATCTAGAGATAGTAAAATTTGGTATTATTGGTATTTTGATACACATATTTTAATTATCCTCATATACCTATTTTTTCTGATTTTTATAGGCTTGACAATTATCATCACCATATTAATATGAGATTATTTCTGAAATTTTTTTAAACAAGTCTTCATTATTTATCTATTGTTTGATTTTTTTACTGCTTCTGGTATTGATGATTATTATTTCATCTGCAGGGTTTCACTCTGAGAATATGGAATAGTCTCCCCCTAGACCCACCCTAGGCCCTCTATACTAATAAATAGCCTCCTACATTGGGGAGATGATCTTGAGGCCATATAACCGACCAATCTTAGGGCATTATTTACTATCATTTAGGCCCAGGAGGATTCAAAATAATATCATAGAGTTTTTCATTGTTTCTTATTATTTGGAAACAATATACAAATATATATGATAATACGAATTTGGTAATTAGGTATTTCTAGTCACAGACAACCCACATATAAGAGATAGTCAAATTTCCATGAATTGAAATTAATGGTTTTTGGATTGGAACTATTATAGTTGATTTGATTCCACTGTTAGGTGATGCACTTTAATTATGAATTTACTATTAATATGATTGGGTCTTTTATTCTATTTCAATCTTATGAAATTAGGTTATTCCATATCATGCAACATTTAAGAACATGATATAATTTAAATTCCATGAATTATGTCATGACATATTGCATGAATTTCATATTTTCACGATGTTGTGATTCGTGTTGGGATAGATATACAATCTGATGTGCTAAATATTTCTTGAAATGAATTGAGAAACACTGTTGGTACATAATGAACCTATCATAACCAATAAATTGAAATCCTATTTAGGATATAGTAATAAAATTAAGCAGCCAATTTTTGGAAGGTTGAGTCATAGAACATATAAGAACATGTTATGTTCTAGATTGGGTTGACATTATATTTTTTCTGATAAGGAATATCAGAACATATGGGTCTAGAATGGTTAACCATTTGGTTAAACAATTTAAAATGAAATTGGAAACGAATATGAAATTCTATGGTAAAATGAATTGATAAATATTAAACATGACCTAGACCCTACTTTTGAGTGGGAAAGAGGTCATGTCTCTAGCGTCTTTTGTGACTATTCCTTTTTACCAGTGATTTCTATAAAATAAGGATGAGTGGTATGACCTCTTTATATGAAGGTTATGACTAGTCATATGATTTTGAGATATTAACATTGATATCATTCATTTATGAGGTGTGTGTTCGGAATTGTAGAGGAATGACAACATGAAAATCTCTAGTAGTAGGTTAGGGGTTGGGGACGACCATGCTTTGAAGGCTGTGGTCCACGGGTTACTGTTGGATCCTCCTTTTGTTCTAGCTAATTATCCAACAGTTTTATCGAACACATGTGTTGATGAAAAAGTAAACTAATGGGTTTTCTACATCATGGAGACTTTTCAAGGAGTTCCACAACCTATCTTGTCTATGGATTAGCTAATGTGTGTGTCACAATAGTGGAATTCTACAATATTATTAGGGGATGACAGTGCACATGTTGTTCAGTTTTGTCTTAAGACTATGTGGTATATCTTTGAGCATCTAGAGACACAACTGAAGAGGAGAGTGTATTATGCGACTTATATTTTTGTAGGAGTAAAAAATATTGTGGGATTTTTAGAACAAAAATGATGTGGTAGGTGATATAGTTTGGAGGGATTTCCAAACTCAAATCATTGAATAATTTTTTCGTGAGATTATGAGATCAAAGAGGGATAGAGAGTTTATTCATATGGAGACGACGATTATAGTAGTTATTGAGTATTTATCAGGCTTTATAGAGGTTTGTTTTTATAGCTGATAAACATTACTAATGAGGCATTAAGGATGATATGACTTTGGAATGTTCTCTGTTATGTTGTTCGATCAGAACGCAATGTTATAGGTTGATAAATATTACTGATATGGTAAATAATGTGCTAATTATTGTGAAGAACATGAGTGAAGATGGTGGTGTAGATCCTAGAAGTGCAGTATCTCATTAGAGTGGTTCAAAAATTTTAGGAAGGAAGATCTATTTTGAGGTTTCCAATAATATGAGTGTCGTCTAGGCTAATATTGCAAGCATGGGATGATTTTTTAATCAGTGCATCATAAGTGGACACATGAGGAATTAGTTTGATTTCCACCTAGTAGAGTGATGATCTTGAGGCGGGATTGGCCACATGAAACATTATTAGAGTAACTTCCCTATATATGTTATTTGTATGGGGTAAGGTCTGAAACTAGAGTTGAGAGAAGGTTTCAAATATCTAGATATGGTAGGGAACTAGAGAAATACTACTAATTCAATCCAAATTAGAGGTGGTCATGGCTCAGGAAGCCAGACACTATTTCTTCTAAGACCATAGATCATGACTACACCATGTAGTGAGGTTATGTCACAAGTACTCAATTAAGACAGATTGATTCAATGTAGCCTACCCTGGCGGAGTAGGGTTCCAAACCATCCATGGGGAGAGGTATGATCTTAGTAGCCTCTACCCTTGTATTTGACCTTTTTGATACATGTGCATCCCATTGTTTTATATATCTACTTGTGGTGGATAACCTTAGGATAGATGTTTGGTTTTGTATGGGAAATATGATTCCTCACACTATATTTTTTATTAGAATGGATGATGTACATTTGTGAATGGAGTTCCCCAATGAGTGTAGTGGTTCCAATTCCTTTAGAATATTTTTTCCCTCAAGATGAATGGGTTTGAAGTTATACTCAATATAGAATGTCTAGTTTATTATTTTGCATAAAATGATTTATATATGTACTGGGTGACTTTCACATCAATATAGGCTTGATATTTTATTCAAGAGGATGAATTTGACATATAGGATATCTGATCTAGACTAGAACACCATGGGTTGAGTGGGAATACAACCCAATTCATTAGTTTGTAAATGGATGATTGGTTTATATTTAGACGAAAATTCGTATAGTTGTTGCTTGTTTCAGGGATATTTTCCACAAAGAAATTTCTTCTTTGCCTCCAAATTGAGAGTTAGAGTTCTTCATTAAGATATTTCCAGAAGCTTCACTAGTATACATTCCTCTTTATAGCATGGATACGATAGAGTTGTTGGAGCTCAATACGAAACTAGATGATTTGGAGGAAAATCCATTTATTTGAACCGGTACTTCTCTATGGGGTTCCCCGGTACTTTGTCATAAAAGTAGTATGATACCCCTAGGCTATTTATGGACAACCTGAAATTGAACCAGCTGATTGTTAAGAACTGCTATACCATTCCAAGAATATATGATCATTATAATAAGCTTCAAGGAGATCAAGTGTCCATGATTTTTTTAGAGATCTAGATTTCCAGTTTTTTTTCATCTGGTAGAAATACAAAATTAATATATTTGTAGATGGTATGGTATATGTGAGTTTATTGTTATGTTGTTCAGCCTGACGAATGATCAAGCAGTTTTAATTAAACTGGTGATGAAATTTTTGTTCCTTATATAGAATTGTTTCTGGTGGGTTTTAATAGATGATATCTTGATGTATTGTCACAAGTGACATGACCATTCTAATAATCTTGAGATCATTTTTGATACATTCAGATAGAATTAGTTATATAATTTGGTCACAACGTGCCACTTCTAGATTAATAAGATTCACTTCCTGGGATATATTTTCATAGATACATGAGTACCAATTGACCCATAGAAGGAAAGAGATGTTATGTATTGGGAGAAACCCCCAAAAAAACCTCTAGTATATGGAATTTCTTGGAGCTATCTGGATATTACAAGTGTTTCATATAGGACTCCTCATTCTTGGTAGTTCCATTGATGGGATTTAATAAGATGGATCTGAAGTTGTTATTTCCATATACATAAAAGAAAATATTTCAATATCTAAAAAATATATTGAATTCAACACTGGTCTTGCTTCTAGAAGATTGGAGCCCAAGTTACACTGTCTATTGTGACATATCTGGTATCGATCTAGGATAAGTCTACATCTAAATAGATAGAGTCATGGTGTATGGATCTTAGTAGTTGGGCCCTAGAAAACGATTTACCTGATGTAAGATACTGAGTTAGATATAGTTGTTCATGTATTTCACTGCTGGAGAAATTATTTACATGGTGTGATCAATTCGGTGTACAAAAATCACACAATCCTCATTTATATATTTATAAATTCATATCTAGATCAGAGGATAGGAAGGGAGGATGAGTCTTGGACTCACCTATTTTGATAATTCCAAATATTCTTTTTATTATGTGATAATTATGTTTCACTTAAAAGATAATTGTTTGTGTGACTATCATGCTTACCTCAAAGTAATACCTATATACAGATTAATCTCACTACTCTCATTTTAACCATACAGTTTAGAATTTATCCAAGTACAAGGTCACTGATACAAAGGTCACTGATACAAGGTCACCGATACAAGTTCACCGATAAAATGGTTACCGATACAAAGGTCATCGATACATGGTCACCATTACAAGTTAACCGATGCAAGCCTACTGCCGAAGGTTACCGATGAAAGGTTATAGTTGGAGGTTTCCGATGTGCACCTACTATTAAAGCCTACCAATATGAAGGCTACAATTACCAGACTAGATGTACCCTTACTTTGTCAATTTCTTATTTTTTTCTAAAGGTTATATTTTCTAACATTAATACTTCTAACTTAATTAATGCTTATTGCAGACATATCAAGAGACCGTATCTTGATAGTATGAGGTATGAGAAATATTTCATGTGATGGACTCACTCATATTGTTTGACATAATAGATGAAATAGAAAGGCCGAGGAAGAAAGATAAATAGAGGCACAAATAAAAACGAAATAGGTGTACCGATGTTAAAAAGCACAAGGAAGAAATTACTGAAGAACAAGGAACCATTCGAGAATCTTCACAGAGAACCCCCAAGAACATCAATAAGATCATTTCAGGAAAACAAATTGAGGTTGACTTCTGCGTCTCATCAAATTTCAATCAATTCAAGAAGCAGAACACTCAATTCCTCAAAAGCTAGAACCTGGAGTTGTGACACTCTGTTTTGGATACAAATTCCAGAGACTGACTGGAATATCAAAATTTATCACATCAAAAGAGTCTAGAGCCGAACTGAAAAAAATAGAGCCTTCTAAACTCTTTCTCATAATAACTTCTCTACTGTGTTTCTTTGTCTTTTTCATTTCTAAGAAGTGTGCTTCACACACTGTCTTCTGTTCTAGAACTGGAGGATATTGAATATCCTTACATCGAACATCAATCACTTATTATTCCCACATAAAACTATGGAAGAGACCATGTGTGGTCATTATTACTTTTATTTCCCATGAAGAACAGTGGGAGAGGGTGTGAACCCTAGACAGTTTGTGAAAACTGTTGTAAATCCCGATATAGGCTATGTATCAAGTTTAATGCTAGTATAAACTTCTTGGGGGCAGGTGATCACCATGTGAAGAGGATTATGTCTCATCTTGATACTGAACCTATTGTTTACATTGTTGTGAAAATCCTCAGATACTCTATTTTATTTAATCCGATGCTTATATTTTTCCAAGACAAAAAAGAATTTTTATTCACATTGATAGTTAGTTTTGGTTAGTGTGTATATATTTTTAATTTGGTAAACCTATTTGAAAAGTTGAATTAGTGATTACATTGATTCCACTATGGACTAATCAGCCTTAGATAAACTTGATGAGAAATTAATCATTTATATCTCTAATTCCTTAATTTACTAGGCTGTTTTGAATTGGGGGATTCTAATCATAATGTTTTTAATAGAAATTTTAATTGTAACTCAATTCCCCCATATTGATTATCCACACTGACCAACATTTTTTATTAGAGGGATTATTTTCTACTGTTTAAATTCTGTTCAACTATGACTTTATTAGTATATTAAGGATCTTAAAATTTCTATCATATCAAAATTTTCAGTTCCTTAAATTTTAAGTAAACATGGAAACTAGAGTTGAAGGTGCTGCTACTAATAAGAAACCATTCTTTAATGGTAACAACTATGCTCAGTGGAAATTAGAAATGAAATTTTATCTAGAGAGCATGGGACCTGAAATCTGGGATACAATTGAAGAACAACATGTATTTCCTTCTACTGCTAGGGACACAAGGTCTTATCTCGCTAATTCTACATATAATAATAACTATAAAGCAATGAATACTTTGTACTATTCTTTAGGTGATGAGGAATTCAATAGAATATCTTCTAGAAAAATTTCTTATGAAATTTGGGATACATTAGCTATTTCACATGAGGGAACAACTAATGATAATGAAATGAGATTAAATACATATACTATTAAATATGATAATTTTAAAATGAAGCTTGATGAACTTATTTCTGAAATGTATCTTAGGTTCAAGGAAATAGTGAACACTATGAGTCTTCTTGGGAAACCGGTGGAAAGTAATGTCTAAATCATGAGACTGCTTAGATGTCTACTAGACATATGGAGAGGAATTTCTATTTCTATCCTAGAATCTTGTGAAATAGGCATACTTCTAGTGAAGGAAATAATTGTATATATTATGATGTATTAAGTAGAACTTAATGTGAATAGAGATGAATGAGAAGAACCAAATAAGAAGTCAGTAGTATTCAAGACTTCAACCTCAAAGAGAAAAGGCAAAGAAAAAGTTCAAGTTCTTGTAGATAGTTTCACTAGTGATGAATCAGACTCAGACAGTGATGAGGAGATGACTCATCTTTCTAGATGGTTTAAAAAGTTATATCAAAAGAAGAAATTCATTAGGAAGTAAAACTATAATGGAATGTATGATAGTAAAGGATAATGTAAGAAAGACAGAAAATGGAATGACAACTCAAATGAAATAATCTACTATTAGTGAAAATGAAAAGGTCATGTGAAGGTAGACAACCCAAGATGAAATTTAAGTAGAAGTACGAAGACAAGGGAAAATGATATAAAAAAGCTATGAAAGACACCTGAAGCTCCTCAAAAGATAGCTCAAGTAGATCTGACACTTTTGATATTGGGAAGAACAAAAATGAAAACCTATGTTTCATAACCGAAACATCCAAGGTAACACCCAATTCTCCTGTACATAATGTTTATTATTCTGATAATGAGATTGAGTCAAATAATTATGATGATATGACTAAGGATGAACTATTTGAATACTGTGAAATTATTGAGGATAACTTTAATGCACTCAAGGATAAATATAAATTATTTAAAAGACAACATGCTCTAAATGCTAATTACAAATCTGATCTGGATATTGATAAAGAAAAATGTGAACAACTGTCAAAAGAATGCACTAAACTCAAACTATCTAATGAGATATAAAAGATATATATTGAGAAATTCACTATAGGTAGAAATACATTAACTCAGCTATTATGAAAACAGATTGCTCCAAAATATAAAACTGGTCTAGGATATCAACCAGGATAGTGAAAAATTAGCAAAACCAAATTTGTTCCAAAATCGGGACAGTTCACTACTAATTCCATGTCTAGACCTTCTTTTGAGAGACAACATTCAAAATGACCTAACCAATTATTTATGCTTCTGAATGTTTATTTTGAAGTTAGAAAACCTATAAAGAAAATATGGCTTCCCAAATTTTTACATTCTAACCTCTCAGGACCGAAGAAAATATGGTTACCAAAGTTACCCCATGCCTAATTTGTTTTGCATGAAAGTTGCCTAAAGAGTTCCTATATGGCCTTTTGGTACTAGGATAGGGGATTTTCAAGACATATGATAGGGTATTATTATTTCTTCAGGATCCTAATCAATGTTGATGGTGGACTTCTAACTTTTGGTGACAATATAGAGGAAAAAATCATCGGCTTAGGCCAAATTGGTAACCCTAATACAATATTAATTTCCAAATTACTTTTTTTAGTTGGATTAAAGTAAAATTTACATTTAATCTCTTAGTTGTGTTATGATGGTTTTAATGTCATGTTTGAAAATGATGCATGTAATGTTTTTAATTCCAAAAATGATTTAGTATTCACTGCATGTAGAAATGAACATGTGTATGATATTGATTTAAATTACACATACATGAAAAATATTTCATGCTTAAATGATTTTCAAAAGGAATCCTGGTTGTCGCACAGAAGATTAGGACATCGCAATGTGCACTCACTTAGGAAACTGACTAGGAAATGTTTAGTTAGAGATTTACCTAAACTGGAATTCCCTTTCAAAAAAGTATGTAATCCCTTTCAAAAGGGTAAACGACATAAATTTTTCCTTAAAACCAAATAATGAAGTTTATACTTCTCAACCACTTGAGTTGGTTCACATGGACATGTTTGGACCATCAAGAGTTTCATGTTTGAATGGAAAGCACTATGTTTATGTTCTTGTAGATGATTTTCAAGGTAAACTTGGGTATATTTTCTGGCTCACAAAAGTATGTCGTGTTATTATTTTATGAAATTCTCCAAGTCTGTATAAAATCATAGTTGACTTAGAATTAAGAACTTGAGAAGTGATCATGGTTGTGAGTATGAAAATCAGGAGTTTGAATCTTATTTCTCACACAATGGATATAGTCAAAATTAATCTGCTTCTAAAACACCTCAACCGAATGGAGTTGTGGAAAGAAGAAATATAACCAATCAAGAGATTTTTAGGACAATGCTAAATTAATATGAATTGTCTAATTATTTTTGGGCAGAAGCTGTAAATACAGCTTATTATACCATCAATAGAGTCTTGATTAGACCTGTTATTAAGAAGATCCTTTATGAGGTTCGGAATAATAGGGAGCCTAAGGTAAATTACTTTAAATTGTTTGGTTGCAATGTCTTTATTCATAACACTAAAGACAATCTTGACATGTTATCATCAAAAAGTGATGAAGGAATTTTCCTAGGTTACAAAATCTCTAGTAATGCCTATAGAGTATTCCATAAGGGGACCAAATGTGTGGAAGAGTAATCTCATGTCAAATTTGATGAGACTGGTCCACATGAACCCAAAACCTCTCTTGAATATCTTGAGGAAGATATGTCAATTTAGGACATTAATATTAATGACAGTGAACCCCCTGTAAAAGTAACCAGTTCTAGGAATCTTCCATAATCTGCACCTATTGAGTCAGAACCCATAGATAACCAAGAGGAGTCCAGTTCAACTCTTTCTAGAGGTATTAGAACTCTCAAGAATCATCCATTAGATGTTGTAGTAGGTGATTTAAATAGAGATACACAAACCAAATATTCTCTAATAAACTAGGTTGAAAATCATGATTTTCATTCACAACTTGAACCCAAAAATATTAACAATGCAATAAATGATGAATTTTGGGTGATAACTATGAAAGAAGAATTGATACAGTTTGAATGAAACACAGTCTGGGAATATGTTGAAAGACCTGAGAACACCTTGAAAATAGGCACTAAATGGGTATTTAAGAACATAGTGTATGAGTTTAGAAATATAGTTAGAGACAAAGATAGATTAGTTTCTGAAGGGTATAGTCCAGAGGAAAGAATCGACTATGAGGAAACCTTTGATCATACTGCTAGACTAGAAGACATTAGGATACTACTTCCTTATGCAGCTCATCTGAATTTCAAACTTTATCAAATGGAACTCAAATGTGAATTTTTTAAATGGGTACATATTTAAAGACTAATTATTTGAACAACCCCCTGGTTTTACAAATCCCCATTTTCCAAATTGTGTTTTTAAATTATCTAAAGATTTATATGGTTTAAAACAATCTCCAATAGCTTGGTATGATAGACTTAGTTCCTTTATAATTTCAAAAAGTTTTACTAAATGGATAGCGGATCCTATTTTGTTTATAAAAAGTATTTCCAAAGATGTTTTAATATTACAAATTTATGTAGATTATGTAATTTTTGGATCCTCTAAAAACTCCCTCTATATTGATTTTTCAAAAATAATGCAAGAAGAATTTAAAATGAGTCTATTGGGGAATTAAATTTTTTTATTGGATTTTAGTTTTTTCAAAATAAAAATGGTATTATTTTAAATAAAAGAAAATATACTAAGGATGTTTTAAAATGTTTTGGTTTGGATAGTAGTAAAGGTAGTGATACACCTATGAGTGCCACTTGTAAGTTAGATGCTGATACAACTAGTGAACTAGTGGATCAAACCAACGACAGAGGTATGATAGGGAGTTTTCTCTACCTTACAGTTATAAACTCTGATATTATGTTCAGTGTATGCATGTGTGCTCATTTTAAATCCAATCCCAAAGAGTCTCACTTAAATTCTATTAAAAGGATTTTTAAATATCTCAAGTGAACTATAAATGTATGGGTATTTTATCCAAGAGGAAAACCGTTTTAGTTAATTAGTTATTCAAATGATGACTTTTCTGGTGGAAAGTTAGATAGAAAAAGAACATCTCGAACATGTCGCAATTTATGCAAGTCACTAGTATCATGGTGTAGTAAGAAACAAAATTTTGTTGCATTATCCACTGCAGAAGATGAATACATAGCAGTTGGTAGTTGTTTTTCTCAAATTATGTGGATGAAACCCACTTTACAGGACATTATCTAGCAATTGAAACTTGTCTCTATAAACAATGACAACACAAGTGCTATTAAAATCTCTAAAAACTAGTATCTCAGGCTAGGAAAAAGAATATTGATGCAAGACATCATTTCATGAGAGATCATTATCAAAGAGGTTACATCACTCTATAATTCATTGGTACTGAACACCAACTGGTAGATATATTCATAGAGCCTTTGAATTCTGAGAAGTTAAATTACATCAAACATGAGTTAGGTTTGATAAACTGTTTAGGATAGAACCTCACCATTAGAACTTATTAATAAGACCTCACCGTTAGACCTTACCAATAAGACCTAATTGTTAGACCATTCCGATAGAACCTCACCGTTAGACCTTACTGATAGGACCTCACCGTTAGAACTTACCGATAAGGCCTCACTGTTAGACCTTACAGATAAGACCTCACCATTAGACCTTACCGATAAGACCTCATAGTTAGAGATTACCGATAAGACCTCACCGTTAGACCTTACCAATAGGATCTCACTACTAGACCATACTGATAGGACTTGATCGTAAGATCTTACAGATACCTCCTTATTGATTGACTACTTGAGTCTGGGACATCGCGTTTTTGTGCTCAGCCAGAATCCGAATCTTTTTCTGCATAATACTTATTTATTTTATCTTTTTCACTTTTTCTATCCCTAAATGATAAAAATAAATCACAGATCACATTTCAATCCACATCAAACCCTTCCCAAATATTTTTCTCCCCAAATCATAGAACCAAAACCTCTACTGAAACCATAAACCACTCAATATCGATCAAAAGAGTCAAAAGGTCGTCAGTTGCTGATGAAAGAGATGCAGCCGATCCTAAGAGACATAGATTCAGGTCAAGTAGTGGAATCTAGACAGTGGAAAAGATTATTGACCCACATTTATCGAAGATGGAAATTTTGGTCGAAAAGGAGTTATGTTCAGAGTGGCTGCTGTCGAGCCGATCATTATTACTAATGGCACATGAAGCTTAGCGATGGGTTTAGTGTTTTGAAAACAATAATGGATCCTATTAACCAAATTTTTTTTGAAGGAATTATATAATTACCTCAAGTTTGAGCAGTACGAGGATAAGCATCAGATGACTTCTAGTGTAATTGGAGTAACTGTGAGTTTCTCCTCTGCGGAGTGGGATGACTGCTTATGGATTACACATGGAGGGATTTGTGATTATTACTCAAAATTAGTGACTCCCACAAGTGATTTCTTCTGCTATGAAGAAGCATTAGCTGAATTGACAGGAAATGGAATTCCAGGGAAAATCATTGCAGATGAAATAGTAGGAGAAGATAAACGTTTTTTCAATATTATCCACCATGTTTTAAGTCCTAGAACAGGGGCCTTTGAATAATTAAAGTATTAATATGTTTTTCTTCTGTATCTACTAAATCATGAGTAGAAGATCAACTTTTGTAGGCTGTTGATGATTCAACTAGAGGATATGACCCAGCCCAGTTCCAAATCCAATGCCATATTTCATGCTAAGTTGATATCTATTATGTTAAAAGTGAAAGGAGTTACTAGAGATAAGTAGGAAACTCCTGTTGTACCTGATAATCATTGCATCACCCAAGTTATTTTCAAGCTGATAAAGATCAACTGGAATCCATGGATGAGGAGATGGGTGAATGACGAGGCTATGGTGTATGAAGAGTTTAACCCTGTATCTCATCCTACTATGCCTAGGAATAAGAGATATCCTGGTCTTAAGCCTAGTGAAGAAGAGCCTCCTTATTCAGATGAAGAAGAAGAGGAAGCTGTTGTTGTGCAAGAAAGAGAGGATTCTCCTATTGATGACAGAAGTGATCCTGACCTTCCCTCAAATACTCATGTTGATATTGTATCCTTTGGTGAGAATATCCCACCAAATAGACTGCCTAGAAGGAAAACTATCCTGAGTGACAGTGATGAGGAAACCAGTGAAGAAGAAGGGGTTGAAAATATACTAAGATAAGATAGAGATACCTCTAATGAAAATGAGGACTGTGAATCAAGTAATGGAGACTTTGAGACATATGCTGCTGAAAATAAAGAGAAATATATAAATTTTAGACTTTTAATAGGACACATAGAAGGGTATAAAGTAGATATGAAGAGGTTGTTGATTTAGTTGAAGATGGACATGTTTTGGAAGATGGTAAAGACTCTGTGGAGGAAGTGGTAGTGGACCTTCCTGTTGATGAAGTTGATCCATGAGGTCAGATGGAGATAGATGTGGTTATTCAAGAGAATTTTCCATGTTATGGGGAGGAACCTATTGTTATAGGATGAATTGCTATTGCTCATGAGATAGAGGACTAGAGAGAAGCTCATGGCTTTGTGGTTTTAGGCCTGGATTATGGATACTTTGAAGATGACCAGCCTATCATAAGTCCTCCAATTCCTATTATCCCAGAAACTACCATTGTGTAACCAATGGTTCTGTTCCCTCAAAACTATGTAAAGAAGGATGAACAGGATTCTTTGAAATCAGGCCTGAAGAGGCATATTGATGAACAATCCATTGAGATAGCGAGAACAATAGCTCACAATCAAGGACTCATGACATCTATAGTGGAAATGATAGTCTCTACCTCTCACTCAACTGTGTTACATGAGGTCGAGGAATGTTAGAATCACCTAAGAACTATTTTAGAATCTATGGATGTAGTGAAATAGTCTATTTCCATCTTAAATGGATAAATGGATTCAAGAGCTCAGGTGGATAGAGACCTTAGATATGTTAAAAGTGTGGTTCAGAAAATGGTCACAGTGTTTGAGGATTTTAAGAAATTAATGGAAACACATGTGAAAGGAAAAGATGATGATGTAAAGAGGCTGATCAATGGGATGACTAAATCATTTAAGGAGACAATGTCATTCTTTCTGGCACTCTAAGTGAATCTGCTTCTGCCTTATCCTCCCCTCATGTTGACATTGAATCATTCAGGACCGTTGTTAGAGAATAAGTTGAAATGTTCTCTGGTGCTAGTACCTCAGACACTCAGGTCATTTCCATTACCAGGTAAATTCATAACCTTGTGGGAAATTATTTAAGGGAATCTTCTCAAGATCATAAATCTATAAAAGATTAAGTTGACATTTACTACAAATGGGTATACACTAAGCATCAAATGGATGACCACTTCAGGTTTCTTTTGGAAAATTTGAGAATCCCTCCTGTCACTCAGGCCTTTAAGGATCAAGTTTGTAAGATTCAAGATCTAACTCCTACTTTAGAGAAATTTATTGATAATAAGGGTGATTTTATTTCTGAAGTGGAAAGAGGAGAAATAATTATTATGGATTTCAGGAATCTTTTCTTTCCTTTCATCCAGGTGGACTGCACTCCAATCATTGTTCCTCCATCTTTTCCCTCTACCTCAGGTGCCTCAGGATCTTCCAGTGCTGCACCTATGATGACTCTTTCACAGTCCATCAGAGGTTTGACCCCTACCATTCCTCAGAGATCTACTCACTACAAGTCTACTGATGCTTCTATTGCACCTCCTCCTACATAGCTAACTACCCTCCCTCAGCCTATCCCTCCACCTTCAAAACCTGCATCCTCAGCTTCCAAGGAAAAAAGCTCCTATGAGAATATATGATGTGGATTGAGTGTGGATTGTCTTAGCTGATAGGGATTAATGTATTTATTTTTGTATATTGTACTATATTTTTATTTATAAAAACACTCTTTTCTCTCCCTTTTAGTTATTTCTTCTTTTTTGTAAATCATAAAGGGGGAGAAAATATTCAACCATGCATTCTCTCAGTTAGCCAATGGGGGAGGAGTGCTTATTTGTGTTTATATATGTTATGGTCCTAATGTATTGTTCACCATATAATTTGTGATTATCAAAAAGGGGGAGATTGTTGGTCTCATCTATTTTGATAATCCCAAATCATGTTTTCTTTATGTGATAATTATGTTTCACTTATAAAATAATCATTTGTGTGACAATCATGCATACCTCAAAGTGATACCTATATACTGATTAATCTCACTGCTCTCATTTTAAGATTACAGTTTAGAATTAATATGAGTACAAGTTCACTGATACAAAGGTCACTGATACAAAGGTCACCGATACATGGTCACCAATACAGGGTCACTGATGCAAGCCTACTGCTTAAGGTTACTAATGAAAGGTTACAGTTGGAGGTTTCTAATGTGAACCTACTGTTAAAGCCTACCAATGCGAAGGCTAACATCACCAGACTAGAGATACCCTTACATTTTCAATGTCTTATATTCTTTCTAAGGGTAGTATTTGGTAACATTAAGGCTTCTGACTTAATTAATGCTAACTACAGACATACCAGGAGACTATATCTTGATATTACAAGGTACGAGATATGTTTCACGGGATGTAATCACTCCTTTTATCAGACCTAAAAGACGAAATATAATGACCGAGGAAGAATGATAAATAGAGGCACAAAGAAAAACGAAATAGGAGTTGAGATGTAAAAAAGCACAAGGAAGAAATTACGGATGAACAAGGTATAATTCGAGCATCTTCACGGAGAACCCCCAAGAACTTCAAGAATATCATTTAGTGAAAACAACTTGAGGCTGCCTTCAGTGACTCATCAACTTTCAATAAATTCAATAAGTAGAACACTCAATTCCACAAAATCTAGAACTAGGAGTTGCAACACACTGTTTTGGAGAAAACTTCCAGATATTGACTCGAACATCAAAATTTCTCACTTCAACAAGTCAAGAGATGAACTACAAACACATAGATCCTTTTAAACTATTTACCATCATAAATTCAGTATTGTTTCTCTTTATCTTTTACATTTATGAGAATTGTGCTTTATACACTGTCTCATGTTCTAGAACAATACGATATTGAATATCCTAACATCGAACCTCAAACACTTTTTTCCCATGTAAAACTATAGAGGAGACCGTGTGTGGTCTGTATTTTTTGTGTTTCCCAAAAAGAACAGTGGTAGAGGGTGTAAACCATAGACATTTTGTGAAAACTATTGTAAATCCCAATACGGTCTGTGTATCAAGTTTATTGTCAGTATAAACTATTTGGTGGATGGTGATCCCCCAGTGAAGAGGATTAGGTCTCGGTTTGAGACTGAACCTCTTGTTTACGTTGTTGTGAAAATCCTCCAAAACTCTATTTTATTTTATCTGCTGGTTATATTTTTCAATGACAGAAAACTATTTTTATTCACTTTGATAGAAAGTTTTGGTTAGTGTGTATATATTCTTAATTTAGTAAACCTATTTCAAAAGTGGAATTAGTGATTACGTTGATTAAACTGAGGACAAACCAACCTTAGAGAAACTTGTTGAGAAATTAAACATTTATATCTTTACTACCTTATTTGATTGGGCTGTTTTGAATTGGGGATTTTAATCACAATGTTTTTCACAGAAATTTTAATTGGTAATCAATTCACACTCCGTATTGAGTATCCAATCCAACCAACAATGAGTACTTACAATATTTTTACATTCATCTTGCATGTACCCATGGAAAGTTAAATGTTGTTTTCAATGAAATGGGCAAGGGGAATCCGATAGAGTATATTCAGAATGCCACTAGTGAGTTGTAGAATATGTTTTTGTTCTCTAAGATGCACTTAGAGGTGTAGAAATTACATTGATAGATTTATATTTAATTCTTATTTATGAAATCTACCCTAATGGATAGAGTTTCAAGGGGGATGTTATAAGATTCAAAGGTCCTAGTCTTATTGAAGTGTGTGGATGGTGAGGACCCACCTCCTAGTTAGTCTATAGGCAATGTTGAGATCATTAGTATCTGTGATCCCATTGTGGATCCATTAGTCAAATGACCGGAGGTTACATGGAGTTTAATTCGTCAATTTGGGAAGTACATCTTAACATCACCCAAATGTATAATGTCTTGGGTCATCAATACTGCTTGTCGGGTATGATAAGAGATATATCTAGTTTTGAAACATGGGTTTTCACCTATTAGTAGGTGAAGGATGAATATTAGTGACTAGAAAAACATTTATAGTAGTAACCTATTACTAAGTCAAAATGGGATGATGTTGTGATGGAATTCATGATCAGTTTTCCATGGATGCCTTGAGGAAGTGATGTTGTGATTGTTTTTTGGGACAGACACATGATGGTTTTTCAATCCAACTAATCAGAGATTCCCTTAATGTGGATGGTATTGGGAGTTTGTATATATATGAGATAGTATGAATTCATGTGGTCCCTCATTCTATAATTTTAGATATGGATACCTAATTTATATCTTTTTTCTTGTAGAGTTTTCATAGGGCATCAGATACATAGGTGCTTCAAATCTCATCACAACACCATTAGAGTGATATCCAATTATAGAATACGATAAATGTGATTGAGGATATTTGGAAATTATGCATCCAAGATTTCAGAGGCTCTTGGGAGAGGCATATACACAATGTTGTGTTCTCCTATTATAATAGTTATTATGTAGATGGAACAATGTGAGTCTCTATATGGTATCACATGATGATTTCCCCCATTCTAGTCAAAGGAACGTGAGACAACCTTACTGGGATTTTATCTCATTAATGAGTGTTTAGTGTAGGTCCAATTGATAGAAAAGTATAAGGTTATTGCACAGTATTGATATAAATCATTTGTCAATCGTTGTAGATGAAATCCAAAGTTTGATCTTGAGGATCATGTATTTTTAAATATTTCACTAACGATATGACATGGACTAATTTGGATATAGGGTAATATTTCACTATAATATGTCAGTTCAT
Organism: Viscum album; assembly: GCA_963277665.1. NCBI lineage: Eukaryota > Viridiplantae > Streptophyta > Magnoliopsida > Santalales > Viscaceae > Viscum > Viscum album. Next base: position 555,497,336 of record OY728126.1, on the reverse strand, counting down.
TTGAGATTCTCGAGAGAGTTGGGTAGTAGCCTATCAGTTTCAGTTACCTCATAAGTAATGATCCATGCATGATGCCTTCCATATATATCAGCTTCACCATTACCATTTAGACCAATCATAGGAATTTCAGCCCAAGGAGGTGGAGTTATTGGTATATGGGTCCATTCGGGAGAATTTGATTCATATCATTGATAGGATCATAAAGGTTCTCTGAGGATGATATGTTACTTTATTATGGGTGTTATGGTATCATGTCTGTTTACAGGGTGAGACATGGATGTGGGAGGCCAACTTGGATGCTTAGTGGTTGGAGATATACTTGGGTGATTATTTTCCCCCTTGAAAGAGTGATTCAGGGAGAAATTGATTTAATGGGGGAATATTGTAAGAACCTAGGTTTTCAGATGAGGTATTAATCCCCTTAAATATGAATAAAATGATGTTTGGAAATTTTAGGAATACCCTTTTAGGTCACGGGTGTTACGTGTTTGTACGAGCCCATTTGGGAGCCTGGAACCCACCTTCATGAAAATTAGGGTAGGCCACACATTTAGTAGAAATCCTACATGGTAGGCCACATGATCTAACTAATTGTTTGAATCATGGAATGAGGGTAAGAGGAGACAGCATGGTTTTCCAAATTGTGAAGATGGTGGTGTATTCCTTTGTGGTTTCCTCAATAGTTTTTTATAGTTGTTATTTTAATGATTTTCAAATAGTTAGTCAAACCATTACTATTATCAGTTTGAGGTGCCCCTCCTTACATTAGTGGCTGAATGGTTGGCGCATGTTTTGGAAAACCGTGAGTTAAAACCATGTATCCCATGTTTTTTTGGGAGAAATTAATATTTTGACCATATTTGATCTTATAACCTAAATTCATTTCACATTATTCATGTACATAGCAGTGATCCCATTGGATGATCCTCCTCGAATACAATATTTTTATTTCTACCATTTGTTTTTCTTTATCTTAGAATTGACCTTCATTATTCTCATTGGATTCACACTACTGAGTAATAAATTTAATTTGTTCCATTCACTATATAATTTATGATCAATGGGGTTATTTAGGTGAAATCTGAAAATCCATATTTCTAGTGTATTTGTCCATTATTCCTTTTCCCCTTATCTGAGTTGAATAAAGAGCTAAAACTAGTTGATAACTCTAATATAGACCCATGGTAGGTGTTCAATACATTTTTCAAATGATTTAATGCATTATAATCAGCTTATATTTTTTTTCACCCGCAATAATATCTTGACCGACCCCAAAATTGTTTTGAATAATTAAATGAAATGAAATAGAAGATTTTATGTATTCCCTTTAGTTCCCATGATATTTTTGGAGGTTTTTTACCCAACCAAGGCCTCCTAGTGAGTGTTCCCTTTACCTTTGACTTTTTCAAATCACCCATGATGCAAGTATCTATGCTTTCCAAGGTAGAGGATTCCAATAATAAAATAAATTGAATTTTAGTGATAGTTAGAGGATGAATATTGAATCATTTTCATGTTGAATGTTTATGCCTTTCTTATAATGAATATCATAATTATATGGAAATGTTATATTTGTTGGTAAATTCAATTATTATATTTGAATGTGAGATTGTATATGAGTTTATATACACATGGAATTGAATTCTTTTTTAATTTATGAATTGAATAAGATGTGAATTGAAATGGTAGTTGATTCCTCAGTCGATAAACCATAGATCTTTATTCCATTTTAATACTATGGTCATTTCACCCATGAATCTTGTTTTACAATAGAAGATCCCTTGGTCCTATATGATCCTTAGATATTTATTTCATTGGATTCCAATGGAATTTATACTCATTAGATCTGGATTCCTAGACTAACATTGAAATTTCTCTGTTGACATGATACCAGTACTCCGTCAATGCCATTACTGAGTTTATATTGAGATTCTTAGAGGACTTGATGAGGAAGAATTGGTCTTATATAACTTCGATCTATCCCCAAGTGATATTATATTTTTTCATATAGCTCTGTCATGGTGAATGTGATATGTCTGGTTTCATGGCCAGACCATGGTCGATATGAAATTTCAGATCACATAACTCAGCCATGGTTATTATAGTATTATTGGTAAGATTACCAGGCTAGGGGTTTCATGAGATATTTTGTATATGGAATGGTTCTAGTTTTTACCTATTTTTTACTTTATGAAGACCTTGTGATAGGATCTTGATAGATGTTTTGAAAGGAGACTTGTATGGCTATACAAGATAATATTTTTGTTTTATTTTTCCATTGTAACATTACTTATAGTACATTCATAACATTAATAGAATCCACTTTTATTTAACTTGTTATATTTTTCATCCAATATTTTATATAATTAATTGGGAGGTTACTTTCTGGGATTGTATCCTATAACTTATTCAGGTAAATATTTAGAACTCGGGCAGACTATATATTTGTTGGTAGAGACTGGGAAAAGCACCCATAATTCGATGTTTGAATTTGATCCTTGATTATGAGTAGGGGAGAATATGAACGATCTAAAGACTGTGGTGTTATATAAAGATAATACATTTTGTTATTTTTCTATTTTGATTCATGTATTATTTAGATTCCAATATAACAATTTTGGAAGCTTTGTAGATATTTGAAATATATCAACATTGTCTATAGTAGAGAATACTTATAGAATTGATTAATTATAGCGCTCTTGGTTATTTATCTATTGTATTATTGTTTTAATGGATCAAAAATTGATGTATATGATTTCTTATACTATGTTACACTATGATAAGAGGGAATAGTCTCCCCAAAAGACACACCATGGGCCTTCACTACAAGTCATCAGCCTATGGTGTTTTGGGAGATGCACTTGAGCACATGTAGCCAAAAAGACTCAAGGAACTGTTGAGTGGCATACATGTTTGAGACTTCACTTAAATGAGGAAGACATTACCAACTGAATAGGTGAAAATATCTTCCATTGGATCATCAATTCTCACCAGGGGAGATCTAGGAGGCTTTGAATCCACTCAAAGAAGCTACAAAATAATTGGAATTCATATTAGTTTGAATCATCGACATTACAGATACAGAATGGTTGTTTGGGAATTTTTTATAAATTTTTAGGGGTTATAATTTCCACACAAATGGTTTTGTAGTTAATGAGACATAGTTTTCCAAACCATGAACCCTATTTATGTATCACTACACTCAGTGGTTCATGATATATCATAATTACAATATAGTCTAAAAATCACACATTAACAATGAAAATCCTCTCATTCTGTGGGTGCACATTTCAGAGAGGGGGAATGAATGGTTCAGACAAGCCACAAGCCACCTCTAATGGATCCAAAAAGGGGTGAACAATTTCTATGTAAGAACCTCAAGGAATTTTTAAATCATGTTCCTACTATAAATAACTCCATAATCATCCAAATTTTTCCAAGCTCAACAAAAACACAGTAATGAAAAGCATCAACAAATGTATTATAAAAATAACTGTAAAATCAGACATGAAAATGAGTTAAAATAACCTTCAAAATGGTTTTTATTTTATAAATAGGTATGAACGTAAAATATGTGTCACAATAGTTAGTATCGAATCTAGGTTTATTTAACCATTGTAAAACATGAATAGACAACTTTAGTAAGAACCATAATTATATTTCCATGTATAGGATTAAATAATTTTTTTATTAATGGTCATGTATGTACAATGATAAAAAAATGTTTTCAAACGAGAATGTCTCATAATTTATAAATCCTATAGATTATTTTTTTTGATTATGTGGTTTCGAACATGGTTATTTTTTCCCGCAACATGCTTTTGGATGTAGTAAATGGATTGAGCCCAATGAAATCATGTTTATGTTTAATGTGATAAATAATGAAATTATTTTCCTCCTCAAAAACCGAATGTTATGGGAGGTATAATTCAAAATATTTTTCTTCATAAAAACACAAATTTATCAAGTTAAAAATCATATTGATTTTCCAAATGAGTAATTATGGGAAAATTATTTTTTTGAGTCCTTCATAAGGCAATACTCATCTTGTGTTATTGGTTCTATTGATCCACTAGTCAATATGAATTGGAGTAGAAAAATTGAAATAATATTTTCCATTATTTTAATTTCAAATATGAGAATGTTATTGTTGATATTTATAATTCTTAAGGTTAAGTACATTAGTGATTCACTCTTGTCAAGAACACATAAGAAAATGAATAAATTGGATCTATATAGTAGGTTGTACATAAAATAATATTTTTATCATTTAAATTCCTTATAATATTTTTATGAAAATTGAGAAATAAAGCTTTAGTTAATGTTGAAGGATAATGAGTTTTTTAGTACCCATAAGGTAAACTTCCCATGACATTTAAGGTACAATTATTGTATTACAAACCAACCTAAAATTATAGTTGACTGACTCTTAATTTTCTTCTAACAAATTTTTTGATGGTTGTTATCCATAATGTAAATTAGTAGCTATGAATAAATTTTTTGATTTAGGATGCTGAGGAAAATTGAGATTGGAGTAACAAATTAATATCATGGTTTTGATTAAAAAAGAAATGTAATTAAATAGAAATTATAAAAAAAAGTGATAAGATGATGAGTCTGACTTTTTTCTCAACTAGTGTAAGGAATCATTAGGGAATTTTTTTATAGGAATTGGTAAATGAATAATTTGTTTGAGGTAATTTCATTGGGGAATCAGATTCCTTTATGATATGATGATGCTACCTAATAATGAAAATAGAGAGAAAGCCCCACATATTTTTCTGCACATTCTATTATGTTTTAAATGAATAAAAATTAGCAATTATGATATCAAGTGAAGAAATATTATAGTTAATGATCATTATCAACATAAAAAACTAAATAATCCTAGTGAGAAAGGGTTATATCAAGTGTCCACTGTTTCTGATGAGGGGTATGATAAAGATATAGTGAAATCTATATTTTCCAACAAATATAGAACCCCTAATGTATTTTATGAACTTGTATCTACCCAATTTTTTTTATATAGAGTATTTTAATTGAATAATAGTACCTAATAAAAAATTATATGTTGAGTTGGATGTAAAAACACCTAATGATATGATGACCTCATCCAAAGTTTGCTATTTGTGACCGGTTGATGTTTATGGAATTTTTTTTCATATAAATCTTATGATTCTACCAATATTGTAAATAAAAGTAATTTAAAAAATTTATAGGAATTATTTACATTAATACCACATAAATTTATGAGGATGGTAAGTTATATTTATTTTTATGAAAACAATTGATCTGATATCAGTGTGTTGAAAGAAATTTAGAACTGATGGATATCACATCCAATGTATATGTTAGGATTTATACTAAAAAGGGGGATTTATATGAGGTGATTGGGTAAAATGTCAACCTAGAATATATTTATATAGTTTTAGAGTTTATTAATTTATTTCTCGAAGAGTTTCCTTACCCTCCAACAAATTCTGATGTTGAATTTTAGTATAACTTTTACACGGTGACACACTAATTTCAAATATACCATATAGAATTCCCTTGATTAAGTTTTAAGAATTAAAAATGAAAATCTTGGAGAATCATGTCAATGGATTACTTTATCCTTTCGACTGATCGTGTGATGGTCATATTTGTATTTTTCAAAAGAAAGTCGGATCAATATAACCCTAAATTGAATATCAGGAACATAGAATGATAATTACCATGATCTTGTATCATTTACCCTATATTTACCAAATCATTTATCAAGATAGTTGATCTCAATAATTTTCCAATGATGATCATTATTCTGGATATCATCATTTAAGGATCATGAAGGTGAAAAAACCTATAATAGGGTTCTATGGAACACATACACTCAATGAATTTATAGTAATTACATTTTTTCTAATAAATTCCCACATTATATTTAGGGATTTAATGAGTAGGGTATTTAGATTTAAAATTTATCATATTTTTATGGTCTCTATTGAATATATTCCATTATATTTTAGGAGAAATAAATTAAAGGAAGATTATTTGAGAATTTTTTTGATGTCCCTATAGAAGAAGAAGATTTATGAATGTTTTTCAATGTGTAAAATTTGGCTTCACAATGTTTCATTATTGGGTTATGTAATCTAAATTCAGGGTATATTAATGGATCCTTAAAAGGTTGAAATGAATGAACATTTAACTAGACTATCCATTATGACTCATATCAATATTTTTTATGCAATAGAAAGACAATATTGGAGGTTTGGGGTAATTATTAATAGTTATTGAATCAACTCACTATGTTAAATATGAAGGGATCCATGGACATTCAGATGTACGAATTTTAGGTATTATTCAATAATATTAATATAGGGATAGTCATTACACATCTGATTACAGAACACTATAATGGAGAAGGTTTTGTGATGAATAGTGATGTATAAATAAATGATTGAGATGGACCAACATGTAATCTTATATAACTATAGTTTATGCCTCATGATAATTTATGTTCTATGATAAATATTACACAAATTACAATTAGGATTTTCCTATATCAATTTTTTATTAAAAATATAGAGGAATTATATCATTGGGGTATAGTGTAAAATTCAATCTGGCCTTGAAAGATAAAAATATATTTTAAATAAAAAATAGATGAACATGAACCACAGAAGATAGTTGGATTTTATTAATGATTATCATTTCTCAATACATTAATTTTTTGGGGAAGACAACAAGGTGTCAGAAACACTATGTTAATAGAATCATACTAGCTTATATACATTAAATATTTCTGGACATGAAAAGGGAGTGTCACAAAATATTAATGGATGGGGTTAAAAATTATCTTTCTAAAATTATACTTCATCCATCAATCCAAAAAAATATTAGAGAGTCATAAAATGGATATAAAGAGCTAGAAAAGAAGTCATGAAATGTTTATGAGTTGAATATTCAATGAAATGATGTATATAATATCATTAACCATATATGTTTCCTTTTGGTACCATATTTTAAGAGTTATATAATGGATGGAACTCATAGATCCTCTTTATCTATTCAACCTGGAAGTACGATGATGTATAAGGATTTGAATGTTCATTTTTTCTATTATGAAATGATATGAGATATTTTAGAAAATGGATCTCAATTAATGGAATGTAAAATATTTAAGGATTGGAGAAAGATGTTTAAGTGGGTGTTATAACCATTATCCATACCTGAATGAAAATGAAAAAACAACACAATGGGTTTTGTCATAGGACTCCCAAAAAAAGGGGATAATTATCTTTGGGTTATATTTAATGTCTTTATAAAATAGGAAACACTTTTTTCTATTAAATTATATTTAAATGTTGTGAAACTCAATTAGTTATAAATTATACTAGTGGTATGATTTAATGGTGTAAAACTATTAATTTTATACAATATTGATATGAGATTTACCTAATTGTTTTAGAGAATACTTCAACATGCTCTAGATATAGTTTTTTATTTTATCAGTTCTTATCATCTTTAAGTATATGGTTAGTCTAAGAGAACAATTAAAAACTTATAATTCATAATAACATTATCTATTTTTTAAGGTGTTTTGTTATAAACAACTTATTTTGGTGTAATTTTCTTAGAATAATAGCTTTCATTCCAATATTCATGTGTCTCTTTATGAGTCCCTATATGGTAGGAAGTGAAAATATATATCATGATTGAACACATTTGAAGAAGAAAATATATTGGTACCTACTATAACTAATGAAATAGAAGATAATTCTAGATCCATTAAATATATCCTAAGATAATATTAGAGTCAAAAAGAATTTAATGAAATCAATTATTAGAAATATCTAGATACGGGTGATCATGAAATTATTTTCGTATAAATATATCTATGGAATTGGGTGATTTGATTTGGAATGAAGTGAATTATAATACCTACATATAACAATTAATAATAAATTCATGATAATATTTGGATTTTAACATATTAATTGGAACTTCTACTAAATATCTCATAAGTTCTTGATGTGTGTCATATATCCCTCCAAAGGATGTAAATAATAGATCCTTTAAATGTACTAATCATAGAGGTAATACTACTATAGAAAAATATCTTTTTCTATGAAAAACTATAATAAATAATCTATAATTTATATAACATTCAAAAAATTAATATTACTCATATATTCATGGTGGTGTAGGGAAACCACCAATTTGAAGAAATGATAAGGGAACCTAAGGTTATGATTTTGAAATGTATCCCCCTCTATTTTTATAGTGAAAATTTTCAATGGTGAAATTATCTTTATGGGGTGTATAATGAGACACCAAGGTATAGTTTTAATATATTTATCCTTAATTAATATAATTTCCTTTATAAATCATGTTACATGAAAAATTGATTTTAAACTTAGCTCATATCATTATTAATATATTATTAGTCCTCTATATCCAATGTAGTGGATTTATGGTTATTAATAATAATATCTAAATTATGAACAATATACAGCATAAAAATTTATAAAATTGATTCACTAGTTATAAAAACCATTGAATTAAAAATAATAATTATTTGAAAATAAAACAGATGTTTTCATTATAATTAAATTTTTTTGTGCTATCTATTTTTATAAATAATAAAATTAATAAATATTTATGAATTTTTTTAATATAATTTATATATTTAGTTAATAAAAGGTTTTTAATAGTAAAAAAATATTTTTCAATGAAGAGAATAACATTAAATCATGTTTTATGCCTAAAATGTATTTTCCTAAAAATATGTTTCTGTTTCATCTTACACAGTAACACTAATATTAATTTATTGAATTTAATGGTATTTATTTAGATAAAATTAATTATATATTTATAATCAAGAGACATATTTTTTTTTAAATAAATCCCATTTTGTTGTTATCAAAATGATTAGTAACTATAGTATACTTTATCAGCTTATGAAATAGTAATTTAGGATAATCTATATTTAAAATAAGTTCAATGACCATAATTATAGTGACTATCACTTTTCAAATTATTACCATTACATAATCTTTGTGGAATAATTAAACATTATACAAAGAGACGTCCAAAGACCATTGTTGGTATATTGCCTTATGAAAAATGGAAATATAAACCTTGGTACATATGTGTGCTACATTATCTCCTACCAGGTTCTTCATAAATAGAACCCTCATTAGAAATATCACATATAGTATATATCATCATTACCCAGTGGAAAGGAATCATAAAATGGTGATCTAAAATACTTAAGAAGATTAAAAAATGGAGACATATAATCATAAACACGATCATAAGGGTATGAGAATGTGATCATGGAAATAGAATATCATACCCTTCATATCAATGATTATTACAAAGATAATATAATGAATATTGAAAATTTATATGAAATGAATCATAATGAAATTGATAGCATAATCTATGAAATCATAACGTAAAACAATGAATTGTGGAAAACACATATGCATATAATGATTTCTATAGTAGCCAAGGCATTGCTACAAAGACTATATTAGTAGTACAGGCTTACTCCCTATTCTATCATATTAGTCATGGTTCACACTCATGTTCATAAAAGTAGTATTATTTCACTCCTCACACCATCTTAGAAGTCATGGTTCCCTACCATGTCAATCATTGTAGTCAAGGTTTACTCCCAAGACCATCTTAGTTTATCTAATGATATATAAATATTTATCCAATGCATTAGAGGGAGATATAGGTCACACCCATCAAATAAGAAGATCATATATACATGTTCCACAAGATTATAAATAATCATATCATAAACCATGAAATTAAGTGGGTATTATAAGTATTTAAACATATTATAACATGTGGAAAGAGGTAGGTTTCATAATCAGTTTATCATAACCATAACCCAATTAATAGTAACAAATTTTATATAAATATAACCCATGATGGAGAAATGGGTTTCATAAACACCATGATATTAAAAAAACCCATTCATAGAAAGTATCAAAATGGATTATTTATATTGGCATGATTAACATCATTATATTTAATATTACATGGAAAATAATTTCGAAATATCTTCTAAAAACTTTTCTTGGGGAAAATATATTTTCTTATTTGAAAAATTATTTTTAATACATAAAACCATTTGAAAATATTTTTATTATAAAATAACATGAAAACATAAAACGAAATCATAAAATCAATTTGAAAAAAAAATTCCATGAAAAAAATACAAAATAATATTCAATACATTTTAAAAACATTTTTCCTCAAGAACACATTGAAAATTTATAAAAAGATAATGAAAATGATCTAAAAAACTATAGTTTCAATCATATAAAATAATCATGAAAATTTTTTGAAAACCATTTTTCCATAATACATATAAAATAATATTGAAAACTATTTGAAAACTATTTTTCTTAAATATCTATAAAATATATTGAAAACATTTTTGGAAACAATTTATATATTAAAAATTATAAATTAAACATGAATACATTTTGAAAAGAATAATTTTTGATAAATTAAAAAATTAGATTTATTTTCTTTTAAAAACCATTTTTTCATGAAAATATATTTAAAAAATGTTTCCTTAAAGGATAACATTTTAAAAAAGTGAAGGGAGCTTCAAATAAGTGATGGTGGGTAAATCTATACAAGTCGTAATTAATAAAAAGAACATTTGTTTCACACAATACAATATGATAAAAATGATACATGATTATAATGAGATAAGAATTTTCCTTTGATGATATTTTTAAATGAAAACAAATATTAAATGTTTCTTTTATATATTATAATATAATGGTATAATATTCTTGGAAATCTTTTTTTAGAGAACCTAGATTTTCGACCGAAAGGAGGGTAAAGTTAGCATTTATTAAAAAGAAATTCATACTATATTATGTACCTAAGAGTACAAAATGGTACCAATACATGAAGATACATGAATAAATAGAGGAGAGTAAAATTCATTAATTTTTTGAGTGATGGGTTATAAGATTTAATTAATGGAAATGAAAGCCTAAACAACCTCGAAAAAAATGATGAGATTGTCTCAATAAACTCTTATTACATGGTAACATTGGATCATACTCACCATGTAAGAAATGAAATAAAATGAATCTTAATATATCATGAAAAAATATATTCATGAAATAACATGTAAGATAGAATTATATACTCCCTGAAAAATATTTAAGGTGCATAACAAAACATGAGTCTTAGAGAGGGAAAATTGAGACAAAATGGTTTTACTGATTTGGTATATTTTGAATGTTAAACCCTATGAAAGAAGGATCATAAAATTGACATGTGAATACCCATAAATTTATTTATAAGATACATAAAATAAAATCATGGGCATTACAAACACCACACCCAAGGAAAGAGTGGTAAACATAACATGTATCTTATAGAAATTAAAAGTGATATTAAATCCCCTTACCATGTGTCTTGACTCTCTCCATACTCATAAAAGATTACTATATTATTAACATAATTTTATGATACATATTTTATAGAATAATATTATTATATATATTATTGTATATGGTTTTATTATGTTTTTATATTACCAACTTCATAACGCTCCTATGTTACAATTTTTCTTCAGGTAATATTAATATTATTCTTCACATGTGTCTTAACATGTTATATCACTAGTCCTTATACATATATCCTGATTCTAAAATTTATATCATGATATAAATTCAATTATATAGGGAATATTTATATCATAATTGTCATGACCCATCCCCTGGGGACCGTGTCGTGATGACCCCATGTCTGACTTTCATATGCCAGGTGTTGGATACTGGTACTGGAAAGGCGTATCCCAAAAATGGGAAGGCATTTCCTTTAAAATAGTAGACACATAGATTAGGTACACAAAAAAATGTAAACCACATAGTAAAACTACTGATGTAAAAGTGTGAACTAAAATTAAAGGTGCTTGTATACAAGTCCAATAGAAAGAAATAATACAATAGAAAAAGAATACATCTCATGAGGTCATCTTCTAAATATCCTACCTGAAGTGTAGGTACAACTTGTCATTACAGCTCTCTACGTCAACTGGTCACCTCCGTGCACTGTCTAGTCTTGTCTCCCTAACCCCAGTCAAAGTTTTCCATCATCTACATAAGACACAATAAGGTGCGGGTGAAGCCTGTGTTGGGGTGAGAATAACAATACTGAGTAGAGACCCGAAAACCCCCGATGGTCTCCCAGAATTCCACAAAGTAAAAAACACAAAGCATGATATCAATCTCAAATCACAAGGAATGACATAGCTCAAACCAGGTTTATAACTTAAGTACAGAAGTTCAAATGACTAGTCATAACACTAGATCATCTTATTCTATTTAGAGGCTTTGTTGTAGACCCACACAAGATCGATATGTGATGACCCACACAAGATATCTAGATGTTGACCCCCATATGATCTCTAGAAATTGACCCACATAGGATCTCAAGTCATCGATTGACACAGGGTCGCAATTCAATGATCCACGATGACCATTCTAATGCTGGTCCACATTGGGTCACACTATTGCTGATCCACACAGGGTAATAATTCATCGATCCACATAGGGTCGTAGGTCACCAATCTATATAGGGTCGTAATTCATTGGTCCACAGATGGTCGTAAGTTTTGGATCATCGATGGCCCACTCTATGTCTAGTCCACATCGGGTTGCGCTACTACTGATTCACATAAGGTCATAATTCGTTGATCAACACTTAGTCGTATGATACATGACAGTCAGCCAGAGGATTCCCACACATAGCACGCATGATTATTGGAGGATCCTCTCCTCATGCCATTGGTCATAACTCATATTCCATAAAGTCCCATGAAGAAGTGACCCTAAGAACCTCCATGTCATAAGGGTTCTGACACAACAAATGCTGGGTCAGTCAGACTCCCGGTCTGTGAGTTATAGGAATTTTAGTGTCGGGGGCCTGATTAGATTCAATTCCGATCCAACTTAGCCATACTAAAACTTTTTACAACACCGAAGTGATGTGTCTCTAAAGGACCACCTCTTTCTAAGGGTTCAACATCATAGACGGTTTATCAAATAGACATCTTGTTTAAAATATATTCACATTTAAGCGAAATAGGGTCGTGAGGGGACCGGGTCCTGTCCGACCCAGTTGGACTGAACCGTCCTAGCTCACTGGGTTTGACCCAAATTGGCTATGATCGGCCCAAACTAGGTGTGCCTGGCCCGGTCTATCGGGGCCAGGTCCTATCAGCCGGGTCGCGGGCTCGGTCCACCGGGCCGCTGAACTAGCCCGGCCCGCTGGCTTAGGTCAGCCCTCCAGCTTGGAACAACTCCCTAGTTGGGCATGTGGGGTTCATGCCCCCTCCAAAAGGACTGCAGTTAATTTGGTTCTTCAAACGCGAAGCACCAGGCTAGTGCCAACCCCACCCAACTGACTGGTCTGCTGGACTGGTATACGGCGGGACCCGTTGTTTGGGTTAGCCACCGCCATGGCCTGAGCCGCGGCACTTCCTCCATGACAGAACTTTGGTTATGGACACTTCCATCGTGGCATGCTTCCGTGAACCTTCATTAATGGTCAATTAGGTTGGCATCGTCTGACCTCCCCCTTTTCACCACAACTATTTCGGGTATCGCTACCTCTTCGTGGTTGATGAGAGATGGCTGTCGCCTCCTCTAGTTCTCCACACCGCTATGACGGTGGGGCTACCACAGGCCTTCGGTGAAGCTCCAGAGGTCAGTTTTCTTTTTTGACTGTGCCTATGGGCCTTCCAAGAAGCTTCCACTACTGTGTGGCCCCCAGTTTCTTCTTGCCTCCATGTTGGTCGGTCACCCATGAAGAACGCAACCAAAGCTAGTTTGACGAAGGGACTGATCCTTTTTCGTTCATCTCATGCCCTTTGTATTAGTGTTATAATATGTAAAAGATTATTTAATCATAAAATATCCCATAAAGTAACCACATGCTATCCTCCTTCATTAAAGAACGATACACGAATAAAATCATTGGGCGGTTAATCCGTGTGCTTTATAATAATCATGAATGGGAAAATTAGTATAATTAAGTACATAACCCCTTCCTGGAACACGTTGGAAGACACTGCGGCTGAAAGTGATTAACCCGCATTCGAAGGTGTTCTTCATTGCTCGTAGATTTCTGGTTCAAATCCTCCAATGGTCATCAATTCTTCATTCTACGTTGGTGGAAGACATCATTGACACTTCGTTAGTGGTTCCCCTCATCAGTGCCCAAAACCCATGCCACAAGCTTTGTTTAAATAGAAGAGAGGGAACCACCCACATTGCATTTAATTAATGTGGTTCATTAATGTAGAGAAATTAATGTTACATCAATTCAATGAACATTCTGGTTATGCATTCCAATGGTTATCTCATTAAATGACTTCAATTCAAGCTTTACATTACACTGCAGTCCAACTATCCACCTCTCAATTGTGAGAATAGAATAAAATAACTCATAGTGTTATTTTATTAAATTTTTGTCAAGTCCAAAAATTTACTTTTTCGTCCAACCTTTTCCATTCAATGTTATGCTTACTCTAGGAGAATCCTCAATTTATGAATTCAACGGTTACCTCAAATGTTTTATCCGAGTACTAGTTCAGAAGATATAAATCACCGCCCTCATGTTTACTGAACGTACCATTAAAAAAGATAAAAAAAATTTAACATTCACCCTCGACCCACGTCTTTCAAGGTTAGGCTCCAACTAAGGGACACATGCCCTCACGAGCTCAATGATACTCTCTGATTTCCAATCCAAGTCACCATTTATATGTTAATGATTTAACAATAAAATAATTATTACATAATTATTTTATTTACAACAAAACACTAACTTCAACTATTGTCCTACACTGATAATTGATAGGATCTTCCTAAGGAATGAATACCCTCACGAGTTCAATGGTTGTCTCAGATTTCTCATTTGAGTCTATGTTTGTGATTTATATGCATTTGAAATATAAAATCATTTTATTTAATTACTTTATTTTCAATTATTCCATTTTCAGGTTTCCTCACTAGATGCATGCACCGATGAACCTTAAATCACACCTAGGGTAAATCCACTATCTTTAATGCAACATCACCCTCGTATTTCTGATTCGGGAAACTATTTAAGAGTTATTCAACTTTTTCATGAAAATTCCTCATGCACACTATTTAAAGCTTAACATTTTTCTATGGATCATTCTAGGCACTTTGTTCCTCGGAATCACGTGACATCAATTTTTGTAGTCTCGTAATAATTCCATATAAAAATTTTATACGGAAATTATGGGACATTACATTCCCCTCACCTTAGGGATTTACATACCTGAAAGCCAAAACAAATAAAAAACCAAAAATTGGGGGTATTCAGCTTTTATTTGAGCCTCCCGCTCCCATGTGCTCTCATGGAGGTTCTCATGCTACCACCAAACTCACACCAGAGGAATCGACCACCCACGAAGGACCGAATCCTGTCAATCCTCTATCTCCACCAAGATCTCTATGAACGTCGCCCAATGGTTAATGTCCAGCTCTTCCTAGACAATAACATGTGATGTATCGTGCATATACCTCCTCAGCTACAACCCAAGGAAACAATTATGTGCTTGGTTCATATATGGGGGAAGAGCTAGGCGGTACGCCACCCTGCCTACTCTACTGATGATCTAGAAAGGTACGATGAATCTGGGAGATATCTTATTTCTCATGCCAAATATCAACAATCCTCGTCATGATGAGACCAATAAGAAGACATGGTCTCTATCCTTGAACTCCAAGGGTATCTATCTTTTATCGGCTTAAGGCATCTACCCACACTTTTCAGTCTTAATCCTCTCATGGATTATCTACACCTTCTATGTGGTAGCTCATAAAAACTCTGGACCTATAAGTGAGGACTCCCCAGGGTTTGTCTAGAAATGATTTGATCAGCTTGGTTTCTCATAGAAAGCCTCAAAAAGCACCATGTCGATGGTGGAGTGATAACTGTTGTTGTATGTGAACTCCACCAAGGGAAAATGATCCTACCAATTGCGGCCAAAATCAAGGAAACATGCACGAAGCATGTACCCAAGTGTTTGTATGGTTCTCTCCATCTAACCACCCGTTTAGGGATGAAAGGCAGGACTCAAACGTAGATGAGTCCAGAACACCACCTGTAATTCCGTCCACAACTAGGATGTAAAATGAGTGTCACAATCTGAGACAATTCTCGATGGAACCCTGTGAATCCATAATATCTCATGTAAAGAGAGGTTTTTCAACCCTCTTATAATCCCTGCACTTGGATGGGTAAGATTTGAGATTACTTGGTGTGTCATTTAATGATCACCCAGATGGAATTATGGCCCTTGGAAATACCTAGTTTCCCTATCACAATATCCATGGAGAAGTTATCCTGCTTCCACTATGGCACCTATAGCGGTTGAGTCAAGCCTACTAGAACCTGGTGCTCGACCTTCACTTTCCCACAAGTGAGGCATCATGAAATGAACTCCACCACTGCTTTCTTTATCCCTGGTCATCATTACTGATGCCAGAGGTCCTGGTACATCTTCACCACACCAAGATGTACCATCAATGGGGATGTGTGGAACTCCCTATACAACTACTCTATTAGTGTCACTGGTACCATGGTGCATCCTCTGAAAAGGATGGTGTTCTCCTCATCTATAGAAAATCCTTCAGGAGATTGTCCTGAGTATATATAAGAATGTTGGGACTGGCAATCAACATCCAAAAGTTGTCCCTCACTGAAGGAGGGGGGAAGACAATCATAGACTAGATGTAAGCTTCTCCATCCCTATCCACCAAGAATATCATCATCGCAGATATCTTTTACATTAACTTACATGATATATGATTTCTTTTTATGTTGAATTATTTCTTTCAGTATGGATTAAATATTGGACCATTAACATTCAGTTCACACTTTTAACTCAGTAGTTTTATTATGTGGTTTACTTTTGATGTTTTCCTAGTCTGTGTGTGTACAGGTATAAAGGAAATGCCTTCACGTTTTAGGGATATTCCTTTTTCGGTGCTAGTCACCAACCCCTATCCTATGGAAGGTGGAAATGGGGTAGTCACAGAACGGTTCCCAGGGGATGGGTCATGACCATAAGGATGGTCCATAGATTGATGAGGCTTCAGTACATGTATTTTTTCCCAAGATGGTACCTTCGGAAAGTGTCCAAGTGATACCACTTCCCATTGGCTGGGAGTTGCTACCGGTGCTACCATTTTGAGGACACATAAAGGCTTTGTTACTTAAAGAGTTTCAGTGATAGATACCCATCAGGTTCTAATGTGAGCCTGACTTACAGGCAGCTAAGGAATTTCCTGAGGTGTTGACTGAGTTTCCATCCATCTAGTGAACCATTAGATTGGATGGAGTTCTAGGCGATGATCATTCTACATGGTATAGTAGGGAAATAAAAGGGATTTGATTACCCCTATCTTATGAAGAGGTGACTTTTCTATGGATAGTGCTTGAGAATCTTTTTCAGATAAGGGTCCTCATACCATAAAATTCCATGTGGAATGTGTTCCCAAGAGCTTCTATAGCTTCATCTGGATGACACGTCTGTAGTTGAGTAATCATCGGGGCATACCAACCATTCCATGTACTCGATGAATACGATAAAACATATGCTTCAAGGATTATACCTTACAGAGAGATGTGTTTAGGGACATCTAATCCATCACTATTCCTCATTGCATTCCTACTTATGTTAGGATTATAGAGAGAACTATAGTGGTTGAATTTTCTTTGGCTGAGAAGATACTGCCATTGAATATTAACAGTGGGAAAATAGAGGTATTAAGTACATAAACCCTACATAGAACTCATTAGAAGCTACTATAGATGATGTAGATAAACCTACATTCAATGGCGTTCATCGTCGCTCATTGTTGTCTAGTTCAAATCCTCTAATGGTCATTGAATATCTGGTCTACATTGGTGAAGTTCTTTTCGGCACATTTTCAAAGGTTCCCCTCATGAGTAACCAAAACCCATGCCCAAGATATGATTAAATAGAAGACAGGGAACCACTCACATTCCATTTCATTAATGTGGTTCATTAATGAAATGAAATTAATGATCCATTAATTCAATGAACTTTTTGGTTACTTAACCCAAGGGTCATGTCATTAAATTACATCCATTCAAGACAGACATTACAACGTTATCCTTCCATCTGTGGCTCAAAGGTGAGAAGAGAATAAAATAAATCATGGAGTTATTTTATTTTTTTATGTCCAAAAATTAACCTTTTCATCTAACCCTGATTGGTCGAAGTTAAGATTCTCCTATGTGAATCTCAGCGCTGTGATTTCAATGGTGACCTCATATTTTTAAACCAAGTAGAAATTCAAAATATTGAAATCATAAATATCATGTTTTCTGAACATATCTAAAAAAAGTTCCAAAATTTTTAACATTCACCCTTGAACCATACCGGTCGAGATTGGGCTCTGTCCAAGGAAAACACGCCCTCACGAGCACAATAGTACTATCGGTTTTCCAATTCGAGTTTTCGTTTAGTAGATAAAGTATTTAACAATAAAATAAATGTAACTTGATTATTTTATTTACGATCAGAAACTAACATCCCCTGTTGGCCCACACATGCCAATGTTAAGATCTTCATAAGGAAAGAATACCCTCATGAGTTCAATGATCGTCTCTGATTTCCAATCGACTCCATTTGTGAGTTATAAGAATTTGGAAAATAAAATAATTTTCTTTAATTATTTTTGTTAAGGTTATGCCATTTTCAGGTTTCCCCAATGGAGTCCTACAATGACTACACTTAAGTAGTTCTTTGAGTAAACCCACCATCATGAACGCAATGGTGACCTCAGATTCTTTGATCCAATAACCATTTTAGGAGTTATTCCACTTTTTCTAGAAAATTTCTGACACACACTATTTAAATCATAGCATTTTTTGACAAATTATTCTAGGCACTCTGGGCCTCAGAATCACGTGTTTCCATTTTTTTTGTATCAAAATAATTCAATATAAAAACATTATACAGAAATTCAGGGACAGTAAAAATAATAATGAATAGTATAATTAAGTATGATATGGAATACAACGTTCATGGAGACAGTAAGCTGTACGTATCAATGAACATTGTTTTCTTCTTTTTTCGTATTGAAATAAAGATGTAAAATAACATATATATTTATATATGTATATATATAATTATTCCATTATAATGAATATATAGTATATATCACTTATGTTCACTATACCCATCCACAATACATTCCATGTTGTGTGTGAATGAATCACATCATTTTGAGGGGGTGGTAGTCCACACTTCCTCAAAAATGATTATCATTTTAAAAATAAATGTAATGTAAAAATATTTGTGTTTTAAAAGGAATATAGACTATAAAATAAATAATACATAATATATATGAAATATATAAATATATTTTCTATCATAATGGTCATCATGATTGGTGGTCTGAAGAAATGAACAATCATCATTTTATGAGGCTTTAGTTCTCCAAACACTGAACCAATATGTTCAATATCTGTTAATACGAGGTTCTTGTAAATGTAGGTTGAACTATTTGGATAAAAAAATCCGAGTTTATGTTTTATACTAGTTTTTTCACACATTAATGAAATAAATAGAGTGGAGGGGTGAAGAATGAAAATAAAGGAAATGATTTTGAGAGAAGACGTTACATGTTAATTAGGTAACTCATTTTGGGTTATGCTAAAAGACTTCCTTGAGAATATTTATAACCAAAGTGAGGCTTCAAATTTGAATATATGATTTTTAGGGGGCTACGTGGGAGATAATTTCTGAAATTAAATGGTTGGATAGGTGTTTTGAATGGGTAGAGGTTGGG
The DNA here is from genome assembly GCA_963277665.1 of Viscum album. Classification (NCBI taxonomy): domain Eukaryota; kingdom Viridiplantae; phylum Streptophyta; class Magnoliopsida; order Santalales; family Viscaceae; genus Viscum; species Viscum album. The sequence continues at coordinate 555,477,444 of OY728126.1, read as the reverse complement.
GCCTTTTATATTGTAGGAGGAGTGGTCCTCTTGTAAATATTTGAATAGAGAACTCAACCGGCGTTTTTCATATTGCAAGTGGATCCAATAATGGACTAATTTATATCCCATTTAAGATAGGTTATAAATATTTCTAGCTAATGGGTGTTGGACATGTCTCTATGTCGTTTTGGGACTAAAAGTTAATGTTTAGTAAATCATTGTCCTAGTTTTCTCTTAAATGATGAAATTAATTTCTATCGCATTCATTAATAATTTATTAAAAAACAATGATTGTCTTATTAGACATTATAAATTTTTAATTTTCCAAATATGGAATCAATTTGTCTGATTTATGATCTAAAAATTGTAAAAAATTAATTTAATATTAATCCTATTGATGGGACGACACAATAGGGTTTTAAAGTAAAAATGTCAAAAATTTTGGTATGTTTTTATATCCAATTTCAATTTTAAAATAATTAAAATGACCTAAATTTGATTAATTAATAAAAAATATCTAACTAAACTATTAAACCAACTTTAAATTTAATTTAATCATATTAATAAATTAGATGACAAGGATGTTTTGAATTAAAATATTGTATTTCTAACCTTTCATTAAAAGATAAAACTTTACATAAATAAAAACAAATTTTCTAACTTATTTTTTTGTTTCTATTAAAAATATAATGTTTACGTAGAAAATAAAATCTATAAAATTTCAAAAAAAATTGATTTAAAATGGGTTCTCCATTAAAAGGCAGTCAGAAATGCCTTAATTCAAATATACGGGTCTTAAACATAAAATTCGGCCAATTCTTATCTTACATCGGTTGAATATATTGGATATATATGAAAAATATTTTATAGAATATATAAGATATATATTAAATTAATATCACATACCAATTTTTATTAGTTTAATTTTACTTGGTTAAAATTGCTCTATGACTATGATAATATTTTCCTTTATATTCTATCAATTTTCATATTCATTAATTGGTAAACTATGAATTCATAATATATTTATGTACACAAAATATTATAGTAATTTAGATAATACTATTCATATCTGTAGGTTTAACATCTAGGTTATATTCCATCATAATAATATTTTTAATAATAATTTATTGTTAGGTTGCACTTGGTCTTACGTGTTACAGCAGACATTGTGGAAGGTCAAACTTGTGTGTAATCTATGCCTACTTTGTTGTTCCGTGTAATGTATACCAAATTGGGATTGTGTGTAACATAATCCATGTTGGAAATATTTTAATGGAATGTTTAAATTAGTGAAATTCTTTTTTTAGTGTTCTGTGAAATGAAAAAATATCCAAAGATTAAATTAATTCGTAAAAAATTTCACCAACATCTCAAGTAGATACTCTCTACCCCCTTAAAATAAATTTCACCATTGAATTTCATATGGGTTAGGAAAGTATTATTACTTTAAAGATTAGTTCATAGAAATCCAAATAATATAAATTTATACTCAAACTTCTCTTAAAATGTATATTTGGAACCATAATGATTACCCAAAATAATATAAAAATGGGTTTCCACGTAGGGGAACAATGGTTTGGAGTGAAGATTGGACATGGAGGAAAAACATAAAAATTTATATGGATTGATTAAGGAAATCAATTGAAAATAAGTAAATGGTAAAACGTATTTTTGGGGCTTTAATGTCATAAATATTTTATGATATAAAAGGACATCATCTCAATGAAAATTAATGTATTAGGAAAATAATTTTTTTGATCACATTTGATTATTGAATGATTATTTTTAAATTTATATAATAAAAATTTATTTCTTGGGTTTTTCTTTGAACAATTTATAATACATCCATTACCTTAGGGAATAAATGTCGATAAATTAACATTTATGTATAAATCAATAAAATATACTTATAATGGATCTTAAGGGCCATAAAAGAATGAAAAATTTCTAACTATTTGATTATTCAAAATCAACATACATATATATAAAAATGTAACTATACATGTTTATTATAAATATTTATTAACTATGAATAATTATAAATTAGGAAAGACATTTTATAGGCAAGTGGTAGGCATGAAACCCTTATCGTCCTTCAGTCATGGATTCTAAACCCACAACCATTTCGGATTTGACTGGATGTCACCCAACATCTATGATATACTTTTTGAAAAATAAAAAAGATAAACATCCTTGAAATAACATTAATACCTAAATAAAATTTTATACATGATTTTTAATACAAGATTAGTGTAGTAATACATCCTCTTAAGTTTAATGTATACTATTCATTAATGGTTATCCTTATAAAACTTCTCGAAGATGTAAATGCCAAACATTTGCAAGAGTGTCATGAAATCATCTTAACATTGATTCCCACATATATATATATATATATATATATCAAAAAGTATCTCATAGTTGTCACATTAATGACATTTCAATATCATCATAGTATATTCACCAGAATTAAAATAAATTCTTTTGAAAAACATGCATGCTTCCTCATTCTAATGTATATTGAATTTAAGTCATAAATCCAAAAAATGTTGTAAACATCATTATATATAGCATAAAACACCTATAAACAAGTCATTTATTAGATCCAAGGTAATAAATAATGTCCAATTTACCTTTTCATATTCAATATATCATTATCCATACAATATTTTCTCATCATCAATAACCTATTAAAGATTACCTTCCTTTAGTAATAAAATCAAAATTCAGGAGGTCACCATTCTTGACACTTGGGGACATTCAACATAATCTTGTAAATATTTAGAAAAACACAAATTGAACAATACAAACATAATTCACCATTCTTAATTCGTGAATCCAAATGAAAAAGAAATCAATCAATAAAAATTAATTTTTGGCATGGATGAGGTCCTAAAGTGGTTTAGAAGTAAATTATTAGCTAATGGAATTAATTTTGGTAATTCCCATGTTCTCCACAAATAATAAATGGAAATTCATGATAATTTTTCACTCTATGACCCTTTTTTTCACCCAAATAACATTGTTTCCTCCATTTAAGGTATTCTTAGAGGTTCTTCATCCCTTCTTCATGATATGTAGGAAGCCAAATATTCATCACCCTACGTTCCTTGCCATAGAAGAACATTTTTATATTATTCGTCCAGTTAGAAATATCAGAAAATCTAATATTGTTAGTAGTATACTGTGATAGTTTATTTATTATAAACATAATAACCTTTTCTCAACTAATCATCCCATTTGACTACTCATTAAAAAATACTCCATCGCATTCAATTTTAATCCAGTTCCTTTCGTCTCCAACCATTGACTAAAACAAAAAAAAAAATCGGAGCATTAATTAACATAGTAGAATACCTCATAATCATGAAATGAATTAGTTATTGAATGTCTAAATCAAGTCACCATCTTTAATATTTGACTCCCTAAGTTTATCCTAGGTTATTTATAGATTAATTATATCTAAATCCTTCATAATGGTTCATGAAGAGTTTTTTAATTATCAATGCATATACACTAGGAGTTTCAAACTAGGTCTACAGCAAGGCCCGTTTTCATGTTCCAGATTACCGCAAGTCAAACTCAGAACAACATTTCCTAGTTTTTACCTATAGGTAAATCTATGATAAATCCGCATACACTTATGGTATCCTAACAAGGATGTATTTATAGGAAACCAATCACTCTATCCTTTACAAAAATCAAGGACAATTTTTTAAAATTTAACGCACTATTACACTTATAATTAGATAAATCCCTAGGCATATCATTACAAATATACCTAAAGATCTCCCTAATGTTTTTCTTATCCATGTTTTCAATGTATAATTATACATTTTCTCTGATACCCACTATAGAGACACTCATTTTTAAAAACATTATCATTTAAAAAACCTTTTTGTAATACTTAAACATTATAAGAACAGACATCCAAAGACCATAGTTGGTATAGTACCTTTGGAAACATGAAAAAATAAAAACTGGGACATTTTTGAGCTACATCATCTCCCACTAGGTCTTTATTGACTAGAACCCTTCATAGACATATCAGGTATAGTACATATCATCATAACTTGGGGGATAGGTCACGTAAAAGTGGTGGGAGAAAAATCATTGTATTGGAAAACTAGGGATACATGTAAGCATAAAAATGACCATAAGGTTTTAGAACGTGATCATTAAAATGGTAGATCATACCCTACATATCAATGATGATAATAGTGATCATGGAATAAATAATTGTAGTTTATAAGGAATTAATCATACAGAAATATAGAGCATAATCCATTAAATCCTAATGTAAAACATTGAATTGTGGAAAAAACATAAAAATATAATGATTTCCATAATTGCCATGTCATCACATCTATAAAAATCTTAGTAGTATTGGTTCACTCCCAATACCATCATAGTTGTCTTGGTTCACTCCCTTGTCCATCATTGTAGCATGAGTTCACTCCTCATACCATCTTAGTTGTTAGGGTTCACTCCCATGGATATCGTTGTAGTCAATGTTCACATCCAATACCATTTTGGATTATCTCATGAGATGTAAATCACTACCCAATTCATTCGAGGGAGATATAGGTTCCGCCTGCCACAAAAATAAATCATATATAAATGTTCCAAAAGATTTTAAATAACTATATCATAACCCGTACTATGAAATGGTTATCATAAACATGTAAACATATCATAACCTATGGTAAGATCTTAGTTTCATAATCATTTAATCATAAGAATAAATCATGAAAGAGTAACAAATTTCATATACATATTCCCCATAAAATAGAAATGGGTTTCATAAAGATTGTGACATTAAGCATAACCCATTTATCGAAAGGATATGAATGCAAAATTTTGATTGGCATGAGTAACATCAATAGATGTTACCATAGATAGGAAATTTTTTTAAATGTCTTTTAAAAACTATTCTTGAGGAAATTATACTTTATTAATAGAAAATGTATTTTCAATACAAAAAACCATTTGACAATGTTTTCCATAGAAACTACCTTGAAAATTTATAAAAAAGGCATGGAATCATTTTGAAAAACATTTCCATGAATACTTAAAATATAAGACTGAAAACATTTAAAAAACCATTTTATTCAAAAACAATTTTAAAACCTATAAAAAGACCATGAAAACATTTTGAAAATCATTGATCTTGAAAAATTATAAAATAATATTTAAAAATTCATGAAAACTGTTATTCTTGAAAACATATAAAAATTTCTTGAAAACATTTTTTAAACCATTTTTCTAAAAAATTGAAAAAATAATATTGAAAACATTTTGAAAAAAAATTCATGAAAAATTATAAAATAAGCTTAAAAATATTTTAAAAATTATTTTTCATGAAAAATTATAGAAGAAGCTTGAAAAAAATTTGAAATTCATTTATTGTTGAAAATATATTTAAAAAATATTTCAATAAATATTTACCTTTTAATAATGATAAGGTATCTTCAATGAAATGATAGTCGGTAAATTCGTATATCACACATGAGGTTAATAGAACATTTTGTTTGCATGTTAAGAGTGGTTTGAAAATTTCCTTATTTTAAAAGAGACCAGATGACTCATTTTAATAGATGGGTAAAATACATAAAAGTAAAAAAAAAATTGTATTTTATATATTATAATATAATGGTACAATATTCTTGGAACACATTTTTCTAGAAAACATAGATTTCCATCTGAAAAGTGGATAAAGTCAATAATTTTTAAGAACGCATTCTTATTATCTTAGGTATCAAAGAGTATAAAATATTACTAATTCATTAATATAGCATGAATAAAATGAGAAGAATAAAATTCATTAATGTCTTGAGAGATAGGTTATAATATTTCATCAATGGAATCATAAACATAAACAATATCGAAAAAAACAATGAGATTGTCTCAATAAACAATTATAACATGGTAACTTGAGGTCAAACTCGCCATATACAAAAGGAAATTAAAAAAAGATTAATATATTTTGAAAAGAGGATATTCAGGAAATATCATGTAAAATGGATTTATATACACCACAAAAAAGATATTAGGTATATAACCATATATGAGTCTCAGATGAAGAAAATAGAGAGAAAACTGTTTTACAAATCTGGTAACATTCAAAAGGTAAACCCCAAGAATGAAGTATCATAAAACATTCATGAGAATACCCATTAGTTTAATTATATGATACATATAATATAATCATGGGCAGTATATACTATGCACCAAATGAATGAATGGTGAACATAACATGTATCTCACAGAAATTAAACGTTTTTATGAAATCCACTTACCTAATTTGTTGACTCTCTATAACTTAATAGAAGATTCCTTTATATTAAATAGTTTTTTATAAATCATTACATAATAATATTTTTATATATATTACCATATATGCTTTTATTATGACCTTATATTACCCACTTTTAAAGGATCCTATGTTAATGTTTCACTTTGGGTAATATTCACTTTTTTCCTTCAAATGTGAATTAAATTTTTATATAGTTGGTAATTATACTTATAACAAGATTCCAGAATGTATATAATGATATAAATATTATTTATATCTAATATTGTTATATTATAATAATCTATATGATAATTAAGTATTAACTGGAATACACCATTCATGGACACAATAAGTCGTACGTACGCATGAACAATGTTTCTGTCTTTCTTATAGAATTGAAATAATGAAATAAAATGACATAAAAATATCATATATATAATATATTTTCGATAAAACAATCATTAATATATTTTATATGGTGTGTGAATGAATCAAATCTCTTTGAGGGGGTTGTAGACCACATTCCTCAAATGAGAATATCGTATTAACACCAAATGGGAAGTAAAGGGATGTGTTCTAAAAAAGTAATAAAAAATATTGACTAACTAATAACTATAATATAAACAATATAGTGATATAGTGATTATAATAATTTCCACCATAATTTTTGGAAAAGAATAAATTAACATTCATCGTATTGTGTGGCATTAGTTCGCCGTAAACAGAAACAATATGTTCAATATCAATTAGATGAAGGTGTGTGTAACTATAGGTATAAATACTTATATAAAAACATCATAGTATATTTAGGATACTATTTTTTCCACACAGGAATGAAATAAATATATTTTAAGGGTTGAATAAGGAAAATAATGTAAAGGATCTTGAGAGAAGATGTTACCTCATAATCGGGTAACTTCATTTGGTTTATGCCAAAATCCGACCTTGAGAAGATATGTTACCAAATGGAGGCGTCAAGGTATACATTAGGATTTTTGGGAGGCTATATAGAAATGTATATTCTAAACATTAATGTTTTTTATGTGTGAGGATTGGATATATTTGGTGACCTTTATAGTGAATGATGACCGACACTCTTATAAAATTTTGAAGAGTGAATTCCACTCATGTTTTTATAGTTTCTAGTCGATCCAATAATTTTCCAAGTTCATGTAAATTGATTATAAGGACAAAATATTTCTATATAATGGGAGTAATACATGATTCTAGGTCGTTCTGTGTCTTAAATTTAATGTCATTACATTATTAACCAAATTGTTTTTATAACTGATGTAATTAATTGTAATCGCTTTCACTAATATTTTCTGTAAAAAAAATTTCATTATTATATGTTATATCATATTATTATTTTAAATATTGAATCAATTATGAAATATTATAATCACAAAATTGGAAAATAATTAATTTAAAACTAATCTCGTTGACGTGACGACACTGCGGGTTTTTAAAGTTAAAACATCCAAAATTTGGAAAAGTTTTAATATCCAATTTTATTATGAAATTGGTTCCAAAGATCAAAATTTGATTAATTAATAATAATATTACATAAATAGAAAATTAAAAAAAAATTATAATTTTATTAAACCTTACAATTGGATTAGATGAAAAATATATTTTGAATTAAAATCAAGTATTTTTTAATTTTCATCAAATGAAGAAACCTTAAAAAAATATTCCAAAAGTTTATCCCAATCAAATTTTTATTTATATCATAAAAATATAATGTTTATTTTGAAAAATTAAATCTATAAATTTTCTCAAAAGTGGATATGAAATGGGTTCTCCATTATAGAGCGGTAAAATATTCCTTAATAAAAATATAGGTTTTTGAGCATAAAATTAGGTTTGATCTTATCTTTTGTATATCAAATTTATTGGATAAATATAAAAAATATTTTTTTGAATATATAAAATAAGTATTACATTAATATCACTTATCAATTATAATTAGTTTAATTTTATTTTGTTATAATAGCTTTGGGACTATGATAATATTTTCCTTTATGTTCAATCAGTTTTCATATTTATTAATTGGTATCCTTTTAATTAATATTATATTTCTATATAAAACAAATGATTATACTTTATTTAAAAATATTGATTTCCATAAAAATAAATTCTAGTTCATATTACACTATAATAACATTTTTAATAATATATTATAGTTAGGTTACACTCGGTCTTGCGTATTACACAAGCCACCAAGGAAGGTCAGTCAGTCATGTAATGTATGATAACATTATTGTTCCACGTAATGTATACAAATTTATAATTGCTTGTAACATACGAATTGTCGGATCTTTGTTAAATTATTGTTTTAATTAGTGGAAATATATTTTTAGTTTTTCGTGAAGTGAAAAAATATAAAAATTTTAAATTAATTCGATACAATTTTCACCAATATCTCGAGGTGTATCAATAATTATTCATCCTAATTATTTTTGGATAAATTTAATTCCACCCATAATACATTGGGTATTAAAATTTATTTTTTAATTGATATTTTTCTATTAAAATTTCATATATTATTTAAATAAAATAACTTTATAAAACTTTCATTCACTGCCATTAAATATTCCTTATGAGTTCACATAATGACAAAGACCACATATGAATGAATAATAATATTATTTTTACATATTGAAAATATTTTCATGAGGGAAATTTATATATAATTTTTTGGTTTTATATAATAACATTAAATTCCATCAAAATCCCAAAACAATATTTATTCAATTAATGTAAACATAAAATAAAATATATTAAAAATATTAAAAGTGATATAATTAAAATAATATATTGTTTTAAATGAATATTAAACATTAATATGAAATATTATATTTTTTTTAGAGATAATAATTTATTTATATATTTTTAATAATGTATTTTACATCAAATTATATAAATTGATTCAAAATTGAAAATAGTGACATATTTTCGAAAAAAATATTATTATATTATTTTAAAAAATAAAAAACATGAAATCAAAGATGTTTGATATTATATTGTCTAATTTTTCCAATATTTATCTTTTTTATCAAATTTTGGACATATAATAAAAAATTACAACTCTTTAACTGATACCATAGTTAATAGTAAAAGAGGTTAATAAATGGTTAATAAAATAGATAAGGCATACCATTAAACCAAAACATGTCATAATTATATTTTTTATAAGATTAAAAACCTATAATACTTTTTATTTCAATACCTATACATTTAAATGAATTTTTAATAATAATGAATTTATTAATATTTAATATTTTGAGAAATTCTAGAAATACCACTCACCTCAATTATTAATAGAAAACTCATCCCTATTGGATTTTCACCATATTGATCCTTATAGATCTGAAAAAATATAAAAAAAATTACTTATAAATATCCAAATTAATGTTTTAGTGGTTTTTTATCCCAAAAGTCTAACCCTAGAGACCTTTATGGGAGATTGAAGGAGTCACTTAAAAGATGAGGTAATCACCTAAAGTGATCACATTATTATTAATCTATTCATTGCCTTTAATAAACTTGTTTCATATTTCATAAAATATTAACATAATTATTGTTAATGTGATGAAAGTTTATTATTTTTATTAAAAAACCGTTATACAACATCATTCACATCAAATTATATGTGAAAGTATCGCTCATGCGTATATATGAGTTACCATATCTCTATAGATATACAATTCATTTTTCCTTAGAACATTTTATGCATGGTTTGTATTATGAATTTATTATTTATATTTGATATTTAGGATATAATTACACTACTTTATTGATAATAACAATACAATATTTCTACCATCTAATCCATTGGGAAATGATAGTGTAACTCATTCATATGTATGGACTAGCACCTCTATGAAGAGATGAAATTTACTTTTTATTTATATTTTAAAATTATTATAATGAGGGATAATTTGATATATATTTATTATATAAATTTTTTAATAATTATCTATTAAAAATGAAATAATATTTACCTTTCATTCATTCAACCTATTGAAAAATTAAAATATTATTCATGCCTATGTATGACATACCTTCTCCATGAATAGTGTAATCAACATTTCCGATATATAACATTTATGTATTATTTAAAATATGTATATTATGAATATATATGATATTTATATCATTATATAAATTTTGACGATTATGTAATAATAATAAATGTATGTTGATGAGAAATACTAAACATAAATACTCATGATAAGGGAAACAGTTGACACCTAAAAATAACAATTTGAAAAAGGAATTACATATAAAAGGGTGTGTTATAATAAAATAAAGGCATCATATATGATATTATAAGTTTTAATATTTCTCTTTTATATAGTTATAATTAACATATATGTATTATGTAATTGGTTAGAGGTCTTTCGAAGTATGGTAAACTTAAATTATGTGTTTTGTTTTATAATCCCATCATTATTCAAGATTTTTTATATTTGTGTGTCTTCTTGAGAATAAATTTCTTCCATAACCAATTTTTCTTAAAAAATTAAATAATTTTCTTACTATTCTCTTATGAATTAGAAATTTAATTTTTAAAAATTCTATATATTTTAAAAATTAGTTGGAAAAGAAAATTCTTTGTCGTTTTCTAAACGAGGTACTTTGCAAATTTTACCAGAAAGATGGATCTAATGTTTTTTAACTTATAATGAATGAATAGATTTCCCTAATATCATGAAAAATAATTTCTTTGAAGATTCAATTAGAATTTCCCAATTCTATTTTGAAATAATTTTTTCCATCATTATTTTCAAATTTTTTAAGAATTTATTTCAAAATAAAATGGTTATTTTGCTCATGAATACTTTTAAGTGATGATTCAAATTAATTTTACTTATATTACAAAATCCATTTATGTTTCTTATGATATTCTTGGAAAACCATCGAAGGATTCCTTCCTTATTATTTCCCTGGATAAGTTAACTTTATATAGTCATGATGTTTATAAAACCCATTTTTTCCATGGTTTATATATTGATGAAATGTTTATGAAACCCATATCATTTCCAAGTGTTGTGGTATGGTGAAATATTACTTTAATAGACTTCTATTTAGTGTTTTTTATATGATTAATTAATTATAATCATGGGGACACAAATCTTTGATTTTAATTATGATATGTGTAGTACATATATCACCATACAATTCATTAGTTAATGATTAATACCTATTGAGATAAACAAGAGTGGAATGGAGTGTGAATCCATATCAGTGAGGAATGTTTTTCACTATGATAGTTTTTAGAGTGAACTTTAAACTAAATTGGTTCTGGGAGTGAACCCATCCCACTATGTTCTTATTTTAATTGAGCAATGACTAATAAGGAAATAATATTATTGGATTATGTGTATTCCAAAATTCCTAGTCTTATCGAATTATTATTCAGTAGTGATTCATGTTATTTTATTTCAATAAGATTCATGAATAATTAACTAACAATTCTTATGAAATTAATTAATATTATGATCTTTGATATAAACGGGATTGTTTCCAATCTTTAAAGACTTGTTTACATACCGTTTTTTCACATGTCATGCTTATATTATCATTGATATCTCACTTGTTTACAATTACTAAGCATATTGGATCACCCAATTAATATGTTTCATTTCCTTATGTTATAGAGAAATGTATTACATATGAAATTCCTAATAAGGATTCCATTTATAAAGTAATAAGTGGGGTTGATTTAGTTATTTTTTGAACTAATCATTTTTTGATTCTATGTTTCCATTGATACTAGACCCAAATGATCCTGGTGTGGATTAAAATGCTTTGTAATGAATATTTATTTAATAATATGTAATTTTTATATATTAAAATAATTGGACACTATTTTAAATATTTTTAAATATAATGTTACATAAATAACATATACAATTGTAATATGGGCATGATGAAATTTTTATCAATGATCATAGATTATCATTTACTCTTCAATTCATGTTAAATACAATTAAATGTTTTAAATTAGATTATAAAAATAAACTATAATGAACCATAATAAACCCACATGATAATAGAAAATGAATTATATAAAACAGTTATTGAAATTAAAATTCTTATAAAACTGATGTTTAATATATTCATATTTTTTATGATGTTTGATTGTGATAAAAAAATGATGGGAAATATGTTTAGGATTTTTTTTCATGAATTATAATTAGTGATACAAATTTTAAATTATACAAAAATTTATTTTTATACCATATATATTCTAAAAATTTATATGTTATCATAAAATTCTTATATTAATTTTATTTGACATTAATTTTTCATCTATTTCCTCCTAAGGGGTTGTTATTAAAATGTCCCCAAATTTATAACTATTTTAAAGGCCCATGTCCTTTTCCAATGATTCATTGAATATAATATTGATTTTTAACATCTAATTATATTTTCTTATATTTTTTTTCAAATGGTAGGATTAAATTTCCACTAAGGAAATTACATAACTTCACTAATATACTCCACTTTGATGAAATTATTCCTTCGTTAATTCCATGTTGTTATTATAAATAACTTATATACAATCCTATTGATATTTGTTTCTATAATTTCCATGTTTTCCCAATTAAAAGTTTGTTATATGATGAAAATATAATTCATCTCAGGTTATATTCAATCTTGTATTAACTTATTTTCAAATTAAATTTTTATTATCAATTATATAATGTCTGTTCAATAATGGTTAATGTATTATTGATGTTTTCAATTTGTAAGGAAGTAAAAAAATTTATTTACCTTATGTTTAAGTAATAAAAACATTTAAAAGTATTCAATGATTTCTATTTTAATGTTATATTAAACTATATTTAATTTTAAATATAATTATATAAAAATAAAATAATTTTAACATTTTCAATATGTGACATTTTTTATGGAAGGAATTTCATTAACATGATCCTGTGTGAACATACCTTTCTAATAATTTTTCTTCTTTATAATATTAATAATATCTATGAATCTATGTTTTCAATAAATTATATTTTTTAAAATAAATGTCTAACAAAATCAAACTTTTTAAATATTTACAATTTTAAATGAAAATTATATAGTACTAAAAAAAATCTCTATTTATTTTAAGAGTGTTCTTTTTCAAAAACATATTCTTGATCAATGGTACTCTTAATATGATTCCATCAAGAATATATGTTTTAATGGTTTAGTAAATTTTATTTCCCATACATGGAATGATCCATAATTACTTTTTCCTATAATATTTACCCACATGTCTAGGCTTGATTTTATTCTAATTTCTTTCATATATGAATTCTTAATGACTCATTACTCTAATTAATGGGTCCCCTAAAGGATATTTTCATTTCACTAGAAAATTATGGAAAGGTGAACCCCTCTTAGCTATTATTTTCACCATTGCTGATGATTACCTCAGTAGGGTTATTATTCACTTGGTTGATCAAGGGGATGTAAGAAGCATACGGGCAGCTAGAGGTACTTGTGCACCTTTTCATCTTTTTTTGCTGATGAATTCATCATATTTTATCATGTCCACAAGAATAATATTAAAAAAATAAAACAAGAAGTTTCACACTATGAAAGTGTGTCATGGAAGGAAATAAGATGGAATAAATCCTCCATCTACTTTGGAAAATGAATTCCACTCCTAAGACTTACATCATAAGTGAATTGTGAATTAGGGAGGGCATACTGTCATTTACTTATCATGGAGTCCCCTTATTATGGGGCAGGCATATAGCTTCACATTTCATGTAAATATTTAGTCATTTCAGGAAAAACATTACTTCCTAGAAAGGAAAATCTCTTTCAATGGAGGGAAGTGTGTTCCTTATTAAGCATGTAGTGATTTATAATCTAGTTTAATCTTTTATTGTATACTCTAGGCCTACCTTAGTTATTAAAAATGTCAACTCAATGATGAGGAAGTTTTTTTGGAGTGGAATAATCATGGAATGAAATTTCATCACTACCCCTTGGAAAAGTTGTTGCATTCCTCAACCATCAGGGGGTCTTTGAATTAAAAATATGAATCTCTTTAAATAGTCTATTCTTTCCAAATTTATATGTAGAAGAATAAAAAACCACTTTGAATAACTAATGTTTCTCAGATCAAGGTTTCTTCATAAAATGATCATAGGGAACTCTAAGTACATGTTATCTTCTATATATTCTGGAATGAGGGAAATATACCAAAGGATTATGGGGTCATCACATTGGAGGGTCAGCATGAATTCACCCCTCAAATTCTAGTATGACAACTGGTTGGGCACCCCATTGGATGAGCATATTAGCTAAACTGTCCAGTCCCTCGAACATGGAATAAAAATCAAGGATCAGATGGAATACTTAGAGACTCATCCTAATGATATTACAGATATTATCATTAATTATGAATTTTTAATGCTGGTAGACAAGCTCATATGGGAACCCACTCCTTATAGAACACATGATTCCAAGAACTTCTATCAAGACCCAATTCAACAAAGAACCCATTGGATTGGAAACTATTAATAATGGATTCTCCCCTCAAGGTATATACTACTATGGAGGGTTTCCTGAAATAATGTTCTTGTAGATAAAAACATACAACGTGTGGCAATTTAAATCGGCTCAAAATTCCCTCTCTGCTGTCAACACAGAGAGGATGTGAATCACCTCTCATAATCTCTAAAACCACATCCTCTTTATGGAAGATGGTCTTTAAATTTTTTTATGTGAATTCTATCCATGTTTCCTCTCTTCATGATTTTTGAAGGCCTTTCTTAGTTTTCATTTCTCAATGAATATCTTCATGCTATTTTGGGTTACTTGTGCAGAATTGTTGGAAACCATTTGGAGAGGTCGTAATCAGGTCATTCAAAAGTAGAAAAAATTCATTATACAAGGTGTTGCTTCCCAAATTATTGAGGCTATCCAATTAGCGAGAAAACCCTATGATGTGAACTTCAACAACTCGGTTACTGATCAAATAATCATTATAAGTATGAATGTTAAAGGGAAATTCCCCTCACCATGAGGTCTTCGGGAGGTTTTCTTGAATTCTCTCTCCACTATATGGATAAAGTGTAACAAAGATGGTGCCTCGAGGGGTAATCTAGGACCTGTAGGTTTCGGCGTTATATTCAGAGATCATAATGGAGATTTTTTTGATGTTATTTATGGTCCATGTTGACATTCCAGTGCCTTTCATGCAGAAATTAATGGATTCCTCAAAGAGGGGTGCATTGTAATGCAACAGAATTGGAACACATTATGTTTTGAGTTGTAATCTACTACTATCGTGAGAGCGGTCAGGATGGGTGTGATAAATCTATCATGGAAGCTGGAAACACGATGAGCTAACTGCTTACACATGATTTCCTCAACGAACTATATCCTAATGCATTCTTATCAGGAGGGGAATTATCATACAGATGCTTTTGCCAACCAGGGAGTCACTACAGAGATTTTTCCTAACTCTAGCTATTTATTTGTTGATATTCATCCCATTTTATAAGGGGACAAGTTTAAGTATCCTTATTTCCAACTATTGTAGGTCTTTTACATTTATATAAGATCCTTTGTGCTAACATTTATATAAAAATAACGTATAATATATTTTTTCCTTTGGTTTTTATGATTTATTGATGGAAACCACATGGTAATCATTTGTATGATATTTATCATGTAATATGTGGGCCAAAAATTATATATTACTATAATTAATTGGGTCATGTTTCTATTTAATTGGGTGTCAAGGTGAGTGGGTAATGTATCTAGATATTAATAAGGCATTAAAATTAGAATATCAAACTATATATTGTGAATGAGTTATAGATCCTTGTATCATGTTTACCATTTCATATATATCATGTCACTTAATTCATATGATTTCATGATCCTGTGCTTTGTTCATTGTTAATTACATTTTGAAATGATACCAAATTTATATTCCCTATTTCTTTTAACTTGATGATCATCATTACTATATCAAATTATGACTAATTTAACCCATTTTATAATTTATTTCTATTTTTACCCTTACATATCATTTGAGATAACACATTCTAATATTTCTATCACCCTTGTTCTAGAAATAAATTAGTATGTTTCTAAGCCAATATGAGTATCTTGTATGAATGATTAATGGGAAATGCGTTATTATCACTATTGATCAATTGTATTCTTATATATTGAGAAATATTTATATATATTTAAAAAAAATTAGATTTTGTAGATTATTCTTTTTCTGGACTCTTTAAAACTCTAAAATAAATTCTTTTTGGATTATATATATGAGATATATATTGTAATTGTAGATGTGTATAAACTCTTATGATGTTTTTCATGTGTATTCAGTAGATGATCTTAGAGAATGAGTCTTGGGTTGCTAATATGCGCATCCGATCTGGGTTTAGATAAAATTATATGTTACGATGTTGCAAGTTGAGGTTAATTTATGATTTAGTAATGAAATCAACTATGGATGTGTTAAAGATGTTCCTATTTTCAATGGTATTGATATAAATTTAGTTTTAATATTCAATATTTTATGATGTTTTAAGAGTAGGATAATAAAAAAATTATGGAAACACTAGGTATAATTTTATGTATAGGATAACTTCCTAAAATATTGTTAATGTATAGATTGTGTGGATTTTTGAGAAATTGACACCCTGTGAGGATACTAATTAGCGAATGCGGTTTTAGACCAGATTCATCTAGGAGTATCAATCCCAAAAAGATTTGTTCAAATATATCTCAATCAGCATTATAGTTCATGGTAAAAGGGTCCTTATTTCAAACCATGAAAAAACCTCATAGGGGATATTATTGGGTTAATTATAATGCACTTTAAAACCATTATGAAGGATTTTAACATATTATTTTATGTAAGATAAATATAAGATATAAACTAATTTTAAAATGACCATTAAAAAATTGTTTGAGGATAAAGACTCCTAAGATAGGTTATACACACAGTTTAATAATTAAATATTATAATATCATAAATTTACAACAATAAATTTAATTATTTTAGTTTTTTCATCCCAAAATATGCATATAATGTAATAGGATAAAAGAATTGACCTAATAATGGACACAATTGACAACATGGGGATTTTTAAGGCCTATTGTTTACTGAGAAAATAAATATGGTTGAAAATAATATTATAAGTATAAATAAAGAATCATAAATAATTGTTATCAATTTTAACATAGTTGTATTCCACATCATATCAATGAAGAGAAGGACGAGGTCTCATGAAAATTTAGGAAAATAAGATGATGAATAAAAATTATATATTTTCATTTATTTTAATATTTAAGGGAGAAACACAATGAAGAATGTAGCAAAGGAATAGAAAGGTTTTTTATGTGGGGAAATGAAATATATAAATCTTTTTACTACTGAAGGAAATTGATTTATCTAGTAAACATAATTGAGGAATAATATTTGTCTTCTTTCATTATCTATGATATTAATATATTTATTTGAATTGAAATTTTATCATAAGTATACTCTATCAATTTTAAATATTTAATGGATATGTTTTTTAAAAGTTGCAGGGATAAAAGTTATTTAAGTAGGAGAATTTATCATTCCAGGATACTAGTATAAATATTTTATTTTAATTTATTTTGAGTTCGATATCATTCATTGCACGCACTAGATAGATGATTATGATACATTATTAGATTAGATTATCTATAATTAAAATAACATTATAATAATAAATAAAATATCAATATATGCCATAAAATATCAAAAATCCTAATATTAGAAATTTTTTATGAAATAAGATTAGAAACAATTAATTTTTAAGAAGTCTATTTTTAAATAAATGAAATTTATCGTTATATATTGTATTTTCCACTTTAATGTAATATATAACATTTTATTAAAATATAATTATATAAAATGTAATTAATTTATGATTTTAAAATACCAAATCATCTTTTTATGATATTTTCGGATTTCTTTAAGAATGTTATTTTTTAGATAAATAGTGAAAAATACCAGTTTCAGCTAATTTTAAAAGATATTATGATATTATGATAAAATAATAATTACTAATATATTTATGAATTGTTTTTCCTTATAATTAAATGTATTTATTTCAAATTTCATGATTACTATTCCCAAATTATCAATTTTGAATGTAACCCATATTTTATTATAAATTGTGTTTGTTGATATATTATATGGCTTCATTTAAAATTTAATATTTTTTAATTTTGAAAATAATTATCATTAAATGGAGGATATATTTGGATTCGTAAAAAAATATTTTTGACAAAATCATAATTTTATTTTTTTTTTGTAATGATTTAATTACAATGAATAATATTTAATTAAGACTAATTGGTGAACAAGGAATAATATTCATAGATATACATTTTCTTAAATTGAAAATACCTAAAGACCATTTAGATGTAACTTGTTAGATATCAAATACCTATAAAAATTTATTTTCAACCATCTATCTCATACCACAAATAAAATCTTTCCATACTCTATTTCCCCTTATATAACATTATTTTCCATGAAAAGTTCCATTTCAATAGTTATAAAAGGTTCTACATACACCACTATTTAAAAAATCCATCCACTCAAATTCTAGAGTGAAATATATCCCCTTGTTGATCTTATAACCCTATCCCATGAATTATATTATTTGTATACCCTTACCTGTTGCAATTATTTTTTTATGGTTACTTCCATGGAAAATCAATGTTCCCAATGTGAGTATTACTCTACAATTAGTCATTCTTCTAACAATTCATCTTTCAAATCATCTCTATCCTTATAAATATTCTGAATTACCATAAATATATATATATATATATGTATTAAATACTCAGTATATTGATGTAACAATAATTATTAATTTTTCCATATGACCCACTATAAAAGATAAATTCATCTATAATGTTTATATATAAACAAAAACCTTAATGACATTATGTAGTTCATTTTTAATCATATCCTTTTATTTGGTGTTTAAAGGACATGTTTGATGAATAGTTATTTAACATTCTACATAAAGGTAAATTTTAATTTAATATAATAGATTTTGTTTCATCTATTTAGAATGATTAAATGACATTCTTGGAGTTTTCATGAAGATTAAGTCTTCTGTGCCGAAGGAAGATTATGTTCACTCTACGAGTTGAATCCATGTGATTAGGTTGTTGCAAAGAATAATTAAAAAACAGATTCCTGATGTAAATGTTTTTTTATATTTATTATATTCATGATTTGAATTCATTGGAACTTATTTTTCTGTTAAGGAAATTCAATTTTGGAATACATGAAACATGTGGGATTCATAATGTGAATCCATATTTCAAAGCATGAGCACTTTATACATTGTATGATTTTTTATGAATTTGTAAACCCTAACTCATTCAATTTGATAACATATCCCTTAAACCTGTAAACAAACCAAGGTGATTTTTGCTATTTCCATCACTTTTGGATATATTTGTTTTTTATTTTATCACTTGCATGACTAGATGCTTCCCCTATAGTGAGTGTTTTTTTATTACTTTAAACCATTCAACTTCTCTTGACTTGATAATGGAGTGGGGTAATTCTTTTAGAGTCTTTTGATCAATATGGTTTTTCTATCGGTCTATTATAGATTATTTAGTGTGTTTTTATTCATCAACCAGGTGCTATTGTTATTTTTTTGGAATGTCAGGATCATTAGGTATGTGTTGATATGTCTACTACGTCAACCATTTCGTTATGAAAACTGATTTTGAAATTTGAGAATCATTAATGGGGCCTCTTGTTTTATGTAGGCATATTCTTCCATCTGATAGTGTGTGAATCTCACAGTCGATGGTGAGAAATCCCATAGTGAGGTTTGTGATCCTATCCCAATCCAAAATTAAATTAAATTTTTCTCTCTATTTCTTTACTAAATGGTTGTATAAATGAATTTAAATAATGTTATCAATTTTTATGGGAAATGTGGATATTGAGAAAAGTTGAATTTGATTCTATTATGGTAAAATATTATTTTTGAAAATAATTTTTAAATGGATTTTAAAAAGGGTTTTCAAAGAATATTAATGAAATATTATGTTTGTTTGAATTTTTTTATGAAATATTATATATCATTTTGAAATTATTTGATAAATGCAACACTTTGGAGCCTGGGGTATATAGGTGAAAGGTGGTAATTATGGATCAATCTTCATTACAGTAAGTGGGTATAGATTATGGGGTATTCTTCCATTCCATGATCAAGATGTATTAGGATCGTGGAATTTATTTAACAACAATGAGGTATCACATTCAAGAATGTCCCTCTCTTAATTAGACTAAGATGAATGGGTTCTTGGGATATTAAGTGGGAACTAGTCATAAAAGTTGTTTGAGTGACCTAGATTTCCAAACATAATATAATTTTTTTATTATTATAAAAATTTTAATTGGATTTTTAATAATTCACTTTGATATACCAATTTTTGATAGATGTTAATGGTTAATAGAAAAAATTCATTAAATCTAATTTACCCAGATTATTTTGGAACTATACTGAAAGGGGAACAATTTACCTTCAGTTTTATATAAATGAATTTAATTTATTATCATTCCATGTTTTCTATAAATTGGGAATATTAAGATTAGTGTACATAGAATTATTAAGGAACTCTTGGGTGGGATCCTATGGAGTATATTTGTATCCCACACACAGAATCTATTGGTATTGAATAGTGACTATATTATGTTTTGGTGTAGGAAAAGGAAAGGTACAATAGCCATTTGGGATGGGTTATTACATATTGGTGTGGGTATTAGGGGGTGAGATAGAGTGAAATTTCCTATATGTCACATATAGTAGTTGTTTCCAATTTTAGTTTTCCTTTTGCTTTCCAAACATTTACCTTGATATATTTCCTTATTGTTTTTGAGATATATCACTTCCATGATGATTTCATTAATTATGGAATATTTCGTTTCAAGTTTCATTATTCAGTTATATATATATATATATATATATTCAATTAATATAATTTTAGGATGTGTGAAATCAATGCCTCCAGTTTTTGTTTGATTCAAGGGTACAAGACACAAATATGAGAAGTGATCTTAAATAAAGAAACCATCTGTATAATTACATGTTGGCTATCTCTATACCCTATTATGGTTTGGGTTTTTAGATCTGAAGGAAACACTAGTGTAGTCTGAAGCTTCATTGTTGAATGGTTTTTATCTAGTGGCCTTACGAGTGAATTTCCATAATTCAATTGATGAGTTTTTATAGAGATGTTGATGAGGGCCCATCTAGAGTGAGATGTACCATTTTGGTTGCATCTTCTTTAGAATCTACTCAATTAGATAAAGGTTCATCAAACTCATTAATATATTCCCATTTTATTCATATGAAAAAACATCCTATGGAACTCATTTATTTTATTTTTGACCATTAAATACCTCTAGGATAGATGAATGAGAATGGTTTTTATTGTCATTTCTTTTCTCTCTCAATAGATGATATGGATTTTTTCAATAATTTCCTAGATCTCAATAATAATATTTTTATCCTCATTATGATGAACTGTTTTGTTTTACCTAGTTATGAGATTTATTATAATTTTATTCATGGTTCATTCTCTATTTTATATTTGTGCTCTCTGGTATTTTAGGGAGAGTGGGATCAATGATCCAACGATAAAGGTTCATCTATCCAAGTTCTCTAGATATTATTGTCTTTTGTAGATGTCATCCCTGGCGAGGTTTCTACATTTGTTGATCTTCATGTGGTTGTTCGGAATTTAAATGATCTATTCCTAGAAAAACTCTATGGTCTACCACTAAAAAGTGATGTGAATGTTATGATTTGATCTTTTACTAGATATGCACCTAGTATAAATACCCTGTTATTAAATCTCACATTTTGACCTAAAATAAATCATGGATCAGTTGACCAATCTTCTTGAGATGGTATTTATTCAACCTAGTATATAACTATGGGAATACCCGTTCTCTTTTTCTTGAAGTATGATTGTCCAAATAATTTATTCATTGACTATAAAATGTTGTAGTAGTTTAATATTGAAAATAATTACCATTTTCCTCTGTGGATGACTTATTTGATCAGTTAAAGGGGTTAATGTGAATTTTCGTAATTTATCTTCATTTGGATAATCATAAAATGAGTGATAACACAGCCTTTATGTGTATATATAGTAACTAATATTTTTATTAGATGATATACGAACTAAACAATCCTCCTATAACATCTCGGTATTAATGTAAAAACAAATTAAATTAGTTAAGTTAGATACTTATATCTTGACACAGAAAAAAAAACAAATTCAATATTAGTTATTAAATTAAGAAACTTGGAACTGTATACATTGTCACATGAGTGAGATACATAATCTCTCACTAAGTTACCTCATACTATAACACAACTTAGACATATTTTAAATCATATATATTTTCAAAAAATAGGGAGGATATTAAAAAATAGGTGATATGATATGATCATTAATGGTAAAAAATTGAGATATGTTAGCATAAACCTGAAAATAAGGGTATGATAACGTGACCATCAATTTCTAAGAACATACCCTACATATAGAATATCAAAAAAACAAATCATGGGATAAATATTAGTAGTTAATAACAAATTAATCATAAGGGAAACATGAGAATAATTCATCCAATCATAACATATGAATAAGACATGGAATTGTGATATACCGATAAACTTGTAATATCATTCCACATAAGTCAAGATCAATTTCTATAACATATCTGTAAACTTCATGGGGACCACACCTTCTAGGCGAGACACACCACATTCCCTAGTCGCATTCCTTTCCTTGTATGGGATCAAGATTCCCCATATTCCCATAGTGGACTAGGTTTCCCCATCTTCCCATTATAGATATTATTTCCCTATATTCCATCTTCAAGATGACTACACCCGCTAGGCGGGACACACCACCATCCACAGTCTCAATCATTTCATTTTAAGGGATAAATTTTTTCCCATTTTCCAATAGTGGATCAGTCCAGTTGACTTGATTCATATCATTATCTCATGTGATATATATATTTAACCAATGAATCATATCGAGATATAGGTCTAAATATTCTCATAATAAAATAATTCAAAAATGTTCCATAAGATAATAAAAAATTCATTACATTATTCCCCATAAAAAATGATAGGTTTCATATAACTCATATGATAACCCATGAAATGAAATGGGGGTCAAAATAATGCAATCATAACATAGCCAATGGAAAATAAAGGTTTTATAATAATTTATCCAACGCATAATGCTTGAAAAAAGCTAGTTTCATAAGAATATAACTTGTGAAAAGAAGTATGTTTTATAACAATATTACCTGTGAAAATAAGTGGTTTCATAATAATATTACCCAAGAAAGAGAAATGGGTTTCAGAAACATATATTCCATGAAATATATATAGGTTTCATAAACATCATGTAATCAAAACATAAAAAATTCAGAGAAAGAATATAAATTAAACATTTAGATTATTTCCTAGTAATGGTTAAGTAACACTAATGGATTTCATTTTAGACAGAAAATAAGATTTAAATATACTTTAAAACATTTCTTGAGAAAATATATCATTTATTCATCAAAAAATCTTTTAAAACATATTTTATTTTGAAAACGTCTTTCAAAATAAATTGAAAAAAAATAGAAATAAGCTTAAAAATAATTTTTAGGGCGTTTTCACTTGAGAACATATAAAATAATATTTTAAAAATTTCGATAAATTATCTTGAAAATAAATGAAAAACATATAAAAATATCTTATAATTTTTTTTCAATATCCTTGAAAGTATAAATGACGTTTTTAAAATAATTTTAAAAACATTTGAATCATGTATCATTTTTGATAAAAAAATCATTGGAATAATAATTAAAAGAAAAAATGTATAGAATATTTGAAAAAAAAATTATATTTAAAAATATAAGTCAGTAAGTTATTTAAATGAATCCTTAAGGTAATAATGGTCATAATTTAGGGTAAATATGTACATGCCGAACATTCCTATTGGACCGTAAAACATCTAGAAAAGTGCCTCAACTATAAAATTACAAGATAATTCATTTATAAAAACCATTTATAGAAACGTAAAACATGGGTAAAAATTTATTTTAATGATATAAAGATAATATTATATAATTTTTGGAATCTTTTTTAGAAAACATGGTTTCAAATGAATATAGATTTCTGACCAATGAGATAAGAAAAGTCAAATTTTCTTAAAACACTTCCTTGTTTATATTTTGCACCAAAGGGTGGAAAATGGTACCATTACCTGGATATAACATGAATAAACATAATTTAAGAAAAATAATTAGATTTATTACAATATATATCATAATATTTCATCAATTGAAGCACAATCAGAAATAATCTTGATAAATGATGAGGTTGTTGCTATAAAATGTTACCAAATTGGTAACATTGAGTCAATATACAATGAAACGTATGAAATTACATGAATAATAAAAAATCATGATATTAATTATATTCATGATATAAAATTTCAATGTTATTACATATACATATTTGAAAAATATAGTAGAATAACATGTCATGTGTCTTAGAGAGGGAAAATTGAGACAAAATTACTTGACTGATTTGGTGACTTCTAAAACAAAAACCACAAGAAATAATGATAAAAAATGGATATTATAATACCCATTAATATACATTTAAGAATCATATAATACATATTTGGTAAGTATGAACAAAAACATAATACATTATAGGTGAATAAGGCATGTATCGTTAGGAAATAAAAAGTGAGATGAAATTCCCAAACCTTTAGTCATGACATTATTTGTACCCATACAGAAATCATTTATAATAAATATAATTCAATTTTAATTATTTTATAGACACATATTACTATATATAATAAAAAATATTATTTTATTATGACTTTATATTACCCGCTTATTAACAATTCTAAAATTAGGTTTCGCTTCAGGTAGTATCCACCATCTTTTTCTCATGTGTATTAATTTTTTATGCTTTTGGTTCTCATTATTATCTAATGATTAATATAATGTAAAAAATGATATAAATATAATTTTTAATCAGTAAATATATGTTTATAATAATATATATAATATAAAAGTATTAAATGATATACACCATTTAGTGAGACAGTAGGTCGTACATATGTATGAATGATTTTCCATTTTTTATCATACTAAAAGAACAAAAGTAAATCAAATATATGTATATATTAATAATACAATTATTTTAGAATTATTATTTCATATATTACATATAATTTTACTATAAACCATCCTTAATAAATTCTATGTAGTTTGTGAATTAATCACATTGCTTTGAGGAAGATGTTGTTCACACTTCCCCAAAAAATTATCATATTTACAAAAAATGGAAATCAGGAAGATATGTGTTATATAATAATAAATGAATAATAAATACAAAATATATATTTTATATATATTTATATATATTTATTTTCCATAATAATTCCATACCATGAAGGCTGGTAAAGGAAAATCAAACAACATCGTTCTGTGAGGAATTAGTTCGTCGTACACAAGATTGGTAAGTTCCATTCCCATTATTATGAAATGTGTGTAAGTGTAGATTTAAACCTTATAGTACAAAATATTAGGATATTTATTATAATTAGGATACTACTTATGAATTAAATAATAATAATTGAGGTATTTGAAAAAAAATAAAGGAAATGAACTTGAGGAAGGACATTACCTCTTCTTTGGGAACCTGTTTTTGGTTTACACCAAAGGGCATCCTTGGATTGATATATTATAAAAGGGTGGCTTCAATGAAGAAGGTATAGATGTTGGTAAATTATTTTGGTAGATATTGGATGAACTTATGTTGCTTGATAGGTGTAAAGAAGGGGGAGAGGTGGTGGATTTTTATAAGCAAGGGAAGGGACAAACTTGACATTTTTTAAAGTAAGTTAGGTGTACCGATGTTTGTACCTAACTTATTTCAACAAAATCTAGAAAAAATCAATAATGGAAGTTACAGGGACTATATATGGCCATCCAATTGGTTCTGGATTGGTGGATAGGTCATTTTCCCTTTCTGGTTATGGTTTAATCCCTTGTTAAGCATAAGTTTACCTTAATTATTAAAATTAATTTTAATCACCTTCAATATATTTTTAGTCAAATATAAATTTAATATTATTAAAATATAAATTATATACTAATTAAAACCATGTGTATATATTTATATAAATTCAATTCACAGAATTAGGAAGAATATTTTTAATGTTATTTCAAATGACGTGGCGAGAAAGCGAGTTTTTAAAGTGAGAGTTTTCAAAAGATCATTAATATTTTATATCTAAATTCAATATAAAAATGATTCTTATGACCAAAATTGGATTAATAGGTGTGTAATTGATCTATTTTGACATTAAAGTCATCATAAAATATAATTTAACTATATAATAAAATAATATGAAAATAATTATTTGAATTAAAATTCACTATTTTCACTATTAATTCAAAAATGATGTTTTTTTCGAAAGGTCCCTAAACTTCATCATAATATAATTTTGAAATTATAAATTTTGAAATTATTTTTATATTATAAAATTAAATATATTATAGTGTCTATGATTAATTTTATTATTTTTTAGTGAAGGACATTAAAAGAGGTTTTGTTATGAAATTTTATATTTAAACATATGAAGACCTTACTAAAAAATGAATGTATTATTATCAATATGATTTATATTTATAAAAAAAATGTAAATAGATTTTTTTAATTTATATTCATATTAATGTTTTTAAAATCTAGGATATTATTATCTCATTCAAATAATTATAATAGTAAAATGATGTTTCTAAGAACCTATTTATTGAATGTAAGGAAATACAAGTTGGTGCTTCTAGTAACCCAAACTAATCTACGTTTTGTTTGTAATTCACATAAGAAGTACATAGTTATCTAATATAACTAAAAAAAATTTAGTGATACCAAAAATTAAAAATATCAAAATGGCTAAATTAATTTTGATTTTTTTACAAAATCACAGGATGTTACATTCTACCCCCCTTGAAACGAAAATCACCATCAAAATTTATCATGGTTATTAAATTTTTAAAACATTAATGTACCTTTGATAGAAACCCAAATCGTAAAAATAAATATCAGAACATCATCTAAAAATGAATTTTTAAAACATGATGGTTACCCAATGTAACTTATAACAAGGATTTTGTATAAGAGAACATTTGTAGAAAGGGAATATATACTTGGAAAAGGAATTTATGGATCAGTTCCTGATTGTGAGTGGTAGAGAAAAAGTTCAAGAGGAAGTTTAAAATAACAAATCCATAAATATTTAATTAATTATGGTTTCATTTGTTTTATATAAAAAAATTTACAAGAAAATATTTTTTCAATATCATTTCACTAAAGAAGAATATTTACAGTGACAAGTTATACTTACTTGGTTTAATAAAATTTCACACTATGTTATGCCTTGATAAATTTACACATCACCAATTTCTCCAAAAAGTAATGTGAATATTTCAATCCTGATGCACTAATAGGAAAAAAGGATCATAAATATAATGATAGGTAATTCCATATTTCCTTATCAAAACAAAATGGTTTGCATATGTTATCCAATATGAATAAATAATCATATGGAGAGATAATAATTTAATATAAAAAACCTCATATAATTTTTAACAAAAACCATTCTAGAAATGGATGACCTTATTATAATTCCATGATATGAAATTTGAAAACCTTGAAA
Organism: Viscum album; assembly: GCA_963277665.1. Classification (NCBI taxonomy): domain Eukaryota; kingdom Viridiplantae; phylum Streptophyta; class Magnoliopsida; order Santalales; family Viscaceae; genus Viscum; species Viscum album. The sequence goes on along the minus strand of OY728126.1, from coordinate 555,449,351 downwards.
GAAGGTAACTAAATCCAATTAACATTGATCCCTAATATGTTATATTGTAAATATTATCTATGGCATAAAAAACATGTGAATACATTCACCATGTATTCCCTTGAACCATGGTAATGAAATTAACTACCATAAGAACACATTTAAAACAAGAATGTTTCTTATTCAAAAGTACATTAGATCTATTCCTTTAATCAAAAAGTTTTGTAAACATCATCAATGATAGTATAGACTACTTTTTCAATAAATCCATTATCAGTTATGAGTAAATATATACCATCCAATTTAATAATTCATATATAAAATATATTTATCCAAACATTATTATCTAAATAAAATGAATAAAATAAGTGGTTCCTTCCTTTAATAAATGTTTCACTTTACCCTTAAATCACATTTCCAATATTTTAGAAAAATTTAACGGAATCTTGTAAATTTTTAGAAAAAATAATAAACTAGACAATTCTTGTATATTTCACCATTAAATATTTAGGAATCCCAATACATAAAAACATATATTTTTCCAATTCATCCATAATAAAAAATATTTCTACCTCTTCTTATTATAAAATACCTATTTTATTTCACAATTCATATAATGTCTCATCATCCGCATCATTATAACCATTACTCAAACCACCTTGATAATTCCCTTTTGGAGATTTCAACCTAAGACATAAATGTATATAATGTCCATGAATTCAAAAATTAAATCATTTAACATATTATGATTACATATTGAGTCCAATATTCACAACCTATTCGTTAACTAAAACCATTATTTTTCATCTACAATTACTTTATTTGTGTCCTTTTCCAAGTTCAAAACATCTTTTCACATGGGTGATTCATTCCTATCTCATGACAAAAATGGAATTGAATCATCTCTCTAATATGGTCTCCATTACCCAAAATATAATAAAAATTCCTTCATTATCTTCCTTGGTGAGTCCAATAGTTGGTTATGCTACAAGTAGTTGAAAATGTTCCATGAAATCGTTCTAAGAATGATAACAAAATCAATCACTTTAATGACAACCTCATTTGATAGATCATCAAAAAATTGTTACTCGCATATAATTATAACTTTATTCCTTCTAGTTTAGAATATATAATTAAACTAGAAGGAATTTTGTATGAAAAAATTATCATAGTGAGGAACCACACAATCGTAGAAACCCACATATAGTTTGTCTAAATAATCACATCTTCCTTCATCAATGAATCCTAAGGATTATAATTGGATATTCATAAAAATATTATTTTTATATCCATCATCATGGTGAGTGAATAAATTGTGAATTAAAATATAATATCCCATGGGAGTATAAAACCAGGTGCATAGTAAGGCCCGTTGTTGTGTACAATGTTACACGTTAATCTAGATGATCAAAACATGTCTTATTTGTTACTCCTAAGAATATCTATGATAGAACCACGCCATATTGTAGTACATAGACAATGATTTAGTTTTAGGAAACCAATTTCTCTATCCTTTATCAAAAATCAGGGAAATTTCCAGTACATTATCATATAATTTTACTCACCCATAATCTTATACATAGGGAAATCCCTAGACATATCCTTTTAAATATTCTTGGGGATATCACTAAGGTTTTCTAATAAAAGTATTAAAAGGATAACAAAACCATCAATCTATAACCAAAAATAAAAAATTATTCTTAAGGGAAATATACATTTTATCATTTATATAGAATAGACAAAGCATTACACAAACAGGCACTCAATAACCATATTATTTTACTTCCAATTGGAACATATAAATGTAGACACTGGTAAATGAGTTAGAAACACTATCTTTAACATGGTTTCCCAAGACTAGAATCCCTCTATGATATATCATACTTGAAGTATACCATTATAAAATAGGGAGGAAAAAATAAAAAGGGGTGATATAAAATTCTCATTAAGGTTAAACAATGGAGATATTTAAAAATAAACATTAGCATATGGGCAATATAACATGACCATTACATTATAAGATCACACCATCCATATCAATGATCATAAAAAATCATGATAAAAATTTTGGAATTTTATAGGACATGACTAATTAAGAATAAGTAGTCATAATCCAAGAAAGAATAACATAGGAATAATACATGGAATTTTGGAATATACACAAATATTTAATATCATTCCTTATAAGTAAAGATGAATTGTCACAACTTATTAGGGAACCTCATGGGGAATACACATACTGGCATGCCATACCACCATCCTTATATAATGACCCATAAATTATATACATTTAAATTACTTCCAAATTTATGTTATTAAACACAAAACATAATAAATCCATGATAGGACCATATAGGTATAGTATCATTAAAAACATGGAAACATAAACTAATGAATCATATAACATCTATATTGTCTCCCAATTATTTCTTCATAAATAGGCTCGTTTTTTACAAATATTACTTAATACCCTTATTCATGACTTGTGGAAGTGGTAAATATTAATGGGTGATCTCAGATGCTTAGTAGGGGTAAACAAGAGAAATATCGACTATATCACAATCATAATACATAAGAACATAATATCTGCAAATCTTATCCTGCATATTAAAGATAGTGATATCATGTATAAAAATAAAATTATTAATAATTAATGGAAATTTTCCCAAAAGTAAAAACATATGACAAAAAGTGATTTGTATACACATATTCATAGAAAATCATTTCTTATTAGTCAAGTATCATTTCTAAGACTATCATAGCAGACAAAGGCCCTTACAGAACTGGGATTAGTTGTTATTCCATCCCTGAATTACTAACCCAAATTTACATTTCATTCCAGTTCTGTATATCTCATGACATATTAATCATTACCCAATTTATTGGAGGGTTATATAGTTATCTCCCATTTCATAATTTAATCACTCTTAAATGGTTCCCCAAAACATAGATCATTCATCATAGCATAATCCACGAAATAAAATTGGTTTCTTAAAAATCATTATATCGTAACATAATCCATATAATTTATCATTACATAATTAACAAAATCAAATCATAGTAATAATATGGATAGAAACAAAACCCTATATAAAGTGTGTAATCATAGATTGGAAGATAATTTTGATAAAACATTGGAAATTAATTCTCAAGGAAAATATTCTTTCTTCTTCAAAAAAAATTAATTTCTACACATGCCACAAAATTTGAAATGAAAATAATTTATTTGTAAATAATATATAAATCTTTTAAATGAATCTTAATTAAAATAATTCATTATTAAGACATAAAAATATGATTATGTTGTATAAGTTAAAAAACATTCTCCTAATAATTTTGATGGAGAAGCCAAAAAGTACCTTGTATTGAAAAAAGCCATAATATTCCTTTAATACCTTTTAAAAAAATTTAACAATTGGTAAAATTGACTCAAAATAATTTTATATGAATAAAAATAATATTACATGCTGATAAAACCTGTATACATATTATAAATACACCCCCATAATACTTACATATAAACAATATCAAATAATAATGAGACTGTAGAATTATCCCTTACCTTAGGTCTGATGTCCTTTATATGTATCTGAACCTACAATATAACGATTTAAATAATTTTATTGACTTATTGAAGAATCATAATAATTTTTAAGGTATCATATATGATTATATTATCATCTTTTGGTTAGTAACATTTCATTGTCACTCGTTATTTATATATTAACTACTTTATGTTCTTATGCATGTATTGTTAGATAAGTTCAAGTGAAACATCCTTGATTATAGTAATATAATTTAAAGAATGAAATTATTATAATATATATTTTATTTATTCATTACATTAATGTATATAATCCTGGTTTGATGATGATCATGTATAATGAATCAAATTGCATCGTGGATACAGTAGGTCATGCGTACACACAAATGACCATATCATTCACTTAATGGTTAAATGGTATGGAATTGGATTGTATATTATACAGAATAATTATCCTGTTATATTAATTATTTACATATATTATACTCATCATTATAACGATCCAAATAAAGTATTTTTGAATAAAAAATTACACCACATCGTGGATATAGTAAGTCGTACGTATGTACGCACAAATAGTTTTATTCTAATTCAAAGGATGGATAAAAGGAGATATAGGGTTGTCCCGTGATTATAATAAAACCTCATCATGTAGAATATTTTTTATACATTACATTATTATGAAAATAATATAATAATAGGGAGTATAATAATAAAATAATTTTAAAATAGGTGAAAAACAATTACCTCTTTTTCGAGTATCCCATTTTGAAATGCACAAAAGGCCTCCATAGTATAGATTTTTTCCCAAAGTGTGGCACTGTAGAAGATTTTAGGAAATATTGGAGTAGAAATAGGAAATGTTTTTCCTAGAAAATCGGCTTTAGAGGTTTGAATCAAATAAAATTAGTAGTGAACTGTTATAAGAGAGGGAAGGGGCACCCTTGGAAAGACTAAAACTTTTACTTTATTACAAATTGATTTTCTATTTCAAATTTCTCCAAAGATAGAAATTTCAAATATAATATGGGGATGGGTATAAATAATATCAAAAAATAAAATTTGGACATGTTTTTCTTTTATTTTAAACAATATAATTTTGATTTATCCTTAAATAATATATTTATTTTTAATTGTGGTTATAATACTCTAAAAATTTAATGTTTTTTAATATTTTTTTATATGGTGTTAATTGACCATAAGTGGATAATTTATGAAATTTCAGACCTTATACTTATCACTTTGTAAATATTAATTTTTTAATGAAATATAAATAATTAATAAAATTTAATATTTTAAAAAATATGAATTATGTCAATTTTGACAGTATTTATATAATTAACCTTAAATAAAATCCACCAAGAAGATAAATTATAAAAATAAATTCAATATAAAACAAACATGCCAAAGTAACCTATAAAATCATGTACAACCTTAATTAATTCAAATTATATTAGTTTTAATATTTTTAAAATCATTTTTTAATATTTTTATTAATAAAATAAATTTTGTGTCAATATTGGGCCATCCTTAATGGTAATTATTTAATTTTTAAAAAATATAGATAAAATTATATGATGTAGGTAATTCTATTATATTTTCATATAATACCTATAATAGATTTTATCTCCTTCTTATCCCTAAATTAGAATTAATATACTTATATAAAAAGGAATTGTGACAATTTGTCACATTCATTGATTTTAATACAATTAATGTCAGATTCATGGTTAGGTGACCATTAAGAGAATGAATTTCAATGAAAAGTTGAAAAGGGTAGAATTTATTAATTCAATAGGATTTTTACAGGTTTAAATGTAATTTTATAATATTATTTTTACCTTTAATTACTTAATTTACCATTAAACGTGGTAATAAAAAAATTACTAAAGTTATTATTCATAATGTAAAAAAAATTAAATTATCCTCTTAAAATAATTAATTCCCACTAATTTAAAATATGAAATCCAATTTTAAAAATTCTAAACATATAATTTTTAGTAATTAAATCAAAATTAATCACTTTTTCCAAAATAGTGAATGAATTTTCAAAGCTATAACATCATAAAAGATTGAATTGTTTTTATATCTGGATTTATTGTAATATTAATTATGATGAAAAAAATTATATAGAATTGAAAAAATTATTATATTTATAATTTAAAAGCATTAAATATTTTAATTTAATGATATAAATTATTTCAATGAAAAAAGTTGTTTTCACATAAAATTTAGTGTATTTTTACTATTTATCCAAACATAAAAGTTATCATAAAAATATCTTAAATTCATCAAAAGTAATTTTTTATATCCTAATTTTGAGTAACATTTTTATTTTGTCTTTTTATAACTATTATTGTGTCAACATTTTAATTTAAGAGGGTTTTCCATTCAAAGGCCTAAAATTATCATTTTAAAAAAATATAATATTTTATACAACAAATTGGGTTTATTCAAACCTTATGATTAAAATATCTATTGGATGAATATAAAAAATATTTTTTTAATTATATTACATATATATCATTAATTTCATTACCAATAGTAATTCCCTCCAAAATAAAAATATCTAGCTTATTTTTTCATAAATAATGTATAGCAAATGAATTCACAATACATTTTCATAAGATATATACACTTATTCCTAATAACCTAACAGATAGGATATAATGGTAATTTTATACAAAGGGCATATCGTGGAAAATTTAAACTGAAAATTTCATGCAAATAAATATACTAAGGAATAAAAATTGTTTAAAGGAAATATTTTATAAAAAATTCTAATTATTACACCCCAGTAGTAGTCTTATCCTTATATGGGATCTGATTTCCCTGTATTCCCTCAATTGATCGGGTTTCCCCATATTCCTTTATTGGATCTCCTTTCCCCATATTCATATAGTGGATCGCGTTTCTCCAACTTCCGTCTTCATGGTGACTACACCTAATGGGCGGGACACATTACCACCGCCACCCCCTTGTCACAGTCCATTCCTTATAAAGGATTGAGTTTCCCATCTTCGCTCAATAGATCAAGTTAGTCATCTTAGTTCTTATCATTATATCCTCATATATAATTATTTTCTAAATTTTTTTAGGGAGATATATATTCCTCCATTCTCATAATAAAATAATTCATTCACGTGCCACAAATATATTAAAACATTCATCATATCATGACCTATAAAAAGATAATTGGTTTATAAACATAATATCATCTCCCATAAAATGAAATGGGATAAATAAAAATCAAACCATATCCTAACAAATGGAAAAATATAGGTTCTATAATTATTTCATCATATAATAACCTCTGAAAAGAAGAAGGTTTCAAAAGAATAAAACATGTAAAATGAGTTGGGGTTTATAATTATATAACCTCTGAAAATAAGAAGGTTTAATAAAAATAAAACCCATGAAAGAGATATGTGTTTAATAAGCATATAAATCATGTATGAGAAACCAATTTCATATTCAACATAACAATATAACAAAAACCATTCTGAGAAAGAGTATTAATGGATCCTTTGGCACAATTATCACAAAGGAATGAGTAACACCAATAGGCATCATCACAGAAAAAATATTAATTTTCATAGATCCTTTAAAAAAATCATGATAAATATATCCTTTCTTATTTTGAAAAATTATGTTGAAACACAAATCTGTTTGAAAACCATTTTTAAATTATTTTGAAAACATAGAATGAATGTTTGGAATTATTTTAAAAAACATTTCTATTAAAAACATAAAAATTAATCGTGATCTTTTTTGAAAAGTACTTTCATTTAAAATAAAATATTATTCAAAATAATGGAAATTATTTTCTTTGAAATAAACATTTTTAAAACTAATAAAAGTAGTTTTAAAAATCATTTGAAACACTCTTTAAACATAAATCAATTTTTTATTCTATTTTCACTGAAAACCACATTAAAACAATGAATATCCACAATAATAAGAAAATATTTTATTTAAAAATTAACATTATGTTGTTGTAATGTAAGATTCAATGGAATTATTTTATTGATGGTAGATAAATATGTATATTCTGAACATTCCTTTTTCAATATAAAATGTTTTGAAAAGAACCTCGACTAGAAAATAACTGATATATCACATTTTCAAATCTTTTTTATAAGATAAAAAATTTATAAATGTGTCTTTTATATTATGTAGGGGAATAATATTAAATTTTTGTAAACATTTATAGAGACAAGGTTCTGAAGGAACATAGATTTCCGACCAAAGAGAGATGTAAAGTCAGACATTATTAAAAACAATTTATTGATAAAATTATATACCAAAGAGTGGTAAAAATGGTCTCATTACTTTTATATAACATGAATACCCAATTTTTAAGAAAAATTATTATATTTCTTTACAGATAAATCATGAAATTTGATCACTGAAATCATAATCATAAACAATCTTTACAAATAATGAGATTGTAGCTATAAACCCTTAAAAATTTTGTAACAACGAATAATAATAAAATGGAAATAATAAAGATACATTAATAAAAACATATCATGAAATGATGTATATTTATGATATAACATTTCAATAAAATTATATACATCTCATTGAAAACTATTTGGGGAATAACATGTCATGTGTCTAAAAGAGAGAAACATGAGACAAAATTACTATACCAATTTTGTATCTTTTGAAACATAATCCACATAGAATAAATATCAAAAAATAGATATTTAAATTTCCAAAAATTTAAATTTATGAATATTATAACTCATCCATCATATGTACACAGACCAAAAAATAAAACAAGTGGTTAATAAGGCATGTATCTCACCGAAATATAAATGTTAGATGAATTCACCCTACCAAAAGCATTGAATTGGTTTGTAATAATTAAAATATTAATATAATAAATATAATTATTTTATAAATATATTAAAGAAACATATTCATAATTCTAATACATTAAATGTTATTATTATGACTTTATATTACCCTCTTATTTGCAATTCCAAGTTATGGTTTTCTTTCGGGTAATATCCACTTTGCTTTTTGCATGTGGAAGAAATGGTTATGTTTTTTACCCAATTCATACATCATGATTTAAATAAGGTTAATAATCAAATAAATATCATTTATATTCCTTATATATGTGTTTATAACAATCTATTTTATTATGAAATATGAAATGGAATACACCTCTCAAAGATATGATAGGTCTTATGTACACATAAAAGATGTTTCCATTTTTTTATAATATTTAAAAAATGATAGTAAATGACATATATATATAATTTACTAAAATTTTTATTATTATTTCACATATTTTATATAATTTCAATAAACCTCTATTAATAAATTCCATGTAGTGTGTTAACGAATCACGTTACTTAGAGAGAACGGTAGTTGACACATCCCCAAATGGAATTATCTTATTTACCGAAAATGGAAATCATGATGGTATGAGTAATATAATTAGTATAGAATATTAATTAACTCATATATATCATAAATTTTGTATTAAAATACATTTTCTGTCATATTTTTGAACCATGAGAAGTGATAATGGAAAAGAAAACATCATCGTTTTGTGAGGTGGTAGTTCGCCGTACATAAGAATGGTATGTTCATTACCTGTTAGATTGATGTGTGTGTGAGTGTAGGTATAAACCTTGACAAAAAAAGATATCAGTATATTAAGGATAATAAGGATATTATGTATGCATGTAATAATAATAATTGTGGTAATAGTGAAAGTAAATAATGAAAGGGTCATGAGGAATGATGTTGCTTCTTCTTTGGGTAACTCCTTTTGGTTTGAACCAAAGGGATTCCTTGGTTGGAAGTTTTTCCAATATGAGGCTTAAAGGATAAATATTGGGATTTGGGATTTGAATTGGGTTGATATTGGGAACAATAAAGTTTCTTTAGTCATATGAATAATTTGTAGAGTTGGTATCCTTTTATAATGGTGGGAAGGAATACACATAAGATTTTTTAAAACTAGTTAGGTGTACCAATTTTTTTAATAATCAATTCATAGAAAATATCCCAACTTGATACTAGAATGTGTGTGGATGAAATATGGATATAAAATCAATTTGAGATCAGTAGATAAGTCATTTTTCCCATAAGAGTATGGTTTGGTTCTTTTTATGCTTAATTTTACCTAAATCCTTGTAATAAATTTTAATCACATCCACAAATCTTTTTAGTCGAAAATTAATTTTATCTTATTAAAATATAAATATTATTCTAATCAAAACATTATATGTCAATTTATCAATATTAATATTATTGAAGAGAAAAAATTATGTTAGATGTTAATCCCACATATGTCATGTGAAAAAGGGGTTTTAAAGTGAGATTTCTGAAAATCTCATTAGGCTTTAAGATATAAATACAATCTAAAAATGATTCTACTCACCTAAATTAGATTAATATTAGTATAATTGAACTATTTTGGAAATAAAACCATTATAAAATGTAATTTAAGTATTTAAAAAAACTATAAGAAAAATAATTGTTGAAATAAAATTCACTATTTCTCAGTATTAATCCAAAAAATGAGGTTTCTCAATAAATAACTCAAATTCACCATAATCTAATTTTGAAATTCTGAATCAAAAATGAAAATTATTTTATATAATTAAATTTAAAAAAAATCTAAAATTAATTTTATTGTTTTTCATATAACATAAAATGAAATTCTTTTTTAAAGATAGTATATCCAAATATATTAAGAGTTCACAAAAAAAATCAGGTCTTATTGTCATTATGTATTATTTATATAAACCCATTTTAAGTATTATTTAAAATATATTTATAATTATTCTTATTACTATTTTTCATTTATTTGTTATAGATATCTCATTTAAATATTTATAACAAAAAAAATGTTTTGTAGGAACTCAATGTTATATAAAATGAAGTAAATGCTAGTGTTTTATGTAACATAAACTATTCTATGTCTTGTGTGTATTGCACCTAAGATAGAAATTCTGAATTTATAGAAAAAAAATATATTCAATTTTATGTGGAATAAAAAATATCCAAAAATATAAATTAATTTTAAAACTATTTCACAAAATATTTGTGTATTACACCTCATATAGATTTTATAGTCAAGATGAAATAGATATTCCAACATCTTTCAACACCTTTATCTGGGTTTTTATGGAAGATAAACCTGTTTATTTTAAATCAAATCATTAACATGAACAACATTTGAATGTTTTTGGTAATATTTATTAGACACTAACATTATCGAAGGATGTAAAAATGGAATTTCTGGATCCATGAAGTGATGTTCTTAGGGAACATTATTTCTAAACTTGTAAAATCTATTGATCACGAGAAGTTGAAGTATTTATGGTCATGAGATGAGAAACTGATAATTTTTAAGATACATTTCTTCATATTTATTAAACTATATTATCGGCGATTGTTAAGGACTTTCAAATATGTAATCATATTTGAATGCTCTTACCAAAAAAATGGTCAATGTCCTCTTTGATGCTATATTCCCAAATTAATATGGTGAGTTGAAATGGATTCTAAAATTTTCACCATTTTTGATATTTCCTAAAAATTGAAATGTGTATGTGGAATATTACGAATCCATTAGTGTTGGAATGGGTTTGGTGCCTATGGATGATATTATATTATCACCTATATCCCACATCATCATTGAATGCGTTATATATATTACCCCACTCATTATTTATATCGTTCCATGGTAATTTTCGTGCAAAAATGTAGGAGGAGATATAATTTTAATGATCAGTTTATGATATTTTTTGTAATTAGAGTTTTACAAATATATTTTCATAGAAGTACTACAAAATTAGGTAGAAGTACTAGTCTTAAAACCTTAAGATGTTAGCAAAAACAACAACTAGTCCATAGGGGTGGGGAATGAAATCACTTACACTCTCAATAGAAATGATCCACCAAAATCCATTGTGTAATTAAATAATTAGTAGAACCTTATGGAGTTCATTTCTCAAATACATCTATGTTCATAGGAGGATGTTTCATGGATGATTATCACTAGTGTTTAGTAGTCATCATTGGTTTTTGAATATATACCACTACGTCAGCTCTAGGAAAAAAGAGTACAAAGGAACCAAGGAATCGATTTTTGGTGGGGAGAGACTTTTTGGTTGGTCTATCCATACTGATGGTATTCTCTAAATTTGGGATCAATTCAAAACCCATCACCTGGGATAAATTTAGTGTTTTATAATTGGGATATATCATCCTAGGTCATTCACCCGGGAATAAGAAATATGTGTTATTATATGACAAAGTGTTTTTGGTGTCCTAGTAGTAAGTGTGACATCATTGAAAATGTGTCACATAGATACACTTGTCAATAAATAAAGGAGGACTGCATGATGCCTTATTGACTGCATTAACCTCATCTAGTTAATATTTTTAAAACGGATGATGTGTTTATAGACTTCATATATGGATTAACATATAATCATCAAAGAATTAATTCCATTTGTATAGAGGTTGATCGAGTTAAAAATAATCCCATTTTAATATTACTGGGGACACCATCGAAGTTGAAGATATATTTATGTTTAATAAGATGGGGATCATGAGGTTAAATAAATTTCACTTTACCATTGTCTAAGATATGGATCCCGGTTTTATTTTTTGTGTTCTAGAAGTGTCAATAAAATGTGAAGGGACTCAGATTTTGATGAGTACAACTACTAATGCATTGATAAATAGTTAGAGTGAGTGTGCTATAAAAATATTTTAGGATATGGTCAGGAACTATGTCTTAGATTTGTGTGGATATTCAGACAACCATATAGGACTAATCTAGGGATTATGAAACTAAATATCGTGTTTCTGATCATAATTCCTCCCCTTCATGCCTTTTAAAGTCACTCAGGATTGCCACCTCATTGTCATTAATAGATGGGTGAAGCCTCTATTATGGGATATAGACACATTTGGGAGAAATCAGAGAGGATTAAAAATATGTTTGGAAATTTAATTACATCTTAGAGTTTACGATAATCATATGTGGTTATGTAGTATCATCCTTGACATTTTTTAGTTGGTGATTATGATTTCTATAATATTCTTCAATAGATTGGTCATCATCCTCTTACGAATTAGGGAGTAATAAATTTGAGATATAATGGAGCATTTAAGTTCACAATTCACATCATGAAGGATTCTTATTAGTTAACATTACTAGATCCTTTTATAGGTATTCATGATTTTTTCTACATATCATTGCACAGGAATTCTTCCCATTATCTATCTAATTTTATGAGTCGGGAAGATATTGATTTGGATATAGATGACTTCGATGTGTATAAAAACCATGAGTTCATAGATGTTTATGTGAAAGTGTTTTGTGAGATATTTATTCCATTATTAAATTTATTTTTGTATCATTGGTCATATACACATTATAATTGGGAGCATCACTATTCGTTGGGGGGGCAATGAACTCACCTTTCTCTGGATCACTATTCTTCTTTGTCACTTTCTGGTGATAGAATGTCTTATGGTTGGGAAATTTTTAAAATCATGATTAATGTTATACTTTATTATATATTTAAATATTGTTTAAATTTGGATCCATCAGAATTAAGGATTTTTTTTTTGAGTTTTCATGAACAATAATGGATGTGTATTAACTGTAGAACAAGATAATTCCATGAATTAGACTAATCATATAAACATAATTCTAGGTATCATCCATGAAATATATACTTGATGTGAATAAAATATAGTAGGTGATTTTAATTCATTAAATGAATTCATTGCATGGTACTTTTAATCTAATGTAATTAATTTTTCATATACATGTTACCATTGGGATTCAAACCACGAGAACATAATTCTCAACATGAACCATTTATACGTAGCATGTTATTAATAGTTTCAATCCTAAAACCTAACTCTTTAAATGTGAATTGATCTCCCTTAATCCTGATGCAAACACTATGTTATTTTAGATGATTACATGCCATCGAAACGTCTCAATTTAGAAATTTATCTCTAACATTTTCTGTTGGTTACCCTCTAGGGATTTCATTTTTTATGCATATAAACCTTTCTTAATATCTTATTTTGAATCCATTTTTTTATTTTTTTTCATATTTTTTTTGGAATGTGTAATTTGTCAATATTTTTTAGAATAATTAGTTTATTTTTACTCAAGAACAAGGAGTTTTTGTTGGATGGGGGTTTGTTTGTGAGTTTCCAATGGTATGTGTTTATTTAACGACTCTATTGAACCCCTATTTATGAGACTCAATTCTGATATGTCTGAATAAATGGTAGGGACTACATTGGTTATGTTGGAGTTCACGTTACATCAAATGGTGTGGGGATCATGATACAGGCCGTGAGAAACCCATGTTTGAGTTTGTTAGTTACATCTTAATTCTATATTATATTAATTGTTGATTGATGATCTTATATTATATGGGTTGGTAAATGAACAATCATGATTAACTGATTTTTTATGTTATTAATTTTTTATAAAAAACCATTTCCCCATTTTGAGGAAAATAATTGTTTTTTAATAACTATTGTGAATCATTTTTATAAATATAAGTTCAACATTAGTTTTTTTTGAAAAAAAGGATCTCTAAAATATTCCTTTGAAATGTGATAAACCCATTTTATATGATTAGCTAAATGCATCATGTTGTATATTTGGGTACATAGGTTGAAGGTGTTGTAATAGGGTTAGCCTATAGTATTGTATGATAGTTCAATTTATAAGGTGATCTTCCATTTCTATATTCGTAATATTTTTTCTCTCAAACATTATTAACATGGTGGAGGGATCACTTTTAAGGGTGTTCATATGTTCCATACCCCTTAATACATGGGTTCTAAAGAACTATTTTATAAAATAATCAAAATTTATGTATAAATGACCAACATAGCCTAAAATATATTTATTATTGGATTTTTTCCCCAGTTCTCTTATTAATTATATTTTTTTCTTTGATATACTTAATTTTTATAAATATAAATGGTTTATAGAAATTAAACATTCAAATTGATTTACTTGGGTTTTGTGGAACAGTGGGAAAGAAGGGAATTTTTCCATTATTCATACTGGAAAATATTAATGTATTATCATTTATTTTTTTAAAAAATATATGATAATATAGATGTTGTTTATATATTATTGATAAGGGACACATATGTGGGATCCCACTGAGCCTGATTAGCTTTCAACCAACACATTTATGGGTAATGTTTAGAACTTATATTGAATTTGGTTATATGAAAATAAAATCGTTCACATTCATGTAATGAGGTTATTGTAAACTTGGTAAAGGTAACTACTATTGATATTTTGGGATGATTCCCACAAATTAAACTGAGTAGTTGGTTTTAATTTTAATTTTCTTATTGTTTTCTTGACATGTAACAATGTGTTTGTTTCTTGATTCCTTTAGAATGAATCAATACCATTATCATTTAATTAATCATGAAATATTTCACTTCATGTTGTCATTACCTATTATTCATGTATATGTATATGTAATTTATCTTTTTTTAGTTTGGGTGAAATCATTCCCATCTGGTTGTTGTTCGATGCCCAGTTCCAATTAACCAGCTAGTGGGGATTAGGATTTCCCATTAGGTTAGTTAAGAATCGGGTTGTGTCAAATATTATAGAGGGTATCCAAGGTTTTTTTGATAAAAATAATTTGTTAAATAAAACTTATAATACATTATTATGCTAAATATTTACATTTACCTTTATTTTTATCATTTAATAATAGATGAGATAGTCAAAGAACTGTATCTGTAGACTACAGCCACCCTGAACGACAAGTTTTTCCCAATAAATATTAAAAATGGTTGGACCTACAAATATAATAAATGAACTAATTAATATATATATATAACAGTATAATACTTGATAATCGAAATGTTTATATATATATATATATTCCGTACATCTCTTCATTGAGAAATGGGTTTTTTAAACATGCATACATGTAGACTACCGTCTCGAGGAATAAAAAATTCCATTTATTACCCCCACCTATCTTAATGGTTATTTGAATGAATTTTATAGAGTAAAATGAAAAAAATTACATGTCTAATAATCTTTAATGGGCTTATTAACATTATGTAATATCTCATCCATACTAAGTTGATCATTACAAAAATATTTTTTTTCAGTTAACATCATACTTGAGTGATGTTGTAATGTTTATATATTGAACATTTAAAGAATTTTAAATAAAATTTATTAAATTTAATAATAATGTATTGAATATATTATAATTTTTCTGGATATATAATATTAATTCATACACTTTTTATTAATATATCATCTTTATTCACAAAAAAAAATCCCAAATAAATTTATGTTCAACTTCAATATTAATTATCTTAATTTAAAGCAGTAATTGGATAAATGTGGAATATTATACATGATCATGGGATATATGTTAGAGTACCAGAGTAAGTAATTGAATTATGATATTGTTATCCAATGTCGGGGATGAACATTTACATTCCAAATCATGTGTTAGACAATTAAAAGTGTTAACACTCGATGATAAAAATAAGCTATAATAAATAATATATTCATAGTAAATAGTTATAAATAAAGAATAATAAATGTTTATAAAGATGAATAATTTTATGGTCTCAATTATTAATAATTTTATGGTAGTTTTATATGATTTTACATACTTCTCTACTATGTTTGGAATTAGAATAAGTTCTTTCTATCTCAAACCCACTTCATTATGACGCATTATATTTCCTGAAACAATTTACATTAATAGAGTGCATTCACTTCCAAATTGTTATGTTATCATGAAATATATATTAGTCATGGAATTTAATGTTCATGTTAACGATCTTTCTATATACTTGGTTTTAATTAAAATTCTACTTAAATCGTAATTTTTTTTGTCGACACACATCCATTTTATCATGTATCATTAAATATCTTATTTATTTTGATATCCAAAGTTTTTTTTCCAAAGGATATCATTTAATGTATTAGATTTATTTTTGAAGAGAATATGTTTATTCTATTAATTAATATCATACAATTAGATGAAATTCTTCCTTAATTAAAATCAAAACATTGATTAGAATAACTAGTAACCATTTTAGTTGAATATTTTTTTTTTCCATGTCCAGGATTTATATACCATATGTGTAATAAATAACACAAATATTTTTCTAAAATAAGTGATAAATATGTTTCAATTAAACCATTAAAAAATTAAATTTTTGTTATCCTCTATATGATATGGGTTTTATAAACGGTTTTCTATGGATTGTTTTTCATTTTCCACATATTTGGTTTTCCAAAAATAAATTTTCATTTAAGTATTGTTTGAAAAATTTAAATATATTCACTAATAATTTTTTTAGTTATTGTAAAATATATTAAATATCATTAAAAATAAGTTAATAGGAAAAAACATAAAATTATCCACAAAATTATTACTTGAAGAAGGGAATCACCTTGAAAACTATACATGTGAATGTATCTTTTTTCCACCATTTTCATTTTCTATCAAAATTCCTCTCTATGATTTCTTGTTTTCAAAAAATGGATATTCTTAACATAATGGTTTAATAAAATCATCATATTTAAATATATAGAAATAAAAATGGGATGTTTTATTTCAATAGAAATTTTACTTTTTCTTCAAATATATTTATTTATCTATGTCATATGACTGATCATTGGTATTCTAAAATGATACCATCCACATTCATTAACTCAATGCATAATAAAAATTTGATTTATATCTATGGGATGTTCAATCCCAACTTTTATTCTATAATTATCCTCTTTTGTTGTAATTTCTACCCTCTAATTACTTTACGCTTTAAATACCATATCTTTAATTACATTTATTTAAGGGTCTTCGCCAATATGTCTTATACAGTGATTAATTGAGGGAAATGTTTTATAAACCATATAACCTTATTATATAAATTGTAAAGACCAAATCACCCTTATTAATTGTTATTTACCTAGAATAAGGCCTAAAGATATAATATACCCATTTATTTTCCATGGTTTTTGTCCTGTTATGTTTATTGATGAAATTATGGGTACTTCTGAATGGAAACTAATAAGTGAAAATATGAAACTAAATTTCATTCCATGGGTTAATATGATATATTTATTAAAACCATTTAGAATATATATTTATTATCATCATTATTTTATGTGTGGGGTATAAACTATATAAAAATCCAATGCTTTTTGTAATGTTTCATGGTCATGAGATAGCATGATGCATGTGCAGTGAGTTGGGGTAACAACAGTTCACTAGCTGTAACCGTGGAAAAAAATTTATGTTAATGATTCCTCCATCCATAACATATGTTTACATTGCATGTTTATTTCAATACAATGTCACTATTATTGCATGATCTTATGTTATAACCATTTTTTATTCTAATTTCATATCATATCATCTATTTAATCAATAATTACAAAAATATGATTTCCCACATTATAGAATCATGTTATTCCACAAATCTATCTTGTTATGATTTTTTGTTATGTTTACACTTCACAATAATTTCAGGACACCCATCCCTATATTTCTATTTCCTAGGGTTATAAAATCTTGAATTAAGTGTCACAATTCAGCGTGGGTACCCCAATACCCAATAATAGATCAAATCTTGTTATAACCCAAAGTGTATTATCGATCCCCATAGGATGTTGACTAGCACCTAGAATCTTTTATCATACAGGTGGGAATTAATTTTCCACAAAACATAGAGGATGAAAAATAAACAATATAGTATGCTTAATAAAGGGATATCTACTCGATGTAATGTACCATAATACAACATTTTATAAAATCCCAATGCACTATAACACGACTACCCAAATAGGAAGACAACCCGAGTCCCTAAGGACATAACTCACCATGTCCAAAGTTCAAAAGCTAGAACCACCACCAAGAGATCCTTATCCCTTACTCAAACCTAGAAGGATAAATTCGACAAACAACTGAAAGAAAAATGAATGGTGTGGGATAAAAATCTCAATAGGGCCTCATAATAGATTCCATAAAAGTTACCTATAATAGATTAACCATAATAATGAGTTCAATTTTTAAAATAAACAGGTGTTGAATTTTCAAAGAATATTAAAGAAAATAATTATATATAGTTAAATTCGGGGAAAATTTATTTAATAAAAGGATTTACAAGTGATGTAATATTAATAAAATAATTTCTTAAATAAAACATTTATATAAAATAGTATATATAAATTCAATTGGATTGTAATGTAGTTCAACCATCATTGGAATACATTTACATCTCAAATATTAAATAAGTGAGCTAAATGGTCATCATTCAAATAGGAATGATAGTATTTCCAACAATAGGATTCCTAACTCTCTAAGTAATCTCAGAAATATGTGTATACACACGTCCCTCTTATAATGGACAAAGGTTACTTGTCACTATCCCCTTGAGTATGTGACCTATTTCGTGTATCATTTAGAATATTTTAATATCATAGACTATGTCTAAATTACTCACCAACTACCTAAAGCATGCATGCACTCTTAAAAAATCATATATGGGTAGTTTATTTTAAGAATGCTTAAAATTAAATTTAATCTTATTCACCCTTTTAAAAATTCCAATATTCCATTTAAAACCAAAATATTTTTTAATTATAAACATTCCACTTTCAAAAGATAAAACCACTAGGTTTATATCAAAAACATTTTTAATCCATTTTCACATGTTTGAATTTCATTCAAAATGGATTCCATCAATTTTAATAATTCATATCCACAATTAAATTAAAAATTTTAATTGAGATCATTTCTATCAATTTCAAATAACCAATTTCCATAAATAAACTCCATTCTAATGGAATTAAAGGGTTTTTCCTAATCTCCAAGCTGAAACCATTTCAAATCTCCCAATTCACTAGAATTATGTTTTTAAAAAATTATTCAAAATCATTTTTAAGCAACTGAATTTAAATCAACAATTGAAATAATTCAATCAATTGAAGGTCAATCAATTTGGATAAATAGGATGGAATAACCTAACTTTTCCCAAAAAAGCACTCTCAAAGGAACCCATAAATGATAATGAATATGTATAAAACCTCAAATAAAAACCTCAATGTGATATATAACCCAAATTTACAAAGATCCATAAACATCAGGATTCTCTATTGAAATTACTAAATAAGAGAAACTGAGAAATATTAAGAATTATATTTAACACTTACCCGATAATCAAACCACTAGTGCCACATTGATCGAATGCTAAAATAGAGATTCAAGAATGGTTAAAAGGCTCCTATATCACTTGAGAAAGACCACAAGTCAAGGGAGATGAAATGGGAGAGTATCTAAAAATAAATGAGAAGTCGAACTCCCTATTTAGAAACATTAGTCGGGGTATTACAAAATGTTTAATGCCAATACACATTGTGAATCCTTTTATGTTTTGTAACTGCAAAAAAAATGTCACCCCAAGTTAGAAACTGACACTCCAATTTAAAAAATGATCTATAAATCATTCACAATGTTTAAAGGCTCTTCATTATGTGTACCATTTATAGTATGAATCCTTTCATGACTTGTATCTTGAAAACATTACATTATTTCTTTCATTGTTATATGAGGTGTAACCCTACAGCAGCCCACTAAAAAGGTTGGTTAAATAAGAGAATCCAAAAAATCCATGAATTCACCGCTATATGTTTCTTCCCAATTCATTAGAAACCATGAATAGTCAATAAAATGGAGAAACCATGACATGGTTAAAGATTTATAGGTTATATGGGTAATGGGATGTTACAACCTCCACACCATAAAGACATTTTGTCCCCAGAATTCCTATGAAGAAGCTTTTATGCCAAAATATGAGGCATGTTCTCTCTAATCAGTGACACAAATTCCCAGATCTCATGATTATTAGATCCATACTGCCATATCACACAAAAAAATGTATCATCCTCCCATTAAGTACCTTGGTCTCAGAATCAACTATCCTAACTGTTTGTTCTGTTAGATATAAAGCAAGTTCAATATCATTGTCACTTTATATCAAAACTTGAGATGGATCATAGCGATACTTTCTTAGCTATGATACATGGAATATGTTATGTATCGACGTTATCTATGGTGGAATTTATAACTGGTAATAAACTTTTTGTGCCTATTAAACAATTTTTAATGGTCCCAAAAAATGTGGGCAAAGCTTCCTTTACCTCCCAAGCCATCAAGGACCAAACTGGGGTGAAAAATTCCACAACAACTAGTAACCAATTGAAAACTCCAAATTTACACAAAATAGTTCAACGTAAGAGTTATATTATCTCTATGATGTCAACATTATTTGAGGAATTAACTGAATAATTGATTTTGTCTCTTACACCCATCTTGATCTTTCTAAGGAACATTCAACAGTCTCTGACTAACCTAACAAACATTTATAAGGCTGACCATACAATGCCTAAAAAGGATTAATTCTAATATTGGATTGCTAAATATTATTATATGAAAACTCAACAGTCCCCATGTGATCATCCCATTCCCTACGATGTCGGGAACATAAGCACAAATAATATCCTCAAGAATATTTTTTCCTTACATGTTAGTCCACATAAATGTGGATGGTAGGTTATGGTCAAATAGACCTGAGATCTATGTTCCTTCTGAAGGCCTCTCAAAATGACAGATGTAAACTGAAGATCCCTATTAATGACTATAAAATATATAACTCTATGAAAATGAACAATATCTTTCACATATAGATTTACCATCTCCTAAATTTTTTCTTTATCACGAATGGGTATAAAGTGAGCCGAATTGGTCAGCATATCGATCAAAAACCATATCACATTATTTTTTCATTGTTTATGGAGAAACCAAACCACCAATTCCATGGATATTTCATCCCACTTCAAAGTAGGGATGGTTAGTAGATGATGTAAACCTAATGTCTTTTGATGATCAAACTTCACATACAAGCATGTATAACAAGGAGAAATTTTATGACCCAAACTTTTATTAATGAAAATTCCTCTTGATATAATTAAATGTATTATTATATAAAATGGTAATATAAAACATATTCAATTACCTTGTTTTATGTTTTTTGATTTTTAAAATACCATTATGAATTGTTACTTTAACTAATATAGTCATTGAACAGTGATAACAGGATTAGTATAAATATATGGCTTTAACAAATCCAATTTATTCAGAAACAATGAAGTGATGGCCTCATCCTCGAAGCCCATTTTTCGGAGCTCAGAAAGAATGTAGTGTCATAGGTCATCACTTATAACCAATAACAAGCTTATATTCAACATGTTAAGTATGAATAAAGCCATATATGGGACATGTGGAAGTTAATACAGATTACCTCCCGAGCAATATTATATGAGCCTCCACACGAGTCTATCACGGTCACACACCTTACCCTTAAGTCATATAGAGGTGTTATAAGGTGTAATGTAACATGACTCTAACACTATGATTATGTGATTTATATTTTTATAAATAATTTATATTCATTTTATTATTGTATCTTTATAAATGATTTTTAATGAAAAAAATTATTTTTAGTTAATATTAAATTCAAAAAAGAAATCTATTTTGATAAATTAAATTAATTTTTAATTAAATATAATTTTAATAAATTATTATTAATAAATTATGTTTTATTAAATATAAATTATTGTATAATTTTTATGAATATAATTGTAATTTTTATTAAGGTTTTAAAGCTGATTTTTTAAAAACCAATGATTTTTCAATAAATTTTAGTTTTTATATTAAAATAAAAATTCATTTATTTAGAAAAAATATTTAGATAAAATGAATATTATTTTTGGATTCATGGATTTGAATTCATATAATGGTAAATGTTTCATAATTTTTGAGATAATTAAATTTTGGGGTAAAAAGTAAATACCATTTAAATATATAATGTGTTTTATGACATCATAATGACCAAATAGTGATATAATAAAATACTATAAAAGAGATATCCATCCAATAAATTATTTACCTTTAAAATAATGTGATTTTAGATTTTTATGATTAATTTTATGGTGCCATAGTGGACCCACCCTGACTTATAAAATATTTAAACATTTTAAAATGATTTCAAAGAGATCGTGACTCGCCTCCACATAAGCAAGACTAATATTTTAAAAAGTGTTTACATTGTCCATTCAAAATAATATTTTCCACTCCACTTTGGAAAACCATGGGCAAAAAACCATGTATTGGTTTGTGTCTTTGAATATTTAATTATATAGACTCTAAAACTATGTTTGTTAAATATTAAAGACTCCCCCTCTCTTCTCCTATATAAACCTACCAAATCTCCCACTTCTCTTTAAAAAACACTTGGAGCACATACCTAATATTCCCTGCTTTCTCTATAATACCCCTAAGGTGCCCAAATCTCTCAATAAGCCCCTTCGTGTGCTCTTGAAGATACACACTCAAGTAAGGGATCCTCACTTTAATTCCTTCCATATTTTTTTCCAAGATTCCTTCTATTTTTATTCACTTTTATTTTAAATTATAATTGTTGTGGTATGATTGTTAACCTCCCATATATTTCCCAAATTATGTTTGAATTATAAATGACCCCTTTTTCGGTCATTAATACCTCCCAGGTACACCAATTACCATGCTGAAATTCCGTAAGGGATTTCTATATCCTCACTCATATTCAAGCAATTATTTTATATTATGAATCATAATTATGTTAAATATGTTGGGATATTATGTTCAATGACACCTTACCTTCTATTTATTTTATAAATGATTAATGATCCCTCTTTTTATCATCAACCCATTCTATGATTTCTATTTGATGTCGTTATGAAGTTGGAGGTACAACAAAACTTCTAATGAAAAAATCATCGTGTATGTGAATACCATACCAATTTATCTATCAAGGGTATTCATCATTATGAGCAAGTAATTGTTGATTGAGGAAATAAATTTTTTTATTCCACATCTCTTCTTCATGGAATAAATTATGAATTTTAATGAATCCATGTTGTGTGATCATTGTGGAACACTTTTGAATGAAATAAAATGATTAAGAAGGATGTGCCCTCATAGAACTCCAATGCACTCGGTAATTATTAATATCCTGATACATCATGTGAATTTATAGTTTACTCATGATAATTCAATTGAAATTAACGTTTACTCATCCTCCATGAGCATTGTATCTTGCATCATGCTAATATCATGTTAAAGGTTGTTTCCACATCTCTATGTTATGATAATAATGCTATATAATTCCTTTATATTAATGTTTCTGTTGTGATCCATTGATATGAATATGGCCTAAAATGTAAAATATTTTTCATGATATGACTTTATTAACCCATTACTAGGATTTATAGCTAACCCTTTTCTTATACATGTCATCAGGTTAACCAATTCCATGCCAAGTACGAAGGAATGTTGGGGTCATACAATAAAAGATTCAATAAAGATGTTGTATTTTATGTTCTAATTTTTTATGTAATGTTCCTAATTTCTCAAGATAATGGACCTATTGATCCTTAGAGTTGTCTTATGTGCATGTTTATGCAATGAATATTTTTAAATTTGTTTATAAATTGCAGGTTTCTTATAGTTGGTCTCGAAGTATAGGTTTAGTTATTTTTTGAATTAGGATTAGAAAACCCTAGTGAAAGTATTAGAGAATAAGAGTTAGTATAATAAAAATATCCCTACATTTTTGTGAGTATATATTAAGTGTTTTATGAAGGAAAAACATCCATATCTCGATACGAACAAGTATAGGTGTCTCCGATACAGATGTATCTAGTGTTAAAACCTCAAATCATTACTTTGAGCTAGACTCGAATAGGAACCGGGGAATAACAAAAAGCCTTTCTGTACTCTTGGTTCGACACTCCGAGGATATATTATTGGGTAAATTCAAAATCTTAGTATGAACCATTATTAAGGGAAAACATTGCCATGATAATATATGTTGGGAAGTAGATCATAGATAATATATATTTAAACCTAAAAAATTATATGTTAAGGAAATAAATTTAATATATAATATTTACCTTTTTTAATTGGATTAACCTTATTTGTTACCCCTTACATTACTTTTATTACAGCCAATGGTTGGTAATATGAGGACTCAGAGGCTAAAAACCAATGCAATGATCATTTTGAGGATTGTTCTAACGAGATGCCCAATCCGATAAGAGATGGAATCACTCACATTATCATGATACTCTCTCAGTAAACTCAAGATTTTAATAGAAGCGTGGTTCAAGAAAATCATCCAAGCCCCCTAAGAATAAAAAAGATTCAATTGAAAGCTTTATGTGACAATGACCTCATACTTTTAATGGATCTTCCAATCCCTCAATCATCAAAAAATGGATCAACTCCATTGAGAAGATCTTCTCCATCATTCAATTTTCTGAGCAAGAGATGGTTCTTCTGGGTTCTTATCATATAGAGCTGAAGTTGATTAATGGTGGACATTGATAAAAAAAATACAACCTCTAAGGAAGATATAGAGGTGTTCTAATGGAATGATTTCCAAAAAATGTTTTTTGACAAATATTTTCTTCATGCCCTCAGACTTAATATGGAAATGTACTTCCTTGAACTTGAGAAAAAATATGAAAAATCCATCATAGAATATGAGGAAAACATCCCACGACATGCATGATACACCTCCGACTTTGTCATTACCCCCGAATACTAGTTTGAGCACTTCGTTGGTGGGCTAAAACCAAGAATACTAAGAAACAAAGAGATAAGTTATTTAGATAGCTATGAGGAAATTGTATGATGATACCTCAAAGTCGAAATAGAGATCGGTGAATCTCTAGGGTATCAAGGGGAAAATAAATAGAAATTTGGCTTTAATTATGGTGGTCTGATTGATTAATCCAACATTTCTATGAAATCCTAGAACCTCACTTACCAAAGGTGCAGAAAGAAGCACCCCTAGAAATTGCCTAAACGGAACATGGAAATGCATTAGGCATGGAAGAGAAGGGATCCTGGACATTAAATTCCAACAAGAAAAACCCACAACTGTGATATAGGATATGGAATCATTATTTGACACTCAACGTATTGTTCATTTATTAAACTACAAAAAACTAGGGTACTTTTCATCCCAGTTCCCTAAGCCCAGTCCTTTCAAAGGCAACAAACCACCTCCAAGGTAGAACGGGAGAGCTTTTTCCAGCCCTACTTCCAAAGAAAACCATAAAAATAAAGTGGTGACAGGTAATCTTGTTATTCATTCAAGAATGACGAACAATATTTTTTATTCTGGTTCTAAACATTCTTTTATATATTAAAAGTTTTGTAGAGTAATCCAAACACCACCCCAAATATTAGAAGTATAGATGTTAGTGAAAACAAAAAATGGGGCAAATATTGCATCGCATGAATATAACTCTTCCTCTATCACTATTTGTTGATTTAACTCCCCAATGAACTTCTTCATAGTCCATGTGGTGGAATTTAATTCAATTCATGTCATGGAATAGATTTTCTTATATATATATATATATATATATATATATCTAACATAAATTTCCGTGATAGAGACATCACTACACATTTGGAGAATCAAGCCCCCATTCTATACAAGATAAAGGAGGAGGCTGAATATTCTTTAAAACCATCATCTCAAGAATGGATATTACAGCCCTATGATCAGGCGTATCTTTCTGAGATGATGGATTCTATTGAAGAAATTATCCATGAAGACATTCCTATTTTGAGGGAATTTGAGGAAGTGTATCCCAATGAATTTCATGGTCTTCTTCCTAGAAGATAAGTTTAATTCTCAATTGATCATATACCAGGGGATTTTCCGATATCCAAGACAGTATATAGAATGGTTTTTGTGGAACGTGAGGAGAAAACGAAAAACTATAGGAGAATTTGGATAATGGTTTTATATGCCCAAGTGCTTCACCAAGCGGTGCAGCAGTCTTCTTTATCCAGATGAAGGATTGGTCAATGTGAATTTTAAATGATTATCTTGAGCTCAAAAAATTCATGATCAAGAACATGTATCATTTTACATAAATTTATCACTTGTTCTATCATCTATGCAGGTCACAATACATATCTACATTGGATATTCTATTAGGACATTACCATGTAAGGGTGAATAAAGATGATATCCCTAAGCCTGCTTTTCATACAAGGTATGGGCACTATGAATTCCCAGAAATTTCCTTCAGACTCACTATTGCTCTAACAATCCTCATGGACATGATGAATAGTGTCTTTAGATATTACCTTGACAAATTATTTTTAGTCTATATAGAAGATATTCTAATATAATCCAAAACCAAGGAGGAGCATGGGGAGTATCTATTAAATGTATTAGAGTCCTTGGGAAAAGGGAATATCTATTGAAAGTAAAATAAGTGTGAGTTCTAGTTGAATTATGTCCCATTATTAGGTCATATCATCACCATAAATGAGATATCTTTGGATCCCTCTAAGAAAAATGAAATTGTGGGGTTGTTGAGGCTAACATCTATGAAGGATATCTGTAGCATCCTTGGGATAACTAGATTTTATCGCCAATTTGTTATAAATTTCTCATGATTGTCAAAACCTCTTACTAAGACAACTCGGAAAGGATTCAAGTTTTCTTGGGGAAATTAATGTGAAGATAGATTATATGATTTGAAATGGAGGCTTATCACTACACCTGTGATCGAAATACCCACAAGTGAGTAACTCTTTGTGGAATTCAGTGATGCTTTGAAGAATGGTCTGGGCTGTGTGTTGATGAAAAATGACAATGTCATTGCCTATTCATTAAAAAAATTGAATGTTCATGAGAAAAACTATCCAACACCTGATCTAGAGTTGGATGCAGTAATCTTCATATTAAAAATATGGAAATATTAAATCTTTTAGGAGATGTGTAGAATAAACACAGACCACAAAAGCCCCAATTTTATATTCACTTAGAAAGAGTTGAACACAGGTAAACGAAGATGGTTATAACTGATGAAAGATAATGACTGCTCAATTCACTACCATCCAAGAAAGGTTATTATTTGGAAGATGCTATATGTAGAAATGATCAAGAAACTAATTCATTGATGATAATTGAAAAGGTTACAATCTTATTAGATTTTAGGAAGATGTACATGGGAATCATACTGAAGGGAATATCATCAACCCCTCCACAAAATATTGATCAACTATCTCTTTTGGGAAGGTTAAAGGATTCTCAAACGGATGATGTGGGAATTTAGAGGAAAGTGGAAACTATCAAAAAAGATAAATCCTAAAAGTTAAATTTTAATGAATATGTTATTGTAAGATTTGGGACAAGACTATGTGTTCCATCAAATCCAGTGTTAAAGAATGACCTTTTGGATGATGTACATGGTTTGAATTTAACTATTCACCTATGAAACACAACGATGTATCAAGATATCTGACAGAATTATTGGTTGGATAACATGAATATGGATATCACTGGGTATACATCAATACACTTCTTATGTCAGAAAGTGAAGGGTGATAGAAAGAAGTCTAAGGGAATGATGCAACCATTACCCATACCAACATGGAAATGAGAGAACATCACCATGGCATTGTCATTAGTCTTCATAAGGCATCCAAAGGAAACAATTCTTTCGGGTTGGTTGTGGATCATATTACAAAGACTACACACTTTATTAAAATTTGGGAGGATTTATCATTGGATCAACTGGAATAGATATGCCATAGATATGTGGTAAGGGTACATGGAATACCACTATCTATTGTATCTGATTGAGACACACAATTCACATATATTTTCTAGAAGAGTCTCCAACATGCTCTGAATATTGAGCTAAACATCAGTCCGGAAAATCATTCACAAACTGACTACCAATCAAAGCAGACTATATAAACATATGAGGACATGTTGAGAGCATGATCAATGTATATCAATGGAAGATGGGATCAACATCTCTCTCTTGTTGAGTTCTCTTTCAATAATAGTTTCCACTCAAGCATCCAAATGGCTCATTATGATGGCCTTTATGGGAAGAGGTGTAGAACGCCGACATGTTGGGATGAATTTGGGGAGTGAAAACTCCTAGGTCCAAAAATGGATGATGAAAAGGTGGAGAAGGTTAAGACCATCCATCATCACATTAATGATTCTCGACAAAAGAGATATGATGTTAATCATTGATGATACATAGTTATTATGTTAGAGACAGGGTATTCCTCCATAAATCACTGAGGGAGAGAGTTATGAGATTTTGTAAGAGGGTAAAGCTTATTCCATGGCACATCAACCATTTTGAGATCCTTGATCTCATTAGAGTAGTGACCTAAAAACTAGCACTCCCACCGAACCTATCTCATCTGAATGAGGTATTCCATGTATCACTCTTGGGGAATGTACATTCCTAAACCATCACATGTACTCTATCCAGAGGTGGTACCATTGGAGAAAGAACTCTCCTATGAAAAGAATCTAATGAATATCATAGATTTTAGAGAAAAAATTCTACGAAATAAGACAATGCCCCTCATCAAGGATTTGTGGTGAAACGACAAGTTTAAAGAGGCAATGTGGGAATCAGTGTAAGTGATTATCTAGAGTTACACATATCTCTTTTAGTGTTGGAAAAGGAAATTCTGATGGTGACATTTTTAACGTGTGAAGATTATAAGGACCCTTGATTTTATTAATTAAAATTCATCTTGATCTAATTAAATTTCATAATATTTAAAATCGTTTTATAAAGAATACACCCTTATGTGGTTTTATGTTTTTGTAATTTTTAAACACCATTATGAATTTTTAACATTGCTAATATAGTCATCGAATAGTGATCACATGATTAGTATAAATATATGGATTTAAAAATCCAATTTATTGAGAAACAGGAAGTGTTGGCCCATCTAGTAGAATTGCTCCATACGAATCCCATTTTTCAAAGCTCGGAAAGGAAGTCGCATCACTAGGATTTTCACTTGACCATGACCAATCTGAG
This sequence comes from Viscum album, assembly GCA_963277665.1. Lineage (NCBI taxonomy): Eukaryota > Viridiplantae > Streptophyta > Magnoliopsida > Santalales > Viscaceae > Viscum > Viscum album. The sequence goes on along the minus strand of OY728126.1, from coordinate 555,419,805 downwards.
CCTTAACATGATAAGGACCAATGGAACCACCTACAATATGAGTGGAAGTTAATAGAGATTACCACATGAGTGATGTTATCTGAGCCACCCCAGTAGTATGTCATAATCACACACCTTATTCGTAGGACTTATAAAGGTATTATAAGGGGTTATGTAATATGTCTCTAGCACTAAGATTTTTTTATTTATTTTTTAAAAATTATATACATTCATTTTCTTATTATTACTTTGAAAATGGTTTTTAATGAAAAAAATTGTATATTTAGTTAATATTTAAATTCAATTATGAAATTTTTTTTGATGAATAAATGGATTTTTGAATTAAATAATATTTGATTAAAATATTATTACGAAATTAATATTTATGTAAAATAGATGATCATATAATTTTTATAAATACAATTGTAATTCTTATTAAAGTTTGAAAGCTGTTTTTGTCAAAATCCATGATTTTTTTAAATGTTTTTTCTTTTTTAAATATAAAAAATTTGAATATTTGTAGAATTTTTTAAATAAAATGAATTTTATTTTTGGATTCGAGATGTTTAATTTATCTAATGGTGAATGTTTCCTAATTTTCTGAGGTAGTCATGTTTTTGGGTAAAAAATAAATACTATTAAAATATATAATGTGTATTATGATGTCATAAAGACCCAAGAGTGATATATAAAATATTATAAAAGTGATATTCATCCAATATATGTTTTACCTTTTGAATAATGTTATTTTATATTTGTTTTATTAATTTAATGATCCCTTAGTAGACTCTCTAGGACTTATGAAATATTTTATCGATTTAAAATGAATTCATTGAGAGTTTGACTCACCTCCACATAAGTGATCCTAATGGTATAATAATTTCTGCCATTATAATAATAACATAATGTTTTCCACTCCCCTTTGGAAAAAACTATGCACAAATACCATGTGCTGGTTTTTGGTTTGGAATATTTAATTATAGAAATTCCAAAACCTAGGTTTGTGAAATATTAAATAATTCCCCTAACTATTCTTATATAAACCCACACAAGATCCCATTTACCTTCACTAAAAAACAGGGAGAACGTCCCTGATCTTCCCACCTATCTTTATCGTCATCAAAAGGAACCCCAAGCCCATGAAACCCCCCCCCCCCTCAAGATCTTGAAGTCACGTACTCATGTAAGGGATCCTCACTTTCCTTTTTTATTTTTGACCACTTTTAATTTTATTGTAATAAACTTTTATTTTCAATTAAAAATGTTGGGGTATGATTTTTCACCTCCCCTATACTTCTATTCTTATGTTTTAATAATGAGATACCCCTTTCTCTCTCATTATTTCCTCCCATGTACACCTGTTACCATGCTAAAATTTCGTAAGGGGTTTCACTCTCATTATTTAAATTCAAGAAATTATTTTGTATTTTTCATCTAAATTACATTACATATATAGGGATATTATGTCCCATGAAATCCTTCATTTCCATTTAATTTATAAATTCTGAAATACCCCTTTATCTCTCATCAACCCATTTTATGATTACTATTTGATGTTGTTATGCTACCGAAGTGATAGCAAAAATTCCCATACCAAAATCATCATGTAAGTGAATACCATATCTATTTCTCTAGAAAGGGTGTTCACCATTTTGAATATGTACAGATTGATTGAGGGCATACATATTTTTATTACAATTATCTTATTCATGGAATAAATTAGGGTGTTTAATGAATTCATGTTGTACGACCTATATGGCACACTTATGCTTGAAATGAAATGATTAAGAAGGGTGAAACCTGATAGAACTTCAATGCATTTGGGTAAATATTAGTATCATGATACATCATTTTTAATGAGGTTTTACTCATGATAATTCAAGTGAAATGAGGGTTTACTCTTGATCCATGTTGTATGAGCCTTGGTTCATGATAATATCATGTTAAATTTTGTTTACATATTTCCATGTTATAATAATCATGTTATATAATGTCTTTATGTTCATGTTTCTCTTTTTATCCATTGATTTTCCAATTACCTAACGTGTATTGTATTCTTTATGTTATGTATTGTTTACTCCCTTACTTGGCCTTATAGATTACAATTTTCTTATGCATGTCCTTAGGTTATCCCATGCTACGCCAAGTACGAAGGATTATTGTAGTCATGTAAAAGAAGTTTTTAGTAAAGATGTTGTATTTTATGTTCTTAGTTGTTATGTAATGTTCCTGATTTCCAAAGACACTAGAAATCTTTATCATATAAGATGTATTAAGTGCATGTTTATGTAATAAATAATGTTAATGTGGGTAATTAAGTGTAGGGTTGTTATAAGAAACAAACATAGCAATGCCACAACTCATACTAGGACACAACAATATGTCATAGAACATCATAGTGCTTCATAGGTGCGCAACCCAATATAAATTATAATAATCTCACATTATAGCCTTATATTCCACTAACGATAGATCAATGTGATTTAGATAACGCAGAACACCCTCTTTAAGGAACAAACATTGGGAAACTATCTCTCCACTAAAAAAAGAGTCTCTAACAATTTAGAATTCACCATCAAGCTCTTTATCTATAGGAATCATCACTAGAAGTGCATATATCAACTGAACGATGGTTAAAGAATCATTATCCCCATTCTCCAGAACTCCAATATGCAGGTGTGAATAGGGAGACATCAAATTCAACCTTCCTGTAGATTCTTTCACTACTTGGGTTAGAAGATCCCTGCTTAACGCATCAATTATGATATTCCCATTCCCCGCGGTACCATTGATGTCAAAGTCAAATGATTAGAAGTACTCCACCCAACACCTCTAGAGGAAATTCAAATATTTTGGAGAGAATATTAAACTCCGGTTTTTGTGGTTTGAGAACACAGTAAACCATTTTAGATATAGGTAATTCCACCAACTCTTAATCACGTGCATCATAGCTACAAGATCTAGGTCATGGGTAGGATAATTCATATCAAGCGGTTAAAGCTGACAAGATAAATAAGATAATAGATTATCGCCTTGCCTAAAATGCAACTGCTCCCTGAACCTTATGCATCACAAAAGACCACATAGCCCTGAACATCCAATCGAAGAGTTAAAAATGTAAGAATAGTCAAAATATGTATTAGATAAATGAAATAATTATAAAAATTATCATTCCTATAAAACTTGACCCCCTTCTGAGTTAGTGAAATCATCAGATAAGGTATCTTTGAAATGTCATTCATGAACCTGTAGTAATATTATGATAATCCCATGAATATCTAAATCTTGAAGACATATTGTGGATGTTACAATGTAATATAAACCATAAAATTTTCAATATCAACTGATATACCATATTTAGAAAACACATGGCACAAAAATTTCACTTCACAAATCCATAAATCACTCCTTGAAAAATTAGAATAAAATTTATAATTTCATAGAAAAGTCATAACTATTCTAAAATTATTCACATGAACTTCAATATAATTGACGTTAATAAGGATTTCATCCAAAAATATTATAAAAAATGTATCCATATAGTTGTGTAAAATTATGCTAATCAAATTGATAAAAATTAAAGGAGAATTTATCAGAACAAAGGGAATAAAAAGGTACACGTAATGACCATACCTAATCCAAAAATCCGTTTTTTGAATGTCAGATTCATTTATCCACTATTGATAGTAACCTAACTAAAGGTCAGTCTATGTAAAACCATTCTAATCTTTCAAATGATCAATAATAACATTAATATGTGGTAACAGATGCTTATTATTTATCATAACTCTATTGAGAGTTCAGTAATAAATACTTATGTGAAGAGAGCCATCATCCAGTTTAGTGAAGATAACTGGGGCTACGAATGGTATCCTAGTTGGGCATATAATTCATTTACCAAGAATATCATCCAATTGGGACTTCAGTTCTTTCATTTCACCTGGTTTCATGCACTAAATGGGAATTAAAACTAGTTGAGTTGAAGGACTTAAGTCAATGGAAAACTCAAATTCTCTTACCTATGGATGTCAAGAGAAATCAAAAGGAAACATGCTAAGAAACTCGATGAGAACTTGAGGGAGATCACTGCTCAAATATTCTTGATCTATATCAAAAGAAAACAATAATATTACTTTCCCAAAGTCTAGATAATAAGATCCATCTCCTCTCAATCTTCATTCCCATCGTCTGTTAAATACCAGTGATACACAATAGGGTGTAGTATGGTAAACCCATAGAACATAATAATAAATATGGGATTTATTGGTAATGAAACAATCCATCCCAAATATGAAATCAAGAGAATTCATATCGAGGACTAGAAAACACTATGCTAGCTCAAAGTTTGAAATAGTGGAGACACATGAAGGATTACAGAGACCCCTCTCTCACATTGTACCAAGGGGTGTAGTAATATCCATTACGCAAGATAAAACATCCATATGATGATTTAGTGGATAGAAAATATAGGTTGAAATAATTGAATGAGTTTTTCCAATTTCAAATAGTGAAGTCACAAATTAAGAAGCTATTTTAATGGTACCTCTCTCATTTTTGGACCCACGTATACTTCCTCTCGAGGCTCTTCAATTGTGTGAAGTAGCATCCTTATAGATGCCTATGGATGGACCCCATTTATACATGACGCATCTGATTACACTATAGTTTTAAGATGATTTCATGATATTTTACCACTAAATGGAGTAGAATGGTTATGGTACAATCTTTGTAAATTTCCTAATCAACCTAAAGAGCTATAGTTGTAGGGTTTCTTAGTGAAAACCATATTAGAATGTCCTATCATTACACACTGATAGAAATAATAGGACACCACCTTTTAGATTTAAGAGGTACATAATGACTCAACCATCAAAAAATTCTATGAGAATCATCGTGCCTATGTTTTCCCTTGAAGGAACTGACTTTGGTAATAGGAGAAAAAGGAACTCTTGAAAACACTGACTTTAAAACTAGGTCCATACCAACCATCGTCTCCCTATTCAGTACATCAATATAATGTACGATCGAAATATATAGGTAGATTTTAAATTACAATAGGGGGTGAGATAGAGGTTTAAAAATTTCCCCTTTTAATCCAAAAATGAAATTTATTTTTAACAAAGTTAAAAAGGGTAAATTTATGAACCCTCTTTAGTTCTTGCTCAAAGGGTTTATTGGAAGGGCCCAGGTCCAATTATAAGAAACCTAAAATTAAACAAGATAAAAATAAGAAAATATTATTGGGTTTTTCATATAGAAATATTTTACCGTAAAGTGTGTAGAATCCTATTTATTTGAGTTAGTAAGTAAAATAAAGTATAATAACATTTTAATTTCTTTCGTTAACAAAATAGAGAGGAAATAAAACTTGTAACAATTAATCTAAACAGATAGTAAATATTTTAACCAAAATAGAAGTGTATAAAAAAATCATGGATAAATTTAACTTGGTTTATACTTTCATGAATTTCTGTCTTACCCACACTAGGGTAAGACATCAATAAGAAAATTAGAGTCTATCTTTCTATCCCCACAAGCCCTCAAACAATAAAGTAGTCAACACCACTATTATACTATCCCTAGAAGTCCTCGAACATTAAGGTAGTCGACACCACTGTATTTATATTCGTGGAATCCCATGGACATTTCGGTAGTTGTAACCTTTGTCTTCCTAACTCCAGAATCCCTCGACTGTACTAAGAAATAATCAGACTCACACAAGGCATGTTGAACTAGATTTTCATTATTGAATTTTTTTTTTAATATTTTCCAAAGGCATGAGAGTCTTTCTATCTCTATAAATCCCTTCACCACATCTAAAATTTATTCTCTTGATTGATATAGTTCTAATTCAAATGATATACTATTTATAGGAAAAAACAGTATTGGTCAGCTCCCATCTCCAACGATCATATTTTACGTGAATTTCAGATGGGCTTGTACACATGTCACTCAACCAATTGATAGTTAAAAATAGATTGTACAACATTGTTTTATATAAATAAAGCCTTCATAAATATTATCATTCTTGGGAAACAATAATATGTAATGAAAAACAATATCATGTTTAAGAAAGTATGATATGAAAAAATTGAAACAATATGTTAAGAAAGTATTAAAACATTTAAAAATGAATAATTATAATTTTGTAATATTGGAAATCAGATTCTAAAAGTATGAAAAATTTGATTCTAGATAGATGGATATTTGGAGTCTGAGTTATGAGGAATTCAAATTCTTAATTTAGATGAATTTGGAGTCTGAATTTCAGTGAATTTTGAGTCTGAATTTTATATAATTCTGAATTTTAATTTCAGAGAATTCAGATTCTGGATTTCAGAGAATTTAAAACCTAAATTTTACAAAATTCAGAGTCTGAGTTTTAGTAAATTTGGATTTTAATTTCTGAGAATTTAGAGTCTGAATTTCAGAATTATCAAAGTCTGAAAATATTAAGACATTAAGAGAGGTAAGGATCTGATTTTTTGGCTTAAGAAAAAAAATCATTAGACATTGTTTTAGAAGGCCTAAACTACAAAAATGAAAACCAATGGGAAGGATAATACTATTCATAGAGAAAGATAATTTTCTTAAGAAAATTAATCTTAGATAAGAATAATTTACCATATGAAAATGTATTTGTGATTTTAGAAACATTAAGGAATTTAAATTTCATAAGGAATACTTATTGTCTCAAAAATCTCCCCCATTTTGGAAATCAAAAACAACATTTCATAAAATAATATAAGGGATAAGGTTTTTTTTATTTGGACATTAAATGAAAAAATTATAACCCTTTACTTTTGGTCCATGATGAATACAAATTACTTCCCCATTGGGTTTGAAATACCTAAGGATTATATTCGTATCCTTCATAGAGAAGTTACTTCTTATTTATTAAGAATATATACTTTATGACATATCCCCATTACATAATCCCCCCCTTACATATAGAATTTTCTTCTTTTACTTAATATTCTTTTTATAATTATTTTCTACCCCTTTGAGATTTTCAAAAAACGAATAGAATGTGAAAAAAATTACCTGAAATGTTAAACAAAACAATGGAACGATATCAAAATTTAATTATGATAGGAAAAATATTTACAAGGAGAATAAAAGAAAAGTTCATATTTTATGGAATCATTCATCCTTTTTTTCTATTGGAATAAGTTTTCTCAAGGTTTCCTTTAACTTATGTGGATTTAAAAATTTCATCTTTTGACTTTACGAACTGTTTTTTCTATTTTAATATTTCTTCCAAATCTTCCCTTAGTTATCTTTCAATCTTAAAATTTATAGAAACATAATTGAGCCTTCCATTCATCACGTTATCCTCATGAATCTGGGAAAATACCACAATATTTAGCTTCTCTGAATATTTTTGTATAGTTCTTGATCATTTCATCTGACATATTAAAAGCATCCATTACTGAATCTTGGAAATCATTCATTATTTTTATATCACAATAAAATTAAAAGCACATTTTGTTATTTCCTTGCATGATATCTTATGAGAATAATAACCAATATGAAACGTTTTGAATCATGTTTCGAGCTTGATGAAATTTTCATTGAGCATGCTTATCGAATCCGAAATCTTATTCATAGAATATTAATGCAACTGACATTAGAGACTTGGATTAACTTATACATGGAAATAAGGGAAATAAGGGTATTATATTCACAAGCTTCCTCAAATAGTGGAAATAAAAATTTTGTCCCATGGAAGATGAAGATTTGGAAGCAGATTCTCTTACTAGTGGGGAAACATTATCCAGTTCTTTAGAATTCCTCATGGATATTCCAACTACATCTTTCTTAGATTTCTCAACAACATCCTTTCTAGGAGAATCAATAACCACTAGATTTCCTTTCTCAACTTTAGAAATCATATTCTCATCTCTCGGAGACTCATGCTTTCCATTAGAGACTTGGATTATCTTATCATCAGAAACCTAATCATTCTTATCACCTTCCTCAACAACTTCAGTATTCAAAAAATAATGATTACTACTTTCATCATCAATAGGTTTATCAACCTCATCCTTTACATCATCATATTTTACATTTGAGAGTTTGTTGGTCAATTCAACCTGGAATTTTCTAACCAGCACATTTTCTGAAGGAAATTCCTTTTCATGTTATTCTTCCAGAAATTTGATCACATATTCACTTTCATCCTCTTCTACATCATTATCATCATCATCTTCTTCTTCTTGTTGAACTACCTCTTCTACCACAATGTGTTCGGAAAATGAAATCTTTTTTTCCCTAAGTTTCTATTGATACTAATTCTTTCAAGAAGGATTACAGTACCTAGTTTTATTCAGAATCTTTCTATGTATCTTTATTCAAGGATTAAAAAATTTCAGCTTCCGACATTTTCTTATTCATCCTTTTATCTTCAACTTTCTTCTCAATATCTTTTTCTTCCTAAAACAACCTTGACTTTACTTTAGCAGGGTCTAAACCAAAAAAAGTGTCAACTTGCATCTTCTTCTTTATCTACACTCTCCACATTGCTACCACATCATCGGAAAATGTCTGTTTCTTTTTCATCTTGGTTAGAGCTGACTGGGTTTCTGGAATGGGATATTTTTGTTTTGATTCTGGTTTTTTCCCTTTTAACTTCTTTATAGTTTTCATAGAAATTTCTCCTACATCCCCTTTTTTCAAAATCTTGAATTTATCTTTTAAAAAGATCACATAACTCTCTTGAATTAATACTGAAACCATATTTCATCCTCCTCAGAGTGTCATCACTCAACAACATAATATTAATGGTTATTGGTTTTAAATTTCAAGAAATTTTGAAGTATTCTTAGAAATGAAGAATGATCGTTGAAACGATCACTGGATACATGATTGTTTGGGACTTAAGGGTTCCATTCATGATATTTCTGATTGTTTGGAGAATATACATGATATGGTTTACCTTTCCCAGATTCATAAATAAACCATCATTAAAATAGCACACTTCTTTATATAATCCTTATCACCCTTTCTTGGAATGAGAAATCCTTGCATCCATAAACTAACAAATGTTAGTTGGTTGTAAGGTGATTGATCTTGGTGGACTTAAATCCCCTGAGTACAAGGCTCAAAATTAACATTACATTCTCAAAACCTACATAATTATCTATAATCTTGTGGGAGAAAAATATTTCTTCACATTTATATGGAATACCAATAATATTTTCAGCCATGTTGAATTTTAACAAATAGTCCTTCCCATAGATTTTAAATTAAAACTTTTCTCTACCTTATTATTCATAAAAATATACTAAATCCTAAAATTCTATGAGTATATTAGGATAAATCATATCCTAATTATTTTTCTTGGATACCCAATACATTCAAAAATATTTTTCTTTAGAATGTTCGAAATCATGGAATCATTTTTTAGAAAGAAATTTGGTTTGATGAAACATTCACTAAAATTTGTCAAATCTTTTAATTCCTTATTTGAGGCCATCTGATTTTGAGAGGAAACATCAATAGATATCTGAAATTTATGGAAACTGAGAATCATGAACAACTGATATGAAGATCTAAGGAGCCTAAAAAAATAGGAAAACCAATGTGATACACGGATAAGGAGGGCCTATATATTGGCTTCGTGTTGAAGATATGAATTCTTGATTCAATTCAATGGTTGATATAATCATGACCTAATATGATATTTTATATAAATTTGGAATAAGGATTTTAAGGGTTTTATCTTTTGAGGTTTTAAGGAAAAATCAGATTTATGGAAAGTGAATCTCATAAAATATTCATAAAACAATATAGAAATACAGACAAGTTAAAATTACAATGATTTCTGTTATGAAACTTACATTCATGATTGTTTAGAAATAATTTTCTGTATTGATAATATTCTTCTTGAAGAACCTAGATTCTGGAAATTTTATTAAGGAATGTAAAAGTTTAGGTTCCTAAAAAATATTAATGAAAAAAATCATGTTTTAAAAAAATTTATTAAAGAAATAAAAAATTACGTTCCAGAAAAGAATAGACAATGAAGTTTTTAAGGAATATAAAAATTTACTCCCCCTATGAAAAAGAATTTCTTAATGTAAGGAGATAAGTTTTAAACCAAAATTTATTATAGAAAATTAGCATACGGTTATCATTCCAAACATTTTATTAATGTATTCAAATCACTTAGAGGGTAATGAATTTGTAAAAATGTCTGCAGGTTGACCTTTATTCCAATAAATATATAAATGATATATCCTTTAAGTTTGTGAACCCTATAAATGTGATTCATAATTTCTATTTGTTTTTACGAGAGTGATGTTCATGATTTATTCATAGGGAAATGGAGCATGTATTATATAAAAATATTTTATATTTGGTAAAAGTCATGCCATAGACTGTGAGTGTGTGTTACATCCATAATAGTTTAGCATAATAACTTCTATCTTCTTCATATTCCACTTCTGCAGTGGAATTTGCCTCTATGTTTTGTTTCATTCATGAACAAGAATCTAATGAATCTATTAAGAAATGAAAAGTCCAGGATGTAATTTTCTTATCCTTTTTATTTCAACCAAAATCATCATATGAAAAACATTTTAAAACAAAATCATTTCGTGAATAATAGAAAAGACCTATGTCCATGGTTCCCTTTAAAAAGAAAAAATAATTTGTACTTATTTTATATGAGATTCATTTAGATTATGTTTATATCTAGCACATAATCATATTAAAACACTATGTCTATAACAGTAGCCATTAATTATAAAAAACTACTTATTGTACCACTAAAAGATGTTTGATCTACTTGTTTCCCAGCTTCATTATGATCAAGATAATTTGAGGTACTGATTGGAGTATTTATACTTTTAGTGTAGTTATATACATAATTATTAATAATATATTTAATATAATTATGGTTATATATAATAGGTCCTTCTGGTTTTTGATAAATTCGAAAACTAAAGAAAAATGTTAACTAACCCATCATACTCATTTCAAACTCAAATTTCATGAGATTCAAAAATTAATCAGTTAAATATTTCTTAGGGGATCCGAATATAATTTCATCATGATAAATTTGAAAAATCAAAACATTTTTATTATATTTAATTATAAAATGAGTTTGATAATCAGTTCCCTTAATAGAATAATTTTTTTGAAAAAAATCTGGTAAGTCTATCATACAAATATCTAGGGGTTGGTTTAAGTCCATATAATGATTTAGAAAGTTTATAAATATGTTCATGATGTTTTTTGTCTTCAAAATGAGGAGTTTTTTTAACATAAAATTATTATAGAACATATCCATTAAGGAAATAACACTTCAAGTCCATTTGAAAAATATTGAAATTAAATAATGCTACAAAGGAATGCAGAATATGGATAGATTCATTTCTAGCTATTAGAGTGTTGATATATTTTTAATCAATTAATTCTTGTTGATTATAGACATTAGCAATTAATAAATATTTATTTTAGAGAATGATTCCATTTTCATCACATTTATTTCTAAATACCCAATTTACTCCAATTACAGACATTTCCTTAGGTCTTTTAGCCACATTCTAGACATTGTTCCTTTTGAATTCATTTACTTCATCTAGCATGGAATTAATCCAATATCATCATCTAAAGCTTCATCAGTACTTTTAATCTCTAGTTAGGAAAGTAATTCTAAAATTTCTAATTCATTTTTTAATTAACTTATAGTCCTTACAGGGTTAATTTACATCACCAATGATAGTATCACTGGGACGATTTTTATGAATCAACTAATTTGGGTTTTGTAAAACATGTTCATAAACATAAGGTTGAAAATTAATGGGGTAAATACTTCATTATTTTTTTCTTCACTATTTTCCTAGATAAAATAATATTCAATCAAAGGTTGATAATCATTTTTCGAAAAAAATACGAATATATAGGTTGGGGGTTTTTTTGAAACAAAAGGATCGTTTTCATCAAATTTAATAAGCACAATTTCTTTATCAGTACATTATTTTTTGTTAAAAAATATATATGATTTAGATGTAGTGGAGTAGACTAAGAAAATTCCTTCATCAAATTAGGGTGAAAATTTATATATGTCATATTTAGTATTCAAAGTGAATATTATTCATCATAATAATTTGAAGTAAAAAATGTCTAGGTTATCAACCAATCCACAATTCATAAGATGTTTTATTTAGTAAAGGTCTTATTAAAACTCGATTTATATTATAACAATTAGTACTAACAGATTTACCCAAAAGTAATTTAGCAATAGAATATTCAGTCAACATGGTTTTATTTACATTTGGAAGAATTTTATTTCTTCTTTCAACAAAACCATTTTTTTTAGAGTTCTAGGAGCATAGATGTTATGAGTAATGCCTTTCTTACTAAGAAATGTATTAAAATATGAATTTTTAAATTCTCACCCATAATCGCTATGAATAGTTATCAGTTTGAGGTTTTTATCATTTTTGACATGGGATCTAAATATTTTAAAATAAGAAAAGGATTCGTATTTATTTTCTAGAAAATAGACCCAGTTAATTTTAGTGTAGTCATCCAAAAAAAATACATAGTATTTTCCTCCAATACATCCAGTCTGTGTTGGACTGAAAAGATCCATACGCACTAGCTATAATGAATTAGAAGATGAGACTTCACCAATTGATTTCAGGATTGACATATGTTTCTTTCATATTAACAAGGATCACAAACTTTTGATGAATAAAATCTATGCTCTGGTAAATCCTTAACAAGTATATTCTTGGAGAATTTTCATAGGTTCCTAAGGTTATTATGTCCTTGTGTTTTATACCATAGCCATGATTGATCTCCCACTACACTAAGGCAAGTTAGATCATGGTTCCTAAGTTCTTCTATGATCTGTGTATAAATATTCTCATGCATTTGGGAAGAAAGATTAAACACTTCCTTGGAATTGTGTAATAATTAATTATCAATCATATATTCAGAAGGTAATATTCATCACATAGTTTAATTATACATATAATATTTTTTATAAACCATTAATGAATAAAACTTTTGAAATTAAAATTTTTTCAAGAAGATCAGTGTTAATTATATCAATAATTTTTCCTTGAGCATTATCTCTGAAATTTACCTTTCACCCTTTCATCTTGATAATATTTTCAAAGAATTTTTTGTTACCAGTCATGTGTCAGGAATTTCCATTATCCATATACAATGTATTTTTGTTGGTACTTACTTTATTTTCTTGAAAATAAAAATGTTTGGCTTTTGCAATCCAAACTTGTTTGGACCTGGAAATTGTTGAATGTAAAACTTTAGGTATCCACATTTTCATTATAAAATAAGCTTTATGAAAACCTAATAATTTCTTTTTATTTAAAGAACAAATTTTCTCCCAATTTCCACTACAATGAAAATTAGTTCAAAAAAGAGAAATTTTGGGAACAAAATAATTGTGGCTAAAAACTGGATTATAGTGAGTATGAAACAATCCCATCTATTCCATAAAGGATGAATTTTTGAATATATTTTATCAAATTATTTCCTACCAGAAGTAAAATTTAATGAAATATTCTTTATAGAAAATATTTCAGATTTTAGTCTAATAAATAAATTCATATCCTCACATTCATTTGTCTCATTGTTTGAGTTAGTCTATAAAACTATTTCTTAGAAATAACAATTAAAAGTTCCTTAGAATGATTATCCTTATTAGAATTATCTTCCTTATGGTTTTTAGACAATATTTCAAAATCCAAAATTTTTTGAACAAGAATCGTAGAATGATCTGATACTTCTATTTTAAATTTGATATTCAAGAATTTCCATTCCATATCTTCATTTTTATCTCACAGTTCCCATTCTCAAGTAATTTCTAAAATCTAAAAACTTCATCAAATGAAGGTAATGTATTATCTTTTGATGATGAAGATTCTTCATCTAATGATTCTTAATATTCTTCAATAAGAAAATTTTAATTTAAATAAATATTGGTTAATGATTTGGAATTATGTACCTTATCCATAAGACAATGATTTCAAATATGTAATCTGGTTATAAGACCAATATTTCTCTGACTAGATGATTCATAACCTAAAGATTCATATGAAGAGTCACCACCAATGGCACTCCATGTGTCATTATCCTTTAAGTCTTTCTTCACTTTAAATTTGTAGTACTTATTTTTGTTCCTTGCAGAATGATTTTTCTTTTTTTATTTCCTCTTAATCATATTTAAATCAGGCCTAATATTTCAAGTCTTTCTATATTCATAATAAGTTACGTCAGAATATTTTTTTTCCATTACCATTATTCTTTTTTTTTTTGAAATCTACAACTCTATTCATTCATGTTTCATTATGAAGAAGAGTTCTAAATAACTCATCTAGAGTAATTTTATAATCAATAATATTTTCAAAAAAATATATCCTTCTTGATTCACGTTCAATGGGCATTATATAAATTTTCTTTTCCCCAAGAACTACATTATCAAGACCATTCTCTCCAATAGAATGAAGATTATAGACAATGGTCATAAATATTTATTTCATATTTTGAACAGGTTCTCATTAAATAAATAAATATCGATGTTATTTAACTCTTAATATGGATATTCTATTTTCAATAACTTTTGAAGTTCAAAAATGCGTGACTTCTAGTTTATTTCAAATATTGTTGGCAGCTTCACATGATTATACCTGAATATATATATTCATGGTCATATAACACAACAATTTATTACATACCTTGTTATTTAGTTGAGATTCTTATTTCTCTTGGTTAGGGAAATTTCTATCTTCCTTGTCTAGAATTTTGTAATCTCCAGTGAACATGACAAAATGAGATACTATAGTGTTTTTCACAAAATTCTCAATTCTATCTCCAAATTACACATTATATTTACCATCAAATATTACTGGTCTGGTAAGATTAATATAATCTATAGAACCAACTTTCCTTCCAGAAATTATAAGAAAAACACATTTCCAAAAAATGAATTATAAGAAAAATATTTTATAAAGAAAAACATTAAGAAAAAATTGAATACATAAAGTTGAGAATGAAAATTTTATCCAGAAAACATATATGAAAATATTTTAATTTCAGAGACCAAGCACTGATACAAATTGTAGGATAAAAATATCGATGCAGATGTTCAATTACAAGAGGAGAGAGAATTATAGGATTAAATATTTTCCCTTTTAAGACTAAAAGGAATAAAATGCTTAACAATGTTAAAGAGGGTAAATTCACAATCCCTCTTTGTTTCTTGATCAAATGGATAAATGGGAAGGCCATGGACAAATTTTATGAAACCTAAACATAAACAAGTTAAACCTAAGAAAACATATGTAGGTTTTCATATAGAAATATTCTACCTAAATGTATATAGAGTCTTATTTTTATAATAAACATAAGTAAAAGAAATTATAATAAATTTGTACTTTCTTTATTTAAAAAAATATAGTTGAAATAAAACATGTAACAAAGAATGTGAACAATTAGGAAATCTTTTTATACAAATATAAGGGTATCTAACAACCATGGATAAGGGTACCATGATTTATAATTTCAATAAAGTCATCCTTACCCACACCAGGGTAAGCCCTCGATATGAATATCAGATTCTATCTTGATATCCCTCCAAGCCCTTGAACATTAAGGTAATCGACACCTCCGTCTTCCTATCCCTAGAATTACTAGAACATTAAGGTAGTCGGTACTGCTGTCTTATTATCCCCAAAATCCCTCAAACATTAACGTAGTCAGAACCACCGTTTTCTTATCCTTTGAAGACCTCGATTGTACTATGAAATAATCAGATTTACACAATGAAGGTTTAAAAATATGTTCATGATTGGACAAGTTGTTCAAGAATTGTACATGGAATTATAGTCTTTGTCTCTCTAGAAATCACTTCACAACATCACATCATGTAATTTATTGATCAATGTGTAGATACCTTAAATGAGATCGTATTTATAGGGAAAATCTTCAACGGTTGGATCCCTCCTCCAATGGTTATACTTGTTATTGAATTTTGAAGGGACCTGTACATGTGTCACTTAACCAACATCTATTTAAAAATAGACTTTATGACATCATTTTATGTAAAGAAAAATATGGGAAATATTATCATGATTAAGATAGAATAATATGTAATGAAAAACAATATCATGTTTAAGAAACTAGGATCTGATATAATTAAAAAAATATGTTTAAATGCAAATAAACCGTAAAAAATGAATTAGCAGGAACTAGGAAAATTAGAAATTCAAGTCTAAAATTATGAAAAAATATATTCTAGATAATTGGATATTCAGAGTCCCAATTTGGAGGGATTTGGATTATTAAATATAAGGAATTCAGAGTATGAATTTTGAGGAATTCAGAGGCTGAATTCTGCGAAATTCAGAGTCTATATTCCATGGATTTGAGAGTGTGAATTTCAGATAATTCAGAGTCTGAATTACATAGAATATGGAGTTTTAATTATAGAGAATTCATAGTCTGAATTTCAAAGAATTTTGGAGTGTGAATTTTTGATAATTCAGAGTCTCAATTACATAGAATATGGAGTTTGAATTATAGAGAATTTGGATTCTAAATATCAAAAAAATTTGGAGTGTTAATTTCAAAGAATTTAGAGTCTAAATATTACAAAATTCGGAGTGTGAATTTCAAATAATTCAGAGTCTGAATTTCAAGGAATTCGTTGTCTGAAGACAGTAAGACTTTAAGATAGGTAGGGATCCAAATTTGTGGGTTAATAAAATAATATTTATACTTTGTTTGAGAAGACATAAACTCTAAAAAATGAAAACCAAGGGTAAGTATAATAATTTTATTAGTGAAAGAAAATATTCCTTATAAAAATTATTCATATAGAATAATAATTTACCTTAATAAAATGTGTTTTTGTTTTTATAAACATAAATAAAAGAAAAATTCAAAAGGAAACATTATTGATTCAAAACATAAGTGGGAAACATTAACAAGAAAACATTGGAAAAGATATATGATCAATTTCACAACTCGCACCATCGAGCTTTCAACCATTAATTTGATACAATCTTTAGTGAAAAGAGCACGAGCTCATCAAAGCAATTTGAAAACTCAGTCATGGTTCTATCATACAAAATAAGAAAGAAAAAATTTTCTACCTAATATAACACCATTGAATCTATATAGAAATAATTTGTGATAATATCCATGAAGTTTTCTCACTCTAATACCTCATATTTATTTTCCATCAACGTCATGTCCCACCATTTTCTACTTATCCCCTCTAGAAAAAAGGTGGAACACATTAGAATGATCATGTTTGGTGTCTCTATTAACACAAAAATACATTCTACCTTTCCCATCCACTCCACAATATGTTGAGGATCTATGGAGCCTTTAAGAACGGGTTGTTTCTAGTGATGAAACTCTTGATAATGATTTCAAAGGGCATCCCCTGAGGATCAACAGCTTGAGGTTGAACAAAGACTAGGGGCTGTTTATATCCTACAGTTTGGCTAGTGCACATATTCACATAAACAATATTTAGGGCCACTTAAGGATTCACTATCCATGGCTCTGTATGATCATCCTCATGGATCCTATCTTCACATCATCTTATAGGCATGATGCTGCACAACATCAGCATTCACAAAGGGAGACATTATAGTATCACTCAAACTAAGCAGTAAGGGAAATTATTCCAAATATATTGAACAACAATATTTTTTTTCCACTTTGTGCATATTAGAATTAAGAGAGGAATAAACTAATCCAGAACAGGTCCTTCCCTAACCAACCTTGGTAACTTCTGTTTCATTAAGGCAAGATCTTTCCAGACACTAAATCACAACTACCTCCTAAGTCCCAGAAGATTTAAAAAATGAAAATTTTCTCTATGAAAAAAATCTCAATAGACTTCCTATAATAACACTTTTTCATGAAACAACCTGAGAAGCTTGGTAACATGATAACCGATCCGATCATGGTATAAACCGATTGGAATTCCAAATCCCCATGGGTTGGAAACTAGAACATAGCTTCATGAAACATTTTTGTACAAAAAACGGCCTATATACCCTGAGAGGGTGTGAATTATGGTATGGATATTATTTTCAAAATTCTTCCTACCCTACTAGATCTTGACGTCTTTATAACAAGGGTCACTTTTTTCACATTTGTTTTTATTATGATCACATATTTTCTTCTTTATCTGATGATGATTATTTCGATGCAATACATGGATGTAGGAAGGTGGACACATAGATTTTTACTTTTTTCACACTCTTTTGGCTACATCCAAGGAGAATTAAATAATGATGTGCCACTATACCAAATACAATAAAGTTCACTGAAAATAATGTTCAGGCTAGATAACTTCTATGCCCAGGCTCACTTCCTTTATAATGATTAAGGTTAGCTCACTGTTTTCCCATGAGTGAATCAATGTTCCTCTCTCTATGGCTCACTGTCTATAGAGAGGATCACCTTCTTCCTCTTCCATTTCTGACTACTCTAGAAAGGATCCACTCATAGTTTATAGAAATGTAGGTCCCTTAATTATCACTAATGTATGCATCCCCCACTATATGTAGAGTATTATTTGAAGTTCCACCCTTTTTAACTAATGAAAAACACTTTGTCTCTAAACACTAGGCAGTCCCTTTTGAAACTATTTCATTAAGAACACTGCATTCATGAAGCTCCCACTTTTGCAAAGCCCGAACTGGCCTATTAAATTCTCCAACCTCTTCATGAAGATCACTAGTTTGGAGAGTTCATTGGTTTGTAAACCTCACTACATTGCAAAGCTCCCTATATCGTAGAGCTCACTTGATCACGAAACTAACACACGTCTTGGTGATTTCAAAAATCTAAACAAGAAGTGAACTTTCTCCACAATTTCCAAATGGCCTTGATGGCATGCCATCCATTCGCAGAGCTCAACAGCCTCTATGAATTCCCATTGCTATCGTGAAGATCCCTTCTTTAGGAATCTCCTTCGCAATTTGAGAGCTTATGCGTTTTCTTTTGATATCTCTACTCTTCTCTAGGGCTTTTGGGTCTATTTATAGGAGATTCCACGGACTTGAGAACCTTCCATGAAATGTAAGCATCATGTAAGCTGAAATTCTAAAGAACCTAAAATTTCTCTGAAATTATCACAATATCATGAATCACAACATCAATTTTATGATCATAGAGATCATTGTAATCGCAGAGAATTTTGTCAATTCCTTTTCCCCACTGTTGTAATGCTCCCTCTCAATGCTCTTCAGCTTTACTATTCATAAAGATCGTCGTAATCATAGAGATATACTTCAATATTATTGAGGTCATTGAAAAATACAATTCACAAATCCCATATTCACAAAACTAATGACTTTTCAATATTTTTTTTGATCTCCATGGAAATCCTCTTTTCACGATGCAAACCAAATCCAAAATTTTATACCCTAAAAATATGGAAGACACTGGAAAATGGTACCACCTTGTATCTATTCTTTTTTAACACCTCCAAATAATCCATTCCTATTTCATGGTTCTTTTTAAACCTAGATTTTCAACAAAATCTCTAGAACAGAACAATTCACTATGAAAACCTTCTTTTCCAACAAACACCACCAACCCAAAAATGATACAATAATAACTTGAGGGATTTCTCCCAAAAATAAAACCCTTTATGTTTGTTGAAAACTCTTATCATTCCAATTATTTTCTCTTTGATACCTCCTTTAATTTCCTTCCATAATCAACAATAATTTTCCTCTTGCGATTCAGATAGAAACCAAAGATTCACTCACCACATACTCTTATCCCACATGAGCAATGCACGATGTGATAAAAAAGAGTAATATGAAATTTTAATCGATGAATCATTTCTCTTATAAAAACAATTAATGATAAAATAGTGATACCTACTTTCATCGTGAACTTCATCTATCATGATATATCTACTTTGATCGATCACTTCTAGAATTTTTAAATTTATTACTCCAACTACCCCTATCTTGTTGCTCCACCATTCTTACTGCTCCACCTTTCAGCTTCTCCCCATGTCATTCTGAAAACTCATTCTCCCATTCAATAGACACACATTATACACCCCCTCTTTCAATGAACCCAATGTTAGTATTTGGTGGTCAACAATGTTCGAAAGAACAGAAATTATCACATTAGGGAAAAACATACCATACCTCAATGATAGGGGGTCCCAAATCAGTAATTTTTGAAATGTAGAGAGACAAGAACTGGCTCTGAGAGGCTAGTCGACTCCCTTCAATCGAAAAAAGTGTGGTTGTGGGTCCCCCTATACCCAAGGTATGGTGTGTTTTTCCTTAATGTGCTAATACGTGTTCTTTCCAATATTGATGACCCAAAAGTCACTCTTTTATGGTTTTCAGCATTATAAGGAACACAGATTAGCACATTAGTGAAAAATGAAACATAACTCGAGGAGAGGGGGTCCAACATCCACACCTTTTCAAGTGAAGGGACTCAACTAGACTCATATATCAAGTCGATGTATCTCTAAACCTTCCTTGGGTAAGGCCTTTTTCAGATTGTCTATAACCTATAACTTTGTAGGGGTATACTCTAACTTTACAAGCCCTTCCTCCACATACTCCTTGATAAAATGATATTTGATCACAATGTTATTTTTTCTTGAATGATTGACTAGATTTTTTATAATAATGAAAACACATTAATTATCACACTGGATTATGATCAGATACTTCACTTCAATTCCCTTATCATCAAGCTGCTACTTCATGCCCAGTAACTGGGTGAATGCTGGAGTGGCGGAAATATACTCAGATTTTGTGGTGATAAATTAAATTCAATACTACTTATTTCATATCCATTAAATACAAAAACATACAAGATATAAAGAACCAACCAATGTAGATCTACTATTACCTACTGATTTGTCCCAATCTTCATTTGTATATTACAAAATCTCGGGCTGAGAATTGTCCAAATACTTCAAACTGTAATCCACAGTTCCTTTGATATACCAATGTATTCATTTCACTTCAAGAATATGAATTTCCATGGTATTGCATTGATTTAGAATTTCATAGTTAGTTTCGAAAACAATATTTTTCCTTATTGTTTTCACGTATTGTAAACATCCAATAATCATTCTGTATTGTGTTACATTTACCACCTTGCCATCACAATCTTTTGATAATTTCAACCAAGTAGCCACCTGAGTCTTTATCTCCTTGTAATTTTCCATTAAAAAATATTTTTAGAACCTCCTTATCATATTTGGATTGAGAAATGAATGTTAAATTCCTTCCTTTTGTTACCTATAAACCATTGAAATATGTCAAATCACCTATCATTGACATTTCGAACTCACATTCCATGATTTTGGAAAACTTTCTACACTGAACTTCATATTTTCTGAAATTATTATTTTATTGACATAAACAACAACCATAATCTGTTGACTACTAAATTTTTTAAATAGATATTGTAATCAAACCGCCACACTGAAAACCATGCTTCTTGAAATACTGATCAAGCCTTGAGTACCATGATCTTGGTGCTTTTTTCAGCCCATATAATGCATTATTCAACCAAAAAAAATATGTTATCATATTTATGAATGAGGAAACCATCTTGCTGCACAATAAAATCTTTCACCTCCAAAACCACATCAAAAATGAATATTTTACATCAATATGGAACAATTTGAACATTTTTTGCACTACAATGGCTGAAAATAATCTGATTGTATCCAAACTTTCAACTGGTGAAAATGCCTCATCAGCATATATACCAACTATCTTGGAGTATACTTTCCACACTAGTCATTAGTTGATTCGAATCACTATTCTATCTTTAGTCATCTTGTTGTGAAAGTACCATTTAGTCTCAGTGATATTCTTACCTGCTGGCCTTAACATAATTTCCCATATATAATTCTTCTCAATTTTCTCAAGATCTCCATTCATAGGATGAACCCAGTTTTCATATTTGGCTACTTTGTTCCCCTCATCATCATTACCTTCACATGAATCAACATTTTTCACATTTACTCTCCCTGAGTTTCTCACTTTCTCATTACTACCATAATGAAACTATTCACTATTCTGTTAAATATTTTGTTCGTTCTATACTATAGTTATACCATTTCGTTCAAATGCTTTTGCAGCCTCGTGTTGAATCATTTTTGATATTCTCTCATAGCATCATGATATCCTAGAAATAGTTAGCTAATACCATTTTATTAGAAAACAATTGAAAATAATTAAAAACATGAGTGTTAATACTTGTCCTTCAATCATTATTCTTTAATATAAACATTCACCTTATCTACACCAGGGATATCTTGCATCTAATTAAGAGATACAATGATCCCCTGTGATGTAAAACTCTTCCTATTGTTGGGCCCACTATTTAAACAAACAAACATTCTTCTTGTCATTACATGCAGCTATAATACATTAACTCCTTTCATGAAATTATTCTATATTAATTCTTCACATTTTGTGACTAATTTGAATAAATTCATATTATAGAGCACATCACATCACCACTTTTATATTTTGATTACACTTTCTCTTGTATCATATCTCCCCTTGATCCTGAAACACATGAACATCATTTAACAATATTTATATTCAAATTGAGGGGTGGTCATTTGGAATCCTCAAGAAGAGGATTTTGGTTGATCCTAATTGATCAAACCATTGAAGCAATCATGCAAAGTATTGTACAGAAATTCTGCTTGTTCCAACTTATATTCCAACTTTAACTATTTTTTCCATATGACTAAGCATTATTTACCCACATGGTGAGTCTTCCTATGATATATATTTTGTTTAGGCTTCGCCTTATTCACAATATTGGGTCCAATCCCACCCATACAAATTTCCTTCTTTGATGATCCCCTGATATGCTATTTATCATGACCCTTTCTCTGAGTAGTAGTCTCTCTACTGATCATATTCTCTTTCTTATTACTCTATTGATTATTTCTTTTTGTTTCCATCACATCCCAATGCGTGGAATGGAATGTGACTTTTTTATAACAATATTTATTCATTTTTATTTTTTCAATTGTCTGAGTCATGCCACCCTTTCATGTTGGGTTTGAATCTTCCACGGATTTCACATTCTTCTTACTCACAACTAGGGTTTATCATCTGTTGTTATGCTTGGATTGTTCACATTCTATCCACAATATTTTTTATGACTATAACATAGGTGGTTATTGATACACCTTTCTTTAAACCCCTTGTGATTTCCCGGAGATAGTAAACCTATTTTCCAGCATACCATGTTGTCTTTTAGTATAGGTTATTTTGTTTTACACTACTTCTGATGGGATCTCCTTTAGAGTGCCTTTTCCTTCCCCTATTTAATCTTGTTTCACTTTCTGGACAATTCCCATGATTAGAACATGGGGAACATCTTCCATGAAAGGCATACCTCATTTTATCATTTCCCAGATGAGTTGTTTATTCTTCTTGTGTTCTTCTTGTGACATTGAGATGATAGGATTCCTAATAGATACTCATGGTGTTTTCCCTTATTACACAATAGAAGCACATCATGGATACTTTCTTCTGAGAGATTCTTATTTCAGACTTCAATAGATGATTATTCTTATTATCATATTATGAAATGTTTCTATCTCCATATCTTGAAATATATACCATATACTATACAAAAATGATTGATGCTTGGACATGAATCCCACAGAAATAGAACATGGTGTCACTACTTATTGTAAATATACTCTTAGATATGTCTCTAGAAACTATAGTATTTTCTTAATTTTGGAACTCTTTACGTCTCTCTTACTATCATGCACAAGAGGGGATTCATCAAATCCAATTATAGTTTATCTCAAACAGTATGGTCTTTGAGATGAGTATATATGTTATTGTTTTTTTTCACAAATATTATATTTTTATCATTTTATTATCATGTGACTAAGGATAATCAAATAGTAGGTACAAGGCTCCCTTTTTTGTAGGCTTTCCCATAGTATTGTATTTCTTCACATCTTTTTCACTAACTCTAGCTCTTCTTCCAACTTTTGAATCTTCATATACATTCCTTAATGTTGAACATTGAGTTCTCTCTCAATATTTTTCCATCAACTCATCACATCCTATGACTCATGTGTGAGCTTATCCACTATGTCACATTTCTCCTTTTACATTCTTTTTTTATTAAGAAATAGAATCAGCGTAGAATTCACTCTCATGTTGTTGTCTTTGATTTTCTTGAACTAGTTCGATAAGCTATACAACATGATCATAATTTATGGAATTCAAATATTTAATGTTATCTTAGTTCAGATTCTTTATCTTATCATCAAAATTGAATTTCTATATATTTGAAGACTCTCTTGCAGTTCTTCAACATGGGAATAATTCATTCCCCTTAGATTAGTAGCAACAGAAATAATCCATTTATTTAATCCTCTTTGATTTTTAACCTCAACGTATTGTACTTGGATCTGAATATCTTTAGATTTAACTTCTTCATCCAATTCCCAATCCAATTCAATTTACAAGTAAACATAATCTGCTGGTGGCCTATGTAGAACTTCATCATCATCGGTAGTTTCAGCATCACATTGAATTTAGAGTACTTCACACATTCTAACATCATTATTGATTTAATATATCTTTTACCTATCTGATTAATCCAATAATTCCTTCATTAAGATATTTGATTCCTTTAGTTTAATAAAAAAATTCTATAAACACCTCCACACTAAGGAAGACCATCTGAACTCTGATAATTATTTGATGTTTTCTCCTTTTCCATAACACACAAAGATAAGAGAAGGCTAAATATTTAACCACACAAATCAACTAAACCATGTCAACAAAATTATTTTTTATAAAAGCAACCTTCCTATAATACAAATTTTATGTTCAAAAGGGGCCTACAAACCCTAAGAGTGGGGTCCTGAAACTAGGTATACAAATTATTTTCTAATTTCGTACTACCCCAAAAGATCTTGACATATTTATCATAAGGGTCACCTTGTTAGTACTTGTGTGATTATTATTATCAATTTTTTTCTTATTTATCTGATAATTATTCTTTAGATTTAATGCAAGGAAGAAAGCAATCAGACATATTGATTTTTACATGGTTCCCCCTCACTAGGCTACATCCAAGGAGCATATAATGATGATGTGCCGCTGTTCCAAATCCATTAAAGCTCACTAAAAATAGTTTTCAGGCTAGATAACTTCTATTTTTAAGATAACTTTCTTTTGTGTGTTTAGGGTTACCACACTACTTCCAATAGGTCACTAAATGTTTCACACTCTCTGGATCACTACAGGTAGAAAGGATCACTTTCTTTCTCTTCCTTTTCTCACTACTCTTGAAAGGATCTACTCACAATTTATGGACTTTTAGGTCCCTTAATTTTCACTAATGAATTCATCACCCATTATATATATATATTATTTAGAAGTTACACCTTCATCCAATGATGAATATCACTTTACCTTTGAACACTAGGTAGTCCCTTTTGAAACTATTTTTCAAAGCACATTACCTTCATGAATCTCCCACCTTTTCCAAACTCAAACTAGCCTTCGAAATGACAAGAAAATCTTAAAAAATATCACAGGTTCACAATGCTCATAGGTGATGAAATATTACTAGATCACAGAGCTCACAAGATCGCAGAGCTAACACTAGTCATGGAATATTCACAATGGTGAACAAGACTTCATGAAGTGCACATCTTCCACAAATCCAAACTGGTCTTCATAGCTCACATTCCTTTCGTAGAGCTCAACTACCTCTATGAATTCTATTTTCTATAATTATGCTCCATAATCTAAGAATCACCATTGCAATTCATGGTTTTAAGGTTATTCATTTGATCTCTCGACTCTTATTGAGAGGATCGTGGTCTATATATTAGCAACTCCTCTGACAGGAGAACCTTATCTGCAATGTCCGCACCATGTCAACTCCAATTTCAAAACATCTAAATTTCCACCTAAATTATATATATATCGTAAAGCACCAAAAAATGTTTCAGATCATATAGCTTTTCGTAATCATGGAGGATTTTATTAATTCTTTCATGTCATCGGCACAATGATCCCTTGTAATGCTCTTCACCTCTACTAATCACAAATCTTATCATAATTGCAGATCTCACCGTCAAAATTAATCATGTATTTTAAAAAAAATGAGGAATCCCATCCTCCATTTCAATTCCATGGTTCTTTGTCACCATGGATATTCAACAACATCTCTGGAAGTCAAAAAAATCCCGTGAAAACTATCTGTTTCAACAAACAGAACCAACCAAAAATGTTGTAGTGTTATTTAGAGAGATTTTTTCCCAACAAAAAAAGTTATTGGGAATGAATTTTCTATAAAATATAGTGGAAGAAAAAGAAACCATAGAGTACGGATAACAAAGGAGGTTCTACTATGTGTAATTTACATGAATAAAACAAGGAATAAAATACCAAAGTACTAAAACCCTAGTACCAAAACAATATGATAAACCAAGTCCATAAGGACACAACTCAATAGGCCCAATGATCAATAGCTGAATCCACCTATAAGATATCTTTTTCCCTTTCTCGAACCTTAAAGGAAAATTTCTATAAATAACTGATGTAAAAAGTAGTATGTGAGATAAAAATACCAATAGGGTGACTCCTTTAATTTCATAATAGATTCAAAAATACCAAAAAATGTATTCAATATTAAAAAAACTACTTTAAACAAATCATATTTAAACAAATCATTTTATACATTTCAACTGATGAAAAAATTACATTAATAGAAGGATTTACAAGTGACGGAATATTTCTAAAGAAATATTTAAAATAATAATTTATATAAAATAGTTTATATAAATTCAAAAGACATGTAAAGAACTTCAAATAACATTGACATACATTTATATCTCCAAAATAAAAAATTAAAGCAACATGGTCATCTTCCAAATAGGTACGATAGTATTTTATCATATAGGAATTCACATTCTATAAGTGAATTTATCATTATTTTTATACACACACCCGTGGATGCTGTCCAAATGCGACTCATCGTCATCCGATTGGAGATGTGACCCACTCCATGTTTCTTTAGAATACTGTAATAGAATAGAGTGTGTCCAAATAACTCACCGACTAAATAATTCTTGCATTCACTATTATAAAATCATTGATGGGAAATTTATTTTAAGACTTCATAAAATAAAATTCTATCCAATTATCCCATTTCAAAATGCCAATTTTCCATTAAAAACAAAATATCAATTTTAATAAACAAATGCCTCCTTCACAAGATAAAACAATTAGGTTTCTATATAAAACATTTTTAATTAATTTTCACAATTTTGAAATCCATTTAAGACCAATTCCCTCAAATTTCAAATTTTTAATCCACAATTAAATTCAAAATTTTAATTGAAATCATTTCCATCAATTTAAAATAACCAACATCCATAAACAAAACTAAATCTAATGGAATTGATGGTTTTTTCCAATTTCTATGAAAAAACAATTTTAAATCTTCCAATTCACTGGAATTAGTTTTTTATTAAATCAATTGAAAAAAAATATTGATAAATTGAATTTAAATCATCAGTTATACTAAATCAAGCAATTCCAGGTTAAATAATTTTACTTAATATGATGAAACCACATAACTTTTTTCAGAAAAACAATACTCAAAACAAAAAAAAATCGGTGATAATGAAAGTGTATAAGACTTTGTAGAAAAATATAAAAGAGAGATCCAACACAGTGTGACATAAATCCATAAATTTATGGTTTATCTATTGAAATACCTAATGGGAAGAAAAATATAAATATGAAAAATTATAGAGGATTATCACTCAGGAATCTTACCATTAGTTTTATGATGATCAAAAGCCAATAAAAAAGATCCATAATCATTGGAAGGCACCATTATCTCTTGGGGACGACCTTAGGTTGATAGGAGATGTAACTCGATAGGAGCCAAAAATAATTTACCATCCACAATTCCTATCTAAAACCTATAGTTACGGTATTAAATGACATGTAATACTAATACACATGGTGAAAGCCTTCAAATTTGTTAGCAATGAAAATTTCATAGCAATGAATTAAAAAATGAGACTCCTTGTTAAAAACTAATCTATAAATATTTCATGATGTGTAAATGATCATCATAGTTTGTACCATTCACAAAATCAATCCTTTCACTACATGCATCCTCAAATCATTACAAGACATGTACCCTTGTTACATGATATGTAACAATCCAGTTGCCTCCAAAAAAGGTTGGTTAAAGCTAAAAAGCCAAAAAATATATTACTCCTCCATTATAGGTATCCTCCTAATTCATTCTTAATCCTTCCTAGTCAATAAATGATAAACCATTACGAGGATAAGATGCACATGGAAGATTGGTCATGGGATTTTATATTAATTATTCTATTAATAGAATAGATGTTTTTGATGAAAATTTTAACGATTTTGAAGAATTATTATTGATAACTTCTCTTCCTATATAGTGGAAAATATATCCATTTTTTAGATTTAACCACATTTAGTAGTGAATATTTTTTTCATAAGACATGAGAACTCAAAAAAATTTCCTTGGATATTAAATGTGAAAAAAATATTATAATAAAAAATATTTATTTCTTATAGTATTGTAATATATGTTCTTTCATCAGTGAATATAGGATCACTTTTCTAGGGAAGTATAGATCTTCCCTTGGTTTTGATAGGACTCAACATCATTAAATCATTAAAACCAATAATCTATTTTTGATTCATTAGTTATGTGAGATAATAAAAACATACTCAAACCAACACTAGTTGGGTTCATCTACAACATATATTGCTTCATGTTAATTCATTATCTTCATCGAGTTTTTGAATAACTCCATTAATGAAATAACTAAACTTTTTGAACATTGGTTTCTTCTTGTGGTGATAGTTTACTGGGTGATGCATGAATATCTAAAAGTGGAGGAAAATTTGTGTTGGATACTAGTTAACATAAAATATCATGAGGCTGAAAGTAGTATAGAAATGGCCATTTTCTAGTGGCTGAAATAATGGTGGTAGGTGGATGATGAAATAAAGATGATGATATAATGTCTAGTTGTAGTATTGTTATGGTATAAAGTATATATCACCACTACAAAATATGGATATAACATTTGTTTTAAACCATGGAAACAGGTCATAGCAACGGTTTTCTCACCCATGGCTAGTATTGGCATGGATATATGGTAAATCCTATAGCCATAGTTTAAAATGTGGCAACAAGCCAATAGACATGGTTTCAAAACCGTGGCAAAAACTCTATAACCACTGTTTGAAAAAAGTTTCATTTTCTAAAATCACTCATAATCTATAGCAATGGTTTTGAATAATGGATATAGTCCATCACATTTCCTAAAAAACATGTACCATTCAGCTGATGCTATTCCCTTATATCCTCCCTACCGTGCTCTGAAAATCCCCACAACCCTTACCATGCACCCCACCAGCACCTTACACACCCCAAATGCATCCCTATCCCCTAAAAATACCAACCATTTCCCATGAATCCCCCTTCACACCCTGAAACCCCCCGCCTCTTGGATATACCCCCACCCCCTAGACAGACCCCCTGCAAATCCCCCCAGACAGACCCAACCCACCGCCCCTGGATAGACCCCCTGGACAGATCCCATGCAAAGCCACCTAGATAGACACCTTCCACCCCTTGGACTGACCCACCTCCTGGACACCCACTGGACATCCCCCCTCCAACCATCTTGGGAATAACCCCTACAAAGTCACACCACTCCCACTACAACCCCCTTCCAACAATAGACCCCCAGGACAGACCCCACCACATGGAAAGACCCCTCCTCTAAGAAAGATCCCCTTAGACAGACCCCCTACACCCCCCACTGGGCAGACCCATTCCACCCCTTGGACAACCCCCCCCCCCCCCAGTACAGCAGATGTCCCTAGCTGAACACCCCTTGCACCAACCCTATAGGACACCCCAATGCACCCCCCCCCCACCCCCACCACCTTGGAGAGATGCCTCCGCCACTTGGAAAACATCCCCCATTGGACACCACCCATGCTGGACATCCCCAATGCACCCCTCCCCCCAGATTGACACACCTCGTGCACCCCCTTCACTCCCATTCACCCTTTCACACTGTTACACACCCCTTGCACCCCCCCCCCAATTCACATACGCCTTTTATCCCCCCCCCCATGTCTCCTTAAACACACCCCATTGCACACCCCCCTACACCACCCATGCTTGACACCCCTTACACCACCCCTGCTAGAACCCCCCCCCCTCCCGACAAACACCCCTGGATAGACACCCCCCTTCACACCCATGCCCCCTTTCACCCCCTCCCCCCGAACAGTATCCCCCACCCCCTAGACACATGCCCCCATCCTCTGGACAGATCCCCCCCCCCAAGATAGCCCCCCACCATGCCACCCCTACACCTCTTGTCCCCTTGCACAGACCCCCTTTCACACCCCTCTACACACCCCCACAGCACCCCCATGACACCACCCCGGATAGACACCCCTTTCACCACCCCTCATAGACACTGCCACTACACACCACCCTTCCCCTGGACAGACCCCCCCTTGCACAACCCCCCTTGGACCCACCCTGCACAACACCCCTACAAACCGCCACACACCCCCTTGCACACCCCCTACACACCCCCACTAAACATCCCTACAGATCCACCCTACAACCCCCCCCCCCCCACACACACACACAAACACACACAAACCCATTTCACCACCCATGCACCTTGAAACACCCCATACACAACCCTTGCATGTGGAATATTGGAACAGAACTAAATAAAAAATGATCGGGTGTCGTGGTATCCTGGTTGACACATGGAGACCTCATGTGTTAGGAGTCACAGAGTCCAAGGATTTCTTGCATGCCTTATTGTTTTCTTTTAGGTTCATATTGATTTGTACATAATAATACTAAATCATGTGATAATTATTAAAGTTATTTTTGATCAAATAATATCAAATTCCATCCAATACTTACACCATAGAGTGGTATCATGATTCATTAGATAACACAAACCACAACATCATGGATTTACTACATCATTTCATATACATTTGTAAATATTTACAATAATATACAACTTTCACGTATGTATCATAGATTTATTATAATCATTGAAAAAAATACATTTGATACCAAGACTTTTGGATACGATCTTGATATAAACACCCTCAAATATTGGGGGAAAACATTGTACCAAAATTTGAGACAAACATGAATCCCTCTATGGGTATTTTTGTGGACATATTAGAGTTGTGAAGGATGAGAATATATGTTTAGGAGGTGGATGACTAAATAGTGATGTGGCCAAGGAGATGGTTGTTTTTCTTAATGATTAATAACTCAATGATATAATGTCAAGAAGAAGGGTATTTCAATATGAATTATGTCTTGAGAAGCACCCAAAAGGATACAGAAATTCTGTTTATGATGTATAGCATTGATGATCATATGAATTATAATGTCATATGAGAATTTTGTGCATAATACTTTCCTAAAATTACTCAAAAATATAAAATTAGACTTTGTTTGACAATGTGATCAAAGATGATATGAAAATATAGTCTCAATGGAGAGATTGTCAATTCCCCCCTGCACAACTTATGCACCCCTGCACACCCCCATGTACACTCGTTGCACCCTCCCCTACCCCTTGCACCCCCTGACCAATGCAACCTAACCTAGAACACACATCCTCCTGCCCCCTCCCTTTACCCCAACAGACCCCCTACCTCACCCCTACACACCCCCTGCCAACCCCCCTTCACACCCCTTACCCACCCCATGCATCCCGTGTAGTGGAGGTGTTTGGTTATAATGGGACATCTAACATTTTACCTTAAGACATTTCAAAAGTGGAGTGTAAGACACCCTGAATAAGCCTCAATATATATTTCATGACATCCAATTAAACATTAGAATGGATTTATTACCATTGGATAATTTACTAAATGAGGCAACACTGATCATGTGACAAGGTAACCATTTTTGGTTCCATTTAACTCATTCAATTCATTAAAACATGTAAATTCCATTTATAAGATCAAAGGGGCCCACTTAGTGGTGACTTGGTCCATACAACACTTGCCTACTTGGGAAATTACATCTTAAAATTCTAACAACACTTAAAGGGTGTTTTGGTTCAAACAACTGTTTTAATAAAAAGCAGGAAACCCCCTACATGAATATAAAAATTTCCAAGTACTATGTTTGCTTTACGACTAACAATGGCCTCATGTAAAAGGAAAACAACAATGTAATAATTTCAGGAAAATTATACCACTATGAGTTTTCACAGACAGTGCACCTCCATTGAAGGGGTTTTATAACAAAACCATGACTTTTTTATCAAAATATCATCTAACTTAACTAACACTTATTCAAGAATTTCAATTTGTTTTAAACAAGAATAATTTTGAATGAAACTAAATTCAATTAAAAACATTCTTGAACTAAAGAAGCTAGTAGAGGGACCCAACCTCAAATGAGCCAAGCCACACTCAACGCTTGACACTTTTATCAGTAACAACTCTAAGATACTTCATTCATACTATTGGAATATGAACCTTTTCATATACATAAGGATTACCTAACCCATATGTACATGTCCACATGCCCTTGGACACAGACAAGAGGATCCCTATATATATTATCACATGCATAATCTTATTATTACCCACACACATATTCATTTTCCGTATATATACATTAGAACACCTAGCCCCTTATATGTACTCATGCTGCCATGAGAGGATATATATATATATAATAGGAGAACATATTATATATATGATTATGTATGCATGCACGGTGAGTTTCCTTTGACTCTGGTTTCCATAAAACACACGAATGAGTCCTAGGAGACTTCAAAAAAATTCCAGTGATATGATGAATCGTCATTAATTTAACCTAAATAATTAAGTGGGAGGAACATGTTTTGTGAGAAATGCAATAATATAACATGAGATGACGATAATAGCATCAACATGCAACAACATCAACAAGATTATGACATCGAGAAAACAATATATAGTTGTTGTCAAAACAGTGTAACGTGAATGCATGTGTGAAATTAGATATTAACATAACATAATACATCGAACAAACAACTCATTCAATGTTTTCAGTAACTAATACACCAATTAGAGAATCATTTTTTCAATTTGAATATTTTTCATATATTATTTATTTTAAATAGTAAAAACAATCACCTTTTCAAGGTCTCTATATTTGAAGGAAATATGTGAAAAATTAATAGTGTAAGAATTATAATGAATTATTTGGCATTGATACATTCTTAGTATATGGATAACTGAATGATGTGTGGTTCCCTATCTATTTTGGAAGAAAATAATGTTTCATTTGAACAAATAATTCTATAATTGTGATGTCTTTAAAACATAAAAATGAATACTTTTTAAAGTTCTCTATAGTATCTATAATCTGAAAAATGCATGGCTGCCTAGAAAACATCATGTGATATTTATTTTTTCCAAAAAACTCAATATTTTTAGAAATGGGACTACATGGTATATGTTCCTGAACTACACACCTTGTAACTCAAGAATTTTTATAGACACTAAATTATTCTACACATACCTCCCATCCCACAACTGTTTCTAGTATATATGAGAATTCAAACCATAGATATCATATATGGGGTTCACCTCATTGTATATATGACTAGTGGATAGATTCTGTCCACCCTAGCCCCTTGAGGGTTCTCCCCATCACACTCCAATGCAATATTACAGCATTGATGATGAAAAACATTGATCTTGTCTGTTTTCCACATTAATCTTATGCTACAATGAATCATGACTTGATCATGCTTCCAATTATGAATCTAAATCAATAAAATTAATATATTTCTCTAGTGATAAATTATGAAATGATAAGATTTAATTTATTAATTAATCCACAAACTAATTGAAATACTGATGATTAATATCCTATTAATTAGGGGAGAATGGACCAAAACAAAAAATTAGGGTACGTTCACTTATATATATATATATGAGGGTATATGAAGTAACCCTTCTTAAATATAGGACGATTTTCCCCCTCAATATGTTATTTTCATATATAGTAAGGTATCTCTCCATGGGACCTGTGACATGATCCTCTATCACATTTCCCTGGGGTTGGTAAGGAATCACATTACCAACTTCCATAGAATGTGATTCCTATAGTAGAAAGTCTACCTTGGGAAGGGTCAGGTAACCCCTATATGCTTTAGGTTTGATCCCCTGTCCACCTATCCAAATCATTAGAGTTCCCATCAGTAATTATTCATGGAGAGGCATGATGAGAATGAATTCTTAGTAGATAAATATTAGTTTTACTATACATGCATAGTGAGTTATCTTGGATGTTTTTTCCTTGAATCCTTGAGAAGAATCCTATAATGAAAGTATGGTTTTTTCCATACTATGATAATTTGTGTTTATCTTGATTATATTTGAGCTATTATTGTTATTATCACATATTCATATCGATATTACCTCGTGATGATGAGATACCAACTCTATTGATGATTTTGGTTTGGTGAATTCACCGTGTCTTACTGGTTACTATCATACTAAAAAAATGTCTTACAACCATACAAGTAGTGTCATATATTTTAACATTCTTAATGAAAAATTCATATGCAGACTAAGAGTATATGTAGAATAGTTGAGATATGTATACTATGGTTGGTTCTAGGTGGTTCATTTGACAACATCTACATCTTTATTAGCTTGTTAAACTATTTTCCCATTTTGGTGGGATCGTATATGGAATTAAGGATTTCTTATACATGTGTTATACTATGATGTTATATCTATATGAATAAATGTATATTTTTATCAATTGTAACTTCTCGTACTTCATTATAAGATCATGGATATGTGTGTATGTGTACATTTACCTTTGGATAAGGCGACACACATATGAGTTATTCTTATATTATAATACTTTTTAATCCCTGGCCTATTTGAGGAATGATTCGGGTGTCACAATCCACATACCACTGAGTAAGATGGCCCTAGCAGATTAGTTCATGATAGTGGTGTCATGAATTTATTATCCAACATATGTTTTTTTCATGATATGTTAGTGTAGTATGGATTTTTATAATAACACCATATGTTATCACTAAGTTTTAGATATAAAGTTAATATAGCTATTAGGAATATACCCCTTAAATAAAAATATATGATTATAATTATGAATCCTTTTTCTTAAAGACCTTTTCTAACCACATATTTTACAAAATTAATGATTGATGCATTAGATTTATTAATTTTCATAGGAAAATTTATATAATTCTAGCTTCAGTCATAGTCTTGTCACATGAATCTTAAAAATATTTGAATGAGTTCAGATCCATAAGATATCATGACAGTTTTATTATATATACTCACATTAAACTGAAAATAAAACTCAAATAATCAAGGTAGTAATTAATAATTGTATTCAATAATACTTTAAACGTCACAAGGTGATATTCAATCCACTATGTATAAGAAACATGTGATCATAATTCCCAACATTCCATAAAATAATTTCTATATTATTTTTTTGAAACATGATTCACTGTATATAGAGCTATATAGATTACTAAATTTGGATACATTTTCCCTTCATAACTGCAACATCAGATACATGGAGTGATGACACATTTAAATGTTATAAATATTGAATATTTCCAACCATAATATGATTAAAATAGAATGTAATATAATATTAATAGTAATCCTACTTATCCTGGAAAAATTAAGTGCCCATAAGTGCATCAAATAAATTTAAAAGAGGGTGGATGAGTGACTGTGACCCTTTTTACAAACCTGAATTCTATTTTAATCACACCACCTTGATATTAAACAATTATATTAGTTAAAATATATGGATATTTTTATGCATTCACAACACAACCAACCACACTAATACCAGTAAACTATTTAAAATTAAATGAATACCATGATGGATATTGGGAGGACATGAGCCCTTATAAATTTAATGGAAAAAATGAACAACACAAGGAACATAAACGTAATTAATTATAATTATAAAACAAGAAAATAAAATTTCCAGAAGAACAAGATACATAGTAAAATCATATCTATCTACATCAATCTAATATCATTAATTTGATCATAAGATCATCCATAAACACAGTTAAATTAAAAAATTGAACTTTAAAACCAAAAAACCCAAATCTATATAAATCATTCAAAAATCACTAGGTTGAATCATGAAACCAAACCAAAAAACTATATGAATCAATTAACTCATAAATGAACCTATAATTATCAATATAGAATCCCAATTTTTTATCCATGAATCAATGTTCGGTATATACAAAATTCATCAACAACCATAAATAATTCAACCGAGAAATGTACCTCAAGATGAATGATTAAATAAAACATAGTAATCACCTCCAAGTACCTCCTATGAAAAATAAAAACAAATTAACCATGAAGAGGGATTATCCCGCCATACTTGGTGGAATTATTTCCTTCAAACCCTAACTGAGAAAACCAAATCATATAAAAATAATGGAAAAGGAAGAAGGAGGGTAGGGGGAGTGATCATACCACAAATACATAACAAAGGATTGGAGGAGGAAGGTGGTAGGCGGGAATTGAGAATACGGTGAGGATCGGCCGAGAGAGAATAGATCGGTGAGTGACGAGGGAGAAGGGTTTCAAGGTGGGAGATGAGTCATGCTACCATGAGAGAGGTCGAGGGTTCAAAGGGTCACAAATCAAGGGAGGATAGGATGCGTTCGGTGGGGAGGAGGGCATGTAGAGGTTAATGGAGTACAAGGGTGAAAATAGGTAGAGAGTAGAACAGGGTCACAGATCTGTGGTGTAGCGGTAGCGTTCAGCGGGGTGGAGGTTACAGAGAGCCCGAGGGAGGAGGAGGGAACCCATATGTCGAGAGTGGAGGGTTCAAGTAATGAGGGAGGAGGAGTCTGACATTTATGGGAGAAAAAATGAATTTCCATAGTTTGATAATTAAACCATTTATATAATGATGATATAACAATGGATCTATAAAATCGTTGTTATAGATTCGTGGCCATTGATTAAATTTCTTGTAGTGTATGTGGACAGATAGTGGGATGGAGTGATGTAATTAAAAGAAATAATCATAGTATTAGAATAAATGAGATGAAGATGGTTGATATTGGATGAAGCATCATGGAAGAAGTAGAAGCAATTTAGTGGTAGAAATATGTGGTTGCAACACAATAATGGAATATAGTAATAATCAACTGGCGATATCTGAATAATTATAGAATGGAACCAAATAAGTAAAAAATTTCAGGTTTCTGATTTCAAAATGGTGTTTTATAATATTTTTGTGCTACATTCATATAATTGAATAACTCATGAAAGGATTCATCAATTTCATTTTCTCTTCCACAGTGGTCATCTAGGCTCCCAGGTCTCCTCCATGAAAATTTTTGTCTTCACCAATGATCATTAAAGATGGATTGATCTTAGTAGTTGGAATCTATGGAGGTTTTCATAGAATCCGGTGGTGAAACATTGAATTTTTGTATGATATGGGTGTAGGTGAGCAGTGTAAGAGTCGTTCTAAGTGTATGGATTCATGACAGAATTAAGAGATTTCATCTCTTCTACATTTCATTGTGTACGTGCAAGAAAGAACAACCACGCCATAATGAATCTTGGGTGGGTTGTGTATTATCATTTTTTATAAGGGATAGAGTTCTTATATTCCAATTCATTAATTGACTTATATCTTCACCAAAACATGGATAATCCCATATATAGATCTATGCTGACCCGCATGAACTGAGAAAGCCTTGGTTGTGGCTACGAGTGTTCCTCATGAAGAGGCAAATCATACTATGTCCTAGTTGTCCCATGTGATCTCCAACATCCTTGGAAAAGCATCATACCATGTTATGTGTATAAAATTACCCAAATTATTCTTCAAACAATAAACAACAGGTCTTCCTAGTGGTATATTGGTCGTAGTTATTTGAACCAAATTTAAATAAATCCTATTGAAAATATTTTCAATATATTGGTTGTTTTAATAGAAAACCCCCCAAAACTATTTGAAATTTAGTTTTATTTTTGGTAAAACCAACACTAAAATTTAAAAAAAAACCAAAAAATTACCACCTACCACCTATTATCTAGCCCCTCCTCATATCTAATGATCTTTTATCATCATCTCTCCCCATGGTTAGTGAACAACCCTCCCCCCAAGTCACTCCCCTCCCCGGAACCGTTGACTACTCCCTGATTCTAGTGACTTCCCCCACACCTCTGTCATGCCTCTCCCCAATACCAGGGACTGAACATCCCACCTAGTCAAAAATCTATCTAAAAATGACAAACACATATCCCCCTTGACCCCACATCACCCCATGGGGATCCCCAATCCCTCAGACACTCACTATTCCCACATATTCCACTTCTCCCCGATAGATCACCCCCCATCCCCTATGAAGACCCTCCCTTTCCTCACCCTCAAATTTTCTCCTCATGACCCCAACCCCATAGAAAACCTTGTTCTCCAAGAGGTTAATCCCCAATAGTGTACCCTCTTTCCTTTATCTGGGGGAGTGTGCTTACCAATCATAAGGTACAATTTTGTAATTTTTTATGATTCATTTGGCAATATCATTATGCAATATATCATATTGTTTAATCAATTGACTAATTTAATCACCAATAAATCTATATACATGTTCATAATTAATGATTTCATCAAATGAAGATCATTAATCATTTAATTGATGAATTGATGTTTGCCTGTTGGGTTATAAATAGTTTGTTAACTACATGATTCATTTATCACTTGAAAATTCATGGTGAGTAAGACCTCATGACATCCCTGCTCTTTATTATACGCTCAAACATGATTCATTACATAAAGGTCTCTTGATAAAACATATAATACCAATAGTTCTAGTGTATTTTGTCATAGGATCATTACATAACAACTTAAAACATAAAATACAACATCTTTATTGAAATCTTCCATTACATGACCACTAAATTACCTCGTACATAGCGTTGCATGGGATAACATGAGGACATGTAGAAGAAAATGTTGAGATATAAAGTCCAGTAATGGATTAAACAAATAATAACATGAATATTATAGTACATGTTATGCAATATGCATATCAATGAATCAAAATAGAAACGTGAACCTTAAGGCATGATAAAGCATGATAATCATAACATGGAAATGTGGAAACAACACTTAACATGGAATTAGCATGATCCAAGGATAATTGAACATGGGGAATGAGTAAAACGTCATTTAACATGAATTATAATGAGTCAAAACCCTTTTCACATGAATTTTCACGATACTATACTTTACCTATTGTATTGGAGCGCTATCAGGGTGAACCCTTCTTAAACATTTCATTTCATGCATAAGTGTGCCACATGGATCATTTAACATGGAAACAATCAACATCATAAGTAATTAAAAGATTAAGTAATGTGGAATAAATACATGAAAGTACCATTCAAGATGTATATGTTCATAAAGGTGTGTACCATTGACAGAGACATGGGTATGGTATTCACTCTTCAAGGATCTTGGATTGGATAAACTCAGTGCAATTTTGTCAGCATAACGGTGTGACATAAGGATTCATGAAAATAGTTGATGAGAGAGAAATGGGTGTCTCATAATATTTAACTGAAATGTACTGTAATGGGGTCATATAGATACATGTCCCATCAAACTTAATGTAATTTAGATACCTGATACAAAATAATTACTTGGTTGTAACAAAGGAGATAGAAAACCCTCACAGAATTTCGGCATGATAACGGGTGTACGTGGTAGGAATTAATGAGAGATAAATGGGTCACCAATCATCCAAAAATAATGAGGGAAGTATGGGGGAGGTGAGAAATCATACCCCAATTTTTTTAATTGAATGAAAAAGGGCATAAATACTTAATGAAAACTGGGAAAAAATGAGAAAGTAAGCAATCCCTTATTTGGATGTGTGATCCCAAAGGATTGAGAGAGGATTCTTGGGAGCTTGGGGAACCTTGGGAGGATTCTAGAGATATTATTGAAGAGGTTTTACAAACCCCAATGTCATTGATTTTAAAGAAAGTGGGATCTTTGGTGAGTTTATATAGGAAAGGAGAGTGAATTTTTTATTATATAGGTTTGGGTCACCACACATTAAACTAATCAATAACAAATAACATCCCATGGTTTTTTCCAATGGTGAGTGGAAAAAAATATTTTATAAGTCCAGTGACCAAAATTCTTAAAATAATAAGGTTTCTTATCTGGAGGTGAGTCACACTCTCACAGAAATTCATTTAATATGTGATAATGTTTTATAACTCTTAGATGGACCACTATGGTTTTGTAAAATAAATCAAACAAACCTAAAATCAGTTTATTTTAATGTTAAAACATATATTTTTCAAACATATAATTCATTGTATTTTATTACATCACTATTGAGTCATTATGGTTCCATAAAACACATTATATATTTAAACAGTATTTGTTTTTTTCCTAAAAATTTGACTCTCTGAAAATTATGAAAAAATTACCGTTGTATAATTTCGACATCCAGATTCCAAAAATAATATTCACTTTATAATGATAATTTTATAAATATATGAATTATTAATTTAAATATGAAAACCGATATTTACCAAAAATTCATGGGTTTTGACATAAAATGGATTTATAACCTGAAAAAAAATTAAAAATGCATTAATAAAATTATAAGATCATTAATATTTAATAAAATGTAATTTCATAATAATAATAAATTTTTAAAATATTATTTAATTCATCCAAAATGATTTCATTGTTGAATATTAACTAAAAATACTATTTGCGCTTTAAAAAATATTTACAAAGTAAAAATAATAAAATGAATGTATAATCCCTATTATATACAAAAATAATGAACATAATCCTAGTGTTATGGCCTAGTTACAAAACCCCTTATAACACCCACATAAGATCAAAGGGTAAGGCATGCGATGGCGATAGACTCTTGGGGTGGCTCAGATAACATTTCTCATGTGGTAATATCTATCAACCTCCACTTCTCTCTTATGAGGTTCCATTCGAGCTTAACATGTTGACGCTTAGCTTGGGCTTTGTCAATAATGAATCCCAATGATGCCACCACCTTTCTTATGCTCCAAAAAATGGCTTTTATACAGTGAAAGTCTACTAGATGAGGCCATCTCTTCCTTTGTCTGAGTAAATTGAATTTGTTAAAGCCTTATATTTATACAAATCAAGTGATCACTATTCAATGATATATTAGCAACGTTCACAATTCTTAGTGTTATTTTAAAATCAAGAAACATAAATAAAAAATATGTTTATATGTTATATAACTATTTTACATAATAAGACATCTAATTAGATCCAGATGAATTTTCATTAATGAAAGTTGGGGTCGTTACATTCTTCCCCCTTAAGAAATTTCACCCTCGAAATTTCCTTTTCCCACACTAAAAAATATGAGGGTTACTCTACTTCATCACTTCTTTCGATTCCCACGTCACTTCTTCACGCTTTTGGTTTTTCCATAATACCTTCATGAGGGGTATTGTCTTATTTCATAGGATTATTTCCTACGATATATGATATTCACTAGTTTCTCCTTGAAAGAAAGATCATCCTCTAATTTTACTACCTCTGAAGAGATTACATGTGAAGAGTCTGGTATGTACTTCCTTAAGAGGGATTAATGAAATAAATAATGTACTTTTTCCATGGTAGGTGCGAGTTCTTGTCGTTAATCCACAACCCCAACATGATCAAGAATCATGAAGGTTCCAATATAACTTGGATTAAACATATATTTCTTTCCAAACCTCACAACCTTCTTCCTTGGAGATATGCATAGAAATACCATGTCTCCAACATTAAACTGAAGTAAACATCGATGGTTATCAGCATAACTCTTCTATCGACTCTGGGATGCCTTGATATGATGTTCAATGGTTTTCACCATCTCCACCATTTCTTCAACCATTTCTGGTCCTAGCAGCTTATGCTCACTGACTTATCCCATCATGTCAGTGTTCTGCACCTCTTCCCATACAAAGGTTCATAAGGTGATAATCAGATGCTCAAGTGGGTACTATTATAATAGCATAATTCAACCACATGAAGATGTTGATCTCATCGTCCTTTAAAGTCCATACAACATAATCATAATATATCTTCATGTGTCTGTATAGTTCACTCAGAATGTCCAGCAGTTTGAGGATGATAGATCGTAATGATGTTCAGTCTAGTATGTAGAGCATGTTGAGGACATTTCCAAAACATAGGGGATAATCTTCGATCTTGATCAGATAAAATATATAGTGGTACTCCATGTAGCCATACTAGTTCCCAGATATATATCTTTTCCAGTCAATCCAATGAGAAATCCTCCTGAATTGCAATGAAGTTTGCAGAATTTGTAAGATAATCCACAATAACCAAGATTCCATTGTTGTCTTTGGATGTATTCGGACATCGGGTGACATAGTCTATGGTGACGTTATCCCATTTCCATACTGGTATGGGAAATGGTTTCATCATCCCATTATACTTCTACCTCTCTACCTTCACTTGCTGACACACTAGGAACTTTGATGTGTACCTAGTGATCTTCTTCTTCGTATTATCCCACCAATTATTCTCTTGAAGATCTCGATACATATTTGTGTTTCCTAGGTGAATAGAAAATTTTGAACTGTGTGCATCATCTAAAAGATCATTTTTCAGCTTCAGACTTGAAAGAACACATATTCTTTTCCGAAATCTCAGAATTCCTTATTCATTTACATTGAAATCCAAGGACTTACCTTTTATGATAGATTCCACTTTCTTTTGAAGTCCCACATCATAATTTTGAGATTCCATTAACCTTTCCAAAAGAGACGGTTGATAAATCATTTGTGAAATGATTGATGATGTTCCCTTCTTTATGATTCCCATGTCCATCTTCATCAAATCTAGAAATATTGGATCCTTCTAAATTCTCATCAATGATAGAATCGTTGGGTCCTTTATCCTTAGAGCATCCACCACCTTGTTATCTTTCCCATGGTGGTAATTGATTGAGTAGTCATAGTCGTTGATCAACTGTAACCATATTCAGTGGAGCATGTTCAACTCTTTCTATGTGAATATATACTTGAGGTTTATGTGGTCAGTATATATTTCACACTTCTCCACAAAGAGATAATGCTGAAAATTTTTTAAGGTGAAGACAACCACAACTAAATCCATATCATTTATTGGATAATTATGCTCATGAAAATTCAATTTAATTGAAGCCTAGGAAATTACATTGTCATTCTTCATCAACACACAGCCCAGTACCTTCATCGAATCATCACTAAATACTACAAAAAT
Organism: Viscum album; assembly: GCA_963277665.1. Taxonomy (NCBI): domain Eukaryota; kingdom Viridiplantae; phylum Streptophyta; class Magnoliopsida; order Santalales; family Viscaceae; genus Viscum; species Viscum album. The sequence goes on along the minus strand of OY728126.1, from coordinate 555,376,362 downwards.
TTCTCCAATTGTGGGTAAAGTGAGCATAGGTGCAAGGATAAGCCTCCTTTTCAACTCATTGAAGCTTTATTTGAATTCATCACTCCAAGAAAACTTTACTCCCTTAATAGTTTTCTTGGTAAGAGGTTTGGACAATCGTATGAAATGTTTTACAAATCGCCGATAATATCCAGCTAACACCAAAAAGCTACAGATATCTGTTACCGATGTTGGCTTTGTCCACCCCACAATTTAATCTATCTGGGAGGGATCCATAGATAACCCATTTCTTTTGATGATGTGTCCCAAGAATAAGACCACTTCAACGAGAACTCACACTTTCTATACATGGCATAGTGCTTATCCTTTCACAAGGTCTCTATTAAAGGTCTTAGATTCTCCTCATGATCCTCCTCGGTTTTGGAGTATATTAGAATATAATCTATATAGAATACAAAAAAATGTAGAGGTTATCTATAAAGACTCCATTCATCAATTCCAAGATGATTTCTGGAACATTAGTGAGTCCGAATGGAATTAAAATGAATTCATAGTGCCTGTATCTTTTACGAAAAGTAGTCTTGGTAATATCTTCCTTCTTCAAGCTTACTTGATAATATCCCAAACACAAATCCACCTTGGAGAAGTATTGCGCCCACACAGTTGATCGAACTAGTTATCAATTCGCGAGAAAGGATACGTGTTTTTTATTGTGATTTTTTAATCTCACGGTAATCAATGCAAAGGCGCATTGATCCATCCTTCTTCATGACGAATCCGATTGGTGCACCCCATGGTGAGTCACTTGGGCATATAAATCCTTTATCATGATTCCCATGTAGTTGTTTCTTCATCTCCTCATGATCGACAATATCCATTCTATATGGGGTCTTTGATATTGGTAACTCCCCATGTATAAGGTCAATTGAGAAATCAACATCTCTTATTAGAGGAAGATTAGACAATTCCCCAGGAAATACTTTTCCGAATTCCCTCATAACAGGCATGTATTCAGGGATGGTTGCTTCCTTAGACTCCATCATATGACCTAGATACATGTTCTCATAGGCCAGTAATATCCATGCTTGAGATGATGGAGCTATATAAGATTCATCTTCTATCTTTCACTTGTATAGAATCGGGGGTCAAATCTCCACATGGAGAGTGATTTCCCTCTTATAGAAATTAATGTTGGCTCTCTATATGGAAATCCAATCCATGCCAAGAATTGTATAAAATTCTACTATAGGGAGTATGATAAGGTTCGCCGAGAAGTTCAATCCATTGATTATGACAGGGGAGGAGTTATATTCATGGGATTCAATGATTGCCCCATTTTTTATACTCACTAACATCATTAATTGCATGATTTTTGGTGCTGTTGGGATTGTTCTACTAAAAATTTAGGATATAAAAGAATGTGTAGCACCTGAATTAGAAGGTACATTCTCTATTACTGAATTAATATCATTCATACCTGTCACCATTTCGTTGCCAGGGTTCACTTCGGTTGTAGTGATGGAAAATGCTCTCCCTTTCTACCTTGGAAGTTGTTGGTTGCCTCAGAAAACCTATGTCTTAGGGAACTAATTTTAAAGGTTCTCTTGTTCTTTGAAGTTGAAGCAATGAACAATATGTTGAGAGTCAAACTAAGAATTCAACTCCTCCTTCGCAACCGTGGGTTTTTCTTGCCAAAAGTTAATAGCCATGTGCCCTTCTCTTCCACACCTAAAGCATTTCCTCATCCCTTCAGGAAATTTCTAGGGTGACTTTTTCCACATCTTTTGAAGGTGGGGTACTGAATTTTCATAGAACCATAAGATTTATCCATCGGACCACCATAATTGAAGTCCACCTTACACTTCTTATCCCCATGACACTCATGAGGTTCACCGATCTCCATTTCAACCTTGAAGGCATATCATGAAATTTCCTCATAGCTATTTAAGTCACGGATCACCAGGGATTTCTGCAGTCTTGGTTTCATCCCACCAAAGAAGCGGTCAACCTTTAATTTGGGGGTAATAACAAACCCTAAGGTGTATCGTGCATGCCTTGTAAAGTTTTCCTCATACGCTTCGATGGATTCGTCATCTTTTTTCTTGAGTGCAAGGAAGTCTCTTTCCATCTTAATCAGGAGGGTGTGAGGAAAATATTTATTGAAAAATGTCATCCGGAAATCCTTCCATTCCAATTCCTAGATCTCATCCTTTAGATTTTTATTTTTTATCAATGTCCACCATTGATTAGCTTCACCTTCCAAACGATAAGCATCTAGGAGAACCTTCTCTTGTTCCTAACATTGAAGGATGGAGAAGATCTTTTCAATTGAGTTGATCCTTTGTTCGATGATTGAGATATCAAATGACGAATTAAAAGTAGGAGGCCTTTCTCTCATGGATCTTTTTATTGAAACTTCTTCTTTCTTTGGGGGGGGAGGGGGGTTGAATGTTCCTCTGGACCCATGTTTCTCTTCAAATCTTGAGTTAACTAAGAGAGTATCATGATAATGTTTGTGATTCCTTCTCCCATCAGATTGGGAATCTCATTAGCACAGTCATCACATTGATATTCACATTGGTTGTTAGCCCAAGTCCTCCAATTATAGGCCATTGGCTAGAATAATAGGGAATGTTATGGGTAACACATAATGGGAAATCCACAGACAAACATATGACTTATAAGTATCTTTTATTTCCCTAACTTATGAATCTATAGGATTTAATCTATGTTATCAAACATATATTCTTAGGGGATTTTTTTAATTCCCTTAATAATGGTTCATACTAAGATTTTAAATTTACCAATGCATGTCCCTCAGAAGTGTCATAACCAAGAGTGCAGCATGGACCATTTTCGTGTACCAGGATACCCCGGGTAAGTCCTGAAACTCCCTGTCAAGGTTTTCACCCCTATGTACATTTGTGCCAGAGCCGCCTCTTCCAGCTCATATCCAGACAGGGATGTATTTTCATGGTAAAACACATAAACAATAACCACAAAAACTTATATATGTTTCTATTATACTTATTCTTGTCTCTAAGGATTCACTAGGGTTTTTTAATCCTAGTCCCAAAAATAAATAAACTGATCCTCAGATACCAACTATGACAACCTTGTTATTTTTTACACACTAAAACATGGTTTATTAAATAAACATCATATGATACAACATAAAATATAGAGAGTTCTAGTGTATTTGGGGATTTGGATCATTACATAACAACTTAAAACATGAAATACAACATCTTTATTTAAAACATCCTTTACAAGATCAGTACATTCGCTAGTACTTAGCATTTCATGGGATAGCCTAAGGACATGCATAAAAAAAGGTAATATCTAAAACCCAATAAGAGATTAAACAAGTAATAACATAAATATTACAATACATGTTATCCAATAGTCATATCAATGGAAAAAAAGATAAAAATTAACATAAAGTCAAGATAAAGCATAATAATCATAAAATGGAAATGTGGAAACAACACTAATCATTGAATTAGCATGAGTCAAGGATCATTTCACATGGAGCATTAGTAAATACTCATTGAAAATGAATTAGAATGATTCAACACCAATTTCATATGATGTAGCATGATACTATAATTTACCCAATTCATTAGAGCACTATCAGGGCACACCCTTCTTAAACATTTCATTTCATGCATATGTGTCCCACATGGATCATATAAATTGAATCAATCAAAAAAATATGTAATTCCATGATAAAGTAATGTGGAATAAATACTGTAAAGTACCATTCAATATGTATATTCACATAAAGGTGAATACCCTTGATAGATACATGGGTATGGTATTCACTACACAATGATCTTGGCTTGAAAAAATGCGGGGCAATTTCGGCAGTATAACATCGTGAAATAAAAATTCATGAAAATGGTTGATGAAATAGAAATGGGTATCTCATCATATGTACATGAAAATGGAAATTAAGAGGGTCATATAGATTCATGTCCCATCAAACGTAATAGAATTTATATGAATAATACAAAAGAATTACTTGGATGTAAAAAAGGAGAGAGAAATCCCTCATGGAATTTTGGCATGGTAACGAGTGTACATGGGAGGAATTAATGAGAGAGAACATGGTTTCCCATCATCCAAGCATAAATAGGGATGTATGTGGGAGGTGAAAAATCATACCACAACAATTTTAATTGAAAATAAAAGGGCATAAAAAATTAAATAAAATTGGAAAAAAACGAGAAAGGAAGAAATCCATTACTTGGATGTGTAATCCCAAAGGCTTGGGAGAGGCTTGATAAAGACTTATTGGGAAGTTGGGGAAACTTGGGATGATTCTAGAGAGAGGAGGTAAAAGGATGGACGAACTCCAAAGGATTTTAGTGAAGATTAAGTCGGAGCTTGGGTGGGTTTATATATGAAAGGAGAGGGAATTCTTTATTATTTAGGTTTGGGTCACCACACAATAAAATAATAAATACCACAAACCATCCCATGATTTTGGTTAAAGTGGAGTGGAAAAAAATATTTTACAAGGCCAATTTACTAACTTCTTAGGATAATAGGGTTTCTTATGTGGAGGTGAGTCACACTCTCAAGGAAATTCATTTAAAAAAGTGAAAATGTTTTATAACTATTGGTGGGTCCACTGATGTTTTGTAAAAGAAATAAAACAAACCTAAAATCACATTATTTTAATTTGAAAACATATATTGGTCGAACATATCATCTAAATTATTTTATTACATCACTATTTGGTCATTTTGATGTAAAAAACACATTATATATTTAAACGATATTTATGTTTTACCCAAAAATTCGAATGTCTTAGAAAATTATGAAAAATTCACCGTTGGATAATTTAGACATCCTAATTCTAAAAAAAATATTCACTTTATCTAAATAATTTTCTACATATGTGAATTCTTAATTTGAAAATGAAAACCGATATTTATCGAAAAGTCATGTGTTTTGATAGAACCCGCTTTCAAACCATAACAAAAATTACAGTTGCATTCATAAAATTATACGATAATTTATAATTAATATAATGTATTTTAATAATTATAATATTTTATTAAAATATTATTTAATTAAACAATCCTTCAATTCATAAAAATAGATTTCTTAGTCAAATAATGACTAAAAATAGTATTTGTGCTTTAAAACATATTTACAAAGTAACAATAATAAAATGAATGTATATTCACTATTTTATAAAAAATAATGCACATAATAATAGTCATAAGGTCTTGTTACATGACCCCTTATAACACCCACCTAATACCGAAGGGTATTGTGTGTGATGGTGAAAGACTCATGGTGTGGCTGAGTTAACTTTTCACAGGTGGTAATCTATATCAACTTCCACTTCCCTTGTAGGTGGTTCCATTCAATCTTAACTTGTTGAAGCTCGGCTTGGGCTTGGTCAAGATAGATACCCAATGATGTCACCTCCTTAATGAGCTCCGAAAATGGGATTCATATGGGGCAATTCTACTAGATGAGGTTATTTCTTCCCTGGTCTGAGTAAATTGAATTTTTTAAAGGCCTATATTTATACGAATCATGTGATCACTGTTCAATAGATATATTAGCAACAATCACATTCATAATGGTATTTTAAAACTTTGAAACATAAAAAAATATGTTCATATGTTATATAACCATTTTACATAATAATACATTTAATTAGATCACGAAAAATTTTCATTAAAGAAATTTTGGGTCGTTACAGACCTGGTGAGTTTGGTATAATGGTTTATTAGAGGATTGAAAACTCATTGGTTTTATTTATTAATCACTAATGTTTTAGCAGTAATTTTCCAAACCTGAATCTGAGAATCAATATGAGAACATATTTAGTATACTTTCATGTTCAAAGTTATTTTAAATAATATATTTACTAAATTATCAGATATATTTGGTTATCAAGCTAGATTAAGTTGGGTTAGGTTTAATTTTCTTACTTGTTTGAAAAAATATTATATATTTGTATGTAAATACATTGGGAGGATAATTTTAATCAAATTCCTATGGAAAAAATTTGGATTAATTTACCTCAAAACATTGGTCAGTATACCATGGGTTTGAGAAATGTTTTTTAATTATGAAATTGAAAACTGATCCGGGCACTGTAGAATAATTGTTTTTTTACGTATTTAAAAATCAAGTGATCGTTGAATAGAAATAATGTATATGAAATTTTGATATTGAAATATTTCATTATTTATATATGTGTTGGATTTAGGATGGTGGGACAATTTTTATGGAACGTAAAAGTGATGGCAATACTATCAAAAAAACACAAAGTGACTCGTCAAAGGAGAATTTAGTTTGATATTTTATAAATAATACATATGGATTTACAGGATAAATTAGGCATAATTTTAATAGATAAATAGAACCTTTATTTGATATTTATATGATTAATTTTTCCTAAAATTTTAGCGACAAAAAAAGTATTTTAAATTAGTTGATGACAAGAATCATGAATTGTATAAAGGCTCTTCCAAGAATTCAAGTTTATCTTTTCAACTTATGTTTCATCTGATCATGTGTCTCTATAGAATTAATAATAATGAAATTTACATGATTTTAGAGTTTCTTAATGATGTATTCAGTAATTTTGTAATCCATGATCATTCTATCAGATGAAAAATGACATCATCAAATTATAAATTGATTATACAAGGACACATGCATTCCCTAATTATTTCATTATTTACTATGTAGAAGAGTCTAATAAAGAAGAATGCATAACATTTCATAAAATAAGTTGGAATTAATTGAAAAAAATGATAATATAAATCAATGAAACCTCATGAAGAAAAAGATGATGAATACTCTGGTAATGGTATTTTCTAACTTTACTCTGAAACCCCACATACCGATATTAATCATGTCATATGACATGAACTGGAAAGCTCGTGGAAGTGATGATTAATATATGAGACATGAAAAATATTTAACATCATGTAAATTTTTTTCATTTTTTATATTCATATTTTTCTTCAGATCAGAAAAATATACGTTTGAGATTGGATTCGGCTGGTTTTAACCCTTTGGCACTATAAGTACTAATTATATGACTTTTCAAGCAGTATTAATCCCCAATATTCTACTTCAATGTCTGTGCAAGAATATTACTTCCTTCATTTTTTCAATGATTATTTTCAATAGTAAAATTCTTGGAAATGACATTGATTTATACCATTAATCTATATTCAAAGACATATGAGAATTATGGGATTATTATGTTGGAACATATTATTCTTTAGAGAGAAAATTTTTAAAAATGAACACTTAATTAATGTGGAATACTATTGAATTTAACATATTATGAAATTTTTCTACTTTGAACAACAATTACCCTTGTTTTTTAAAGTGAAAATCGTGTTTGATAGCATATGCAATAGACAACATGGAACCCAACCAGAAAATGAATTATAATGGTTATTTTAGAAATTTCCATAAACTTTCAGATATGATTAGGATTATCTAAAATATAAAACATATTTATATTTCTTAAATATACATATGCATCCTTAATATATTTATAAATTATTAGTAAATAATTAATCAGTTTTTTGTAATGTCTTTTTTGTTTTTTAAAATATATAGTCTTAAAAATGATTATTTATTATATTTTTATGAAATAAAAATTTACATTATTTTTAAGAATTTTTAAAATTTATTTGAAAGATTTTGAACCATTATTGATGTTAGTATATATATATATTAACATTGGGTGAATATTTTGAATTTTTCAATAAATAGAGAATCTTTAGTGATTTTTGGAAAATACCATTTTATGTAAAAAAAATTATTTGATAAATTATCTATTTCAAAGGTCCTGATATAATTTAAACAGTATTTCATTGTAACATATAATTTATTTAGTTATATTTTATTTAATTAATTACATTTAAATCATCTTTATAACATATTTTATTATAAGTTTGTTTTTAATAATAAGAAAACATTTTTATGAAAACTATTTTAAAATGAATAATGTATCTCCATTATACTTAATTAAAATTACCCCTAATGTAAAATGATATAAATGATAGTTTTATATAATAATTCTATATTTATGAATTCAAATTTATATAATAAAAATTATATGTTATTGAGTTATTGTGATATCATACTTTCCATAATAACATACATCTTTTTAAGAAGACCCCCTTACATAATGCAGGTAAGTTTTATATTAAATAAATTCATGCACCCCTGTGAATATATTTTGTTAAAATTGATTCCATATGTGGAATTATCATAATTTATATTTGGATTTTCAGTGACCCTAATTTTTGAACAAAAAAAATAGTAACTATAGTAAATATTTATTACAATAATAAAAGAAAGATGGGTTAATTAAGGGTAAAAATTATTTTAAAAAAACTAAAACCAATGAAACCCAAATATTATGACTATTTATTTTCCCTTTTCATGATGATTATATTTATTCATCATTTCTTACACTATAAATTATTTCATAATTAGGTCAATAAAAATAATATTTTCAATCAAAAAATAAAAAAATTTATTTTTGTGTAATATGTATTGAATTCATTTTTTATGAATTAATGGTTGTTTAAAAAACTGATATTTTAATGAAATGTTATTATTAAATTATTATTGTTTCATTTAAAATATAATATTATTTTTATGATTTTAAAATTAGTTTTTATATTGGTTCAAAAACATATATTATAATAAAGATCCATCATTACACAAAAAAAATTTAAAAGTAAAAATTCATATATTTTAAAAAATATTTTGAAAAAAAAATATATTTTTTGAGTCATGATGTTGAATTTATAAAATCATTATTTTTTTCTTAATTTTCAAAAAATGAACAATTTTTTTAAAAATTAAATACGTTATGAATATAAAGTGCATATTATGACATCATAATGACCCAAAAGTGTTGTAATAAATGTTTTAAAAGGGATATATGATGAAATATATTATTACCTTTCAAAATAATAATAATATTATATTATTGTTTTAGTTATATGTATCTATCACGAATCATCCCTAATCTATATTATATTTATTTTTTAAAATCATTTCATTAAGAACATTACCCACTTCTACATCTACAAGTGTAGTATTTGAATATGGTTGTCCCTTAGCCATAAAAAAATGGAAAATCCTACATTTGAAAAAAAAAATTGAATCAACTATGGGATAGATTTTTCATTATTTAATTTATAGATTCAAAACTTATGTTTACGAAATGATAATGAACTCTCCTCTCTTTTACTATATAATCCCACCGAAGTTCCCATTCAACTTCGCTATAAAATCACGTATCACATCCTTAATTTTACATCCCCTCCTTGGAGTCCTAGAATGGTCCCCTATTCTCCCATGTAGCTACTCCCATTCTTTTTTAATCATAATATGAAGTTAAGGGTTATCCCACTCTACATTTTGTTCAAGAACCTCTTTTATATTATGCTTCTTAATTCCGGTTATTCTTGTTTGGGTATGTTTTCATATAACCCTATTAAAAATATAAATATATCCATGTTAGTATAGACCCATTTAACTCTTAATATTCACTTCCACTATCCTTAATTTATAGCCATTATGCTGTCAAAATAGTCTTACATTTTTTCATAACAAACGTTAGGGACTTCTCTCACTTCTTTTAAATTCAATAAAATTCATTAAAATAAATTTTTTTAATAAAAACTGGTTATGTTATAATTAAAAAAATTAACTTTAGTATATAATATATTTTATATTAATGATATATCATTTATCCTCTCTCATTATAGCATCTACATAAGCCGTTGATATGCCAAGATTCTCTCATTCCCCTCTTTATTCTACAATCTACAATGTCTTATTCCCTTTATCTATAATTATTAATGTTGGGATACATTTATATATACACCCTTAATTCCCATTTTATCTATAAATGATAATATAAACCTTTCAATTTTTTAAGTCATCCCATGAAACATTATACACACCCATTACCATGCCGTAATATATTAAGAGACCTCCCCAAACCCAGAATATTTTCAATTCTGGAAACATTTTCATTTCATTCATTTTGTTTACATAAAATTTTTTTGATATGATTTTACATATCCCTATTATCATCCAATTTATTTCTAAATAGTGAGAGTCCCCTTTCTCTCAAATTAATCCATTTTTATGAATCTTTTGAGTACATTCGGTAAGAGGCTGAAATTTCACCATTTTTTCATGTCAAACAATTAAATGGTGAATACGTATAATGATTTCATATTAAGGGTAGACCCCTTTATGAATGTATAGTTATTTTATTAGTTAATTACATTTATCTATTCCACAATCCTTAATCTTGTAACAATATGTTATTAAAAATTATTATATATTGTATGAACTACATGGCACCCTTATGCATGGGAATGAAATGAAAGTGATGACTGCACCTCGATAAAATAGTGGTCTAAGGAATTGGGTCATGTTTTTGTCTCATGATATTTCCTTATTGAATTTATTTTTTGAAACAAATCCATCATGGGACTTTTTCCATCCGGTTGTCTTCGCAGTTATCCTTGATCAATGATTATGATGCCATTTTTTATGTAGTTTCCACATCTCAATGTTGCCTTTATGTTATCATGCATTATAAATCCTTGATGATCATTTTCATTTTTCTCGCCAAATTTTTGATCCATAAAAATTTTCATTACCTAACATTTAATATTATATTAATGTTATTTCATGTCTATTCCGTTACTATGAATCATATATCAATTATTTATTATGTTTGTTCCCATGTTATCCAATACAGTTTTATAAGCTATATAATTTTAGAAGAATATTATGGATGTTTCTAATAATTTTTTTATTATATATTAAATATGTAATGGTATGTAAATATTTCAAAAATACACTAGATTTCTTGACCATTTGGGTTTTATTATTTGTAATTCTATATAATAATTCAAGACGTAATGTGTAATAAATTATAGGCTTGTCATTGTTCCTATCAATTGAATGTGTATTCATTTTTTGGATTAGTATTAGATAACTGTAGTGATAACATATTCTAATGACTTAGATATTTCTAGTTTTATGTTTTTTAAATTTATTGGGAAAATTATAATACTATATGATGGGACAAAATTAGATTCTAAGGCCCGTTGTGCCAGAAAAATTCATTGTAGACTGATTAGTTTTTAATAGAACATGTGAGTGGTTTTACTAAAAAAGTGGATGAACATCCAAATTGTTTACATGATAAGAAATATGAGGGCACGATTTCATTAAGAGTAATGATTTTACTGCAGTTGAGGCCTAACATTGGCGGGTGTGTTCCCCCAAATGAGTGCTTCCTGGAATTATTTGGACTGAATCCCAATAATAGGAATGCATTGGTTATAAATTTCCCTAGACTGTGTAGTATAGTTAGAGTATATATGGATGTCCTTGTTATATACTATATACATATATTTTTTAGCTATGAGTTTACTTTTTCATTGTGTATTGGTTTATGGTTTTAGGGTGTCCTACTGGGTATTGTTATACTCACCCTTGAATGGGCTTTTCCTACACATTTTGAAAATTGTGTTGACGATAAACCCTTCAAAAATGTCTTGGGTGGAAGAGGAACAGACATAGAATTGTGAGATTAGATAGGTAAGGGTACACCAATGACATTAGACAGTTGTTTCAATTTCTCTCCATCAATTTGGATTAGGAAGGATTTTCTATGAATGTGTTTTAATAACTTCTTTAAAAACATTCTTTTAGTGGTCTACATTCCATATTTTACATTGGTTGTGGGATAGTGGTTTGTGTGTATGGTTTACATAGTGTTTTTACCTTACATCATTTGTGTCTTGTAGATGTGTGTGTGTGTGTGTGTGTGCAAGTTCAATGGAAACACCTCCCATGATAGTGATATGCCTACTCAGTGAATGTCACAAGCCCCTAGTCTAATTGAGGCAGGATAGGGGAGTAATAGAACTAGCCCCATCAGGATGCATCATGCATGAGTGGTATCATAGGTGGTTAGTTCTACCTTAGGTCTGAGAGTCTATAATATTTGTTTGGGGAAATACTGTTATGTGTTTCGAGTTTGGCTTTTAGGAGATGTAATATAGCATTGTTGTGGATAATGTATCCATACACCAAGAATCTGTTAACTCGATGTTTGAATCTGTATATGAAAATACTTGTTGCAGTTAAAATAATGGTACATGAATAATATAATAATTTTTTGTGGTTCTATTTCCTTCTTTAGTCTACTATCAAGATATACTCATTGATCGTGGTACATCTTTTTTCTTATAGGATTCTTCCTCGATGCATACTAGATAGGATTCAGAATCTTGATCACGAGGATGAACCCCTCAGTGAAAAGGACATAGTACAGGGACCAGTTTCCAAGATGTTACCTCCTGGTAATTCACCTGTGGTACCACCACTTGTAGAGAAGCTTGTTGTACATATAGTACCAGCATATGAGGAGCCCAAGCTTCTAAAACTAATTGAGTTATAGATACTCATACCCCTCATGTTTCCTGGAGATCCCAACCCATTGGTGGCTAAGGACTGTCTTCAGGCAGTGACCCATGTTTTTTGACTAGTCATGACACCATCCAATAAGATGGTGATCAAGGTGGCAAGCCTTCTGTAGGGATCGATAGGTCGATGGTGGAGATTTTTTATTGAGACACCTGAGGAGGTGAATCTTTCACGGAATCAGTTTGAGCACTTCTTCAAGGTAGAATTTCTTCAAGTAACATTGAGATAAGTGAATATATAGGAACTTTTTCTCCTCCAATAGGATAGTATGACGGTATATGATCACTCATCGAGGTTCACCTACCTTTGCAGTAACTTGATGTATATGTTCAAGGATCAGTACAGCTGATATTGGACCTTAGAGTGAAAACTACATAGAGGCTTCTAAGATGGTATTATTCCATTGAGCATTCCAACTTTTTTTAGGGTGCTTGAGCGGGCATTGGTGGTGGAGAGCCTCTAGGCTGATTAGAGATAGAGGATCAAAAACAGTAGTGGATGGGTAGGTGAATAGACCTTGGAAGTAGGTATCTGACATCATCCTCTAGGATTCGACTGTGGTAGATGTTATAAGAGGAGGTATCAGGATAGGGGATATTTAGTTCAATGTTCACAGAGTGAATCTAGTCAGCTAAGGGAGAGACAGTGCTACACATGTGATTGAAGGTAAAATCTTTCTCGAGATAGTCTAACCCATTGTACCTCTTATTGAGAGGTATTGGATGGACCTTCGAGGTAGTGGTAGGAGAGGGAGGGTCCATAGTGCAGTAGACGTGGTAGAAGAGTTGGGAGATTAATAGGTGGTGTTCAACATTTTTACATGTTACCACTACCACCCCTAGGTTTTCTGCACCAGTCTCAGGGATCTTGAAGATAGGGGTGGGGACAACTACATGTGGTCGAGAAATGTGACCCTAGGACTGCATGGATGAATCATTGAATGATCTATGTCTTTTCTTACTCTGGTATCATATTGTTATAAACTTGTGATATTCATTATTTTCTCCCCACGTGTCTTTTTCAGTCCCTTGAGATTCCAATAGAACCATTGGCTCGACCCTGACACTTGGAGATTCCAATTAAAGTAGACATAATGATCACACATCTCTTCTAATGGTGTGATATTAACCTTATTGGTGATTGTTTTGGTTGAAACCACTTGGTCGTAGATTCAAGGGCTTACAACATCATTCTTGGTATGTATTTGTTATCTTCATTCCATGCCCAGATTAATTATTTTAGGAGAATGGTTAGGTGTGTCCTTAGTGATGGGATGAGGTTTTCATTTTTCAATAAAAAGGAGATCCATGCAGTAGATGATGGACTCATTCCTAAGAGGGTACATTTGATCACTTGTTACATGGCAAACATGACCCTCTTGGTATTGAATTCCATGAGATTACATTTTTCACCATTAGTGGAAATTTATGAGGATGACTTCCCTAACGATGTTTTTGGATTACCTTCCAACCGAGAGATAGATTTATGAATTGACTAATGCACCAGGATAACACTGATACCCCCACCATCATATCAGATGGATTCCATAAAGATTCACCATCTGAGGGTGAAGTTGTAAGATTTATAGTTGTGGGGCTTCATGAGTCCCTGTGCATCACCTTGGGTAGACCTAGTATTGTTTTACAAAAAGGCGTAATGGAGATTGTAGTTTTGTGTGGACTACCATACACTAAACTAGGTGACTATGATGAACAAGTATCCACTACCGATGATCTGCAACCTCTTAGACAAATTGATAAGGGCTTGATGGTTCTCAAAAATTTACCATCGATCGGGTTATCACCTGCTATGAGTACGGTAAAATGATATATTTAAGACCTTTTAGATGATTCTATATTCATTATGAATACATGGTGATGCCCTTAGGTGTGAAGAACACCCCCAAAACGTTATTTTGGATCATGAAAGTGATCTTCTGGCCTTATATAGACTATTTTGTGGTTATCTTCATCAATGTTATCCTTGTGTACTCTACATCCTAGGAGTATCCCGCAAGACACCTATGGATGGTTCTATATATAATCTAAGAGAACTATATTTCCCATACAATTCCTATGTGGTTTTATCATGGGATCCAACTAGGAGAATGATGGGGGTGCTGATCTTCCATGGAATGGCATTCTATTACTAGAGATTCGTCTCTGGTTTCTCAAGGATACCAGCACTGATGATAGCATTGACCCGAATGGGGCTTCCATTCATGTGGACGGAGAAGTTCCAACTTGATTCTCTATGGTTGAGGTAATGTATAATGAGAATCTATATCATTAGATTGCCAGAGGGGGTTTTTGAGTACATAATTTTATGTGATACATAAGGGACCGGAAATGGTTGCATCAGGATGATGTGGAAATGGGGATTGCTTATGGTTCTTACTAGTTGAGACCACATGAGGAAAAATACATAACCCATGATCTTGAGTTGGTAGTCGTAGTATTTGGGTTGAATATATGGAGACTCTACCTGATGGGAGAGCTATTTATCATCTACATTGATAACAAGAGTCTCAAGTAAATATAATCTTACAACGATATGAACTTGAGAAAGAGGTGGTTTCTAGAGTTCCTCTACGATTATTACTTTGTGATCCTCTAAATAGTTGGGAAAGGGAATATGGTGGTAGATGAACATAGAATGAGATCATGTTCCTAGTTTCTGGACAAGGATCTAGAGTAGTTGACATCATTATAGTTTCCCTAAGTGGATGGATAGTGGGAGCTCACAACTAGTCGATGGTTGTCAACCCTAGACACTAAATGTTAGTCCCAGAGGAACAATATGGGGATGTAGACTGTGATTCACTACATACTCATTTATATATATAGAATTCTCATGCTGGATATTTGAAAGGTGGGTAGCACTTCATTATTTTCTAAGGTCATATAGTTATAATAGGGGTGTTATGGGAGGAGGATCTGAAGGAGTTACATACATCCCCATTAGCAGTATATCCAAGTGTGGTAAAGATGTACTAGGACCTCCAACATCAGTTCCAGTGGTCTATAATGAGAAAGGTAGTCAAATATTTCATTTCATGATTCATTAAATTCCATCAGGTGAAGACTGAGTACTATGTTCAGAAGGTTTGGATCAACCCCATAAAGTGCCAGAATTAATGTGGGACAAGATACCGATGGGATTCATGATAGTATCATCATGTACATCTATGGGACACAATACCATCTGGGAGATCAATCAATGAATCATCAAATCACCCCAATTCCTACATGTCTAAGAGTAGAGTTCTGTAGAGTTATTGGAAAGCCTCTACATGCCGGAGATATAGAGGAATCATTGAATTACATAGACAATTGCTTCATATCGTGATGATCGTTTCATGTCCTGGTTGTGTAAGGGATATCAGGAGGCGTTTGGAACTTAGTTTTTATTAATTACATCATTTCATCCCCAAATAGATGGGTAGACTGATAGGTCCATTTGTGTCTAGAGTATTAATTTTGAGCGCGCATATTAAACTTTGGTCATATTTGGGGGTACCACCTACCACTGGTGAATTTTGCGTACCACAATATCTACCACTCCACCATTGGTATGGAACCATTCAAGGCTCTGTACAGGGGACCATATAGGCCACCACATTACTGGAATGATCTAGGATAGTTAGCACTCATGGGACAGAAGCTGGGGCGAGCCACTGATAAGAAGGTGCATATCATCCTGGAGCGAATAATGACTGCATATAGCTGGGTGATTTCATATACTGACAGGAGAAGGAGGCCTTTGGAGTTCAAGGAGGGAGACCATGTATTCCTATGGGTATCACCTAGACGTTGGTTACAGGGATTTGGTTAGTGTGGCATGTTTTCACTATAGTTCATCATCCCTTTATTATACTAGGTAGAGTTTGTGAGATGGCATGCCACCTGGATCTAACCCTGATGTTTCACTAGGTACATGAAATCTTCCACATGTCGTAGCTGAGGGGGTACATGCATGATCCATTACAAAACATTGATAGGGTTGAGATGGAAATTGATGTCAAAGAAATATTTGTGGAACACCCAGTGGAGATCGAGGATCAGTATGTGTAGATCCTTTATGGGAAAGAGATTAACATGGTTTACATATTTTGGCAGCATGGGAATCTCCATGAGAGCACTTGGGAGCGGGAGGCCTAGATTTGTTCTTAGTACCCTCATCTTTTTTGTTAAGTACCCATTTGATTTATATTTAGAGGACACAAACCTCGAAGGAGGGGAAATCCTAATTACTTTTATTTCTGTGATTTTATTTTTGTAAATTAATTGGGAAAATTTTGAGACCTAGTGCTATGGTGGCATGTGATTTTGAATCCTGGTGTGTCTAGAACAATTCGTTGATAAATGTTATGATTTAAATAGAACACAAGAGCGGTTTTCCTAAAAAAGTGGAACAATATAAAAACGGGTTGCCTAATCATAAATATAAGAGAACAGTTGTGTTTAGATATGTCATTTTACCTCAGTCTAGGCCCAAAATTGGCCAATACAAGTCAATGATCAAAAATAGATTTAGGATGTGATGAGAATAAAAATATTTTAATAAAAAAAATTATTCGACATAACGATGTTTCCTTTTAAATATATTTTTTTTTGGAAAATATAGGATTAACACTATAACATTATAATTACACATATAAATGGAAAGGAAACCCTCTCAACAAATAGAGATGACAGATCGAGGAGATAAACAATCATAGTGCCAGTGGAGTTGGGGGATCCCGTTGATGATGGAAATGCACACTATTCCTCAACGATAAATCCAGAAACTTGGTAGGGAATGTGTTTTAATTTTAATCCTTCCATGTTTTTATTTCCAATGATTAATGTGAATCAATTGATGAAAAAATGGATCCATGGGTCGTATATATTTCAGGGTTGGTAATTTTATTTGTGGGTTGATTATCATTGTTCATTTTTTTAGAGATTGAAATTGTTTCCCATTCATTATTTGTTATAACATGAATGGATCGAGGATGACATGAACTAGGCCATGAAATATTCATTCGGTGTTATTGTACATTTATCTCTCTCCCCCAATTTTCTTTCTTTGTTTGTTTTTTATAGGATATGAATGGTGGATTTTTTTACCTTTGATTCGTGGATCAATTATCTGATATCAAAGATCCAATGTCGAGATGAACTACTGTAGTAATAATGAGGCCACCGACAGACAGATAAAGGAAATTTCAGAGATATCTCCATATGATTTATTTTCATCAGGATGAATCATGAAATTAATCTGATCCAATGGTGATGATGAACATAAACTATGGATTAGAGATGTGCCTCTATTTTGAGATATGGAGAACTGGATCATGACCAATATCTCCTGCTTGGTAAGGCACTACTGGCTTGTGTAGAAGGTAATAGCTGCAGGTGCACAATGGTGAGGTGTGTTGGAGCTATTTTGAGGGTATGCCAATCATGTGAAATGTGGATCCACCACATTTGGTTCCCCATGGCTCTAGAATTCCATGGGGATGTGAACACGGTTGACTGACCATAATGAACATGGTGGAAATGCGTAGACCAGTTGATCTGTGGGATGGAAGATGATATTTGGTGTAGAGGGCCAACACACATGCCTATAAGATAGAAAAGGGAGATACGATGCTCTGGAGACCCCATGTGATTGACCAAATGGCCTTTCTAGATGGGCCGGTTCAAGCGGATTGGGCCAAACCGTGCAGAGTCGGGACAAACCGCATCTAGACGAATGGACCGTGACATGTTGGCCAGCATGTCAGGCTGAGTCCAGTGGGCCATGTCAGACATTAAATAGATCTGTATTATTCCTTTTCACTAAAATGTCCTTATGTTTCAAACCATACGCCAGATTGATGAGTTTTCTATGACATTGGTACCCTTGTGACAAGATGATACTTATGATACTAGTGGTTGATTTTATCTTTTACTTTCCAGTGACACCGACCGTTTTCACAGTTCTTACATGGGGTCAAGGTACATAGTGGGTGTGACTTCTACCCACCGTGCACCCTCCCCTTCAACCAGAATTTTTTCTCTCATCCATCGTATCATGGAAGATATTTTTTAGAGTTTTTCTCCTTATCATTTCCCAAATGGTATCTTAGTATCTTTTCCAACTCAAAAGAGTATGATTCCTTCAGTAGTACTTCTTGGGTAGAGTTGTTGGAATTCCAAAAGAGGCATGTTGCTGGATTATATACCCACTCTTCATTACCTTTGTAGAGTTCCCCATTTTGATGAGACTAATCCTATCGAAAATTAAAATTTCTACATAGTGGGTTATTCTAGATGGAGTTGTTGATATACTCCATGGACCTGACTTTGATCCTCCACTAATGTATCATATTCTCTTCAAATATTTCAAGGAATCTCTCTCTCTCTCACTCACTCTCATCAAGTTATTCCATGGGAAGAACATATTGGAAAAACCTCATCAATTTTATTGAACTAATGATTGTGTTCTTCCAGATGAGTGCTTCGTGGAGTTCTTCAAACTAAATTCCTAGCATTGGTATGCAGTGGTAATGAATTACCAAGGACAGTGGGTATGGTATGAGTATATCTGGATGTACTTGTTACATGATTTAGACATATTCTTCTATAGAGATGATTTTACTTTTACTTTAAGTATTTATTTTTGCTTTTGGTTTGTCCTATAAGGTATTATTACACTCACCCATACACGAGCTTTGCCTACACATGTCATGTATTTTGCTGACAAGCAACCTTTTGATAGAGTCCAGGGTGGATGAGGAAAAGATGAAGATCTTTGAAATTTGATAGGCCAAAGAACTCCTAAAACATCAAAAAATAGTTTAGGTTCCACAACTTAATTTCAATTGGATAGGGTTTTCTGTGAATGAGTTTTGGGAACTTTTTCCCAATCTTTATTTTGGTGGGATTGAATTATGCTTTGGATTACCTTTATGTACTATACTTTCACTATTATACCCTGGTTTCGAGGTAGTGGATTACATTTATGGTTTACAATGTGTTTTTACCTTTCATCATTTCTGGCTTGGAAATGTGTGCATGTGAACAGGTACTATGGAAACTCATCCCATGATAGTGATATTCCTACGCAGTCCTAGTCTCCATCCCCTAGCCTATTAGAGATGAGCTTGGGGATTCACGACATGGGCCCCACAGGGATGGTACACAAGAGATTAGGGATAAAAATAAAAATTATAAAACATATCCATATTTTGGTTATGTATACATTATGTGTTTCCCAATAAAATACATCCCTGTCTGGATATCACAAGTAGATATGGCTCTGGAATAGATATACCTTGGGTTACAAATGGAAATACCACATAGATCTAGACATGATTTTGAAATGGTTCATGACAATAGGTCTTGGTACAATACTAGATTGACACTCCCATGGGATATGCTTTTACTAAATTCACAATCTCATTAAAAACCTATATTAAACAAAAAAACTATACACATTTGAGTCTATGTTAGAAAATTAACCATGTATAACATAGACTAATGCTTAGAAATCAAAATGTTAAAGTCGTTTATTTTATATGTTGTCCATTAAATGTCAATTGGTTTCCTATTTTTCTATTTAATAGGTTATAAGAACTCATCCCTCATTTTCCCTTTATTCTAGTTAATGTATGGAAATACTAAGATCCCATTAAACAACCAATGTGACGAGAAATGTGATGAAAACTAAATAAGATTCCTATCATGACAAGAGCTCGAGAAAGACATATTGTAATAATGAAAAACTAGTTTTCAAAAAACACAATTAACAAGTAGAATAAATTCAAATTTTTGAATGCATCAATGAAGATAATGAATATGTCTCAAGAATGAGTATCTTATAGAGGTTTTAATGGAATGATTATTCAGTTTCCATTTTATAAAAAATGATGAAATCAGCACCAAGGGAAACAACGATCATTTAAATATGAAAATTTTAACAATTCCATTAAATTTGTTTGTGTGAGCACAAAGAGATAATTTATGGTATATAAATTTCCACATTCCAAATATATTGATAAATTAGTATTAAATAATCATTCCATTTTAGTAAGTTTCTTTTTGGATTCATAATATGTTTTCTTCAAAAATGATTTTTTATTTTTTTAAGATATATATATTATAATTTTTTTCATTAAATTTTGTGAAATTTATTTTATAAAATGATATCTAATTTTTCATTACTGTATCATGATTAAAATAGGGAGATATTTTTTTTATTTATCAGAAAATATTGAATTTTTAGTGAATGTTGAAAAACAATGTTTTATATAAAATAGTCATCGATTTTGATAAATTAATTACTATATGAGACCAAATATTACTTTATTTTAATTTTATGGTAAACATGTTTTTTTTATTTATATTTGTTTGTGTACTTATATTTAAATCAAATTTATTATTGATTTTAGTATTAGTTTTTTTAGGATTAAAAATTAATTTCTTGGAAAACTATATTAAAAAGAATAATGTTTATGCATTATACTTAATTGAAATAATACCAAATGGGAAATTATGTAAATTTAATTATCAAATTACATATCTATC
Source organism: Viscum album (assembly GCA_963277665.1). Taxonomy (NCBI): domain Eukaryota; kingdom Viridiplantae; phylum Streptophyta; class Magnoliopsida; order Santalales; family Viscaceae; genus Viscum; species Viscum album. Next base: position 555,355,297 of record OY728126.1, on the reverse strand, counting down.
ATTATTTTTTTAAATTTATATATGTGTGATTATTAATTATAGTGTTAATTTATGATTATATTTTTCTTAAAAAAATGCATTTTTCATAAAACCACATTCCATAATTCGAGGGAGTTTATTATTAAATACAATTATTCCACCTCTATGAATTGATTTTGATAAAATGGATTTTATATTTCAACTCATCATAAGTAATATTAATTATTAAGTTCCTCTTAAATTTTTACAATATTAAGAGTAACTATAGTAAATATTTATTACCATGGTAAAATAAATATTAGTTAATTAATGGTAAACATATTTTAACAATGATTAGAAAAAAATTAACCATAAAATAATGAATATCTAAATCACTTTCTCATGATTATTTTATTTATTTCTTATGGTTGTAACTTATAAATGATTATGTACTTTTTTTGATAAAAATAATATATTGATAGTGTAAATAAAAATATATTTTTGTGTAATACACAATTTAGACATTAATTTTTATGAATTATTTTATTTAATTAAATAATATTGTTATAAAATTTTATTTTTATATTTTTATCATTAAATATAAATTATAATATTATTTTTATGATATTAAATGTAATTTCTATAATTTCTTGAGAAATTTTATTATTAAAAACCCATAATTCCTCAATAAATATCATTTGTATTTCAAAATTTAAATTTAATATATTTACATATTTATTCTGATAATATAAAAATTATTTTTAGAATCAACCAATTAAAATTATCAAATATTTTTTTGTCATAATTTTCGATGACATTTAATTTTTTAGTAGAAATTAAATATGGTATAAACATACTACGCATATAATGAGATCATAATGAAGAGGAAGTGATGTAATAAACTTCAAAAAATGGATTCATGAACAAATATAAGTTTACCCTCTAAAATTATTATATTTTTATGTCCTTGTATTGATTTTATAATGAATTTATAAATCCACCAAAAACGACCCAATATTTTTTATTCTTAAAATAATTAAATAAAGAACATGAATCAATTTCAAAATTTTAAGGTTAATATTATAATATGATCTACATTTCTAATTATAAGTCAATTAAAACTCCAATTTTTGGTAGACACCTTTGAATGAAACCATCGGAATATATGCAATTTTGATTATTTTTTTATAGAGCCTAAAACCTATGATTCAGAAATTATAAGTAACTCCCATTTATTTTTTGATATAAACCACCCAAAGATCACATTCCTATTTACTGAAAAACCATTGAAAATTTTCACACTCCTCCCTCTCATATCAAGATTCCTCCCAAGGTTCCTCCAATATCTCAGGAATCTCCTCCTAAGCATTGGAAATCACTATTTTAACGTAACTGATCTCCCGCTTTACATTTTGTTGAAACAACACTTTTATGTTATAAATATTGATTTAAATTTGTTCTCATTTGGGTTTGTTTTCCTAAAAAATTACTATAATTCTGATTTACATTTTATTATATACCCATTTCAGTGTCATTAATCCCTCCCAAGAACCTTTATGTACAACCGTTATGTTGTCGAAATTGTCATTTGTTTTTCAAAACCAAAAGTGAGGGACTTCTCCCTACTATTTTCAATTCAATAAAATTAATTATATTAATACCTTTCCATATTATTTAGTTATGATCTCATGACCTAAAAAATATTCCTATAATAGGTACTATATGTTCTTTTAATGATAATTACTTTAACATATATCAATATATTTATTACCAAATCCATTGATATGTTGAGATTCTCCCATTCACCACTTAATTCTAGAATCTACATTATCTTTTCACTTTATCACTAATTCCTAATTATGGGATATGTTATTTTATATCCCCAGTATGGGCAATGTTATTTCAAAATGATGATAGAACCCTTTCAATCTCATTATTCCTTACCATGAACATATATGTAAAACCATTACCATGCCAAAATATAGTCAGAGACCTTTATCCCATAATTACAATCCTTGAATATTTTTCATTTAATTCCTTATTTAAAATCATAATGTATTTATAATCTTTTCCATATCCATATAATTGTACATTTTATTTAAAAATTATTATATACAATTTTATCTCTGATTAATCCCTTTTGATGAATCTTTTGAGAAGTTCTATTATGAAACTAAAATTTTACCATCATTCTCTCTAAGAAATAATTGTGTTATGGATACCTATAACCATTTCATGTCATGAGTATTCACCTTTATGAAATTATAATTATTTAATTGGGGAATTACATGTATTTATTCCCCACTCTATGATCATGGAATAAAATATGATAAAAAATGATTCCATGTTATATGACCTATGTGGCATACTTATGCAAGTGAATAAAATGGTAGTATTGGGTGCACCAAAAATTATATGGTAATTTAATGCATTGGGAAATGATTTAGTCTAATGAGAAATCTAGTAAGGGTTTGGGGATTCAAAATCATATATATAATGGGAATTTTCATATCTATATATATTTGTGGTTAACCTTATCCTATGTTTAAGATTACAGGTTTCAATCAGTTTCCACATATCCATTTTGACTATATGTGATCATTATATATCATGATAGATTGTTCACATTAATGTTTCTGACCAACATTATATTCCATTGAAATTACTATTATCTAACTTGTAAAAATTTCATAATGTTATTCCATGTTTGTTCACCTACTTGCCTTTAAAACTCATCCATTTCTTATATATGACCACAGTAATCTCGTGTAGTTTTAAAATCTATGGAGTTTTAAAATCTTGTTCATGTTGTTTTCAATAATTTTGTCATATTCCATGCCCAAGATGTTATTCTATAAACCTATTTCACAAATACACTATATTTATCAATATAATGGGTTTTTTATATGTAATATTATGTAGTAAATTGAAAATTAATAGGTAATATAGATTTGTGCCATCATAAGAACACTCATACTTGTTTGCATTGTCTAGCATATAATTTGGATTTCAAACCTCAATTATTGCCTCAAAGAAGAAAAAGGGGTTTTATGTTTCATCATCAATTTCCTAATTCTTCTCATAAATTTATGTTTAGCAATGAACAATTCAATGGACATATTGAATTTTTAATTCCACCAATGTTGCTATGTATTTACTAAATTTTGGGAAAATAAATGAATTTCATCAAAGAATTTATGAAATATAATCAATTTAAATAAGGGATGAAATGGTAAAAGGTAAAGTATCAAAAAAAGCTAAAACAAAGAAATCGAAGAAAATGATTAAATTTTTTAAACATCATTATTTTGAGTTTAATTTGATAGATCATAATCATGACACAATTTATATTGATAATAAATTCTGCACTGAAGTAATTTTCACATTTCTTAATGAGAAGGGTAAATTGAAGGATCACCATAATGCTCGTAAGGATTTCATGTCAATGATTATAAAGATTTGTTTTTGAAAAAATGAGACTTGAAAGAATCATCTGGCTATTTATACAATGAAACATATTGTGAAAATCATATTACATTAATCATTAACGAATGTGAAGGGGACAGATGGATATTCAACTAATAGGTCAAGGTGTGTTGACTTGAATCACTGAAAGTTAGATGGATTGAAAATTCATGACTCACATATTCTGATGGAGTAGTTGTTATATTTGTAATTTTGTACATGTTAACAAAAATCATTACTACGGTTCTAGTAGAGTTTCATACAATTGTTGAGATAATTTTGGGGAAAAAAAATACAACTGATCTTGATAAATATAAATAAATAAATGTTTTGACACTTTTTCATTTGCATATGCTTTTCCCCCCTCACTCTTCAATGTGATGTTTCATTTGAATTTTCATTTGGTTGAAGAAGATAAAATAGGTATATAAGTACACTATTTATGGATGAATCTAATTGATAGGTACATCATTATTATTTTTATTTTCATTTGTGTAATCAATTTTATCAAATCATTGATTAATTTTTTTAATATGTTTCTTTATTTTTTCATCATGCACATCAGTCATTTTGAATCATATGTGAGGAATAAAGTTTTACAAGTATGATATTTTGATGATGGTTACATATGTAAAGTGTTCTTGCCCTTTGGTTCTACGTATTTAGATTTTATTTGAACTACATTAAATTGTTTTGGAGGTGTTGATTACATCTACCCAAATTATGATTTTGAAAACCCCTCATATATATTTGGAACTATTATATGCCAAATTAGAAATGGGTAAAATTGAAGACTAACTAAATTGTATTTTTTTAAATCACATAGATTTGCGCTACTCAATAGTCTTATTAAATATCAATTTTTTAAAGAAATTTTATTACAAACAAAGTGGTGACAATGGATTCGATCCCGAAATGATATAGTATTCACAAAAAACGGCTAATAAGGATGTTATCTACTATTTCACCCACCCTGTACGTTTATACTCCTTTTCATATAATTTATGTGTAGTTATTTGTTGTATTTTAAAAGTAGAAGTATATATAATTTTGTCCCGATAATGAATATTGATAATCCAAAAAAAATTAAACGATTTAATGTTTTTTGATCAAGTTCTTCTTGGGAAGTATAAGCGATTTGATACTTACAATATTCATGGCATTAGAATTCATATAATTTATCATCAAGAAGACTTAAAAACTCAAAATGGTACTATAGTTACATTTGATGATGTGGGATATTATGGAATGATCTATTATATAATTAATTTAAACTATCATTGTTAGTTTTCAGTTTTCTTATTCAAATTCAAGTCAGTCAAAATTAATAGGGGTATAATTAATGAATTGTTAAATTATCATTTTTTCAATTTCACTCACTTGATCTATACAAATGAGAATATATATCATGATCCACTTATCCTATATTCACATGAAAATATAGTATATTTTATATATGATGAAATACACAATGTGCGGAGTGTTTTTGTACACATAATATAGAGAAACCTATATGATGTGGGTGATGATGATCAGTTGGTAATTCATGATATTGAACCTCTTCAACCAAAAAAAAATTAAAAAATATTCTACTATCTATATCACAACAAATGAACTTAGAAGAGATTGTGAAAATTATTCACTCGTCACAATATAGGTTGATAATAATGAACTAAAAGAAAATTGAGGAAATTGAATGTATATATTTGTAATAAAAATATAATACCACTTCACATTGATAATTTTTCCATCAATATATAAATTTTTCTATTTTTTCATTTCTATAGTATAATTTTTTTCCATGTTTTATACATTTAATATATCTGATCGATTTGAATTATAGAAATGTTGACGGAAAAACATTTTTGGATCCTGACTCAACACCATCTTAGAGCATGGAACCACTACCATCAACATCAGTAGATCATAGTGATTTTTGTATACTCAAAAATAAAATCAAGCCCACTATATACATATATTTTGTTGGTATCCCATCATCAAATTCAATACAGGGGATGGAGTAGTTGGCCACCACTCCATCTAGGGGATATTGGATAGTTAGCATTACTGGTATTTGTGTCATTGTAAAAAAATCTATATATTTTATTAATTTTAATGTATTTTTAATTCTTGTAAATATAATAATAGAAGAGATATATAAATGAAAATGGAATATGTATGAGGCTTGATGGAATTGAAGATTATCCTTCCATTTTATAAGTTCATTGATCCTAATGGGGACACTGCTAGAATCTATGGGAACATTCCTTGCCAGCTTGATTGTCAAATGATGATATTTCCCATTAATTATAATGATTGGAGGCATATGGATACATATTGGAATGATGAAGTTTTTATACTCATGTAAAGGTAATATTGACTTATTATTCCATGATAACTAATTTAAAACACAACAATAATATATTTTAATTTTCTTAGAATGTGATATATTTTATATTTGTATATTTTATTCATTTTGATGCCCCTATATCTATTTCATGCCCATGGATTCAAAAATATTTTGTTAATAAATTAATAAATATTAAATGGATATTGGGGAATGATTTTACTGTTACATATATGATATAAAGATAGATTTTTTAGAAAATTTTCGAGTTGGTGTCCTAAGTCCAACTATTTTTACATTGATTATATGAATGTTGAATGTATTTAAATATTAAAAAACGTATTAAATTTTTTTCCTTGTTCTAAATTACTATAATTTAATAATGTTCAACAATATTTGTTAAATTAATATGGTCATAGCAGTTCCACGCTATGATGAGAACCTTGAAGTTCTATGAAAATATTCATAAATAAAGTTCTATAGTTGGATGACATAATATGATGGGACACATAGTATACATGCTGCTAGGTGTGAGTACTCGTTAGAATATGATACTTATTCCCCTAAAGATTAGACTTGGTAATATCTAAGATGAGAGATTATGAGAACAATCCTACTAATAGGAATTTTTCATGTTTGGGTGTCATTAGATATTACAATCTATGAGCGTGTGTAATGGCCCTATTACTTTAATATTACTATTAATACATGTCAGGACTCGTGAACTTAGATTTGATGACAAAAAATATTATTCATTATACTGACAGGAAGTAGGGTATATTGGGTACATCACAAATGAAACACTATTAATTGATAATTTGATGAAGTATTTGACCCTTCCATTTATGGATGTTGATATATCGACACATTGATGGATATAGAACCATCACCCTAAATTCCATGACCAACGTGTAATAATGAGTTTCTTTTAGGTAGTCAAAGAAAGGAATATCAAGAATATATGTTGATGACACTATCATTAATCTTGCTTAATGTGATATTGTGACAAATGGATAATATTACACAGTGAGTGTTTGTATGTTGATGTAGAAATAGCGAATTTATGTTCTTTCACTTGGGTTCTTTGGCCCATTTCCAGAGATTAATCATGGACTTTAGCCAAGCCCTCCTATGGGATTCCAGTTCCTCATTTTAACACCCCGAACCCAATTACCCAGATTTGGTGCATTATTACATAACATTGGCATGATACAATGAATCATGTCCCAAAGGACCGATCAGTTTAGTATTATTGGAAACAAGATACATACATAAGTTAAAAAATACACCTCGAAAATAAATACACCACTAATTTACTCCATTTGAAACATCCAAGCCTCCAAGATTTTTCCTACAAGTCACCCATAAATAACTTATTCATATCCTGAAAAAATGAAACCTAAGAAATGGAAGAGCTCAAATTCTCAGTAAGAGTAAGAAATACAATGGAAGATAACATCAACATTAGGCATGGTGAATAATTGAAAAAACATGCCTTTACAAATTATAAACATGTACATCTTATGGAAGGAATATGAGATGAGTAAATAATTCCATAATAAAACATAGTCATGGGTATTCTACTAGTATAATAACAACATGAACAATCAATATTATATTCAGAATGAGGGACTGTATAATGAATGTTATTCTAAAACATTTTTTCAAGGCCTCGACCAAGACGTCAAAAATGTTTAAGGCCTCGGCCAAAACTATATATCAAATTGCGAAATACCTCTACCAATTCCATGTCTAATTGTCTCATGAGACCTACATATTCACTAAGGGGCTATAGAGGGCTCCACACATCACTTACTAATTCCAATAAATTCCTCATATGAAAAGGTTTAAACATAACATAAAGATTCATACAAAAACTATCATACGAAATGTCAATACTTTAACCATAAACCATGCTTGGTATAAAAATAACACATCCATAGTCAAAAATAACACAAAAAATTAAATACAATATAGAAGATTTGTATCATAATAAATCATCTTCAAACTAGTGTAAAATTTATCAAAGGATGTAGACATAGATGAAATCAAAACTATTTGAGAGAAATATCTCTTTTTATTTTGAAAACATTTAAGAGTCACATAATTATAAAAGAAAAATTTTATTTTGAAAATATTATTGTAAGAATGTAAGGGAAGATTTAATGATGTTATAATGGTGGAAAATAGCCCCACCCATCACATAAGTTAAAAAAGGCATTCTTAACTTAATTTTTTCAAAAAGGTCAAAAAGTTCCTTGTTTGGAAAATGACGGAAAGATTACTTTCCAAACATATAAGGTAAAATAAGGGTATAAATGAAATTAACCCATAGTCTAGAAAATTTTAAAAATAATTGAAATACATTTTTAAGAAAACAAATATGTGGATTATAAGGAGGTCCCAGTAGATACATACGTATTAACAACCTCAAATAATTAAAGAGATTGTAAAATTAACCCTTACCTTGTACTTTTCCTTGGTCGAGGGTACATTAACCTCTGATATAATAGTTAAATCATTTTTATTAAATTTTACAGGAAATACATATATAAAAATGATATCATATATTATCTTTTAATATTTCTTTGTTAATAATATTTTTGTAGTATCGTTGTTTTGGGTGTTAACTAATTTGTTTTCCTTTATATGTTTTGTTACATAAGTAATGTTTTTTATGGATAGGATGTATTTGATTCATATCCAGTATTATATTATGTCTGTAAATATTATTTTTAATAATCAAATGCAAATTATTCTTTAATGGTTATGATGGGGAATTAATCTCATCACGTTTATGGAGACGGTAATCCTTACGTACTCACAAACTCTACTTCAATTTCATTTTTTTAAGGAATGAAGACCAAATGATAAATAGGTATATTATTATTATTGTATAATATAATATTTTATATATGTTATGTATGTTCATTAACATCATCCATTCTATGTTCTATGTATGGTATGAACTAGTCATATTACTTTGAGGAGGTGGTAGTCCACACTTCCTCAAATGAAATTATTATATATATACAACATGAAAATAAAAAAGGTATTATATAAAAGAGAATTTATGAAGAGTATAGATAAAATATATATCACAAATATAATATATAATTATATTTCCATCATAATGGCCACCATGGGAGGTGGAAGTAGAAGATTGAACAATTATCGTTTCATGAGACAGTTGTTCACCGTCCACAGAAACATTATGTTCTATACCCATTATATGGAGGTGTGTGTAAGTGTATTTAAAATAATTATCATAACAACAACTTAGTATATTGAGGATACTGTTATTTTTATCAAATATAGTAATAAATATAGTTTAGGGGGTTGGTGAAGTAAAATAAAAGATAATAACTTAAGAGGAGAACTTACCTTTAAATCGGGTAACTCCCTTTGGTTTGAACCAAAAGGTTTCCTTGAAGTGACTTCTTCCTAAGGTAAGGCTTCTAGGAGGAAGATATGGATTTAGGGAGATTAATTGTGAAGAGGATGTTTGAACCAAGTTGATTGAGTGGTTTTAAAAATTGGTTATAGGTGAGGGCTTTTTATAAAGGGGAGGATGGGCTCTTAAGGAATGTTTGAAAATATTATTTTATTATATAATTATTTTCAGTTTAAAATGGTCAAAAAGTAAATCACGTAGAATATAATATGACTCATGTTCAAAATAAAATCATCCAATAATAATTAGACAAGTTTTATATAATTTTTTAATTTTTTTAATCTCATATATTTAAATCATTCATTAATTTGGTAAACACTGCATCATTATTGTGTCATAAATACTTTTATTTATATGATGTCTAAAAATTATAAAAAAATATGATGATGTATGAAATATGTTTATATTTTAAATTAATATTTATAGTTTAAGATATAACTTATATAACCTGATGTATAAATTGTTTTATTAAAAGATATATGTTTATGCCATTTCTGTCTTTACTTTAAACTGATTAACATAAACTGTCATTATCACTCCCATGGGGCATTATGGGGTCCCAAAATCGACCCATGTATGTACACGGTCAAAAAGGTATCAGTATATAGGGTTATTAAATGTGTTATTTTAATTTAATATAATTAAAATATTATTATTTTTACTTATTTACCAGATTTACCCTTTAACCATGGTAAATAAAATATTTACCAAAGTAATTATTCATAATGTCTAAAAATAAAAGTTAACTATTTACACAATTTGGACCTCTTAATTCCAAATATTGTATCCATTTTTACATATTCAAAACTTAGAAGTTGAAAAAATTAATTTAAAATTAATTCCCATTGTCAAAACCAAACAGTCGGTTTTTAAGCAGTAAAAACTATTAAAAGATTGACCTGTGTTTAAGTAAATTTAAAAGTGAAATTACATCCAATGATCTAAATTATATTAAATGATAAAAATATAATATAATGATACATTAAAACATCTCAAATTTATAATTTAACACCATAAATTATTTTTATTTAAAAGGTTGTTTTTAATTAAAATTTATGATTTTTCACTATTCCTGAAAATATTAAATGTTATTAGAAAAGTGCCAAAAATTTACTCTATTCTAATTTAAATATCCTGAATCCAAAAATGAATTCAAATTTGAATAATAAAATTTCAATAATTTGGTATTACTATTCATAACGGCTAGTTTGATTGGTCGCGGTGTGTTAGAACTTGAAGTTGCGTAAACAGAAGCTATTGTATTGTTTAAAGAGAAGTGTAATGTGGAAGGATTGGGTGTTACATTCTTTCACTACTTCAAATAACTTTGTCCTATAATTTTCTAAAATACTAATACATTAAAATATATTGGTGGTTCTTCATCATAAGTTCCTATGGTTCCCACGTTTCCTCTTCCATCTTATGATTTCTCCATATAACTTTCCCCATACAAGTCATCAAGTTTCTCAACACTTGTTCTTCGATATCAAGAATTTTGATAGGATCTTCGCAATAAGATAGATCGGTTTCCAGTTCTATTTCATCATAGGTGATAACATGGGTTGAGTCAGGCTTGTATTTTCTCAACAGTGATATGTGGAACACATCATGATCTTGGGAGAGACTCAGAGGCATTGATAAATGATAAGCTACAACACCAATTCGATCTAGAATTTCTAAAGGTCTGATGTCCCTGGGACTTAATTTCCCATCATTACTGAATCATATAACACCCTTAAATTATGATACTTTCTAGAAAACATGATCTCCAAATTGAAATTCCAAATCATTTTTTCGGTTATCAACATAGATCTTTTTCCTACTTGGAGTAACTTTGACGTGAGTTTGGATAATCTTAACATTGTCCATTGTTTCCTAAAAATTTTATGGACCTATGAGTTTTATTTCACCAAAATCATCCCAACAAGTTGTTGTGAGACATTGTTTTCTATATAAGGCATCATATGGTGCCATCTGAATACTTTAATGGAAGCTACTATAATTGGAAAATTCTACTAGAGGTAAATATTAATCCAACATACCTTGAAAGTCATTTGGGAAATATCTCAACATGTCTTCTAAGGTTTGAATAGTACGTTCTAATTGTCCATCAGTTTGAGGGTGGTAAGCATTGCTCAAAAAAAGTTCAGTGTCTTGGTCTCTATGAATTATTTTCTAGATCCTTGATGTAAAATGAGGATCATGGTCAGAAACAATTGATATGGGGACACCATGAAGTCTTACAAATACATTAATATATAGTCTTGTTAAATGTTTAAGTGGTAAATCTTCTCTAATAGAAATAAAATATGCATACTTGGTAAGACGATCAACAATGACCCACATTGTGTGATTCCCTCAAGGAGTCTTTGGCAGCCCCATGAAAAAGTCTATTGTAATATCAACCCATTTCCACTGAGTTATGGGAACAGGATGCATGACCCCTCTAGGATGTTTCCTTCTAGATTTCACTTTTTGGCAAACCCTACATCTTGACACATATTCAGAAATATCCCTCTTCATGTTGTCCCAAAAAAAATTTCTTTTAAATCTCAAAACATTTTAGTGCTACCAGGGTGTATAGAGAAATTTGAGCTATGAGAATCATCCAAAAATTCTCTTTTTAGATCAGGAATGTCAGGAACACAACGTCTCTTCAGAAATTTCAAAATTTGATCTTCATATACGAATTTGATCAATCTCCCATCTTTCACAAGTTTAATTTTGTTTTCAAACTCTTCATCATCAGCCTAAGAACTTTTTATCCTTTCTAGTAAGGATGGTTTAGAAACCTTCTGAAAAATTATCGATGTTTCACCTTCCATGATTATTCCCATATCCATTTTTACTTGATCCATGAACAAAGGATCCTTCTCAACTCTCATTTGTTCAAAACAGCATGATCCTTTCTACTTAAAGCATCTTCCACCTTAATTTCCTTCCCCAAGTGGTAGTGTACAGTGAAATCATAATCCTTGAGTAGTTCAAGCCATATCCTTTTCCTCATGTTGAGTTATTTCTGTGAGAAAATTTACTTCAAAATCTTTTGATCGGTATATATCTCATATTTTTCACCATAGAGATAATATATCTATATCTTCAAAGAAAATATTACAGATACTACCTCAAGATCATGAGTAGCATAGTTTTGTTCATGAATGTTTAGTCGTCGTGTTGCATAAGAAATAACTCTATCATTCTGCATAAGGACACAACCAAGTCCTTTCTTGGAAGAATCACTATAAACAGAAAACTCATCATTCTCCAATGGTAGAGTCAATATATGAAAATTACCAAATATTATCTTAAGTTAATCAAAATATTATTCACACTCTTTTTTGCAAACAAATTTAACCCCTTTACATGTGAGCTTGGTTAATGAGTTTTCCATTCCGTAAAAATTATGGACAAAACACCAATAATAACCCACTGAACCAATAAATCTGCATACCTTAGTTAAATTCACTGGTTTCATGAATTCATGTATTCATATTTTCTTTAATGGATTAATAGAGATTACATCCTTAGAAACAATATGTCCAATAAAAGAAATTTCATGAATCCCTAATTCACACTTGCTAAACTTCTCTTCTAATTTGTTTCTTTTAATAGTTTTCATAACAGTGCACAAATGATTTTCATGAACATTGTAGATTTTGGAGTATACCAAGATATCATCAATAAATAACACTATAAATTAATCAAGATATTCCTTGAAAACTCTATCCATAAGATCTATAAAGATAGAGAGTGAATTAGTCTTCCCAAAAGGCATTACTGTAAACTCGTAATGGCCATACCTGGTTTGAAATGCAGTCTTTAGAATGTCTTCCTTCTTCATGCACAACTGATGGTATCTAGATCAAAGTTTAATCTTTGAAAAATATTTAGATTCATGAATTTTATCAAATAAAGCATCTATGTGAGGTAGGGTATACTTGTTGATTATTGTTATAGCATTGATCTCCCTATAGTCAATTCAAAACCACATAGATCCATCTTTCTTCTTTAAAAAAAGGACAGGGTCTCCCCATGGAGGAACACTGGGGAGAATAAATCCCATATTACTCAATTATTCTAAATTTTTCTTTACTTCCACTAATTCCAAAGTGACTAGTATGTAAGGGGTTTTGATATGGGCCTTGAACTAGGAATTAAGTTAATGTACAACTCAATTTCTTATTCTAGAGGATGTCCAGGTAAATCCTCAGGAAACACATCAACAAATTCTTGAACAATAGGTACATCTTATATTTGAACATTCCTTTACACACCAAAATTTATTTCATTCTCTTCCTCCCCAAAAATTGAATTCATTATAGCTACTAGGGGTTGATCAAGATAAGAATCTTATTCTAACATTTCTACTCTAAAGATAAGGTACTCCTTATCATCATAGAAAATTGTAACCCAATTCTTCTTAAAATAAATCTTTGCCTCATGGTCCGAAATCCAATCCATACCAAAGATTATGTAAAATTCAATAAAGTGTATAATGATGAGATCAGTGGATACAGAGCATTTATATGCCCTAATGGGAACTGATTCAAAAAAAACATTGTTGCAATGATAATTCCCTTAGGAGTTTTGACCTACAACTCCCTTGTTAAGTCAAATTGAAAATATATAATTTTCTTGGAAAATTGGGCATATATGAAACAATTAGATGATATAGAATCAAATAAATAATTGGCTAAATTTTAGGAAACCATTAAATTACCTACCACCATGTCATTTGGAGCTTTAACCTAAACAGTAGTGATCGCATAATATTGGCCTTGCTCCCTTGGACATTTCTGAGGTAAGATTCCTTGGATCTTAGGACATTCATGTGCATAATGTCCCATATCCCCATAATTGTAGCATTGATCATTAGTAGCTTATTTATTCTCCTTATAATCACCAGCTAGATGGAATTTATGTCCACATTTGTATCATACTTATTTTACTTTTAGACATGCACCATGGTGCTTATTTCCACAATTATCACTGGGTGGAAATTCAACTCTTCCCTTATTCCCTATTTCCATATTTCCTTTCCCAATGTGTTTAGTAAATCTCCTCTTCTCTTGATTTTCTTTAAATTAGTTTGACTTAGAGAATTATTTTTGTGTATTGATAGAACATGAGACAATATCTTCGTACAATGAGAAGGATTGTATGACTAATGTTCGAAGGAGAAATGGTTCTAAATAATCAACGAATCATTCAATCTTAATCCTTGGGTTGTGTATATTATCTATTTCATGCCTTTCAATTCATGTAATTTTAGCCTCTTACTTTCTGACATTATCATCCTCCTTTTTCCTTAAACTCAGAAATTTCCATTCAATATCCGCTAAATGGCCATGAGGAATGTATTTTTCTTTGAAAAGCTCTTTAAAATCTCCCCATTCTATACTTTATACATCTTCATCCTCCTTTGTTTTTTTAATCAATGGACACCATTGATCTGCATCTCGAGTGAGGCAATAAATTTCCATGACAATTTTTTCCCTTTAGGTACTCCCCAAAGCATGAAATATTTTCTCCAAGGAGCTTATCCATTGCTCGACTACAAATGGATTTGTTGTCCCATTGAATGCTGGAGGTAGTTTCCTCATGAAGTTGTCTAACATTGATTCTCCACATTGTGGATGAGGGTTCTCCATATGGGAAATGTTATTATTCATAACCTGATTGAGTTGTCATAGTATGGTGATAAGATGATCAGTACCAGTAGTATCACCGGCTCCACTATAATAATCTTGGGTAGGGGGAAATCTCTACACGGATTATGTGCATTGATACGGTTCTCATTCCTTCCACTAGAAACCATTTCTAAATAATGGAATACACTTCATTTGTTTATGAATTTAAATACATAATTCCAACCATGTAAAACACTTAACATAAATTGAACCGTTTATGGATATAATCCATCATCATATAAATGTTTTTTTGAGGAGATATATACTCATAAATCCTTCATAACGGTTTGTATAGAAAATTTTAATTATCCTATGCATATTTCAGGGTAGTTTCATAACCAAGAGAGCAGCATGGCTCGTCGTCGTGTTCTATGATACCCCAGGTCAAGCCCAAAAGTCCTTATCGGATTTTTCACTCCTAGGTACATCAGTGTCAGAGCTGACTATACCTGCTCATATCCAGAAATGGATGTATTTCTTAGAAAACCCAAAAAGACTCTACATTTCCAAAATTCTAGGAAGTTATTCTATAATAATACTCAAAGTCTATCTTTGGGTTGTGTTTTCAAATCAGAGGTTCCTAAATCTAGTTTTCAATGTTTGTAATAAATTTTATCTAATACCATCTGTAATGCCATGACCCCAATTACACAGAGTATATGAATTATTACATTACATTGGAAAGATAAATGGAATAATATCCTTAAAGACTGATCATTTTAGTATTATTGTAAACAAGATACATACATAAGTTCAACATTACATATAGAAAAGAAATACAACACTTATTTATTCCATTAGAAACATCCAAGCCTCCTAGATTATCCCTGCATGTCACTCCTAACTAACTTCTTCATATCCTGGGAAAACGATAAATAAGAAATGGGTGAGATCAAAAACTTAGTAAGAGTAATCAATATAGTGGAAGATAATATAAACATTAGGAATCGTGAATAATTGAAAACACCTGCCTTTACCAATAATAAACATGTAATCTTTATGGCAGGAATATGAACATAGTAAATAATTTCATAATAAATAATAGTCATGGGTATTTTACTAGTCGAACAATAAAATGAACCATCAGTATTATTCTCTTAATGAGGGAAGGTATAATTCAGGACATTCTGAATCATTTTGTGAAGGCCTCGGCCAAGATGTCTAAAAATGATTATGGGTTTGGCCAAAACCATATATCTAACTGGGAAAGGCCTCGGCCAATTCCATGTCTAATTGTCCCATTAGACCTACCGATGCACCGAGGAGCTATGGTGGGCTCCACCCATCACTTACTAGGTACAATACATTCCACATATGAAAAGATAGAAACATAACATATCCTTCATATTAAAACTAGAAAACGAAATGTCAATACATTAACCATAAACCATGAATGGTATAAAAATAACATGTCCATATTCAAACATATCACAAAACCTTAAATACATTATGGAAGATTTGTATAATTATAAATAAACTTCAAACATGTGTAAAATTTATCAAATGATATTGACATAGATGAAATAAAAACTATTTGACAGAAATATCTCGTTCCATTTTCAAATCATTTAAGAGTGACATAATTATAAAAGAAAACATTACTTAAAAAATATTATCATATTATTGTAGGGGAAGATTTCATGATGTTATAATGGCGGAAAATATCTTCACCCACCATATAAGTTAAAAAAGACATTCTTACCTTAATTTTGACGAAAAGGTCATAAAGTACCTTATTTGGAAAAAGACATAAAGATTATTTTCAAAACATATAAGGTAAAATAATGGTATAAATAACTTTAACCCATAGTCTCTTAAATATTAAAAATGTTTTGAAATAATTTTTTATTAAGACACGTATGTGTATGATAAAGAGGTCTCAGTAGATACTTACGTATTTACAACCTCGGATAAGTAAAGAGATTGTAAAATTAACCCTTACCTTGTACTTTTCCTTGGTTGAGGGTAAGTTAACATCTTTTATAATATTTAAATCATTATTATTAAATTATACAATTACTATATAAATAAATATGATATCATATGTGATATTCTAATATTTATATGTTAATAATATTTTAGTAGTATCATTGTTTCAGGTGTTAACTGATTTGTTTTCCTTTATATGTTTTTTACGCAAGTCATGTTTTTTTGGATAAGATTTATTTGATTCATATAGATAATGATATTATGTTATTAAATATTATTTTTAATAATCATATGAAAATTATTCTTGACCGGTTATGTTGAGGAACGAAAATCATCATGTTCGTGGGGATGGTAATCCGTACGTACGCACAAACCCTACTTCCATTTCATTTTTTTATTTTAAAAAGAAATAAAACCAAATGATAAAAAGTTATATAATTATTATATTATTATATAATATTTCATATATGTTACATAACATCGTTAACACCATCCTTTATAGGTTCCATGTATGGTACGAATGAGTCATAGCACATTAAGGGGGCGGTAGTCTGCACTACCTCAAATAAAATTATTGTATATATACAAAATCAAAATAATAAAGGAATGAAAAAAAAGAGAAGTAATGATGATTATAGATAAAATAAATATAATAAATATCATATATAATTATATTTCCTTAATAATGTCCTATATAAGAGGTGGTGGTAGAAGATTAAACAGTCATCGTTTCGTGAGGCAGTAGTTCGCCGTCCACCGAAACATTATGTTCAATACCCATTAGATGAAGGTGTGTGTAATTGTAGTTCAAATAATTATCATAACAAAAACCCAGTATTTTAAGCATACTTTTGTTGTTATAAAATAATGATATAAAGATAGGTTTGGGGTTGGAGAAGTAAAATAAAAGAAACAAACATAAGAGGAGATGTTACCTTTAAATCGGATAACTCCATTTGGTATGAACCACAAGGCTTTATTGAAGTTCCTAATGACTAATATAAGGATTCTAGGAAGAATAGAGGGATTTAGGAAGATTAATTGGGAATATTTTGGATGATACAAGGGCCTTGAGAGGTGTGAAAAATGGGTTAGAGGTGAAAACATTTTATAAGGGGGAGGAGGGGCTCTTTATGAATTTTTAAAAATATTATTTCATTATATATTTATTTAGGGTTTATAATGGTCTAAAACTAAATAAAATAGATGATAAGATCTCTAATGTTTGAAATAAATTCATCCAATAATAATTTTACTTGTTTTAGATATTGTTTTAGTTTTTTTAATCTCTTTTATTTAAATCATTCATTAATGAGGTAAACACTAGATCATTATTGTGTCATAAATAAATTAATTTATTTGATGTATAAAAATTATAAAAAAATTACCAGGATGTAAGAAATAATTTTATCATTTAAATGAATATTTATTGTCAAATAGATAACTTATATAACCCCATGTAAAAAATGTTTTACTAAAATATATCTGTTTATGTCATTCTTCTATTTACTTTAAATTAATTAATATAAATTTTCATTATCACTCTCATGTGGCACCATGGGGCACAAAAATCTACCCAAGTATGTCCATGGTAAGGCATGTATCCTTAAATAGGGTTAGAACATGTGTTAGGGTAATTAAATATTATTATAATATTATTTTTTACCCTTTTTTACCAGATTTACACTTTAACCATGGTAAATAAAATATTTGCTGAAGTAATTATTCATAATTTCTAAAAAAAGTTACCTATTTACATAATTTGTACATTATCATTCCAAATATTCAATCTGTTTTTAAAAAATAATTTCACAATTTTTTTTTGAAATTAATTTAAAATTAATTCCCGTTGTCAAAACAAAAAGGGGGTTTTTAAGTTGTAAAAACTATCAAAATATTGACATGTGTTTATGTACAATTTAAATGTGAAATTACATCCAATTATCTTAATTATATTAAAGGATAAAAATATAATCTAATGATACTTTATAACACCTAAAATGTATTATTTATCACTATAAATTATTTGGGTTAAAAAGTTTTTTTTAATTAAAATTTAGTAGTTTCACTATTCATCAAAATATGAAAGTTATCAGAAAAGTGCCAAATATTTACCCTAAAATAATTTAGATATTTCAAATCCAAAAATGATGTCTAATTTGAATAATAAAATTTATAAAAAATTTAAAAGTGGGTATTGCTATTCATAACGGCTAGTTTGATTGGTCGTGGGGTGTTAGAACTCGAAGTTGCATACAACGCTAGCTATTTTATTATTCAAAGAGAAGTGTACTGTGGAATCTTGGGGTGTTATAATCATTACATAGATTCCTTATCAGAACCCGTTTCCTAGTCCGGGTCTCCCTCGTCGTCTTAAGACGTTGTTCGTGAAACTCATCCTAGTGCCAGGTCTTCATGGATGCCAATTAATTACACTGCTTTTGTCAACACATTCCAAGGGATCAAGCCAGGGCATGAACCTTCAGTCGGGGGAGTAGGGACATTGGACATCACTGGCATGTCTAGATGCTGGAACACTAATGTGTCTAGGTTTCTTCCCCTTATGAGAGTTATTCTTAGGGGTAAGTAAGCCTTAGAAATCCCACATCGAATGCAAGAAATTTTATTCCATAGGCATGTCTCTCAGGTTTTACTCAACTTCCCATGATTAACACAGGGTATTACTTGAGTTTAACGTCTAGTAGAGAAGGATCAAAATGATCAGAACTCTGATAGGAGCAGATTAGATCGGTGAAACCCCAGGAGGGATCTCTGATATAGTGGATAACATGTGGATAGTTACCCGATTACTATAAAGAGCAGTGAGAAACTGGGTGACATGATCTCACCAGGATGAGGAATCTCAAATAATAATAAATATGGATATAGATTATTGAGTGTGGATGAAGAGTAAGAAGGAGCTGATGCGAGGAATGATGGAGGCGTCATACGTATCCCCTTGATTGGGAATCAAAGACCACGTAGTTCATGGGGTGATGGAGCGCCTGAGGAGGTGGCCCATATGTATGGGACACAGAGGAAGTAGAACCTCTAGGTTGGGGCATGACCTTCCCGAAACACAAAGGCTCGAGGGAGATAGGTCACTAGGGGACATGAGTGATGGGCTTGAATATTATAGAGGCTTCCTACGTATCCCCATGGCAGAGAATCAATGTTCATGTAGTTCCAAATGGGGCATGGAATCAAGGTGTGCGCATAGGAAAATAACCCAAAGTCAAGCTAGGGATTACGTGTGGTTAGACGACCGAGGTTGGTATGATACTTTAGGGGCGGACCAGAGATGTGGGTCCCAAGAGCGGGGACATCAAAGTTTACCAATGATTGATGTGGAAGCTCCAGGGCGCTTCTTACGTACCATGTCTAGGAGACAATGATTAGACCTACACAGTTCATCTTACAACCAATTACAATCGTGTGTGGAAGGCAATGTCTAACCATTGACTGAGGAACACAATGGGTTAACGTTGAATAGGGTACACAATTATTACCATTGATTGGGGAACACAAAGGCTTACCTTCAGTTGTGGAACACAACATCTTACCATAGAATGGGGAAAACAATGAATTAGAGTTTACTGGTGAACACAATGGATTAAACATGATTGGGAAACCCAATGGATTACCATCGAATAGGGGACACAACAACTTACCATCGATTGGGGAACACATGGGCTTACCATTGATTGGGGAACACAATGGATTTATGTCAATTGGGGAACACAACGTCTTACCGTTGATTTGGGTTAGATCTCAGGGTGGTATCTTTTGTATCTTGCATTAGAGACAAGGATCATAACCCACGTAGTTCGAAGGGGTACTGTTTAATGTCTTTCGAGAAAAAAAGAGGTGTATAGTTTAACATCATACGGGATGAAGGTGAACCAACGTGAATGGGTCAGGATAAGTATTTGTTGGCCTTGAACCTCGAGTAGGATTCCTACATACCTTTCATTGGAAAGGATCAATGTCTATGTAGTTCGGAATGGTTTATACAGTTTAGGAACATGAAGGGTGGAGGTGAACTGACGTGAAGGGGTCAGGACAAGTAGGTGTTGGGCATAAATCTCAGGGAGGCTTCCTACATACCTTGTCTAGTAGAAAAGAATAAAATTCCACATAGTTCGGGATGGTTCTTGTGGATTACACTCTATGGTGGCCTAGGAAGGATGCCACCGTCAATGATTACTCTAATACCACAAGATTCATGCCAGATGTTAGGAACAAGAGGTGTCAAAGACATGACAATCACATTGCGAAAAGTGCATCTGCGAGAAGTGGAATGGTGATTGCACATGGTTAGCACCCCAAAGAAAAAAAGGCTTAGTCATGTTTGGAAGCCCATGGATATCGATATTGGGACATACTCTAGGGTGGATGCCCAATGGGGACATAGTTCATAGGTATAGGGATGGGGTAATGAAGGTCCCTATCCCCATCTCTCCCCTAGTCTTTGTAACCGAATAAGAAAGAAGGATAATGGGTGATACCTCTTGCAAGAATGTTTAGGGGATACCACCAAGATGGTTCCCTTCCCTGCAGATAGTTATAGCTCCAATAAAGTGGATCTCATTCCATGTGAGGAATATCTCACTCCCATAGAGAGGAGCGGGTGTAGAGAATGTCCGAGATGGGGCACCAAGTGTGTGTTGCATGGGGATAGGCCATATTTTAATCTCATGAGCTGATGATGATGGTACTTGGTAGTTTAATGTCATACAACTCAGATGAGGCTGGTTCACTTTGCACCCATAGGACTTACATAACTGGCATGCTTTAACCCTTGATGAAGGGAAGTAACCGATATTTCCATGGTGAGGGGGTGTTGGGGAGTGATCCACTGATGGGACCACATTAGTGTGACTATGAGAATAAGAAATATCCATTAGCATGCCTTTGAGAAGAATCATAAGGCAAAGAAACACAACATGAAGCACCTCCCAAGGGACCTTGAAATCACATTGTAATAACTAGGAGGGTCGTACGAGAGAATGTTGTGTATGATAGAGGTGTTGTGTATAAGAGGTCTTCTAAAAAGGTTTCTTAGGGTATGGAAGACACGTGGAGCGCACAAATAGTGCGGTTAGCAAGAAAAATAAGTGGTTTTCATGCAATAAGCATGCAAACTGTGACCCATGCATGAAAATAAGTTGGGTTTCATAGATATAGGGGGAATGCATGTAATTGGAGGTGGATTACGTGTAGTAGAGGAGATTTGTGCACAAGACATCAAGGTTTACACACCTATAAAGGGATGTGCACGCAACTGGCCAATCAATGAATGAACTAGGTGATAGTAAAACCCTAGATGTTTCATGCGAAGGCAAACCCCTGGGAGACCTGTCACGGAAAATCCTAACCCTGAAATCAATCTTTTTATGTGGGAGAGGTGTATTTCACGTAGGGGAAATGGTTCGAATTCCTCAACCTGAATGTGAGTGTTGTGACCTTATATTTATTTGTGATTGGGGACGTGGGCCCATGGGGAATGAGACCTGCACAGAAAACATGACCAGCCAATCAGCCGCATGAGACTTTCCGCATAGTGTGCCAAAAATTTTATGTAGTGTAAAATTGAATTTTGTGTGGGTGGCTTTACGAATAGTTGCCCAATTTTCCTCCCAAAATTTCGTCCTGTCCTGGACTAGTGTGCTCCGATGAAATTTGCCTTCAGTTTTCTCAGAATGTCGGCCTAAGGCCTTCACTAGATTTTCAGCATCTACTATGGTCTTGATTAAATTTTATTTTAATTTAATTATTGGGATAAATATTATTCTCCAAACCGATGAATAATTTTATTCTGGGTAAAGTCATCACATAAATTAAATAAATATTTATTCACCAGATCATGAAAAAAATATATTTATTTTTATTTTTTAACATTAAGTAAATATTTATTTAATAGTTTTTAAATAAAAAAACTTATTTAAGGGAATATAATAATTTATTTGGGTGTCCAATAAATGTAAGTGAAGTTCAAACAGACATAGATAATGTCTATTGATAAATTAATAATTTAGAAGTTGATAAATAATGTTTATCCTGTAGGGCCAACAAATAATAATAAAACTTTTATCATTATGTGCAATGAGATTTAATTTATGATTCTATTTTTCAGAAGTTTGTGCACCACAAATAAATGTTCTGTTAATTTTTTTTATCTGTGAGGGGTTTCTATAATAGTTATAATTTCATTTAATTGTTGTTTGATAATTGAATTATTTATGTAAATCCTCATGTCAATTAATAGGATTGTATGTCTACTGTTCCCAACCATGGTCAATTGAGAATTGTTGAGCCAAACATTTTCTCTCTCGAATCCTCTCATCTCTCCCTCTCAAGAATGAAAGATGTTCTTCATGACCAAAGCACGAGTGAACAAGAAATACCAACACAAGACATTTTCTTCACTAAACTTGAATCTAGATAACGAGTGGCGTTGTGTGGAGACCATTGGACCATGTGTGGATCACCCATAGAGGGATTATTCTTTGGATCATCTCTAGTGAAAAGAATAAATCTTGAAAGGTTATTTCTAGATGATCAACAATCATCAATGATGAGAGTACCTAATACCCAGGTATTTAATTTCATTAGAAATTAATAAATTAATTATAAACATGATCTCAAATATCATATTTCTAAAATCCTACACTTTTCTTATCTTTGTACAAATCATATATTTCAATCCCTGGATACTGGAATTCATCATCGTATTGATCTGATATTGGTCATCGATTACGAAAAAAGAAAATTTGGGCCCTCCCAACTGCCACACTTCCTCTGTATCTGGATCCATCAAGTGTTATTTGAGAAGGCTCATCATTGTTTATAATTATTTGAATAATTCATTTATGATTTAAGCTTTAATAATTTTGTTTGTAAATTCCTATTTAATTTCCCTTTATTATATGAATTTTGATATATGTTCTTCCGCTTTTCAATTCTCACAGATTTAACAAAAATGTATAATTTTGTGCTTAAAATTAAATCAAGGATCATAGAAGGAGGTGCCGATGATTCTATCTAGGTAACATGATTGTACATGCTTTTTATTCAGAGTTACTATCCATGTAATGTTCCATACACTCTTTGAAAACCGGATTACAAACATGGTAGTTGTGATCAGTGCATCGAGAGTAATTCAACAATTACTCAAGACGAGTGCAATAATAACATGTGTTGTATTTAATTCTTACATTGTGTGTTGACCGGGACAGACTAGAGCATGGTCAACTGGATTACATGGCATGGGGCCCACTGGACATAGTGTGTAGTCCCTTCGGGTCAAGAGCCAAACTGTGTATCCCATACACAGCTAAGTTGATCGATAACTGTGTAACCTATAGACAACATGACATGTGGCCCATTGTAATTTTTGTGTACACATTGATTTCCCAAGTATGACTCACATGCCGAGTCCCTAACTACGCACTTAAGATAGGACGGTGAAGGTAGTACACAACATGTACTCAGAACTACATGCCTTTTAATTTAACAAATTACACAGAATTAAAGCATTAATGTTTGTGTAATGTTCATAATTACATATCATGTAGATTCGAATGGGTGGTCACCATGTTACCTCTAAGGTTATGAATGATAATCTCAAGTAAATTCACAAAAGTATTTTGATAAATTGATGGATTAATTAAATATAATAATTAATATATTCGAGATTGAATTATATTAATAAGAACAATTAAATAATTTCATGCTAGTTTTATTAAATATGTAATTAGTATCATGTATGTGGATGATCATGAGCTAGACCATACCTTTGTATGTTATTGATTTCTTATTAATTTATATAAAAATTAAATTTTTGGCATGTGTTCCATATATACTTTTTAACATTTAGGGATTGTGTGCCCATTTTCCCTTTTCTATAAACCTCATTTTTACCCTTCGCCTATTTGTGAGTTTGAATAGAATATGTAATATATGGAGGTCCCAACCGTGTGGAGGTGATCCAAGGAAGAAGATGAGGCAAAACCAATCCAAGGAGATACATTGGTGGTCATGTGGAATGTTGTAGACACGAAACATAAATGGTTCAAGGTGTTTCTCCCCTAGTTTTGTGGTTATTTTATCATCTTCTAGATAAAAAAACATTTGAAGAGCTCATGATCATGCCCTTTACATAAATTTATTTATTTTAGTAGCATTTTTTTATGGATGTATTGTCATGACTACATAATTAATTAATGAACAGGAAATCATGTGGGAACTAAAATAAACCAAGATTATGCTTAAATATTATCAAAACATTGTTTATCACTTATGTAAGTTCCACTTAATATTAAAATGAATGTGATAAAGGTAATAAAGAAATTTATGCACAATAGATAAAATACCTTAATAAAATATTACGCCGGACTAAGCCATCTGTAAAATAATTAAGGGAAAGACTCAATAAATCTATGTGTCTGACCAACCCTTATTGGGATAGATACTTTCATACAGAAATATATTATGAATTTTTTAGGTTGGATTAACCATATTACATCAAAAGGAGTAACCCTTTCTAGACATGGTGTAAATTTGGAGGCATGAGTTGTGTAAATCCATGACATGATTTCAAGATCGGGGATTCCACTTGATGGATCTAGGATCTGTAAGCCCACTGTTGGCATTGAAATTCCAACCTAAATACCTTAAAATAACTTGAACAACTCTTGATGGGGTTATGCAAAGGGGATTATGGATCTTTTCAACTATAATATCATACCAACTAGTCATTCTGAGTTTAATGGCATGGTCCCTTGGGACTCAATAAAATAGTTAGAGACTTAATAAAATTAATTTATTAATTATCATAATTTGTAATCAAGAAATTAAAAATTATATACTCTTTTAATAGTATAATAAAAAAGAGAATATTGTCAACGACACTATCCCTTCTATCAATATTGGATATAGACTACATCTTCACCAGCAGTAACTTCAAGGAATGTTTTTGATTCCTTTGGGTCATTCTACACCATGAAGGGAAATATTACATTTTGGAGTCCTCATTAACTAATATTCATTCCCAAGAGGAAAATGATGAAGATTTCATGGTCTACAAGAATCATATGAATTACACAGTAAACATTCAATGTATGGTGTTATCATCAATGTCAAGTGAACTTATTAAGTCTCATGAAAGCATGGATGCCTATATCATTATTGAGAGCCTTTTTGGTCTTTGCAAGGAGATAGAAAGATATGAACGATTTGAGATCTCCAAGGAACTAATTTACAGTATTCTTGGAGAGGGTTTCCCAGTGAGTGCTCACATAGTGAATCTCATTTCCTATAATGAGCTCCTCGAGGTTCTAAGGTATAATCATCTTGAATAACTAGGTAATGAGCTCATTATCACTTCACTACCTCTGAGTTTCTTTAGTATTGTTGTGAATTTTAAAATAAACAAAATTTAAAAATATCTATCAGAACTTCTTATCCTCCTTCATTAAGTAGACGAATACATAAAGCATGAAATGTCTTCTGCCCTTGTTAAATAAGAGGAATTAGAAGAAAAAAAAGATTTAATCCCAAAGCTTCTTCACACCCTTTCAAGAAATAGAAGATCAAGGGGGGAGGGAACATGTAGTTGTTTGTTTCCCATGTGGCGAGAAGGTCCACTGGAAGAAGAAATGCACCTAGATAAAGAAACAATGGGAATAATTAGGTTCATTTGCTATCTAGTGAAATTCATGTATTTCTACAAATTAGTTATTTGATACAGCTTTTGGTTCTCATATATTTATTCAAATATTGGAATCAGGTTGATTTAAGAAAATTGACTATGGGGAGGTAGACATAAGTGCATCCAACAGAGATAGACTTGTTGCTGTAGCTGTTAGGTACTACCACCTCACTTTGCTGATTGGGATAATCTTGGTACAAAAAGGTTGTTATTATGTTCCCTCTGAAATCCAAAACATTATTTCTGTATCTAGACTATATACAGATGTATTTATTTTCATGTTTAGAAATGAATGATTATTCTTTTATAAAGATATCATTTTCTTGTAAGAAACATTTATATAACGGTCTTTACGTGTTAGATTAAACAAACAAAGTAATTCCAATAAATTATGAAGATACATCACAAGAATCATAACACTCACAACATTGGAATCACTGGCTAGGTCATGTAAAATTGAAATTATTGAAAAAGTTACATCAAGATGGATATTTAGATTCTTTCAATCTAAAACCAGTTGGTGAATTTCACAAATGTTTACAAGAAAAAATAATCATAGCAGCATTTGGTGGGAAAGTTATAAGGGCCAAATATTTTCTTGAATTGGTTTATAACTATGTGTGTAGACCATTTAATGTTGAAAATATGGGAGGGTACTCATAATTTATAACTTTTACTAATGATTTTATTGGATATGGATATATCTACTTAATGAGGGATAAGTTAGATTATTTTGATAAGTTAAAATAATAAAAGAATGAAGTTGAGTACCATCTTGGTAAGATTATTAAGAAACTCCCCTAAGACTGAGATGGAGAATATCATAATCAATACTTCATTTATTACTTACAAGCTTTTGGGTTCCTATCCCAACTCAATCATCCTTACATGCACTAGTGGAATTTTGTAAGAAAAAGGAGAAACCACACCTTGTTAGACAAGGTGGGATCAACGATGAGTCATGCTAGTATTTCTTTATACTTTAAGGTATATTTGTTACAAACAGCATAACACATAATAAAATTAGTACCAACAAAATCAATAAATTTTATTCCATATGAGATTCGCTGTAGAAGAAAATCCATTTTATTAAATTAACATGTTTGGGGAAGTGAAGCATATTTTAATAATGCTTCAAGTAACAAACTCAAACCCCAATGCCCAAAGTGTACCTTTATTAGATACCCCAAAGAAACAAGGGGATATTACCTATACTTCCCCTTAGAGAAAAAGGTTATATAAGAAATACACATAATATTCCATGAGAGGGAGAATATATCCAAAAGAGATAGTGGGAGCGAGATAGAATTCGATGAAATCCAGGGTCGAGGTACATAAGAGTTAGTATAAGAGAAGAATCCACAAAGCCTCATGGAAGAAAGATATGTTCTAGAGACACAGGTATTATATTTGAGTACAAGAGATGTTAGGGAAATAGAATGGTAGGATTTCAAGTTACTGAGGATGGTGACTCATGATTAGTTGATTATAATGATCCTTTTACCCACACCGAAGTAATAAGTGGCACAGACGATGGAAGGAGGAAAGAAGACATGAATTATGAAATGGATTCCATATACTAAAACCATGTAGGGATTTTTGTAGATCCTATAGTATATGTTAATCAAGTTGGTTGAAAATGGGTATTCATGATGAAATTGGACCTGGAAATACATTTCAGTACCTATAAGGTTCGAGTAGGTGAAAAAGGGTTTAAACACTATCAAGTCATTATCTATGACCAACCCTTTTCACAAGTTGAAGTTCTCAGATACATCATAATTATATAATCCATTTCCTCTTATAGTTACTTTGAGACATGTAAAATGGATGTTAAAATAAGAATCCATAATGGAAACCATCATGAAGATGTCTATATGAAAATATCTGAAGGGTTTGAGACACCAAAATATTATAATAAGATATTAAAGATCAATCAAAATCCATTTATAGAATAAATATAGCATTTAGGTCTTGGAGAATTCAAGTTGTGGAATGAAAATAGAATTTGGTTTTATAAAGAACGGATATGATCCGTGTGTCTACAAATAGTATAGTGGGAGTGCAGTCATTTTCCTAATAGTATATGTTGATGACATATTACTTACTGGAAATGAAATAATAGTCTTCATATCTATTAAAGAATGGTTGAATAAATTCTTCTCCATGAATGAATTGGTAGAGGAAACATTGATTCATGGATCAAGATCCATTGTGATGTATCGAAGATTATGATGGGACAATTTCAATATAAATACATTGATAGGATACAAAAGTGATTCGGTATGGAAAAATTGATGAGATGATTATGGCCAAAATCTCTTGGAATTAATCTATCAAAGAAAAAGGGTCATCTTCCACATTTATAATGAAAGATGATAGAAAGGAATCCATACACATTAGTGATTGTGTCAATCATGTGTGTTATTCTATGAACTAAGCCAGATGTCGTCAACAAATTGAGTACGGTAGGATGATATCAAGTTGATCTGGGTGACCTCCATTGGATGGTAGTCAACACTATCCTTATGTATCTGATGGGTACTAAAGATATGTTCCTGTTTCCTAGAGGAAATGAGAAACTTTTCATCAGAGGATATAAATATTCTTGTTTCCAGAACGATTAAGATGACAAGAAGTCGAAAACATGATACATTATCACTTTAAATGGAGTTGTAGGGAGATGGAAGAGCTCAAATCAAGGTGTCTTCATAGATTCTACAATAGAGACTGAATATATCATAGCTTATGAGGAATCTAACGAATAAATTGGGATGTGGATATTCTTCCATGAGTTTGGTGTGCTTCCTGGTAGTAAACATCCTATCACACTATATTTTGATTATACTATAGTGAAGTATCTCTCAAAAGATCCAAGGTCACATCAATAGGTGAAGAACATACATTGGAATTATCTACTCTTGAGGGAATTTTGAAAGTGAGGTGAAGTCGCAGTGATCAATATTTTAATAGAATAAATTGTGGTGGACCCCGTGACAAAAGCCTTGCCTCATCAGAAACATGATCATCATTTGAGATCTAGTAGAATGAATTTCGCAGGAAGTTAGATCTAGTACATGTGGGAGTTTTTTGGATTTGGTTTCCTTGAACTAATTATTATTACATAGATTACATTAATATTTAATGTATTAAAATATTAATCATATTATTACATATTGTCCATTGTTCTGCATGACTATAATGTAATAATTTCTTAGAGTATTTGTTACATTAATACGGACATAGAAGTTCCCCTCTATGATGAGAACCTGCATGTTATATGAAAATATTCTCAAATATATTTTTTTAGCTGTATGCTACTCTATGATGTGACACATAGTATATAGACCATCTGGTGTGAGTACTCTTAATTAGATGAGACTTTTTTCATGAAGTTATCACTTAGTAATCTGCAGTATATGAGTTTATGAAAACAGATCCGCTGGTAGGAAGTTTAATGAGTCAGGGTCATCATATATTACTATCTCAAATCTTGTGTAATGTCCTTAAAATTAATATTATTATTAATACTTGTAGGGTATGTTTGGTGTGTCAGGAATGAAACATTTTTAATGGAAAAGTCGAGGAAACATTTTTCCCTTCCATTTATGGAAGTTGATATATTGGACATTAGATTGAAATAGAACTGTTTCCCTAAATTCAATGGCCATGGTGTAATGATGGGTTTAATTTCAATATTTGATGAATGATGTATCAATAAAATATGTTTATGAAAATATCATGAAACCATATTGATGATATATTTTGACAAAGGGATTATATTACATAGTGATCATTAGTATGTGGATGTCGTCACTGAGACATTACATTCTTTATCTTGGTTTCCTTGACCCATTTCTAGGTAATAATCTTAGAATTTAGGAAAACCCACATAATTCCAATGATAATGAATCCATGAGGGTCACACACTAATTGATTATCGTGGTCATAATTAAATTCTATTTGTATTTAATTAAAGAAATCAATAATATTATCAAGACAAAGGAATGATTTTTTTCAAGTTAAAATGATTAGATAAATTAAATAAATATTTATTCATCAGATCATCAATAAAATATATTTATTTATATTATTGATCATTTAATAAATATTTATTTACTAGTTTTTAAATTAAAATATTTTTTTAAAATAATAAAATAATTTATTCGGGTGTTCAATAAATGGAAGAGGAGTTTGAACAAACCAAGAAAATCTCTAATGATAAGTTAATTATTTAAAAGCTAGTAAATAATGTTTATCTAGTTGGAAAATGAAATAATAATAAAACAGTTATCGTAATGTGGCACGAGATTTTATTTATGTTTCCGTTTTGCGCAAGTTGGCACACCATAAATAACAATGCTATTATTGTTCAGAGAAAATTGGAGCATGTATGGATATCTACTTCTGGGATTCCACATAGGATCCTAGTGATCTCAACTAATATAATCTGTAAGGTTCATTCTGGAAAATTAGTGATCATTAAGAAATAAAGAACCAATGACCTAGGTTTTTAATTTCTTCAAAAATTTAAAAATTAATTCTAATCATGATGTGGAAGACCCCTTTCTTGGATCTGACACTTTTCTTCACTTTGTCTAAATAAATTATTACAATCCATGTATACTAGAATTCATAATCGTATAAATATTTAATTGGTTATAAATTATGGAAAAATCAATGTTGGGCACTACCAACCGCCACACTTTTGTTGTGTTCGGATCCATTAAGAAAAAACATGAAGGCATTTCTCATGACCAATGAAAGTTGTTTTTCTATCTCAATAGAGACACATATCATTATGATATTTTATTCAGTATAATATCATAATAATGTAAAACCAATGAAATTATAATGATTGTTAATTGTGAATCTATTTAAGGAATTATCTAAACAAGTTCCATGAATTGTGACAAATAAGTAATTTCTCATAGCACATGGTCTAAATTGTATCTGAGTAAAATTAGAATTTTTATTATTATTTTAATCATTATTATTTATATAATTTTATTATATATCATTTTTAACTTTTTTATATTTTTTAAAATATTTTATTAATTATGTCACATTGTTGGTGGAATAATGATATGGATTAATGTGAATAGTACACTCGATTGTAGTTTTTTAAAAGAAAATACCAAGATGTTAAAATAAGTACATTTGATCATATTTTCATGTTATTTAATTTTTATAAAAACATAATAATTAAAAATATATTATAACAAAAAAATCCAAAAAAATAATTAAATGGGCCTATATACCAGATTAAAAGATGTCAATTTGGCATCATATGATGCATCTAACTACCCCTTATTAATTATATTTATGTATTTTTATAGTAATAATTTCTTTTTCAATATATTATTTTTATTACAATTAAATTAAAATAATTAGTAATTAAAATTGATTAATTAGTTAATATTATGATGTTAATATATTTAAATATACAATTTTTTATATTTTTGTACTAACATGTTATAATTCAAGACGTCGGGGATGAAAATCCTTTCAGATCATCATTGATTTCCATGAATTATGAAGTTGAAACCCTTTAAATGAAAAAGGATCCTAGATGTGTATTGTGGATGGGTTATGGGCCTACTCAATCAGCCAAGTTTGGTAGGGCATCAACAGTAGTTACTACAACTCCTATTAGGGGTTTGAGTAGTTATTTTGATCTGTAATCACAAAGATAAATTTCAAGTTTGAAAGAGAAAGTGAAAAAATGATCTTACTAGAAAAAACAAGATCAATAGAAGGAAAAAATGGAACATTATTTAGCTTATGTACTTTAGTGGAATGAATTTCATGATACTTGAGGAAATTTTCATCCTTATAGATCAACCTCTTTAGTTAAATCTTGAATTACATATACCATTCATGCATTTTCAAATAACACAAATCACCCTTAAATTAAAAAAAAGACACTTTTATATTTAATGTAAACATATAGTTTCATACTTACCACATCATGTATCATTGTTACATTTGGATGATTCCTACATGCTAAAAACGAATTATATACCATTATCCTTAGGTTTTAAAACAATTGAATGTCATTTGATGGGTTTTGAATAATTAAACTGTTTTTAGTTGTACCAAAACCTCTAAAAACATATGATAGAGGGTCAAGACCTTGAAAATGATTTTTTATATCCATGAATTCAGATTAGAAAATAATGTATAATGATTTGTGAAATGCAAGATTTGATGACATTTCATTTTGAGTTATAGGATTTCCAGGATTCTCATTAATTTTTTTTAGTGTTTTAAAACACTAAAATGTTCTATGTATTTATTACAAGCATATAAAGCAACAAAATATGGATATGAAATCATGTTACAAGAATGGTTGAATTACTTTTCATTTGTAATTGAAAATAATGTCAATTCAAATTTTGGTGTAGTCAAAATTCCTTGATAAAGAGTTATTAAAGGTACTAAAGCACTTCAAAAATTTATAATGTGTATAACAGGAAAAAAAATTAAGATTGCCATTAAATTAGTAGAAAATGACCACAAACTAATTTTTGAATTGTAGGACCAAAATGCATATCATTTGGAGTTACAGTTTTCATGGAATGATTATAAACACGATTTTAGTGTTTTAATACACTAAAATGTACATGAACTGGTAAATACAATTGAAAAGACCATATATTGATTTTAAATCATGTGAAACATATAATAAAGTTAATTTGGATGTGTAAGTTTATATAACATGTTGATCCAATAGGTTGTGTGGTCTCAATATCTTGGAAAAGAGTGTTTAAAGGTACTAATGCCTATAAAAATAGTGTTAGGGGCTCAAAGCTTCAAAAATGTCATCAGATTTCCAGGAAATCAGGGGAAAATTAATTTAGATTGATTATTGAAATGTAAACACCAACATCACCTCATTATGAGTAACAGTTCTCTCGATAGTACAAAAAAGGGTTTTCGGTGCTTTGAAACACATAAATACGCGAGTAACAATAAAAACCAAAAAAACCCCTTAGAATGATGTAAATTCATTATATAAAATTAGATGGGTTATTTTTGACATGTAGACACAGGAAAATAATCAATATTATGTGATGTGTGTTCAGAAAATCATTGAAAAAATATATTAAATGTATTGATGCATTTTAAAACGTGTTTCAGTGGTCAAAACTAGAAAAAAATCATCACATTAAATTAAAATTAGATGAAAAAAACATAGAATTATTATTCAAATATAGGAAATTTTAGTACATAATTCAATGTAATAAATTTACTGATAAGCCTATGAATGTGGTTTTTGTGTTTTAAAATATTTAAACGTTTATGTAATGGTTAAACAGATAGAAAAAAATCACATTTTTACTTGAAATCATGTAAAATATACTATTGAGTTATTTATGATGTGTACGCATAGAAAATATTTCACTAGGACATGTTGTGTGGTATTAATGGTTGGGTAAACAATTTTTAAAAGTACTGATTCCTTTAAAAAGATATTTTAGTGGGTCAAACATGGTAAACATAATTTTATTTCCTTGAGATTAGTGGAAAAATATTGTGAATTTATTTTATAAATATGAGAACCGATATCCCATCACCCAGAGTTATAGATTTCCTATGATGCCTATAAATGGATTTTCTGTGTTTTTAATCACTAAACAAAGCATTTAAGGGTCAACCCTAAAGAAAAAAACCCCATATCGATGTGAAATCATGGATAATAAACCATTTATTTTTTTTACATGTACCTGCAACCAACTTTTTTATTTTACTTTTGG
The DNA here is from genome assembly GCA_963277665.1 of Viscum album. Classification (NCBI taxonomy): domain Eukaryota; kingdom Viridiplantae; phylum Streptophyta; class Magnoliopsida; order Santalales; family Viscaceae; genus Viscum; species Viscum album. The sequence continues at coordinate 555,320,982 of OY728126.1, read as the reverse complement.
TGTGGTTGGAATGGATCGATAAATTGATTTTAAAGGTTCTAAAGCCTTTAAAAATGTGATTCAAGGATTTTAATCCCAGAAAAAAATCATATTTTCCTAAAATCAGAATAAAATTATAATATATAGAGTTTGGAAATGTAAGAACTGATAGAATGTCCTTTCGAGTTATGGTTTTCCCGAGATGCCCATAAATGCGATTTAACTATTTTAAAACACTAAAACATGAATTTAACTAAAAAATCCAAATTAATTGACCACATATTGATTTAAAAATGATGGTACAAATATATTTGAGTTATTTTTGATGTGTAACTATGGACAGCACATCAATCTACCATGATGTGTGGTCAGAATGGCTCGATAAATTGTTTTAAAGGTACAAAGGCCTTTAAAAATATGCATTGTGGGGTAAAAACATGGAATAATCCATATTATTTCCATAAAATAATTAGATAAATACATTATATATAGTTTTCAAATTTGGTAATTTAAATAATGAAATACCATGTTAGTTTATCCTAATATAACAATAAAAATGTTTTAGTATATTTAAAACACATAAACATGCATGTAATGGAAAAAACATATAAAATGTCCTTAGATTTATGTTAAATGATAAGGGAAAAAAATTATATTATTTTTTATGTGTAATCATAGACATAATTTCCATCCATCATGTGGTGAATTCGGAATGTCTCAGTAAAATGTTTTAAATTCACTGAAGCCTTTAAAAATGTTTATCAGTGGGTGAAAGTGAGGAAACTTTCTATGATTTACATGAAATCATTTGAAAATGAATTTACATTGATTTTATAAAATTTAGGATTCCACATCATGTGATCATGTGTAATGGATTTCATAGGATGCCTGTAAATAGGTTTACAGTGTTTTAAAAAACTAAAATCTGACAGTAATAGTCAAAACAATATAAACTGATTTTAGATATGTTTGAAATTAGGGTAAATCCATTATTGAGTTATTTTTGACATGTAAACATTGGAAAAAACAAATTTTACATGCGACGTTTTAGCAATGGCTTAGTAAATTGTTTTTAAATACACTAAATCCATTAAATTCATGTTTTAGGGGGTGTCAAAACCAGGAAAACATAACTATATTTCCATAAAATCTATTTAAAATTTATGAAAAATACATTTTGAAATGAATGAATTTAGGAAACCTCATCTCAACCAGTAGTTTGTTAAGGATTCATAAAAAAAATTTATAATATTTTAATACACTATAATTTTCTTCTAATTGTCGTAACTGTAGAAAAAGATCACATATTGGCATTAAATAATGGTATAATGACTGTTGATTTTTTGGACATACACACACAAACAAAATTTCAATATGATGTGAAGTGTGGTCATAATGGCTCTATAAAAAAAATTTAGGTATAAAATCCTTTCAAAACAATTATAAAGTCGTAAAATCCTAAAAAAAGTCATTATCATTCCATGAAATCATGGGGAAATGATCATAGATTTATTTAGGAAGTGTAGGAACTGACGACATGTCTCTCCAAATTATGGTTTCTCTAGGATATCAATAATTAGGTTTTTAGTATTTTAAAACACATAAACGTGTGATTAATGGTTAACACCATAGGAAAAGACCTCATATTGATTTTATATCATAGAAAAACCATAGTCGGTTTATTTTTGGAATATGTGAATTTTATTCAAATCAATGTCATTAATTTTATTCATGAAAAGTTCAATCACAACGCACATCGAATTAAAAATTAATTAGAATGTTATATTCTTATCCCTTTTCAGTTTCATGTTTTGAATCGTATACTAAACATTTAATTTTATGTTTTAAAACGTTTTTACTAGATATATTATTTGTTTTATGTTAAAATTTCTTTTGTTTCATTAATAAATAACATATTTTTATAGAATCATTTTGAATATATTCTATGTCATTTCTATTTCTCATTTCTTGAATTAAATGTTTTGTTTTTTATTATAGGTAAAAATTGTCAATAGTATATAAGAAGTTGACGATTCTGATCCATGAAAATATTCATAAGGACGTATTTATATTTCTTTGTTTCCATGGAATGTTTAAATTTTTTGAAGGATTCTTTTATATTTTTTATTTATTATGTTTAGTTTTAAATTATTTCATTTTCAATACAATTGATGAGATGGTGTGGTATGTTTCATTTGATGAGATGATATAGATGTAGAAATATGTATTGGAGGTTGTGGGGAAGACCTATATTGGTCTTGGTTTATTGTTTTACATATTCTATATGTTAATATTGATGAATGAGTTATGCATTAGGAGAAGTTATCATTTGAGTAAGGTTATGTTGACTGATGTTATGATCATTATGGATGTATGTATATATGATTGTGGATGTATCATTTATAATTCATGTGTGATAGTTTTATTATGTTTTTATGGTTTATTTTATTACATGACAATGTTTTAATATTTATATTTTTATATATATTAAAATAGAAATTTATTAAAAGTATATTGTGGTGGTTCTTATATACTATTGGTAAATAAATTAATATGAATTGTAATGTGCGATGGTAAATATTACCTACCGCTAAACATAATTTCCTCTAACATATTTAGTAGTGGTTAGGTCCATATTATCTTTTTTGTTAACTATTTTTTGTAATTAAAAATATGATCAATAAAATAAATACTTCTACTAAGTGTTCCAAATGCGACACATATAGAAACCACTTCTAAATAAAACAAACCACCATGAGAATTACATACTATCATGAAATACATGGAGGTTTAAGAGCCTCTAATAAAAGATATGAGGTGGTTCAAACTTCCACCATTAGATGATAATACCACCTTTAAATCCTATGTTATTTGAACTGTAAACACAAGTATAACTATATTATAATATTTTTAATTGAACATAATTTTTTCACATGTGGGAATGGTCTTAAATTTTTTTTAATTTATTCTCTTATTTATTAATTATGTTTAAATTTAAAATACCTATTTTATAAGAAATAATTGGAAAAAAGATTACATAGTGGCAGTTTATTAGAGACTATTATAACAAACCCAAATATAAATATGGTTAAATATAATTATAATATAGTACGGGTTTTGTTTAAACCATTGTTAATATATAAAAAGAACTAATAACTAACCCCCTACTAGTCGATTACCTAACCCCCGCCCCAACAATCCACTAACCCCACCTCTCCCTGATGTAAGTGACCCCATCCCCTTATCTCATGCCTCTCCTAAACACCATATACATCCCCTCCCCCTTGACAGTGCCTCTCTACAATGTCAGTGACTTCCCTTCCCCCTCAGCTACACCTCTACCGAAATATGGTGACTGACCCTCCCCCTTGGGCCTGCCTCACCTTGAAACTAGTGGTCAGCTCTCCAACTCATCTTGACCTCTCTCATCCATCAAAGAATTACCTCATCCTCTTCCACACCTATCCTTGATGAAGATCCCCCATATATTTAACTGTTTATCCCTCCCTTGTCCCACTTCTCTCCAATGGATTTCCCCTTGTCCCTAATGGAGACTACCCCTCACCCTTCCCAAACCTCTAATTATCATAAAAAACAACTCATACTGCTGGAAAATAGCCCCACATTTCTCACCCATCTCATTGACAGTGATCTCCAATGTTGGCCCCTATTCAGCTTTTCATGGGGAGTGAGATCTCCAACCGTAATGTACAATTTTGTAAAATTGTATGATTGGTTTGTCTATATTGTTATATAAATATCATTATGTATAATAAAATTATAATTTTTATCACTCTTGAATTTTGTACACCTAACTATCATTAATTCTTGTTATAATTTAGGATCATGAATCATTTATATGATGAATGATTGTACGTATGTGGGGTTGAAATAGTTTTTAACTAAATGATTCTTTTATCACACATGAATTACTTCGGAGTAATCCATGAAAAGGTCTGGATAATTGTTGAATAGAGGATACATAACCTTTTGGTTTTATTGATTATTGAATAATGATTTCGTATTCTTCTTCCTCATTGGTAAGGGTTTTATAATTAATAACATACTAAGTATACTTAAATTATCACCATGATTTTATGTATTATATTTATATAATTAAAATATTGTTTTGGTTATCTTTCCTGAAGAAGTTGGGTGATGTTTAATATTGATTATTCTTGTTTTATTAACCATTTAAATCCTTATATCTGAATGTATAGGGAGATATCTGACTGTCCAATACCTATGGATAAATGCTGGATTACATTGCCTATAAAACAATTTAGTTATTTTAGGGATTTTCAATAAATTTTAGATTATGAATTTACCAAATGAACATTGGATGGTATAATAAAATTATTCTGTCGTGATTGAAAATTCACATGATGTTTGACAAAAAAATATAGTATATGAGTATTTGATATTGAAACAATTTCCTTCATAATAGGTATGTTGGGTATTTCCTGGTTAATTGAATTTTAGTTAATGTAAAAATAGATGCAATCCTATATATGATGAAAAATGTGAATTTATAGAGGAGAATTCTGTTTCAAATTTGATAAATGATCCAGTATCCTTAGTAGGATACAATTAATAAGATTTTAATATATCAACAGAACCTTCATTTTATCTTGAGTGGGTTAATATTTATCATTACATTAGTGAACAAAAAATTATTTTTTATGAATTAGTTTATGATCGTAAATAAGAACTATATGTACGGTGTTCCATATATTCAGTGTTTTATTTCTTACATAAGTTGTATAATATGTTGTGTCTTTCATGAATTACTAACAATGAATAATAAATTATTTTATTGTGGATTCCTGATGAATTTATTGAATCTATGAACCCTTCATTACTCTATGTAATTAAGAATATCATTTACAAATGAGGACGTGATTATACAAAGGTACATGCATTGAAAAATGATTTCATGATGTTATGGGGAGAAGATTATATTAAGAAATAGTGCATAATATGTCATGCAGGAATATGAAACTCAATGAAAAACAAATAGTGTATAAATTAATTAAATCCCAATAATAAATAAAAGAAGAAAAATCCTACCAAGGAATGACATTACATTCACTTGAAACCATAATGGAAAATTTTATTTATGTCATATAAGACTACATACGACCTGAAGTGGCATTGTTAGGATAATAACAATGGATTGATGAGACATCCAAAAGATTCAGCATCACGGAAAATGTTTTATTTTTTTATATCTAGATTTATTTTTTGTTACTAGGAATGTTCATTTTGGATTGGATTTGGATTGTTTTTACCCTTCTGATACTTTAAGTACTTATTATATAATTTTTCTAGTTGACTTGACCCCATGTAATATACCTCCATGGATGTGTACATAGAATAATTATTTAATTATTCTGATGATTATTCTCAGAAATAAAATTCTTGGAAATGAAATTGATGCCTACCTTCAATCATTAGACAATAAATTTCTAGAATTATTGGGTGACAGCCTAGAAACATATTATACTTCCATAATAAAACTATTCAAAATGAATGATTATTTAATTTTTACAAATAGAAACATTTCTATATTATGAAATTTTCTGAGTTTTAACACACTATACATGTTGGTTTTCATGTTTTTAATTTTTTTTGAGTAATAATTGTTACCTCATAGAAGAAATTTGTTCTTTATGTGCCATTGTTGATTTTATTGTGCTTATCATTAATTTATGTTTAACAAGAATCAATTCAATGGATATGTTGAATTTATAAACCCAATAAATAGATTATACAGTTTAGAAATAATGGTAGAATTAATGAATGTCAATGAATAATGTTGAAAATATAAATAGTTAAAAGAAAGGGGAAATGTTATGATGTAAAATATCTGAATCAACTAGAACACCTAAATGGAATAAAAAGAGTATATTTTTGAAAAATAACTTGTGGGGAGATTAAATTATTACGTTATAATCATGAAATTATTCTTATTGATAAGAAACTATGTGAAAATGTAATTTTCACATTATAAAATGTGCATGGTAAATAGAAGGATCACTATAATTCTCATAATGATTTGAAATCATAGATTATAATGACTATTTTGTGGAAATGATAATGTAAATCATCATTTTTCATATTTTTACAATATAAAATCATAAAAAATATAAATCTTTTTGTTATTTAAAGAATGAAAAACTTATAGATGGATATTCAAGTATAATATAAAGGTGTTTTGATTTAAATAATCAAATGTTTAATGGATTAAAATGTTTTGACGCACATATTCTAATGGAGTAGTTATTTTTATTGGAATTGTGTAATACGTTACATAAAATTTAACTATGGTTCTAGTTTATTTTTGTACCTTTTTAGAGATATTTTTTGAAAAACACTAAATCCAAATAACCTTGAAAAAACTTCAAAAAATAATAGTTTTGACTATTTTCTATTTTTAGATCTCATTTACACCATCATTTTTCACTATAATGATTAGTTTTACTGCACATATATTTAAATAAAGTATTCTTAGTGGACCAAGACACTATTAATGGATGTATCCAATTGAGAGTTACATTTATATTTTTTATATTATGAATTAAATCTTATAAAATAATTGCATTATTTTTCATAATATTTTTCTTAATATTTTTCTTATTTTTTTGATTAGGTATATAGGTCATTTAAAATCATATGTGATAAATAAATATCAACAACATGGCCCTATTGTTAAAGGTTTCATTGAAAAAAGTAAATCACATTATTTTCTATGTATGTGGATGGTATTGAAACTCAATTCAATCATATTGGATGTGTTGATGACACCTCTATTAATTCTTATTTGAAAAAGTATTCAATAATATTTCCAACGATTAGATGACCAATTAGAAAGGGTTCAAATTTAACAATAAAAAAATTGGAGTTTCTACAAGAAAATAGATACGTTCTACTCAATTATTATATTATACACCCATTTATTGGATAATTTAAATTCCAAACAAATAGTTTAATATAGGTTCAATCTCAAAAAGATATTTAATTAAAAAAAAGATGTTAATAAGGAGATTGATTATAGTTTTACCTGTCAAGTATGTATGTACCAATATTCATATTATTGACATATATTTACATTTTATATGTTAAAAGTAAAACATTATATCCAATTTTGTAGTTAATTAATGTTGAATATCAATATTAAATATCAAATTATTTGATATTTTAATCTTGAGGTCCTGATAGGTTAGATTAGATATTCGATTCCTACAATATTCATAACACCAGGTTTTGTACAATTTATTATGAAGATGACATAAAAAGTTAAAATAATGGTATATTTTGGAATATCATGATATTTTATAGATATGTATAAATATTTTTTATGTATTAATTTAATAAATTCTAGGTATATTTTGTTGGGTTTTATCTTGGGAGAATTTCCATTAAAATTTATGAATTTTAGAAGGAAGATGGGTGATACATGGTTAGATCATAGTTTTCCCAAACCATGCGTCGATCCAAGAAAACCACGTGAACCCCAAAAAAAGTGATTTTCCAAGGCTATTGCATGTTTTTACAATCCATGCTCCCTCTTAGGAGTAACCTTGTGAGACCCCAATGTGAGGTGCATTGTTAGGGGAAACTGGACACCCTATATTGAAAAACATGCATGCAGGATTTTAAACCCCATAAATTAGATTAAAAATATATGAACCCTCAAAATTAACATAAAATCTACTATAAAATGGACCCATAAATATCCTCCCATTTTTTAGGATCTAAGATGGATTCAAACCACTTATGACCTCCGTTCTTGGCAATTCAAATCCTTTATTAAAGATCACTACATCCCTTGATAATATAATGTCATCCCATGTTGTTTTCTACCGAACATCCATCCTTCTATAATTATTTTAAGGGTTGTTTTCCTCTATTTGTTTTGGATCTAGAATTACTTATTTTAGATCTAATAAATTTGATTTTCGATCTAGTATTTGGTTGTAGACCTCAATATCCATTATGAAATTGAGCTTTCCACTTCAATTTGGGTATTTATATTGGATACCATTCACAATCAATTTTGAAGTAGCGGGTCTAAATTATAACATTATAGTCTTTAATTAATTATGTGTGTTCTATTATGAAATTTAAATTTCCATTATTGTGAAATTTCATTGATAATTGAATTTATTTTTTTAATCTTAATTCATTAATGATATATGTTAAATTGGGGAAATTGAATTATGGAATTGAATTAATTAATTAGTGAATAAACTAATGGGATATTTGGACTGTGGAATTATATTAACAAAAAATTTAGTTAATTAATCTGATATTGGTAATGTAGAATTGAATTAATTAATTGGGGAATTAATTAATGGAATGTAGTGATGTGAAAGTAATTGATAAATTGAATGGTGATTCCCATAATTATTGGTTTCGTAATTGGTAAATTAATGATAGAAAAATTAATTGTAAATGGGGATTGGGTGATTATTGGCTTATCCTAAATTTCGTAATGAGATATATGATTAAAAATGATGAATGTTTAAATATTTATGTTTCATATTATTCCATGTGAATTAAAGTGTTGAACCTTGTTTGAATTAATAATTTAAATGGTACACATAAATGAGAATTATGTAAAATAAAGTTCCTAATGCATAAAAATGATCTTTATGAACTTAAGATAAAAGTGATAGTGAAAAATATGTGATATATGTGTCTGAGACATGGACTTCTACTTCAAAATCCTTGTATGATAAATTAATATAAGTGTGTGGGATATGGAATTATGCATCAAAAGTCAATATTGATAAATTTATATGTGTTTTTGGGTTATGGACTACTACTTCAATATCCCAGATTAAATAATGAGGTGTGGGATATGGATTGAGGCTCCTAATTCCCACAGGGTATTATACACAACCTTCTACATCCATGATTTTTCATTTGATAGTAGTTCTAATCATCCATGATGTTATGGAAATGAGATTTTAATTGATAAAAATAGTGTTTTGATATGGTTCAGACACTAGAATGGGCCAAATCAATAATTTAGTGTTTGGGTGTCCTCAGGAACCCATGTGTTAATGTGGTTAAATTAAAGAATAGTTGAAACATGATAACTATTATGTTTTTTATTTTACATTATAAAACTGCATACACTGTTATTTACTGGATATTGTTTTAGACTAAATTGGAGGAGTCCCACTAATTTTTACTCACACCCAACTCGGGCTTCATGATGGGTACCGAAATATAGATTTTGTTTCTCTCATGGGATATGGGAAAGAGTCCTTTTCTAGATGAATGACTTGGGATGTTGTGTGGATGAGGGAAAGATTTGCGATTTGGGACATTGCTGGGAGTTCTCAATGTCTTTTTATTAAAATTATATTTTGATATTGAAACATGAACCGTAATTAGAATGAAATATCTATAATTTAGTTGTAGATATTATATTTTTTATTTTGTTCTTCATGTGTTACTTAATTAGTATGGTTATATGTTATATAATTTGGCTATTCTTATATATTTTTTAATATTTTTTTGATTTTATGAAGAGGGTATAGTATCCCCATGACCAATATTATACCCTCATTGTTAGTCAAGAACTTCGGGCATATAGGGAGGCACTCCTTAGGTAATATGGCCTACTGATTCAGGGAACTCGTGTGTGCAACATGGGTCGGGATGTTGCAAAGTGGTATCAAAGGTGGTTCTAATTTTTTAAATTCACTATTAATATTTACAAAATTAATATAGGATAATATGACGAGTCAAAACATGGTTAATATATCGCCCATGGGAGTATCTAACACATGTATGAGGGTAAATTCGAAGTCCCATTGGTGGGTTAGTTTTTATTAACGTGTTTTGTTACAATTGAAGTTATTTTACCACAAGTGATACAATTTTCGTGTGATGTAATTGTTGTTTCGTTGTTTTTTTAGATTTAAAACATTTTTTGGTATGTCGTGAAATTTGAGTGTGAATTCATCATTCTATGAACTCAGGATTATTATGTGACTTGAATAATTTAAGGAACACTTGGGAAAGGCTGGATTTTGGGTCACTTGTTTCAATGAATGATCTTTTCTTTTTATATGTGTTGTTTAAAAAATTGGATAACCTGAATTGAAAATTAAATATGATGATAAATGTGTAAAAATGGTGTGTAATTAGAAACATGAAAATGAAAATGAGTTTAACCATTGTAAACCAGGACCTAGATGTAGGACGGTTAAGGGTAGTTATAACACCTTGGTTTTGACCATGTGGCAGGGAAGAGGGGAATGACAAGTTATGGAAAATTGTGAATCCGTCTTACATAAATGTGGTAATGTAGAGTTTTGTTTCCTAAGATTGTTGCTTATAGTTATAGAGATATAACTCCATGAAGATGCATATTGAGGGGATGGAGTGAGGATAGGTCTAGATATGATATTCTAGTAGTGTAAAATAAGGCACTGATAGTTCCAGGTGAGGAATCTATAGAGTAGTTCAATGAGAGCATTTCTTGGGTAATGAATTTTATGTAGAGAGACCTATAGAAGTTTGTAAAGAATATGTCAGGCCTTGAATGGGGTTTTCAGTTGTAGCACCCTCCAAATTTCACTAAAGATGGTGGACCTTAGGTAGTATAGTTCTCTATTGAGTCTATCAGTACTATACTAGATCATTTGGAGACTCTGAATTAGAGTATGTTCAATTTTGATACTTACATGTTACGAGGATGAGTGAAGCATTGGTGGGATTTTCAGAATCAGACGAAGAATCATGATGGTATGGCATGGATTGTTTTTTTGGAGAGGTTCTCAGAGATATTTTATCCGGAGACACTAATACAGGAAAGAGTAGTTGAGTTCATGTGATTGAAATGGGTTATTATGTTAGTGATGGACTATGATGTTCACTTAATTAACCTACATAAATTTTCACAACCACTATAAAGAGAGGAGACAACTATGATAAGGACTTTCCATGATGGAATTAATTTCCATATTAATCCACAAGTCAAATAAATTTGGCTAATAAATATTTTTGAATTAGTTGATTAGGCTCTCATATATGAGAGGGATATAAAGGAATATTCCAGGGGAGGACAAGTTGTTTCTACTAGAATATTATGGGTACGTCATCTAAGACCATAAAGAGTCATTTCCAAAATTATAACCAGGGTTATAGAAAGAAGTGGGTCTCGAGGAATGGGTCAGTCACACATGAATTTACCCATGTGGCATGTCGCTAGTGCAACAATAATGGATATTTCGTAGACAATGTATTCGACCACCAGTAGAGTGTTCTGTTTTCAGAAGGAAGGTACATCTATAGAGGTTCTTCAGAAACCCATGATAGATGGGTAATGATTGTTAGGCAGAACTAGAGTACAAGAATAGGTACTTCTACACTATACTAGTTTGGATGTTTTAGTTCTTCTATCCATGGTGGTAAAGACAGTGGATAAGTTTCTTCTTTGAAGGATTTCGTGTCTCGAAAGAGTGCTATAACTCTGGGGACTAATATTTAATCAAAGGGAAGAGAGTAAGTACACTTAAATGTCATTTATCTAACACTGGTGTATATCAAGGTTGGACCATAAACAGTTATATGTTTTATTCGTGTAGATTTCACACATTATAGTCCCTTGTTTGATACTGGTTCCTAAAATTACTTTATATATACACACCTTGTGAATGGTTTAAGCATAGCAGTGTAGTTCATGAGTGGGGAGATGATGACAGATACAACTTTCGGATCTCAGTCTAGGGAAATCATTTTTTATATGGGGGTCCTCTTGATGCTAGGGAGTATGGTTTTCTATGGGATCATTATATCATGACATGCTTGGTTTTTAGAATTTTTTTGGAATGGATCAGTTAGTATTATATCGAGCCTAGATAGATAATTACTATAATATATTGAATTTTAAAACTCTATAGGGTGACAATTTCATCCATCATAGAGAATGGGTTATCCGTCTCAGCCATGCAAGTCTAGTTAATAAAAAAACAGGGAGCTCACCACCCAGGTATCTTGTATTATTCTAGATGATAGAGGGGTAATTCAAGATTTCAATACACATTTAGTGGATAATTTTTAAAATAATTTTCCTAAAGAATTCATTTGGATGATACTAGAGATATATTTAATGTTTATTATTGATCTCATGTTGGGGGATGATCCAGTTTCTATTCCAACCTAAGGAATGAAACCAATAAAAATTACAAGGATTAAGACTGAATTAGATGAGTTTATGGAGAAGGGGTTTATTTAACAGATTATTCCTCCTAGGGGTTCTATATTCTTTTTTGTTAAGAATGATGATGAGAATAGAAATTTATGTGTTGATTATTAGTAGTTGAAATGAATGACTATCAAGAATTGGAATCCTCTCCATGTATTGACAACCTATATGACCAGCTGTATAGTTAACCTAGAGTATTACATATATTATTACATTATTTATGGAATAATTTACCATCTATTTACAAGCCAAGAATCATAAATCCTTGTTTATTTTGAGGTTTAGGGGAATAATTAAACATCACAAAATAATAATATTTTTTTTTATTTAATCCACATAATTACTTATTATCAACCATTGAGCTCATAAATATTCATAGGATAACCTGGGGAATACATTAAAAAATATATGATTTAAAATACCCATTATGAAAGTAACCATATGAATATAACATGGTACATGGGTTAGAAGGCATAAAATGATTGCATAAAAGTCCTAGAACATGATTATAAATAATAAATAAAAAAAATTATAAATTTAAAACATATAATCATGAAATAATTGCAATGTTGGAACAACATATAACATGACATAATCATGACTCAATTAAAGCTTTTATGACATGGTGGACAGAGTCCCATTAAGGAATCAAGTTCACTCAATGTCCCAACATACCATCTCATGATAGTGAACATTACATAATGAATTGAAGAACTATCTAGAAACATCCTTCATAACATGTTCATGAAAACGTTTTCTATATTAATTATCATACATAATAAAATGATCATTGATATTAGGGTTTCCCCTGGAATGAATTTGGTATCATAACTATGTAAAAAGGGAAAAAATAGGTTAATATCATAATGGTGTCCATGAATGAAGATATTTAAATAATATCTGGACATTCATAAGGTAAAATATGTATGGATAATTATAACTGACGACAAATTTATGTTGAAACATGTAAATGGATTGTTTACGAAACCATATAAAAGAAACATTTTAATGGGATTTAAGTAAAATTTTAAAGGAAATATAAAGAAGATAAATTAATATTGGTTTTCATAAAATAAGGAATTAGAAAGGATATATTTTCTTGAAAAAATTATTTAGTTTATAAATATAATGGGGGAATAATAAATATTACATATGGTAATGAAAATGGGTAATAAATTGGGAAGTTCCCTTAAATCGAGTTTGCTTTTCAAGAAGAATTGAGAAGTGAACCTTATTTAAAAATGTATATCCAAAAAAATAAGGATTTAATGATCTAGATACTTGATTTTGGAACATATTAATATAATTTAGAATATTTTTATAAAAATAAATATGATTTACATTATGTTAGTGAGGGAGATTTTGTAACATAAAGGAAAGATGGAGGTTCATAAATAATTCCAAACCTTATGTCCAAAATAGTTCATTAATTGATCTAAATTTCTTACATAATAAAATTTAATCAATCCAATAATTAGTTTATAACATTTCCTACACGTAATTATATTTATCATGATTTTATTAATTTCATTTATGGTTTTTTTTATAAGTTATAGTGTTCAATTTCATCATTTTGGAGTTATCGTTTTCTTAGTTTTCATGATTGGTTTTCTTTTATAAGACCATGTAAGTTCGTGTGAAATGGAAATAAAAAACTTGAATTGAAGTTATATGTTCTAAAAGAACTACCAGATGGTTAAATGGTTATATAAGTCATTTGTTTATTTTGGGTGAGGACATGTCATTATAAAATATGTTGGTGATAATCATTTAGATTATTTTGTGCAATGTTCACTCACAACGAACTTATTTTTATTATTAATAATAATCATGTGTATATAATGATTATAGAACATTACATATGATATAATTCCTAAATTATAATTTTTTAACCATAAAACAGATTAATTACTATTCTTGATGGTTTTAAAGGAAAATCAATATTTTTCTTTCATGAAGGTGATATATTAACACCTCAAAAATGATATTAAATTTTTAAAAATAAAAGGTAGAGGATATGGGTTTAATGATTACACATTCCATTGGAATAATAAAATTAAAATATATGTGTGGTAGTGGAGTTATTATAACATTTCTTTGAGTGGAGGTGAGGAGAGAATAAGAAAATAATTTCAAAAGAAATTAAATTAAAAGGAAAAGGGAATTTACCTCTTCAATTCATCTTCCTTGAAAACCACTTTATAACAATGGTTTTGGTCTTTTTATGAGACCCATAGCTCATATAAAATCAGTAGTGTGTTAGAAATAATATTGGGAATGAAGTGGAAAATTCTCATTTCATGGATGGTGTGAGGTGAAGAGGTGCTTAGAGGTTGTATTTTTATTGGAGGAGAGGGGTGTTTTCTCATTATTTTATACATTATTTTATTATTTTGGATCAGGAATATAAATTGTTTTAGAATATTCACTAAATATTATTAAATTATGATGGGAATCTTGATAATGTTGTTCTTATATCAGTAGTGACTTCTAGAATAGTTTATTTAACATATAATGTATATATAAAGTAAATTACTTCATTTTAGTATTCGCAAAAAATTCCACGTTTTTAGAAAAATCCCAGAAAATCAACATAATTTGTTTATGTCTAGATTTTAAAAGTATTATGATATTTATGAAAATAATTTCCTAAATAAGAGAAATTTATTTTTATTTAAAATATGCATTTACTTGGGAAATATGAATTTTCAAATTACAACTGATTTTATAACACTTTGAAAATTAATTAAGGGCTCGTAAAATTATATATTAATCATAAGAAATTTTTTTTATTTTATGAATACATTTTGATTAAATAAATTTATTTTTAAACATTATTTTAATTATAAAATTAAAAATAAATAGTTATGTTTTTAAAAAATATCAATACTTAATTGATAAATTTTAAAAAAATTATTTACATATACGATGATATAATTATATCATATTTTAATTTATAAGATGAATAAATTTTAATTATAATTTCATAGGTGAGGTTATTATCTTATTTGATGTTATAATATTCATAAGGTTCACATTTCCAATGGTCATGTTACTATTTAATTTGTATAGGTCCCTTAACATTTAGAAATTGCTCTTATTTCATTCATTATTCACTAATAATGTTTGTCTTCTGTCATCTAGGAGATTTTTTGTGATTTTCCATATAAAAATTATTATAATAAATTAATTTATATTGATAAAATTTAGGGTTATTATATTTTTACCCCTAATAAAATTTCAGTTTTCATACTGTGGGGAAAATAGGTGAGGGAAATTCTCCTTCATTGTTTGATCTCATTCACATGATTCTTATCCATACTTATGGTTCTACCAGATTTTTATGATTAGGTGAGTAGTCTTGTTATGTAGATTATTATCTCTATGTTATATATTATTCACTAGCTACACCTCAAATTAGAGATCATTTTCTAACTGTACCACCTATGAATTCAGTTTTTGTGAAGGATTTTTTATGTACTTCTATAAGAGTGATACATAGAATACATCATATAGTGAGACAAGGTAGGTGGAAGTGCAAGTTGATAGGCCACAACTCTAACACGATCAAGCATCTCGAAGGGACCGATATACTTGGGAATCAGTTTTACATTCTTCCAAAATCTCATAATTCAATTCCAATGAGATATGTAGATCAATACCATGTCTCCAGTTGCAAACTCAAGGTCTCCTTGACGATTGTTTGCATAGTTCTTCTATAGAATTTGGTCTTCCTTGATGAGCTAATGAATGTTTTTCACCTTCTCTGCCATTTCTTAGACTATTTTAGGCCCTAGTAGCTTACATTTACGAAATTCATCCTATTATGCTAGTGTTTTTAATATTTTACCCTAAAAGGGTTTATATGGATCCATTTGGATGATAGAGTAGAAATTATTGTTGTAAGATTAATTTAGTAGAGGTGGATGTTGGTCCCATCCTTATTTTAATTCTATAAAACACACTCTCAACATGACTTATAATGTCTAAATAGTTCGCTCAAATTTTCCATCAGTTTGAGGGTGATAGGACAAACAGATGTTGAACTCAGTATTCGGAGCATGTTGGATACATTTCTAGAAAATCAATGCGAATATCATATCATGATTAGATACAATAGATTTTTGTACTCTATGTAGCCTTACCACTTACTTGATATATATCATAACTCGTTGATCTCATGATACATCTTCTCAAATTTCAATAATGTGAGAGGTATTTGTAAGATGATATATAATATAATATATACCATTGTTTTATCATGATTTCTTTAAAATTCATGTGAGAAATCCCATGATGTTGATTTATCACGTCCATGTTGTTATGGGTAACGGTTTCATCATTCTCTTTGAATTTTCACTTATTCCTTGACGTGCTGAAATACCATGCACATTGATGTATATTCAGTTATTTCTTTCTACATGTATTCCATTCAATAGTTCTATTGGATATCTCTATACATCATTATGATCTCCAGGTGAATAGAGAAGGTTGAGGTATGTGTGTCATTCAAAAACTCTTTCTTTATATTTGGATTGGATGGTACACATAGTTAGGGACCAAATCTCAAGAATCCTTCTGGATCCATTTAGAACTCTGAGGATTTCTCTTTTCTCATTGCTTCTACATTCTTCAGAATTTCTTGATCATTTCATTGAGAAGCCATTATTTTCACCATAATGTATGGTTGATTATTTTTTTGAGAAATTAGTGATGATGTTTCTTCCTTAATTATTCTCATGCCCATCCATTATCAGTTTATATAGATTTAATCCTTATCAATTATAATAATTGATAAAGATGTGGGATCATCTCTACTTAGTGAATTCACTTACGAATTTTCCTTATTATGACGGTTGTGTATTGAGCTTTCATAATCGCTAATGGGATTTAACCATCATCACTAGAACTTATTATGCTCATTTTTTAGGTAAATATAAATTTCAGGCTCTTATGATTAGTATATATTTCAAAATTCACCCCATAGAGGTAATTTTACAAGATTTTAAATGTATGGGTCACAAATACCAACTATAGATCATGAGTAGTATAGTTTTTCTCATGAAATTTTAACTTCCTTGAGGCATATGATATCACATTATTATTTTAGATCTGTACATACTATAATAAATTCATTTAATCATCGTTGTACACCACAAATAGTTACCCAGTTATTGGCAGTGTGAGACCTAGTTCCATAATAATCCTTTTGTCAAATCCATAAAGAATTCATAACATTCACGGATCCAGACAAACATTACCCATTTTCAAGTAAACAATGATAGTGGGTCTCAAAATCACAAGAAGATCCTAAACAATTTTTAGTAGTACGAGGAAAGAGAAGGAAATCTCAGGACCTCCATTGTAGATGTTATATTGGTCCACTATTCAGTTTCCTTTATCATGGATGGGTTTATAGATATTCCTCTACTCGTGATAACATTCCCCATGAATGATACGTCCTTTATCCATAACTCATATTATAGTACTTTTCATAAAGCTTAACCCTTCTCAAAGTTATTAGCATAGATTTTAAATTCATCTCATGATCCTCATTTATCATGGAGTATATTAGAATATCATTAATGAAAAATATCACAAAATTTCAAAGGAAATATATAAAGACTCTATAAATAAAATCCATGAAATATTTCAGGGAATCAGTGAGTCTGAATGCAATCACTATGAACTCATTGTGTCCATACCGTTTTTAAAATCAGTCTTGGTAATATCTTCCATCATCACCATTAATTGGTGACATCCTGAAAGATGGTCCACCAAAGAAAAATAATTGGCCCCCCATATCATATCAAACATGTAATTTATCCCTTACAGGAGATACTTGTTCTATATTGTTCTTTTATTGAACATTTGGTGATAAATAATGAGGTGTATTGATTCATCTTTCTTCTTGACAAAGAGGACTACTCCATCGCATTGTGAATCACTCTTGTGTATAAAACCCTTTTCTAGATTCTCCTGTAACTACTTATCCAATTTTTCAAGCTCAATCTTGGCCATTATAAAAGGTTTCTTTGATATAGTCAGAAATCTATGAATAAGAACCATTGAAAACTCAACCCCTCGATCAAGATAAAGACTAGGAATCTCTATAGGGAAGATATCATTGTAGTACATCACAATGGGAAAGTCTTTGATCATGAGTCTTTGTTTTTTATTAATCATTTTAGCTAGATATGTTTTCTCATTTGGAAAAAATATCCACAATTGATATGATTATTCTGAAAAAGATATCCTCCTCCTTAAACTTGTAAAAAATTTGATGATTGGTTGGGATGGGTAGAGTTATATGCCTTTCCCGACAGTTGATACTAACCTTATATAAAGATATCCAATCAATAGCCAAAATAGAATCAAACTCTACTAGTGGGACTATGACAATATTTTCTTGTAAATTTAGCTTAAAAACAATAACCGAGGATGAGTTATATACATTTGATATAATAACTACCCCATTAAATATTTTCAAAGATAAATCAACCTCACATTTGAGGTGGTGATTTAATATTTCTACTAAACATGAATGATATGAAAGAATGCATAGAACCAAAATTAAATAGTACCTTGGATACTCATGAATGAATAAATAGCATATATTTCCCCACATCATTGTTATATTCCACCTTATAATTAGTGATAGTTTATGATCTTCTTTACTGCCTTGGAGGTTGTTATTATTGATAGTCTCCAAAAACCCTTTGAATAGGGAAATGTCTTACATAATTCACATGTTCATTATAGTTTAAACCCTACACTAAAGGTTGAGTGTTGATCTGAGCCTTCATTTCTTCTTACATATTAGTGTGATTCATCATATGCCTTTAGCACTTATTATTGAAACACCCCTCCTTCCACATTCGAAGCATGTCTTAGTTCCCTTTAATAATTTTTCAGGATTCTACTTCCCGCACTTCTGACATGTGGAATTTAGTGTCTTATTTCCATCATGGAATTTATCACCTATATTAAACCCTCATATAATCTTTTTGTTCCTAGGACCACAAGACCACTGATATTCCCTGCTCTCCATTTAAACATAAATGTCAGAGCATAAAATATACTTATAACTATCAAAATCTCGGATCACCTGCACTTTACGTAGACTCAACTTTAGTCCTCTAATGAAGCGATCCACCTAGTTATTGGTGTTCATGAAAAAGAAATAGAAATATCTTTAATGTCTTTTAAATTTTCCATTATACATTCCGATAGACTCTTCTTCATTTTTCTTCAGTCCATGGAACTGCATTTCTATCATAAGATGGAGGGTTCAAGGAAAATATTTCATGAAAAATATTTTGTTGAAATATCCCCATTCAATGGAATAAATTTTCTCCTTAGATTTTGTGTTCTTGATCGGTTTCCACCACTCATCCTCTTTACCATGAAAATTATAATCAATTAGTATGAAATTATCTTATTCTGAGCACTTATGGAAAGAGAAGATATTATCAGTGGAGTAAATCCATTATTCTGCTATGAGGGGATTAGATGATAAACTAAATAAGGGAGTATATTGATGCATAAAGGATTCACACCCAATATTCTCTCTCCAATGAGAATGAGGACATTTCACATGATTCAAGTTATTATTCATAGCTTGAGCTACTTTTTAATGTTCTATCATTATTTTTTAAACACTACTTCCCATCACATTTGGCATATAACTAGGGAAATCAACACACTGCCAATGACATGGATTGTGGGAATGAGTTATTCTATTTCAATCCATTTAATAGGAAAATGAATGTGCAATTTGGTACTTCAAAACATTTCTAAATTCATAATAAAAGAAAAAATTAAACATATAAGGATAAACTTGTAAAGGAATGGTATATCACAACTTGTGATATCTTAGGTTTCAATATAGGTTATGCTTTATCTATTTCCTAACATAAAATATTATGAACTTTTTTGTTCCCTCATTATTGTTCTGTAATGATATTATGAGTTTACCAAAGCATATCTATCGAGAGTGTAAACAAAGTGCACAGTAGGGAATGTTTTTGTGTACAAGGTTACCTTGAGTCTAGCTCAGAACACCTTTTTAGAGTTATTACACCTATGTAATTCTTTTTTAGAATCACTTCAACTTATAGTATCATGATATGGATTTATTTGATTGGTCAACCAATTTCTATATACTGACATAAATTTAGGGATGTTTTCTTATTCTTAGTATTATCCCTAAGGATTTCAGTGAAGTTTTCTAGTCCTAATCCCAAAATCAATTAAATGTTTCCTATGATATGAACTATATACGCCATTTACTTTTAAACATATTATTTTATTGTTTTATGAATAATTAACCATCTAATTAAAGGTGAAGGATCCTAAAGCCTATAGTCATTTGAAGATTAGGTACATAATAAAAAAAATCATGAAACTGAAATAAAAAAAAACATACTTTAATAAATCTTTATAATGATCTCGTAACATCCATTAAGCCCATACATTTGAATAGGAGAGCCTAGGGTACACATGAACAAAAGGTATGGGATAAAAAGCCTAATAAAGAAGTATTTATATGAATAAAACATATCAAATGGGTAAGAAGACATAATAGGATGACATAAAAGATATATAAAAGTAATATAAATATGGAAGAAAAACATTTATAACATGAAAAATTATCATTATGAAATAATAGGAATATGGATACAACATATAAAAGTATATAAACATGATTCAAGTATAGCTTCCAAGATATGGTGGACGAAGACCCATAAATGAATCAGGTTCACTCCCTATCCCAACATGATGTCTCATGGGACTAAAAATCACCCAATGTGTTAGAGTTCTATTTGAGAACACCCATAATATGATGTTAATGAATATGAGTGACACATGAATAATAATACATAATAAATCAATGATAAACATAGTGGATACCCATAGAAATAATTGGGTATCATAAGCATGTCAAAATAAATAACATAAGGGAATATCATAATAATGTCCATGAAAAAAATAGTTAAATCATACATGGAAAATTTTATAGTATAATAGGCTTGGATCATGATAATTTATGTCCAATTTTATTGAAAAAATAAAATTGATTTTTTAAGAAACAATAGAAAAGGAACAATTTAGTGTAGTTAAAGGATAATAATAATGTAAATTTAAAGAGGAAGTTTCATATTTGTTTTCATAAAACTAGAAATTAATAATAATAATTTTTCACGATAAAATTTCTTATTTTATAAATGTAATTGTGGATTAAATAAAATTATGTAAGTTATATGAAATTTGGTACAAAATTGGGGTGATCCGTTAAATCGGGTTTTCTTTCCAAGAAGAATAGGGAAGTAAAACATATTAAAACATCTATATCGTTCAAAAATAAGTACGAAATAATCACGATACTTCTTTTTGGGACATATAAATAGAATTTATAATTATTATATAAAAATTAAGAGGATTTATATTGTGTTAATGTGGAATAATGTTTAACACAGATGAAATATGGAGGTATATAAAGAATCTATTACCATATGTTCAAAACAATTATGAACATGATCTAAATATCATAGAAAATAATTTTATATCCATTATATAATTAATTTAGAACATTTTATACATGTAATATATTTATTATAATTTTATTAATTTCCTTTGTGGACATTTTTATGAGTTAGAGTGTTCAATTTTATTGTTCAATAGTTCTCATTTTTAAGTTTTCATGATCGGTTCAAATGTATAAGAGTATGGAAGTTCATGTTAAATGGAAAAATAAATAAAAAAACAAATGTTAAATGTTTTTAATGAAAAAATATATATTTAAATGGTTATACTATTTTTTTTGAGGGGATGAATTATTAGATAATATGTTAGTGGTAATTATTTAGATTATTTTGAGTGGTTTTTTATCACAATGAAATTGTTTCATTTTATTATTTATTATCTTGGGTATATAATGATTATAAAACATTAAATAATATTTTATACATATATTATAATTTTTTAACCCTATAAATCATATTATGACCATCCTTTAAGGAGTTAGCATAAAATGACATTTTTATGTTCTTAAAGGTGGTAAATAAACACCCCACGGATGGTTTTTTCATTTTTAGAATATCAGTGAGAGGAGAGGGGTTTAATGATGGGTTATTCTAATAGAATAATAATATTCTACTATATGTAAGGTAATGATGTTTTAATACCATTTGGATGAGGGGATTTGAGGAGAGAGTTATAAAATAACTTTAAAATAAATTTAATGAAAAAGAGAGATGAACATACCCTTTCAATTTCTCCCCCTTGATAACCTCCCTAGGGAAAATGTTTTGGACTTTGGATGATACCCAAATATCTTGGAAATGGGTGAGGTTATTGGAAAGAATTTTTTTTGGAATTTGTAAAAGGCTCAAATCATTGATGGTGTGAGGAGAAGAGGTGGTTTTTACAGTGGTGGAGATTGGAGTTTTTTCATTATTTTATTCATTAGTTTATTATTTTGGCTCAAGGATGTGAATTATTTTAGAATTATAACTAAATAGATTATAATAATGAAGGGATGTTTTATATTATGGTTCTTACATCAAGGATGAATAAAATAGTACTTTATTTAAATTATAATGTATATATTCCCTAAATTACCGCATTTTTTACTATTGAAAAAAATTCTACTATTTTAGAAAAATACCAACAATTCACTGTAATTTTTTTTAAATATGTATAATTCAAAAATAGACTCATTTTTTTGAAAATATTTATATAAATATGATATACTAAATTCATAATGAAAATCAACATTACATGGAAAATTCCAATTTTGAAATTATAAATAATTTTATAACACCTTGAAAATTTATACAAGGTCCCATAAAATTATCTAAAAATCGTAGGACAAAAAAATTAATTTTTAGATACATTTTTTCGAATTAAAATTACTTTTAAAAAATAAAATTAACTAAAAAATAGAAAATTAATCATTTCGATTTTTTAAAAATATCAACACTTATTTAATAAAATCTAAAACATTTATTTACTTATACTATAAGATTATTAACTAATATTTTCATTCACAATATGTCTAAATTTTATTTATAATTTCTTGGGTCAGGCTACTATATTATTTCCTAGTTTACTATTCACAATGGTCACCTTACTATTCCAAAGGTTATGTGACTATTTCATTGGAATGGGTTTCTAAAATTCTATTAATAACACTTAATACATTCATTCTTCAATTATAATGTTAGAATTTTTCTCTTAAGCGATTTTATGTGATTT
This sequence comes from Viscum album, assembly GCA_963277665.1. Lineage (NCBI taxonomy): Eukaryota > Viridiplantae > Streptophyta > Magnoliopsida > Santalales > Viscaceae > Viscum > Viscum album. The sequence continues at coordinate 555,297,515 of OY728126.1, read as the reverse complement.
AATTTATATGAAATTATTATAAAATTTTCCTCCTATAAATAGATTTTAGGGTCGTTACAAGTTGAGTGGAAATTGTACTTTCTCCATGGTCGACATGATATTGATGTATCATATTTTGAGAGTTGGAAATTCAAGAATACCTCAGGTAGATTTAAGAAGTTAGAATGGACAGTATGAGTTCTTTTTTATGTTGTTTAGGGTGATGAATTCGCCAACAGTGTTTATAAACATGATGAATTGAACCTTCCTCCCATAACTAGATCTGTTTGCGGTAGTGTTTGTAGAGGACAATATGGTGTACTCCAAGACTAACATAAATAATAACCAACATCATGGAATCACCCTGATTACACTTAGATAACATCACATATAATTAGATCTATCTATGATACAGCTTTTAATTGATCATGTACACATATTGGGTTATATAATATAGGAGAAAGGTGTGTTAGTGGACCTATAAAAGGTGCAAACATTTGATTATTTGCTACATCCAAGATTGGTTTTGATATCTGTAGGATTATGGTGTTAGAAGGCTACTATCAATGGTTTATCCATGAATTATCTCATTTTTATGCACCACTTTTAGGCTTGACCATGATGGTTATAATGTTTGTTCGGAAGGAATCATGTATGAATTCATTCTAGAAGATGAATAAGTGTTGGATTTAGGCACAAATATTTGTATTACCTAATCTAGGTGAGGAATATATAGTGTTTTGTGATGCAATTGGGATAGGTCTTGAAGCATTATTCCTGCAGGGAGATCGAGTTTGGTACAATGGGTGTCGGCAGTTAAGGTAACATGAGTGGAGCTACCCTATTCACATCCATGAGTTAGCTATTTTAGTATATGCGTGGAATTTTTGGTGAAATTATCTTTGTGGATATAATATTACTATGTATATTGATCATAATAGAATAAAGTAATTATTTTTTATGTGAGATTTAAATATACGGCTACAGAGGTGGGTTGATTATATATTGTAACTTGATTTGGATATTTCATATATCTAAGGAAAGGGAATAGTGTTCTTGACACCTTATCTAGGAAAACAAATACTTTGGAAGTTCAAGAGTCTAGTGTTGTGTTGAGGATGACAACTTATAAGATTATATTTATGTTTCGGTGTAGAAGATCTAGTAGAAGATGAAACATGAATAAATATCAGTGGAGATTACATTTTTTTATTTGGATTAGATTTAGACTATATGAGAATATAGAATGTTTGAAAATGAGGGAAAACATTGATGAAGTGGAATCACCTTCATATTGGACCATAAATGAGGAAGGTATCATTTATGTCAGGAATCATGTAGATGTTCTACCAATCATATTAGAGGAACTACGACATGAATTTCATGACTCTATATGGGTGGTACAACCAAGTGTGAACAAAATGTAGTGTGACCAACATCGACAGTTTTGGTGGTCGGTTATGAAAGATTGGATTGCAAGGTTCCTAAAATAATGCTACACCTATCAATAGGTGAAGTTCAAGCATCAAAAACAAATGTATTAATACAATGCTTTACATTTCCAGAATGTATTTGGGATGACATTTTGATGGATTTTTTGTTTTTTCTCCTAAGGATGCCTATGAAGAATGATGTTATTTAAAGATCTTGGACTAGTTTACTATGGTAGATAATTTATTTCACATGAGGGATACATTCTTAGTTTAGTAGTTATGAGATATTTATTTCCCATAGATTGTCTATATTCTCATGGTTCTATAGAATATTATTTTAGACCACGATTCATGTTTTACGTCACGGTTCTAGAAGGAATTAAAAAAGGTTCATGGTATACAAGTGTTCCTATGTACATCATTCCAACCACCGAAAGATGGGGAGTCAAAACTTGATATTTATGTTTTTAAGATATTCTAGGATTTTCCATTCTACATTTAATAGGACCTTGGGAGAAGCATCTATATTTGGTGGATTTTTTTTATAACACAAGTTATTGAGAATATGTTCATATGGAACCAAATGACGCACTTTATGGTAGACCATAAAAATCACCACAATATTGGATAGATATGGGTGGGTAAGAGTAATTCAGACAATGTCCCATGCATTATACATTGGATTAGGTAAAAAATATTTAGATGAGAATGTATAAAAATCGGAGTATAAATAACTCATATCACGATAGATTTCAATGACCCTCAATGTTTTCATAGGGTAATAGTGTATTCCTTCATTTGATAGCTTGGGTTTTTCACCACTAGATATGAAGATAGGGAACATTGGTTCACAGGTTTTTTTGACGGTTTGAGGTTGTTGGTAGAATCGGGCTTCAGAACTATTGATTGCCTCATCTACAAGGCTATATTGATACACATTATGTTTTTATTGTGTCATAGCTTTGGTGGAATCACCTCGACCATTCTAATGTGATTGATGTTGATGATGTTAATCTTTAGACATATGTTTCCTTTGAGGAGCATCTGGTATATGTGTTGGATCATAGTGAGAAATTGTTCAAGGGAAAGAACTTATTGATAGTACATGAATTGTGGAAACATGTTAATTATTAGGTGAAAACATGGGAGATAAAATAATATATTTGGGCTAGTGGCCTGATCTTTTCACCTCAGAATCTTGGAAATGCTTTAGAGTACAACTCAGGAAAGAGTTTTTATATGGTGGATAGATTGTAAGTTCAAAAACAATTCTTGATATGTGTCTATATTCATTCCATGTATTCTTTCTCTTTTATATATCATTTTTATGGTTTTTATCTTGGACGTATTTGGGTGAAATTTTGAGAATTTTGGAAGGAAGAGTGGAAATTTATAGCTTGGGAAAAATTTTCCCAAACCATATGCCAATCCCAGAAGTACCATGTGAACCAAAATAGTGGGGATTCGCATAACTGGAAAATAGTTTATCAAACCATGCAAACATAGGAGAAAACATGAAACACCCCTAGGTGAGGTTCATGGTTACCATTGATGGTTAGGGGAAACAATGTGTAAAGGATATTAAACCCCCATAAATTTAATTACAAATACTAAAACCCCTCCAAATTAACCCAAAATAAACCCTATTTCAAACCTAAATGAATTTATTCTTTTTAATAGGATTTTGAATGGATTACATTCCATTTAAACCTATATTATCTAGGATTCAAATACCATATTGATTATATGATCCTCTCCCCGTAAGAGAATATTATCCCCTGTATTTTCCTTCTGGTCTTCTGTATTTTTATCATTTATTGAAGGGAAATTTTAATATATTCATTTGGCATCATGGTCTAGGATTTTTAGATATAATACATATGATTTTGGATCTATGTTCTGGATCTTGATCTTGATCTTCATTATTGTAACACCCCATGCTTTCATGGTACGTTACCCTTTGAATAATAAAATAGCTTGCATTGTACACTACATCGAGTTCTAGCACACCAGGACCAATCAAACTAGACGTTCTGAATAGTAATACCCAATTTTTGAAATTCTGTAAATTTTAGTTTTAAAAATGGTCTTTACTTTTAGATTTAGAATATCAAAATTATCTTAGGGTGAATTGTTTGTATTTTTCTGAAAACATTCAATTTTTGATGAATAGTGAAAAACACCGCACTATTGTTTAAAACCGAATTTTTATTTAAATAATTATATATTTTATTTAAATCTATTATAAGTCAAACGAGATACATAATTACTATATTAGTTCAAAGTAATTCATTGGAGCCATTTTATAATAAAAATAGATGTATAAAAGTTAGTTGAATTTTTTAACGTCTTTTACCCACCTTCTAGGCACGTTAGCAAATTAGCATAATATGTATCTTTACCGCTTCTGTGAATTGAATTTTAAAAAATCAAATAGACATGGTTGAAAACAATATTTAATATGTGGTTCAATAAAATGAAAATATTTTTTGGTAAATAGAATCTCTTGACATTAATTTACCACAGTTAAAAGTAAATAGTTCAATTAATGGTAAAAATGATATTATTATTCCCCTAAAACATGTCCTAATTCTATTGGATAAGTTTATTTCTACCAAAATTAACATTAGGAATAAAATATGACCATTTTCTCCAATTTTATTAGATTAGGACATTTATTATTATTTTATTTAAAGAATAGTTTAAAATTTTTAATTTAAAGTTTAATAACAAAACCATTTATAATATAGGGTTATACATAACATATATATGACTATAAATATTCATTAGAAATATATAAATATTTCTTACATAATGGTATTTTATTTATAAATTTTAAACCTTAAAAAATTAAAATTATTTATGAAACAATGATGGCGTAGTAATTAGTTTATTCATGAATGATTAAAATAATTGATATTATAAATATCCAAATAAATGTAAATAGAGACTTATGATGAATTTAAATAATTTAAAAGGTTAATATGGAATGTTAGGGTTTATTAAATATTTTTTTTTCGAAGTGATAAAGTTTCTATGACTTTTACAAAAACAAAATACAAAATAGTGACAAAATTGACATTAATGAGTTTTTAGAAAAATACTATATTATTAATTTATATAATATTCCAAAAAATTTAATTTTTGGAAAATGGACATAGATAATGTTAGATATATTAATATTTAACTACTTGTGGTTACCTTGTATTTTTATAGTAAGTTTATTAACCATTTATTTTAATAATACAAGAATATATGGTAAAAGTTAAAGTATTTTACTAAGAGTTAAATCTAAATTATAAGGATAATATGGTGACCTAAACCTGTATAAAACCTATTAGTTGGGAGTTTTTTGACCCATACCTACATTATCATCTAAATAAATAAGTTTTTAGCCATTATAAACCAAATATGATTGTATAATAAAATAATATTTCAAGATTTTCCTAAAGTGACCCTCATCTATCTTATAAAATGGTGCTTCCCCTTCTCTAACAAATAAAAATACAAAGACATTTGGATTGAAAAAACCTGACTCAAATATCCTAAAAAATTCCTTCACATTGACCTAGAATCCATAATTTTATTATAAAGCCAACCTAAGGATCCCTTTTGATCATCTAAAATGGAAACACCCGAAGAAGAGGTAATAATTTCACCACCTCTTTCAAAGTTCTTTTCTTCTTCCACATCCACTTTCTTTTTTGTTTCCATACCAAAATAATAACTTCAGTACCTTATACATACTATTATATTATTATAAATATTTTACAACCATATTAATTATTCTATCCATCCTATGAATGACATGTCACCATACGTGTGTACGTACAGCTTACCATCTCCACCTCGTGGTGTAGTTTGTTATTCAACCACTTCATTATTTGTATATGTATAATAATGAGTATAACTGATGTAAATAATAAATATAACATTTTATGGATTACATATATATATGATATTCCATCTAATTACATCCAATTTCACCATCAACAAAATTATATTGCCTCTCGTGTGTACATACGGATTACCGTCTCCATGAACGCGAGGAGATTCATTCCCCATCATAACCATTCATGAATAAATGTTATTTTATGATAAAAATAATGTTTATGAACCTAATATCATTCTTCATATGAATCAAATACATCCTATCCATAAAAAACTTTTCTTTCATAACTATAAATATAAAGGAATACGAATTAGTTAACACCCGAAACAATGATACTACTGAAATATTATTAATAAATAAATATTAGAAGATCATATATGATATCATATTTATGTATGTGGATCTTTAATAATTTAAAAAGAAATGATATAACTAATATAAAATAGGTTAACATACCCTTGATCAAATAAAAGTACAAGGTAAGGGTTAATTCTATAATCTCTTCATTATCCGTGGTTGATTATAAGTGAGTATCTACTGGGACCTCTTTATCATCCACATCCGTGTTTCTTAAAATAGTATTTCAAAAAAAAAATTATAGACTATGGTTTAAATTAATTTATACCCTTTTTTATAATTTTTATATAAATATTATAAATGAATATTTCCGTTGTTTTACAAACATGGTATTTTACGACTTTTTAGAATAAATTAAGGCAAGAATGTTGTTTTAACTTATACGGTGAGTGTGGCTATATTCCACTGTTATAACATTTTAAAAGACTCCGTTACAAGATTATAAGAATATTTTCAACATAGATTTTTTAGTTTAATGTTATAGGAATTTTAAATGATTTCAAAATAGAATGATATATTTCTCTCAAATAGTTTTAATTTCATCAATGTCAACATCCTTTGATGGATTTTAAACTTTTTTGAAGTTGATTCATTATTATACAATCTTCCATATTGTATTGAATGTTTTTTGATTTTTTTGACTGAAAATGTGTTATTTTTATACCATTCATTATTTATGGTTAAATTATTAACATTTTTTATCATAGTTTTAATACAAATGTTATTTTTTGTTTTAACCTTTTCATATGTGGAATGCATTAGATATAGTAAGTGATGCATAGAGCCTACTACAGCTCCTCAAATCATTGGTAGGTCTCATGAGACAAAATAATGTCTTGGAACAAGGCCATAAAAAATTATTATTTTTTGTCTAGGTATGAGGCCTTGACTATGTGGTTATGATGTCCAACATTATGCATTCTATCATTATGAAATTTTCTATTGATATTGCATGTGATTATTTGAATTCTAGAATATCCATGTGAATAAGTAAATGGAATTATTTGACTTATATTTTCCTTATTATTATTATTTTTACGTTTAAAAGAATTAAGTTTTATTCTTATACATTGCCTTAAAATTTTTATTCTTATTTATGAAAGTTTCTACTATATTGTTATCCTTACTAAGAATCTGAGCTCACCACTTTCTTATGTTTTATTTTTTCCCAGGATGAAAAAAATTATTTAACGATTAACCCGCAGGAATAGTCTAATGGATATGAATGTGTTCAAAGGAGACAATGTTATTTTTGTTTTTTCTTTTATATGTAATGCCAATCTTATATATGTATCTTGATTTTCCAAGGAAACTAAACTGATCAGTTTTTTGGGACATGATTCCTTGTATCATGCCAATGTTATGTAATAATGCACCAACTCTAGGAAACTGGGGTCCGGGCATTACAGTTGGTATCAGATTAATTTTATTACCAACCTTAGAAACTAAATTTAGCAAAACTCTGATTAGAGAACATTACCATATGATTTACTTTGACTGTTAGTATAGAAGAACTTCTTAGATGTTTGGTAATGTTGAGATTTTTTATATTTTTCATGAAATAAATCCCTGTCTGGATACGAGAAGGTAGAGGTGGCTCTAGAACATATGTACCTAGGAGTTAAAAATCCTACAAGGAGTTTTGGGTTTTACTTGGGGTATCGTGGTATACGACAATGGGCCTTGTTGTAATCTTGGTTACGACACTCAGATGGGATATGATTACGATAATTATCATTTTATTTATAAACCATTATGATGGATTTATGAGAATATACCTCCTCAATGAAAACATTTTTATGAATATGGACTATATCAGTAAACATTTCAATTTATTTTAAGTGTTTTACATGTTTGGAATTATGTATCACAATTTATAAACTAATCTAGTGTATGCCATTGTTTAGAAACAATTCCCAGTGGAAGGAATGGAAAATGTATCAATGCATGTAAACTATGTAGGTATTTCCCTCCCACTCAAGATAATTATAGTGGAGCTGGTGATGCAAATGGTGCTGATTAGGTTATCACCATTCAGGGAAAACTCACTCTGGTTATGAATAACAACCTTCCGATATGAAGCACCCTGATCCACAACGCAGAGGTTCAATGCTAGAACACTTCATGAGGAAACAAACACAATCATTAAATGGGACTAAAAATCGATTTGTAGATGAGAAATGGATATGTTCCTTAGAGAAAATAATTTATTCTTTGGGGAGTAGTGAAAAGGAAAACAGTTATCATTGTTGTTCATCACCACACAAAAGATGCAGATCAGTGGTGGTCATTAATTCAAAACAAAAAGGAGGATGAATAATTATAAAAAATTGAATGGATCAAGTTTTAAGATATTTTCATAGAAAAATACTTTCCTCATGACCATCGAGTGGATATGGAAAGGATATTTCCGATTCTAAGGAAAAAGGAGGATAAAAATGTCTCAAAGTATGAGAATAACATTACATGGTTAGCAATGAATGAGACTAATTATATACATAACCCATGGAGTAATATTGATCGATTCTTTCATGGGTTAAAACCATTTCTCTATCAAGCATTAGTCTCACAATCCTTTTCATCATATGAAGATATCTTTTCATGTGAAATAAAGAAAAAAATTAATTCTCTAAGTCTTATGAATTTAACGAAAAGAAAGAGAAGAAGAGATTATTTGAACACTTTGGAAATGGAAATAATGGGAAGAAGAGAAATGTTGAATATCCATCATGCATTAATGTGGGAAGAAACACCCTGGTACTTACCTGCAGGGAATGTTAGTTTATTACATGTCTGGTGAAAAATTCCACTGAGGTCGCGAATGCAAGGGAAAGAAAGAGGATGTCAATGTTGAATGCTACATATTTAAAGAAATGGGGCATCATGCCAATGAATGTTCTAAACTCCCAGGAAACATACCATAGAAAATGCCAATGGAGCAAGGCTAGGTTTATGTGATCACTACTATAGAGGTTCAAGCTTCTAAATATGTAGTGGTAGGTAATTTAATGGTTTCATCAAGATTATCCAATGATTTATTTGATTATGGATCATTTCATTGATTCATATCTTCCCAGAAAAATAATAACATTATATATTTCAAATTTTATTTAACAAGGGAGTTGTTAGTAAAAACTCTTAAGAGAAGTTTCATTGCAATAAGGTTTTGTGAATTAGTTCCCATTAGGATATAAAAATGTTCTTTATCTACTGATCTCATTATCATACCCTTGATCGAATTTGATATAATCCTCAGTATGGATTGGATTTCGTAACTTGATGTGATAATTTCTTTTAAGAAGGAGGTTACAATTTTCTATGATGATATGGAGTACCTTATCTATGGTGCATAAATATAACCACCTGATTCTTGTATAGATTGACCACAACTATCCCAACAAAATTCATTTTATGGGGATGAATTAAATGAAATAACAATGGGTGAGGAAAATAATGTTCAAATATAGGAAGTACCTATTGTACAATAATATGTAGATGTGTTTCCAGAGGATTTACCTGGACATCCTCTAGAATGTGAAATGGAGTTTTCCATTTATTTAATTCATGGTTCAAGGACCATATCGAACACCCATTATAGAATGGCCACTGTGGAATTAATGTAACTAAATATACAACTAGAGGAATTGATTAATAAAGGATTTATTTTCCCTATTGTTTCACTATGGGGAGCCCATGTTCATTTTGTTAATAAAAATGATGGATCTACGCGGTGGTGCATTTACTACAGGGAGATACATGATATAACAATAAATAACAGGTATCCCCTTCCTCTCATTGATGATTTATTCAACCAACTTCATGGAGCTAAATATTTTTCAAATTTTAATTATCAATCTGGATATCATCAGTTGTCTGTCTAGAAGGAAGGAATTATAAAGACAACATTTCGAACTTGGTACGAGCATTAATAGTATACAGTAATACCTTTTGGACTAACTAATTCACCCTCTATTTTCATGGATCTAATAAATAGAGTTTTCAAGGAATATCTTTATGACTTTGTAGTGGTATTTATTGATGATGTCTTGGTATACTCAAAAATCTACAAATCTCATGAAAATCACTTACGCACTATTCTAAAGACACTTAGAAGAAATGAATTATATGGGAAGTTTAGCAGGTGTGGATTCTGACTTTAGTAGATATCTTTTCTTGGCCATATTATCTCTAAGGATGGAATCTCTTTCGATCCTTCAAAGACCAAGGAAATCCAAGAATGGCCAGAAACGACAAGTTAAACCGAGGTATGCAGTTTTATTGGTATTGTAGGTTATTATTGGCAGTTTTCCCAGAATATTTCCTAAATAGCTAACCCATTTACCAAGATCACATGTGAAGGGGTTAAATTGTTTTGGAAAAAAGAGCGTGACAAATGTTTTAAAGAACTGAATAGATGATTCATCAATGCTACTATCTAGACTCAACAGTCAAGGAATGATGGGTTTTTTATATATAGTGATTCGTAAAAGAAAGGAATTTGTTGCGTCCTTATGAAAAATGGTAGATTCATTACCTAGTCATCATGACAATGAAAAATTCATTAAAAAAAATATCCCAATCATGATCTTGAGTTAGAATCTATAATATTTGCATTAAATATTTGGAGACACTATCTCTATGGTGAAAAATGTGAGATATATACCGATCACAAGAGTTTGAAGTATATTTTCTTACATAAATAACTCAACTTGAGGCAAAACAATGGCTAGAACTACTCAAAGAGTATGATTTCACGATACACAATCACCTGAGGAAGAAAAATATTGTGGAAGATGCTTTGAACAGAAAGAATCATGGATTTTCAAATAAGATGAAAGTTAAAATGGATCATATGTTCATGGATCTAGTAAAGATAGATATGAGAATAATCATGTAAGGAAAACATCAATACTGTTTCAAATGGATTCCAAACCATATTTACTAGAAAGGATAAAAATTTCTCAGACAGTTGATGAGGAGTTTCAAAAGAAAATTAATGCAATGAATGCTGGGAGATTGATCGACTTCATATATGATGATAGAAAATTGAAATTTGGGAAGAGACTTGGTGTTCTCGAAATAACTGATCTAAAAATTGAACAGTTGGATGATGCTCATAGCTGCAATTTCTCTATACACCCTGGATGCACTAAGATGTATAGAGATTTGGAGGAACATTTTTGGTGGGCCAACATGAAGTGGGAGATTGCTGATTATGTGTCGATATGTATGGTTTGTCAACATGTTATTCTTTGAAGACAACATCATAGGGGAGTCATGCAACCTCTTCTCATACCTATGTGGAAATGGGATGATATTACGATGGACTTTTTCATGGGACTACCAAAGACTCCTAGAAGGATTGATGCAATATGGGTCATTATTGTTCGTATTACCAAGTCAACACATTTTTTGGCTATAATAGATGATTTACCACTTTTACATTTAGGAAGAATATATATTAATGAATTTATAAGACTTCATGGAGCACCCCTATTGATTTTTTCTGATTATGATCCCCATTTTACATCAAGATTCAGGAAAAGTCATTTGAAGACCCTAGATACTGAACTTCGTTTGAGCACTACCTACCACCTGTTGAAAGTGGGTGCCCTAGACACAACTTGTATTGTACTTTGATTATCGTTACATGTATTCAGTTTGTTTTTATACATGTGTTTTTATTTCCATGATAGTGTATAAACGTCTGCATCCACTTTGTCTATGGAAATGTCCATAGATTACCTGTCGCATCAAAGGGTTATAGCATGTTGGTGGCTATAATGAGAACCCTGAGACGCCATAACAGTAATCTTAATGTAACGTCCTATGGTCTAGTTACATCATTCTGAAAGGAAACAGATGATGTGTGACCATCAGGTGCTGGGGTCTCAGAATCATTGAGACTTCTTCTCATGAAGTTCGTACTTGATGATATCTAGTAATTGAGATCATGAGGACATACCTGCTTAATAGGAACGCCACATGTTTCAGGTTCTATTGTTCATTCCTATCTATGGACATGTGTAATGGTATCCTGACATGATATCATTATCAATGAATGTCATTTAATTACAAACATTTGATGTAAGGCGAAAACCATGGCGACAAAGTCATGGTGAGGTAGTTTGTATCGGGTATGTCATTAATGGCATGGCATTGATTGAATGATCGAGAAAGGATTTTTCGCTTCTGAGTTCAGGAAGAGATATCTCGGGCCTGGTTGATTAGGATGGTTGCACCATCAATAAATCCATGGCCATGGTAGTCGAAGGTAAGATAGTCCGGACAAATCAACAAATAAAATAAATAAAAATAAAGAATGATGACACTAGTGTGCATCCTGGTTTATTGAGATATCAATGATGAAGAAATTATATTACACAGACCATGATCATGGGGGGGCATTTGTTGCTATGAATTTTCCTTATCTCTATAGGGGCCTCGATGGGTTGCTAGACCCCACTCTTGTTAAGTATATATTATCTGTTGCTATTGAGGTAAGGGACAAGAGGGTCACACATCATATCACCTTGATAATCTTCCCTATTATGGAAATAGGAATATAAAACTTGGTGGGCCCTGCCAAAGGGTCTGAGTATTGCCCATGTTCTATGGATCACCAAAGAATAAATAAATTCATTAATTATTCGAGTTTAGAAGAATTCGTTGGATTTATTTATAACATGTATTTACAAGTTATATAGTAAATACAAGTATTAATATTATTTGAATGGATTTTAAAATCCTAGGTTTGTTTAATATTAGCAGGAGGAATGAGTCGAGTTAAAGACTCAAATTTACCACGTAATATATTTATATATTACAATTAAGTGATAAATTATAAATATTATTTATGGCATAATCTTAATTTTCATAAATATTTATTTATATAACTTATGTAGTGGACGTCTATTACACGGACCCAGGAATTGATACTGCGTGTTTTTAAACACTCCCTATATAAGTGAGAGAGAGGCTCTCCCATAATTACTATTCATGTGTCAAAATTGAGAGCCTCTCTCTCCTCTTGGAATCTAGAGAGGAATTCTATCAAGCAAAGGAAGGTCTTCAAAGTTCATCATTCTCGGATTGAAGCTTCTTCCTTTGTGGTGGTCGTCGTTGCGTTGAATTGATCATCGAAGATCCATGCTAGCACCCAGATCTTGACGAACGGTTCACGAGTAGATTCGAGAGGCATGTGTGGAAGATCATAAGGGCTTCGACGTTGGAGTCTTCGAGAAAGGATCACCGGTGTCTTGTGGAAGACTTGCAAACGCTAATTCCAAACAAGGTACATGTTTAATTTATTTTTTTGCTCTGCTTAAATCATGTGTGATCCTCAGACAGAACCGGGACAAGATCATCGAAGTTGACATGGTTATGTCACTCCGGTGATGCAAAAAAATTAATTCCCGGCCCACTAGCTTCTTCTGCGTCGTCACGGTACCCAACAATGGTATTAGAGGGAGCACAGGGTTTTTCTGAGTCAACAAAATTAAAATGCATTAAATTTAAGTGTGGGGTGTTAAAACAGTTCATTCGGATTTGACCGTGCATTGTTTTGTTTTATAATGATCATGTTACAATTATTTAAAAAAAATTAAACGGATCGATGTCGCATGTTTTCTTTTTTTTTGTTCATTTGATGTTAATCTCAATTTTATTGAGATAAAATTAAATGTTATTATTATTATTATTATAACTTATAATATTTTATATTATTATAAAATATTATTTTCAAGACTTGATGTCAAGTCTTGTTTTAATTTATAAATATAAAAAAAGGGGAGTACCAAGACCCCAATTTATGGGTCTTCCTCTTTTATTTAAAAAATAAAAATAAAAGAGAAAGTGGCCTCCTTTTGTCTAAGGGCAAAAGAAATAATAAAAAAAGGTGGGAAGGGAGAAGACCCTTGGGGTCTCCTTTTTCACATGGCACACAGGGAGGGAGAAACCCTAGCCGGCCTCCCCTCCATCCGGACTACTCCCGCGCAGGACCGCCTCTAGCCGGCAACCCCGAGCCTGCACTAATACCCCACATCGGACTGCCTCCAACCGGCCGCCCTGAGCCCGTGCCGGCACCCCACGCCAGACCGCCTCCAGTCGGCCATCCCGAGCCCGCACCCAAACCCCGTGTTGGACCACCTCCAGCCGGCCGACCCAAGCCCGCGCCGGACCCCTGGCGCCGGACCGCCTCCTGTCGGCCGCCCCAAGCTCGCAGGGCGTACCACGCCGCACCGTCCAGGCCGTCCCGAACCGAGCTGCCTCCTCACCAGCTCGCCGGAGTAGCGGGATGTTGGCCCTGTGGCTGGCCGGTTTCTTTCCTAGCCTCCTCCCTCTCCCCTCAGACCACGCCAGAAGATGCAGCCATCGCGGGAGTCATTGGATGTCGCGGTCATGTCGTGGACATGCTGCAGTCACGCCATAGTCACGCCACATTCAAGTCGTGGGGAAGCCGTGGTCAAGCAGCGGTACCCTGTTCCAGGATGACCCCCCGTTGTAGTACGCAGTCCTGCCGGACTCCTCTCCGATTAGAGGTAACCCTGCATTAAATTAATTGTAATTAATTTAGTTTTTTTATTAAATTAATTGGAATTAATTTAGGGGTTTAAATTTATTTTAATCCGAAATATTAATTTAATTTAAGAATGAAATTTAATTATTCTTTTGATTTAATTTTAGAATTAAAATTAAAATATACAAATGAACTAATAAAATAATTTTTTTGAATTTAATTAAATTCATTTAATTTATTAGACCACCCTCGCATTATTTAAATTCATTGTAATTTAATTTTATTGTGCTTTTACACCGACTGGTTTTGAGAAAGTGACTGAATTGTGTATGTATGGAATTTATTTATTTATTTATTCAATGTGTGCGATGTTTGTAATATTTAATTAGATAAATGATGGTCTGTGAATAGTCTTTTAATTCAAATATGTATATGGGCATGCGTGTCCATTGCACTAGTTGTATTTTGTACCCCAGACCCCCTCGCCTATGTGTGAGTATATTTTTAATTATACGGTGAAAATCTGAGAGGTAGACCCTGCCATGTTGAGGCAGTAGTCCAGACAGGAGTTTGGTGCTTTGCACTAGGGAAAGCAGCGACACGAGTCATGTATCGACTTAGGTATGGAAACCTCTTGGTGTTGATTGATCAGTTATCGATCTATCATTATAGAATGCTCAAGACCAGTAGGAATTCATGATTTACTTTATGCATACATTATTATTTTATGTGTCTGTATGATTATTGTGTGATTACATAGAATAGTGAACAAGATAAAATTCATAAAGATGTGAAAAATAATATTCTATTTTATGTTCAGTTGTGAGCGCGACAACCTAATAATAACCTAATAAATAGAAAAGGTATATATTCATCAATAAATATAAAAATCCCTCAAATATTTATTAAATCTAAAAAAAGGCCTTCCATTTATCACATCTAAACAAAATCGGCTGTTTGGGTGCTCGTCATCCTTAGTTGAGAGTGCATCTTACTACCGGGGTGTTTTTCATGAGAGAAATGGGTTGACTTAACTAAATTGAGTAGTCAAGGATTAACCTTAGCTAACTTTATATCACTTTAGAGGCAAGAGGTTGAGGGAATCAAGTTCAGATTCCAAAAGTTAGGACTTTACTCAACAACACAAGGAACAACAAGCGAAGTGGTTGGCCAGCATAGCGCCTACCTAGAAACTGTCCAAGTAGTGGTGTAGCCCTAACTTGTAGACTACGAGGGAGGTTTTGAGGATCCTTTCCACTAGAATACTCAAGAGATAGAGTATTCAGAATCTAATAGTGAGGGATATTAAGGATTATTAAAATTGTGGGAGACATTAAATGATATAATAATTTATTAATCATAAAATTTAAAAAGGTAATCAAGACAAAGCACTAACTTCTAAATGTTTATCTGATGTAGATTCAAAATGGAAACCACCAACACCACAAGTACTTTATCACTGCGATTGATTTTGGATAAAGAAAATATCCTGACATGAAATAACTTCTAGGAGTGGTACAGGCACTTGCGCATAGTACAACGCAAAGAAAGGAAGTTATATGTGTTGGAATCCCCAATTCCGGTTGATCATCCTCAGGGAGCAAGAATGACCGAAAAATATAAGTGGAGAAACCATGTAGATGATGTGCTTGATGTACAATGCATCAAGTTGTCATCCATGTCTAGCCAATTGAAAAAATGCATGAGGAAGAGGACTCTTACAAGATTATTTCACATCTCCAAGAACTATTTGTGGAGAGGGACCGGCAAGAAAGGTATGAGATCTCAAGTGCTCTTTATAAGTGTAGGATAGAAGAAGGGAACCAAGCTGGTCCTCACATACTCAAGATGATTGGGTATATTGATAGGTTTGAATCCCTTGGGTTCAAACTGAACCAAGAAATAGCAATGGATCTCATTCTTTCCTCTTTACCATCAAGATTCACGACTTTCATTGTCAATTATAATATGATTTATATGACAATGTCGCTCCCAGATCTCGTGGATTTTGTTTTCCAAGATTATAAGGACATGAAAAACAGCAATTCAACTGTCCTTATGGTGAAAAAGAAAAACAAGGGTAAGACAAAGGGGTATAAGGCCAAGTCGAGGCCAAAGACACAAATTGCATCGTCCTACAAAGAAGCCAAATATTCAGAGGAAGAGTAATGAGAAGGAAGATATATACTTTGGATGAGGCAATAAAGTCCACTTAAAGAAGAAATTTCATAGATGGGAAGAAGAAGAAAGTTGATGCTTCGACTTCAGGTATTTATTTCATTGAATGCAATCTATCTTTATCTACAAGTTGGGTATTGGGTACGGCATGTGGCTCACACATTTGTATTCATATACAGGAACCAAGTAGGTTCAAGAAGACTTCAAAGGGTGAAGTGGATCTCTGAGATACAAATGGTGCAATTCTAGCGGCCTTGGCAGTGGGAAACTATCCCTTGACTTTACCGACTGGTTTGTTTCTTGTTTTAAACTATTTCGACTAGGTACTATCTATTACTAGGAACATTATCTCTGTGTCAAGTTTAGTCACTATGTGTTTTTATTTCAGGTTTGTAAGTAAAATTTGTCTATTTTATAGGGATAACATATGTTATGGTATGGCTCATCTTACGAGTGGTTTATATATGCTGGAACTAGAAAACTTAGTAATGGAAATAAATGAAAAAAATAGCCAACATGACTCAAATAACACCCACCTATGGAACTTCAGGCTTGGTCATGTAAACAAGAAGCGATTAAGAATATTACATCAAGACGGGTATCTGGACTTGGTACATTTAGAACCCTTAGATGTATGTCAAGCTTGTTTACAAGGAAAGATGACTAAATCACCTTTCTCAGGAAAGGGTGAAAGAGCCAATGCAGTGCTGGAATTGATACATACCGATGTTTGTGGTCCATTTCCAGTAGAGGCAAGGGGGTGGTTATCTATGCTTCTTTACATTTACCGATGATTATAGTAGGTATGGATATATCTACTTAATGTGGTATAAGTCTTATTCCTTTCGTTTCTTTAAGTAATACCAAAATGAAGTAGAAAACCAACTTGGTAAGAAGATAAAAGCACTTCGCTCTGACCAAGGCGGAGAATATCTTAACCAAGATCTCATTGATCACTTGAAGGAGTGTGAGATAGTATCCCAACTCACTCCTCCTCATACACTACAATGGAACAGTGTTAGTGAAAGGAGAAATAGGACCTTTATTGACATAGTCATTTCGATGATGAGTCATACAACTCTTCCATTATCCTTTTGGGGATACGCATTGCAGACAGCAACATATACCCTTAACCAAGTACCATCTAAAGATGTAGATGGGATTCCATATCAATTATGGTATGGAAAGAAACCCAATATGACACACATGTGTGTGTGGGGGTGCGATGTATTTATCAAGACTTTACCAAGTGACAAATTATCATCCAAGATCACTAAGTGCATCTTTATAGGTTATCCTAAGGAAACTAGATGATACTACATATATAACCCTTTATATAGAAATGTCATTTTCACAAGATATGCCATATTTCTAGAAAGGGATAAAATTTCTATTGGAAATAGTGGGAGCAAGATTGACTTCGATGAAGTTAATGCTCAAGATGCACAAGAGTTGGTAGAGGAACAATCTCCACAAGAGAAAGTGGAAGAAGAAATTGTTCCTAAGACACAAATACTGTGTAGGTCTACACAAGAGGTTATAGAACCAGATCTTTATGGTTTTCTTATCATCGAGTTAGGTGACACAATAGTCCTTGAGGATGATGAACCTCTAACCTACAAGGAAGCAGTAGAAGGCAAAGAATCTGCTAAATGGAAAGAAGCCATGATTTTTGATATGGAGTCCATGTACCAAAATCATGTTTGGATTTTGGTAGACCCTCCAGCTGATGCAAAGACCATTGGATTAAAATAGGTATTCAAGAAGAATCTGGACATGGATGGTAAGGGTAATGCCTTTAAAGTAAGACCGATTTCAAGGGGTTTCAGACAACGTCAAGATATTGACTATGATGAAACCTTATCACCAATGGAAATGATTAAATCCATCATAATATTGCTTAAAATAGAAGCCTTTCATGATTATGAAATTTGGAAAATGGATGTCAAAACATCTTTTCTAAATGGGAATTTAGTTGATGAAGTCTATATGACTCAAACTTAAGTGTTTGTTACGCCAAATAATTCCAATAGAGTATGAAAGTTGTAGAGATCCATTTATGGATTGAAGCGGGCATTAAGATCGTGGAATATTTGCATTCACGAGGCCATAAGAGTTTTTTGTTTTGTCAAAAATGAAAGTGAGCCTTGTGTCTATAAAAAGGTTGAAGGTAATGATATGATTTTCTTAGTATTATATTTTTACGACATATTAATAATGAGAAACGTGGTGCAAGTCTTACAGTCAGTTAAGACTTGGTTAAATGAATGCTTCTCCATGAAAGACTTAGGTGAAGCAGCGTAGATTCTAGGGATAAAGATCTATCGAGATATATCTCAAAGGCTTCTTGGACTAATTCAAAGTACATATATTGACAAGGTACTCAAAAGGTACAATATGGAACAGTCCAAGAGAGGATTGTTACCTATGTCACATGGTGTAAATATCTCCAAGAAAATGTGTCCACAAACACAGGAGGATGTTGACAGAATGAGTAGAGTCCCTTATGCTTAGGTAGTGGGTTCTATCATGTATGTCATGCTATGTACTAGGTTTGATGTTACCCTAGATTTAAGTAAGGTTGGTAGATATCAAGCCAATCATAGGGAGATGCACTGGACAGCTGTTAAAACTATCCAAAAGTACTTAAGGCGTACTAACGATATGTTCCTGCTGTATAGAGGATATGAGGAACTAGTTGTGAGGGGATACACTGATGCTAGTTTCCAGACAGATAATGATGATAGGAATCACATTCAGGCTACATATTTTCCCTGAATAGTGGTGCAGTCAGCTGGAGAAGCACCAAGAAAGTTGTGGTTACTGATACTATAGTAGAGTCTAAATATATTGCATCTTCTGATGCAGTAAAGGATGTAGTTTGGATACGTAGACTTATCTCATACATTGGTTTTGTACCTATCAGTGCAGACCCTCTTCCAGTATATTGTGATAAGACTGCTACAGAGGTGCTTGCCAAGGAGCCCGGGTCTCACCAGAGGACAAAGCATATTCCTCCGAAGTTTCATCTCTTGAGGGATTTTACTCAAAGAGGTGAGGTGACAATTATTAGAGTAGCCACAGAGGAAAACATGGTAGAACCCCTGAATAATACCATTTCTCAGCAGAAGAATTATTCACATGTGAGAGCTAGCGGATTGAAACCTATTAGCAGTTGGCTCTAGTGAAAGTGGGATTGTTGAAAGTGGGTTCCCTAGACCCAACATGTATTGTACTTTGATTATCGTTCCATGTATTTAGTTTTTTTTGTATACATGTTTTTATCATTCCATGATAGTTTAAATACTTATGCATCCACTTTGTTTATGTAAATGTCCTTAGATTACCTGTCGCATCAAATGGTTATAGCAGGACACGAGATATAATGAGAACCCTAAGATGCCATAACAGTAATCTTAAACTAACGTCCTATGGTCTAGTAACATCATTATGAAAGGACACAGATGATGTGTGACCATCAGGTTCTGGGGGCTCATAATCATTGGGACTTATTCTCATGAAGTTCTCACTTGATGATCTCTAGTAATTGAGATCATAAGGATAGACCCGCTTAATAGGAACACCACATGTTTCAGGTGTCATTGGTATTTTCTATCTACGGACTTTTGTAATGGTATCCTAACTTGAGATCATTATCAATGAAAGTCATTTAATTATGTACATTGGATATAATGCGAAAACCACAGCGTCAAAGTCGTGGTGAGGTTGTTTGTATCTAGTACATCATTAATGGAATGGCATTGATTGAATGATCTAGAAATGATTTGTCACTTCTGAGTTCTGGAAGAGATATCTCAGGCCTGGTTGATTAGGATTTTTGCACCATCAATAAATCCATGGCCATGGTAGTAGAAGGTAAGACCGTTCGGACAAATCAACAAATAAAATAAATCAAAATAAAGAATGACGACACTAGTGTGCATTCTTATTTATTGAGATATCGATAATGAAGAGATTATATTACATAGACCATGCTCATAGGGAGGCAGTAGTTTCTAGGAATTTGTCTTATCTCTATAGGGGCCCCGATGGGTTGCTAGACCCCACTCTTTTTTGGTGGATATTATCCGCTGCTATTGAGTTAAGGGCCTAGAGGGTCATACATCATAGCGCCTTGAAAATCTTCCCTATTCTGCGAATAGGAATATAGAACATGGTGGGCCCCACCAAAGGGTCTGAGCACTATCCAAGTTCTATGGATCACCAAAGAATAAATAAATTCATTAATTATTTGAGTTTAGAATAATTCGTTGGATTTATTTATGACATGTATTTATAAGTTATATATTAAATACAAGTATTAATATTATTTGATTGGATTTTAATGTCCTAGGTTTGTTTAATATTAGTCGGAGGAATGAGTCGAGTTGAAGACTCAAATCTATCACATACTATATTTATATTTTACATGTTAGTGATAAATTATTAATATTATTTGTGGGATAATATTATTTTTCATAAATAATTATTTATATAACTTATATAGCGGATATCTATTACACGGGGGTGGGAATTGATAATGCGTGTTTTTAAACACTCCCTATATAAGTGAGAGAGAGGCTCTCCCATAATTACTATTCATGTGTCAAAATTGAGATATTCTCTCTCCTCCTGGAATCTTGACAGAGAGTCTCTCAATTGAAGGAAGATCTTCAAAGTTCGTCCTTCTCGGATTGAAGATTCTTCCTTTGCGGTGATCGTCGTTGCGCTGAAGTGGTCGTCGAAGATCCGTGCTAGCTCCCGAATCATGATGAATGGTGTGCGAGTAGATTCTAGAGGCATGTGTGGATGATATAGAGGGATTCGACGGCAGAGTCTTCGAGAAACGATCACCGGCGTCCTGCGGCAGACTTTCACACGCTAATTCTAAACAAGGTAAATGTTTAATTTTTTTCTGCTCTGCTTAAATCTTGTGTGATCCTCGAACAGAACTGGGACAAGATCATCGGAGTTGACATGGTTATGTCACTCCGGTGATGCAAAAAAAATTATTTCCCAGCCCCCCAGCTTCCGCTGCATCGTCCCAGTACCCAACACCACCCTCAAACTAATGGAAAATCAAAAAGGACTATTGAAACCATAGAATACATGTTTAGATCTTTCTCACATGAAATTCATGGTATCAGGGATAAATATTTACCTATGGAAGAATTTTCTAATAAGAATAAATTCCATTCATGTATTCTGATGGCACCATATGAAGCGTTATATGGAAAGAGATGTCATAGACCAACATCTTGGGATGATGTTGGTGAAAGAAAAATTGTAGGCCCAGAGCATGTTGAGGAAAGAATAAAAAAGGCGAAGGTTATCCAAACCCGCATCAAAGTGGCTCAATGTAAGAAAAAGAGCTATACTGATAACTGAAAGAAAGATTTGGAATTTCAAGTATGAGCACATGTTTTCTAGAAGATACCTCCCTGGTAGGGTGTTATATATTTCGATAAGAAGGGTAAAATAATTCCCAGGTACATCAGACATTTCCAAATTTTAGAATTAATTAGAGTTGAAGATTATTGTTTGGAAATGCCGCCAAGTATCTCCAAAGTTCATAATGTTCCACGTATCTCTGTTGAGAATATACATTTCTGACCCAACGCATGTACTCACCTTTGAAGAAATTGGACTGGAACATGATCTGCCTTATTGTGAAGATATTGTCAAGAATCTTGTTATTGGAGAACATGTGATGAGAAGGTGGACGACTCGTTTGGTATAATTTATATGAAGAAACCATAAGATGAAGGAGGCAATGTGGAAACCCAAGGATCTTATGAATAAAAACCACCTGAATCATTTTATGTAGTAATATTCTGGAAATTTTGTAGAAGAAATTATTTGAAAGAGGGGGAATTTAACACCCCAAGCTTCCACAACACATTTCACTTTGAATAATGAAATAGCTTGGATTGTACAAAACATTGAGTTCTAGCACACCACGACCAATAAAACAAGCCATTATGAATAGTAATACCCTCTTTTTGAAATTTTATAAATTTTATTTTTCAAAATGGAGTTTATTTTTAGATTCTGAATATCAAAATTATCTTATGGTGAATTTTTGATATTATCTAAAAACTTTCAATTTTGGATGAATAGTGAAAAACACGTTGTTATTGTTTAAAACTAAATTTTTATTTAAATAATTATTAATTTTAACGTCTTTTCTCCACCTTCTAGGCACGTTAGAAAATTTCCATAAAGCAGAACTTTACCACTTCTGTGAATTGAATTTCGAAAATCCGAGACACACTGTTGAAATAAGTAAGTAAAATGTGGTTCCAGATGTTGAAAATAATTTTCTATGAATAGAAATTTTTTAATTTTATTTTCCACTATTAAATGTAAATAGGGTAATTGAAGGTAAAAATGGTATTATTATTACCTTAACACATGTCCTAATTATATTTGATAAGTGTATTTCAACCAAAATCTACCATAGGAATAATATATTATCATTTTGGTCCACTTGGATTAAATTATGACATTTATTATAAATTTATTTAAAGAAGAGTTAAAAGTGTTAAATTCAATGTTTAATAACTAATCAATTTTAACTATAGGGTTATACATAAGATATATTCAAATATAAATATTAATTATAAAGATAAAAATATTTCATAAAAAATGTTATTTGTTTTATTTTTTTAGACAATAAATAATTAAATTTATTTACGACTCAATGATGATGTAGTAATTACCTTATACATGAAAGATTAAAATAATTGATATTATAAATATCCAAATAAATGTAAATTGAAACTTATTCTGAATTAAATCAATTTAATTGGTTAATATGACATGTTAGGGGTTAGTAAATAAATTTTGTTTGATGTGATAAATTTTTTATGCATTTCAAAAAAAAACAAAATACCAAATAATGTGAAAATTGATGTAAATGAGTTTTTTAAAAAAATACAATATTTTTAATTGATTTAATATTCCTCAAAATATAAGGTTCATCCAAAGGACTTTTATAATGATATATATATTAATAAGGAACCTTTAAGAACCCCGGTTTTGAGCCAGTAAGACTTTGATATTTTCTTGATGTTATTCCAGAGCAGGGTGTTCTGACGGCCTGCGAAACCGAGCCCCGGTGTGGCCGGAATTTATTTTGGCATGCATTCACACTGGGTGGGATAAATAAATATAATAACTCTTGAACGGTAGCTTAGACGGGAAAACTGAGGGCACCGTTGAGTTCAGAACGTGTCGTTTACCCTAGGAGGGGTATAATTTTCACGGGCGTGGGCCACCTTTGAAAAATGCCCCTAGGGGCATTTTCGTAATTTGGCGGTCTCTGGAGCCGAATTTTATAGCATATGAAAGGGGGCTCATATTAAAATTTTTAGGCCTCCATTACACTCAGGGCATGGCGTTTACCCCAAGGGAGGTTTAATCCCGGCCCCGACGAAAGTTCAGGAACGGGCCGACGAGCGGGTGGTCAAGTGTGTTTTTCTATTTAAACACACCAACCACCCTCTTCACCCTCCTTGGACATTCTTCCCTGGTGCAAGGGCTCTCAACGGGAATTCCACCCTCTCCTCCATCACTCCGGCAAGGCGCGGCGGCTTCGGCATCCCGATCGTGAAGCTTCGGGCAATGCCCTTGAGGTAGGCTCGTGTTTTATCTTTTCCATTCTCCCAAATTTCTTCAATTTAGTTTCTGCGTGTTGAATTTTTGCCCGATTGTCGAGCGAAGCCCCTGGTTTAGTAGAGCTCGAGTTTTACTTCACAACGATCCTTTAGGATCAATTTTTGGAGTTTCGGGGTGCCCGGGGTGGGCTCGGGATGTTTTCCGGCCAAATACCCCATATTTCTGGTGGATCAAGGGTGGTCCGGAAACCCAGGCGGCAGTGTGGCGCGTTCCAGCGGTGGCGGTGAGCTCTAGCACGTTGGCGCAGGTGGCGGCCTCCATCTCCAGGCAGGGGCGCAGCTCGCAGGCGGTGGCTCCGGCTCCAGGCGGTGGCGCGGCTTGCAGGCGGCGACGTGGTGCTTTGAACGGGCGGCGGTGGCGGTCGTCCGGGTAGACCGGGGTCGCGGCGCGATCCCTCGGGGGGAACCAAGACCCGCTGGAAGCGGCTCTCCTTGAAGACCAAAGACCGGCCTCAGGGGCCAGTCAGCTGAAGTGGGGACCGCGGGTCCGCAACCAGCCCACGCGGCAAAGCCGCGGGCCGGCGCAGCGAGCTAGGCCGGCCCAGCCCGGGTGGACCGGCCAGCTAGGCCGGTTCAGCCCAAGGGGCTTGTCCCCTTCGGCTTCGGACACCCGTAAATATCTCTACGAGTGTCTGTTTTACATGTCGTCTGCGGCAAGGCAATCCTCATCTCGAGGAGTATATTCTGAGGTGGTTTCGAGGATTTTTAATTCCCAGAACAGGAGCGCAGTGGCGCATCACGCACGTTAAGTGCTACGCCAGAATTCTTGTTTTGGTTGGCTCGGACACATCCAATGTCCTATTTGAGCATTGTTAGCGGTGAAACGACCCTGGAGTTGAGGCGTAGATTTCCAGTATGTTTTCGGGCATTGAAGTGGGAATTGATTGTGGCCCACACAAGCCATCTTTGAGCTGCGTGTAGCGTTTTTGTGGATTTTTCACCAAATGTCCGTTCAGGGCATATGAGTAGTTGTTTCTGCGTATCTTTCTGATAGCATCGCAATGGCGTAGTTCGCCCGACGAGTATCAGAGCCGAGGTGCAGGCCCCTCATGGGCCGACTACGGTGAATAGTACCGTATTCACCGGTTGTCTGTTTCGGGTGAGTAAGTAGTCTATCTCGAGTGTTTTTCCGTGATAACTACAAAGGTGCACCCCGTTGGAGCATTTGGAACCTACTTTGAGATCGTATTAATGTGGGGTGGATATCTTCTTTCATGCGCTCCGAAACAACGCACGGTGGTGTTGTTTGTGACATCTGGTGATGTCAGTAGTAGTGCAGAGCTATCAGGATGATTCGGGGTCTACCCTCTAGTAGGGCTGGGCAGTGGGTCACCCGACGGCACTTTAGGGTCTACCCTTTATTCGGGCTGGGCAATGGGTCACCCAACGACCCTTTATGGTCTACCCTCCAGCAGGGCTGGGTAGTGGGTCACCCGTTGTCTGATTCCAGTTCTAACCTCTAGCAGGGCTGGGTAGTGGGTCTCCTATTGACGTATTCCGGGTCTACCCTCCAGCGGGGCTGCGCAGTGGGCCACCCGTCGATTTTTTCCAGTTCTACCCTCTAGCAGGGCTGGGCAGTGGGTCTCCTGTCAACGTGTTCCGGGTTTACCCTCCAGCAGGGTTGGGCAGTGGGTCACCCTTCGATTTATTATAGGTTTACCCTCCAGCCGAGCTGGGCAGTGGGTTGCCTGATGAGGTATTAGGGTTTTCCCTCCAATAGGACTGGGTAGTGGGTCACCCATTGACGTTTCAAACTTAGCCCTTCTCATGAGGCTAGTCGGTGACTTTTTCCTGCGTGACTACCAGAGCGGGACCCTGATTGTGCAGATCAGTGGTGTGACAGTTCTAACATTACCTATGGACCCACAAGGAAGAGAGGTACTTTTTCCCACTAAGACGCGTCCTTGAGACACGACCTAAAACCGTGCGGGCGAGTCAGTGCCGCCCAAAGAGGATAGTATTGAAGTGTAGTGATTGGGCCCCTCTGACTTGGGTTTCCTAGGTGGATGAGACGAGATGTTGGGCTGTGAGGATGGATTCATTTGGAGCTGATGGTGACTTACCCTGGGCTGAGCTTGGAGATGGAGATCCCCTTATGCACTCATTTAGGTTTCTTGTTGAGCATATATATATATACAAATTGGACCCTACTTTCGTTCCCACTCTCTTGGGTCCATGCCTACATATTTCTGTTGGGTTGAGCTGCACTCTCCTTACTAAACTTTTATTCTGTTCTTGTTAGTCTATTTCTCACCTCTTTAGTGCCTTCTTTGTTGCTCCCTCGATCTTTTGGGGCATCCTACTGAGTATCCTTATACTCACCTCTGCTTGGGCTTTGTCCGTACCTGGTGTTCCTTGCAGATGACGGACAGGTTGATCGCGACTACAGAGGAGCGTAGAGGTCACACTAGTTGGAGTAGTGTACCACGGTCGTGCTAGAGTATTCAGGTGGGAGTCTATCCAGTTGTCTTCTTTTGTTCACCTGTTTCCGGGTAGTGGCATCTTTGTGGTTGGGCGCGTGTTTTCCCTTTTTACTTTTTAGTTTACTTGCTAGTACTTCCAGCACATTACTTACTCTTTTTAGTTGTTGATGGATGAATTTGGTTGTGATATAGCTACCTGTATTTTGGTTTACTTTTTACTCTACACTACTGCATCTTGTGGGTTGTGTGTGCATGAGTACAGGTACTTAGGCGAAGGCCTCCCCGAGATTGTTACGCCTTCGGCGCTGGTCACCATCCTCTAGCCTATGGAGGCGGGCTTGAGGTAGTTGCGGCTCGAGACCGATAGGGTCGGGTTGTGAAAAAGTGGTATTAGAGGAAGGTTCGTTCCATGGGGCATTGTTCAGACGCCCGTAAAAAGGAACTGGTTGGGTTTTAAAGGAAATGATGTTGACATATCTCGAGAGCGGCTCTCAGACCAGGGAGTCCAGTAATGGTACGGGCGGCCGACGTATCCATTTACCAGGACCCTGATATCCTGCTTGTCGACTCGGCTTGCTGAGACTTGTTGTAGGGAATTTTGAAACATGCATCCCGTAGGAATGAGTCTTTGACCGTCCTTTGTTTGAGTCAGCTCCCCATTGTTATTACTATTATGTATATATATATGCTCATCTGATCATGGTATCCCTTAATAATTTTCAAGATTCCCCCACGACGTCATCCAGCCAGGTTACCCTCTCCAGCTCATGATGATGGTCTGGCGAGAGATGAGGTGTCAGTTCAGGGACCCTCACGTGATCCCCTCCTACCCAACACTTCACCAGTAGCCCCTGCACCTTAGGAGTGGCAGTTAGTACCGGTAGTTCAGGCCGAGGTCGCGCGCAAACTGAGCGCTCTTCGAGACTTCCAGCATCAGAGGTCGCCGAGGTTCTGTGGGGACCCGGATCCCTAGTTGGTAGAGGACTGGCTTGAGTCAGTGGCACGAATCTTCATGCTGGTATAGACCCCAGCAAACTAGATGGTGTCCCTAGCCGCCAGTCTTTTCCTTGGGATAGTCGGGAGATGGTGGGATCTAGTGACGCAGACCCATGACGAGTCATCCCTCACATGGGATGGCTTCCAGAAGCTTTTTCGGGAGGAGTACTCCCCCTCGTGTTTGCGCTCCGTTCGGATCCAGGAGCTTATGAATCTGAAGAAGGGAGGCATGTCTGTGTCCCATTACTTGACCCGGTTCACTAATCTTACGCGCTACTCGCAGGACATGATCCGCGACAGCTACTTCCGGGAACGGAAGTTTGAGCAGGGTCTTTGTAGGGAGATTCAAGCTAGCATGTTGACCTTGTGCATCCCCACTTACGTCGGGGTGTTGGAGAGGGATATTTTGACCGAAAGCTTCCTGGACGAGGGGCGCCAGATAGCAGGACCAAGCAGTGGCCATTTTAGAGCAGAGTCTTCAGCAGGAAAACGGCAGAGGGCTGGGCCTCAGGCGGGGAGGCCCTTCCGTGAGCAGACCCAGGGACAGGGTCGCACACCGCAGTGGTGCCGTAGGGCTCTGGGGTAGACAGGGGAGAGACGATTCTATGCTTGTGAAAGACTGGGTCACCTAGCACGAGATTTCCTGACCAGGCGTACAGATCAGTCGTGGAAGGCAGCGGGCACACCACAGAGGCAGAGGGAGCGCCGTGATCAGGGGTCACCTAGGCGGGGACCCGGCGATCCTCAAGGAGGTGCCACATCTCGATCAGTAGGACCAGGAGGTGGGGGACGGCATTTTGAGATCCCCCCCCCCCCACAGGGCGGCCCATGCTAGGCTCAGGGAGCTGGAGGTAGGGGCCGCGGGCAGCTTCAGGCCATGGGAGTTCAAGATCCTCCAGCGCACAAGGTGTTCTGAGGTACAAATTGTGTTTACTCCACCCTGCTTCAGTACTAGTAGACAAGGGCGTCATCCTTTCCTTTTTATCACTTCTATTGGTACGAGAGTTGGGGCTTCCAGTCGAGGCACTAACACCTGCACTTATCCTTGAGGTTCCCACGGGAAGTTCCTAGTTGGTGACTTTTATCTTCAGACAGTGCGAACTTTCGTTCGGGGGAAGGAGTTTCACGTGGGACCTGCTCGTCATCACGATGGAACCTTACGATGTCATCATGGGCATGGATTGGCTTTCTATGGTTCACACTCAGATCAAATGTTGTCACGGATGAGTTAGAGGTGATTTTTCTGATGGGATGAGGGTCACCATCCTTGGTGAACGAGACCTAGTGGAAGAGCAGATGGGTACTCTGAGCAGGAGACCCTGACCATTTTCGCCCCAGCTAGCAAGCATGGCACTCGGAGCAGCGGATTCTACAGGCACCTGGATCCCTACTGTGGTAGAGGACTACATGGACGTCTTTCCTGAAGATGTTTCGGGACTACCTCTGAGGCAGGAGATGGATTTCTGCATTGACTTACAGCCGGGGACTGCTCCGAGATCTTGTTCAGCATATCGGATGGCACCCACAGAGCTTTGAGCACTATGACTTCAGTTGGATGACCTTTGTGAGATGGGATTCATCAGGCCCAGTGTGTCCCCCTAGGAAGCTCCAGTTCTGTTTGTAAAAAAGGTAGATGGTAGTCTACGGCTTTGTGTGGATTATCGTCGCCTGAATCAGGCCACGATAAAGAACAAGTACCCTTTTCCAAGGATCGAATTTCTCTTTGACTAGTTGTGAGGTGTGAATTGGTTATCGAAGATTGATCTTCGATCTGGCTACCACCAGTTCCGGGTTCGTGAGGTTGATATTTCGAAGCTGTCCTTCCGTTTTTGATATGGGCACTATGAGTTTTTGGTGATGCCCTTTGGTGTGACAAATTCCCCTGCCGTCTTCATGGCTTTGATGAACCAGATTTTACATCCGTACTTGGACTGGTTTGTGGTTGTCTTTATAGATGACATAATCATTTACTCGGGGACATAGGAGGAGCATGCGGAGCATTTGAGGATGGTCCTAGACTTACTTCGAGACCACCAACATTATGGGAAGCTCTCAAAGTGCTCGTTCTGGATTCACGAGGTTCACTTTTTGGGGAACGTCATTATGGAACATGGTTAGGTTATAGATCTCGCAAAGATAGAAGCAGTGCTTGCTTGGGAGCCACCCAAGAATGCGTCTGAGATGCGGAGTTTCCTTGGGTTTGCAGGGTACTACAGGAGGTTTGTGGAGGACTTATCCAGGATTGTTGCCCCTTTGACCGCATTGCCACGGAAGGGGAGACCATTTACCTGGACTGATCAGTACTGGATGGCCTTTGAAGAGTTGAGGAAGAGGCTGACTAGTGCACCGGTATTGAGGCCTCTAGAGGAGGGTGTTGAGTTCGTTGTATATTGCGATGCTTCAGGAGCTGGTCTCGGGTGCGTGCTGATGTAGGAACGGGCAGTGATTGCATATGGGTCGAGGCAGTTGAGGCCCCATGGGAAGAATTATGCGACTCACGATTTGGAGCTGACAGCAGTAGTCTTCACCTTGAGGCTATGGAGACACTACCTTTTGGGTGTGAATTTTGTGGTCTACTCAGATCACCAAAGCCTCAAGTATATCTTCACTCAGAGGGATTTGAACTTGAGGCAGAGGTGCTAGTTGGAGTTTCTGCAAGACTATGATTCGAGATAGTCTACACTCCAGGGAAGGGAAACATTGTAGCAGATGCCCTTATCAGGAAGTCCCAAGATCACCTAGTGCGGGAAGCTTCAGAGTAGTTGGCTTCCCTTCAGCTAACCTTGGTGGAGTAGGAGGGTACAACTTTTCTATAGTCGATGGTGTTCACTCCTTCGCTCCTAAAGCGTGTGAGAGAGTCGCAGGTGGGAGATGTCGATAGCAAGGTACTGAATGATTAGATATCCACGGGTGACGCACCCAATGGGTATTCTGAAACTGGGAATCATGAGATCCTGTTTCTGGGGTGAGCTGTAGTACCAGTGGAGATGCGGGAGGAGGTGATGCGGGAGTTCCACACTTCTCCCTTGGCCATACATCCCGGTTTGGGGAATATGTATAGAGACCTTTGGTGGTAGTTTTGGTGGTCCGGCATGAAGCGGAGCGTAGCCGAGTTCGTTTCTCGGTGTCTTACCTGTCAGTAGGTGAAGGTAGAGCACCAGGTTCCGGCAGGGTTGTTGCAGCCCCTTAATATCCCGGAATGGAAATGGGATGGAGTATCTATGGATTTCGTCACAGGGCTTCCGTGCACAGCGAAGGGTCGCGACTCCATTTGGGAGGTAGTGGACCAACTCACGAAGTCGGCCCACTTCCTTGCTATCAAGGAGCAGAGCTCGGTTGAGAGTCTGGGATAGTTATATGTTTGGGAGATCATCCATCTGCATGGAGTACCCTCGACGATCATCTCCGACCGTGACACACGGTTTACATCACGGTTATAGTGAGGCCTACAGGAGGCATTCAGGAATCAGTTGCGGATGAGTACAGCTTTTCACCCCCAGACTGATGGGCAGACCAAGCGCACTATCCAGGTGTTGGAGTATATGCTCAGGGCGTGCGTGTTAGACTTTGGCCGGAGCTGGGAGGATCACCTGCCCTTGGAAGAGTTTGCATATAACAACAGTTACCACTCTACTATTGTCATGGCACCATTCGAGGACCTCTACTAGAGACCCTGCAGGTCACCCTTGTGCTGGACAGAGGTCGGGGAGACCTCCCTCGTGGGCCCAGAGTTGATGCAGGCAATGACGGAGAAGGTGCAGGTCATTCATGAGCGGATGAGGATGACTCAGAGCAGACAGAAGTCCTATGCAAACCGGCGTTGCAAGCACTTGGACTTTGAGCAGGGAGACCATTTCTTTTTGAGATTCTCCCCACGGTGTGGAACACGAAGGTTCGGCCGGGGAGGCAAGCTGTCCCCGAGGTTCATTGGGCCCTTTCAGATTGTGTGTCGGGATGGTGAGGTCACCTATCTTCTCACTCTACCCTCGCGGATGGAGAGAGTTCATGACGTCTTCCACGTGTCGCAGCTGAGGAAATACGTTCATGACCCCACGCACGTCATCGACTGGGGAGACCTGGACATTGAGGATGGAGCCACCTTTGTGGAGCACCCGGTGGCGATTGAGGACCGGCCGGAGCAGACTCTGCGTGGATGGGCCATTCTTCTATTTCGTGTGTTGTGGCAGCATGGGAGTGTGCAGGAGAGCACCTGGGAGCGGGAGAGACAGATGTGGGCTCAGTACCCCGAGCTTTTTTTGTAGTTTTTTTTGGGGGACAAAAATCGTGAAGGAGGGAATGATGTAAGAACCCCAGTTTTGAGCCTGTAAGACTTTTAAATTTTTTTGATGTTTTCCAGAGTAGGGCGTTCTGATGGCGTGCGAAACCGAGCCCCGGTGTGGCCAGAATTAATTTTGGCGTGAGTTCACACTGGTCGGGCCAAATGAATATAATATCTCCTGAACGGTAGCTCGGTCGGGAAAACCGAGGGCACCGTTGAGTTTATAACGTGCCATTTACCCTAGGAGGGGTATAATTTTCACGGGCGCAGGCCAACTGTGAAAAACGCCCCCAGGGGCATTTTTGTAATTTGGTGGTCTCAGGCGCCGAATTTTATAAATTTTGAACAGAGGCTCGGATTAAAATTTTGAGGCCACTATTTCACTCATTCATGGCATTTACCCTATAGGAGGCTTCATCCCGGCCCTGACAAAAGTTTAGGAACGGGTCGACGAGCGGGTGGTTAATTGTGTTTTTTTATTTAAACACACCAACCACCCTCTTTACCCTCCTTGGAAATTCTTCCCTGGCGCAAGGGCTCTCAACGGGAATTACACCCTCTCCTCCATCACTCCTTCAAGGCGCAGTGGCTCTAACATCTCGTTCATGAAGCGTCGGGAAAAGCCCTTGAGGTAGGCTCGTGTTTTATATTTTCCATTCTCGCAAATTTCTTCAATTTAGTTTTTTCGCGTGGAATTGTTGTCTGATCGTTGAGCAAAGCCCCTAGTTCCTTAGGGCTCAATTTTATCTTCACAACAATCCTTTTGGATGAATTTTGGGAGTTCAAGGGTGCCCGGGGTGGCCCCGTGATGTTTTCTGGCCAAATACCCCATATTTATGGTGGATCTAGGGTGGTCCGGCAACCCAGACGGCGGTGCGGCGCATTTCAGTAGCGGCGGCGAGCTCCAGCACGGTGGCGCAGTCGTAGGGCTCCGGCTTTACGTGGTGGTGTAGCTCGCAAGCGGAGGCTCTAGCTCCAGGCGGTGACGCGGCTTGCAGGCGGCGGCGCAGTGCTTCGAACGGGCGGCGACGGCGATCGTCCGAGTAGACTGGGGTCGCAGCGCGACCCCTCGGGGGGAACCGAGACCCGCTGAAAGCAGGTCTCCTAGTAGACCAAAGACCAGCCTCAGGGGACGGTCGGCTGAAGAGGGGATTGCGGGTCCACGGACGGCCTGTGCGGCAAAGCCGCAGTCCGGCGCAGCGAGCCGGGCCGGCCGGCACGAGCCGGCCCTGGCCGGGTGGACCGGCCAGCTAGGCCGGTCCAGCCCCAGGGGCCTGTCCCCTCCGGCTTCGAACACCCGTAAATATCGCTACGGGTGTCCGTTTTACACACCATCTGTGGAAAGGTAATTCTTGTCTCGAGGAGTATATTCTGCGGTGGTTTTGCAGATTTCTAATTCCAAGAACAGGAGCTTGGTGGCATGTCACGCGCGTTAAGTGCTACGCTGGAATTCTTGTTTTGGTTGGCTCAGACACATCCAATGTCCTATTTGAGCGCCGTCAGCGGTGATATGACCCTAGCGTCGAGTCATAGATTTCCAGTATGTTTTCGGGTGTTGAAGTGGGAATTGGGATGTGGGACCCACAGGCCATCTTTGTGTTGTGTGCAGCGTTTTTGCGGCTTTTTCACTAGATGTCCATTCAAGTCATATGAGTAGTCGTTTCTGCGTATCTTTCCGAGAGTATCGCAATGGCTTAGTTCTCCCGATGAGTATCGGAGCTGGGGTGTGGGCCCCTCATGGGACGACTATGGTGAATAGTACCATATTCACCGGTTGTCCGTTTCGAGCGAGTAAGTAGTCTATCTCACGTGTTTTTCTGTGATAACTGTAACGATGCGACCCGTTGGAGCATGTGGAAAATCCTTTGAGATTGTATTAATGTGGGGTGGAGATCTTCTTTTACGCGCTCCGGACCAACGCACGGTGGTGATGTTAGTGAAACCTGGTGGTGTCAGTATTAGTGTGGAGCTATCAGGATGATTTAGGGCCTACCCTCCAGCAGGGCTGGGCAGTGGGTCACCTGACGACACTTTAGGGTCTACCCTCCAGCAGGGCTGGGTAGTGTGTCACCTGTCATCTAATTTCAGGGTATACCCTCTAGCGGGGCTGGGCAGTGGGTCACTCGACGACACTTTATGGTCTACCCTCCAGCATGGCTGGGCAGTGGGTCACCCATCATCTGATTCCAGGTCTACCCTCCAGCAAGGCTGGGCGGTGTGTCACCTGTCGACGTGTTCCGGTTCTACCCTCCAGCGGGGCTAGGCAGTGGGTCACACGTCGAATTATTCTAGGTCTACCCTCCACCAAGGCTGGGCAGTGGGTCGCCTGTTGACGTGTTCCGGGTTTACCCTCTAGCAGGGTTAGGCAGTGGGTCACCCATCGATTTTTCCAGGTCTTCCCTCCAGCAAGGCTGGGCAGTGGGTCGTCTGATGATGTATATGGCTTTACCCTCTAGCAAGGCTGGGCAGTGGGTCACCCATTGAAGTTTCAGACTTAGACCTTCTCATAAGGCTAGTTGGTGAATTTTTCCTCCGTGACAACTGGAGCGGGACCCTAATTGTGCAGATCAGTGGTGTGATAGTTCTAACGTTACCTAAGGACCCACAAGGAATAGGGTTACTTTTTCCCAGTGAGATGCGTCCTTGAGACGCGACCTAAAACCGTGTGGGCGAGTCAGTGCCGCCCAAAGCGGATAGTATTGAAGTGTCGTGATTGAGCCCCTATGACTTGGGTTTCCTAGGTGGACGAGATGAGATGCTGGGCTGTGAGGATGGATTCATTTGGAGCTGGTGGCGACTTACCCTAGGATGATCTTGGAGATGGAGATCCCCTTATGCACTCGTTTGGGTTTCTTGTTGAGAATATATATATATATACAAATAGGACCCTACTTTCGTTCCCACTCTCTAGGGCCCGTGCCAACATATTTATGATGGGTTGAGCTGCACTCTCCTTACTAAACTTTTCTTCTATTCTTGTTAGTCTACTGCTCACCTCTTTTGTGCCTTCTCTGTTGCTCCCTCAATCTTTCGGGGCATCCGACTTAGTATCCTTTTACTCACCACTACTTGGGCTTTGCCCGCACCTAGTGTGCCCTTGCAGATGAAGGACAGATCGATCACGACTACGGAGGAGCGTAGAGGTTACAGAAGTTGGAGCAGCATACCATGGTCGTGCTAGAGTATTTAGGTGGAAGCCTATCCAGTTGTCTTCTTTTTTTCACCTGTTGCCGAGTTGTGGCATCTTTGTGGTTGGGCGCGTGTTTTCCATTTTTACTTTTCAGTTTACTTGCCAGAACATCCTATACTTTAATTAATCTTTTTAGTTATTGATTCATGACTTTGGTTGGGATATAGCTACCTTCCTTTTGGATTCTTTTTTACTCTGCACTACTGCGTCTTGTGGGTTATGTGTAGATGAGTACATGTACTTAGGCGAAGGACTCCCAAAGATAGTTACGCCTTTGGCGCTGGTCGCCAGCCTATAGCCTATAGAGGTGGGCTTGAGGTAGTTGCGGCTCAGGACCGGTAGGGTCGGATCGTGACAGAACCTCTTGGGGTTCACTTTTATTTTTATGTTATGTTTATTAACTATTTATTATAATAACAAATGAATACATGGTAAATGATAAACTCTTTAACTAAGAGTTAAATCTAAAATCTAAGGATAATATGGTAACCTAAACATGTCTAAAACATATTGGTTGAGAGGTTTTAGACCCATCCCTACATTATCATTTAAATAAATCATTTTGGAGCCATTGTAAACCGAATATGATTGTATCATAAAATAATATTTCAAGCTATTCCAAAAGTGACCATGACCTCTCTTATAAAAGGGTGCTTCTCCTTCTCTAGATATCACACATACAAAGACATTTTTGTCAACCAAACCCAGTTCAAATATCCTCCCAACTACCCTAACATCAACCTATAATACTTACTTTGATCAGAAATCCATCCTAAGGATCCCTTTTGATCAACTCAAAAGGAAACACCTGAAGAAAATGTAATAATTTCACCACCTCTTTCAATGTTCTTTTCTTCTTCGAATTCATCATTCATTGTTGTTTACATACCAAAATAATAACTCCAGTACCTTATTAAAACTATGATGCTATTATAGATATGGTACGATCATATTTATTATTTTATCCATCCTATGAATGACAAGTAACCAAACGTGCGAACGTACAACTTACCGTCTCCACGTCGTGGGGTAGCTGGTTATTAAAACAAATCATTATTTGTATAGGTATAATAACATGTTTAACTGATGTAAATAATAAATATAACATGTTACGTATTCTTGATATGTGATATACCATCTAATTATGTATGATTTCACCATCAATAGAATGATATAGATTCTTGTGCATATGTATGGATTATCTTCTCCACGAACGCGATACGATTCATTTCCATTCATCAAAATTCAAGAATAATTTTAATTTTATGATTAAAAATATTGTTTAAGAACATAATATCATTATGGATATGAATCAAATAAATAATATCCATAACAAACATGTCTTACATTACCAATTATATAAAATAAAAATGAATCAGTTTACACCCGAAATAAAGACACTACTGAAATATTATTAAAAAAGCATTATTAAAATATCATATATGATATCATATTTATATATGTGGTTCATGTATAATTTAATAACAATTATTTAACTATTATAAAGGTGTTTAACATACCCTTGATCAAGTAAAATAACAAGTTAAAGGTTAATTCTACAATCTCTTCATTATTTGAGGTTCTTTATACCTTAGAATCTATTGGGACCTCATTATTATCCACATTCGTGTTTCTTAAAAATGAATATTAAAACATTCTTTACATTTCCTATAATATGGGTTAAATTAATTTATAACCTTGTTTTAATTTTTATAAAATTTTTATAATGTATTCTTTCCGTCGTTTTACAAACAAGGTCTTTTATGACCTTTTCAACAAAATTACAGAATGAATGTTTTTTAACTTGTACAGTGAGTGTAACTATTTTTTTCCATTATAACATCTTTGATGCTTCCATTACAAGATTATTAGAATATTTTTGAAATAAATTTTTTATTTTAAAGTTACGAGACTTTTCAATTATCTCAAAATAGAAAGATATATTTTTCTCAAATAGTTTTGATTTCAACTATGTCAACATACTTTGATGGATTTTACACTAGTTTGAAGTTGATTTATTTTAATAAAATATTCGATATTGTATTAAAGGTTTTGTAATATGTTTGACTATGGATGTGTTATTTTAAAACCATTTATGGTTTATAGTTACAGTATTAACATTTTGAATGGTAGTTTTAATACGAATGTTTATTTTATGTTTCAACCTTTTCATATGAGGAATGCATTGGACTTAGTATGTGACGGGTGGAGACTGATCTAGCCTCTCGATGCCTTTGTAGGTCTAATGAGACAAATTAGTGTCTTGAAATAAGGCCTTGACAAAATCATATTTTTAGTCTTGGCATGAGGCCTTGACTATGTGGTCATGATGTCGAGTATTTTGCATTTCATCATTAGGAAATTGGCTACTGATATTTCATTTCATTATTTGACTAGAGTAATATAAATGTGAATAAGTAAATGGAATTATTTGATTTATATTTTAAATATTATTCTAATGTTTATGTTTAAAAGGATTATGTTTTATTCATATACATTACCTTGAAATATTTTTGCTTATTAATGAATCTTTCTGCTATATTGCTATCCCTACTGAGCATCTGATCTAACCTCTTTTTTATGTTTTTGTTTTTCCTAGGATGCAATGAACTATTTTTTAATTAAACTGCAATAATAAGTTATGGGATATGAATGTGTTCAAAGGAGAAAATGTTGTTATTTTTTTCTTTTTATATGTAATGTAAAACTTATGTATGTATATTGTACTTGCAAGGATACTAAACTAATTGGCCTTTTGGGACATGATTCCTTATATCATTCCAATGTTATATAATATTGCATCAACTCTGGGTAACTGGGGTCGAGGCGTTTCAAATATTCTATTGAAAATTCCACATCAATTTTCGTACTTCAATTAATGAGTGTTTGCCATTAATTTTTAAGTATCTATTCTAAAATAAAATCTCATAGTCTTAATTTACTTATGTTTATGTTGTTTTGAAATTTATATTTCCATGATTGGGAAATTACATCAATACTTGAATTGATTATCTTTAATTTCCATGAATTAATGATATATATTAAATTTGGGAAGTAATTAAATTTACTAATTGGTGTATTAATTAATGGGATATTCGTATTGTGGAATTGGAATAATTAATTTTGGAATTAATTAATGAGATATTTATATTGATGAATTGAATTAATAAATTAGTGAATTAATTAATGGAATCTTGTGATGTGAAATTTATTGATTAACTTATTGTTTATTTTGTTAATTAATGGTTGTGTAATTGGTTGATTAATTTGATATGAATTAATTTATGTTATGGATTGTGTGACTGGTGGAATAACATAATTAGGATAATGAGTTATATAATTAAATAACGATAAATGGTTTAATTGTGATTTGATATACTATTCCATGTGAATTAATGTGTTTAACCTTGAATTAATTTCTAATTTAAATTGTACACTTTAATAAGAATTTTTGAAAATAAGGTCAATAATGATTCATGATGATGTTTATGAAATCGGGATACATGTTATGTTATGATATATATTATTTTATTATATATGCTATATATTTTTGCAAGAAAAGGACTAATGCATCAAAATACTATTGTGATAAATTGATATACATGTGTGGGACATGGAATGCTTCTACAAAAGAACATACTGATAAATTGAAATTTGTGTGTGGGTCAGGGAAATCTTTTTCAAAAGACTATATTGATAAATGAGTTATAGGAATGGGATTGGGGATTAAAATACTCATGGGTTTTTAGACACAACATTATACGAACAAGATTTTCCATTGGACTATGGTTATAATTTCCAATGATATAATGTGAAATGAAATGATAAATTATTTCCATGGTATTGTTATATATTTAAAACTACAGAATCGGTTGAATAGGGTATTGGCGGTTCATATTTCTATATAAACCCACATATTTATGTGGTTAAAATAATGAATAGTTTAAAATTGATACCTACATAATTATTCATTGTACATTATTCATTATACAATTACATACATTGTTAATGACTATATATTTTCTAAGACATTATTGGTGGAGGCCTAATGAGTTATACTCACACCCTATTTAGGCTTCTAGATAAGTACCTGAATAGACGCCATGTTTTTTAGATGGTATAAGGAAAATATTCCTTCCATATATTTTTGAGTTCGGTTGGATCATAGGTATATAAATCAAATATGTTTTAAGAGACACTTAGTAATTGTCAGTGTCTTTATTTATTTTGTTTTTTTCATATTGACACATGATGTTTAATTGGAATAAATGATATATTCTTTTGATTTTATATTTTATTTCATGTTTTGATTATCATGTGATATTGTGTTGTTTTTTTTATATTTTATACCATTTATTTATTCTTATTTATATTACGCTATTGTGATTCTTTGATAAAGTTAGTATTGTCTCCCCAAAATCAATATATGACCCCCACTGCTTGTCGGTAGCCTCTGGTTTTTAGTGAGACATGATTGAGATCATTTGACTGACCTATTCGATGAACCGATGTGTGGTTCCTGCTGTGTTATAGAAAATACTTATACTTATAGAGGTGGGATACTATGGAAATGTGGATGATATAACTGAATTAACTATCCTGGCAATTCTTCTTGTTGTATTATTCAAGTTCATGTTGGACAATTTGGATTGGGTTTTAATGAAATATTCATTACTTTTTAATTCTGTGAACTTCTATTTCTTTATCGATAATAGTGATTGTGAAATATATTGGGATGTTTTCCCCATAAAATCATGAAATAGTCGAACTTGAAAGTGATGGGGATGATGAAATACCCGTCCCAATGGAGGTTAATAAAAATGAAGTTAGTGAATATTAATATAATTGATGGAATAAATTGGTAATTAAAACATGTTACAATTTCATATTGTTATGTGTTTCAAACATATACACATTGTTTCATTTTTTATAATTTGTAAAAATAATTACTTTGGAATGTTTTTATTCATTTAATATATTTGAATCATTTGAGTTTCATGATTTCCAAAAAGAATACAATTTCAAGATCCCATCTGATAAGAATCTCATAGAATTCCACCACTACTATCAGCTTCAGTGCATCTGAGTTATTCTATTGTACCTGATACTACTAGGGAGTATCCATTTTTATAGACGTTGTTGGTTTCCCACCATCCAATTCACCTCGGGTGATGGAGTGGTTGACCACCACTTAATTATGGATATTTTAGTTAGTCAACATTCTTTTTATGTATGTAATTTTAAGAAAACTATCTAGTTTATTAATTATTTAATTATTTTTTTAAACATATAATGATATTAATAAAATAGATTTAAATATTAACAAAGATGATGTATGGGATATAAAGGGATTCCGGATTATTATTCCATTTCATGAGTTCAGAGTGCCTAACCGTGATCTTGTTGGAATATATGTGAATATCTCAAGGAATAATTCCAACAGGATGATGATATTTCCCACTAATTATTAATATTGGAGGCATATTCCTAAAACATGAAAAAATAAGGTTTTTGAAACTCAATTATAGGTAATATTACATTAATATTCCTTGATAAAAAATTTAAAATTCGTGAAAAAAGTTTTCAATATATATTTATTGTTTCATGTTTTTTATTTCAAAATGTTTCATCATTTTGATGTCTATGACCCTGTTTTATCTCCATGGAATATGAAATTTTTTTGTAAGAATTGGAATGATTTTAAATAAAGATTATGTACTTAGTTTAATGACACATCTCTAATCTCATGAAAAATCAATATGAATGTTCCTAAATCCATTTCTCAAAAGAAATAA
Organism: Viscum album; assembly: GCA_963277665.1. Lineage (NCBI taxonomy): Eukaryota > Viridiplantae > Streptophyta > Magnoliopsida > Santalales > Viscaceae > Viscum > Viscum album. The sequence continues at coordinate 555,256,796 of OY728126.1, read as the reverse complement.
AATATATTTCTTGATATTGAGTGTATAAAAACCCTGGATTTACATACATAAAAATTACATCAATTTGTCAAAATACTTAAATCGTTATAAAAATAGATTCCAAAAGACCATATCAGTACACTAGCTTTTGAAACATGAAAAAAACCTTTCCAACTCAGTGAAATATCTTAAATATTTCCCATAAAGATCTTCTATAATAGTAATTATACTTAAAAATCATTACTCATAACCACTGGATGGTATGCATAAGAAATGAGTTATCTAATGTTATTATTAAGGGTAAATAATGGAACTGTGTAAGCATATCTTGGACAGAAGTGTATGATTATATCATCATAATTATTATAAGATCATAACCTATATATCAATGATTATAAACATGAATAATGGAATAAATATTGGTTATTATAAAGAAAAAAATAATAATGGGATCACGAGCATGATGCATGAAATAATTATATAGGATGAAGACATTGAATTTCTGGTGTACAATTAAGCATGTATTAACATTCCCTTTAAGCCAAGATACTTTTATAGTACTTGGAATGGAAATTCATGGGGACTACACCTATGAGGAGGGACACACCACCATCCCCATTAATAGTTCATTCCTTATAAGGTATTGGGTTTGACAATCCTCCCATAATGGATCGAGTTTCCCCATTATCTCATTGTGGATTGGGTTTCCCCATCTTCTGATAGTGGATTCAGATTCCCCATCATCCCATATGGAATCATTTACATCAACATGATTCAAATAATTATCTCAATAGATATGATTATTTAACCAATGAATATAATTTATATATTGGTCCCATTAATCTCATAATTAAATCATACATATGTGTTCCAGAATAACATGAAATCATTCATCATATTAGAACTAATGGAATAAAATGTATTTCATTCAATCATAGGTAATCCATGAAATTAAACTTTTTTCATAATTATCATTCTATATTAAATATAAAACATTCATTTAATGAATAAGAATGGTAGAATTGATTCATATCCCCAGTAAAACATAAGTACCATCAAATAATTTTATCATATATGGAAAATAATGTTGAGAGATCACATGAATAAATTCTAGAGGAAAATATCTTTTCTTCTTTAATAACATTTTAATTTCACAAAATGGTACACATTTTTATAAGAAACTATTTTCATTGAAAATGTACTGGATTCATATAAATGAATATTTATATAATAATGATGTTATAATAGTGGAAAATTCTATTATTTCTGTTTAAGTTGATAAAAATATTCCTTTTTAAATTTTTCCAAAAAAAAGTCACAAAGTACATTGATTGGAAAATAATAAAAATATTCCCTCCAAACCATATAGTAATAATTAAAAAATTGGTAAAATGACTTTAAATATACATAGTATAATAGTAAAACCATTTTTGAAAAATTTTATAGTGAACATCGACAAGGAAGATAAATATGCCCCAATAGAGACTTAAAATGAAACAATCTTCAATATTGATGATATTGGGAATTAAAAACTCATCTCTTTATAATAAATATAGTAATATTATCCAAGAAACAAGGAAAATGATGTAGATAAAAAACACCATAATAATAATTATAGGAATTATAAAATGAATTCATGGTCAATATATTCAATACATAGAAGAAATTTGTAGTGTATAAGGAATGTCTCCGACAGAAATAAAAGTGACACATAAATTTCTTACTAATTGTGTTACTTCTGAATTACGAACCCCATAAAAGAAAAAAATAATTTAAAGCTTTTAATATCATTATATAAATTAAATTTTGATATGAAATGTCTTGGTTCAATATATAAACCATACAAAAAACTGAGTTGTGAATATGGCATGTTTCTCACAAAAATAAAAGTTAGATGGGAATTCACTTACCATAAGTATTGATTTTCTTCAAAAACATTAAAACCAACTATATAATAAATATAGGTTTATTATAAATCATTTATATAACTATATTGATATATTTAATCCCATATATTAATTATTTATGACCTTATATTACTCTATTATTAACTATTACATCTCAATGTTATGTCTCTAGTAATAACCAGTTTGTTTTTTAATTCATGTTTTGACTTGTTATACTTAGTACATTTACAAATATCAGGATTTCATAATATCCATAATGATAATCATGATATAAATATAATATATAAAAGTATTCATTTACATTTATTATTTGTGATTCATAGTAGTTAGAGATAGAGAATAAATACACCATCCATGGAGACGGTAGGTCATACGTACACATGAATGTTCTTTTCATTTTCTTATCATGTTAAAAGAAATGAAATTATATGATATATTATTATTAAAAAAATAATATTTTTTACATACATAATGTATATATATTCTTAAAATTTTCCATTATTACCATCCACGTGAAATATATGGGATTAAGTAATCATATTGCATCGTAGAGATGGTAAGACATATGAACACATGTGCGACGTAATGATTATCAGAAAATATTAAACATTAAAAAGGTATAAATGATATTAACCTTAAAAAAGATTAATTATATCTCAAATATAAAATATAAATATTAAACCCATAATAATTCTTCCTCATAAAATAAGGTTACGGAAAAAAAATGTATCATTTCGTGGAGATTGTATGTTCTATGAACACACAAGTGATACAATCACTTTCTTTGTTTGATAGGAAAGAGGTTGTATAACTATGTGTTCATAATCATAATAAAATTTGATCATATTTGTTAATATAAATTAACTTTTTTGATATATATCATATATTATAATGGGTTATTTACGATTAGAAAATGGTAATGGTCGGTTAGAGCGATTACCTCTTCCTCATAATTTCTCTTTTAGTACTCTTCTAATACATGCTAGAGTTGGTCCTTTGAAAAAAAAAACCTATAGAAGGTTTTTAGGGATGTTGAGAAGATAAATGATCAATTTATTAATGATATTCGTGGAACAATGTGATTTAAGTAAATGGTGGATAAGGTTACCTTCTAATATTGATGTGAGGGGAACATCAAGAAACTCTTAAAATTTTAAATTAATATAAATTATTTTTTAGTATCAGAATGAAAAAAATTTAGTTATTTTAAATCTATGATTAATATGGTAATATATCCTCTCATCCAATGAATATAATACATTTCTGGATTATTTTTTATCATTATTTATAACTCCTATTTTACTACTTCAACTCTTACAATAACATCATGTAATTTACACTTTGAGGGTGAATATAATTACAATAACATGAAAAAAGAAAAATAAATCATTCATTTATAAAATTTCAGGACATATCCAAGTTATATTTATGAATCATAGTTTTTATATATTTTATATCATTTAATAAAATATTATTTATTTTAAAATACCAACATTTTAATTTTTTTGTAATATTAATTTCTTGGATTTTTTAAAATATCATAACAAAATATTATATTCAAACAAAATAATTAATATTATAACTAACATGTCAAATAGTTCCATAAAATTAATGGATAGAGTTAATTATATAAAATTATATTTATTTTAATGTTTTTCGTATCATTTATTTGATTCAGCCATTATTTATAAAATTACTTCCAGAACTTTGTCCAATCCAGAAATTTAACTATTTATTCCCTCAACATTAAAAATAAATTACCATTATTAAGATTAAAATTTTAGAATTAAAATTACTATTTATAGTATAATATATTTTTTAAATACACACATATATATATAATATAATTCTTATTAAGTCAGGAGTGTAACACATTAGACATCCCTTAGAATAAAATACAATATATGTCTTAATGTAAACCAGGGGGATCCAAGAGGAAATAAAAAAGGCCCATGGATGTTTTCTTTTGATGATATATCATCCAATAAAATTATAATAGGTGTTATGGTAATTTTTTTATTCTATTTTTACACTTATTTTTTCGATTTACACTTAATTGTGGTAATTAAACTACTACTAAATTTACCACTAATATGACATAAAATAAAAGTAAAATATTTAAATAATTTGGAATTATTGATTGGAAATATGTAATCCATTATTAATATTTAAAAACAATTATTTTTTAGTAATTTATTTTAAATTAATCCCATTTAAGGGTTGAGAAATGGGGTATTATAATTTAGAACATTCAAAACCATAAATTTATTAGGCCATATTTAATTTAAAATTTATTTCAGTTGACTATATTGGATCCACTAATAAAAATATATTTGTATCATTATTTAAATCCAATTAATATTATAATTTTAATTTTTAAATTATTTTGATGAAAAAGTTGTTTTTAATTAAAATTTAGTATTTTTCACTATTCATAAAAATATGAAAATTAACTGAAAAACAAAAAATTCAACCAAATTATATTTTTATATTTCATATTGAAAGAGGAAGTTTATTTTGTAAAACCGAATATATAAAAAAGTAAAAAATTGGATTTGAACTTGGTTCTCCATTAAGAGGTGAAAAAATTACCCTTTTGAAAATATAAGTTTTTATGTATAAAATTTGGTCTAATATTATATTATGACTATGAAATATAATGGATGAATATAAAAAATAATTGATTTAATATATAAAACATATATTTCTTAATATCATTCAATAATTGTAATTAATTAAATTTATTAAATCAAAATTACTTTGGCAGAATAAAAATAAAACTATTTACATTATAATAAATTGATATATATATTCATTTAAAATTAATTATTAAGAAACGAATTCATATTATAAACTTTATTCATTCATATGATATTTAATACTATTTATAAATTACAATTTAATGGCTAGGTTATATCATAATATATGGAATAATAATATTTCATAAATATACTATTGTTTGGTAAAACTCAGTCTTGTATGTAACACAAGCTATTAAAGGTACTCGACATTGTTTGTATCACAAGATGGTCATATTGTCATTTATACAGTAAGGTATCTCAGTGTTGAATTTATTGAAATATTATCTTAGGGTAACATAAAATTCCATAAAAACATAGCATTTTTCATTTAAAAAATAGATATATTCAGTATTGTGTGAAATGGAAAAGATAGAAATGAATAAATTAATAGGAAAAAAATCAGTAAATCTTACGGTGTTACATTTTACCCCATTAAAGTGAATTAATACCTCTAAATTCATGTAGTTTATGAAATTATTATTACATTGAAGTTTCATTCACAGAAACCAATATTTTTAAAATGAGTACAAAATCATATTTTTTTAAAAAGGTACATAGAAAAACTTAACGGTTACCCATAGTAAATAATAATCGGGTTAGGAGAAAATAATAGGAAAGTGAAAACAAGGATATGGATGAGATTTCTTATTATCAAGTTTAGATAGAGAGTGATTGAAAACATAGTTAGGATAAATTCAATAATCACAAAATTTTTAATCTATGTTTAATTAGGGGACCCTGTGATACATCAAAGAATAAGGTACTGTGATAATATTTTTGGTTTCATGGTCTTTTATTTAGAGTTGAATAAATATCATGAGAAGATATAGACACTAGATTTTAGGAAAACTTCACCCTCTCTTTTTTCGTGATCAATTTCCACTAAATCTATTATTTCATGAAATTAAATTGATTCTATCATTCCTAATGAATTTTCTTATCATGATATCCAAAAATCTAATGTAATTTCATTCCTCAAAGCCCTCGAGGGTTCGTATCTACTCAATATATCATCATCAAAAACTCCTATAAGAACCCGTGTTTTTAAAACTGATGAAATTATGAGGGAAATTAAAATTTTTTGTAACTAATGGATAAACAGATTTTGAAACCCTCCATCAGAATAACTTCCATGCATTTTTTGTTTTTATCATTAATGACAGGTTGTGCATGGTTAGTCAAAATGTGAGAGTCAATGATGTGGGATACCCGAGTTATCTGTTACCAAACACACGGGCTGTACAGTGTTAGTCAAATAGTGTGGGACAAGCAGTGAGGTAACCTGGTTTTTAAAATGTATAATTTATATACATTAATTTAATTAATATTTTAATAATAAAAGTATAAGGATATTATTTTTATTTTTATTTAGTTAATTAAATTCTAGGGAAACAAAATTAAATAAATTGTGGGAAATAAATTTCGTTATTAATATGAAGTCAATGATATTTTAATTTAATAAAGAAGTGTTTTATTAAATGTAAATTTTCAGTTTTATCAAGGTTTTAAGTAATAATAATAATAATTCTGTTATTGTTATTATGATTTTATGAGAATAATAATAACTGTTAATAACTGTTTTTATTATTATTATAAAGAATAATAATAATGGATTTTAGAGTATTTGTTTGAATTGAATAAAAAAAGGGGTGGTAATAATAAAATCATTAATTATTGTAAAAAATTATTTTGAATATAATAATTACATTTCAATTTAGGTGGATTAATTTTATGTTATTATATGCGTTTTTGTAGAAAAATCCTAAAGGGTAGTATCACGTACTTCTTCTCCCATGTGGCATGACCCCCACCTGGTTTTTCTCCCCTAAGAGGGAAGACATAGCATCTTCTTTGACCTCCTCCTCTCAGTGGATCTCCTCCTCCTAACCTCCACTAGCACGCAACCCCCGAAATGACCCCATGCAATAGCATGAACCCCCTTTTGGAAAACTGTAGCGTGTGACCCCCTTGTCATGAGTCCGTCCTTGCACATCGTTTCCTCTAATTTTATTCTTGGTTTAGGTATGATCCAACTAGGTAGGATTTTCTATCATACCATCCCTCATCGCTTTGGCAATTCAATGAATTTTTGTTAACCGATTACATTTTTCCAAAATTAGGGTTTTGTGGTAACCCAAAATATTGTTGTTTTTCGATTCTAGGGTTGTGCAACGATGTTCTTGGGAATTGTTGGTCTGTGTTTTGGAAACTGCTGTTGAATGTGATGCGGTTCTGGCCGATTCAGTTTTTCAACATTGTTTTAGAGGTAATAATTTGTACCATTTTTGATTTTTCACTATCTATTTTGGAGTATTATATTTTATCTGAGTCCTTAGTATAGAGTTGTAGGTGTGTAGGCCTTTTTGCATTTGTTTGGGTCTTCCAATGTTTATTTTTTGAATTATTAATTAATTTTGTTGGAAACCAACATGCACACAAGGATTTATATATATATACATACATCTAATTGTGTGTATGTGTAACAGTGTGCCAATTGCACCTGGTTACCACCATGTAAATCAAATGGCTAAATTACTAATCTATTTCTACCCTAAGGTAGGGTCCCAAAACTTAATCTATTTTTTATGAATTCCCATTTTCTTCTTTAAATAAATTGAGAATGCGAGTTCAATTTATTTTGGAACTACTATGTTTTATTAAAATGATGATTAAAGATAAACTGATGGTTTGTAGTAACTTCATATCATGCATTCTTATGGTTTGGGTTTTTTATATGTCTTCTTGATAGTTCAGATATATGTCATGTTGATGGAAGGATTTTGATGTTATTGAATAAAGCTACACACAAGAGATAAATGAGGACATGACCATGTGTTGGAATTGAGCATTTATTGTTGGTTCTTGAAAAAATATTCAGTTTATACAATGTTCATTAAATGGTTAAATAGGAAGCACCCCATGTGTTTTCCTTGCAGATAATACTTAAATGATATTTGGAAATGGAGACCCCTAAGTGTTCTTTTTTACCCCATTATAGGGAATGTTAATTACGAAATCAATTATATATCTATTGTCGAATTAAACGCTTGAAAGGGGATGATCGTGTAATGGGTAATTAATTTAAAGAATTAATTATCATGATGAGAATTTGGAAATTTTGGAGTTATTGAATATTGAGAATATTGAATATTGAATAATTATGTAGCATGTTATTTATCATAATATAAATTTGAAACTTGTAATGATTAATGGATAGATTAATTGTTACATGTTAAATAGTAAAAGGTTTATCAATTAGTGAATTGGATAAAGAGATATGATTTAATTAATTAATTGTTGAATTAATTAATTCAGATTAATTAATTCATAAATCATTAATGCTTAAGGTTTCTTAGCTTGATTTAGGGACACCATATGGGTGTGTTTCCCAAGAATACCTATTTATAACCATTTAGCCTAGGATTCCTATTAGGCTTTCCATGTTTTCTCAATTCCTTTTTTACTTAGGATGTGGTTCTTGATTATATGATATTCTATGTAATAGTTTAGATTATATGAGGTAATTTGATACTTTTTTATTCCATGTAATTTTTTAGATTACATGAGGTCCTTTAAAAATTTTAATGCCTTGTGATAATTTAGATTACAAGATGTGCTTGTGTTAGAGATCATCCATGGGGCATTTTGAGTTTCATATAGATACTTTAGTGCAGATAATGTGCTATGATTAAATTAGACCCATGTAATAGTATGGATTGCATGTAGATCCTTTAATGAATGTTACATGCCATGAATTTCCAAGGGACTGTGAGAACCCTTGGCCAGGAAAACTGGGGGGATTATATTTATTTCCTAGGGACTGTGAGAGGCATTGGCCAGGAAAAATGTGGGGGTTTCTATGATTTTACATAGGACCCTGAGGGCCTGGTGTAGTTGTTTGACATGGTGGGATTAACTGTGAGAGCTTCCCAGGTAGTCATTTATATTTAATTAATTGAATGTTCTATCTAAAGGGGGATCACTATGAGATCACCCCATGATATCATTTATATTTATTGGATACCTGAATGATTATGAAAAAATAGTTAAGCTAAAGAATAAGCATGGAGTCGGTCCCATGATAATTTTTGAGATTGTTTGTTGAGACATCTGTTGTGTTTTTTTTATACAGGGGATTCCATGCTTAGGACAGATCCAGAGACAAATATATTTTACTTTAATTTAATTGTTAATGGACTTTAAATTAATGTGTGAAAATTTTTGTGTATGCATGAGAAATGTATGGTGCGGGTTCAGACACCAACTGAGGGTTGAAACAGGTGATTGGGTATTGAGTTACATTGTATATCTTAACATATTTATCCATGATTTCAAATTTTTTAAATTATATATTGAATTTATGGATTTGGGGTAGACACAGGTGGTTTTGGACTTCTTATATTTATATCTCACACCATACATGGGCAGCAATTGCCCTGGGGTACCGGCGTATATCCTATTGGGTTACAGGAATGTGTTGTTTTCATATACATGGGATATAGGAGTAGAGGACAGAGTGGGAACTAAGGATGCTCAAGGAGATCACCCTCATGGAATTGAGTCCTTTTTTCATTTCATTATTGACATGTAAATCATGTTGTTTTTTATCACTTTCATTGTTGTACCATTATAACATGCATGCATTTTATAACATTGGAGTTATCCATTTTGTTTTATTGAAGTTCTATAAAATTGTATCTTCTACTACATTATAATTTATTTTCACTAATTCTTCTGTCAAATTCTATTGCCTACAATGTTTTCTCTGAAAATAGGGTATAATAACCCCATTGACTATCCCAACAACCTTTCTTCTAGTCAGAAGCCTTTGGTGTATGGGGAGACACGCTTGAGGTCATGTAGTGACCGGTTCGCCCATCGGTTTATGGGTGAGTTGGTTTGGGATGTTACAATGTGGTATCAAATGAGTTTTTTCCTTTGTCTTAGTATTTTGTTTTGGTATTAGATATTATACTATGAATGTGTCTGTGGGTTGGATTACGACCATGCTTGGGACTGATCACCCCACGTACGGGAAATGACCAAGTGCCCCAGGATAGGAATTGATGGTTATACTGTTCGAGTTTATAGTTGATATGATTTCACATTGATTGAATGTTTTATTTTCTATTGATTATATATTTTTTATTTTTTTAAAATTTTCCTTGGCCTGACATGGAATTGAATTTACATTACAAGAATAATATTAGGCACTTAGAGAATCACATGCAATGAATATTTGACATGCCATGTAGTTGTATTATTATGATTTGAGCTATTACTGACTGTGTGCATTGAATATATTCCATGCCTTGTACTTATTTAGCATGCATTTTTGATAGCATGTTTTAGTGATATAGTTATCAGGCAGGGGTGATAGTATGCCATGATGCATATCTTTCTTATATTCCATGTTTCTATGTTATAAATTTTTTTAGTGATTTCCACATGTTTCTTTGTATTAGATTTTTGTAGTGACATATTAGCTTGTTGATAAAAGATTGGTTTCTTTTTCTACATTTATTTTGTTGCAATTACACCAGAACTAGTTTTTAGTTGTAAGTTGAATGGATGACTTATAACTGGGAAAAGCATAACCTATGTATTCAAACTTCTAAAAAAGTATAATAAATTAAATTATAAATTCAACTTATTTTGATTAAATTTGATCCAAATTACAGTAGTAATGTGTATGGGTTCCTTGTCGATTGGTAGGTGGACACCCATGAGATAGAGACTTATATAACCAAGTGTGTTTGAAAATAGTTATAAATGTAGAAATTTTCAGTTTTAATAGAAATGAATTATTTTGGGGTTTCTTTTGAAGAACCTGAATTGAATAAGTGGGACCCTTAGAGGTTTCATTTTTGTTAAAAGGAATATAGATGCTAAATTTCCTATTTACATTTTAATAACAGCGAATATTACATGTTTAAAAAATAAATTCCAATAGCTTTCCTATTTTCATGTGTGGAATTGATTGAAATCTAATTGACTTGTTGTGAAAAAGTACATGCAGGTTTGTTTAAATTATTTACAATGTTTAAGGATTAAATGAATTAAAAATAAAATATCCAAAATAAAAAGGGAATCTTTGAGACTATTATTTAATCTAATTAACTTGACCAAGAGATAGAGTCGACACATATTCTTCGTAAGGGGCTAGCCCATGGTAGTTATCAACCTTAGAGCATGAAATTATATGTTCCATCTGTGAACTTTTTACATAGGTTCCATTATGTGTCTTTGTCCTTTGAAGGAATTTTCATTTTTAAAGATACATCCTTTTCTAGATGGGTGGTCATTATACCTTGAATTTTAATTAGTGAATGGGCTTTAATGAATTCTTGGTTCAGCAGGATATACATGCCTTTTGCTTGGTCTGCTACTTGGTTGTCCGTTTGACCCTTCTTTTTATTAAAAGTCGACAACTAGTTATGGCATCATCTAGGATAATCATCATGTGGGGAAACATGACACTAATAAATATCTTCTTGTGAAATTTAGTATGGTTTCACATCATCTCCATAGTAGAGTGACCTGTGCGTTAAAGAATTAGTTTCATTCCACTTCTTAGGAGGAATTTTTGGGACTCAGATGTTTTGACACACCGATCATTTTAATGTTCAGCTTTCAGGGGAGATGTTTTAACGTGGTGATCCTGGTTTGAAGAATGAAATCGAAGAATTTAAGGTGTTTTAAAATAGTGCATTGGTGGTCGAATTATCTCTTCTTGTGATGACTTGAAAAATCCTAAGGTGGGTAGTGTCGCATTAGTTCTGGTAAACATGTCAGTCCTTGCATGGTTGCATGACTATGATGAGGATTAAAGTGTGTGAAACCCCTTTATAAACTTTATAGTTTGGATGATTTTCATAAGAAATATTTTAAATAACATAGATTACTTGGGTGATATAAGCATCATGGTTGGGATGATGATGAGTCGATGGGTGACATCGATCTTTTTGAACATAGTAAGCTCGTAGTAGTTTGACTGGTCTTTGTGGTGACCTTAGATTTCTCTTAGTACGCTCTCTTGAATGCGATGTGCATGTCCCATATTTTGACTTAATTATATAGGAACTAATATAGCATTGGTTATATACCATGCTAATGTTTAAATGCTTTGGGTGTTTTTGTGATCCCCTTATGGGTTGTACGTTGGATGTGTGGTTTCTTTTGTCTATACCTTCATTCCTGTTGGGGAATGGTTATTTTTAAATAGCCTTGTGAAGTATTGACTTGGGAATGTGACTGGAGGTTGGTTAAGGACATAGGTGTACATTAGGATGGATTTGGAATAGTTTTAAAATACACGACGTCTATTAAAGGGCGAGTGTGGGTTTTGGGTTTGCGATGTGTGTCAAGGATAGCATGTGCAACCTATTTTTGTTGGATGATCGATATTCAACCATTTTCATTAATGAGGTCTAATAAATGGCTTTATATGTAAGCCTTGTGTCGTTGTTTAAATGGTAACATGATATTTGGCTGAAGATTTAAATGATTAATTTATAGAGCTAGGGAAAAAATGGTTAAATGTGTGCTTGACATTTGGTAACTCAACACGACCATTCAAACAAGACTTCGTGAGCTTGGTAGGTTGGTTGAGATTGTAGAAGTTCCCAATGGATTCTTGGGGATGAGATGTTTTATGGTGGGCAGTTTGAAAGAACTCGCGTTTTTAAACCGAATGAAATTCTGAGATAAATTAAATTTTATGATAATTAATGGACAAACAGATTTTAAAACACAATGTCAGAATAACTTCCATGCATGGACCATTTTTAGCACTAATGTTGAGATATGAACTGTAAGTCAAACTGTGCAAGTAAGTGATGGAGGATACCCTGGGTATCCATTAGAGAATGCAAGGGTTGCACACAGTTCATCAAACCGTGTGGGTTAATCCGTGCGATTACCCAATTTTTAAAATTCTTTATTATTTACATTAAATGTATGTTTTAATAATAAAAATATAATTATATTATTTCTATTTATATTTATAGAATTAAATTCAAGGGAAAAAGAATTTAATTAATTTTTGAATAAATGGTAATTTTGGGATTTATAAAAGTTTTAAATAATAATAATAATGAGATTATTATTATTATGGTTTCAGGAGTATGATAATTATTATTAATTTTTGTTGATATTATTATTTTAAATAATAATAATAATAGACATTTTGGGTCTTTTTTTTATAGAATAAATTAAATATGTGGTTATAATAATATCTTTTATTATTATTATTATAAATTATTTTGAACATATTAATTAAATTTTAATTAAGGGGAATTAATTTTATGTCATTATTTATGTATTTTTATGAAAATACTAACGTGGTGTATCCCCCTCTTATTCCCCCAAGAGGATGGAACGCCACCTAGTTTTTCTTCCCAAAGAGGTGTGAAGAAATAGCTTCTTCGGCCTCCTCCTTCGTGCGAACCTCCCCCTCCAGAATTCTTACAGCGCGAAACCCCATGGACAACCCCATAATGTAGCGAGAACCCCCTCCGGGAAAACCGTAGCACGTGACCCCTTTTCGCGAGTCCTTCCTTGCACATCTTTTTCTCCATTTTTATTCTTGCCTTAGGTACTATTATATGATTTATGATGATATCTCATACCCTCCTTCATCGTTTTGGAGATTCTTTGCATTTTTGTTACACCATTAAATTTTGCAGAATTTATGGTTTTGTGGTAACTCGAAATTTTGGTGTTTTCGATTCTGGGGTTGTGTAATGATGTTCTTGGGACCTGCTGGTCCACGTTTTGTCAACCGCCACTGAAGATGAGGTGGTTTGGGATGATTCAGTTCATCGATGTTGTTTCAAAGGTAAGAAATTGTACAGTTTTTTTGGTCTTCTACCATATATTTTGGAGTTTGATAATTTATCTCAGCCCCTAGTTTAGAGGTGTAAGTGGGTTTTTTTTACTTACGTGGTTTTGGTCTTCCTTTGTTGATTTTTTGATTTATTAATCAATATTTTAGGGTGCAAATATATATATATATATATATATATATATAGCATGTGCATGTGTGACTGCTTTCCAATTTCAACTGGTTTCCTCCATGTAAATCAATGGGCTATGTAATTAGTCTGGTTCCACCCTGAGGTAGGTTCCCAAATCATTATCTCATTATTTATGAATTCATATTTTTTTTCTTTAAATAAATTGAGAATGTTAGTTTCCATTGATAATGGAAATACATTGTTTTCATAAAATGATGATTAAAGATAAATGTCTTGTTAGTTGTAACATCATATCATGCTTGATTATGGTTTGGGCTTTCCATAGGCCTTCTTTCTAGTGCTGATATGTGTTGTGTTGATGCAAGGATTTTGATGATATTGAATAATGTTACCCACATGAGATAAATGAGGACATGAAATTGTATTGGTATTAGGCATGCATTGATGGCTCTTGAAAATATGTTGACTTTATGCCATGTGCATTAAATGCTTAAATAAGAAGCACCCTATGGGCATTCCTTATAAATAATACATAAATTACATTTGGACTTAGACACCCTTAGGTGTAGCTTTTTCCCCATGCCATGGAATGATAATTATACAATAAATTTAGTATCAGTTGGAGAATTAAATGATTGAATGGGGAATAATGAGTCATAGGGTAATTAAATTAAAGAATTAATTATCAATATGTGAATTTAGAAAATTGGGGCATGATTAAATATTGATAATATTAAATAAGGAATAAATACATATCATGTTATTATCAAAATATAAATTAGAATCTAGTAATGATTAATCGATGGATTAATTGTCACATGTTAAATAGTAAATGGTTAATTAATTGGTGAATTGATTAAAGAGATATGATTTAATTAATCATTTGTTGTATTAATTAATTGGGATGCATTAATTTGTAAATTGTTAATACTTAATGTGTTTTACCTTGATTGAGGGACACCGTATGGGTGCATTTCCCTAGAATGACTGTTTTTGGATGTTTGGCCTAGGATACCTGTTTTTCTTTCCATGTTTGTTCCATGTCTTGTTTTGTAAGGATAGGGTTTTTGATTATATTATATTCCATGTAATTGTTTAGATTACATTATATGTTTTGATAATTGTATTTTCCATTTAATAGTTTAGATTACACGAGGTGCTTTGATAATTGTTATGCCATGTGATAGTTTAGACTACATGATGTGCTTTGATTAAATTTGATCCTTGTAAAAGTTTTGATATCATATAGATACATTAATGCTTATAATGTGCTATTATTAAAGTCTACCCATGTAATAGTTCTTATTTCATGTAAATCCTTTAATGAATGTTTTATGACATGTAATTCTAATGGACTGTGAGAGCCCTTTCCCAGGAAAACTATGGGGGTTTCCATGTATTTCCAAGGGATTGTGATATCCCTTTCCTAGGAAAACTATGGGGGTTTCTATGCATTTACATAGGACTGTGAGAACATGGTGTAGTTGTTTGACCTGGGGGGGATTAACCCTGAGTGCTCCCCAGGTGGTCATTTATATTAAATTAATGGAATGTTCGATACAAGGGGGATTGACTGGGAGAGTCAGGTGATTGTTTATATGTTATTGAATACTTGAATAATTAGGACGTGACTTCCAAGCCAAAGAACAAGCTTGGAGTTAGTCCTACCTTTATTCTTTAAATTTTCTGTTCAGAAATCTATTGTGTTTTTTACCCAAGGGATGCTAGGCTTACTCTAGATCCTAAGACTAATATAATTCAATGTAATTTAATTTTTAATGAACATGAAATGAATGTGTGAAAATTGTTTTCTATGCATGAGAAATGTATAGTGCATGTTAAGACACCAGCTGATGGTTGAAGCAGGTACTTGGGCATTTAGTTACACTGTAATTCTTACATTATTTAAGAATTCTTTCACACTGTTTAAATTATATATTGAATGTAAGGTTTTGGGGTAGCCACCGGTGGTTCCATCATACATTGATTTATATCTCACACCCTACTCGACAATCCATTGCACTGGGGTACCTCAGTAGATCCTTTTTGGTTGCAAGACTATGCTATTTTCATATAATTGGGAGAGAGGATTAGATGACCGAGAGAGAACTCGGGATTCTTGAGGATATCTTCCTTGAGGATTTGAGTCATTTGTTCATTTATTTCTTAATATGTAATGAATGATGTATAGTTTATCACAGGCATATTTGTACCATCATAACATGCACACATTGTATAACATTAGCTTTGGCCATTTGGTTTTATATATGTTTTATAAAATTATGTCTTCTACTACATTGTCATTTATTTTCAATGCTCCTGCTATTTACTGCTATTGTCCACTATTTTTACTCTGATATGGGGGTATATTCTCCCTACTAACTATTCTTACACCATCGTTGCTAGTCAGAAGCATCTGACATACGAGGTGACGTGCTTGAGGTCATGTGGCGACCAGTCTAGCCATCTATTCAGGGGTGACCCGAGTCATGACGTTACACCTCCTACGTTCAAGACAATTGATAATGGGGGATTTTCATTAGAGACCGACTCAGAGGAACTTCAATAGTGAACCCAAATGTGTATGTTCTCTATTATGGAATGTATTTCTTTCTCAAAAGGTGATAAAACCAGATCATATGTGGATATAAATTTCCAATTCTCTCACTTATAGTGATTTTCAAATTGGAAACATGTCAGACTAGGTAAACGTTATTTTCATATTATTCTCAAATATCGGGATGAACATGATCTGGTATAGAAGATATGAAATATTCAACTCAAACATGGATTAATGAATATCATAGAATGAGATCCATCTTTTTACCCGAACACTCATAGGAACAACATGGACCATATTGTGGTTAGACTTCATAACCTCAACTAGTTTTTTCGTGTACACAAATATCATAAATTATATATCCTCTTGTAATGGAACTCCACTCATGATTGACTAGTGTACCTTACAGGGATACTTATATCTATTTTCCAGAGTAATGGTGGATGTTAATCTGGAATCCTAGTTACTTCAATGTGTTCAATCTAATGATATTGACTATAGGACGGAGGTGACAGTTTAATATGAGTGTAATAGTTTTTTTGTGAGTATTTTAAAATCAATGGAAATTCAAGAATAGACTATATAGTGGAAGAGAAAGAGGTCACCCAGTCGAATGAAACTCATTGGACTGAAGTGAGGAAATAAAATGAAGAGAAAGGACCAGCCTTTGATAAGCCTAATCCCTCTTAGAAGATAAATGAAATATGGGTTTAAAAAAAATATAATTTGAACCCTATAAGGGTTGTTGTTTGAAAATATTGGGATGTATTAGTGGAAGATCATGATAATGAATCTAAAGAGTAATTTTTAATTAAGGAAATTGAACCAATTATATTGGATGACTTCAAATAGTATAAAGTTGAACTTGAAACTCGGATTTTAGTGTAAAATATGATGTCCCCTTGCACTACCAAAAAGGAAATTTACCCTCAATGGGTTCCTACTAAAGAAAAGGAATGAAATTTAAAAAATTTAGTTCCTCCCACTATTGAATTGTATGTCCTGAGTTTTGACCTACCAATGATTACAATGAGTGGATAACATAGCACTTCTGTCAACAAAAATACCCCAAATATTCCCATTACTGAGGATAACAACAGGTGTGCTGCAAATTAGAGAATTATTATCAAAATACAAACTGAACAGTACTCAAAATATGATTATTTTGATAAATATTTCACGGTCATCAATATGATCCCATGTGTTGACAATAGCACACATCCGGCATGTTGTATATATTCCACAAATGTCACATAATGGTTTTCAATCTTATATGCTAATATGTCCAATACTAGCCTACCAAACCAGAATGAGAGGACTTTGACTAAAAAATAGTCACCTGGTATCTATAATAGGTACTAGAAGGTCCATAATGTGTATTTCAATTTTTGATGCTTGCATGTCTAATATTGACCTACCTATCCCACATGAGAAACAAGTGATTGAAAGAAAAATTCAACTGATTTCTCTTTCAAATATAGAAATGTTTGAACCAATATTAATTGAGAATTATGAAGGTACTACTAATACTCTCCCTATTTCTCCTATGTAATAGAAGGGAAAAACCAGCCCGATTAAGGATACAACTCCTAGAAAATCACCCCAAAGGAAAGGCTATGTAAAAAAGAGAAATTGGGTCTCCAACCCACAAAACTTGTTTTAATGAATATTATCCTTTGGAATTTTTAGGTTATAGCAATCCCTGAAATTTTTATTGTCCTAAAATTATTTATGAATACTCATCATCCTAATGTTTTTGAAATTTTTTAAAAAAACAATTTTTCCATTCGATATTTGCATCTATGCCAATTTGGTTATAATTTTTTAAGAGCATATAGAAATTGGTCATATTTTGAAACACTTTGGATCATTAGTTGTTGTTTTTTACAAAATGATAATATTTTTAATATTTCAGATCAATCATTTTACATGTGATTCTAACTTTGATCACTCACACATTTAATGTTCATTAATTCATGCTATGAGTAGATACAAATATATGATACCCCTTTGGCATGATCACTAATACCTTAACAATAACATTCAAGAAACATGGTTTTTATTGGGTGAATTTAATGCTATACTTTCCCCAAGTGAGAAAATGGGACCATCACACTCCATTATTACTCTAAGGGAATTCAAATCCTCCACTGAGGATAATAATATGATTGAAATTAATTTCATTGGTGCAATGTTTTCATGGTATATAAATCATTAAAATAGTGTGGATTTGAGACCATTTTATAAATACATAATAAATATTCCAACCCTTGATAAATGGGACAACATCTCTAGCATCGCTATTCCAAAACATAATTCCTACCACTATCATATCCTCATCAAATTTTCCTTCAATAACACTAAGCATTGTAAACCTTTTAGATTTAACATAGATTTGTCTTTAGATCCTGATTATGATAACATTATAAAAAAATCATGGTCTTCTACATTCAATAGCAATGGTACTTTTTCCTATACCAAAAAATTAAAAAAATATAAAATGGGTTCTTAAGGATCGGTGTAGATCTAAATATATGAAAGTTGATAACTACATTATTCTTTTGGAATAGGAACTTTCCCAACTCCAAAACACCATTACATGTATGAAATTTTCTTCTAATCCACAACAAAAAATCAATATCACTACAAAAATTTTCTCCTTGCTCACCTACAAGGACAGAATTAGAAAAAAAATTAAAAACTAAATGGCACACAAATGGTTATAAAAATACTAAATTTTACAATTCTCTTCAAATAACCAAGAAAGATTGTAGACCTACAGACTTCCTTATAGATAGATAAAACCTTATTGATAATGAAGATAGAATTTCCAATCATGTCAATTATTAGCCTGAAAATATTTTCAACGGGGATGATGTTAATAAATACGGTTTACATGATGTCATTCTGGTGGTAGTGAATAAAGAGGAAAATCCCTTCTAAAAAGTTTTCCCCTTGACCATGAGATTAGAGAAACTATATTTAGCTTAAATTCTAATAGTTCTTTTGAATCTGATGGTTTCAATAATGGATTATATCAACAATTTAGAGATGTTAATCATGTTTTTAGATTAGTTGGGAATTTGTTTTCGAAGGGTATTCTCCCTCATGGGATAAACTATAAATTCTTATCCTTAATCCCTAATGTGGAGAGTGCTTCGAAGATTCATCTCTTCATATCCATTTCCCTTATTAACACTCATTATATAATCATCACCAAGCTTATTGCGAATAGATATTCTTCTATCAACAACATTATTTTCCCTTGGAAGTAATTTTATTTTGGTAAAGGATGACCCATCCATGACTGTCTTGTCCTTTCCTCAGATTGAACTAATTTCGTAAATAATTATAATAGGGGTGGAAATATTTGAATCAAACATGACATTCAAAAATCTTTTGATTCCATGTATTGGAGTATTATTTTCAATGTTCTTTATAATATAATGTTTAATGAATGTTTGATCAGTAAAATTAAAACACATTTCAATTTTTCTAACATTTAGATCCTTGTTAATAGATATCCTATGCATTAATTTAAATTCTATAAAGGTGTCTGATAGGGTGACCCACTATCTAACAATATTTTCTCTATTGCTGAAGATTACATAAGAAGATTAATCACTCGCCTTATGGATATGAACAAGATTAAACTGATTCATGATTCTAAGAATTTTAATGATACTACACATATCTTATATTCTGATGACATCATACTTTTTTCCAAGATGATAAACTAAATATCAATAATATCAAATGTTACTTTTTTTACTATAATTATTTTTCTTGACAAACCATGAGTTGGAGAAAATTGAAAATCTTTTTTTGGAAAAATGTTTTTTTCTAACCTAAAATCAGATATTATCAATGTTTTAAGAATTAAAGAAGAATATCTTCCCTTCACCTATTTCAATGTTCCCATATTTTAAAGACGACCCTTGAGTTGTTACATTTTTACTATTATAGACCAAATCCTCAACCAACTCACCTCATGGAAAGGTAAATCTCTCTCTATGGCTGGTAGGATCAATCTATTGAAATCTGTGATTGTCCTTAAAATGGTCTACTCTATGATGTATTATAATTGGCTGGTTAGTATTCCAAAAAATTGAAGGTTTCCATCAAAATAATTTTTTGAGTGTAAGAACAATTGAAAGAAAACTGGTGTCCATTTTATTGTCTACCTGTTTCATTCCTTTGGATAAAGGTGGTATCAGAATAAAAATTGATCTTTTCGAGTGCAGATGGTTACTTCACAACTCAATCAATTTTCATCTCCAAATTTTTGTGGATATGATGGCCTCTCCGAAAATCCAGAATCTATTTGTAACTACCGTAGCAGAGCATCCCCATGTGATCTTAAATGATAGAAATGATCATATTCATAACAAATACTCATTTTCTCTTAATGTTGGAAAAATGTGAATGATCATTTCCATCTGCAAAAACACCTTGATTTCGAAGGGTCTTTGAAACAACATAGTTAGTGACTTTGGGATTCCACATTGGCTTGGGGTAAAGGGTATCTACCCTCATCCTAAACACACTATTGATGTATTTTGGAATGCTCCACCCAAGGTTGGATTAAATTCAATATAAATGGTGCTTTTAAATGCATCCCAGGTCCCTTAGGATGTGGCACAATCAATAGAAACCACTCTCGGTAGACTCTAGGGGGCTTCTATTGTTGTTGTGGAGTATCCCCACCCTTGGAAGACGAAATGAAGAGAATGATTTATGCTCTTTATATCATGAAGAAACGTTGTTGGAACAATAGCTGGGTCCAAAGCTATTTGACCACCATTTGTGAAAGCTCTTCAGAATGGCATAGTGCACCTTGCATGGTCACTTACTTCACATTGGTTGGACTTTCTGCATTCACTTAAGGATATCAACTATATTTTCACTCATTCTTTTCATATAGCGAACAATGTTGGAAATGGCCTTGATAATATTGTAGTCAATATAGGCCTTACCATGTTGAATATACTCCCTATTGGTTTACATTTTATTTATGACTGGTATTATAAAAAAATATATCTTTTAGACTCATGTAATCATTTTCCTTAATAATTTTTTTGTTTTGGATTTTGACCAAAAAACAAATTTATTAAAGAACATGTTGTCAAATATGATTAAATAATTATATAGAAAGATAATACTTATACCTCGAAAACCTCATCTGATATTTATCAAATACCATACAATAAATTTTGAACCTTATAGACCTTTCAAAAATTGAATGTATGAAACTTTAGAAATAAGGTCACTAGGTTTCTCAAAAACATCTCCTCATTGATCCCCTATATATCATAATGTAGCTCTTATTTTTTACATACCAAACATATGGATAACAATATCATATTTTCTCTTGAAATATGGTAATAACCTGAATTACCATGCATCCTTCTTGAGAACATGAATGTTTCCTTATTCCATAATTTGTTGGAAATATTTCTTAATTATCAAATGTTTTAACCTTCATTAGTGATATAATAACGAATTTTCAACAAGCCCTTAGTTAGTTCCAAGGTAATCCCTACAATGAAATTTATGTATTCATATAAAAAATAGATTTATCATAACATAAGGAAAATATTAAGTGTTATCATCCCTTAGTAAAAATTTCACCTTTTCATTAAATCGCATTTCTAGTCCATTGGAAACATTCAACAATAACTTATAAATCTCGAGAGAAAATCATAAACTACACAATACTTGTATATTTCACCATTCATATAACATATATATTGATTCCAAATATATTAAAACTTTTATTATTCCACTTCTACATTTTGATTTAGGAAATATACCCCGTCATTTTACTTAATACCATTTTCGTTTAACATTTCATTTGTACGCTCATCATCATCAGA
Source organism: Viscum album (assembly GCA_963277665.1). Lineage (NCBI taxonomy): Eukaryota > Viridiplantae > Streptophyta > Magnoliopsida > Santalales > Viscaceae > Viscum > Viscum album. The sequence continues at coordinate 555,234,695 of OY728126.1, read as the reverse complement.
AATGTAACCATTACTCATACCACATTAATTTTTATATTCGATACCAATCCTCATACAAAATCAATATTCAAAATGAAAATTAATTCAACAGATAAGGAATTTAAAATTTTATGATATCTCAGATAGGCCAATATTCTAATCAATTTCATTAAACAAAACCTTTATTTTTCCATTGTAGTTACTTTTGGTGTGTCCTTCTTTTTCATAGTCAAAACAGCATCTTGTTCCAAATAGACACTCACTAAGGTTATTCGTTCCACATTCTAGACATAATGTAAATCTAATATTCTTTCTTCCATTGTCTCCATGACCGAAACGCTACGTTAAATCCTTCCTTATCTTTTATGGATGTTTGAGTGTTTCTTAAAGTACATGTTGTTACACTACGGGACAAAGGGTTTTTTGCGATGGGAATAAATCTCGTCGGAAAAGGTCCGTCCAAGAGGTTATATGTGACGGGGGTAACGACCCGTCGCAAATAACCAACTATTTGGGACGGGATTTTGTCTACCGTCGCAAATAGTTTGGCGCGGATAATGCACCAAACCGCGCGAATGTTATTTGCAATGGTGGGTCCCACCGTCGCAAATAGTTAAGTCTTTGCGATGGGGCCCGTCGCAAATAACCGGCAGCGGTTTATAGCTTTTTGCGAGAGGACGACATCCCATCGCAAATGGTGTGTCGGCAAGGACTATTTGTGACGGGTCACATCGCCAATAACATTTTAACCGCCGACAGTAATTAATTCAGGTGTAGGTATTTGCGACGGGTCCCATCACAAAAGATACTATTTGTGACGGGATACCCATCGCAAATAATCCTGTTACAAATAATCTTACCTATATATACCCACATCTGTTTTCCACTAATTCCTCTCAAATTTTAGATCATGTTTCTCTCTAAACTCAGATTTTAGAGAGGGAATTTTTCTAAGTTATTTTTTTTGTTCACGAAGAAGTTGTGAAGCCGTCTGCATCGATAGAAAATCAGTCTTAAAGGTATTTTTTTAATTTATTATTTATTTCATTTTTTATGTTAATTTTTTATTATTGATTAGTTGTAATTAAATTAAATTTAAATTTTTTTGTCATTAATATTTATTTGTACTAATAAATTGAATTTTTTATTATTAATTTTTAATAATTAGTAGTAATTATTAATTTTTAACGATAATTAGTAATGTATATATTTTTATGTAGTAATTAATAATAATTTGTAATAAATATCAATAAATAGTAATAAATATCAATAAATAGTAATAAATATGAATAATTAGTAATAATTAGGAATAATAAGTAATAATTTGGAATAATTGGTAATAATTAGGAATAATTTGGAATAAATATTAATAAATAGTAATAATTAGTAATAATTAGTAATAATTAGGAATAATTAGCAATAATTAAGAATAATTAGAAATAATTAGTAATAATTAGAAATAAATAGAAATAAATAGCAATAAATAGCAATAATTAATAATAATTAGTAATAAATTGTAATAATTAGTAATAAATTGTACTAATTAGTAATACATTCTAATAATTACTAATAAATACTAATAAATACTAATAATTACTAATAAATACTAATAATTAGCAATAAATACTAATAATTAGGAATATTTAGCAATAATTAGAAATAAATAGCAATAATTAGAAATAAAAAGCAATAATTAGCAATAATTAGCAATAATTAGTAACAATTAGAAATAATTAGTAATAATTAGTAATAATTAGAAATAAATAGCAATAAATAGAAATAATTAGGAATAATTAGGAATAATTAGCAATAATTAGTAATAAATAGCAATAAATTGTAATAAATAAGAAATATTAGTAATAAATAGGAATAATTAGTAATAATTATGAATAATTAATAATAATTAGGAATGATTCATAATAATTAGTAAAAAATTGTAATAGTAAGTAATAAACTGTAAAGATTAGTAATAAATACTAATAATTAGTAATAAATACTAAGAAATACTAATAATTAGCAATAAATAGCAATAATTAGAAATAATTACAAATAAATAGCAATAAACAGTAATAAATAGCAATAATTATGAATAATTATGAATAATTAGGAATAATTAGAAATAATTAGTAATAAATAGCAATAATTAGTAATAAATAGAAATAAATATTAATAAATAAAAATAATTAGTAATAATTAGGAATAATTAGTAATAATTAGGAATAATTAGTAATAATTATGAATAATTATGAATAATTAGGAATAAATTCTTATAATTAGTAATACTTACTAATAATTAGTATTAATTAGAAATAATTAGGAATAATTAGCAATAATTTGGAATAATTAGCAATAATTAGTAATAATTTACAATAATTAGTAATAATTAGCAATAATTAGAAATAATTTATAATAATTTGTAATAAATTGTAATAATTAGTAATAAATTGTAATAATTAGTAATAAATTGTAATAATTAGTAATAAATACTAATAATTAGTAATAACCACTAATAAATACTAATAATTTGCAATTAATACTAATAATTAGCAAGAAATTGTAATAATTAGGAATAATTAGCAATAATTAGTAATAATTAGCAACAATTAGAAATAAATAGCAATAATTTGCAATAATTAGGAATAATTAGCAATAATTAGAAATAATTAGTAATAAATAGAAATAATTAGTAATAAATAGAAATAAATATTAATAGACAGGAATAATTAGTAATAATTAAGAATAATTAGTAATCATTAGGAATAATTAGTAATAATTATGAATAATTAGTCATAATTAGGAATAAATACTAATAATTAGTAATATTTACTAATAATTAGGAATAAATACTAATAATTGGTAATATTTAGCAATAGTTAGTAATAATTTGAAATAATTAGGAATAATTAGAAATACTTTGGAATAACTTACAATAATAAGAAATAATTAGCTATAAATAGTAATAATTACTAATAATTAGTAATAATTACTAATAAATACTAATAATTAGGAATAATTAGGAATGATTTTCAATAAGTAGGAATAAAAAGTACCCCATCCATGTGTTCTCACGGTGCAATAAAACAATTCTTATTTTCATTAATAGAATAACATTTCTCAAACTTAATAATTCATATTAATATTAAATATATTTAAAACATAAATGAGTGGTACATAATTGTTCATTAAAAGGTAGATAAATTGGTAAAAAATCATAAAAATAAAAGTAAATATTTAGTTAAATTAATAAGGAATAGAAATTTATATTAGACATTCACGATGGTGAAATCAATTTCATAAATGAAAAAATGATTCAAATGGAGAAACTGAATTACGATTATTATAATATTTTAAATTTGAAATGATTTTCATGCAACTAAAAATAAAGAAATAAAATGGTTGGATAAGTATGATGCGTGAGGCTGAAGTAAATAAAGGTGAAGGGCCTGACATCACATTGACCATCATTAGAACACAATGCATTCAAAGGCTTAATCCCAACCTGAAGGCTACAAAACAAAAATAAACACAATTGAAACTGTTAAAATAATAAAATAACTAATAGATAATTCTATAGAAGCTAAAGTAAAACTGCTTTGGGCCGACATTTGAGTACCAAAATGATTAAGCTAGACTTTTATGCATGTAGTTATTAGTGTTTTCAATAAGATTATAAGATTTCCAAATCAGTAAATATCACCCCAATATTACATCTAAAAATCAAGTAATCATCAAAACAAAGTAGGTAGCATAATCTAAATTATGCAATTTATAGAAGCAGAACTACAGTCACTTCGTGGAAATTGGGCCAGTTAATGTCATTCAATAATCATTGAAGAATTTCTGATGTTTAGAAATTTAAATTGCTGAAAAAGAAGAAAGAGGGAAGAGGGAAATCAAACATAAAATCTTGAGAAATAGATTTATCAAACTTGTTATCTTGTGGGAGATATCCAATACAGAGAAACATCAAAGCACCTTGGATGTTTCTATCTATCGAAAACAATTAAGGGAAACAGTAAATCATAGTAAAAGAGGTTAACATAAAATTATCATGAATCTGCAAAAACAAAATCCAGTGGGGTATGTAGCTTCCCACTAATAGCCTTCTAGCGATAGACATGCAGAATACCCCATTAACATTGCATTTGTATGAAGAAAAAAGTCAAACCATTTATCTTAAAGTCATTTGAGTATAAGTAACTACAAATTAACCATCAACGAGATGTTACCAGGTTACTTGTGTGGAGAACAAAAGTGCATGCTTCCTAGCACGACCTAGTGGGCCCCCGGTATGATCCTAACGGGAACCTGGTGGTTTAGGCCACCAAAACCCTTGAATTGACTTATCAAATTCTCCCTTATATATCTATACATAAAACCTGAAATAAACTAAATCAGAACTATTAAAACAATAAAAGAAATAAAAGATAATTCTGTAGAAGTAAATGTACAACAGATTTGGGTCGACTTTAGTATATATATATGTTTCAGCACATGATTCCCTATTTAGATATTCCCCAAATGAAATCTCATTTAGAATGAATGGAAGGAAAATATAAGTTTTGGGGATAATGTACTATCATGGTCCCAAGATAAATATCATAATAAACAGGGGATTTGGGAAAGACTAATATTTTTCTTCATAAAGAATGGTACATCAAACGATAACAAAATGAAATATTCATGGAGATATGACACAAAGAGTACCAGTATAGTAAATGGCCTATAGTGGGTCGTGAAATATCAATACTTCTCCTAATGGTCAAAGTTCAAAGTATAATAGTTATGTCAGGTGATTTAAGAAATATGTATAGACAGTACCATGGAAATCTGGCGGTCTTCTAGCGATTCATTGGAATTCAAGTGGTGTATCCACTATCTATAAAGTCAAAATCCATAAGTAAGATTTAAGACTTGAAATGAAGATATATGAAACATTAAATGAAATAATGAAAATGTATACCTTCGTGATCCTATAATAAATGAATGTGAGTATTCAATATTTGATATTTACCATAATAGAAGCATTCAATTCATCAATTCATTTTAACAATAACCATATTCTCAAGGAATGTCTTCTTTGTGTTAAGAGAAAAATAGATAGATCTGATATTATCATCCAACGATTTAAAATTATAAAAAGCATGTGGTCCGGATCGGGTCATCTTTTACCAAAGCATGGGCAGTTCTGCTGGGGCTCGCTACAATAGAAACTTCATCTTCTTAATGAACTACACATTAGAAACCAAGAATTCATAACCTGGGATGTTCCGCTAGGGCTCGCTGCAACATCAACTTCATCTTCTTTCTTAATATATTGCACATTTGAAACCACACATTCCAAATCTCCCATAAAAAACAATTGTACTCCGAATTATATGAACTATAAGGACTCATGATGATGAAGGAACCGCTGCACTCATATTTCAAGATACTTTAATATTAAATTATTGAGATTATTTTAATATCTCATGAATATTATCTCTCTCTATAGATTTATTTATTATGATTATCAATCTGCAATCTCAAATTTAATATTTATGGAAGTGATAAGTATTACTGGAAGTCACTACATTAATATCGAATTTCAATCTTCTTACAGATTATATTATTTGTAGTATTTAGTCATCTCATAAAAAATATATTACAATGTAATAGTATATCACATTTCATAAATAATTCATTTCATGGATTTATCATCATAAGAATATAAATAATAATATTGGGTGATATGATTGCCGTACACTAAAATATTGGGAGAAGAAAATATGCAATATTACTAAATTTTACACCATACTCTTGTTCATATAAGTTGTATGCTATAGGAAGGATTTGGTTCGCTGTAACATGCCATACATGAGATTGATCAAGAACACACATGATGATGAGTTAAACCAGAGGTCGCTTCAATCCATTTATCTATATAAGTTGATGATGCATCATGTTTTTCGATAATATTTTCATCAGAAGGAGTACTCCATGGATCTAAAATACTATACGGGATCATGCGTAAAGAAAACCATTATCAAGAAGAAATCACATCGCAAAAGATATGTCTACACTGAGAAAGAGCATACCCTGGAAGGATTTTCAGATGCATATGTTTATTGAATGGTTGCTCAATGTATCAGCCCAAGAGGCGCATATATGAAGGATATTGAGTCATGAATGTATACGATTGATGCATCCTTCTTGTGAAACCTTGAGAAACAATCCATGCACATATAACAAGTAAATATATAGTGAAAAATTGAGACAAATCAATGGTGTCATGAGAATGACATAATAAGGATGGAAATGTAAATAAAAAAATTGTGAATCAATCAAAACATAAGGTAACATAAAAAACTGGGGGTATGAGATCTGTCATTCTCTTCTTCTTATTCTTCTTCATAACTATCATAGATATATCCAAAGTGTTATTTGAATCATAAGTCCATTGAATTAATGAAAATACAACAATACAGAACAAAAACATGCAATAAAGTGTAATGCTTGGTTAACTAATCTCTTAATGGAAAATAGCATCCATCAAAGAACTTTTAATGTTAGACCAGTTTAAGATTTCACAAGAATTAAAACCTAAAAATGTAAATAAATTATGGGAATGTCTCATGTTAACATACTTGGACATTGTACAAGTATACTACCGAAGCACAATCGGAGGATCTTATCGCAAAAGTGAAATAAATGTGGTGTGTTTGAGCAGATAAACTTGTAATCATACCATTCACACAGATACAAATAAAAAATATTGATTATGTGGTGTTCACCAGTAATTCAAAAGTATATGAAAATACTGTAAACTTTGTGTTATAAAATAATAATTTTTAAAAAAATGGATAGAATAAAAAACATTACCTGGGTTAGTAAACATTCAGTGACATAATCTCTAAATAATTCTTTATTTGAATGTCTTTGTGACATTAAAGTATGATCTCATAAACCTTTAATGAAATATTTGAGAATGAAAATATTTGGCTGCATAAAAAATGGGATAAAATGAATGATGTGTAAAAAAACATAAATAACTAAAAAGGTTAAAAGTGATTTCAAACCACTTTAATAATGAAAATCAGATATGATTTCTTGAAAAACACAATGGAAACACAAATAACTAAAGATTAATGGAGAAACACTAATATTGAACACAAACAAAATACATTATGTGGTGGAATGGATTTTAATTACGGTGACATTGATTCAAGTGTTGATTCCTTCACAATGTCTAGAAAGATAGTTGAATATTGTATGTTGAAACTTACGGTTTAAAGTAACTGGAGTAGTACCTGCAACTGAAATCTGATTCAACATAAATAGATATACCCACATACATGAATGTGGGAAAATGAAATAGTTAAGATATACCTGCATGATAAGAGTCAGCATCAGTGTGAGGGTGGAGGATAACCGAGAGTATGGTCTGAACCTATTTGAGTCTAGTGTAGATAGTTGTCTGGAGTGGTTGGACATGAAGGAACCCACCTCTATGGTGTACATTTTTTTTCAGTAGCGTGGTGAAGCATGGGTGGGAGAAAATGGAGGAGCTGTCATTGGGGAAATCCAGTCTATTCATAATTTTATTCCTAAAACTAAGTAAACAAAACAAAAAATAATAAAAAGTATTAATTTCACATTATCTCCAACTGATATTACTGAAATACGTTCAATTTGACATTTTGCTGAAACTGAACAATCCCAGTATAATTCTTATCATATTGAAAGAATCTATCCTCAATCCTTTGTAAAAAATTCAACTTCCTGCTACAAACTACTTCAGTAGAAACTGGATTTTGAAACATCATTATGACTGATGTATTGTGATGAAAAATTAAAGAAACTCCTCCTTGAATAAAGACATGGAATTTATGAACTAAATGCCACAAATTTAGATTATATGATAAATATTGTTTTAAAGAACTGTTTATCTCCATTTTAAATCAATGTATGCATAAAGTAAGCATATAGAAATCATTCAAGCCATATACTTTCTATATTGCATTTGTCTAAATCAGCAAGTCATGTACTTTCTATATTGCATTTGCCTGATGTTTTTTCCCTTGTTTTTTTCTAATTTTCATTGTTTTGATATTATCATGTTAAATTAATATGATTAATATTTTGATCACTCTGTCCAGTGCTTCTAGTAAGAATAATTTATCACTAAGATCACTGAAAGTGCGCCTGATACTTGTGAGCCAATTAAAATAGATGGTGAAATTTTTTCCATCATTGTTCGTCATTTGACAGTCAATTTACCACCACATATTATTCTCTAATTATATAAATTATTCTTTTAGTAACTGATCATGGGATTATATCCCTCACTAAATTTTCTTACTGTCAGATATATACTGATTTTTCTCAAGGGATTCAGGTAGTTGTGTTGATTGTGTAGTTATATTATTTAAGTGAGATCTCATGCTAGGTCAAGTGGAAGATATCACAATTAGGTCTTTCCTAAAACTTCTTTCCGGTATAAATGGATGATCAGTTGTAACAAATGAATATCTAAGGAATAGTAAATATGGCTTCCATCCAATTCACCAGAGGTTGTTACTTTCCACATCTCTAGGTCTAGCTTCTGTTGCCCTGGAATTTGTCTCTCTTCTTAGCTCTTGTTAATGCTGAAAAAATAGATCGCCCAATGAACTCTTTAGGGTTCTCCAGGCTGACGGCTGCTGAGGCTGAGAAGGCTACAGCAGGGAGGAACAAAATAAAGTGAATGTGAGCCTGATACCTCTCTAAGATTCGAATAATGGTGTTTGCATGCATCCTAACATCTTAAAGAATGTAGTTAAATCAGAAATGATATTGGATTCTAGGAAATGTTCTTGGTTTTATCCTTCTGGGGCTTCAAAACTTACTTGAATAGAGAGAGCATGAATATGGAACCATGATGAAATTAATTGTAAGGAACACTGGCATAAGTTATTACAAGGACGTGAAGTCTTATGATAAATATATTGACCTCAAGCATGTCCTCGAGCTCTCGATGATCAGAAGTGATCAAACAGGAATCAAAGTTGGTGCAACAGTGACAATATCTAAATATATTATAGCTTTGAAGCAGTTAGAGAAAGAGGGAATCCAGTTGGAAATCAATGTAGTGTTCCAAAAAACTACTAAGCATACAGAACAAATTACATTAGGTTTCATCAGAAATTCTTCAAGTGTAGTGTGGAATTTGGTGATGGCGCAAAGAAACCATTATCCCTCGGACATTGCTACAGTATTTTTTTTTGGATTCTATATTTAACATTTTGTATGGAAATATACTTGAGAAACATACATTGGAAAAATTATTCAAAAGGCCACCATTGGATTCTAGAAGTATTCTTTTAAGTGTGAAGACCCTATCCTGGAGACTACCAAGTTTCCAAACTTAAACAACATTTCTCTTTGAAATAGACATGTTAACTAAAAACAATGTACTAAATGGAATAGATGATGAAAACAATATGCTGACACCAGTGATCATAATTATGGAATATTACTAAATTGACACATCGATTTAATTCCTAATAATTTCTATAAAAGCATCATGTGTAAAGGTTCCTAATCATAATTCCAATAACTCTCACCGGGCATCACTCTCTATTGGAAACCAAGAACATTCAGTTGACGCAGCCTCCTCCTCACCTCCCTCCCAAAGATGTCAGTGATGCCACTCCTTGGATGTAAGCAAGTTGAACAACTATTTATTTTTGTGCATTGTTTCAGAAACTGCTTTCTGGGTGGACTGGTGGATTCTCCGTTCCATAGGTTTTTGTGGTTTGTCTAAGCTATGGAAGAATAAAACCCAAATGATTAGAATGGTCCAAAAAGTGGACGAGAATCATGAAATCATAAGAATCATGAAATCATAAGTAAATTAGAAAATAATAAAGAAAATAAACTTGAAAAATATGTACCTTCTCTTTATGCACAGCCTCCAAGAACTGATTCATATAGAGAATAAAATATGCAGTAGCTAAAAATAGCAAGAATCAATAGAAACAGGATCTCAGAATTATTCATATAACACTATAGATTCTTATAAGAACAGTAATTGGTTGTCATGTCTCTTCAGTTTAATGAAAATCTCTTTGTTGTCATCTGTTGCCATGAATTATTTCTCTTAAATCTCATTTCCAACATACCAGGCTGGAATTTGTTCTGGGACTATGTACCTAAAAGCAAAAAATGTGTTGAAATTGAACATGAGATTTCAACAATAAGGGATATTAGTAAATGGAGGATAGGAGAAGTTATGAGTGACATGAAATCTGATAAGGGTATCAATAGTTTTGGATGGGTTGACAAAAAATAACATGCTTTTTGTCCCATGGGCTAGGAAGAAACTAATTTGTCCACTTTGTAGGTTCCAATTATTTTTATAGAGGCTATAAGAAAACATATGTCCTTCCAAAGGTCCCTTCTCTTGATATATAGTTATAGTCTTAGATGAAAGAGATCACATTACAAGCCTTCAAAGAAAAGTCTGAATGTAAGATTCTGTTGTCCAATCTGAGGGATATTAATTGTAATGTCAATTATTTTGAGTACCCATAGAGTTTCTATAGATGAAGTCATGATATTGTAGTCTACCGATTCAAATACAAGGTTATTGAATATTTCAGGCATTACCATAGGTTCTACACGTATAGTAAGAAATGGATTATTCTTTTAATGAAGTACCTATGGATAGTGAAATTTTTTAGGTTGTTCAACCATTGGGAATTCTAGAAAGGAATCATCATTTGGAGAGATAATTACACCTGCTTAGGGGACCCAGTGGGCTAGCAGCAGTAGCTGGAATCCTCCTCCATAATCCATTTCTTTTTTCTAGAGAGGGAGCATTATCTACAAAGGAAGGTTTGTCATAAGGTGGCTTTAGTTGAGCTAGTGTAGCATCAACTTCCTCTACCTCATCTACAGTTTTACTCCTCGAAGCCTTCATAAAGGAGACATGTGTGATGGGGGTTTCCTCATGCTAAGGTAGGTCCTTCTTAGAGGCAGTTTGAATAGGGGAATTCTATTTACCAATAGACCCCTCCTACTCACGGAAGCACATGGCAGGAGGTGCAGTATAGTGGAGTGCATTATCACTTGTTACACTACTATAGTCACCTCAACGAGTTAGAACATCACAACTAGAGCCACCACAGAAATCCCCTTGCTGTGTTCACATTTTGGTGTGGCGTCCATGCCCTTTCGACTTTGTACTTGCGCATGTACGTATCCTCAGAGTGACCCTTCCTGTTGCAAGTAGTGCAAGGATGAATGGTGAATTTCTCCGAGGACCCTAACAATGTGGCCATATAAAGCCTTATCAGTCTCCTGTCCAACGTGATAAGAACAATAAAAGAAGAAACAATGTCCCTGAGAATTCTCGGATGCAAGTAGATCCAATTAAGTCCATGGATGCGAACTCAAAAAGGAACCACCATGTTTTTTTCATCTCATCCAAATGGATGATGAACCAGAAGTGTCCGCATTGAGAGGTCATTAAGCTTCCTTGGATTCACCCCTTCAGGAAGAATAATCTAGGCGATAGAGATCATTAAGATCTAGAAACACTATAAGATTTATTCTTGATTTTCAGTAACATGGCCAATAACACCCTTCCAAATAATCATTACTGTGGATGGCTCATTCAAATCTAAAAAGGGCAGTGATATCTGATTTCAATTTCTGGACAAATGAATTCGCTTCCTTGGCTTGGAATATATCATTTCCCTCAAAACCTCTACCCTTTAGAGTGTTTCCAGGTGAGAATTGATCCTTGTTGGTAGCGAAGGATTCAACATCATAGGGGTTATGATCATGGGATGCCTTCTTCAAATCTAAGATTCTAGAATCACCTCCTAGATCAGGCCAACTTCTATAATCCATATAAAAAAATAAAAATATAAGAAATATAAAAGTAAAACAGAATCCACTGATGGTAGGTCCTAGTTTATAAAATCAATCCACCCGAACCAAACATTGAATCTCATAAGAAAAATCAAAAAAGTTCTTGATAGAATCAAATAAATGATAACTAAAATTAACAAGAAATGTGTAAATACCTTATTCAGAACGACATGTGACTACTTTAAAAATCCCTATTGATTCTTATAGGCTAATTAAATAACTGAACTTAAACACTGAAAACACACAAAGTGTTTACCAAAAAGACATAAAATGCCTACATTGACCTAAAATGGTCACAACATATCCCATACACTAAGGGAATGTATCATTATCATCATGCGGGTCTCACAGTAGATCCACATGGCATTCCATGATAAGAAAAACCATATGGAGTTCAAACCAACTGAATAGTGTGTCACTAAATACTGATATTGGAAAACACCATATGACCAATTGTTGAAACAGTAAACAAATTAGCCTCTTTCATCAGACAAATCATACTCTATAATGCCTATATATAAAAATATAAAATTTTAGGTAAATAATGCATAGCAAAATAATACCAAGATTATGAAGAGGCATTTAATGCATGGATATAAAATGAAGTGGGTGAATTAATTGCTCTTTTAAGAGTGTTTATTTAACTTACATATGTTATTGGAAAATTCATTTAATGCATCGGGTGGCTAAAAGACATTCAGTTTTGTCAAAATTTGAAATTTTAGTGAAATTATAATATAATAGTCTTTCATGTGAGGTGAACATCAAAATAGAGAGTCAAGATACCTTTGATTTTTATAATAGTGACAACTAATGTAACCAATATATCTAAATGAAACTTGTTAACATACTATCGTGAATTTTTAGCAACCCATACTATATAGACCAAATTTGGAGGTGTATGTAGGTGCTCACTCCCAATTATCAAGTATTTCCCTAGCAAAATATCTCATTTTAAATTACATTAGCATCAACTAAAAACCCTTTTTCCTAACAAATGAATGTATAATATACAATAATGTTAAAATGGACACTACGCATTTGATAGAAGTAATCAAGCATGAATGATAGTATGGTGTCAGATCCTTTTTTTCATCCCTAATAGAATTCTCAATTGATATGAATATGCTTCATCTTATCTATCACTACAAAGAAATATGGAATAGGCACATGCACACTGATTTAGGTCATATAAGTGGGAATATAGAATACAATTCAATATTTTTGGTAATTAGGGAAATTTTGGCTCTATAGGATGTTTGAAAACATAATGAAAACTGCTTATAATAGTCAACATACAGACATATATTAGAAAATGAAAAGGGGTGAAAATTTTCACTATTCTTGGAAATATGAAACACTGAACACAATCCTACATGGTCTAAATCCTTTTCATGGTGATTTACTACAAATTTGGAAGTTGTGAATTTCTATATCAAATTTGTTGTGCATTTCACCCAAGGTGTGGCACCAACACTCAGAAATTCAGTTCAAAATATAGAATCATTCAAAATTTGATTAAGGAATTTGCAGGTAAACAATTATCAGTTCACAATAAATAAAAAATAACCCATTGAAATATTATATTTTAAAATTAATGAAATAACCATAAAGAAATTTAAATTCTTATAGCCGTGATATACCTTCACAACAATGGAGAATCACACGGACAAAGAAGAACTTGAAACAAATTAGCATCACTACCGATAATAGAAACCTGCTGAAGTAGTGAAATTTTAATCCATGTGGTGAGGGAATGGTTGCTAATGGGACTCCATGAAGCAAGAAACATGAAGAAGCACCCAAAATAAATTAACATCAATACCTACGGACTGCGTGAAGAAATATTAAATCCTTCATATGACAAGAATAAAATTGAACCCAAAAACACATTGGAGATTTAACATCATGAGATCGATTCTGTGTATAGATCTGTAATGAAAATTTCAGAACGATGAAGGGAGGGTCATCATAGTATTTGGAACACTTAAAAAATATGTTCCATTTCATGAACAACAAAGAATGAAAAAACATAACTTACCATCTTTTGTTTTATTAGAGCTTATATTAATGAAATCAAATCCCATGTTCAATGTATATTTCTTGTAACATTCCTTCACCTCAACCGTAGAATGGATCCAATGAATCATCATTTTGATTTTCATTGAACACCTTATTAATAAATAATCGTGGTAGGGTTTTGCAAGGATGGAATGGTCGTTGGGGAGGGAGAGGGTGGTTGAATTAGAAAAGGGTAGGAAGGGAAACACATGAAGGAGGAAGGGTACCACAGGAAGGATGAGAGGGATTGAGGAGGAGGAGGAGGCAGCGGCGGATACCGAGGTAGTGCCGGATACTGAGGCATAAGAGGAGATGGGGGGATGAAGTTGGATGATACCTAGGCAGAGGCCATGGAGGAGGCGGAGGCGATGATCAAGTCGGAGGAGCAGTCGCAGGTGGAGAAGCTGAACACGGAGGGGCAGGCGTAGTCAGAGCTGGAGACCTCGGCATAGGTGGAGGTCGTGGGGGAGGCAAATGCAGTGTCACATAGGTAAGATATAATCAAGATTTTGAGGTAATTGGATTGTGTAGAGAGTCGGAATGTAAGCAGGAAGTGGGAGAAATCGATGCATGGAAGGTATTGGAGACTCTATAGTATATATAACCAGGAGACGAAGGTCGAAGTAGGTGGGGGTTCGCGAGGTGCGTTTGTCACATTGAGTTGTAACTCAAGTGGGAGAGATTGGCACATAGAACCTTGAGATGCTGAGGAAACCCTATATTTGGGAGACTGAAGTAGGTGCACGCTGACGCCGGGGATTTGTGGAAACCCTAGGTTGCCAAGAGGTAAAACCCGAGTCTGAGTGGGAGAAGGAAGATGGAGGAGAGGTGAGGTGAAACCACGATAATGAGTACGTCCGAGAAGGAGGAGGACATAGTGCAGCGTAACTAGGAGATGGAGCTCGAAGGAGGTGGGGGGTTTGCGGGGAGAGGTTGTCGCGATGAGCTGAATCCCGAGCGGGAGCGGGAGTCGCACAATGATGATGTAATTGAACGGGAGGGATATAGGGATGTGGAGCATTGGAGGGGTGACACGTATTGAAAAATGGACGTGGATGAATGTGAAATGGAAACATGGCAGGTGGAAAAACCTAAGATTAGTATATATAGATATTAGCAATAATTAGCAATAATTTCCAATAATTTGCAATAATTTTCAATAATTATCAATAAATAGGAATAAATTGTAATAATTTTCAATAATTAGGAATAAATAGGAATAATTAGAACTAATTAGAAATAATTATAAATAAATAGTAATAATTAGACATAATTAGCAATAATTAGGAATAATTTGCAATAATTAGCAATAATTAGTAATAAATAGGAATAAATTGTAATAATTAGTAATAAATTTTAATAATTAGTAATAAATACTAATAAATATTAATAAATATTAATACTTAGTAATAAATAGTAATAGTTAGTAATAAATATGAATAATTATTTATAAATAATAATTATTAGTAATAAATAAGAATAATTAGTAATAATTAGGAATAATTAGCAATAAATAGCAATAAATAGTAATAATTAGTAATAAATATTAATAATTAGTTAGTAATAGTTAGAAAGAAATTTTAATAAATTTTAATAAATTCCAAGAACATGGCACAATTTCCAGTGGATTGACGACACTCCTTTGGCTCGATGACTTTTCTCCTTTCAACTCTCATCGACTCAAAACAATATGAAAAATGTGCTGCTACATAGGCATATTCAATCTCGTACACATGAGCTTGGATATGCATTCGTAGAATCATATTTTTTATAATGTTTTCAGGTAGTGACAGTTGGAAGAAGACGATTCATCGACAAAAGGGGGCTCTTTTGTCCGACGACTCATTTACTTGCATATTTCTCACACTGAAATCACAATGAAGAATCTGGTCAGAGATATATATATTCATTCTCGTACATATGAGAATGAATATGCGTACCTCCTACCAGATTCTTCATTGTGATTTCAGTGTGAGAATGATGCCAGTAAATGAGTCGTCGGACAAAAGAGTAGTCGTCAATCCACTGGAAATTGTGTCACCTTTAATTAATGGTATTTATTAAGAAGTAGTAGTAATTATTTATCTTCTTTTTTCAGATAGTATTTTTATCATTTCAAATTATTCAAAAACAGTGATTATTTTATATTTTGTAGAAAAATATGGAACAAGGAAGTCGACATCAGTCATTATTAGATGATCGCGCTTGGATAAATTAGCACCAAAATCCAAATGGTTCTGTTTTAAATCCTATATATATTGAGGGTGTTGAAGATTTCTTAGAATTTGCATCATCAAAACCAGAATAAGTTTCAGAAGTCACAATTAAGTGTCCTTGTAAAAAATGTGCTCTGAGAATGTTTGACACATTTGACAAGGTTGACGGACATCTCTTTCGGTTTGGTTTTCAACCAGATTATGTTTTTTGGTATCAACATGGTGAACGCACTTCCAGATAAGATACTGATAACTTGATTCCTGATCCAACACAGTTCCAAAATATAGTACATGATGTTTCAGGCCCATCTATTCAACAAATTGAAACTCACGAGGATATTGATTTAACTCCTAAGTTGGTACCATCCAAATTTTATGAGTTGTTGAGGTCTGCTGAGGATGCATTATATCCTGTTTGCAAGATAAGAAAATTAGAAGAAGTTTCAAAATTATTGGCTATTAAATCAAATAATGCAATGTCAAACAACTGTTTTGATCAGATATTTTCTTTGGTAAGAACACTGTTACCTGAATGAAATGTGTTGCCTACAAATTACTATGAGAGAAATAGGTTGGTTCGTAATCTAGGACTTAGTTATCAGAAGATTCATGCCTGTGAAAATGATTGCATCTTATATTCTGGTGAAAATGAGTCGTTGGATAGTTGTCCAACATGTGGAAAATCGAGGTATAAAGAAGCTCAACTAGGGAAGTCTAGATCGATTCCTGTAAAATAGTTGAGATATTTCCCCCTTACACCAAGGATGCAACATTTATTTATGTCTCATAACATAGCGTCAATGATGTCATGGCACAAAACCAATATTTCAATAGGTAAAAGCTTGAATCATATATCTGATGGTGATTCATGGAAACATTTTGATCGTCAGCATCCTTCTTTTTCTTCAGAAGCCTGAAACGTGCGATTGAGGCTTTCTACTAATTGTTTCTGTCTGTTTGGTTCGTATGGTAGTATGTATTCATGTTGGCCTATCTTTATAACTTCGTACAATCTATTTCAATAGATGTTGATGAAGGATCCATATATCTTTTTGACCTTATTAATTCGAGGACATCCGAAAAAGAATATTGATTTTATTTGAAACCATTTATTGATGAGTTAAATGCATTGTGGAGTAATGGTGTTAGTATATATGATGTTTTTGTGAAACAAAATTTCACATTAAAAGATTCATTGATGTGGACGATTAGTGACTTTCTAGAATATGGCATGTTATCTGTCTAGAGTACACATGGTCCAAAATCATGTCATTATTGTATGAAAGACAACCATGATTTTATTCTCATCATTGGACAAAAATATTTCTATTTTGACTGTCATTGCAGATTTGTTCCAACTGATCATCCATTTCGAAGGAAAAAATATCATTTCAGAAAAGGTATAATCAAAATGGATGAAACTCCAAAAATGATCTCAGGTACAGTGTTAAAATCAGTTGTATTTTCACTACCTCCCTTCACATTTGGGCCAACAGTAAACCAATAGAAAATTCTTGGATTTTGGAAAGAACATAATTGGATAAAATGAAATTTTTTTGGGATATCCCCTATTGTTCTGATTTGTTGGTCCACCACATGTTAGATGTCATGCACATTGAGAAGAACTATTTTGATAATTTATTTCATACAGTTTTGGATACACCATGTAAAACAAAAGATACTGTAAAATCATGATTAGATCTTGCCCAAATTTGTAGGTGACCAGAACTTGATCTATTTGAAAATTTCAAATCACAGAGTTTAATGGAGCCGAAATCAGCTTATACACTATCCAAAGAGAGTCATTTATTATTTTTTTAGTGGATTTCAGATTGGATACTTCCAGATGGCTATGCTTCCAATTTGGGCAGATGTGTTAGGAAAGGTCATATTACCGGATTAAAAAGTCATGATTTTCATGTTATAATGGAATGAATTATGTCGATTGGATTCAGAGGTTGGTTGAATTTAATGATTTGGGATTCAATAACAGACATATCATATTATTTTTGAGACATTTGTGCAGCGACAACTGACTACGATGCGCTAAGAAAACTGGAATAAGATGTTTTTGTAATTATTTGTAAACTAGAAATTATCTTTGCACCTAGTTTCTTTGACTCAATGGAACATCTGATATTAAATTTTCCACATGAATATAAATGTGGAGGTCTAGTATAGTTTCGATGGATTTACCGATTCGATATATTCATGTAGAAATTGAATAAAAAGGTACGTAACAAAGCATCAGTTGAATGCTCAATTGCTGAAGCTTATTTGCAAGAGGAAATTTCTTTTCCCTACTCTCACTATTTTGAATCTGAATATACCTCAAAACAAAACTGCATGGGAAGGAATGAGGAAAATGTTAATTATTAAATGGATAATCATTTATCAGTTTTTAATCATGCAAATCTTAACTTCAGTGGAGTTTAAGAATTATGGATTTCAAATGATGAACATCACAGAGCACATACATATGTTCTTCTCAACTGTGAAGAAATGACATAATTTGTACTGTGAGTGCTTCTATCACTTATTCTATAATTTCTGTTATAGTATGTAAACTTATTTTATTTTTATGTTATATGATAATCATATCAAGAAACAAGTTCCACAAATTACAGTAGCTACTTCTGAAGAACACAGACCAAAAAAAATTCTCTATAGTTTCAAAAGCTGGTAGCATAAATTATTGATGGTTTAATATCAATTCAGTTTACTATTTATTATATTGATAATTGTTTTACAAATTTTCAGGGTCTCAACATGCTGATAAAATTGATAAGTGACTGTGTATATTGAGTAACCCAGCATCCAAAATGGTTAAATATTATAATGAATATGTGGTGAATGGTTTTCAATTTCATACATGTGCATATGGGGAATCAAAAAAACAATGAATAGGGGAGTTTGTTTGAGATTATTTCATCATAGAGAAACTGAAGTTGACATTTATATAATTCTGGATGAACTTACTGAGCTATGTTATCTTGGAAAAAATTACATAACGATGTTTAAATGTTGGTGGTTGGATACTTAGAGAGGCTTGCGTGTTCATCCAACTTAGTGAATCATCGATATAAAATATAAAAGTCTTCTTCCAGTAAATGAACCATTTTTACTGGCTCAACAGTCACATCAAATTTTTTACCCAAATTATTGTGATACTTCAAGAGGCCTAGGTGATTGGTGGAGCATAATAAAAATGAAATTTTGGGAAAGTCAATTTACTCCAACTGAATGTGGTTTTGCTAAAGTGAATGAAATTGATATTTTTCAAGAGACTACTAAAAATCCATCTTTTTTCACAATGAAATACGAATATCGATGAGGAAACCCCACAATTAAGGGTCCATGGTGATGAAGATGTTAATGATGTTACAAATCAAATTGAAATGACAAGGGATAATGAAAGTGAAACTCATATAGATGTTGATGATGCCGTGGAGGAATATGAAGACATTGACATCTTTAGATATGAAGATGATGATGAAGGTGAACATTGGCATAGTTAAATTCTGGCTATGATCATAACTAATATATATATATATAATAGTTATTTTCAACTATCTGCTAACAACCATCATTTTGTGTTTCAGATCGACTCTAATCTATTGTGTGAGTTAGAGGAGGCTGAGCTACCTTTAGATGAGGGGGATGTGGGATCATCTGACCCTCAGCCCACTGATGGTTCAGGAGGTACGTGGAGGGGGAGCGGTCTTGCGCGACTGATGATTCCTGAACCTATCCCTAAGTGTCATCCACGTCTTTTCTTCGATCCACGCACACAGAGGTATGGTGACCTGTATATTTTCATGAGATTTCATTTATTTATTTATATATATACTAATTGTTTGATTATTTATACTTTTTTCATAGTTTTGTGTATGTAAATGTTGGACAGGGGAGTGCTATCTTGCGCAATTATTTTTCTCAGCCATGGACCACATGGGAATAGATTCCCATTGGTGTGTAGCTCGACATGTACAGTCATTGGCTGGTACGTAAATAAATAATATTTATTTTGAAAATTATTTTATTAATAACTCAATATTATAAATTATTTGTAGGGTTTATGATATCCCATCGATTATATCATGTGTGGCGATATCCATGCAGCATGAGAGGTGGCTATGCGTGAGTGTTTGCGTCAATTTTTTCATAATTTGAGAAAGATGGCTACTAAGAAAGCAGGAGTGACAATATTTGATAGGTTTTGTAGAGCCCACCGACCAGAGTAAATTTCATCTCAATTTTGGGACGGATTATGTGCACACTGGTTGGGTGGTGGATTTCATAGGAGGTCTTCATTAGGTCAGTAGAACTGGTGGAGACAGGAGGTGACACATCGAGCTGGTAGCCATACATTCAGTATGCATAGAGAGCATCTGGTAAGTATTTTTTAAAATATTTTATATAACTTAAAATATAAAAAGTTTATTTTATATTCGTATAGGTAGTCGAGCATCCCAATATTAAAGTGTATGATGTTTATCGGAGTATGTACAGTGATCCAGCCACCAGAGAGATTAGAAGTGATCGCCAGCGTTAGATTGTGGTTAGTCTTATTTTTTTCAGTTAGACAATTAACTGCATATAATATTTTCACAATTTTAATTTCAAATTGGAATTGAAGGAGTCATATGAGGCTGCGACTTCTCAAACACAGGTTGAGGGTCAGGATGAGGCCACTGATCAGACCAGTGCCCACCATTTCGATGAGGCGGCATGGATGCAGGCGACTCATTATGGATTTTAGAAGGGTCGACTAGTTGGTATCGACTCTCATGTGACTCCTGGTACTTATTATGGAAATGTGGCGATGTTGGCTTCCAAATCCAGAGGAGTTAGTGGAGAGGAATCATCTTATGGATCACAGTATTAAGAGCATTTTCGGAATCATAATGACCTTATAGAGAGTTTGCAGAAGCAGCAAGAAGATATGTGTCAGCCGCAGCAGCAGTAGTAGCAGCCCCAGGAGGAGATGCGTCGATGGCAGCAGGAGCAACAACAACATGATGAAGAGAAGCGTCAATGGAAGTAACAACATCACGAGCAGATGGAGTACATGCCCCGGCTGACTCGTACTTTAGGGATGTAGTTTTCTCCACCACCTCCGTCAGCTCCTCCACCTCCTCCAGAAGAAGACCCCCAGTTATTTTTTTATGTCAAAAACATTTGAATTTAAATTTGTTGTAATATGAACTATTTACAGTTTCTGTCTTTTATATCAGTGCGATTATTACATAATTTAATTTTTAATATTTTATGATTTTTTTTGTGAATATTGAGAATTTTATTATTTTTTATTTTTTTATTATTTTAATAATATTATTATTGTTTCATTATTCATAATTTTATTAAATATATTTTTTCAGAATTATATTTTTTAAATTTTGTTTATTTTATAAATAATAATAATAATAATACTATTTTTTGATTTGTTTATATTTTTTTGTGAATATTGAGAATTTTAATTTATTATTATTATTATTATTTTAAAATATTAAAGTTAATTTATCAATAATCATTATAATATTTTATGATTTTTTTATATTTCTTTGTGAATATTGAGAATTTTAATTTTTTTAATTTTTTTTATTAATTTAATTATATTAAAATTAATTTTTCAATAATCATAATAATATTTTATGATTTTTTTATATTTTGTTGTGAATATTGAGAATTTTTATATTTTCTAATTTTTTTTATTTTAATAATATTAATTTTAATTATCCAATAATCATAAATTTATTAAATTTATTTTTTTTTTAAATTTATTTATTATTTGTGACGGGATAAGTTGCGATGGGATCCCATCGCAAATAGTATAAATAATTTTTTATTAAAAAAGTTATTTGTGACTAGATTAGGGGCCCGTCGCAAAACTATTTGTGACGGGGTTACGGGCCCGTCGCAAAAAATTATTTGCGAACGACCCCTCGCAAAAGAGCTTATATATATATATATAAAGTTTATAATTGGAGACTTATTTACGATGGTGAAGTTTCATGTCGCAAAAAATATTATTTACCACGGGCCCGTCACAAATAATATTTTTTGCGACGATGTTTTCGGTAACGGGAAATATGCGACGGGGCCCCATCGCCAAAGCTTATTTGTGATGTGATCCCGTCGCAAATAACCCATCGCAAATACCTTGAATTCTAGTAGTTTTAATCATGTTATGTGAAAACTGATTGGGAATGACCAAAACATCCTTCACTTCGGTGATCATCCTATTTGACTACTCATAAAAAACTTATGAATGTCATTCAATGATTACACGTTTACTTTTGGTTCCTACAAATGACTATGTTTAGAAATCATTGATTAATAAAGGATTATAATAGCGAGGAAACATATAATCAAGGAAAAATACTTATATGCTGTCTAAATTTTGACATATTTATATTTTATGAAATCATAGTTTTATCCTATGTTATTCATAGTCATCATCCATATATATAATTCATGAAGGATTATACATATTTTTTTAATTTCCAATTCATATCCCCTGGTAGTGTCAATCCAGGTGTGTAGAAGAGCACATTGTTGTGTACTAGGTTATGCTCATGTCTGGCCAAAGGCATCCTTAATGGAGTTCTTACCCCTAGGTATATTTACTCTAGATCTGCATTCATTGTATTATCTAGGTAGTGATGTAATTCTATAAAACCACTAATTTTGTCCTTTATAAAAATTCTAGGATAGTTTTGAAACATTATCTTATCATTAGACTTATCATTAGAGACAACACTTGACATATCCTTATAAATATACCTATGGATCTCACTAATGTTTTTTCACCCTAGTTTCTAATGGGTTAAAACCCTTTTATATGATACCAACTATAACAACCCAGTCCTGACATAAATAAAAAACACATCACTTATTAGGAGTACATAAAATATTACAAAAATAGATGCCAAAAGACTGTATTAGTTCAGTGCCTTTGGAAACATGGAAAAAATATTCTATCTCAGTGAAATATATTCAATGATTCCCAAAAATATCTACCACATAGAAATTCTATATAAAATCCGTACTTCATAAATAGTGTAATTGAAACATAAGAATATGTTTAGATGAAATGATTTGGAAGGGTAAAAAATGGAAATGAGTAAGAATATGAGGAACATATGTGTATGAGAACGTGATGATAACCATTAGAAGATCATACCATAAATAGAAAAATCATAAAAAAGTATCATTGAATAAATATTGGTAGTTCATAATATATAAATCATGTGAGAATCAATAGAATAATGAATTAAAGTGTAACATAGGAATAAGGAATGAAATTTTTGTCATATACAAAAACATGTATTATCATTCTTTATAAGTCAAAAAACATTGCCAGTACTTATCAGGGAACATCACGGGGACTGTACCTAATTGTTGTGACCACCTCCATCCCAGGTCACAATCATTTTCTAGTAGGGGATTATGTTTCCCTGATTCCCCATAGAGGTTTTTGTTTCACTGTCTTCCCATAATGGATCGGGTTTCCCCTTATTCCCACAGCATATGGTTTTCCCATCATCGCATAGTGGATCGAGTTTCCCAGTCTTATCATAGTGGATCAATCCCATAAACAAGATTACCATCATTATGTTATGATATCTAAATCATTACCCAATTAATTTAAGGGAGATACAGGCTCTACACAACTCATAATATAATCATAAATATGTGTTGCAGAATAACAGAAAATCATTCAACATATGATAATCCATGCAAGAAATAGATTTAATTCAATCATAGATAAACCATGAAAAGAAATGGGTTTCATAAATATCATTTCATGTTGAAAATAAATCATTCATATAAATAATAATAATGGTATAATTGAACTATATCTATAGAAAAAGAGTAACATCGTATAATGTTATTATATATTGTAGATAATTTATAAAGATTAGTTGAAAATAACTATTATGGAAAATATCATTTCTACATTTAAAATTTTTTCTTTTCTCAAAATACAATACAGTTTTATAAGAAAATATTTATGTAGAAAATAATCATGGAGTATCATAATTTAAGCATTATAGAATAATGGTTTTATGAATGTGAAAATTCTGTTCTTTCTATTTATCTACAGAAAAATATTTCTTACGTGCTTTTGAAGAAAAAGCTACAAAGTACCCTGTTTTAAAAATGATAAAAATATTTATTTCAACCCATGCAATAAAATGTAAAAATTGGTAAAAATGAATTTAAAAATAATTAGGATAATTGTAAAAAAATATTTGATTTTTTTAGAAAATATGGACATTACATATAAATATTCTCCAATATAAACTTAAAATAAAACAATCCTAAATATATATGAGATTATAAAATAAATACACCTCACTTAATACTAAGTAGAATCATATGCCCCAAGAAATAAAGAATATGATATGGATATAAAAATATCAAAATGGTTTGTATAATAACAATTAAACACATTCATTGGAAGTATATACACCACATATAATAAATAAGTAGTGTATATGGAATGTGCCCAACATAAATAAAAGTAAGACACAAATCCATTATTATTTGAGTAACTTTGTAATTATGATGCCCAGTAAATAATAACATCATTTAAAATTTTTTATACAATTAAATAAATGAAATTATTTATATAACATGTCATAGGTTAGTATAAAAACCACACAAAAGGAGAAAGTGGTGAATATGGAATGTCTTTCACCGAATTAAAAATGAGATGGATATTCCCTTACGTTAATTCCTTTTCCCCTTAAAAAATATTATAACTTCTTGTATAACAAAAATAATTTTATTATACATCTACCATTGAACAAAATTAATATATTTAATACAATATGTGATTTATTTTTGAATTAATATTACTCTCTTATTAATAATTCCATGTTATTGTTTTTTTCGGGTAAAAACAATTTATTTTTTCATTCATGTATTGATTTTTTATCCTTAGTCCTATTACATAGATCATTATTTAATCATTCCAAGAATCATAATAATTAAATAAATTGAATATATATTCATTATATATGTATTCACGGTGATTCATAAAATTTACAGATAAAAATAAAAGACATCATTTATAGAGATGGTAGGCAATAAATGTGAATGAACGTTGTTTTCATTTTTATTTCGAGATAAATAAAAGAAAATTATATGATATATTATTATTCTCAAATCATTTTTATGTCATATAACATACACACACATATATGTATATATATTCATAAAATTATTCCTTTTTTACCATCCATCTGAAATATATGTTAATAATGAATCATGTCACATCATGGAGATGGTAAGTAATATGTATACATGGGTGATGTTATCATTATCCCAAATTATTATGGGTTAAAAAGGTATAATTAATATTATCATTCAAAAATTTTAATTATCTTATAATTATAAAATATAAAAATTATTCCCATCATAATTATGACTCATAAAATATAGTGATGGAAAATTAATTGTATCGTTACATGGAGACGGTAAGTCATATGTACGCACAAGCAATACTTTGATTTTTTTTTAGGGGAAATGAGATGTATAATTGTGTTATAATAATCACAATAAAAAATAATAATATTTTGGATTCATAATTTTTTATTTTATGTCATATGTCATATACTTTAAGGATATATATACTAGTACAAAAAGTGAATGATTGGTTTTAGTGACTACCTCTTCATTAGAATAGATCATTTATATCTCCTCTCAAGGAATATTGAGTTGGAACATTAGGAGGTACGTGACCTCTAAAATGTGTCTATGGAATTTAAAATGGTAAATGGTAAGGTTATGGCCGAGTTTGAAGTCAAAAAATGATGTAAAGAAGTGGGGGATGATGCACACTTTTATAATTTAGGTGGTGGGAATTGGAGGCTCTTAAAATATTAAATTAATATAAATTAATTTTCAATTCCAAGAAGTTCAAAAGTTATTTCATTATAATATAAGATTAATCATTTTTGAAATCCTCTCATCCAATGAATATTTTATATGTTTTGATAATTTTTTAATCCCTATAATTTTGTTTTAACCATTATTTTAGCCTTTAAACTCTTATAGTGAAATCATGTAATTCATAAATTGAGGGTTAATATAATAATACTAACATTCTAGAATAGCCAATAAATAAATCAATTATTATATTTTTTTACTTGTCCAAATTATTTTGTTGAATCTTATATTTTTTTAAATTATATATCATTCAATAAAATAATAGTTATTCTAAAATCTTAATAATGTATATTTTGACACTATTCATTACCTGAATTTATCAAAATGTAATAAATACATAATATCATAAAAAAATAATTTTATATATCACTAACTTGTCTAATATATCTATAAAATTTGTGTATGACATTAATTATATGCAATTATATTTATTTTAATATATTTAATAAAAGTTATTTAATTCTTCCATTAATTTAACTAAAACTACATCCTCATTGTTGAATACATTAATTTATTTTATCTTACCCTAAAAATTTAAAAAAAAATATTGATGAAAAATATAATTTTAGATTTAAAATAACTTTTTATTATTGACGATAATCTCTCAATACCCATATATAAAAAATATAATACTTATTAAAACTAGAATGTGAAATATTTGATATCCCTCAGTATAAAATAATATAAAATAGTTTTATTCATCCATGTGAACCTAAGGGGCCATATAATTGGAAAAATGATGATTTTGGTCTAAAATATATTATCCAATAATATTATGACTTGTACTAGGGTAACATTAATTTTTTATTCTTACCCATAATTACATGATTTACCCTTAACCATAGTAATTAAAAAATTATTAAATTTACAATTCAGATGCACAAATATATAATAAAGCTATTTACATAATCTAGAATCACTGATTACAAATTTGGAATCCATTTTTTGAAATTCAAAATATTGAAGTTTTAGTAATTAATTTAAACTTAATTATGTGGATAGTATGAGAAAATGAGTTATTAATGCTTGAAACAAGGACAAGATTCAAATGTATTTATTTCAAAATTCAATGCCAAAAATTAATTCAATCGAATAGACTAGATTATATGATAAATAAATATTTTAATTATATTATAAAACCAATTAAATTTATAATTTATCAATATAAATTATTTCAATCAAAAGGTTTTTTTCAATTATAATTTAGTATTTTTCACTATTAAACATGACATTAAAATTATCTGAAAAACACCAAAAATTCAACCAATGTAAATTTTTATCTTCAAATATGAAATTGGATTTGCCTTTTTTCAAATCGAATATATAAAATGTATAATAATTGAATTTAAAATGGGTTGTCCATTAAAAATAGGTATAATTACCCTTTCGAAAAATATATGTTTTATGCATATAATTGGAGATGTTTTTAAATTATGCATATAAAATATATTTGAAGAATACTAATAATAGTTTTAATGAATATATAACACATATATTTCATTAATATAACTCACTTTTGGTAATTAATTTAATTTATAATAACAAAATGACTTTATAAGCATAAAAATAAAACTATTTCCATTATAATCGAATAGTATATAAGTTTATTTTATAATTAACTAGTTACTAATTAATTAATATTATAATACTTATATATTCATAAGTTAGTTTAGATAGATCATAAATTCTAATTTTACTACTTAGTTATATCTTACTATATTAAATAATAAAATTTTAATAATATACCATTGTTCAATAAAACATGGTCTCGTATATAACACAAGCTATCAAAGGAACTCGATATTATGTATAACACAAGCCAAACAATATGTTTTGTATATGACATGATAATCTGGTATTGCATGTAGAAAAATATTATTTTGTATTGCGTATAACGAAATCCCAAAAAAGTGTTTCTCATATAACAAAATCTCTATTTAGTATTCTGTGAAATAAAAAATATTGAATAGATTGAAATTGTTGAAACAAATATTTCAAAAAATATGAGAGTGTTACATTATACACCATGTAAAATGATTTTCTCCCATGAAATTCATTACGGTTATTAAGGAATTAATACAAGAAATTATCTTTCATAGAAACCCAAATGGTAAAAATGAATACTAAAAAATCCCTTTAAAAAATGAAAGTTGAATTATTTATGTTCACCCAATGTAACTCATAGTTTGGTTTCCATATAAGAGAAAATCAGTGGAATGTGAAAAAATGGACGTGGAGGAGAAATATAACTATCAAGTTATCATGGTGAGTTATATAAAACATATATATGAGAATACAAATAATAAAAAATTAATAAATTTTTGATAATATAAGGGAACATTTGTTTCATCAGAAAATAATGTATTTGTATAACATTTTAGGTTTTACAATCCTTTCCTTAGATTTGAATATTTTTCATGAGAATATTGACTTACATGATTTTAGGGAAACTTTATCCTTTGTTGTTCCATGACCAATTTACACTACATCTCTTATTCCATGAAATGAAAAGAATTTTTCATTCCTAACGTATTATAAAATCATGATATCTATAAAATAGAATTGTAGGTAATTAAATTTTTTATTATAATAACAAAGAAATGTTAGAACAGGTTATCAAATATGCATAAATCCTTATATAGAAAAGTATTAATTAAATATATATAACCTCATTATATGATTATCATAAACCATTATATAAATGGTTAACTATATAACCCTTCTGAAATAAGAACGTATTATAATGTAGAAATAAGGTCACTAATTTTGTCAAAAAACTCTTAGCGTTGATCCCTTATATATCATTATATAGCTCTTATTTTCCAATTACCAAACATGTGAATATCTTTATCATGTATTCTCCTAAAATATGGTAATAAAATGACTTACCCTATATCCTTATTGAGAACATTCATTTTTCCTCATTCCTAAGTTTATTGGATATATTTCATAAATCCAAAAAAATGATTGTAACCTTCATCTATGAATGACTAACCACTTGTTAACAAGTCCATAATTAGTTCTAAGGTAATGTGTACCATCCAAATTACTTATTATTTTTCAACATAGCATTATTAAAACATAGGAAACATTTTAATGGTTAGATTCTTGTAGTAAAAACTTATTGTTTCTATTAAATCATGTTTTTAGTCTATACGAAACATTAAACATAAACATAATAATATTTTCTTATTTTTCCATTCATATACTATAATTCGTAAATCGAAATACTTTAAACCATATATTGATTAACTTCATTCTTAATACATAAGAATACTAAGACATCTTACATAATACCTTTTTTCATTTCACATTTCATCTAAAGTCTCATCATCATCAACTATATAATCGTTACTCATACGACAATTTTGACTCTCTTTGGTATATTTAAACATAGGACATCCATTTTTAAAATGAACATCAATTCCACACTTAAAGATACTACCCATTGATGATGTCATAGGTATACTAATATTCTCATCCATTTCACTAACAAAATCCTTCATTTTCCTTTGCATTGAAAAGTTTTCCTTCTTTTCCAAAGTCAAAACATCTTATTGTTCTGATAAGACATTCCAATATGCTAAACCTTCCACATTATTGACACAATAGAAACCGAAACTTATTTATTCCCCTGTCTCCATTACAAAAACTCTTATAAAAATAATTCCTTATATTTTTTTGGTGAGTTTGAGAGTTGTTTAAGTTACATGTTGTTAATAATGTTCTATAGAAAATGATTATTCATGATAACAAAATCCTTTACTATATTAATCATCCCATTTTCCTCCTCATGAAAAACATATCCATAAAATTCAATGTTAATGCAGTTCTTTCTTGTTCCCACCATTTACTATAACAATAAATCTGTGACAGTGATAATGAAATGATTATCATAATGAGGATACATATAATCTATAAAAACAACTTATATGATGTCAAAATTATGGAACCCTTAAAATTCTATAAAACTAATGGTTTTTCCTAGGTTATTCATAAAAATCATCCATTTAAATCCATTATCATTTTTTTAATTTGATTTTGAATATCCAATGAATATCCACACGGAGTGTCAAACCATGTGTGTAGCATGACTCCTTGTTGTGTCTTATGTTACACTCGAGTCAAGCCCGATGCACCAAGTAAGAGTTGTTACCCCTAGGTGTATCTATTTCAAAGCCATATCCACATGTATTATCGATACATGTATGCGAATATTGGAAAAAACTCACTCTATTTTATAAAGATATTCTAGGACATTTTCCAAAACATTAACACATCCTTAGACTTATCCTTTTGACAACACTATACCTATACTTACAAATATCAACATGGATCTCACAAAATTAATATCATTGTAGTTTCTAAAGGGTTGATAAACCTTTTCTCTAATACAAACTATAATAAAACATGATTGATGTATATAGACATTACATATTGTTTTTATGAACACTTAAAAAATTACAAAAATAGATCCCCAATAACAATATTTTCGTAGTTCCTTTTTAAATTTGGAATAAAAATATATTATCTCAATGGAATATATTTAATTTCTGAAAAATATATATTCCCCATATTAATTATACATAAAATCATTCTCTCATAACATGGATAAGGGAAACATAATAATGTTTTGAGATCAAATTCTTAGTAAACGTTAATAAATGAAATGTGTAAAAATATCATGGACATATGGGTATGAGAACCTTATCATGATCATCAGATGATCATACCCCGAATATCAAATATCATAAACATGAATCATGTAATAAATATATTTATTTCATAAGATTGTAATCATAATGGTAATAGTAGAAAAAGTTGTGAAAATATAAATACTAAGGCATTAAATTTTTTGTATACACATAACATGTAATATCATTCCCTATTAGTCAACACAAATTGCTAGTTCTTATCAAGGAACATCATGGGAACTACACTTAAAGGGTGGGGCACACCAATATCCTATATTACTTTCCTTTCCTTATAAGGAATCTAGTTTCTCCAA
Organism: Viscum album; assembly: GCA_963277665.1. Classification (NCBI taxonomy): domain Eukaryota; kingdom Viridiplantae; phylum Streptophyta; class Magnoliopsida; order Santalales; family Viscaceae; genus Viscum; species Viscum album. The sequence goes on along the minus strand of OY728126.1, from coordinate 555,203,573 downwards.
CTTCCAATAAGGATTTGGTCTTGGGATCATCCCATAGTGGTTCAGGTTTCCCAATCTTCCAATAATGGTTTGGGATTCTCTATATTCCTATAGTGGATTAGGTTTCCCTATATTTCCTAAGTGGATAATGCATGTCTACCTGATTCTCATCACTATCTCATGAGATTTAAATCATTACCCAATGCATTGGAGGGAGATATAGGTTCCAAAAATCTCAAAATGAAATAATACATATGTGTCACACAGTAACATAAAATCATTCATTATATTAGATCTCAAAGAAAAAATGAATTTTATTCAATCATAGATAACCCATGAAATGAACTGGGTTTTATAAATCATATTCCATCTTAAACAAAAACTATTCATAGAGAGAATAATAATGGTTTAATTGATGAATATCCATATTAAGGCATAAGTAATCTTAAATAATTTACTATTAGAAGGTTATTTTTCAGTGATTATTTGAGAATGATTGTTGAGGAATGTATCCCTTTTTTATTTGAAAGCATTTTCTTTTCTAAAATGGATGGAAATATTTAAAAGAAAATATTTTCTTCAAAAATAAACATGGATGATTATAAAGGATTTTTCATAGAATTAAAGCATCATAATAGTGAAAAATTTCATTCCTATGATGTATTTTAAGAAATAAATTTCATTCATAATTTACCTTCTTGAAAAAATTCACAAATTACTTATTATGAAGATAATAAAAAGATTATACTTATATCATGTATTAAAAATCCAATAATGGGTAAAAATTATTTAAAAAATCCATATAAGAAGAGTAATAAAATTGAAAACATTTTTTGAAACCATATATATATATGATAAATATTTCCGAACTAATACTTAAAATGAATCAATCCAATCTATTGATGAGATTGGAAAATAAATACTCATCAATTTATAATTAGTAGAATAGTATGCCCCATGAATGATAGAAAATTATATGAATTTGAAGAAAAATATAATCATTTTTATAAGACTCATATGATAAATTCATGGGATGTTTATACATTAGGAAGAATAAATAAGTAGTGTAAAAAAATGTGATGCACATAAATAAAAGAGAGACATAAGTCGCTTACTACTTGAGTAAAATTATATTTATGAACCCTATGAAATAATAACAAAAATTAAATATTTTAATACCATTAAATAAAGGATATTAAAGATAAAAAATTTAATAGGTGAGTATAAACACGAAAAAAAATATTTGAGTGGTGAATATGGAATATATCTCACGGAAATAAAAGTGAGCTGGAAATTTTGATACATTATGTATTGATTTCACTCAAAAACATTAAAACCTCAAAAATAATAATTATAAGTTTATTATAAATCTTATATAGAACCTTATACATATATTTAATTCCATATATTATATTCCTAATAAATTAAATTATTCACGTATTAACTATTCCAAGTTAATGTTATGTTTCTAGCAATAACATCTTGGTTTCCCATCCCTATTTTGATTTTTTATCAGTGTTCCTCCAACAAATATCATGATTTCAACTTATCTAGAATTTTTATCATTATATTTATAGAATTTATTTATTAATTATATATATGTATTATTTTGGATTCATAATACATGATGAAAGAATATAAAATACACTATTTATGGAGACTATAGGTAATACGTATGCTTGAATGTTGCTTTAATTTTATTGATGATTTAAAAGAAAGGATAATATATGATATATTATTATTCCACAATAAAATTTATTTCATATTTCACATATATATAAATTAATTAATTTAATCTTTATTATCATCCATGTGAAATATATGTGAATAGATAATCACATTGCATTGTGGAGATGGTAAACCACATGTACCCATGAATGACATTATAATTTTCCTAAAATATTATACTGTAAAAAAGAACACATGATATAATAAATAAATAAGTATAATTATATCTTAAATATCATATATAAATATTAATCTCATCACAATTATAACTCAAAAAATATAGTCATAGAAAATGAATTGTACCATTACATTGAGACCGTAAGCCATACGTACGCATGAGCGGTTCATTTTTTGTTTGATGGAAATGGTGCTATATAATGGTTTCTTAATAATTTTAATAACATGAAACAATATTTAGGATAATTAATTTATAATTTTATTATATATATCATTGTACAAGAGTATATATGGAAGAGTAGAAAAAGGGAGAGATCAGTTAGATGGTTACCTCTTCCTTAGTATGGGTCCTTTAGATATAATATAATGGAATATAGAGTTGGTTATTTGGGAATACCATAACCTATATAATGTGGTTAGGGATATTTAGACGGTAAATGGGAAGTATATGTCTGATATATAATGCTCAATGTGATGTAAATAAGTGATGTAAGAGGTACCCGATTATATTTTATGTGATAATTTCATTATAAAACTCATAATATATTAATTTAATATAAATTAATTTTTTGTTTCAAATGGAAAAATGTATGTTATTTTGAATCTATGATTAATATCATTCTAAATACACTCAAAGATTAAAAAATAGACATGTTTTGATTATTTCTGTATCTTTTTCTTTTTGTCTTAACCATTATTTTACCCATTGAACTCTTACTATGACATCATGTAATTTACATCTTGAGGTTTAATATAATTATGAAAACCTTACAAAGAACAAATAAACGAGTTCATTATTATATTTTAGACTTATAAAAATTATTTGGCACTATATTATATTTTTATAAATTTTATATCATTTAATAAATATTATTCATTTTAAAATAATAATAATTTAAAAGATGACACTTTTATTTAAAATGATTTTTAAGACTATCATAAAAACATAATATCTTAGAAAAATTCATTTAACATATGATTAAAATGATAATATAATCTATAAAAAAATTTCATGAAATTAATTAAATCATATTATATTATTTTTAATATTTTTATTTTCATTTATTTTATTCTTCCCTTAATTAAACAATTACTATATTACATTGAGAAAGATGTTGATTTAATTAATATTCCGTAAAAATTTAAAATAAATTTTCATGATTAATATTAACATTTTCTGTTTAAAATAAAATTTTATAGGAAATTTTATAAACTATATTCCTGTTTATAGAAGAAAAATTTCTTATTAAATCAAGATTGTGACATATTGGAAATCCCTTAGAATAAAATATTACTAATGAATTAAAGTCATCAAATTGGCTCCAAGAGGCCATACAATAATCCCGATGATGATTTTGGTTAATAATATATCATCTAATAATACTAGAACAAGTGTTAGTGTAATTTTATAAGTTTATTTTTTCTATTAATTACCTGATTTACCCATAACTTTGGTAGTTTCCAATGGCCTGAAGGCCTTCATTTTGTATTGATTTTGATAATAAACCATTAATGGGGTGATGTGGAACCCTTACAAGGCCCATATGAATAAGTATTACATGGCCCGAAGGCCTTAAAAGATTCATTTGGTAGTTGAAATATTACAAAATTTAGTGTTCATATGGCCAAAAATAGAATAGACTTATTATATAATTTCAACTCCCTGATTAAAAATATGGAATCTATTTGTTAAAATTAGAAATATTAATGTTTATGTAATTAATTTAAAATTATTCTCATTGATGGGGTGAGAACATGAGTTATTAATGTTTAAAACACTCAAACGATTTAATTTTATTATGTAGAAATTCAATGTGAAATCGATTTCAATGGAATAAAATTGATTAAATGATAAAATATATTATTGTTAAATTAAAAAAATTATAAATATAATTTAACATAATAAATTTTTTTGATGAATTTTTTTTTCAACTAAAATTTAGTATTTTAAACTATTCATCAAAAAATGAAAATTATCTGAAAAACACAAAAACTTTCAACCAAAAAAAATTATATTACGATTTATAAGATGAAGATTATTTTGTCGATTAGAATATATAAAAGTGTCAATAATTTTATTTAAAATGGGTTCTCCATTAAAATGTGTTAAAATTAACCTTTAGAGAAATATAGTTTATTAAGTGTGAAATTGGGTTTGTTTTTATATTTTACCTACAAAATCTATTTGATGATTGTAAAAATATTTTATTAAATATATATAATATATATTTCATTAATATAATTAAGTAAATTTAATTAAATTAATTCATTAAGGAAAAAATATGGGGGCATAATAATAAAATTGTTTCATTTATCATCAATTGGTATAAAATTCATTTCTAATTAATTAGAAACCAATGGTTTCATATTATCAACATTATATTTTCATTTTATAGTTAATATTATTCATATATTCTGATTTATTAGTTATATTATATATTACGAAATTAAATAATGTTATTTTAAAAACATACTATTGTTCGGTAAAACATAGTCTTGCATGTAACACAAACTATCAAAAGAATGTGAAATTATGTGTAACACAATCCAAGAATAGTGTTTCCTATACTGTAAGTAAAGTTAGTGTTCTGTATAGCATAACAATATCTTAGTATTGCATATAACTCAACCCAGACATATTTTTTGTGTAACAACTATTGTATTTAGTATTAAATGAAATAAAACAGATCGAAATGATAAAATTAATTTAGAAAAATATATTTCACACAATATAAGGGTGTTACAAAATGAGATGCATCTCAATATGAAAATTCATATTTTAAAGTATCCTAAGAAAATAAAAAAATATAATTATAATTTTTATTAATGTTTTATTTTTTCAAGGAATTATCTTTAAAAATACAATAAATCGTGAAAAAAAAAGTCATTCCTCATATCACTCGACCATGGTTTTTTTGGGAAAAATGAATTTTTTTATAATTTTATTAAACTTTATTTATATCATTTTAATATAAGTCATTTTTTTTACTTTTTTATAATTTTATTTATAAATGATAATGGATTAGGTCACTATATTTCCCAAAAATAGTTGTGGTATAAAGAGAATAGTGAACCTATGTTTGTTTTGTAAATGACCCTACCAAATACATTATAGTAAGTAATTTTTATTACAATTTTATGTTAGTTATTAATATAAAAAAATATTAATGAAAATTTTATTATATCAAAAAACAATAATTAAACAAAATTAAATTAGGCATGCACATGGATTAAGAGTTTTTAATTTGGGTTGTCTGATTCATCAATCCTACCCCAATTAATTGTTTTTAGGGATTTTTTATAATATTTTTTTTGAATATGACATTTTTATATTAATGAAACATAAAATAAATATTAATAAAAAATATATTGATTAGAATATATTAATATGTTTAGATATTAAAAAAACAATTATTAATATTTTTCTATTAGAAGGTGAAATTTACTGATATCTAAAATGAAAACACATCACAACCATCATTGGTTTCTAATAAATATATAGTTGAAATCATTTTCAGGAAGTGACATCTATAACATGTACATGGGTGGGATTTAGGCCTACTCAATATACATTTTTTGGTAGGGTGTCTTAATCATTTATTAGTACACCCAATTGGTGTTCGAGTATTACTATTGATAAATAATTACAAAGATAAATTGAAATGTTGAATAAAATACTTAAAGAAAAAGAAAAATTTAGAAAAAAAGGATTAGTGGTGATGAAAAATGGAAAATTAATTAGTTTATCTATTTTTTGAATGACCATCATTATACCCAAGAAAATTTCTAGCATCATAGCTTATCTTATCAATATAAATTCATAAATTTCATAGATCTTTCAAACTTAGAAAAGAATACATAAATCATCTATAAGTACAAATAAAATGAAAATTTTATTAGGAATACATAGAACTTGATTCATACCAACCACATATTCATTTAAAATAACCTATCGTTTATAACTACATATCAGCAATGAATTATATATCATTATCCTTAAGTATGAAAGTAATTCTATCTATTTTTATTAGTTTTTTACTTAGTAAAAATTCTTAAAAGTACCAAGGCCTTTAAAAACATCTTTTAGGGGATAAAAAAATCAAGAAAATGTTTTATTTCAAACTAATAAAAATAAAAAATATTATATTGATATGGTAAATGTAGGAAATCGTGACATGTGATTATGATTTATGGTTTTTTTAGGATTCCTATAAATATGTTTTAGTGTTATAAATAACTATAATGTGAATGTAATAGTTCATATCAAACAATAATCCATAGAATGATATGAAATATAGGGAAAACAACTCTTGAATTATTTTTGATGTGTTTAGGTAGAAAATAGGTTAATCCGACTTACCATATGGTTAGGATTCATTGGAAAATTGGTTTTAAGCTACAAAATTCCTTAAATAATTTATTTGTGGGGACCCAAGAAAACTATATCATATTTCCATGAAATATTAGAAAAACTATTCTATATATATTTTTGAAATGTATGAACAATTAAAATGTTATTCTGAGTTGTAGTTTTCCATGGATGGACGTAAAAATGATTTTAGTGTTTTAAAATACTAAAATGTGCATGTAAGAGTAGAAAATAAAAATGTTCTCATATTGAAGTGAAATATCGGTACCAACATTGATGAGTTATTATCTATGTATGTGATTAGATAACACATCAGTCTGACAAACAGTGTGGTCGAAATAGCACTAATTTTTTTACATATACTGAAGCCATTAAAAATGAGTGTTTGGGTGAAAAATATGATAACATAATTGGATATCCATGAAATTATAGGAAAATTGTAGGGGGATTATTTTTGAAATTTAGAAGCCTATGGAATGAAATTACGAGTTATAATTTTTCCAGGATTCCTATAGATATGGTTTTTGTGTTTTAAAACATCGAAACAAGCGTGTATTGATTAAAACCACCAGAAATAGACTCAAATTGATATTTAATCACGGGATAATCAAAGTTCAGTTATTTTTTATCTGTACATGAAGAAAACATTTCAATCCAACATGTGGGGTAGTTAGAATGGCCCAAAAAATAGTTTTTAAGGGTACCAAAACATTAAAAAACATGTACAATGGATCAAAACTAGGAAATCATTGTTCGATTTACATGAAATTAGATGAAAATAAATATTGATTTATTTTTGAAATATTGGAACCTAATACAAATCATACTAGTATATGGTTTTCCTCAGAATCCTTTAATAATGTTTTTAGTGTTTTAAAACACTAAAATAAGAATTTAATGGTCAAAACGATATAAAATGACCCTATATGGATGTAAAAACATGGTAAACCACTGTTGAGTTATCATAGATGCGTAATCATAGACAACACCATAATCCAATTTGTGGATTAATCAGAATGGACTTATAAAATTTTTTTAAATCTATAACATCCTTTACAGAGGTTTATAAGCAGTCTAAACATGGAAAACATCATCATATTTCTAGGAAATTAGAATAGAACAATCATAGATATATTTTTGAAATGTAAGATCCAACATCACATCATTTTACATCTCAATTTTCCCAGGATCCCCATAATATTTTTTTTAGTATTTCAAAACACTAAAATGTGTGTGTAACTATCAAAAACAAAGAAAAAGTCATATTGATGTGAAATCATTAAACAACCACTATTATTTTATTTTTCATATATATAAATTCGAAATAAGTTGAACCAATGTGTGGTGTAGTTGGAATGGTTTGATAAACAGTTTTTCAAAGTACTTATGCCTTAAAAACTTTTTATTGGGGCATCAAAACCAAGAAAAAATCATTTTATTTCCTTGAAATCAGAATACAACGAACATAGATTTATTTCTAAAATATAGGAACTAACAGAAATTCATTCGGAGTTATTTATATCCTTGGATTCATATAAATGGGCTTTAAGAAATTTAAAACACAAAATCATTCTTGTAGTGGTAGAAACCATATAAACGACCTCATATATACATTAAATAATGGGATAACCAAATTTTAGATATTTGTGATGTGTAATTATATACAACACATCATTACGAAATGTGGTGTGGTCAAAATACATTATTATATATTTTTTAAAGGTATTGATTCCTTTGGAAACATGTATTGGTGATTCAAAACGACGTAAAAATTTTTAGAATTCCATCCAACCTGATGAAATTGATTGTATATTGATTTCTGAATTATAGGAACCAAAGGTACATCAATTTGAGTTACATTTTTACAATGAGTCCCATCAAGTCACTTATAGGGTTTTAAAACACTAAAACATGTGTATAATATAAAAAACCATGGAAAATGCCTCATATTGATGAAAATTATGGAAAATAAAACTTAAGGTATTTGTTATTATACACCCATTAAACACATAAAATGACATGTGGTGTGGTTATAATGGCTCGGTAAATAATTATTATAGGTACCAAAGCCTTTAAAGACAGGTTTTTTTTTGTAAAAAAAGAAAAACGTAATAATATTTCCATTAAGTCATTGGAAAATGTCCTTATATTTATTTTTGAAATTTAGTAACTGATGGAACATCATTCCCAAGTATAGTTTTCCTATGATTCTTGTAAATCGTGTTTTTGTGTGTGTTTCCAGTCACTAAAACATGAACGTAATGGCCAAAAACAATGAAATTTTTTTCATATTTATGTAAAATAATAGTAAAACAATAATTTAGTTATTTCTTATGTGTATTCATAGATAACACATCAATGTGATGTGTGGTGTAGTCAGAATATATCGGTAAACTGTTTTCAAAGGTACAGAATCCTTTAAAAATGTGTCACGGTGTTCAAAATAATGGAAACATCATTTTAATTCAATTAAATAAACATAAAAAATTATATATATTTTTAAATTTAATAATTGACGTCACATTATCAGGAGTCATGTTTTTTATAGGATACCCATAAACACGATTTAGTGTTTTAATACACATTATATGAGTATAGTAGTAAAAACTATATAAAACAACCTCATATTGACAAGAGATCATGAGAAAAACCATTGCGATATTTTTGAAATAGATGGCATGTAAATATATAAATGTATTTAAAATTCAATTGTTATTGATATTTCAAGAGCACTGAACAACAATTTAAAAATCAACTACAATGTTATATACTTATCAATTTTGAGTTTCAAGTGTTTAATCATAAAAAATGGTATGTTTATGTTTTAAAATGGTATTACATGATATTTGTTTTTTTCTATTGTATTTTAAAATTTAATTCATTTGATTAACCAAATAAAAAATTTCAATTGATAAATTATGAATGTATTTTGATTTTTTTATCTATCGAATTTCTTTAATTAAATTTTTTTGTACTAATTTTTGGTGACATAAATTTATAGTATCTAGTTGATTGGTCAGTCATATCCATTGTATTTCTAAGAATAAATATGTGATAGTTTATAGTTTCTATGTTATATTTAAAATTTTCAAATTATTCAAATAAATTATGATTTATTTTGTTTAGTTTTAATTTGTATGTTTTTTGATATAGTTGAGGAGTTGATGTGATCAGTTTATGCTAATGGGCAGATAGGGTATAATAAGGATGTATAAGTGGTTATGGGTTGTATTTCTATTAATCATGGGTTATTGTTGGATATTTTTTATATGAATATATTGTGGACTAAGGTTTGGCCAGAGTTTGGTTATCAGTTGACTGAGGTTGTGCTGACTAACGATATGATTACTATGGATATATGTATAAATGATTTTGGATAAATCACATATGATGTATGTATGATGGGACTATTATGAATTTATGAATCATTTTAATAAATGTTTTACTATTTATATTTTTTAGAAAAAATAATTTTAAAAAAAATTGTAAAGAAATATTTAGGTGTCGTTATATATAATTAACACTAAATAAAATAATGATAATCATAATTAGCAGTGGATAATATTTTCAGCTACTACACCTAAACACCATTAACATTTTATGATTCTCTTATGTTCACCTCATATATTTTATTTTTGATTTTTTGATGAAATCATCTGTAATATAAAATCCAAATTGAAATTAAACAATAAAAAATGACACACACAAAAACAAAAACTAAATGAAAATCCACAATGAAATGATTTACGAACATGAAAAATGTGTTTGTTTGATTAACCTCCACTAAACAATTAGGTTTAGGTTTAAACTCTCACCAATAAAAGAATAAATCAATACTATATATTTAATTTTTTTTCTAAATAATGAGTGAGTTTTCATGAAAATAGTAACATAACCTTTATTATATTTTTGAAAATCAAGTCTAAATGGGGATACAAAATTCTTCCATACATATACTCATGATTATTCTCAATTATTGAATATTTGTAATAAATTTCAAAGGGAACCCACAATACCAATATCTGAATATCAATGTTAGATGATCAAAATATCATCAATGGAGAAATGAAACATTCAAGAATCATGTATAAGATAAATCACTAATTAAAATTTTTATAGAAAAAAATCAACCCATACTTATTTCCCATTCCCTTTTGAAAATTTTTATACACCTCCTTCCATCCATTCAAGCATATCAATTAATTATTATAAAATATTAGAGGTTGTTACTTTTCATATAATGAATTATTTTCCATAATCAACCATTTTTTAAATTCATTTATGCTAATTTTCACACAATGAGTTTATGATCCCTTCGATATTACTATTTAAAACAAACATTCATGATAGTAAATGGGCTTCCACAAACCTATTTCATAATATGTAGACACCAAAATGATACATATGAGTATATATAAATGGAACTTCTATACTTGAATAAATTAAACCTTAAATTAGATAAAGTATATAATTGTAGAGAAACACTTGGTCTCTGGGATGGATTTTTTTTTGTTAGATCTTATTATTATGAGCTACTCAAGTTATTTGTTTTTATATTTAAGAATTTTATAAATAATCTCTTCAAATTTCATCTAAATCCTAGAATTATATTTTCTTCTATTTCCCATTAAATTTAATTTCTAGATTCGTCTTCTTAGTAGCCCAATACGATTGCTACTCCTAATACATAGGTAGGTGAAAATTTATTCTATAAATCAATCAAAAATGACTCTTTCATTTTAATGCCTTGTTGGATGTCCTATAGGACCAGAATTTTACCTCCAACAAATACATTCTATCGGGTTTATGAATTTTCTTCCAGGATGTACATAATTTCATAGTTAGACACTTTATATGGGTCATTTATTTGGGGATGGTTGGGTGTAGATGCCTTCTGAAATACCCCACACATCCTCAATAGAGCCTCCATTTTCCTATTTTAAAAGTGAGTCCCATGGTCACTAATGTTGGATATTGAAGCCCCATACTTATATAAATTGTTATACCTAAAAAAATCACCTGCAATATTGGAATCATCAGTTTTGGTGGCTTTGGATTCAAACCTATATGTGACATAATCAATAGTAAGAATTATATAAGAATTTCTAAATGACATGAGAATGGGTCCTATGAAATTAGTTCCCCTAACATAAAATTTTTTACAAAATAGAATGACATTTTGATCTATCTATATTCATTTATAAAATTTCCAAAAAATAAATATTTTACAAACATCATACAACATATAATGGAATACTTGAAAAAGGGGAGGCCAATAAATATTAAATTTGTATTATTTTTAGAAATTTCATTGAGGTTTAAAGTGTCCTCTAAAGGATTGTGTGTGAAAAAATTCAAGAAAAATAGATAATTTCACATGAATTAAAGAATATTAAAATAACTTCATCATTGAAACTTTTCTAATATAATATATCACCCCAAATGTATAATCAGGATTAATCTTTAAGTATCATTGAGATTTAAGATGATAGGGTTCCTAATATGTCTCCAAATAATCCACAATGTCTATATACTATGATAATTCACCTTAAATTATCTAGAATATTTCTACCATTACATTATAAATCAATGGGATTTGAACTTCTATTTCTATTTTAGTGGTCTCTGAATGCCTTCTTAAGTAATCAAACAACAATTTTTATCTCATTTATTATCTGAAATTTACATTATACATTATTCAAGATATATCATCCATCAAAAAACATTTGTTACGACTCTCACAAATTAATTTTTTACATTATTGTATTAGGGTCATAATGTTACCCCATGAGATATTATGATTTTTTCCCAAAAAAATTTAATTTCTTCAATACCATGTGTGAAGCCCAACCACGGGTTTTAACAAATAATGATATACTTTTAAAATATTAATAATTAATGTGAAAAATAAGATCATGACGTTTGTTTGACTACTATGAATAGGTCTATCAAAATTGTGATAAAATACATTTTATATATTAAAAAATTGGTAACATTAGTTTTTAATTAATTAGATATGAAAATAATGACCAATTAAAATTAAAGATGATGTTTTTCGAAGAAAAAATATTTATTAATGGATTATAAATTTACTTATTAAATTAAGTTAATCAAGGTAGGAAAGTAAATTGGATATTCCAACTATTCCCATGCATTTAATAAGAAACTGAAGATCAGGTCACATAAAAACTCAAATAAATCACATGATGGAATTAAATTTAGACCAACTACAAGATTGAAATGTGGAATAAAAAAATTATTGGAATTTTAGGAATGAAAATAGGAGGTTCTTTGAATGTATAATGGTGTGTTATAATGTATATTAATTTCAAAAAAATATGAATTGGATAGTTTATTAAACAGAATAGATAAATGGAATATATAATGAAACACACATGCTCCAATGATTCAAATGAAAAGATTATGGTAATTGACCCAATTTTTGAATGACTGTAATGTTTTATGATGATAATATATATCATAAACCTACAATTATTAATAAAAAATAGAAATATCATATGGTCGTAACTACTGATGTGGATTTTTGGAATGACATGTAGAAAATTACCTTTATTATTAACTGTGGAATACCTAATGTAATACATTATTCAGGATATACCAACACTTTTTTATAATAGATTTATAAAGGTTATTGAATTACTATTTTAATTAATAAATATTTTGGTAGTAGTGTAAACTCTAAATGGTATGATGGTAATATCTTATGTTTATTGATCCTATCATGTTGAAGTTGTGGGAATGTGTATCTAGAAAGTTTTCATATTCTCCCATTAATTGAATTTTAGGTGTAACTAGGAATTGATTAAATTTCCTCTTATGGATAATTTATCAAATTTTCAGGAAGGGATGTAAAATTTAATATTATAAGTGAACCCATGCTATTTTATTATTTTATGGATCGATATAGACATAAAATGGATATTACATGCATCTTTTGGTTTGTTATTATAATATATGGAAGTTGGTTATCGCAAATGGTTGGGAGAAAATAATAATTAATTATATGAAAGTTATTTTGTTAGTTAGTGATTAATTTCTAGAATCATTGATAGGACTTCCTCAGAGTCGTGAATTTTTGTTTTGAAAATATATTATACCTAGTTAAACACTAATTTTAATTAATTCTTATAGAGTGGACTGAATTAGGGTGCATGAATTTAAGAAGAAACTCCATTTTAATCATAACAATTGATTTATTCATCCATGTGAATCTCTTTATGGTTAACTAGTCCTATTTTATATGAATAAAAATGGATCAATGAAACTCTTCATTGACTATCGAGACCATAAATTGATCACTATCAATATAATGTATCATCTTCACCATAATAATAATTTTCTTAATCAATTATGGGGTTATCATCACTTTCCATGATTTATATTTCATCTTGGTTCTACTAGATGCCATTCATAAGTGAAGACATACCCAATATATCATTCCATATGAAGTATGGATACTATGAATTTATAGTGAAGCCATTTGTTCCTCTTAAATCACCTTCTTTTCACATTGATTTAATGAATAATGTCTTTATATAATTTATTCATTTCATTTCATGGGACTTTATAGATGATATTAATATAAATTAAAATAGAAAGGAACAATATAAAAATCACTTGGAAATTATGCTAAAGATCCGGTAGAAGGAGAATTTGGGATAAATTTATTGAAGGTTTTATTATTGGAGTCAAAAACGTTAATTCATGGGCCATATAATATCTATTGAGGGTATTTTTGTGGATCCTTTGAAGATTAATGTTATTAGGAAAAGGACTAGAGTAGTGGACATTACAAAGATGCATATATTTCTCATTTTTGTAGGATATTATCGAATATTTTTCAAAAATTCTCCCTGGATTTATAATTCACTTACCGGGTTACCCTAGAATATAGTCAAGTTCCATTGGATAAATGATTGTGATGAATGTTGTAAGGAACTAAAGAGTATGTTAATGAGGTTACCTATGATTATGTTACCTATTAGTGGATAAGGGTTTGTAAAATTTTGTAATGCATCAAAAAATACCCAAGGTTGTGTTCCCATGTATAATGATATGATTATATATTATTCCCCATGATAATTTAAGGATTATGATAAAAATTACCCAACTCACGATATAGATCTACCTTCTATAAATTTTTCACTAAATATATAGAGGTTGTTTTACCATAGAGAAAAATTTTATATTTATATTGATCAATTTTTTTAATTAAATTTTTTCACATAAAAAATGAAAATGCACCAGAGAATATGGGAGTATTTGATTAACGATTATGACTAGTCAATACATTACCAACCTAGAAACATAAACACGGTGGATAATAATTTGAGCTAAAAGTATCATGATAGATTTTATATGATGAGGATAAAAAACATCCAATTAACATGATGTAAAAAATATATAACAAAATCATGATTGAAGGGTAGAAATAATGTCTTGATTAACTGAAGGTTCAACAATCAATCAGTATAAGGATTGAAGAGGATTATAAGGAATATTTTTTCTAGAAAAAGGTAACCAATTTCCCATAGTTTAACCTCACATATGATGTCATATTAATTTTCATGAAACATTTATGTTACCCTTGAATACAAGATTTAAAAGAGGATCTATTAGATAAATCTCATATTTCATTCTTCATTATTCAATGAAGATATATGAAGATATATAGAGATCTAAAATATTATTTCTGGTGGGAAGAAATAAAATGGAATGGTGGAGAATATGTTTCCCAGTGCTAGTTACATAAAAAGTTTGATGATAAGAGACAAATTTATAAAGGTATTTTACAAACATTGGATATACCAGAATGGAAATGGGAATACATCAACATGTATTTTTTTATCAGACTCTCCAAAAAATATTAAGGAAATAACAGTATATTTTCAAGATGATATCCTTTTGAATTCATCATTATTTATAACTAAAATATATGAATTCTCACTAGAGAAGATTTCAAAAATATGCATTCATGGAGTCATATGGTTTCTTAGATTATAATGTTATATTATCTCTGATAGAGATCTACGTTTTACCACATTGTCTTGGTGAAGTCTTGAGTAACATCAGGATAGGTAATATTGTTTCATCAGTACTTATCATTCATATAAATATTTTCAATCTAAAGGATCTAATAAAACCCTGGGGATATATTGAGGGTTTTTGTCTTTTGAATTCAATAGTTGATAGGGAAAAAATATCATATAGTTATGTTTTCTTACAAAAATATCCTTAACATGATCATTGAGATGGATTATTATGAGTCACTATAAAGAATTAATTTTTTTTACTCTAATTATCTATAATAATATTGGATAATGAATGATATTGGGACCTGTGATACATGAAAAAAATTAGAGAATTTTTGTTCCATTGAGCAACATATCAGGGTGGTATAATGTTGAAAAAATAGTTATAGAAATAATAATCAATGAGATGTATGGTTTAATGAAATAAATATGTTCTTCATAAGAATACTTACCTAGAATAAGTTTATGATATTTAGTAACAAATTCACATTAATCAATTCTAATATTGGTCTCTTATAATTTATTTACTATATCGGGATGGTTGATTATTATTTTTCACTTCCACAAACTCTCTTTGATGATCACAATATCTTCCATGTATCTATTATAATGATGTACATTCTTGTTCATTAAAATATATTTATTATAGTGGCCATACCACTTGAGAAATATATTTTTTTTATTAGGAATAAACTCATGGAGATTCAGGATCATAGAGAGAAATCTCTACAAAACAGGACCAATATCCTTCTAATTATTTTGGGTGGAATCCACCAATTTGTGTAAGCTATATGGGAATCTAAGGATATATAAGGTAGTAATGAAATCAACTATTTTTGTTATAGTAATGAAATTTTATTGGGAAAATTAATTTTAAAGAGGGTATAATGAATCACGCAACTAATTTTATGAAATTTGTATTTTCAAGAAAATTTATTTCTTTTTTTTTCAATCGTTACAAGCAACACAGATTAAAAAAATCAGGATATAATACTAAAATAATATAATATAATTTTATTATTATCCCTTATATTTGAAATTTTTGGGTATGAATATCACTCACTAAATTATGAAAAAATAATTTTTTAAAAACATATAAAATTAATTTTTTGGTCATCAATTAATTATAAATTTAAATAAAACCTGATTTATAATAAATCAATCATTTTCCAGAAATTTCTTTAAGCACAATAAGTGTTTTTATCATAATATAATTAATTGAACAGTATTAGTGATTTTTTAAAATTAAATTTATATATTTTATATTGAATAATTTTTTTTAACATTCCTCGTATATTTTTTATTGCAATGGGATTAGAATAGAGATAGAGGTATACTTAAAACTGTGTTTTCACTAAAAATTGTTTCATCACATTTAATAAACACATTTTAGTTTTTTTTTAAATGTTTAAATTTAGTCTGATTTGATTATCTTGTTTTCTGAAATAATCTCTTTAAACTAATCTTACAGAAAATAGTCCATAATTTTATGAAATTATTATATTTTTTATGACAAGTAAAAAATAATAATTGTTATTAAAAACTATCTTTCACCTTTATTAAATTAAAAAGATAAATAATTTTTTAGGATGGGTTTAAAAGTATAATTACATAAAATATATTTATATTAATCAATAATAGGTCATTGGATACAATTTTATATTGAATTTTGATAAAAATTCATTTTATACATAAGAAAACATCTCATTTGAGAATAGATTTTCATCGCTTCTATAGGTTTAGTGTTAAAATAATTCTGTCACATTAGTGACAAGGATTTGATATAATTTATTCCATATTAGGAATCATAATAATGAAAATTATTAAATAAGTTCACATTATTTTTTTCATTATTACTTATTAAAATAGTGAACATTTGTTAGAACAGTTATGGTTAAAACTTGTTTACTGAGGATTTTAGTAAAAGCATAAGAGTCAAATTGACTTAAAAAAATCATATATCCCCATTGGTTTGTTTTATTTCAACCATAACACAATAAAATCAATATATGAGCCATTTCAGAACTTTTTTTCAAATAAATTTACATAAAATGATTTAAAAATACTGAAAATTACCTGTGCGCCATTGAACTAAATTATTATTCCAAGCCCTACCCAAATCCCATAATCACATCCATACCAATGGAATATTTCCCCCTATTTGGTTAAAAACCATCTTATGACTACATTAGGTATAATGATGTACAGGTTATCCAAAGATGAGGTAATGTTCTTAACCATGAATTTTAAATTCATTTCTTATTTTACATGTTTAAAATAGGATTAAACTAGTATGAAATAATAATAATAGTAAATAAAATATACTTCCATATTATTTTGTAATTTTCATAACCTATATCCACTAATATTTCAATATATTTGAAATAATGAAATTAATCATGCGTACAATGGACTACCGCCTCACAGACCGATGTAATAAATTTTCCATTATTTCCTATCATAGATATATTTAATGGTGGATTTAACATATATATATATATTAATATATTATATCAATTAAATAAATAAATTTATCAAATTATAATATTACATTTAAATTCTCACATCCAAATTTTTTTGATAATGATAACAATGATCATTTATATGTGTGGAAGCCCAACTCAATGATGGGATGTGATTCGTTTTTCATATCCATTATGAATGGATATTAATAATTATTTATTTTCAGAATATAAATGATTTTTATGATTTAAAAATGAATATGTAATGGTTATGTGTTATTTACCTATCTTTTATTCAATCAATTGAGAAATTATAACAGTGTTCACGACTACATATGACATACCATCTCTGTGAATACTATAAATCATTATTATGTTAATAAATTTTATGTAAGAATATATATATATATATAATATATATATATATTTTTATTATGAATTAAATTATTTCATTGAGGGAAATATGATCAATGTATAATTATAGAAACTATTGAATTGAAACATGCTTGAAAAAAAAAGTAATGACCTAAAAGAGAAATTTTTATGATATTTTTTTATTAAATGATTGTAAAGATTCCATATGTAAATAAATTAGTATTATACCTATTGTGATAGATTTTTGATACGTTAATAATAAAACTACATTTATTATACATTAAATCTGAACATGAATGATGTAATTCAAGACATGTGGTACTAGATTTATATTCCATTCCAATATTATTTAGGATTTTATATAAATAAATTTACATTGAAGAAATTACATGAGGCTTATCTTAAAAATCCATTAAATTTTTAAAATTAATTACATATTTATTTTTATTGAATTTTTTCATTCATTTTCATCAATATATGTACACATGATTCTAATAATGTTTTTTACAAAAAAATTGAGTATGTTTCACTATTAAGTTACTAATTTTTCTATTCAATGTATGTGATATATAAAAATTGGTTCAATAAAGATTAAATTATTTTTATTTTATTTTTATAATTTTATTTTAACCCATGTTTTTTTAACCAAATGCTTTAAAATAAATCATCTTTTTTTTCATAATAAGTTAACTTTTGAATATTAACAATAATATGAAATGAATGTTTTCTATAAACCTATATATATAGTATGGAATTGATCATTACCTTGACTCCTCAATGCATGGAATATTTATCTAAATTATTATATATTTATTTTCAATGTAATTATTTTCAATAATATATTTGAAATATTCATATTTTAATGAAATAATTTCAAAGTGTATATGTAATTATAAACAAAAAAATGTTTTTAATTATCTTTTTATAGTATTAATATTAGTAAATAACAAATATCATTGGTGTTGATTATGTTTTACTAGGGATACAATTCAATGATACCATCCTTATTCTTTTCAATGTGGTTTAGGACTCTAGGGTCATGATTTTTATGAAACCATAAATATATCATGGGTTATGCTATGATGGAATGATGAAATGATTATTAAACCCATTTTATCTGAAAAGTTTTCTATATAATTATGTTATAAAAGTTAAATGATCTTATAAAATACATATTTGGGGTTTTTATTATATTATGGGAGGGAATAAAATTATTTTTCCCACCATTTCATTATAAAATTCATTATATTTTATGATATATTTGTGGGATTAAATTTTATGTTCTAGATCAACTATTAGAAAAAAATATGTTCTTGATCCACTATAGGATATATGTAATATCCCTCCTACTCCTCATTATCTTGAAAAGGTGGGATGAAGGCTACTTGGACTTAAGCAACATGCCCAAAATATCAAATCATGGAAGTAAAAGTCATAATATTTCAAACGAATGGGGGGGGATTTACTGTTTAAAAAATAAATCACTAATGAAAAAAATACTATGTGATCTTTGATAAAATCAAGGCACTAAATCATTATATTTCTAAAAATAAAAAATAAAGTATTCTACACTAGAATAAAAAAGCAACTATCAAAGTAACAATGGATAAGAAACTAATAAAATTACAAGATGACTAAGACTTCATTCCCTACATGCTCTAGGATCCAACATCACCAAACATTCCATGTATCATGAGGTGGAGCTAAATATGTGTGATACTTTACCTTTTCCCATGTTCCATAAATATCATCTTCTAAAAAACCAAAGTCTCAAATTATTGGGGATTATAAATCTTAGCAGGCTTCCCTATTGAAATCCCTTCGGACACCACTTGGATAGAAGAGTTATCAACATTTCTATAAAATAGTCTACATGAAAAAAATTTCCAGAACAATTTATAAATGAATATAAAAAATTTCCAAAAAAATTATAACTCAATATAAACTAGTTCCCTATCATCCAGTTTTTCAGCTATATCCTTTTTTCAATGAAATAAAACAATTATGGCCTTGAGACCATTTCACGATTTCTCTTTGGCATAACCAATACATTCCACAAATACTCACAACCAAACATAGATGCTTCTTTATGAAATTTAAATATTCATGAGTGGATTATTATCAATATACAATGTCATTATAAGGTAATTATATCCCATGTGGAACTACACCTTCAGCACCAAGAAGAAGGTCATATTTCAACCAAGCCTTAAATATGATATAGGATCATAGGCACTATGTATTCCCCAAAACTATGCAAAAACCATTTCAATAAAATCACCATATTATTGAAATCCCTTTTCCATCAATCCGTTCTAATAAATAATTTCTTGGAGAACATTTTTCTACAACAAATTTAAATATTTTCAAACAACATTATTTTAAAATAACCATTTTAAAATAAAGATGCTAAAATACAGTTCACCATAATTCACTAAAATTACAAAATTCCATCAAAACCACAAATTATCACTAAATAATATTTATTCCATAATTTTCACACAAATTTTCAAAAAAAAAATCATTCAATTAAATCAATTTGACACTAAGACAATCAATTTTAGTCGGATGGTCTTATGTGAAGCCACCTACACTGATGTTTTTGACGACAACTGAAACAGTCAAAAAACACTCACACAAATAGGTAATAATTTTATGATACCACCTTAGATCTATTATCCTATCATGATCAAGTCCAAATTTCATAATATTTGGCATCCACAATCTATGATCTTCTATAACAAGACTATATCTGAGAAACCAAGCGGGCAGTAGAAGTTGAACTATGTAGATCTAAGAACACATTATATGAATGGAGAAGAAGAATCAAATACCTTATGATTCTAGCCTTGAATCACCTAGGGAAGCCTTTAGATCACCTCTACATTTATAAGAGAACCATTTAAAACCATTGATTATGGAAAATCCCGAGATAGTTCTATTTTGGCATAAAATGAGTGGATTAATGGAAAGGACAACCTAGATCCACTTTTTAAGGTGGTGGTTTTTAACCAACGTATCGTTTAATCACACATTTATGAAATTCATGAACAAACCATGCTCCTACTACTATCTTGAGAATGGATTCACGTGTCCTACTTGCACAACTTCCAAACCATGATTTGACCATGCCAAAGATCTATGTTTAATAATTGCACATTTTCCCAGTTTTTACCAGTCTTCCCCACGGTTAGGAAAAACTGTGCGCAAACTGTGCGTAGTCCCTTTAGCCAAAAAACCTATTAAAAGTACAACAAAATCTCCAATAAATCACACATTTAATTTATATTCATGAAAAACATAATTAAAGGGTTATATAACAGAAATCAATGGTACTAAATTATCCCAACCATATGTCTTTCCATCTTCCAAAAGTAGATAACCATCCATTCCCTACAATAGTTTTGTCCACTTCCCTTTCATTTCCATATTTTGTTTGCATGTTTCTTCCTCAATCTAACCATGTTTCCATAAAACATTAACTAGATCGATGATTTTTTCCTTAAAAGGATTTCTCTTTCATATCCACAATCCAACCGAGATATGTGATAACAAATCATATAGCTCTAGGTCAACATGATCCCATATGATCATATGGTCATGTTTACGATGATACTTTTTCAGATGAGATACAAGAAACACATTATATAGTGCACTTTATTATGATGGTAATTCCATCTAATATTCCACCTCTCCAACCCATTCCATTATCTTTAAAGGGACAATTAATTGAGAATATAACTTTTCCTACATACCAAAACGTCTTTTTCCAAGACTTGAAGATATCCTTAAAAAAATTTGATCATTCATCGTGAATGAATTTGTTCATCGATGATGATCTTCATATGATTTCTGAAGACTCTGGGCAATTGCAATCAATTTTACGATCAACTGAATCTTTTATGTTGTTTATTGAACAAGGCTCAGCCCAACTAATGATGTCACCCTATTCTCTACCCAACAATGAAGAGAACAACAAGGACACATATACAATGCTTCAAAAGGAGACATATATATCAAGTCCTGATAATAGTTATTATATGAGAACCCCACTAAAGGTATATTCTCATCCCCTTATCCATGAAAGTCACTTATGTTAGCTGGATACATGTCTTCCAATATATCTATCATCCTCTCATATTTTTCATCCGTATGAGGGTGATACACCATACTCATAATCAACTGAGTCCCAGGGTCTTTTATTAATGATTTCCAAGAACAATATGTGAACCTCAAATCACTGTCTAACACGATCAAAACTAGTATGATATGTCTCTTAACCAAATATTGGATATAGATTTTTTACAGATCCCCCACCATATGTATTTTATGAATATGGACAAAATGGGCTGACTTGGTAAGTCGATCCATTATCACCAATATGACATCATGTTTTCAAACTGTTATTGGGAGACCCATATCAAAATGCATCATTATTTTTTACCATTTATATATTGTAAGTGGTAAATATTGAAAAATACCTGATGGTTGCTGATGTTATACATTGACTTACTGAAAATTTAAGAACATTGAAAAAAACTTTTCACTTTCTTATTTATGCTACTCCACCAAAACTATTCCTTAAATGCATAATACACTATCTATGTTCTCAAATGTACAACCCACATGGAATGGTGGTAAGCATGATAATGTTGTTCCAGACAATCCAAAGGTACAACCATCCTATCTCTAAACCACAAAACTGAACCACCATAAAGTTTCCAACCCTTAATGGTCTCCCCACCCTTGTGTTTTGAACTCATAACCAAGGATCATGCATTTAATTTTGTTGCTTCTATGAATAACATTACCAAATATGGAATCATTGAAACTGAAAATAAAACTACCACATTACCTCAGTCATCACATTTTTTTTCATATCATCTAGGACCAACATCAACTACCACTAATATAAATATTGTTTTAAAAAATTATTATATTACCTTATGATTCATAGATTAGCCACCAATTTACCTTTTCCTGATAAATAAATAAATTCATAGTCGAACATCTGGAGATACTCCATCCATCTCCTCTTCCACAAATTCAAATCATGTTATGAGAAACTGTGTTTCAAGATCATATTATCTGTAAACATAGAAAATTTCTCACCAAAGAGATAATGACACCTAGTCTTCAAGGAATGGAAAATAACTGATAACTCCAAACCGTTTCTGTGGTAATTATTATCATGCACCCTCAACTTCCTTGAACCACAATCAACCACATGGTCTCCTTGAATGAGAACACATCCTAACCCAAATCTCAAAGCATCATTGTACACGACATACCCCTATCATGATTTTGGAAAAATCCAAATAGTTGATAATGTATGTGGAAGATTGAACTCTTGAAACAACATATGGAAATCTGTATTCCATTTGAATGTGTCATTTTTTATTGTTAAATATGTCATTGGAGAAGCAATCCCTGAAATGTCATGTAAAAATCTTCAGTAATAAAAGATAGGCCAAGGAAGATCCATATCTAAATGACGTTCTTTGGCAGTTGGTAGGATATAATGACTTCAATCTTTTCTAGATCAAGAGAAACACCCTTAAGTGAAATTACTTGGCCAAGAAAGCATTCATATTATATCTAAAAATCATACTTTGACAATTTGGAAGATATATGATGACCTTTCAAGATTTTCAGCAATATTTTCCAATATTGCTCATGCTCAGCACTTGACATTGAATACACAATCATTTCATCAAAAACATTACTACAAAAGTATATAAATATTTTTTAAAATCATATTCATTAGTTCAATAAGTACTATTGGGGTATTCATATGACCATATGTAATTAATACATATTTTTAGTTGTAATATATTCCTATTAAATCTATTTTTAGAATATCTTCTTTCTGAACACGCAATTGATGATATCCTAATCATAGGTCAATTTTTGTTAAACACAAATATCCCCTCTATTGATCAAACATATCATAAATAAATTCAACTGGATATCTATTAATAATCATAACTTGGTTAAGAATTTGAAAATAAATGTACAAACATATGGTTTCATCTTCATTATTTATGAACAAAACTTGTGGGGCCCATAAAGGTGTACTTGGCCGGATACATATTTTTGACTCTAGATATTATAACAACACTTTTAGATCCCCTGACTATGTTGGATCCATCCTATATGGAAGATGGGAAAAAGGGATGGTTCCTAGAAAAAGATTAATCATAAAATAAACTTATTTTATACATGGTAACCCTAAGAAGTTTTTGGGAAATACAAATGTAAATTGATCCAAAAAAATCTTTAAAATTGGATTCCTCAATATCTTCCATCGATGAAAATTTTAAAACTACAAGTTGGTGATATATTTTTTCCACCACTAGTGACAAAAATCTCATTACACGTACCTTAACAACCATTTCTCCATTAAAGAGATGCTCGACACAGTCTTCATTCACAAAAATAATTATCCTTTTATAAAAATTGATTTGGGCCTTTACATTGTCAACCAATCTATACCTAGGATTAAATCATAGAAATCCATATCCAACACTGATAAGTCACATTTCTTCTGACCTCTATCAATAGTTATAGGACATGATCTATATAGGAAGGCTCTAATTTATCCTTCCCCAAAAGGAGTTTGAAGTTTTAACAAAGAGGGACTCATCATGAGTTTTTTGTATAGAATGTCAATAGCACAAGAGGGTAAGGAATGATTGTGATGTACTAGTATCAAATAGAAGATTCGTAAGAGTATAATTTTAAAGAATAATATATCTAAATGTAGATGGTCTGGCTTGATCACCTAAAATCATATACCCATATCAATACTACTGTTTCTTTGATACACTATACTCATTGTTTCTTTTCTAAGAATCTCCTTATTGAGGAGGCATGGTATTCATAGGATCTCAATGTCCAGCTCTGATCTAATGATGAGGCTGATTCAGTTATCCTTGCACTATTGAACCATAAGATACTTAAGACACCAGAGAAGTGTCCCGTGTAGCCATTCTTGGATAATTGTGAAAAAAACACAAAATATGACCCATCATTTTCCAATAATGGCTTGATCATGGTGGTGATTTACATTCAACCTTCTTGTGGTCAAATGAACCACATTAAAAGCATCCTGCTTGGCTCTTTGGTCACTGAAGAAGATTTATTAATCCAACCATCTGATTTTGATTTATTCTCCCACCCTAGAAATATGTGTCCCTCATCTTCTTGGTCCTAGTATTATAAATCCCACCAATTATTACGGGCAT
Source organism: Viscum album (assembly GCA_963277665.1). Lineage (NCBI taxonomy): Eukaryota > Viridiplantae > Streptophyta > Magnoliopsida > Santalales > Viscaceae > Viscum > Viscum album. Next base: position 555,178,183 of record OY728126.1, on the reverse strand, counting down.
TAACAAACTTCCAACCCCCATAGATCCTTAGAAATCCCATTCATCTTATATATCACTATTCACCATCTATGTATAATCTGTAATATAGAGTACATCAATCTTCAATCGAATTTCCTACTTTATTCTTTATTTTAAGATTTAGTCCTTCAAGGATGTACTCACAGTAAATTTTTGTACAAAGCACACAAAATTCATGAATTTAGCTTCATACTCATTGAAAGAGAGATTTTCCTACTTCAAGTTAAAAATGTCTGTTGTTCCTTGGACCGTGAATGCGTGAGGATAAATTTTTTTAATAAACAATACCTCAAAATCCTCCAAAATAGGTTTTGATACACTTTTGCATGTAGTTATGGTTCTAACCACCAGCATAGAAAGATCCTTGACAATATATGTTGCGATATTGGCCTTTTACACCACTGGTGTGTGGGAGAATTTTATGATTCAACTCATCTTATTCAGCTATTCCTCTACACTTTCTAGTTCAGATTCACCCTTAATGATGGGTGGATTTTATTTTTTGAACAGGATGGAATGATCGACTTAGCCTAGATAATCCCTCTAGTTCCTTGTGTAGAGAGCTTTGAATTCATGGATGATACATTGCACCAACTATTGGTTCACCTGTGGTTTAGGTGCAACCACATTCTCTACAGCTTCATTTAGTTGGTTTCTATGACATTTACCATGTTCCATTTTCTAAACCAACATAACTATGCAAGTTTCACACTCTATAAATTGATGTATTAGCATTTCAAATTTTATCACGTTAACTATCACAACATTAATTTCGAAAATCAACCACATAAATTTTTAAATATTTTTGAAAACATTCATCTTGTATTTTTAAAATCAACTCATTTTCAAAAATAGCTCAACCAAGTTTCATTAAAAAATCATTCATTTTAAAAAAAAATTCAAAAATAATCAATAATAAACACCCTCTTAAAAATTCATTGATCATTACTCAAATGATTTATGTACTCATAGTGGGAATTCATACATCTAATGCATTTCTTACTTATCTCATTGGATAAACCAAGGATAATGAGATTTCTAAATCCTAGAACTGTCTCAATAATAACTATGTACCAACTCCCAAGTAAAATGATGTTAAAATTAAATTGATTAGTTATTTCTGTTTATGCTATACATTTCATGTTCTAACAATCCTACTCCTTTCTAAGATCACAGGCCAAGGAATATACAATAATGATTGAAACATTATGAACCAGAAAACTGAAGACCTTAAATGACGTTGTATCACATGCTCTCAAAAATATTTATTTGTGATTTTACTAAGTGCAGAATAGTGGATGACCTAGGCCATTCTCTCAAGGAGGAAGTAAATTAAACAATTATTAATAGGATTTAAGTAAGTATTAAAATAGTTCAAAACAAATTAAAAGAAATATGATGGATTGGTTTTGTGAATTTTCAAACAGTAAATTAAAAGAGAAAATGAGAAGCAATAAACAAGAGACAATTTCATTAGAAACACTTATTTGAGAAGACATAGATGATCTAATAAAACCCCTTGACCATTAATTTATCATTATTTGGAGCCATTTCCATGGAGGCAAGTGTTTTATCCAACTAATTATACATACTTTTTATCTTTCATTCTATCATTTTGTGTTCTCTCCTTATTTTCGTTTCCCCTTTCTCCGATTTTTTTCTTCTTTTTATTTTTTTCTTTCCTATCTCATTTCCTATCATTCAGAAAATCAATTGAATCCTCATTTAATTTTATTGGTATCCACTTATATTCATTTCTCTATTTTCTATGATTTATGACAAAATCCCGTCCTAAGGATCTAATTGATCTAGACCTTGAGATTGAGCGTAGCCTTAAGGCTCGAATCAGACAATCTCAGTCTATGGGAAGTCTTGACATTTACCCAATAGTGGAATTACTCTACTGGTGGAATTTGGAAATTGGAAACTCTTCTAAAAAAATATAAAACAAGATAAAATGTCTGAAATTGACAACAATGAACTCAATAGGACCATTCAAGAGTTGGCTGCACCTGATATTAATTATCAGCCTACATGCATTGCATATCAAACTCTTGAATCAGATGTTAATCTAAAATTTGGGACAATTCACCTTCTTACAAAATTTCATGGATTATCTGGTGAGGATCCCAACAAACATTTAATATAATTCAATGTAGCATGCTTAATAGTGAAACCATGAAATATCTCTAAAGATCAAATAAAACATATAGATTTACCATTTTCGCTTGATGGGACTACATAGGATTTGATGTATTATTTACAACGTGAAGATGTAGAATGTTGGAATGATTTGAAACATCTTTTCTTGCATAGATTTTTTCCATTATCAAGGACCGCATCTATCCGTAAGGTGATATCAGGGATCATTAAAGCACAAGGGGAGTTAATGTATGAGTACTTGGAGCGATTCATGAAGTTTTGTGCAAGCATCCAACATCACCAAATCAATGAGTAACTACACATACAGTACTTTTATGAAGGACTGAAACTTATGGAGAGGAGCATGGTGGATGTCGCAGCTAGAATAACATTGGTCGACAAGACACCAACAACAACACGTGCATTGATCGACAAGATGGCCCAAAACTCCCAACAATTTGGTGATAGAGGTACACCACATTTTAGGGGAGTACATCAGGTAAGTCCTTATTCTCCTGATAGTCATTTAATTGATACCAAGTTGGAATAATTGACCACTATGTTGAGGCAGATCACTTTTTCTCAAAAGACATCTCAACCCACTCCAGTGAGACCTTGTGGAATTTGCACAAAGACAAGCCACCCAACTAACAGTTGCCCCCAACTACAAGAAATAAGAGATTGTGCACCAGTGTTTCTTGAGAGGCCATATCAGTAGCAACAAAAACCATATCCTCAAAATAAGTTTGATTACTTTGCACCAGCATACAACCATGGGTGGAAGGATCAATCGGAAATGAGGTATGCATATGGACAACAACAAAGGCCCCCCTTTCAACAAAACATCCAGTTGCCTCCACCATACTAATAGGGTTTCCAACAACCCCAAAGGAGATTTGAATCCCATGAATCAACATACCAAAAACAAGAGAATCCCCCAACCAAGGTTGATTCTAATACTGATGATATTTTGATACAAATTGTTCTTAATCAACAGAATGCATTGATGAGTCAAGGTTCAGAGCTAAGGGAGTTGAAAACTCAAATGATCCAGATTTCCACCACCCTCCAAGAAATGGTAAGTAAGAATTCCAGAAATATACTTTCCCAACCTACTCCAAATCCAAAGGGGAATGTCATTGCCATCACATTGACAAGTGGTAAGCGAACAACTGATGCTTCTCTACCTACCAATCCATCGCGATTCACCTCAACTCTGGAGAATCCCCATTCAAAACCGATTACTGAGCAACCCAGGGAGAAAGATAAATGTTAGAAAAAAAATTAATGATGTTCCTCATAAACCCCTTCCTTTTCCATATAGGGTTTTTCAAACCAAAAAGATGGTTGAAGAGGCATTGAAAAAGGAGGGTTTAGACACATTCGGGTGTGTAGAGATAAACACCCCCTTATTGAGGCCATTAAGAAAATCCCAAGGTATGATAAATTCTAAAAAAACATTGTACCAATTGAAGATGGGTCAAGGGAAATGAGAAGAGAAACCTTTGAATGAATGTTTCAACAATGATTACACAAAATCCAGTAATTCCAACAAAGTGCAAGGATCTAGGGACATTCACCATACCATGAACTATAGGAGAGTTACAATTTTCTGATGAGTTATGTGATTTAGGAGATTCCATAAATATAATGCCTCACTATGTATTATATTATTTTAATCTTGGGAGTTTAAACCGATGAGAGTTGTGGTGTAGTTGACAAATAGAGATACGGCATATCCAGCAAGATTCCTTGGGGATGTACTTTTCTGGGTAAGAGACATGATCTTTCCAGCATAATTCTATGTTCTTAAAATGGAGGACGATCAGTTAAGTTCATGTTATCATATTATCTTATGTAGGTCCTTCCTCAAAACTAAAAAAACTATTATAAATGTCAATGAGGGTTAACCTTCCATGGTGTTTGTAGATGATGTTGTGATATTTAATTTTATGGAATCCATGAAGTACCCATCATAGGACAATTCAAAATTTATTATCACCCATTTTGAACAACCAAATGAAAACCCCATGGAATTTTATTGTCCTATGCTTAGGGAGATTATGAGTATTGGTTCTATTTTGATATCTAAGAGTACTTACAAACCTATTTTTAGGCACAATACTCTCTTAGATTTGATTTTGAAATCAAATCATATTATTATTTTGATCATGTAAAATCTGATTATGACATGGCTGTTGAGTATGCTGATGGATTTGATGCTTTATTCTAGGATTTTAATGATGTGTATTATGATACTAATGTTTATTGTGCACATATTTCAGTTCCTTAAATTTCTCCTTTGATACATTTCCCCCCTACATTGGAATTCACACCATTTACAACAATCTCAAATACTCATACTTGTTAATTGGTGAGAAATTACATGTTATAATTGATAACAATCTATCATTTGAAAATGATGATTTTTTTTTTGAATCTTTGGAGGGAGAACATCAGGGAAATAGGGTGGACCATTGATGACATATCATGTATTATCCCCTCTATTTTCATGCCTAGGATTCTTTTAGAGGATGTGGCTAAACCAGTTAGGTAGAAACATAGGAGACTCAATCCAACACTTTTGGAGGTTGTTCAAAAAAGGTTGAAAATTTTCTCGAGGTAGGTATAATCTATCCCATTTCAGATTCTTAGTGGGTGAGTCCTATTCAGGTTGTACCTAATAAAAGTGGTGTTACTCATGTTAAAAATGATAAAGAGAAATTAGTTACAATGAGGGTGGAAAACAATTGGCGTGTGTGTATTGATTATATGAAACTAAATCATTCCACTCGCAAGGGCCATTTACCCCTCCCATTTATTGATCAAATGCTCGAGAGACTAGTTGGGAAGACACATTATTGTTTCATGGATGGATTTTCTGGATATATTTTGGTTCCTATAGGTTTGGAGGATCAGGAGAAGACTGCATTCACTTGTCCCTTCAGCACATTTTCCAACCGGAGGATGCCATTTGAACATTGCAACGCCCCAAGTACCTTACAGAGATGCATAGTTAGTATTTTTTCTAATTTTCTTGAGACCTTCATGGTGGTATTTATGGATTAATTTACATTGTATGGATCCTCATTTCATGAATTTCTATGTATTTTGGTAAATGTGTTGAATTTTTGTGTTGAGAATAATATGGTTTTGAACATTGATTGTGCCATTTCATGGTAGAGCCTGACTTTGTCATAGGGCATGTAGTGTCAAAGAATAAGATATAGGTTGATAGATCTAAGGTAGATATCATTTAATATGTACCATATCCTTCATGTGTGCGTGATGTTAGATATTTCCTAGGGCATTCAGGATTTTATCAGCCCTTCATCAAAGATTTTTGTAAGATTGCTCTTCCTATGTCACGGTTACTACAAAAGGATTCTGATTTTGTGTTTGATGATTCTTGAAAGACTTCCATTGATGATCTAAAGAAGTGTCTGACCACTCCACCGATCATACATCCCCCACTATGGGAGTTTCCTTTTGAACTTATGTGTGACACCTCCAACATTGCAGTTGGAGATGTCTTATCTCAGAGGGTGGATGGATGTTCACATGTGATTTACTATTCATTTAGGACACTGGATTTAGCCCAATAAACATACCAAACCATGGAAAAGGATTTTCTTACTACCCTATTCACTTTAGATAAATTTTGTTCAAATTTATTGGGCTCTAAAGTAGTTGTTTTGTATGACCATGCAGCTCTGAGGTACCTCTTGGAGAAGCGAGACGTAAAGCCTACGCTAATCCGATGGATGCTCCTTCTTTAAGAATTTTATATTGAGATAAAGGACAAGAAGGGGTCAAAAAACTTGGTGGCAGACCACATGAGTAGAATCAATCGCACACTAGAGAATGACACATTGGACCAGGTACCACTTTGGGACTCCTTCCCCGATGAGAATCTTTATTCCATCTCAGGTACGCATCTTTGGTATGATGCTTTAGTGAACTACATTGTTACCTCTAGAATCATTGCAATTTTAAAGAAACATCATATCCAAAAAGTAAAAAGTGATCCTCGATATTATGCGTGAGATGATCCATACCTTTGGATCATGTGTAGTGATCAATTTATTAGGAGGTGTGTTCCTGATCATGAGTTTGATTCTGTTTTGCAATTCTGGCAGACACTTGCTGGTGGTGGACAATTTGGACCCCAATAAACATCTGGGAAAGTCTTATACTCTGGATTGTATTGGCCTAGTTTATTCCATGATGCTCATGTATTTTTTAAGTCATGCTCACATTGACAACACAATATAAATATTTCTAGGCGACACAAGATTACCAAACAACCCATACTATTCTGTGAGATATTTGATGTATGGGGGAATTTCTTTTATTGGTCCTCTTCCAAGTTCTTTTGTTTTCTTGTACATTTTGGTTGCTTTTGATTATGTGAGCATATGGGTGGAAGCTAAGTCCACTTGGACTGATGATTCTCATGTTGTAGTGGACTTTGTCAAGGCACAATTTTTTTGGATGGTTTGGAGTTATGAAGGATATAATCAGTGACCAGGGGACACACATCTCCAATCATAATTTTGATTCCCACCATTGGAATTATGGGGTGACACATAGATCATCAACACCATACCACCCTCAATCAAATGGCTAGGCTGAGGTTTGAAATCATGAATTGAAAAAATATATATGGAAAAACCTGTGCAACCAAATTGGAAGGATTGGAGAAAGCACTTGGATGATACATTGTGGGCTTATAGGACAGTATAAAATACTTCCATTGGTATTTCCCCATTTCATATTATCTTTTGGAAGTCCTTTCATCTCCCCGTGGAAGTCGAGCATCGGGCTTATTGGTCTGTAGAGAAATGAAACATGGATTTGGCCCAAGATGGAACTCATAGGAAGCTGCATATTCAAGAGATTATGGAGATTTGATTGTCCTCATATGAGAACTCAAGTCTCTACAAGGAAAGATCAAAGGTAGATCATGACAGAATGATCCAACAAAGGGAGTTTCATGTTAGAGAGAAGTTATTTTTATACAATTCACGACAGAAGATGATGCCTAGTAAGTTGTGTTCCAGATGATTGGGTCCTTTTATTGTATCTAATGGTATCCTTTATGGTGCATTGTAGATCACACAAGAGGAAAGAATAAGAAGATTTAAAGTAAATGGGAAAATTTGAAGAAATATATTGAGGGACTTTTTATAGATGCATTGGATTTCATCACACTGTATGACCCCATCATCACTTGAGTATATCAGGCCATTCATAACCCTTTCAATTTTAAATTATTTTTCCAATTTATAATTATGAATTTCATGTGCATATATTATCTCATGGGTTAACATTGAGGACCATGAAATATTTTATGTGTGGGGGAGGGAACCTTTTAGTTTATTAATTTCAAATTTTTTCCTATTTGTCGATGTTTTTTAAAAAAAACTGTGTATTTTTCAAATTTTGTGGGTTTATTTTTCAATTTTTTTGGGTGTTTTTGAATCTTTTTAGATAAAATTATTCTCATCACAATTTTGAAATCCATATCAATAAGTGAAACAATTTATCCCATGAAGAAAAGATTAAATTAATGTAGAAAATTACTTTGTTTCAAGTTCTAATCTTTAGTAATTTCATGACACGTACTTTGAATTTTGGATCCCATACCACGTCTCACTGTCTTTATATTTAAAATAACTTTTTAGCGAGGCTTCTGAACAATTATTTTCATATTCTTTATATTCAACTCAATTCTTGAGAGAACCAAACCATTCATGATTTAACCATAATTTGATTTATTCATATCAAAACATGAGTGTTTGAGGTACTCATGTTTAAATGATTGAGTTATTTTTTTTGTTATTAAAGCCCTTATTAGAAATAATCCATTTCATAATGGCATACCTTGAACATTTAATCCTTGTAGCCCTTATAATACACGAATATCCTATTATTTTAGCCACATTACAAGCCATTTTTCCCTATCCAAATAACTCTTGATGTGAAATTTTATAATCTAGTTGAACTTTAGTGCAGGGGAGCTGTCTTGTATTGTTCTACCACATTATGTGATACTTCAAGTGGAAAATTAAATTCTGATGAGATGTGTTTGTTGCTAAAAAATTCATTCTATTGAAATCTGTTCCTTTATGGAGCTTTCATAATAAAATAATTTGTGCCTTTCTAGAGTTTCGGATGAAGAAAAAAAGTTGTGCATCTCTTGAGCTTTCATGAAAAACAATATTTGAGAGAATTTATATTTTTATTGATGAAATGATGAATGGTGTAAACTTTCCATGAGTTTTCATGATTATGGTGCTGAATTGATACAAATATGAGTGAGGAGGAGACCATACATGAGTGATAATTAGAATAATGCAATTTATCTTCAAAAAGAGTAATGTCGTCCTCATTCAGCCTTATAATTTTTTCACATCTAAATCCTACCAACTGAAAGCCACCGAACAACCCTAAAAATTCTTCACGATAAACATATTTCCTTGACTCACATCAATTGGATATTTAGGAATTTATCAACACTATGGTGACCATTGTATGAGTATAGATGAGAAAGACATTGAAGAATTTTTTACATTTGTCTGATAAGAGAAAATTCAAGTGACGTAAGTGTTTTGTGCTTGGGAGGATAAATGAAATGGAAATATATTTAATGATATAAATGGGGAACATGAAATAATGGTTTTTGAGAAGGCATGATATCTTTTTTCTCTTGGTGTGGAATTTGTTGGATCTTAAGAATATGTGTTTTAAAATCTTTTTTGATTTCATATTGATGTTTACATGATATGAGGTTTTTCCCATGAGTGCAATAGGGTAATTGTGGGGGAGTTGATAAAACACTATTTTGTTGAATATTTTTTCATAATAAATGAAATATTTTCCTCTCATTGTGATAAATATGTTAATTTATTGAATATTGGGGATTAGATCATTTATTTCCTCAGCAACATCTCCAATTTATAAGGATGTTGTCGCAGACGATCTCAAAAATATTTATTTGTGATTTTACTAAGTGTAGCATAGTGGCTGACCTAGGTTGTTTTCTTAAGGAGGAAGTGAATTAAACAACTATTAATGGGATTTATTTATGTATTTAAATATTTCAAAACAAATGAAAAGAAATGTGGGGGGTTTGTTTTGTGACTTATCCAAGAGTAAATTAAATATGAATATGAGAAGCAATAATCAAGAGACAATTTCTTTAGAAACACATATATTAGAAGATGTTGTTGATCTAATAAAAACCCTTGAAAATTCATTTATAATAATTCCATATAATTATAATTCATTAAATTATGATCCCCTAACCTTGTTATCCTCTGAACCCTACAGAAATTAACACAACCACCAATATTTGTGAAAATGAGCCCTAAGATAACATCGGGACCTTCAATCGTAGCACCCTACTTTGATTGTGATCCAAAAGACAACTTGTGGCCTGTGGTAAATTAGGTTATAATATCATCCCTATATTTTAAAATTAATTGTGTTTAGGAATGAGACTTAAACCCTATAATTCTATCCCAGAGTGATTAGATTGTGCGATTGTGGTTTCACTCACCCAGTTTACACAAGCTCGGCCACGCATTCAAGTGCAAGTTGATTGAGTCACATAGAAATTAAAACTCAATTAATATATCAATATTTATGAATTATATTATGTTTATGGATTAAAAATAAATTAATTAAGAGATAAGGGATTAGATAAACTCTAAAATAAATCACTCTTACATGGGTGGAGTTATCACCATGGAGAAGTTTTTCATCAGCAATGGATTGAATGGAGAACACACAATCTCATCATCACTCTTATATTCCAGCCCAATAAGAAAAATATTAAGATGAAATGTGAAAAACAAATAATATTAATTAAAAAAATCACATTACAAGAATAAGATCAAAGAAAAACAAATTGGAGGTGGAAGATGAGAGCCTTTTTTGGAAGAGATATTTGCACAAGGCATTATTTCATCCAAGAGTTGTGAGGGGTTATAAATTGCTTAAATTTTGTCCAGACATTCCCAAAGCCTCGACCAGACCTCCCACAGAGTGAAAAAATACTTTAAATAGAGTTGGTAAGGGCTAGGCCTACAAAACATTTTTAAGTGTTAAAGGGAAATTTGTCAAAATGGTTTAATCCCATTTGTACCAGTAATTGATGTTAAAAACGCGTGAATTTTAAAGACTTATAGAATGGTGATTTGTTCCTAATACTGGATCCGAGAGTCCCTCAAAATATGGGGTCGATCCAAGTTAGGATAAAGAAGATATGGCCCAAATGGTGATGTGATGTCCAATCTGGATTGTTCAGTCCAACTTTGTCTTCATGGTCCATTTACACCACTAAAATGCACGATCCAACTCCCATGTCCTAAATATAATTTTTAGCCCATTAATTCAGGAACACAGTTAAAAATTTTCAAGTTAAAATATTTTATATAACAATACTTATTCCCGATATACTATAGTGAATTTTAACTAGATAAAACTAGAATTTCAATAGAATTTTAAAATGAATGATCTAATACCAAATATTCTATAAAATAACATATTTTTCACAATGTGATGAGATTATTTCATTTTTTATCAATAAAATATTCATTGAAATATCTTTTTATCCAAACTCATTTTTTAAAAAATGAAGGAAAAAACTGATACCAGTTTCAACATCCCTCCTTCTCCTCATTGGCTTGAGGTGGTGGGAGTAATTATACTTGACTTCAAGCAACATCCACAAGATTCCAATGGATTAAAATAAATGACCAAGGGTTTACAAAGAAAGTGGGGGATTATTAAACCTTTATATAATAAACCACTAACAAATAAAACCAAAAAAATATGCATTTTAAATTCAAGACAGTCAATAATTATCCTTATAAAAAACCACCAATGTATGCTACAGTGGAAGACAAAGAAATATTCAAAGTGAATAGTTGATAAGAAACTAATAAAACTCCAAAATGAAAAATACTAAATTATCCACAAGCTCAATTATCCAACAACACCAAACATCCTAGGTATCATGAGGTGGTTCTATATATGTGTGATACTTTCCCTTTTCCCATGACCCAAATGATAACATCTGAAAATGCTCCAAAGTTCCAAAGAGGGGCTGCGTATAAAATCCAACATGAATTCTATAATGAGTTCCCTACCAAAACCACTAGGATAGATGAGTTAAAAACATTTATATAAAAAAATTATCAAAAAAAATCCAAAAAACAATTTTTAACCAAGTGTATTCAATTTTCAAATAGTTTTTAACTAAATATAAACCAATTCTATATCAACAGTATTTCTATACGAACCCTTTATCAAAGAAAGAAAACAAACATGCTCTTGATCCCATTTCACACACTCTATTTTAAATAACCAATCCTTTCCAAAAATACTCACCACCAAACATACACGCTTGGTTATGACAGAGCCATACTCCTGAATATTTTCTCATCGATCTACCAAGTCATCACAATGTAATTATATCCCATGTTCCATAACACCTTCCACAATGAGAATAAGGTTATATTTCAACCAGGCCTTATAAATGTAATATGAACACACACACCTAGTATGCCAAATAACCATGCAAAAACCATTTCAATAAAACCACTATTTTGTTGAAAATTATTTTTCTATAAATCCATTCCAATAAAACAATATTTTTATTGATAATATTTTTCCAACAAACCAATTAAATATTTCCAGAAAAATCATATTTTAAAATAATCTTTTTAAAATCATGAAGATAAAGAACTTTTCCCAAAAACTCACCTAAGTACACTATCCCATAAAAACCATAAATCATCACTAAAGAAGATTTATTCCATTATTTTTACTCAAATTTAATAAAAAAATACATGAAATTAAATAAATTTGAATGTAATCCAATCAATTATAGTTATATGACTCAAGAGTGATTCCACCCACCTCGAAGGGTTTGAACAAAACTGAAACTGATGAAGAATGCTAATAGAACCATGTAAGAATTTCATTAAACTGACTTAGATCTCATCACCTAACATGATCAAAACAAAATCTCCACATATATAGAATCCAAAATATTAGATCTACCCCTAACAGGTGTAGATCTGATAAACCAAGATGGGTTGAGATGAATATCTAAAAAATGTTACAAGAACCGAGAAGAACGATCACAGACCATAAGAGTCCAATTTCAAATCACCAAGGGAATCCTTTGGGTAAACTTTAGGTAGATGGGAGAACCTTATTTTATTTTTAGAGATTAAAAATACCTTTTTTGAACCGTTTTTTGGGGAATAAGTATAGATTACTAGAATGACCTACCTATAACCACTTTTTAAGGATGTGTTTTTTGACCTGTGTACAATTTAATAGCATGGTTAGGCAAACCATGTGTTAACTGTGATACTTCTACAATCATGATATATATCAAATGACATCCTTAAACGACTTACAAATCATAATCTAACCATGCCAAGGCTCTCTATCCTATAATTAAACGTTTTCATGATTTCTACTAGGCTTCCACATGGTCTAGACAAACCATACACAACCCGTGTTCTTTCCTTTTATCCAAAAAACGTATTGAATATCAACCTAAATATCCCATCATTAATACTTAAACATTATATACATAAAAACATAAATAATGGTTTCATAATGGAAAATAGAGGTACTAAAATAAGGGTATTGAAACCTACAAATATATGATATGGAAATATGGATTTGATGCTTGATCCACTATGATTTGTTGGAGTCAATAGCATAATTTTACATATAAAATGGTTCTATGTATTTGGTGGTTCCACTATTTTATGACATGTTCATATGATTAAATTTTGATATATCTTGATTTCTCAATCTTATGATTCAGGTATTTTGAAATGAAATACATATATTCAATTACTCATTTTTTTTATAATTTATATATTGGATATGAACTGTATATGTTGCGATTATTATCCCTAATGTTTATTATTATCATATGCCTTCATTATATCATTGATTTTTATCTAAATATTTTTCCTATATAAGGACATGAGACCAACCTTTCATATATTTCAATTATATAGGCTATAAATAATCGTTTAGGTAGAGGTTCCATAAAAGAGCACTCTATAGGAAGATATTTTTGTGCACTATTGAAGATAAGTCAAGAAATAAGAATATTATATATCTAGTCTCCAAATACATGTAAACATTACTTTCATGTAGTTTATATTTGTGAAATTCTTTGAATATTCATTTAAATATATATAATATTGATCAATGAAGATCCCAAGTATCTATAAAATAAAATAAATTAAACATACTTCTGAGAAAAAGATATCTGAATTTATCAAGTGTAAAAAATATCAACAAGGAACTCCTTATAGGTGGTGGTGTCTTTAATATAATCCGAATATAATTTTCTCAGTGAATAAGAATTTATTTCAGTCTTCCCTAAATTAATTTAGGTAGATATGGTCCCATTATATGGTTTTAATATTTAAAAAGTAATACTAATGTATGTCGCATATTTGGTGGTTATAATATTGGGTTGGAGTGATTAGTCTTCTCTTAATATCATTGAATATTCCCTTATATTAATCATTAAAATAAAAAATTGATTCTATTGAACGTAACATGGAACATTAATAGAAATATTAATATAATACTATATAAATATTCTATATAATAGAGCATTGAATGAAAAATATCAATCATGTTTTACCAAAGACTTCTATGGTATATAATTTATGACATAAATAATGGATTACCTCCCTTGATAACAAATTTTTAAAAAATATGTCCAAAATATAACATTATAACAAAATGAAATGAAAATTTTAAAAAACTATAACATAATTAAATTTAAAGGATGTTTTAAAAAAATTGTGATGTCCAAAATTGTGATAAAATGAAATAACCTAAAAATGTATTGTTAGCAATGTATAACTCAATGATGTATTTAAGATGATTTAAAATGATACTTATCATTCAAATTTGAATTTTAACTGGGAATTGTACTACCTGAAATGAATTCAATTTTTAGGAATTGGAATAAATGGGACATGTGAGGGTTGAATTCTCAGGGTATTATCGGGTAATCGGAACTAAAAAAATCCAAGTAACACTTTCATTATATAATAATGTGATATTAATTCCAACCTTTATTGAATTTTTTTCAATGAATGGAATGACAAAGTGGTAGTTTTTTGTTAATTTAAAAATCCTACAACAGTAAATACACAATCTCTATAAATTTTGATCTCTCTATTGAATCAATTCATTATGATCATTTTTAAAAATTATCATGGTGGTGTTCAAATGATCTACATGGATAGGGATAACAAATAATGAGTAAAAATAAGATAAATTATATCTACAATTAGTTAAATGGTGTGATAATTCTTCATTGGTGCTGTTAGACACGTTTGTAATTACCCTCCAACAAGATTCCACTTTCTAAATTGATAGGTTTTATTACTACAATATTAAATATAACCCACCATATGGATTCTAAAATAAATTTCAAGAGTTTGAAAAAAAACCTTCCCCTCAGTTCATGAAAAGTTATTCTTAACTATCATGGAAAATTTCCCTCTACAGATGAGATATACATATTTTATATCAGTAGAAAGTGATATTAATTCCAAATTGGTGGAATTTTTAGGAGTTGTAATAAAATTAAATTCCCCAATGTGAAAAGAATTAATTTCCTATAAATAATAAAAAAAATAGATAAATCATCAATAAATTAGTAATCATATTCATTTTAGAAATCACAAGTTACACCTTCTTATAAATTGAAAATACAATTTTTCATTATATGATATGAAAGTTTACATTAGTGTTTTCAATTTGATAATAATTTTAGAAGGGATAAATTTTTGGAACACACATGGACCATCAATGGGATTAATAACTACATAATTATAGTGAATAATGTGAATGGTTACTAATTGGGTAGCTAATAGAGTTGAAAATATTTATGTGGACACTATTATTTCATAAAATTATGGTCAAGGTTCCATCATTTACATTGATTATTGATTTGGATGCTATAGAGTACCAAACCATTCACACTTATTATTACAATATTTTTTACATAAATACAAATTAAAAAACCAATGGATTGAGAGGTCTACCATACATGGGAGACTAGATACATAAAATAACAACACATAAATGAAATAAAAATTATCTATTTTAATTTTTAAAATGATATCCTGAATTTATTTGTTCTGTAATAATTTCATATGATAACATAGTGAGTTGTAAGGGAAAAGGTTACAGATAAAAACCCCAGTATGGTAATAAATATGATAATGGAGAAGAAAATATATGTCAAATAGAATAACATGATATCATAAAATAAAAGGACACTGAAAAATACATTTGGATAATTATATAATGAACATTGTATAAAATTATAACGGAAAAATTTTATGAGGAAACAACATATTATATGATGTAATTAGAACACAATGCTAACTTCCTAGATAATAATCACTTAGTTAATGGACACCCATTATGAATTAGGTTCACTCTATAATCCTATTCATAATTTATCATGAGAAACGAAACTTTACCCAATGCATTAGAGCTTTATTTCAGATCTCTTATCATATAATGTTCATTATTATGTGTTCTATAACAATAAATCAATCATAATTCATAAATATAGTAATTTCACATGGATTGAAATGGGTTACATAATCATCCCATATATCACAATAAATAGATATTTCTTAAATATTCTAAATAGGATGCATAATTAAATGGGATGAATCATTATATATATTTATCGAATAATAAGTATAAAAATTTTGTGTTCATTTGTTAACAAATATTTTGAATGAGTTTTAGATAAAGGACTATGTGATAGAAAAGCTTCAATCAATCTGGATTTAATTATAAAAACATATTTATGAAATGAACTTAAGGAATGTATTAAACCATCACAAAAAGAAATAATAAACTTGGTATAAATGTAAGATACATATATAAATAATTCATAAGAATTTAACAACATTAATTAGAGAGACAATGTGAGGTAAAGAGAGAAAGGACATAACATAAAGAAAAAAGGGTGGTTCTGAGAATTCTCATAATTTATGATCCAGAGTTATTTTTCACATGTATTTAAGGACTAGGATAATGATATAAAATTCATTATTTACTTTATTCATAACTAGTTACAATTATATATTATTTATTATAATATTTTATTTCCATTTATATATTTATAGGTGTGATATAATGTTAAATTTAACTTTTTTGGTGGTGTTAATTTCATGTTTACATGTTTGGATCAATTGTGGATAATTTTTTATTCTATTTTATAATGGGTCTAAATCTCAAAAAGTGAGATGATATGTTATTTATGTAGTTACATAAATTCAAATGGTCAAAAATATCTTTTTTTAGCATTGTGATCATTCATTATTAAATATTTTAATGTTATACAGTTAGATCATTTTCACCATTATATTATTCATGAACTTGTTTTATTTTATTTAATAATACCAATATTTATTAAATATAAAACATGAAATAAGATAAATATACTAATTTTCATCATATAAGACAAAATAATATTTTAATTACCATACATGATGATAGTAATTAAAAATGAAAACTCATCATCTATAGAGGTAGTGATGTAACAAAATATGGATAATGGATTTTTTTTAGAATAAGAGTTGAAAAGATTAGGATGAATGAATGATATTATATTATCCCTATAATATTTTTTTATATATATGATAATGAGTTATTATAGAATTATTAATGAGCGATTCAAGGGGATATTTAATAAGAAATGTATTTAAATGATGTAATATTATAATATTACATAATAAATGTTGCCTCTTGAAATTTTCTTTAATTCACATGGAATTAATCATTTAGAGAAGAAATATTTACTAAGACGTGCATTAGAGATTTCAAAATTAAATTGGATATAATTTTGATAAAATATGAGACTTATATACTGTGTTAAAAAACAGTGGTGATGGGTGATATTTATTCGGAAATGATATTAGTGTTTTTCTATATTATCTTCACTGGTATATCAAATTTATTATTTAGAAAAATATGTTTGATTATTTTGAATATATATAATTAATAATACATGGATAAATGGGTGATTTCATCATCTATGAATCATAAAATCTCATATTTTTCTATATTATAAATTTCCATATTTTACATAATTTCACTATTAACCAAAAATCATATAATTTAGAAAAATACCAAAAATAACTCTTATAAATTTTCAAAAAATAGATTAAAAAAGACATATATTAATATTTTATGAAAATAGATTATTGAAAATGGGAAATTTTATTTTTGAATGAAATCATAATTTATTTGAGAGATATCCAATTTTGATATTATGAATAATTTTATCATGCAATGAAAAATTACACAATGTCTCATAATATTATGATATAATTATGATACATATTATAATTAATTTATAAACCCTTTTTTGAAATTAATCATTAAATTAAATCACTATATTTATATATAAATAAATAAACATATATGTTTTATAGAAATATAGACATGTATTATATCATTTTTAAAAGATTAATTAATGTTTATCCTGGTATAAATATACCATATTTTTATATTATAGAAATAATAAACATTATTTTACGCACATATAGATAAGGAAAATTTTATTAAAAGTATGACACTGTTCATAAATTTTATTTTAATAATTCATTAGTAACATTATAATTCAAATAGCTAGATGTCAACTTTCACATGGGTTCTCTAATTTAATTAAATACCCCACTATGGAGTGTCTTAATGAATGGTTCTACCCTCTTTCTCATTAATTTTAACAATATTTTAATTCTTATAAGTTTATAATATCCACACTAGTGATGAATATTCAAAATAACATTCATTCTCATCAATACACTTGTACCGAACCAGAGGGTGACTTCCCTTTGGAAAGGAGATCACTTAGTCAACAAAGAAGATATTTCATTCATATATAGACATACAAATAATGAAAAAACAACATAATGCTCTACTTAGGTACTTAGAATATATCTTATAGCTGGTTTTCTCTATAAAATATTATTTATAGGAGTTATATAATGATTATGTAATAATTGATCTATTGTTAGTTCATATATATTGCACAACCCATATTTTTTGTGTTTTGTTTCAATTTTTCTATTTATCATGAATGATATAAAAATTGTATATGATAATAATAATATAATATAATTTTTGATCATGAACACATAATGTGTTCCCTATTCAATATTTGATTCTAGTTTATGTAATTTTGTATATGAACTAAAATGATGGGGATGATGATCCATTAAACTAATTTTCATATAATAAATGCATCTATGAACATAATATTAATTTATTAAAAAATAATATATAAATCCAAAATTTTAACATTCTATTTTAAAATCTATGTTTTTTATGGTAATTTTACTAATTTAATTTATATTATAAAAAATATTTATGTCCTTCATAATATTTCATAAATAGTTTATCAATTTACAAAATCATATCACTTATAAATGTCAAACTATCTATGCAACAATGTTTTTTTGTTTTTCACCATGTGATAATAGTGTTAGTACCCAATGTTCTATTCGAATGGTTTTTTCTAGTAGTCACATTATTATTAATTCCAAAATAACATGTAGTATCTAGAAAGTTATTTATTTTCATCAAACCACCCACTCATTACTTAATGAAATCTTTAGGATATTATCATATAAAAATAAATTTCCATTTCCCTTGAAAATTATCACTATTACTAATACAAAAAAATGAACTAGACCTTTTTCTAATACAATATATAGAATATCAAACCATTTACACATATTCTTACATGACATTTGACATAAATATAGATTACATAAAATGAAAGGATTAAGATGCCTAATATATTTGGCATACTAAGAACATAATATTGTAACATGAAAGTAAAATAAAATATCATTATATTAGTGTTCACAATGAGATCATAAACATATATTACCACCTAAAACAATATAGGATAACATGTGTAATACATTGAAAAATGGGGTTTTAAAAAAACTCACTATAGGAATAAAAATGATAATGAAGCTTAAGATGTCATTCATAAAACATAAGAAGATATCATAAATGAAAATGAGCATGGATAATCACATGGGAGAATAAAATAATGAAAATAGTATAATATCATCATTGAAATATTTGAATATGGAAGTAGTATATAACATGACATAAGATATGAAAAAATAAGTGTTTGAACATAATTATTACACATGTAATTAAATGGAATCTATAATAATTTCTCATTACATAATAATATGTTATTTTAAAATGATTCCAAAGAGAAGAGGGAGACAAATATTATATACATCAATGTCTATGTTAAATGGATTAGGTCTCAAAATATGGTGTTCATTTGGTGATAAATACTAAAAATTATCATTACATAAATTGATTAAGGGGTTTAATGGTCATACTTAATCATGTTTAATCTTAAAGTATGCATTTGAGAAACAAACATAAGGAATGAATCACCCTATAAAAGAAAGAATGAGTTAGATCTATATATATATATGAGACACAAATATATATATATATATATATATTGTAATAATTACATAAAATAAAATATATAGATAATGTGATTTATAGAGAGAATTTTTATAACCCAGAGAAAATATTAGGTTTCGAGATATCCTGTAAATTGGGTTTCAGAATTGTTATGAATACGCACATACTATATTGGTTAATAAAATTAAATTAATTAATTGAAAAATTTATATTCTATAAAGTAGTGATTTATTTATAATAATTTTTTTATGTTCATTTATTATAATTTTAATGGGTTATGAAGATCAAAGTTAATGTTTTTTAGGAGTTCATTATATGATTCCATGTTTGGATAACTAGTCACTAATTATTAAATTTATTAACCAATGTTAATAAAACTATAGAGATGAACTGAAATATTATTCATGTAATTATAAAAATTTTATTGTTTTATATGACCCTTTATTTTATGATTTATTGAATAATTACATTGTAAAATCATTAGCATTATGTGGTTAGTTTATTTAGATAGTTTTACTAAACATCATGAACTTGTTTCATTTTATTTAACAATATGTATATATATTATTTAAAGAATATGAAATAAGTTATAATATAATTATAATCATCTTATTTAACAATTATATTCTTCTTATCACCATAATGTAAGGAGGTAATAAAAAATTAAAACTCATAATCCATGTAGGTAGTGGACTGACATAGTAAGGATAATGGTTTCATTTTATAATAAGGGAATAAAACAAGAATATAGATGGTAGATATTCCCATATAACAATAAAAAAATTATATATATTATAGTAGAGTTGTTATTCTTTGTTGGATGTGGTTGGAAAGGATAATATAAAATAATAAATGAATTTAAATGAGGTAAATAGAGAATATTTCCTCATAAATGATATCACCTTGAAATACACATTATGGTTGTAGCAGAATGTCTTTTGGTAAGATCAAAAATAATATTACATCAAGTATATTATTGGGAATGGAATTGTTATTAAATTTAGAATGATATAAGTCGTGGAACCTGTAAGGAAAAGTGGAGGGGAGGGGTTTATTTATACGAGGTAGGGGTGTTGTTGAAAATTCAATTCATTATATATTATTTTTTCTGAAGTCTACCATTAATATTGATTTTAATAAAAAAAATAGGAAATGGTTAATGTGAGTATGATCTATGAAATTATTATATTAGAAACCAATTAAAATTTCTTATATCTAGCATATAATGTTCCCTAATGTATTCTAGGGTACATGACTATTTTGGAAATAATAAATATTTTATAATAATAATAAAAATACTCTTTAATCATTTTCCAATGAGTATATTCTAAAATAGAAATTCATTTTGTGAAAATAGTATTTTAATAATTAAAAATTCAGTTTTTTAAATATAATCCTTTTTATTTGATAATTTTTAATTTTAATATGATGATCAATTGTATAACTATTTGTAAAATTTATTATGGTCTCATAAAATTATATAAACATTATTATACATCATAATATTAATTTATAAACCCATTTGAAGATTATTAAATGACTTTTAAATCATTATATTTTTATAAAAATGGAAATAATAGATATATTTTTTCATAATATATGAACACTTATTCAGGAATTCAAAAAAAACATTTTTATTGTATAATTATACAGTTATAAAATATATTCATTGTATATATTACCTATATATTTTTTTAATATTTAATAGGAGATGTTACAATTCTAAATTTCATATTAATATTCATAACAATCCTATTTATATTCCAAAAGTAATATTAATATTCTAACACACCGAATATAATAGTCATATGGGTTCACTACTTTTTATAAATACCAAATAATTATTTTATTATTAATTTAGATATAATATCTATCAAGGTTATATACTTTAATTTTTAAGATGATTCTTTTATTAATAATATATTTTTTTCATTTCTACAGTGTTGTTCTTCAGTACATTTATCCAGGTCAATTGAGCATATCTAAATTTTTATAATTTGTTAATTTTTTTTATTTGTTATCACATTGTAATATGTTCAATATTATGACCATTATTATTTGATAAATTCATTATACAAATAATATAATAAAATTAATTTGTTTTGACATGTGTTTCATGTGCTATATGATATAATATTAAATATGATATAATTATAAAAAGTGAAATTCCAGGGATAGAATTATGGATCATTTTAGCTATTTTGAATAATTGTATTCTTAATATTATAGGTGAGAAGAATAGTTATTTGTATTCATATATGGTAATAACATTGAATATAGTTAATAATATCAAAATGTTAACCAATTCAAGCATATTTTCTAGAACTATTATAGAGAAATAGTGGGTCTGTTTTCATGTTTCTACACTACTATAGTGGACTTTAGGTATCCCATATATAAATATATAAGCAAATAATGTGTAATATAATTTATTAATGTTCCAAGGTCATATATATCATTATAAAAAATATTAAATATCCAATGATATGTTGAGTAAAGAGTATCTTAGAATATTTATATGTCGTCTCAATTGATAGTTTTAATAAAATAAGAACCACTTCATCAAAAAATAATCCTTATATTCTCATAATTCCTTCAAAATTTTGTGAGAATATTCATAATAAATTCGGTATATTAAGAAATTTAGTAATTTACTCATTTTGTTTTATATTAATGTCAAATTAATATGGGTTATTATATATCTCCTTGATGTTAATATTCTATAATATGGTTTTACTAGGTCATTAAGGATCTCAATATTAATTTAAGATATTTATTTTCTTAGTTTTTTTCCCATGGTTTTCTCTTTTATCTATTTCATATAGCTTATAGTTATACATTTACATTAATTATTATCTTCTCTCATTTCATCATGGATATCATTCTTTTCCAAAATCAATATATCTTTATTATCCCCCATACTATCATGTTTTGGTTTATTTTTCTTAGTGCAATTGGGATGATTCTCTTTAACAATTATTATTATTATTATTATTATATCATATTATTTTTTGATAAAGATTATCTGAGAATGTATATTCCAACAAAACATGGATAAAAGAACCACCAATCATGTGAATTGGGTTCTTAACATATCTATTTTATCTTCAAACCCATTAACCATATATTTTAGCTAATGGAGTTTTGATGATGGTTCAAATCCATGGGATTCACAAATACAATTTTCCAAATGGTGGATGGTTGATAATAATTCTAGAGAAAGGGATATTTTTGGGTTTTTGGAGATGAATTTGGGCATGGAATTATTGTTTTTATGGGGGTTGATATGGGTATTGGTTCCGATAGAATGGTTTATCAGAACTTTTTTGGTTCCAAATCGTGCTTGAGGTTTTTAGTTTTCAATATTTGGATGATTTTTTTGACTTTTTTAGGAAATTTTTTCACAAAACTCTATATCCCCAAAAATTTATCATTTTAATCAATGTAATTTTTAGGTGAAGAGTAAAAAAAAAACTTGAGGGGGTTATTATTATCTATAAGCATAATTCATATACATTAATATCACACCTAGGTTTTGGACTTTATGATTAGTTTAATATAAATTTGATGAATTAATAGTTTTAAATTTATAAATACCTATTATTCAAGTACCTTATTTTTCGAATTTATTTGAATTATTTTGCAATATTCTCAATCAAGGTCCTTGCTTCTAATGGTGTGTGGTCAATCAATGAAAATATTGATGATGCATATATGATATTTATATAATTTTCTATTATTCTATTTTAAAAAAATAACATAAAATAATTTTCTATTGGAACATGATGAAGAAATGTGGAAAAAATAATTTAAACTTTCCCCTCACTCATAGAGAGTGTCTCAAGATGATTTTTAGATAAAAAACGCCTTTTTAATTGATGTTATTCTATAATATATGAAAAATATTTTCATAAAAAATACTTATATGTAATCCCATAAATGATTGTACCCAGGATTTAAGATGTCAGACCATTCAATGGATGATCTGTATTGTGAATGGGGAACTACCTTCACTTGATTATCTATTTCTAACTGATCCTAAAGACATGAATTGTAAACAACAATAAGTGAATTATTGAATTTGAACATTTGGACCAACACCTGGATGATAATAAAATTTTGGCAGAACTTTTATCATCATTATCATAAATTAATATGATTTTTTTAAATCTAGCATTGAAAACTAGTTTTATTTGGTAACAAAATTTTGTGACACACATGTTATTAAAACATTACCGGGATTAATAGCCATGGTTTTAGGTGTGGATTTAAAAATTGATGTTTCATTTCGGTTTAAAGTATTTTTTTCAAAAAAATTATATAAATGAATATTAGATGATTTATTTAGAAAGGTTCATTAAATTAATAGATATAATGGAAATAGATCATCATTATAAGATATATATAATCAATTTATAAATTCATATTGGAAGAAAATACCTTCAAAAGGCTCCATTATTTGATACACTCTTATCATAGGGTGTGGTGAATTATAATTAATTTCTAAGGGATTTACATATTGTGGGTAATCAAGTTTATATTTATATATGTGTTTTATAATTCTAGTTATCATGACTGGGAGAATAAATGAAGATATTTTGGATTCTAAAAAATAATGAAATTATTAAAAGACATGAATATAATATTTTTAGATATGTGATCATGTTATGATTGCTTTAAAAAATTTATTTCTATCATTGTCTTCTAAAATAGATATATTTTCCCCATTAATTGAAAATAGAGGTTTTTCCATCACTTACACTCTTCACCCATCATTTAATAATAAATCTAAGGCTATCTTAACAAATTATTTATTTATTATACCCTCCTACCAGTGTGTGATTGAAACTTTGTTTCACTTTTAATTCACTTAGTAAATTCCCAATTAGGTATTGGGATTCCCTTTTAAACCTAGTAGAAACACTAAATTAACATCATGTGTTATAAACCAACAAAAATTTAATAAATAAAATCATATCATTCCATAAAAATGATTAATAATATAAATAAAGACATGATTTTATAACACCATGTTAATTAAATAATATTTTTCTCTAATTAATTTCATCAATATGATGTCTTATACACAACAAAAGGTTTTATAAATCCACGATTTACTTTTGAAATATTATTATGTGACATTTAACACATAGGAATAGGATTGGACAGTATGAATAGTTGTAATTCAATTATAAAAAATTTATTTATTATTGATCTACAAAATAAATTTATTGGTCCCCATTTCATTACAAATAAAAATGAAATAATTCATAATTTGAAGCTATATTTTATCTTTAAAATAATTTTACGAATAAAAAAAATTCTATCTTTATAAATAAAAATAATTCAATTTTGGTTAATTATTTTATTTAAATTTACTGATTTAATTATATTTGTTTCACAATAATCTACTGTTGTTTCTAGTAATAGAAAAAATTAAAATCTAGTTTAATACTAAAAAAATACATCTTTTTAAAAATGTAGTTTTCATCACATGTACTATTTTTATTTCAAAAATAATTTCTTCTACATACAAATATTGAATATTATAAAATGAATTGAATATTTGGAATTAATAATTTAATATTTTTTGAACATGAACCTTTAAATTTTATCAATATGAATAGTTACCTTGGTAAGGTTTATCACCTTAGTAAATGGAAAATTAAGTTGCTAAATGATAAAACTAAGTGATAAAGATATAAATGTGCCTCATAATTCATATTGGATAGATGCAATTGGAGTCATCTAATTATATTCTCAAAATTTAATTCCTTATGGGAATAATTTTCAGGAAAATGAGAAATATAATATTTATATAAAAGAATTTTACAAAATTTAAATCTCTCAGTTTTTAATAACTGTTATGTGTCTATAAAGGGAATAATGAAAATTATTATGTAATATCACTATTTGTTTTCATATTAATGAAATTATTTTCATGATTTAATTTTATTTATAATTTTTATTAATAATATCATTATTTTAAATGCTTTTATAACACTGATGAAGTATTTATCCACTTCATAAAAACATACAATAAATTGTTTTTAAATATTTAAAGTAATATAATAAGAGTGAGCAAATTAGTGGAACTAAATAAGTTGATTAATATTAAATATTAATAGTATGCAAAATAATTATATGTGTATTCTATTTTTCCATTATTAATTTCATAAATTTAATTTAATTGTGTCTAAATTGGTAATAATGATATATTATGAGAATAGTATTTTATTAAATTATATAGAAATCATTATTTCTTAAAAGGACATTAGGGATATGATTTGGTCAAAACATTCACCCCATTCCCATTTATAATCAATTTTAAACCATTTTGATTAATAATAACATTATTATTTTGTATTGTCTTATGAAATTCCAAAAGTGTCTGTCACCTCAATTATAAAAGGAAACCCTAAATTACCATATTCACACCAACATGAATCTTTTACCTTAACCAAATTATACCAAATTTTCTTACCCACAAACATATACATGTTTATAGTTTCTATTCTTCCAAACTACCATCCTATGATTTCTTAATTAGGTATATAAGGAGAAAATTTAATGAATATGAGGCTCCAAAGCATACAATGATGTTATAATAAATGTAAGCGGTTTTTTCTCGCTTTTATTTCCATGCGACACATACCATATCCACAACTTGTTAATATTATGTGTTTTTTATGCTACTCAATAATATTTTTTCTAAATAATAATATTATTTTAGTGGTATTAACATATATATAAATTTTTTCTTTTCATAAGACATATTATTCAAAGGCTTCCAAAGTGGTAAGAGTTTTATATTAAAATCTCATTATTTATTAGGATTTATTATGATTAAGTTTATAATGATGAAAAAAATATTATATACCCCTCAAGAAACTCATAGAATTTATTATCCTCTAATTATTTATTGTGAATATTTTTTTCCTTTTATTTTAAATTCCACATGTAATTAATATAATGAAAATATGTTATTTTTGGAAAATAGAATTTATTTCTCAAGAAGGCCGAAAACCCATTTTATTTAATTTTTAAGTTTTATATAACTTTTTTAAAAATGGTTTTTAACTATTCTATAATTAATTTTTAAATTTATATTGACCGTATTTTTATTTTCACAAAATTGCCTAAAATGAATCTTCTTGACATTTTTTAAATAAGGTAAATTTTTATTTTTAACAAAAAATGTTAAATGTATATTTCTTTAAATATATATAATTAATGTCTAATAAATGTTTTGATGGTTCCTTTACATGTATCCTATTTTATTTTAGAATAAAATTATTCTATAAATTTTTTGTAATATATTTATTTTAAATGTGATATTCAATGGGGAACTGTTATTTTCCTCAGGAATTTTTTCAGTGAACATAATACTAAAATTTAATATATGGAAAACGTTTTTGATGTTAAATATGATTTACTAGGGAAATTAAGTAATTATAAAATTCATTTACTTGCATTTTATCATTAATGTTTATGTCGATGAATGTTTTATCAACCTGTTTATTTTTAATGGGTTATACTATAATGAATATTTGGAATGTTTGTGATACTCATCTTATTTGTATGGGTTATGATGTGGTTATATGATAGATGTTTTATGAACTTGTGTCATAGATATACCTAGTTCTAGTTATGCTAAGTTTGGTTAAGTTATAAATAAGGAAGATTTTAATATTATAAGTAATGTGGTTATGTTATAAAAAAGGATTATAGTGACCTTATAACTAAGGATTAGGGGACCATAATTATATTTCCCTCAAATTAATTGTGTAGTAATAGATATACAATAAGAAAAAATGACTTTATTTTAGAGTGAAACATGCCCATTAAGGTACTTTTTCCATGATTATTTAATTAGGAATGTACCTTTACTATAATGACAAAAATCAGAGTGATCCAATCTACCATGGTCCTTAGAAATTGGGAAAAAACTAATATAGAGATTTGTTTTTAAATTTATGAATTGATTATATTTCTTATTGAAATTAAATCCTATCATGGATAATTTGGATTCATTCAATTATAGAAATCATAATTAACATCCAATTATGAAACTAAGGGTACGACATTTTATTTTGTTATCTATTAGGAACCGTTTAAATTATTTTAGGGGATCCACAGATCTGATAACCTATATGAAATGGATTCCTACAATTTATATAATATTTTATGTTATCCAGTACACATAACCTGGAATTTTTTCCTAGATTTTTATTTTTAGGGAGGATAAACATATAAATAGAGGAATCATTTTAAGAATAAAATAAAAGTGGATTAATTTTACACTATGGTGTGGTTTGAGTTAAAAAGGGAATTTTTAAGTAATTACATCCATCATTTTTAGAGTATTAATATGGATAGGGAATTTTCCAAAATCTAGAATAAGGATGATGAATCAATTTTTACTATTGAAGATAATTTTTCATGTATAAAAATAGATGAATCTAGCCTAATATTCAACCATAAAAAAATTTATCGATCCATTAGAGGAATAAAATTATCCCATATAAATTAATTTTCCATAATACACTTTAGTTTCTATAAAAAATCATTTTATTTGAACTCATGGAAAAAATTGAAATTTGGGATTCCAAGCAATCCAATGGTTTTCATATGAAAAGAAATATCAAGTACCATGATAAGTCAAATAAATCACTTGGTGGAAAGAAATTCAAATAACATACATGAAACAAATGTGGATAGAGACATCATGGGAACATATTATGTGGAATAGAGATTTTTTTAAATATGGGAAGGATCTTCATAGTTATAGTGAATATTGTTAGGTGGTTAAAATTACAGTTGATATATTGGGGGAAACAATACTCCATATAATTCAACACCAATGCTATACGAATTCAGATTCATATATTATTTGAATTATTCCTAATAGTGGATGAATCAATGTTTGTTTGATGATCATCATCAACAGCTTCTTAATCCTGAAAAAAATAGAAACACAATGTGATCACAAATATCAAAGTGGATTAAGAGAATAATGCATTCAAAGATATAATTACCATCCATTTTAGAACATATAATATATTATTTCATTCTAGATCAATCCACTCATCTTTATCTAGGGAATTTATAAGATTTTTAAATTACCAGCTAAATGATTATATATTGAGTAAGAAATGAAAACTCTTAATGGTATGATGGTTGAATCTCTTATTTATATTACCTCCTTAATTGAGGTTTGTATGAAAGTGCATGCTGAAAAAGTTTTGATTCTATATTTAGTTGAATATGATATGATTTTGGGAAAGGAGTTCCTATATTTATATGATTCCTAGAAAAAAAATAAAGAATTGATGTAAAATATGCCACTGAAAATGAGTACATTCTCAATTGTTAATTAGATGAAGAATATGAATTTCTTATGGTAATAAATTCCATTATTAGTGTATTTATTACTATTCAAATAGGATATTTATCGTAAATGGTTGAAGAGAAACTCAACATCAATGATATTCTTATTAAACATGATTTTATTGATTTATTTCTAGTATAATTTAGATGTCTTTCACTAAACCGTGTAGTGGTTTTGTTAATAGAAACTATACCTCATTTAGTAAGTATTTTAGATACTCCATATATAATGGGCCTAATTTCTTTTCAAGAATTACAGAAGCTTATATAGGAGAATTTTTAGAAGGTATTTTATTTTGACATGCGAATCATCTTGGGGGTGAAATTTTCCTTTTTATAAGGAGAAAGATAGAGTAATGAAACTATATATTGATTTTTGATAACAGAAAACGATTAAAATCAAGAAGAAGTATCATCTACACTATATTGATGATTTTTTGAACATCTATTCAATGATCAATATATTTCCAAGATTTAAAATGATTAGTTATATCATCAATTGTGTGTTTAAATTGAGAATAATTAATTCATTAATATTTTATTTAATATTTTTTAGTAGATTTAATTTATTCAATAACTTTTCTTACTCCCAACATAGATTTTTAAGAATGTGAAATATAATATTAAAATAATTATTTAAACCTGTTAGAAGAAACCAAGATGTAAATTTCGATGAATAAATAACAATAAATATAATTTTAAAATTATTTATAACATTTATATATAATGGAATCTTATTCATGGAGAAAAATGTAAATTTTATTAAAGAATTTATATAATTTGAAAAAGAAATTTTATAAAAAAAATATTTGTATTGTTTTTTGGAATAATTAGTAAATGTATTTTATAAATTTACAAAAAAATAATTGAAAAAAGAATATTTATTTCTCAATTCAACATGTCAAAAATATCAAAATGTCAATTTTTGAAAACTTTCATCAATTATTAATTTTTCGATGAATAAATAAATAATAATACATTTTTTAAATGTCCTTTTGGATTCAATAATTTAATTTATTAATTTTATGTTAGTTTTGTATTAAATGAACAATTTGTTCAAATATATTTCTATTAATCATTTTTTATCATTAGAACACATTTATTCTAGAATTTATATATATAAACATTATGTACTAATGTATTTGTTTCCTTGGACACCTATTTTTTATCGTCTTTGCTAAATTAATCTTATATTAAATTTCCCTACTTCTATTAGATTAATATTGATAAGTATATCCCATATTTATAGTCATTATAATTAATATTATAAAATAAAATAAACATTTTTTTTATAATTTCAAAATTAAAAATTAATTAAATCAGTTACGGTTAAAATGGGTTTATCAGGGGTTAAAAAAATATATGGTCCTTATTTCCAAAAAATATTTTTTAAATAATATTTTATTTCACTATTTAAACATTAAAATGTCTAAATATATATTATATAATAATAAATAATAATTTTTTTGGAATGAATTTATTTTTTTTATTCTTTTTGGAAATTTCTCAATAGTTTCGATTTCATTTATTTTCCACACTTATAAGGTGACATAACCTCCCCTCACCTATTCACACATACAAATAATATTTTTTCATCCAATTACAACAAAAATAATTTCCTTACATCCCTCCAAACATCCTATAATCAATCATTTTATTAGTAAACCCTCATATTATTTTATTGGTGTTAGCCTAAAGAGGTTATCCGAAATAGAGGTATTGTTCTTAAACAAGAGTTATTTATTTATTTCTTCTTCAAACTCCATCAAATATTTTAAATATATTATTAAATAATTAACCATTATATCACATATTATGTGGTTTTTTATGTTAATGTTATAACCTATTCCAATCTCTTATTCCATCAAATGTTAAACTTAAATGCTGATTGTGTTTTTGGCGAACTACCACCTCATGAACTGATTTAATTATTTTTCAATCACTATATCACATAGATGGATATAATTAAGTATTTAAAATATTTATATGATATTTATGGGATAATTATAATTTTTTAATTATAATATAAAATCTACCTTTTACCTTCCACTTTATTGGAAAATGATAACACTACTTCTGTGTATGTATGGACTACCGATTCTGTGAAGTGATGTGATATGTTTTGATTTAATTATGAAATGAATGGTAAAAAGTGTATATTTAAGGAATATATAAGATATAAATGACAATTATTTTTATATTTGAATTAAATTTTAACATTATTTCATTCCATATGTTGAGAAGATTGAAATAGTGTTAATTCATATGTACGAACTACCACCCCCCTTAGCATTGTAGTTCATTTTTTTCTTCAAGATTTATTGATTACTAAATATATAAATTTAATAAATATATATAATATTAATATATTGTTTAAAATTATTGTTATTATGGAATCATTAGCAAAGTAAAAGGAATAAAACTACCCTACCAAAACATTGTCATAAACGATGTAGCTATTACTCGAAATGTGATTTTAAAAAAGAATGGGTAACAAACTCTATATTATTGTTAATAAGTAAATAATTCCCAGTATGATATGTATTATAATTATTATATAATAGGTTTCTATTAAACGTTTATTTATTAAACGTATGATGGAATGATTAAAACGAAAGTTGAGACTTAAGGTAATGGAATTTCATCTTAAATTGCAATATTTGCGACATATGTTATGATATGAACCAATTATCTATATGGAGGTTTATATATAGACCCACTGAAATTCCATACAAATAATAATTTTTTAATGTCATTACATTTTATCTTTCTTTGAATTTTATTCTTTCATTGGACATATTATTCAAATTTTACCATGGCATGTAATGGAATTTATTCTCAAATTGACTTCTTTGGGGAAGATGCTATGTTATAGACCAATATTAATTTAGATTGTGTATATACATCCCATTGTAAAAGTTATACTATAAATTTATTTGTTCTCGTGATATTTTATATATTTTTTAATTTAGTCTTTCATTTAATTTCTGATTTAAAATATATCTATGTATGAAATGGATTTTTGACTCACTTTTATTTATATTTGACACATGCCATATTCAAAAGCAATTTATTTTTATGTTTTATGTACATCCAATAAATTTATCTTTTGATTATTATCTGGAATTTTATTTGATATAAATATCCAACTATGGTTAATTTATTCATGGGACATGGGTATCAAAATTTAACAAGGTGGTAACTATTTTCTTTTAAAATCCCATTTTTATTTGGATTTAATTTTTTAATGCTTTTGAAGATGAAATATTTTGATATATTTATAAATAAAATCTGAATACTTCTTATAATTGTGTTATTTATGAGGAAAATGTTATAATTTCATTAAATCTTCCTTTGTACTCTATAGATCAAAAAAAAATTAAGGAAAACTAACATTATTTTCCTCTTTTATCAAAATACAAATTTTATACAGTACCTTGTTTCAAACAAAATTTCTGGAATATTTTTATTATTCCATTATGATGGTCTAATTTAATTTTTTAAATTGATTATATTTTTAAAATTTTTCTTAAATGGAATTTTCTTATCTCTATTTTAAATGAGCAACTACTGTATTTTAACTGAAAATATCATAGGTGTTATTATTTTAACATGTAAGACACGAATGGTATTTTATATGTTCATGACCACTCAATGATTTAATCTTCCATTTTCATGTTTCAATAGATATATTTAAATGAAATTTATTATTTAGTGTTTATCAAAATGACAAATTTTATATATTTCATTTCAAAGTAGAATATTAATTTTTCTCAGGAAATTTTCATTGGGATCATATAAAATAATTTTCACTCTAGGATGAAATCATTTGGTGTTTCCTAACCTTTAATGGGGATGTGATACAATAATACAATACTTATTATATTTTGAGATAGTTTATGATTTGGATGAAAAGGTATTTATGAAACCCATTACTTTTCCATGGGATATTCTATGATTAATATATGTAATCATTAATAATCCCCTTTCTATTCCAAGGGATATGCTATAGTAAAATGTTTATGAGTATATTTTAATTTTTAGAGGTTAGGATATGAAAAATGTTTTTTGATTATTTGGAATAGATTTGTATGAATTTCATTATCTGATGGGTGATACCAATATATCTCTCTAATGTATTGGGTAAATATTGATATCTCATGATATAAATAGGATTGGAAAGGGGAGTGAACCCAATTTGTTAATGGACATTGACCATTGTGATGATATTAAGAGTGAAGCATGTAAACTATGATGGATTGGGGATTAAAACCTTTCAAATATGATATCATTCATTATAATCCTTGA
Organism: Viscum album; assembly: GCA_963277665.1. Lineage (NCBI taxonomy): Eukaryota > Viridiplantae > Streptophyta > Magnoliopsida > Santalales > Viscaceae > Viscum > Viscum album. The sequence continues at coordinate 555,144,763 of OY728126.1, read as the reverse complement.
CTATAAAGGAAATGATTTTATATGATTTTTTGTATTCCATAAATATACATCATATGCTAATTTTATGTTCTCATGGATCATTTTCATTGATTCCAATATGATACATGTGTTAATAACTTCCAATCATTTTTCCATGACTCAATATTATTATCATTAATATGAACTGTATTTGTTTGAATGGTTATTCTAATGTTCTCATAACCATATTCTCATTTCATACTTATGTGATCATTTATATATTATTTATTTACCCTTATTAAGCATATAATATCATTATTTGTTTTGTTTTCATTCCCCAAGTATTATTAATTTTAATAAGTATTATATTTAAAAAAAGTATTATTGTTATTAAGAGCCTAGTGCATGATTATGTAGTTTACCAATGAAGCAATTGTTAATGTTTCCCAGTTTCTAACGACACTAATCTATTGTATACATAAGTTGTTTTTGAGAAAATGAAATTAATTTTAATTTATTAAGATTAAATAATTATTTATGATAATACAAGGTCAATATTGTTTTTATCATATGATGGGTATAGTTCCACCTTATAAATAGGACGAGAAAATGTTTGTAAAAATGGGGATAATATTAAGGATATGCCAGACTATTTGTAAATTTCCTATAATATTGGTTAAGGATAGAGAGGTTGTTTTCTAGGAAATTACATACCAATTAGAATATTATAAGGGGATGTTTCTATAGAGCAGTTGTATCCTAGGTTAATAAATCAGAAAAGAAGCATTATTATTTGATGAAATGATCACCTTGTTCATGATATTGGGAGTTGTTTCACATATGGTTTGACACTCCCCTAGGATTTTTTTTTTTAAATTCAAATATGGTTTAAGAATTATCATGAAGGATTTAAAAAGATAATTATTGTAGATGGTATATGTTATACTTATAGTATCATATTTTTAAAATATGATTTCATGATTTTGGTGTTTTATGCCTTATTTTTCATAAATAACTACTTTCCCAAAATTAATAATTTTTTTTACACTGTGGAATTTGGTTTTACCCAATATAGGGAACATGAAGATACTATGTGAACATTGAATATGAAAGAAGCCGTATTGATGTGAAACCAAATAGGATTATTACTTGAGTGAAGGATATTATGATTATTCCTAATTAATTATAATGATATATGGTCATCAACATTAACCTTTAATAACTCCCAGACTCACCAATGTAGATAAGGAAAACTTTAGCTGAGATATTAGTTGGTCAAGATAATGGAGGAATAATGATTCAGTTTCATATATGTTGGTAATGTGGGAAGAAACACTCAATGGGAATATCTCAAAGGGACAATATAGTTTTTCATGTGTTGTTAAAAAGGGAATAAATAATGTAATTTGGATGAAAAAAATGAAAAGATAAGATAACACAATAGATGAGAATAATGGGTTCCCTATGGCATCATCAATGGTTGAATGTTTTAAATTTGTAACGTAGAGGAATTAGGAAAATATATGTCCTTAGGGAGAACCTCATAAAAGGGATTAAAAGGTTCTTACAAGTAATGGATTACCCCTTAATTATGAAAAGGATAAAAATGAAATATTAATGGAATTGGGTATTAAGTTCAGCCGGTGTCCCTACTAATATGAAGACACTGACGATAGCCTCCAGCCAATCCTCAGCTGTCTGTGGGTCTGTCTCTCCACGGAACCTGGGCGGCCTCTATCACTGAAACTCATGCAACGCACTCAGGTGGTGTGCACTCTCCGCTGCTGGGACTGGTGGTATCGGTGGCCCAGTAGGTAGAGAACCATCGGTGCCTCCGCTGTAATGGGGCCCTACACCAAGGCCTTATCGCTCGGTGGGCTGCCATCTCCCACAAAGCTCGGAACCCTAGCTGGCTGCCTTCATGGGGCCATCTTGAAAAATAACAGGTGCACCATGGTTAACACAGTAGACCTGGTGAGCTGACACAATGTAATCACAAAGAAAACTTTTGAAACACACATGCAATCAGTGTTTTTGAGCACTGAGTTGGAAATTAGAAGTCAAGGTCCTGGTGTATGGATATGTCGGTCGCCGCACCGACACTGGACTCCTTGGACTGAAAACCACACTCAATACTCTTAACACTATTTCTTCACAAGAAGAAATTATCTGATTCCTGAGTTCTGCAGTAGAACCGACTCCTATGATACAAATTTGTCATGACCCTTCCTCGGGGCCCATTCCGTGACTACCCCAAGCCCGCCTTCCATAGGCCAGGGGTTGGCGACTAGAACCAAAGGCATAAATCCCGATAAAATGGAAGGCATTTCCTTTATATAAGTAAACAATCACAACAGAGTACACAAGCTGGAGTAAACACAAATTAAACTGAGTACAAAAGTAAGTGCTAGAATGTAAATGGGCTAGTATACAAACCCAACTGAAAGTACAGTACAACTGAGAAAAGTAAAGTACAACAGCTGAAAATTATTGCATCAACCACCAAGTCGTCCTACAGAAACCCCACCTGAAGGGTGGGTACAAATGGTCTCCTCAGCTCCTCGAGTCATTCCATCCACTCTGTGTACATCCCACCTGATAGTCCACCTTCGGATACCATTCCACTCCACAAGCCTCAACCATGATCAGTGATGTCCATCGTCTGCAACCAACACAATGTAGTGTGGGCATATCCTGTGCAGGGGTGAGTATAGGATACTCAGTAGGGACCCAGAGACCCTTAAAGGTCTCCCAGAATCCATAAAGGATAATCTACAAAGGAAAGATACAAACACTAAGTATCAACCAACTCTACTTAGGTATATGCCCATATATATTCCTAAGTCCACAATCTCAGTATGGCTCCAATATCCAGGCCCAAGCACAACCTGTCCACACAAGAAATAAGTCAATCATACCAAAGATAATGATTGAAATTCAAGACTCATCTCACACATGTATACTTCTCATGAAGAGGGGTGGAGATGATTATATGTAGTCTCTGAATCACCTCCTCTACCGAACCCACGTAGGATCCATGTACAGAAGTCATCCCTGCCGAACCCATGTAGGATCCAAGTACAGTAACCATCATTGCTGAACCCACATAGGATCCAAGTACATTCATCATCACTACCGAACCCATGGAGGATCCAAGTACAGTCGTCCTCGATGTCGAACCCACATAGGATCCAAGTACAGTCGTCATCGTCATCGCAGTCGCAGCCAGCTCTAGGGTTCCCGCACACAACACGCTCGATTCCGGGAGGGTCCACTCTACGAGCCAAGAGGGTCGATACATCAACTGTCAGAAAGTCCATAGTTGATGTATTTTGAAGTTCCATCTCATCAATAGGAACTCAACGCGACAAACGACGCATCAATCAGACGCCCAGTCTAAGAGATAAATGTTTTTTCATTCCAGGGGCCCAGTTAGAAATATGCCCATTTCTAACCCTACCGATATCCATATTGGTCCAAAATTCACTTAGAGTATCGCAAAATAACCGTCTCGTTGAAAGGGTCTTAGTGTCGCAAACGGCGCGTCGATCGAACGTGCGGTCTTTAAGTTATTCCCGTTTAAGTGATTAACAAACCCATCCCATTTAGCCCAGTGGGCTGACGGGTCGGGTTAACCCAATTTGACAGGTCCGACCCAGCAGAGGTGTTGGACCGGTCCGAAGGAATACAAAACTCGGCCCGAAGGGGCGCAGCCCAGCCCTAAGTGGCGTGGCCCGGCACAGTGGTGCACGGCCCGACCCAATGTGGTGCGGCCAGGCCTGGTGGGGCACGGCCCGGCCTGGCCCAGCGCGGCCCGACTCGGCCCGACACGGCGTGGTGCGGTGCGGCCCGACAGGCTCGGCCGAAGGACGAGTGGGTTCCAATGGGCCCCCCCAGTTGTCCGCACTGGCGATGCCAAGCGGCGGCGCCCTTCCCCATACCGGTCGGCTAGACCGGATGGCCTCATGTGCATGCGGCCCGTATGGGTGGGCCACCGGTCTCCCAGTGCGGTGCCCTCCAGGCGCCGTGGTCCAGCTCCACCCGACCGGTTCCTCCGCGCGGTGCCCTCCTGGTGCCGCGGTTCGCCTCCGCCAGGCCAGCAGACAGGCCGACCGGTTCTTCCGCCGAAGCGGTCGGTGATGCGGGCCGCAATTCCTCCCCCAAATCCTACGCGTCGGTGTTGGCTTCCATCGCCATGTTCCAGGCACGGCGTGACGGCATCATGCTTCCTCCATCTCTTGTTTCCAATTCCCAAATAATATGTTCCAGCGGAGGGTCGTCGGGCCGTGTTCGTTCATCCCGCGCCCTCCGCATTAGGTGGTAACACATAGCCATGAATGCACGAGGTTCATGAAACACAACGACAATTTTATTTTCAATAAAATTGAAAAAATCACCCTACCTCGAAAAGAAGTTCGCAGTTTTCAAGAACCGTGGATGACAGTATCGTTTCCGTCGTCGTCGGTGTGCACCCGAGGAAGGACATCTACTCTTTTATCAAAGAGAGAAGAATAAAAGGGGAGTCGTTATTGGTGAGTTCCCACGTCGGTGTCTCCTCCCTTGTCGTGGAGGAAGAAGAGGATGGAGAAACCAGGTTCGCCGAGTCGATGTTATTTGTCGGAGAGTCGGCGTTCTTCATCAAAGGAAATGAACTGTTCTTCCAAACTCGAGAGCTCTCTCCAATTTCTTCCCCACACAACAATTTCCAACCCAAATAAAATAAGTCTTATCCTTATTTTATTTAATCTTGCCAAGCATTTTAAAATTTAAATTTCAAACACTAAATTAATTAATTGAAGTGGTGTAGTTAACTAATTAAAGTGTGTTGGCAAGAATTAACAAGGATTGAGAGGGTAAGTGGAAAGGTTTAACAAGTTATGAGGAGTTTACAAAATATAGAGGGAGGCTTAAAGATGTTTAGGGAAAAATTAAAGGTTGGGGCTCGTGTGAGCCCCAGCTCACTAATATCCTCAGATGGGTAGTTTGGTGCTTGGGGGTCCCATCCCAACTCCCCCATGTAGGATATAACCACTTTAGATATAAAAATAAAATTTTCCAACAATTTTATTCACTTCTCATTTAATCCAAAAATTTTAACTTCTCCTCCTACGCAAACACAACTACCGTAATGGTCCTATTAAGAAATTACCGGCATTGCGAGTTCATCAGAACCCTCAGATTTCAATTCCAAGCACCAGTTGAAAAGATAGAAAATCTCGCTCATTCGTTTACTAAACATACCCGAGCGAAACATTGGAAATTGATTCTAGGCACACGGGGCCTCAGAATCAAGTGTCGTCAGAAGCCATAGACTCGTAAAATTACAAAGTATTTAAGAATAAATTATCCTTGAAATTTACGGGTCATTACAATACTCCCACCTTAGGGATTTACAACCCCGTAAGGCTACATCATAAACTAGGGAAACAAATGAGGGTACTGTGCACGCATCTGAGCCCCTCGCTCCCATGTGCTCTCCTGGAGTTTCTCATGCTGCAAACAAATGTGCACCAAATGAATTTACTGTCCATGTAAGACCCACTCCTGTCAATCCTCGATATCCACTGGGACCTCTATGAATGTAGCTCCTTCATCGATGTCCATCTCCCCATGATCAATGATTTGCATTGGTTCGTGCATGTATCTCATCTGCTGAGATTCGTGGAAGACGTCATGCACCCAGTGCAAATGAGGTGGAAGGGCCAGATGGTAAGCCACATCACCTACCCTACTGAGGACCTAGAAAGATCTGATGAAGCACGATGATAACTTCTGCCCTGGCCAAATCTCCGTAATCAATGTCGAGGTGAGACCTGTAAGAAAACGTGGTCACCATCCTCGAACTCCAGTGGTCTTCATCTCCTATCAGAATAGGACTTCTGTCTGCTCTGTGCAGTCCTCATCTGCTCCTGGATGATCTCCACCTTCTCTTTCATAGCCTGAACCATCTCTGGTCCTACGAGTGCCGACTCCCCAGGGTCAGTCCAGCACATAGGTGATCTGTATGGTGGGTCGTGAAATGCCTCGTATGGTGCCATCACGATGATGGAGTGGTAGCTGTTGTTGTACGCAAACTCCACCAAGGGTAGGTGATCCTCCAAGCTACGACCAAAGTCAAGGACACGTGCACAAAGCATGTCCTCGTGTTTCTGAATGGTCCTCTCCGTCTGGCCATCTGTCTGAGGATGAAAGGCGGTGCTCAGGCGTAGCTGTGCCCCAAAAGCCTCCTGTAACCCCTTCCAAAACCGGTAAGTAAATATAGAGTCTCAATCAGTGATGATAGATTATGGCACACCATGAAGCTGTACAATCTCCTGAACGTAGAGGCATCACAATCTCTCTACTGAGCCCTGCTCTCTGATCGGTAGGAAGTGATCCGACTTGGTGAGTCGGTCTATGATCACCCAAATGGAGTCATTTCATCTGGAAGTACATGGGATCCCCGTCACGAAATCCATCGTTATCCCATCCCACTTCCACTTCAGAACCTCTAAGGGTTGTACCAAGCCTGCCAGTACCTGGTGCTCCGCCTTCACCTACTGGCTGGTGAGGCATCGTGAAACGAACTCCGTTATATCCTTCTTCATACTCGGCCACCAATGCTATCGTCTGAGGTCCTGGTACATCTTCATGAATCCTGGATGTACCGCTAGAGGGGAAGTGTGAAACTTCTTTAGAACTTCCTCCTGTAGTGAAACTCGTACCATGGTACGTCCCCTAAAGAGGATGACATGCTCTTCTCCTTCATAAAATCTATCAGGCACCAACCCTATGGAAATCTGTGCATGTCACGTCTCATAGTCAACGTCCCCACGCAGTGCCTCTCTAACCCACTGAAGTAGTGGAGGAGTGACTGTGAGGGACTATAAGAAGGCTTCCCCATCTCTATCCACAAAAGATATCTTCAAAGAGGCTAACTGCTCTGTCGCCTCTCCAAGTAGCTGAATGCCCGACCTCTTGATGAGAGCATCAGCCACAATGTTCCCCTTCCCAGGAGTATAGACTATCTAAAATTCATATTCCTGGAGGAACTTGAGCCATCGCCGCTGTCTCAGGTTCAGGTCCTTCTGCGATAATATGTACCTGAGACTCTGGTGGTTAGAGTAGACTGTAAAGCGCTCGCCCATCAGATAGTGTCGCCACATCTTAAAGGCGAATACCACTGAATCTAACTTCAGGTAATTGGTAGGGTAGTTCTGCTCATGCTGCCTCAACTTTTGTGAACCATAGGCGATCACTGCCCGCTCCTGCATTAGGACACACCCGTGTCCGATCCCTGATGCATCACAGTAAACTACATACCCTACGCCCTCCTCTGGCAGCCTCAAAATGGGCGCACTGGTCAATCTATGTCTCAGCTCCTGGAAGCTCTACTGACATCTATCTAACAACATGAAGGGTTTCCCCTTCTTTGTCAAAGTTGAAAGTGGTGCTGCAACTCTGGAGAAGTCTAGAAAAAATCATTGATAGTACCCAGCCAAACCCAGGAAACTCCACACCTCTATCACGCACCTAGGTGTCTCCCAAGAAAGTACTGCCTCGATCTTCACAGGATCTATAGAAACTATTACCTCTGAGATGATGTGCCCCATGAAGGGAACCTATCGAATCCAGAACTGGAACTTCGAGAGCTTACCATGAAGATGGTTCTCTCGGAGTTTGTCCAGTACCACCCGCAAGTGGTAGGCGTGGTCCTCCTCAGTAGTTGAGTAAATCAGTATGTCGTCGATGAAGACCACGGCAAACCGGTCGAGGTAAGGCTGGAAGATCCTGTTCATGAGAATCCTGAACACTTCTGGAGCGTTGGTTATGCTGAAATGCATAACCAAGAACTCATAGTGGCCATACCAACACCTGAAGGCCGTCTTCTGCACATCCTCGTCTCGAACTCTGAGTTGATGATAGACTGACCTAAGGTCTATCTTCGAGAACCATCATGCTCCCTTGAGCTGATAAAAGAGGTCTTCAATCCTCATAAGTGGGTACCTGTTCTTCACTGTCACCTATTTCTGGTGAAGGTATTCGACACATAGTCATAATCTCCCATCCTCTTTCTTGGCGAATAAAATAGGAGAATCCTAGCATGAAACACTAGGTCGAATGAATCTCTTGCCCTGCAAGTCCTCTAGCTGTACCTGTAGCTCTCAAAGCTCAGTGGGAGCCATCCGATATGCTAGAGTAGATATTAGTGATGTCCCAGGGAATAGGTCATTGTAGAAGTCTACCTCTCTGCGAGGAGGTAGTCTTGGAATGTATTTAGGGAAAACGTCTTCATGCTAATCCACCACAACATGAAAACTTGGACTCCGCACATCAACTACTCCAAGGATGAGACTAGAAAATAGATGGGTGATCAGCTGCCCTCTCCTCTGCGTAAGTCCATCCTGCACTGCAAAGGTTCCCTTCTCGCTGGTGAAGGTGAACCTGCTCCCATCTGTTTGGACACACCACACCTTGCGCCAAATACATTAGATCTGAGCATGGACTGTAGATAAAAAATCCATGCCCAAGATGACATCGTAAGGCCTCGATGCTGCTGCAAGAAGATCCCAGTCAAATCTCTCTCCTCCTAGAGTAAGCTCACACTGTCGGCACTAGTGGGTAATCATCGATTCTACTGCCGTAGGAGTATCTAGCCATAAGGATCGAGCCAACGTCTCTGTCAGAATCTCCATGCTCCAAAAAAGGGCAGCGGCAATGAAAGAATGACTCGCTCCTGTGTCTATAAGAACTGCAGTAAGGGTGGATTAGACACATATAGTACCTCGAATAATCTCACGTGCACCGTGGTCATTGTCCTAGACTGCCTGGAGCTAAGCATGCCCCTGTCTCCCAACTCCCTGAGGTCAGGGTGGTCCTCCTGGTGGTGGTGGTGGTAGAGCCTCGAATTGTGGTGCACCACCTTCTTCTCAGCCAGTTCCTCTGCCTCATCCGCCTGAACCATGCAGACTGCCACAGTCGAACCTCTGCCTATGCCTGGGTGGTCCCTCAATCGTCTGCTGCTCCTCTGCATGGTGGGTCGGGCATTCACGAGCCATGTGGCCCTGCCCGCCGCATGCAAATCACTGCCTGCCTCTCATATGAATGGATTTTATGCATGTTCCCCTTACATCCGAACCAATATCCTGTGGTTTCCCAACTAATGGCCTGGTCCTCTTGGACCTCTACAACATATTACTACTTCCAGCTGTAGAAAACTATGCTATTTTTCACCCTGCGGTAGGCCTCGCTATTGGTGACAGCTCAACAAGGAAGTTCTCCACAAGAAGGGCTCACTTCAATACTCTTTCCTGCATCAGAATACTGAGGGAGATCATGGAATCCCTGATCTCATGCCTCAGTCCCTTCTCTAAGGTCTAGGCCCAGAAGATTGGGTCACGTACCATGACTGTGGAGTAGTGCGAGAGGTCAGTAAATATTTCTGAGTATTGGGATACGGTCATGTTTCCCTGCCACAACTATAGTAACTCCTGGATGCGCACCGCACATAGGGTGGCTAGAACAAACTCTGAGCGGAAGAGGCTCTTGATGTCTGTCCAAAGTAGTGATGCCTCGTCGTGCACCTGAAGCATCAGGCTCCACTATCTACCTGCTACTGCGTGAAGGAGACTCGCTGCAAGGATTACCATAAGGTCAGCTGGTGTCCCTACTAATCTGAAGACTCTGACGATAACCTCCATCCAATCCATGGCTACTTGAGGGTCCGTCTCCCCACGGAACCTGGGTGGCCTCTGTCACTGAAACTCGTGCAACGCACTCAGGCGGCGTGCACTCTCCGCTGCTAGGACTGGTGGTATCGGTGGCCCAGAATGTAGAGGTACCGACGGTGCCTCCGCTGTAATGGGGTCCTGCACTGAGGCCACGTCGCTCGGTGGGATGCCATCTCACACAAAGCATGGAACCCTAGCTAGCCGCCTTCATGGGGCCATCCTGAAGAGTAACAGGTGCGCCACGGTTAATACAGTTTACCTAGTGAGTTGACACAAATAATCACAAAGAAAACTTTTGAAACACGCATGTAATCTGTGTTTTCAAGCACTGAGTCGGAAATCAGAAGTCAAGGTCCTGGTGTATGGATACGTCGGTCACCGCACCAACACTGGACTCCCTGGACTGAGAACCACACTCAATACTCTCAACACTATTTCTTCACCTAAGAAATTATCTGAGTCGTGAGTTCTGCGGTAGAACCGACTCCTATGATACCAATTTGTCACGACCCGTCCTCGACGCCCGTGTTGTGACTACCCCAAGCCCGCCTTCCATAGGCCAAGGGTTGGCGACTAGCACCAAAGGCGTAAATCTCGATAAAAGGGAAGGCATTTCCTTTATATAAGTAAACAAACACAATAGAGTACACAAGCTGGAGTAAACACAAAGTAAACTAAGTAAAAAAGTAAGTGATAGAATGTAAATGGGCGAGTATACAAACCCAACAGAAAGTACATCACAACTGAGAAAAGTAATGTACAACAGCTAAAAAGTAAATCAGCAACCACCGAGTTGTCCTCCGGAAACCCCACCTGATGGGTGGGTACAGATGGTCTCCTCAGCTCCTCTAGTCTGTCTGTCCGCTCCGTGTATGTCCAGCCTGATAGTACACCTCCGGATACAGTTCCAATGCACAAGCCTCAACCACTATCAGTGTTATCCGTCATATTCAACCAACACAACATAGTTCGGGCATAGCCCATTCATAGGTGAGTATACGATACTTAGTAGGGACCCCAAGACCCCTGAAGGTCTCCCAAAATTAACAAAGGATAATCTACAAAGGAATGATACAGACACGAAGTATCAACCAACTCTACTTATGTATATGCCCATACATATTCCTAAGTCAACAATCTCAGTACGGCTCCAACTTCCAGGCCCAAGCACAACAAGTCCATATAGGAAAGTATTCAATCATACCAAAGATAATGATTGAAAGTCAAGACTCATCTCACAAAGGTATAATTCTCATGAAGAGGGGTGGAGATGATTAGATGTAGCCTCTGAATCATCTACTCTGCCGAACCCACGTAGGATCCAAGTACAGAAGTCATCGCTGATGAACCCACGTAGGATCCAAATACAGTAACCATCATTGTGGAACCCACGTAGGATCCAAGTACAGTCTTCATCACTTCCGAACCCACAGAGGATCAATGTACAGTCATCCTCACTGCAGAACCCATGTAGGATCCAAGTATATTCGTCATCATCGTCGATGTCGCAGCCAGCTCTACGGTTCCCGTACACAGTAGGCTCGATTCTGGGAGGGTCTGCTCCATGAGCGAAAAGGGTCGATACATCAACTTTCACAAAGTCCATATTTTATGTATCCTGAAGTTCTGTCTCGTCAATAGGAACTCAATGCGACAGACGGCACGTCAATCGGATGCCCAGTCTGAGAGATAAAGTCTTTCCCGTTCCAGGGGCTCGGTTAGAAATACGCTCGTTTCTAACTCGAACAATTTCCATATTCATCCAAAACTCACTTATAGTATCAAAAAATTATCGTCTCGTCAAAAGGGTCCTAGTGCCGCAGACGGCGCGTCGATCGGATGCGCAATCTTTATGTCATTCCCATTTAAGTGATTAACATGCCCAACCCATTTAGCCCAGTGGGCCGACGAGTCGGGTTAGCCCAGTTTGATGGGTCTGACCCAGCAAAGGTGTCAGACCAGTCTGAACGAATACACAACACGGCCCGAAGGGGCATGGAGCGGTGCAGCGCGGCGCGGCCCAGCTGGCTCGGCCGAAGGCCAAGTGGGTTCCAAGTGGGGGGTGCGCCCCCCCCCCCGGTTGTCTGCACCAGCGGCGCCACCCTTCCCCAACCCGGCCGGCTAGACTGGTCGACCTCTTGCGCCTACTGCCCGCATGGGCGGGCCATCGATCTCCTAGCGTAGCACCCTCCTTGCACTGAGGTCCAACTCCGCCCGGCCGGCCAATGGGTCGGTCGGTTCCTTAGCACGGCGCCCTCCTGGCGCCGCGGTTCGCCTCCGTCAGGCCGGCCGACGGGCCGGCCGGTTCTTCCACTTAAGCGGCCTATGATGCGGCCCACGGTTCCTCCTGCACAGCTTGCTCGTCGGCGCTGGCTTCCATCTCCATGTTCCTGGAACAACGCGATGACGTCGTGCTTCCTCCGCCTCCAGTTTCCAATTCCAAAAGAATAAGTTCCAGCGGAGGGTCATCGGGCCATGTTCGTTCGGCCCGCACCTTCCGCGTTAGGAGGTAACAAATAGACATGAATGCCTGAGGTTCATTAAACACAACGACAATTTTATTTTCAATATAATTGAATAAAATCACCCTACCTCGAAAAGAATGTCACGGTTTTCAAGCATCGTGCATGACGACATCGTTTCCGTCGTCGTCAGTTTGCACTCGAGGAAGTGATGTCTCCTCTTTTATCACGGAGAGAAGAATAAAAGGCAAGTCGTCTTTAGCGAGTTCCCACGATGGTGTCTCCTCCCTTGTAGCGGAGGAAGAAGAGGACGGGGAAACCGGGTTCGTCGAGTCGATGTTCTTTGTCAGAGATTTGGTGTTCTTCAAAAAAGGAGATGAACCGTTCTTCGAAACTCAATAGCTCTCTCCCATTTCTTCCCCACAGAACTATTTCCAACCCAAATAAAATAAGTATTATCCTTATTTTATTTAATCTTGCAAAGAATTTTAAAATTTAAATTTCAAACACTAAATTAATTAATTGAAGTGGTTCAATTATTTGATTAAAGTGTGTTGGCAAGAGTTAAGAGGGAGAGAGAGAGGAAGTGGAAAGGTTTCACAAGTTATTAGGAGTTTACAAAATTAAGAGGGGGGTTTAAGAAGTTTATGGAAAAATGAAAGGTTGGGGCTTGTGTGGTCCCACCTCACTAATATCCTCACATGGGTAGTTAGGTGCTTGTGGGTCCCATCCCAACTCCCCCATGTAGGATATAACCACTTTAGATATAAAATAATATTTTCCCACAATTTTATTCACTTCTCATTTAATCCACAAATTTTAACTTCTCCCCCCCTACAAATGCAACCGCGGTAAAGGTCTTCTTAAGCAATTACCGGCGTTGCGACTTCATCGGCGCCCTCGGATTTTAATTTCGAGCACCGTTTCAAGAGATAGAATATCCCGCTCTTTTGTTTACTGAATGTACATGAGCTAATCATTGGAAATTGATTCCAGGCACACCGAGCCTCAGAATCAAGTGTCGTCATAATACATAGACTCGTAAAATTAAAAATTATTCAAGATAAAATTTTCCTTGAAATTTTTGATTCTTTACAGATTCATTGTGGAAATTTCAACCTAGTTTCCGAGTGGGTTTCTTTCCTCACTTATAAATGGACATCTACTCTCATCCCCACATCACACTGCCAATTCCATTTACATAGCCAGGGACATCCCTAATAATTTCCTTAACTCCCTCCCCACACCATAGGTTTATTTATATTATTATTAAACTATCATATATTGTATTTTTCTGACAACCTAGGGAGTTTTTCTTCAAAAGTCACGTCGTTCTTAACCAATGATTTTTTTGTAATTTTTTATTCCACCTCCTTTATATATTCTCAAAATGTGATGAAATAATAAAAATATTATAACCAATATAATAATATATTATTATTATAAATGTATAATATATTATTATCTCCTCTACAACCATATTGGAGATGAAATAATCAATTATGTTTACAGTAGACTACTTCTTCGTGAACCAATATATTTGTTTTCCATCACCACCTCTCAATGAATTATATAATGATAGAAAAAACACACACACATAGATATATATATATATATATTATTTAGGAAATAATTATAATTATTTGATGAAAATATCAGATATACAGTTTTAACAATCAATACTTTGGAAAATGGTAACATCACATGTGTGTGCGTGCGGACTAACGTCACTACATTGTGATGAGAAACATTTTCAATTGATATTGAGATGGATGGAAATAAATATTTTTTAAATTTATGTATATGATATATATGAAATAAAAATATATTCATAATGGTTAATTAATACATAACTTTTTTTATTCTATCCTATGAGAAAAATGAAACAACATTTATGTGTACATATAACATATCATCTCCAGGAATGGTGTACCTCATTTTAAATATATATCATTAATGGATTACTATGAATAAATATATAATAAATATATATTATATATATTATGGTTAACATTTTGGTGATTATTTAGAATTTATAAATGTAAAATTTCTAAATCTACAAAACTAAAATATAATGGAAAAACAAAGAAGTTATTACCCAAAATGTAATTTTGACAAGGAATTGATAATAAATGGGTGATAAAAGTGGATAAATAAATAATATATGGTATGATTTATTACATTTTTAAGTAATATATTAATAATAATAAAACATTTATTATAAATTACATTTGAACATGTATGATAAATGTTGATACTTAAGGTAATAAAATTTCATCTCAAATTCCCTTCTTTGAGACATATGTGATTTTATGAACATATCATCGTTTAGGATATATATATTAAAATATCCCATTTTACATAGAATATCATGCATTTATTTATTTAAAAGAAAATTAATATTTTATTTATTGTAATTCATTCATGGGGATTATGGTTTATATGTTTCCATGGAAGGTAAGATAATATAGCCTTAAATTTCCTTCTTGTGGAAATATGTTTTCTTCTACACCTATTTTCCTTGAATAAGTGTATATGTAGATCCAATGTCATGATATTTCATGAATTAATATATATTCATGATATTTTTTATTTATTGATAAATTATTCTTTCATGGGTCATATGATTTAAAAGTTACCAATGTAGTTGATGGATTTTCTTCTAACATTTATTTTAGTGTGATAAACCCATTATTCATGACATTATTATTTTGTGTGGGGTATATAATTATAGTCAATGTCATATATGTTTATTCTAATAAAATATATCATAAATTAATATCCAAATAACATTATTTATTTTAGAGGATTAATATTCAAAATTTACCGAAGTACTAAGGGTTTTATGTTAAAATTTCATTATTTATCGTGATTATTTGGGAATATGATTCTAATGATTAAATATTTTGATATATATTTCTCCTCAAAATGATGAAATTTATTGTCCCCTACTTATTTATGGAGAATTAAAATTTTCCATTAAATATAATCATTTTATTTACTCAAGAGACTGAAAGAGTGTTTTTAGGAAAAATGAGCTTTAATTTTCTCTTTGGTTAGATTCAATTTTTTCCATATTAATGTTTTCTAAAAATGACTTCAAGAATAATTTTAATATTATACTATGATGGTTTAATTTAATTTCTACCTATTATATAATTTCTAAAAAATTGTTATAAAGTATTATTTTTTTCAATTTTTGAAATGAATTTATTTAATGACCCCAACCCCAATAGCGTGGAAAGGGTTACATAGTTAAATAAAATTATAATAAGTTTAATTGATGACATCTGGAATGACTGAATAGTTTATACTCTTTTTCAAACAAGATATTAACATAATTGTTACATTACATCATGAAATTTAATATATCATAATATATTTATTTGAATCATCCCAATTATCTAATATTATGCCTACAATACAACCATAATATACATCTTTAAAACCTAGGGAAAAATAAAAAATAAGAAATGGGTATGCTCAAATGGTAATTAAGAAAAAACATACATTGAAAGATATAAATAAACATAAACAATAAGGGGTGATGAATAAATAATAGGAATTTCTCATAAAACACAACCTTGATTATAATATGGTAGGATTAAAATGTGGTCAAAAACTTCCATGTAAATAATCACATGAGAATTGAACATAACAATTGATATTTTAAAATTTGAATAATAACATGGGTTATCAATAAATAATATCATAATGAGGTAATTAATAATTATATATGTCTAAAACATACCATAATGGACTCATCCTTGATGTATACATAAATGTGTAAGGCCCCATCCAAAACATGGTCTAGTTTGAATCATGAGACCCACGATTTCATATAGGGGCTATAGAGGCCCCCTCCTACACTTAATATGTCCACTAAATTTCACATATTAAAGGGTTGAGACATAATCTACAAAAAAATTTAAATATAACTATAATATTAATTTTAAATATATTTCCCATAAATTGAACGCAATCATAAACCATCTACGGAAATATGGGGAAAGGTTTCCCAATAGTACACCCACAGTCAAATTAATCATAAACAATCCAATAATATATGGTATATTGTATCAATAGACATAAACATTTGTTATGTATATGATCCAACATATGGTGTTGACATAGATGAATATACTCTAATTAAATCATTGAAAAATTATGGATTGAGATATAGATTTGTTTTGAAATCAGTTTTTAGAACGTTTTGAAAACTATAAAATAAAAAAATTTATATAGAAATAACCATGTAAACTTATAATTTATTAAACAATAAATTAAGGTATCATGAAACTAGGAAATCCACTGAAGATATAAAATTTTAAAAAAATCCTTTAAATTTTAAAAAGAATAATTTAAAATAGTATTATAAAAGAAAGTTTTAGAATTAACCAAATTAATCAATTATGATTATTGGTTGTAAATACAAATAAAACATACGGTTATACCACATAATAAAATCAAAACTCGTCTCATTCATAATAATAAAATTACCTGATTAATGGAGAAAAATCTTAACCCAAATAATGGATGTTGGGTTTAGAATTCCATTGACACTTTAAAATCAGTCAAATACTTTTCCAAATAAAATAATGATCATAAAACAAAACATTATGTGCCATGAATATAATGATAATAATGATATTACATCTTATATTGAAGTATATACACCAAAAAATTGTTTTTGAATAAGGAATGTATCTCACAAAAGAATATCTGAGACGAGAAACCCTTACCTTATATCTGAGAGCATTCTGCATTTGTACATAATGTCACAGATAATCAAAGTAGATTAAATAATTACATAATTAAAAACTTATTAAAAATATATTATATTTATTATAATTTTATTAGGTTCATTTTTGGACATTTTTAGCAGTTGTAGTTCTCAAATTTTTTTGGTTGGGGAGCATTCGATATATAGTATTATGGTTGGTTCCCTTGAGTATTAATATGGGAGTTCTTGTCAAATGGGAGTAAAATATCCATAATTATAATTATTTAGTGTAAATTAAATTTCATAAGTTAAAATGGTTTCATATATAATTTTTTAATATGGTTTGAGGATGATTCAATAGAAAAAATGTTAATGAAAATGTCTTTATTTATTTTGGATGTTTTTATAGCCATCATGAACTTGTGTCGCTAAATTTAATATTATGTATATATATTGGATTAAAAACATAATATAAATTATAAAATATATATATAAATATTTTTTGACCTTAATAATGATTTTATTTCCATATATGGAAGCAGAAATAGAAAATTGAAACTCATTTTTAATGAAGGCGGTGGATCTACAGATCACATATGATGCTTTCATTTAAAAACTGACTGGATATGGGACTAGATGATGTATAATCCTTTAGAAAAATACAATTAATGTAAATACATGATACTAGAGTTATAACAATAATTTATTGGGTATGTTGGGAGGGAATAAGAATATTAATGAAAATAAAAGAATGTGAAGTATGATTTTAACTATTGGATATCGTCTCCTTAAGGGCTTTCTAAAGACACAAGGATTAGGTCTTTTGGTTGGACCAACAGTTCATTGACATATGGAAGAGGCTTGGGAAACAATATGGGTAGATTGTAGACATGATACCTGGCATTGGAGGTGTGGGTAGATGTGGTAGAGTGGGGTGGTGTCCTAGGGATATGAAATTGGTGAGTTTGATTATTTTATTCATTAGTTTTTTATTATAGATTTAGACTATATATAATGATGATTATTGTAACTAATTATTGTAAATAGTGCATGTTAATTATAAATAATTGTTCTAACATCACTCATACACTATCCATGACACTATAATTCATGTATTTATATTATAGTGTTACAGACTGTAAATTGATGTATTTCACTATTCTCTAAACATTTAGCAATTTTAGAAAAATGACAATAATTCACCTTAACAATTACTAGAAATGCAAATTTCAAAAATGAAATTCATTTTCTGAAAACTATTTTCTATATATGATAAATAATTTTTTTTAATAATCATCATATATTTTTTTGTTTCATTAATAAAAAAATACTACATCATCGATGTACAATTATTTATGGAAATTATTTCTTCAATACAAATTAAAAATTAAAAATAAAATGATTTATAAAAACATATTTTCTTTAAAAATAATATATATTGTATAATATATATTCTAAATAACACAAAATAAGAAAAATATTGTTATTAAAAATATGAATGTGATATTTTAGTGATTTTCATTAATTTAAATAATATCAAAGGCATTTTCATGAAAATGTGTCCAATAAACAACTAAAAATAAAACTATAGTTGTTATGAGAGGAATTAAAATCATCCAATTAAATTTGTAAATTTTTAGCGAAACTTTCTAATCCATATCATTTTATGTTCACATTAAATTTCCCAATTTACCCTAAACCAAGGTAATAAAAAATTCTTAAAGGTACAATTTACATTTTTTAAAAATAAAATCACCCTATTTACTAAATATAGACATTATGATTCTTAATATGTAATCCATTTTTAATAATTAAATTCACAATTGTTTCATAAATTAATATAAAATTAATCCCATTTATGAGATGAATCAACAAGATTTAAATTAAATAATGAACAAAATGTTGAAATGCATTTATATCAAATATCAAGTTGAAATTAATTCCAAATTTTTTTTTATATTTATTTATAATTTAACTAATGTTTCTTTAAAATAAATTTTAGAAATAATTTTAATATTGTAATTTATTTAAATGAAATGTCAATTTTTAAATAAATTATATTATTTTTTACTACTCATCAAAAAATGAATAATAGAAAAACTACCCAAAATTGATAATGAGATAATTTTTTAATTACCCATTTAAATACAATGTTTATTTTATTCAATAGAATTTATATGTGTCATAGAATTTAATTTTAAAACTAGTGCGCCTATAAGAAGATGTAAAAGTGCCATTAGAAAAATATAACATTTTAGGTGTAAAATTGGATTCATACTTACCTTATGACAATAAAATAGTTTCAATGAATGATGAAATATCTGATTGAATATATAATATCTAAATTTCATTATGTTGTTAACAATATTAATTCCCTAAAACTTAATGGTCACTTTACAACAATAAAATATATCATTATTTGTTTTAGCTAGGTATTGTGGGAAACAAAATCAATCGAATATATTAAATTTATTTAAGAAGATAAATGATATAATATATTATTTTGTCACATAATACAATCTTTATTAAAAAGTGTCTTAAATATTTTGAAATTTAATTGAAAAAATAAAAAGTTGATAATTGAAAAATTCATTTTGAGAAACCCATATCTTAAATTGGTTTAATAAAACCTCTTATTAAATCGAAATATTGTAAAATATGATGGTCAGCAGAAAATAGGTTTCCCTAGAGAAGAATACTAATTGGATGGGAAAACATTTTCATAAATATTAAATGAAACTAGGATATTCTGATGTATAGTTGAAGATAACATTTTCCTCAGAACGTATACCTTCACAAAAATGTAAATTTTTGATCAATTAGAAGACCACTGATTTCTCCAAATGAAATGTAAATAGATGATGGTTTCTTGTTCGAAAATATTTTCCCCATATTTGAAGGATTCATTTACTATCCATAGAAGTAAATAATGAAATAAACATATATAATTCCTTTCCATGTCATAATCCCAACCATTTTTTGTGCTTCGATTTATCTCCGAATCATATCTTAATTTTAGAGGTAGATATTAAATAAAAAATTTATAAATGATTTAAATTTATGAATCAAAAGATCCAAAATACATTAGTTCATCCATAAAATGTATACTAAATACAAAATGGCATTAACATTTTATCCAATAAGATAAATGAAACATTTATATTAATCAATAATACTCTTTATCAATATAATAATTAGTTAACCTTAGGACTCATCCAAAATATGTGTTTCCAAATTCAAATAACATAAATTTAGAAGGGTAATCACTAAATATCCAAAAACAACACAACATAATACATACCTAAATAATGTATCTCTTATTATTACATACCAAATATATGAATACCATAATCTCTTTTAAATTTTTTGAAACATTCATGATTTTAATTGTAAAATATCTTGTTGTTGAAATATATTCCATAAATTCAAACAACGAATAATTCAAAAAAAAACTTAAAACATAAAATAACTAAAAACATTCACAGAAACCAATAATATCACATAAAAATATATTAATTATTATATGAAAAATAATAACATATTAAGGTTTATCATTCCCATGTCTTGTGTTTTCAAAATATCAACTTACAACAGATTCACGTCCATTAATTATTGGTGTTATTCATCACTTGATTCCAATTCCTTAAAGTAGAATTACTGCAATAAAATCCTTATATATCTCATTATTCATATAACTATTGAATAATTTATAAAAAATAGTAATTCATAATCGAAACATAGGAATATTAATGACTCCTCTTCGAATGAGGTAGTAGAATTAGTTTAACCATGATAAATTATCCTCTTCAGTGTTATATTCCTTTGATTCATGATACAATGATTTATGTATTGTCATATCTCCTTGAAGTTGAATCATTTTACATCAATAATCTTTTTTACCCATTCAGTCTTATGAATGGTTCCCTTTATATTGATACTTGTAGATAACTTAATTTCAATTTAAGAAAGTGCTAGTTTTTTTCCCACAATTATCACATGTAGGAAAATACTTATTTTTTTTCTTTCCTTCAACCAAATTTTCTCTAATTGTACTATTTTCATCATAATTCCCCCCATATCAGTAATACATTGAGAATTATTTTATTTTCTCCTTAGTACATGATATTATGTCTTTGTATTATGTCATTTTTTGAGAGTCTTACTCCCTTAAAAATATTTTCATAATCCCCTAAAATAATTGATCTTCCTTACAACTTGGCTCATGTGCATTGATGAGGTTCCCATTACTTCTATCAGGGTCCATTTTTAAAATAAAAATACTATATTTGATAATATAATTATGATAAATATTGTATAATCAAAAAACAAGAGAAATATTTATCATAAATTGAACAAATTGCGTAATGAAAATCATAAACATGTTTTGTTTGGGATGTTATTCTAAAGTTATCCACAAAGTATATCTTAGGGTTATGTTACCTAATATGGTATTTCCCAAATCTATCTCCCAATGATTATAATAAATTTTCTCTAATACAAAATGTATATACCGAAACACTAGTATCCCAGATTCAGTGCTATATGTTAATACATTAGAACAAAGTACAAGAAATGACATAAACATGGATTGAATAGTTTAGTTTATTTTTAAAATTAGGTAAAAAACATTTGATACATTAGAAATTTAAATGAAATAAAACATAGTAACTCCATTGGAAATACCTATATCTCATAGAATATCCCTGCATATCATTTATAATATACATCATAGAATCCTAATGAAAAAAACCTAGGAAATGTGTGAGTTCAAATACTCTATAACGATAAACATACAACAAAATATATAAATAAACATAAACCATAATTCAAGGATAATAACTAAAAACAGATTCCATTAAAACACAATCAAGGGAATAATATAGATAAAATAAAATCTGATCAATTATTTCAATATAAATAATCACATGATAATGAAACTTAACCATGGATATTCTACTAGTTGAATAATCTAATGGGTTACAAATAATAGATCTTATAATGAGGTAATTCCTAATGTGGTAAATGCAATAAATACCATGAATTAAAATACCATTAATTAAACATAAATGGGTAAGGATTCATTCATTACTTAGTACAGTTTGTCTCATTAGACCTACATATTAAACAAGGGGAAATTACGGGCCCTGCCTATCACATACTATGACTAGAACAATCATCACATGAATGGGGTGTATCATAATCAACATAAAAATTGTTTTTATACTAGAATATGATATTTAAATATATTCCCCATATAATAGACAAAATCATAAATCATCCATTGAAATATGGTGAATGATGTCAAAATAGTACATCCCCAATGAATCTAATCATAAAAAAACCAATAACATATTGTATAAAGTTTCTTAACATATAAACCTCAATTAATAGTTAGATCCACTAATGGGTGTTGAAATATATGAAAATACTCGAATTAAATTTTATTGAAAATATTTGATAGAAATAACACTTTACCTAGACATAATTTTTTTTAAAAAGTGTTGAATTATAAATTAAAGATATTCACTTCAAATCCAACATTAAAATATTTAAAGGAATCCTCACGACACTAAGGCTTCATGAATGTAGAAAAATAATCTCATTTAAGATAACTTTTAAATAATTTTTTATTTAAATTTTGAAAAAGGAACATTTAAAAGAGTATATTTAAACAAAATGTTTGAGCTTTAAGAAAATAAATATATTATTTTTATCACCTATAAATCAAAATAAAGAAACAATAAATAAATCATATGAATATAAAAACTCATCTCACATAATATAATAGAATGAAGTTATCAATTGAGTATAATTTTAACCCACATAATATAAATTGGGTTAAGAATTCTCAAACCACATTTTATGTAGTCCAATTGTATTCCCCATAAATTAAACATTCCAAAATGAATCATTTAAGGGAATTATTATAAACAGAATAATTATATGAATTATTAATTGTAATTATAAACAAAAACAAAATTAGTGGTTTAATAAGAAACATATCTTATACATGTAAATGTTATAGGATAAACCATTACCATATGTCTGGAATCATTCTGCACATGTACTTAATGTACCAGTTAAAAATATTAGCTTCAAAAATTAATTATTTAAAAATATAACTGATTTATTATAATTTTAAAAAGATCAATAATTGAAATTTCAATGAGACAAATTGTTTAATTGTTTGGTTCTGGGAGCATTGGTTTCACGGTTTTATGGTCGGTTCCCATTAGTATAATTTTGGAGTTCCCATCAAATGGGAACTACTTCCCAAGATGAGAAATTATTTATTATTGATGAACTTATATATGTTAAAATGGTCTCATATGTAATTATTTTATTTAGTTTGATGATGATTCATTAAATAAAATGTTTAGGAAAATGTCTTAATTGTATTTGATGGTTTTTACAACCATCATTAACTTCTATCATTTATTTTAATATTATGTAACTATAATGGTTCTAGATCATTATATAACTTGTAATATGTATATGAAAATATTATTTAACCATAATTTTGGTTTTAGGACCATCCATGAAGGATATAATCAAAAATTAATATTTATCACCCATGGTGGTGATGAATCGACACATCATGGATGATGTTTTAATAATTAAATATAAAAGGAGGTGAAAAGGAATTTGATGAGGGATAATACATAATCATAATAAAATTAATATATATATATATATATATATATATATATGATAATAGAGTTACCATGCCACATTGTATATGGGGGTGATGTGATGAAACACTAGAAAATAAATTAAAAGATAAAAGAAGGAGGAGTTTAGATCATGAATGTAGTCTCATTGGGAACCTCCTTAAGACACGTAGGCATTTTCATTTGGTTAGACTAGATGGTCCAAGATGTGGGGAATATATTTGGGAGAGTAATTGGGTAGAATTTTAAAATAATACAAATGTTATAACATGCGAGGAGAAGGTGTGGTGAGAGGTGGTATTTATTGGGGAGGAGAGAGGTGGTTTTTGATTATTTTGTTTATTAGTTTACTATTTTTCCTCTGACTATCAATATTGATGATTATTCTGAATATAAATGATAAATAGATAATTTTTTATCTACCTAATGGGTTTTTATCTCATACCTACATTAGAATTGTCTCAATAATTCATTTATTAACATATACTATCAAATACTATAAATTATAGTATTTCACTATTCTCCAAAAATTATAATATTTTGGAAAAAATCCCATATAATAACCATAACTAGTAATTTAAATTTATATTTCACTAATGGACATAATTTTATTAAAATAATATTATAAATATTATAAATTAAATTTTTAATTAAAATCATCATTTATTTGATATGATTTTTAATAAAATAGTGACTACGTCATCATTGTATAATTATATAATGTAATTATATATTCATTAAAAATTAAAAATAAAATATCATGATGTATATAATTATTTTATATTTCCAAATAGTATATATATTTGATTATATATTCCAAATAAAAAGATATTAAAAATAATATGGTAATTAAAAATATAAATGTGACATTTTGTGATTTTCATTATTTTACATAATTTAAAAGCCATTTTCATGGAAATTTATAATTAAATATCTCAATATTGAACCATAGGTAATATGGTTTGAATAAAAATCATTTAGTAATATTTTTTAATGTTTTAGGGTAATTTTTGAATCTTTATCATATTATTTTTACCTACCATTATATTATATAAAATTAATAGTGGTAACAAAATAATTACCAAAGTTACTATTCATATTGTTGTAAAATAAATTGATATTATTTATTAAATATTTAATCCATTTATCAAATTTAAATTTATAGAACTTGCAGAAATTAATTTAAAATTAATCCTGTAAATGGGATGATATAACAATTTTTTGAAGTAAAAGTGTTCAAAATATTGAAATGTTATTATAACCAATTTCAATGTGAAATTGATTCCAATTACCTAAATTTGATTGATTGATTTATAATTACTCTATATTTACTTTAAAACTAATTTTAAATATAATTTTACATTTTAATTCATTCAAGAAGAAAAGAAGTTTTCAATTAAAATATAGTATTTTTTACTATTTATCAAAAAACAAATTTATATGACAAATACCAAAAATTATCCGCAAGATAATTTCTTCATTTTAATTTTAAATATTATATTTATTTTATTAAATTTAATTTATAATATTTTCAAAAAATATTTTTAATATAATTAAACCATTAAAAAGTAGTAAAGAATCCCTTAGAAAAACAAAACATTTTTATGGATAAAATTTGATCTATTATTATCATATGCTTATAATATCTATTGGATGATTATAGAAATAATTGATTTAATATATAGTATATATAAATTTTTTAATGTGGTTAATATTATTTTCCCATCCAATTAAATGACTATGTTATGACAATAATAATATTTCATTTTTCATTCTAGCAGTGAGTTGGGTGAAACATAAGCCATCAAATATATAGAATTTATTTAAGAATTTTGATACCTTAAAATATTAGGGTGATACATGTTATGCATATATTTTGGAAAAAATTTGAATGAAGTCATTATTTCAACTTGTACAAAAAGAATGGTATTTCTTGATATCATAAGAACTCAATTGTTATAGTATATTTTAAATGTGTTGACAGTTTGTTTAAAAGAAAATCTTTTCATTACTATTTTTTGAATTTTTAATTTCTAAATATGTTGTTCAAATGATAGTATTTAATTTTCCTTAAGAATTATTAAAAGTGATCTTTTAAAAAAATTCATTATAAGATGAAATTCTTTGATATTTCATAAACAATACTGCCGAAATTATCCAATGCTACCACATATATTTTTTTCTCAAAAATGTTTTTTATTATTTTGAAATGGTATTTATGAATCCATTTTATTTTTCCATGGTTATTTATTTTATTAATTTATGAAATGATTATTAAACCCCATATTTATGGGTTATACAATGATGAATCACTTATGATATTCATTTCTTTTACACAAGATAATATTTATAAGATAATTTATTATATTTCAGAATAGAAATGTATTATTTTAATTATATGATGTTTGGGTCCTATATGTCCCTCTAATTCAATTGGTAAAGAAATATATATCATGAGATAAACACAAATGGAATTGGGATTAAACCCTGTTCAGTATCTATCATTTTCTACTTTGATTGTCATGAGAGTGAAAAATTAATAATGTAATGGTTCTGGAAATGAAGCCATGTAATTATGTTTTCCTTCATAGTTATCCTTGAGTACTAAGGAAATTATATTGTAATATTGTCTATATGACACAAATATATGTGTTATTCCAATGTAATTTTTTCATTGACTATGTTGTTTTATTCCATTGTGAATCATGTCTTATTAATATCCAACCCTTATGTCATGAATCATTATTATGATATTTGATATTAGAGGAATTGTTTTCAATGGTTAATATCATGTTCCCAAAACATTATGATCATGTTCTTCTTATGTGTTCAATAAAATCACAAGGTTTTACCATTAAAATTTTTTCATATCACTCTTTTTCATTTTTTATTTTTTATTTTTTTAAAGAATGCTAATACGTATGAAATAACAAATAATGGGGCTAGTTATGAAGATCATATTGTGAGGTGACTTGGTTATCCATTATAATAGATTTTTATGTCTTCTAGTTTCCAAATACACAAATATTTTACATTCCTCATTGTTTTTTATATAAAATGAAATGAATATTCATATATTAAGATGTAATATCTATTTATGGAAATCTTGGGTCACTACTGGATATACACAAGATAATTTTTTTTATAAGTTATAGTAACTATTAACTTATAGTGATTCCATTTATTCTTACTAATTTCCACAAAAACTTCATGGATTTAATTAATGGTGTTCATAGATATTACCGTGATTACTTTGTAGTAGAATTTATAAATGATATTATTATATTTTAAAAGAGAAAAATTATGTAGATCACTTGAGAATATTACTAAATACCCTATGGAAGGATAATATTTATGAAAAGGATTCAGTGTGTGAACTTTTAAATTATAATGTTTCATTAATGTGTCATATAATCTAATGTGTGGGTATATTAGTAGATCATTTAATTATATGATTTATTTAATGATCTCCCAAACCAACCAGTATGATTGAAAACTTAATTTTATTTTTTTTGATGGATATTATTGGATGTCGGTGGAAAATATTTCATAGAATTCAAATCATCCTACAATGTTAACTCAGAAAGGATCCATGTTCTATTGGTTAGAAGAATTTGAAGAAAATTTCAAGGGTATTAAGAGATGTTGTTTAGTGTTCCTTGAATAAAAATTAATTTTATTAGAGATGGGTTTTTAATCTAAAATGATGAGTACACTAAGGGAATAAGATAAATTTTCAAGAATAATCTTTTAGTGATAGAATATGGCTCACAAAAATTGATGGTTTAGGATAAAAATGTACCAAATCATTGAATTAAAGATAGAATTAGTAATTGTTGAATTAATGTAATAGATGAATTATAATTATATTGAAATATGTGATATATATATATACTTATCAAAAATTATTAATGTATTTTGACATATAAATAGATGAATATGTTCCAAAGAAGATTGTATTATCTGATTAAATATTATTGCTGATCAATAAAATATCACCAAGAGAAATTAAACAAGGAGGTAGATAAACTATGAGAGAAGGATAATAATAGGTTATTTATTATGATGATAATAAATGATGGAATATTTCTATATTTAATAATGATGGATATTGAAATCCTGTGGGAAGGGGAATGATCATATCATTCAAAATTAAGTTTTTCACCATCTATCCAAATAATTATTAAAGAGGGTTAAAATGATTATATGGATATGAAAATAAGGTGAGAAACATTATAGGGGTTAACATTGATTATTATGTAATGATAATGTTAAACCCCCTTGTATGTGTCCCATACACACCATATTGAAGAAGAAGTTGTTAAAATAATCTCATAGATCTTCATTCTATATTCATATAAGAATTAGGATGATATATACAGATCTGAGAAAATATTTCTATTGGTAAGGAATGAGGAGATATATTTAGTGATTATTATTCTTAGTGATTTTTATGCCATCAAATTAAGGTAGATAGAATAATTTATAAAGGATATTATATTAATTATTCCTACCATAATGGAAAAAATGAAAATTTCACCATTGATATTTTCTATAGGCTCTATAAAAACTTAACAAGAAAATGCCATATGGATTATAGTATATCATCTTATGAAGTTATAATATATCATTTCCATAATATAAGATATATATCTAGATCATATTGTTTGAACCATGGTTGTACATTGATTATAATAGAGGTTGGTTTGTGTGTGTTGTCCCTCTTCATGTGAATGTTTTAATTACTTCATGTTTCCATCTTAAAAGTTTAAACACATTCCTACCAATGTGGAAACAAGATCCACTAAGGAAGATAAAATGTGGACATCCTAATTCACCCCCCCCCCCCTAAGGGTGGTCTGGGGTCCTTTAATTGGTATCTGAGTGTAAAGGTTGTTGGTGTTAAATATTTCTTATTTCTATGACATGGTGAATACATTTAATGTAAGGGGGGTTCCATTTTTTGATGGAAGTAACATTAAAATATGGATTAACATGATTATATATCATCTAATATCTCTTTGAATATATTTACTTTTTCCCACTAGACAAAGAATACAGTTCACTGATCCAACCAGTCTATCTATGATAGGTACAGATAGGAAAATGTTGTATGATGAAGCTAAATAATAGAATGCCCTAACTATAGTTCTTTCGACTCCAATATATTAGAATGTGATGAACTGTATGTCAATGAAATCTATGAGGGAGAAACTGGACAATATTTCTAAATTTCACATCAAAGTGAAGGAGGTGAGGCTCTTAAATTTACACAATAGGTTTGATGATTTGAAGACATACCGTAATGAAAATTAAGATTCTTTCTTCAATCGAATTACCAAATACGTAGGAGTAATTTGAGGGATTTAATAATGAATCAAATACATTGATATTGTAAGGAAAATATTGAGAATATTCTTTCCTATTTATAGTTATAAGGTTTCATCTGTTGAAGAAATAGATCTTTCCAAACATTCTCTGGATAATCTACTAAGTAGCCTGGTGGCATATGAGATGAGAGTCAACCCAGATGATGCAACGACTCATGTATGCAAGGAAATAGAATTCCATGACATAGACAAACTGGAAATTTCAGGATATTGTGTTGATGAAGATGATGAAGAAAAAAGAAGTTCTTTATCTCATTTCCATGAATCTCAAGAAGGAGACATTGAAATATGAAGGAAATCTACCTATGGATTGTTTTAGTAGTGGAAGAGTTGGGAAAATTTCCTCTCATTTCCCATGGAATTTCAATGATGATGAAATTGAATAAGGAGACCCTCCAAAACCTCTTAAAATGTTTTTCAAAAAGATAGAATTCAAATCTAAGAAAAAATTTCAACAAACGATTTTTGTTTGTGAGTAAGAAAACAACAATAATGAACTCTTTTAGAAAGAGGAAGCAGAATTCAAATATGGGAACCAATCTTCCATGATTGCTACCATTGAAAAGTAAGAACCATTGAAAAATAATACTAGAGATAATCTATTGAATACTAATGTCGATCCCTTGTTAAAACTTAAGTATTATTTTGGTAATATTGGGAATTAATGTTAGAGATGCAATAAGTCGAAAGCAATGGTAGATGAATCTTTATAATATATATATCATCTAGATGTGTAAATTGAATGAATGAATGTAATAGTGAATATAAAATCATCAGTCCTTAAAATTAAGGATAATGTTGTGGTAATAAATCTCTGAATTGAAGAATAAGAAAATTCATCAATTACTTTACCTAGAGACTTGAGGAGAAGTCTGAGACCATTGAAGAACTCAAAGAAGAAGTTGTTACTCTGAGAATTAAACTCAAAAGTGAATCCATTTCAAAATAAGTAATGAAGAAAAATACTATTTGGAATGTTCCTAGATGGTGAGCTTCTAGAGGGAGACAAACATGGTTCTAATGGAGTTGAAACGATATTGAGTGATTGAGTACCCACATGCATGGGAAATAGTGGAATTGGCTGTGATGCTAAAATGTCAAATTCTATAAATAGACTTAACTATAAAAAAAATTGGAAGTTGATTATATTGAAAAGCCACCAAAAGTGCTGGACAATAAACCCTTAAACCGAACTAAAAGGGGAACTGATGATTATCCTTGAGTTTCTAGAAATGATTGAGAGTCAAAATATTTTCCCAAGGAATATGGAATGAGGAGAAATACATGTGAGAAGATATTTCCTTTCATGAAGTGTTAGTTTTGTGGCTATATGGGCCATACCTTGTCATACTGTAAAGATTCAAGGAGCTATATGAATGGGGAAGATTTAAGTGTTAAAAATGGAGAAAATATTCAAATCCTACTTATTATATAAGAAATAATTTCTATGTATATATTTTTCAATGATCTAACATTGTCTATAAAACTTTGTATTGCAGGTAGAGGTATGAGAAGAGAAATTCTTTCAATGCTCAAATATGATTCAATACTCGTCAACAAGATGATATTTCTATTTCAAATGGGTTTTCTCCTCTATAAGAATAATTTGAATATGAAGAACCCATGTTCATGGAACATAGAATTGAAATTCCATTAGTGTCTTATGCTCGGTTCAATATCTCATGGATAAAAAAGTGGAAAATAGAAAAATCCAATTTTGTAGAAGTAGCCCTCAAAGATACAAAGAACAAATACACATGGATTCATGATAGTGGATGTTCTTCCCACATGACAAGTAATGCATACCTATTAAATAATTTCAAGAAAAAGGTCGATGTAACAGTGATGATCAGTAAAAATGGTGCTTTGAAAATAAAAGGTAGTGGAAGTATTGATCTAGCTAATAGAGAGCTGAAAAAACTAATGTCTATTATGTGGATGGTTTTCAACACAATATTCTTAGTGTGAGTAAACTATGTGACTCAGATCTTGTTATGACATTCAATCATAATGGCTATACAATAAGAAAAATGTATGAGAATTCTCTCCTGAAAGGCTGCAGAACAGGTGGAAACTTATATTAGGTTGACAACAAAGAGAACATTTTCTACCTAACAGTTGAAGAGGAAAACAACTTATGGAATCAGAGATTGGGTCACATCAATTAAAAATAAAAGGAAAATATATTTATTCTAAATATATTCATGGATATACCTAATCTGAAGCATGAAGGAGAAAAACCCAATGATTTTTTCATGCGACGGAAACTGTTCTGCAGTTCTTACCAGCCAAAGAAGAAAGGAGCATCAAATCCCCTTGGTCTCATCTATACAGCTTTATGTGGCATGATAATTGTTGATGGAACACATAAGAAAATGTACTTTTTACTTTTCATAGATGATTATTGTAGAATGGATTGTGGGATCATTATACATAAGAAGGGTCATGTGCTTTATTTTATGAAAACATATCGTCGAATTGATGAGAATGATATAGAGTGGAAGATAAAATATCAGTGGTTTGGCAATGGAGGGGAATAAAAATCCATTTAATTTGAAAATTACCTAGAGAATCATTGGATAAAAAATAAGATATGAAAAACTTCTAGGAGTCACATCATGATGTTGAATCTGAAGAAGAATTAGAAGAGGAAGCCATAGATGGATAAAATTCAGTTGAACCCCAAAAGATAAATATAATAGTAGTGATTGATCTGTCCAACATTATACGTGATTTCAATGCCCCTATACATACAAGAAGATTGAGGAATAATGTAAAATCTTCATTTCTATTAGTTTTGGAACCATAATCATTGGAAGTAACTGCAAAGGATGAGTCATGGATAAAATCCATGAATAAATAGTAAGATCATATTGACAAAATGAGAATTCGGATCTTCTCAAAATACCCAAATGTCACAATGTGATTGTTATGATGTGTATTTTCATGAACTAATTTGTTGAGCATGGAAATGTGATCAAAAATAAGGAGTTCTTGGTATGCAAGGTATATTCACAAATCAGAGTTGTTGATGTTGAAGAGAAATTTTCTCTAGTATCAAGACTGGAGTCAGTCAAACTATTTCATGCCATGGGAATCTAATTAGGTTATAAAGTATATCAAATGGAAATTAATTAAAAATTCATAAATTTAGTTTTATAATAAGAAGTCTGCATTGAACAACCAGTGGGGTTATTTCTTGGAAATGATTGACTGGAGGTTGGAAAAGTATTGGAATATCTCTATGACTAAAAACAAGAACCATGGGTGTGGGACTCTCATTTGGACTCTTATCAATGAAAGAATGATTTTAATAGAGTATTGGATCAATATCTCTAGGTGAATAATTCGAAAAAGGATCAGTTCATGGTATTGGTATATGTGGATGATATTATTTTTAGTGGAAGAGGGCATGGATCAGGGGATGAATTTTCCAATCACCTGAAATCCTAATTTGAAATATCCATGATTTGTGAACTCACATACTTTTTAGGGTTGCAGGTACTTCAAAAGAAGTATTAAAAATTAATTTATAAAGAATATTATGCAATAGGGCTACTGAATAAATTCAATATCCAAGATTCTAAACCAATGTCGACTCTGATTGTATTAGTATAAAATCTCAGAAAGCATGAGGAAGGGACTTCTATGGATCACACCATGAAGAGAAGAATCATTTGAGGCCTACTATACCTGACAATGACACAACCAGATATTTTTTGGGAGACTTCCCTTATGTCCCACTTTCAAATTAATCCTAAGGAATAAAAATTGGCAGTAGTTAAAAGAATCATGAGATATATTCAAGGAACACATAATTATTGGATATAATTTCCTGTATAAAGAGATAGTAAATGATCTAGTTTTTCAGATGCTGACTAGGTTGGGATATAGTGGACAGAAATTCCACCTGTGTTGGGTCATTCTATATTGGTACAAAATGCATGGGATGGATGAGAAAGAAACAAGAAAGTACTTCTCTTAGTACTACGAAAGCTGAACATATATCTTCTACGAAGCCGTGAACTTAGTTAATTTGGATGAATCAGAAAATGATTGACATAGGTAATGAAGTGAAACAACCAATGGTGATTTATTATGATAAAAAAATGGAAATTGATCTTTCAAAGAATCATGTTCAACATTCTCGTATGAAGCATATTGAGATTAGATATCACTTCATCATGGAAAATTTTGAATAATGCTTGATCAAAATGGACCTTGTTGGGACTGATGATCAAGTGGAATCCATTATGACCAAGCCACCATCAGTGGATGTGTTTACAAAACATTGGTTGATCCTCGGTGTTCTTCCACCTCCCAGTGCATATAGAGATTATGATATTCCCCTTTCCCTAGATGTTTTAACTAATTTTAATCTATTTTTGGAAAAGATGCAGGTTTATGAGGGAGCTACAACCAGGGGGATCATGTTTTTCTTCTCTACATGTAATGATTAGGTCCATTGGGTTAATTTCCAATGGGGGAGAATGGATAAATTCAATAGAGAGTGAACTGTTTCTATTTTCTTGATATTGGAAAGATGGAAAATATATAAAGATAGAATTTCAACTATGGGGGAGAAAAGAAAAGAATGAGAACTCAATTAATGTCCTCTGTCTTATTTTCGACACTGAGCACTGATCAATTAGACTTAGAGTTATGGTTGAGTTGTAAATTTATAGGGATGGATGAGTTGTATCATGAAGGTTTGGGTTTTAATCATAGTAGGCGCATCAGTGAATTAATCTAAATGTTTCCAACAAACCCAAATGGAGATACTATTGGAACAAAAAATATTCAGTGATTATAATGGATTTTGGTTTTTGTGTATTGTCCATCTACATTTTAATGTCTTAATTACTTCACATATCCATTATATAGGTTTAAAAAAGTTTCTACCAACGTTGTAACTAGATCTAGTAAAGAAAGAAAAAATTTGACACCATGATTAATCCCCCCTCTCGAGGTGGTCTAGGGTCCTTCACATATTTCTATTATATACATTAAGGAAGTGGTAATGATTCATGGGGTACCACATTATTATATGTCTAATTTGGATCCATTTTTACCTTAGATTTCCAATTATGTCTTCTATAGGTTTTGGATATAAATAAAATTTTTAACACTGCATAACACCATCCAAAAAAAGATCATTTTCAGAGAACTATTCAAACACTAGAGGAAATTTATAGACAATTTTCTATGTATTTCCAAGGTTTTTTTAGATCAAGACCTTCCTCTAGTTTAGTTTTATTACAATAATATATTTTAATAAATAATTTAAAATACACTATATAATAACCTCTGTGCAAATACATAATAACACCATCATATTGGGGATGTTGGAGAAATAAATATATTCGTACATGATCTATGTATGGTAATTCAATAAAATTTTATAGCCATTCAGTACCAAATACTTGATTATTATATTTGAAATATTTTATGCTAAAAATTATCATATTGATCGGGATTTTGAATTTATTGAGATGGTCTGTTTATGAGTTTCTGTATGGGAGAATCTTGTGAGATTAAAAAAGGAGAGAATCTGATCACAAGGTATATTTTTTTCATGATTTTTGATTGAGTAGTGAGAATAGTGTAGGATCGAAATAAGAATTTATATGCTCAATATACAAGAGGGGGATGAATTTATAATTTAAAAATTCCTTTGGAACCTTTAAAAGTTAGGTTTAGCAAGGTTAAACAAACATTCACAATACATCTTATAGAAACCTTTTATATTTTTATTAAAAGAAAGATTCTAACTTAAAGCATATAGAATCTTAAATATAATCAGAGTAACAGAATTACAAAGTATAAGAAAGTTATACTTTAAAAAATTAAAAATGTTAAGATACAACATCATAATTAAAACAAATTGTAAAAGAAAATAAGTAACAATAGAATTATTTTAACCCAAAGAGATGGGTATCCAACAACCTTGGATAAAGGATCCTTGATATATAATTTCAAGAAAGTTTGTCTTACCCAAACCCAGGTAAGCCCTCAATCTGAAGATCGGTATTTGTCTTTCTGTCCCCACAAGCCCTCGATTTAGAAGGAAATTGGAACCTCTATCTTCCAAACTTAGAATCCCATGATCACCATGATCGGAGACTGCATGAAGCAAGTCTGGACGAGTTGTTCATGACTAAACAAGTTGTTCACGACATCTTCATGAAGCACTAAGAGTTGTAAGAGACTCTCTCTCTATAAATCACTTCACAACTATTTCACATGCATCAAGTTCATCCACATTCTACATTGTTTATTTTTCTTATTATAATGAGCTTTAATTTATAGGAAAAGCTTCCCAATGGTCTTCTCCTTTCCAACGGTCATATTTTCCTTAAATTTCAGATGGACCTAGACACGGAGAAAACATACAACGATTAGTTTTTAACAGATTATACGACATAGTTTCAAGTAATAGAAACAATGGTATGTTAAAGATAGATGTCAGGTTTAAGAAATCATGGAATCCAATATTATTGGAATGATAAATTAGGCAACTTTAAAATTATCAAGAAAATGTAATCATAAGAAATCAGAAAAATATATTCTTATAAATAACATTTTCATGAAAACAGAATCATAAAATCGGAGTCACAAATACACCAGATTCGGTATCATGAATATTGGCATCATATATACATCGGATTCGGTATTGAAAATCGGCATCACAAATACACCGAAATTTCTATTGAAAATCGGCATCACATATACACCTGAATTGGTATTGAAAATCGACATCATATATACACCAGATTTGGTAATGAAAATCGGCATCATATATACACCAGATTCGGTATTGAAAATCAATATCATATATACACAAGAATAGAAATTGAAAAACTGAATGAAAAAATCAGAATGATGGATCTTTGTAAAAATAACTGAATGGAAAATCAGAATGACAGTTTTGTATATATAATAGGATGGAAAAAAGTAATGATATATCTATAAGTATAACAGAATGATAATTCCGGATCTTAAGAAAAAATACAAAAATTAAATAAATCATAACTTAAGAATAAAGTGTTTTTTATTTTCAAAACATAAAACCATAAGTAATGGAGAAGTCATAAGATATCCTTATTGACTCAACAATCTCCCCTTTTTGGGAAGCACAAAAAACTTCTCTAAGGAAGAATATATTGACCTAGGTAAAAAAGTATGAAAAAATTATCTCCCCCTATGAATGAGATTATAAATAAATATGACTAACTCCCCCTTAGGTCATGTTTCCCAAGGGTCGTATTCTTGATCTTTAAAGTCTGGGTTTTCTTAAGGGAATAACTCCCCCTTAGATAAACATCTCTTCTTAAAAGAAAACTCTTCCATACATGGATATTTTCCTTTCTTTCCAAACTCCCCCTTAATAGATTCTCCCAATCGGAGATTAAATTATTCCTTTAAATAGATTCCCCCCCTTTGTGATTTTCAAAAAGTGGGAAATGAACGGAGAAGTATAAGATGTACCTGAAAGGTTAAGCAAGCATACATCCAAAAACAAAAGAAAGATATGAAAGAAATTTCCTAAGAAATTTTTTTAAATAAGGTTTATATTACAAAAAAAACTTCGAAATGTAAATAAAAGTCATCCATTAATCTTTTTCTCAAACAACATATTCTTTATCCATGCTTTGAGTTTCTTGACTTCCTTATGATCATATTGAAACTTCTTTAGCAAGATCTCCTGATCCTAGTTCTTCTTTTCTAATGCCAAAATCCTTTCTTCTTGAGCAGCAACCTTTTTCCTTAATTATACTCTGACTTCCTTTTCATAGCTAATAGATCAGGCAATAGAATTGAGTTGACTAGCCTTATCAGATATTGAAGCCTTAACCTTCTTGAATTTTGTTTCATAAGAATTAAAAGCTCCCTTTGTTTAATCCATGAAATCACCAAAATTCTTGAGCTCTTCATTAACAGTTTCAGTGCGATTAAATACTTTCTTAGAAGTTACCTTCTGGGATTTTTAATCAATCAAAAGATTACTGAAGTCTGCTTCTTGCTTGACAACCATGTCCATAAGCATATTGGTCAATTCTACATTTCAGTTTAGGGTGTCTTGAATAATTTGACTCAAAACATCTATGTTTGCATGAACCGGAATTGTGCTCACCAAATTTCTTAAATATAGATTGACAAAGTCATTTTCAACAGATGAAGAGGACTCCAATCCTGAAACATCTTTTCCTTTATCAACTCTTTTTGGAGTTAAGTAAGCCGGTCTTTATAATCTCTTAGAGGACTTTTGAGGCGTTTTTTTATCAGATGAGGTAACAATGACACTCTAGCATTTTATATTATTTCGAACAGGAGATTGTTCATCTATAAATTTGATAACATTTAGATCTCCCTGTTCATCTTCTTCCTTTTCAAACTCATGTTGTTGAGATCCTCCTTGTCCCTCTTCTTGTTGAAATTCATCCTCTTCTCCACCTTGCTGTTCAACCTATTATTTCTCTACATATTCTTCTAGTTCAAATTCAACTTCTTCCTCATCTTTATCTTAAACCTGTTCCTTTACTTCTATTTCTTCATCAAGTTCTTCTTCAACTTTTTCTTTGACTTGTTCTACTGAAACAGATTTGGAAACTGAACTCAAAGGAGTTCTAACATAATCTTCCACTTCTCTTAAAACATCATCATCATCTTCTTGGACTATCTGATTTTAAACTTCTTGAATAAGTTCTAATAAATCTATGACTTTCTTGGAATTATGGATTTCTGGAGTGGAAAATGGTTTCTTCTGAGAAACATCAAGTTTATGAACTTGTTGAGACTTTTTTTCCAAGGATTTAAATAAATACTGGAACACTAGAGCTTCTGAGTATTTCTTCTTTAACTTCTTATCCTTCTTTTCTTTTTCAATATTTTCAGCTCGCTTGATTTTTAGAGCCTTAGCCTCTGCTGGATTCAAACCAAAAGAAGGTTCTCCTTCCTTTCTGGTGGCTTGCATTCCTCTCTACTTTGTAACTGTTGCATCTGAATAAGCTTTTGGTTTCTTAGCAGGAGGAGGTTCTAATACCAGAACATCAGAAACTAGGACTAGAAAACTTGGTTCTTCAAGTTTCCATTTCTTAGGAACTGACCTTGAGGATTCCGGAACATCACACTTGTCCTAAAAAATTATTTCTTTAATGTTTCTGGATTCTGGTATAAACTCTACCTTCATCCTCCTTACAGTGTCATCATGAAGCAAAAATATCGTGAACGGCTTCGAGACTAATCGGCATGGAACATTCCTCTCTTGAAGACACATAACAATTATCCTAGAAATAGTTGTTGGGTACATAAGGATTTGATATCTGATAGATCCGCCTTTAATTTCTTGGATGGTGAGAAAGATATATTTCACTATGATGATCTTCCTTAGGATTACAAGGAACTCTAAGAGAAATATATCCCATATCTTCAAGGAATCCTTATCTTCCATTCATGGAATAAGAAATCCTTGCATCCAAAGGGCTACCATCTTATTATTCATTGAGAGATTCGTGATCATTGGATTCTTAACAAATTTGAGACCAAGAAAATCCAAAGCCTTCGATTTCTCAAAAGAGACTTCTTTCTCAGGGAGTTTTTGAGAGAAAAGAATAGCCTCCCCTTCATACGGTATATTAAGAACATTTTCTAACTTCTTGTAAGGAATTGTATATGTCTTATGATAGCATTTGAACTTAAATAGATCCTTACCATATTTTTGGAAGAAAGAAACAGATTCATAGAATTGAATAAGGAGATTAGGATAAAACAGATACTGAGATTTCTCCATGGCCACACAGACACTTTCCCATCTATTAGATCTTATCACCTTAGAAATAAGGGAGTCATATTTTTCAAAGAACATAGGGAAGAATAACATTTCCCTAAAGATTGATCTGTCTTTTATCTCCTTGGAAACTGACATCTGATCTGCTAAGGATTCAAGATTCATTCAGAGTGAAGGAGAAGTTCAGAACGAAAACTTTGTTGGCAGTAGAGCTTCGGCACTGTGAACTATAAGGATGGTGCAACACATGAGAATGAGACATCACTTATATAGACATAGATATGACTTTTCAACTTCCATAAGATAATCAAATGGTTGTAGATATTCTAATATGATCTAACGGTTGTGGATGGATGTTTGAAAAAATGAAATACGATCTTTTGTAGTAATGTGAACAAGAAATTAATAAATTTTGAAATACCAACAACTAAAACATAGGATAAAGAAAATAAATAGTATGAAAGAGTACCTCTTGGAATAATCTGAGAGATTTATTAGTATTATATGAATATTCTTGGAAATTTTTAAATCTTTCATTTTCAAATCCGAGCTATTTCAAATCCAAACTTTTTTAAATCCAAAATTTTCAAGTCTGAAATTTTTGAATCTGAAATTTTCAAATCTGAAATTTTCAAATCCAAAATTTTCAAATCCGAAATTTTCAAATCTGAAATTTTCAAATATAAAATTTTCAAATGAAAAGAAAAAATTTTAAGAAAAAAAACCAAACATATGTACTCCCCCTGAAATAAGGAGTAGTTTAATGCTATGAGATGATTTAAACAAGATGTATATATGAATGATTACCTTACAGAGATCCTTCCTAGATTCTATTTAATGTATTCAAATCTATCAGAAGGTTGAGGTTTATGAAAATATCAGCAAGTTTCTCTTGCGTTCCGGTAAATTGAAAAATGAAGTCTCTTTTATGTGTGTGATCCCTAAGAAAGTGATATCTAATATCAATGTGCTTTGCACGAGAGTTATGTGCCTAGTTATTTCTACGGAAAATGGAACTTGTGTTATCACAAAAAATTTGAGTCTTAGTAAAACTCATATCGTAGTCTGTGAGTGTGTGTTGCATCCCCAACACATGAGCACAACAACTTCCAGCTATAACATATTCAGCTTCAGAAGTGGAAAGTGCTACTAAATTTTGTTTCTTGCATGACCATGAAACTAAAGAATCTCCTAAGAAATGACATGTTCCGGATGTACTTTTTCTATCCATTTTACAACCACCAAAGTCATCATCCGAAAAACTTTTAAGTTCAAAATCATTTCCAGAGGAATAAAATAGTCTCAACTCTAAAGTTCCCTTTAAATATCGGAAAATTATTTTATGGCATTTAAATGGGATTCTTTAGGATTTACTTGAAATATTGCACATAAGCATACATAAAACATTTACTTAGTTCGACTAGCTATTAATTACAGTAAACTTCCTATCATCCCTCTATAATATTTTTGATCTAAAGGTTTCCCTGATTCATCAATATCAAGAGTATTAGAGGTTCCAATAGGAGTACTTATACTCTAAGTGTTTTCATTCCCAAACTTCTTTAAAAGATCTGTGATATACATAGTTAGATATATGTATGTTCCCTATGGTTTTTGAGAAATTTGAAATCCAAATTAAAGTTAACTCACCCTTCATACTCATCTCAATCTCATATGTCATTAAATTCGGAAAGGAATCAGTTATGGATTGCTGAGTTGATCTGAAGATGATCTCATAAACATAAATTTGAACAATAAAAACATCATTATTTTTTTTATTAATAAAATGGGTTGGATCGGTAGTTCCATTAAAATAATTATTTTGAAGAAATAATCCTAAAATTCTATCATTCCAAGATCTAGGGGCTTTTTTAAGTCCATATAAATCTTTGTTATGTTTATAAACATGATTAGGATAGTTTGTATCTTCAAATCCAGGGGGTTGATCTATATAGACTTCCTCTTGTACATAACTGTTATGAAAATCACACTTCACAACCATTTGAAAATGATTACAATTAAAGAATGACGAAAAGGATAGAAGAATATGAATGGATTCAAGTCTTGCTACAGGAGAATAAGTTTCTTCATAGTCTATACCTTCTTGTTGATTATAGACTTTTGCAACCAATCTTTCTTTTTTTCTAACAATTACTCCATTTTCATCGCATTTGTTTCTAAAGTCCCATTTTACTCCAATAACAGAAGTTTCCTTAGGTTTTTCAACCCAGGTCCAAACATGGTTCCTTACGAATTCATTGAGTTCATCTTGCATAGCCTTTATCCAATCATCATCACCCAAGGCTTCTTCAGGATTCTTTAGTTCAAATTGGGAAAGAAATTCAACATGTCAACTTCATTCCTTAATGAAATTCTATTTCTTACCATTTGATTAAAATTTCCAATGATATTATCACTGGGATGATTCTTAAGTACCAACTGACTTGGATTTGGAAAAACCTGCTCATCAACATAAGGTAGAAAATCTTCAGAAGTAAATGTTTCAGAATGATTTTCTTTAACATTAACTTTGTCTGAAAAATATTCTATCAAATGTTGGTGAACATTTTTAGATAATATATCAGGAAAAGATTAAGGTTGTTTGGAAACAAAAGGATCATTTTCATCAAAATTAACATGTACTCTTTCTTCCACAGTGCATGTGTTTTTATTAAAAACTCTATATGCCTTAGAGTTAGTAGAATAACCAATGAAAATTCCTTCATCGGATTTGGGTGCAAATTTATGTAAGTTATCCTTGGTATTCAAGATAAATACTTTGCAACCAAATATTTTTAAGTAAGAAACATTTGTTTTTCAGCCAGTCCACAACTCATAAGGTGTTTTTTTAAGAAATGGTCTTATTAAAACATAATTTATAGTATAAAATGTAGTACTTACAGATTCAGTTGAAAAAAATTTAGCTATAGAATATTCACTCAACATGGTTCTAGTCATCTCTTGAAGAATGCGATTTCTTCTTTCGACAACACCATTTTGTTGAGGTCTTCTTGGAGCTGAGAAGTTCTGAGTAAAACTTTTTTTACTATAAAAAGTTTAAAAATCAGAATTTTATAATTCTCCACCATGATCACTATTAATAGTTATCAATGGTAGTTTTTCACATTTTTAACATGAGCTCTAAATATTTTGAAATAAGAAAAATCTTCAGATTTCTTTGCGAGAAAATATTCTCAAGTAAATATAGTGTAGTCATAAACTAGGAAAAACACATAGTATTTGCCTCCAATACTTCCAGTTTGTGTTGAACCAAATAAGTCCATGTGTACGAACTGTAAGTCATTAGAAGTCGTAACTTCAATTATAGATATAAAGATAGATTTATGTTTCTTGCCATATTGACAAGGATAATAGACTTTTGAAGAATCAAACATAAGTTCTGGTAGATCCTGAACAAGTTCTTTCAATGGATGTTTATAGATATTCCTTAAGTTACAGTGTCCTAGTCTCCTATTCCAAAGCCATGATTAGTCTTCAAATGCACTAAGTCAAGGTAGATCTTGACTTCTAAGGTCTTCTAGGTTTAAGGAGTACACATTATCTAACCGAAGGGTAGAGAGAATAAAATCATCCTTGGAATTATGAAGTAAACATTTATCATTTCTAAAATTCACAAGGTAACAATCATCACATAATTTTCTTATACTAATGATGTTATGCCTAAGGCCTTTCATGAAAAGAATATTTGAAATAATATCTTTTAAAAGAATAATAATGTTACTTATACCAACAATTTATCATTGAGAGTTATCACCAAAAGTTACCTTTCCACCTTTAGTGGTTTAAATCTTTTTGAAAGTCATTTTTACCAATCAAGTTCGGGGAACATCCACAATCCATGTACCAAATATTGTTGGTACTTACATCATTATCCTGAAAATGAAAGAGTTAGGTCTTTGTAATACAAACTTGCTTGGATCCAAAATTGATAGATAATAAGAGCTTGGGTAACCATATTTGTTTAGAAAAATAAGCCTTATGAAACCCAAGGGATTAAACTCTATTAGATGAATAGTTTTTTTCAAAGCCCCCCACTTTGGAATTTAGTACAAAAAGGGGCTCTAGAAGTAACAAAATAATTGTTTCTAAAAACATTTTTTCATGAGAATAACCTAAACCCTGACTATAACCATGAGGTCGGATCTGGGAATACATATTGTCAAAATTTTCCTTACAAGAAGTGAATTTTTTAAGAAGTTTCTTCAAGGAAAATATATCATATTTTAGTCTCATGACTGGATTCTTATCCTCAAGAATAATAGATTTAGAGTTAAGTTTATCCCTTAAAACATATTTTTCTAAAAGAAAATTTTTAGGATCCTTAGAATGTTTATCCTTCTCAAAATTGACTTCCACAAGTTTCTTAAAAATATTTTTTAAAACACCATTTTTCTCATCATGATATTTGGAATGATCTAAAATATATTTTGTTAAAATAGATTATCTAGAGTTTTCTTTGTCAGGTTTTTTAGAAACATTACAATTTATCATCTTAGGAAACTTAGAAAATCTATAAACTTCCTCATAGGAAGGAAAATCATTATCATTATTTGATTAATAAGATTCTTCATTTGAAGAAAAAACTCTATTTGGAAAATTTTCACATAAAGACATAGTGGTTACGTATTCAACAGTTAGTACCTTAGCCATACAAAAATGATTTTGAAATAGAGATCTGGATATTAGACCAATATTCTATTTCCCAGAAGATTCATATTCTAATGATTCATCAGAAGAATATCCACCACTGGCACTCCAAGTTTCATTGGATTTCAAGACTTTCTTATGCTTTGATCTGTAGAACTTCTTTTTATTTCTTTCAGAATTCCAATCTTTCTTTTCCCCCTTCTTGAGTAATTGACAATCAGGTCTTATATGTCCAGTTCTTCTACATTCATAGAAATTCACTTCTCCACCTTTTTTATCTTCACTATCTTTCTTTTTGTATCTATATTAAAATTTCTTCTACCTGAAAATATTGTTCATCCTCCGAGCAAGATTTTCTAACTCATTTCTTGAAGCTTCACATTCACTGGATTCTGATTGTATAACAACCTTCTTAGTGTTTGATCTTGTAATTCTCTCAGGAGTCTTAGATTTTATATGATTTGAAGTAGTTGTAAAAGAAACTCCTCCATTCCCATTCTTATTCTTAATATTATCAGCATCTCTCTTCATTCTGGTTTCATGTTGGAGAAGTGTTCCAAACAGTTCATCAAGATAAATCTGAGTAACTTTCCTATTCTTGTCTATAGTAGTTCTCTTGGATTCCCATTCATTAGGCATGATATCAATAATTTTTTCTATAAGTGCTTCATCATATAAACCATTCTATCCCATGGATTTTAGGCTATTGACAATAGTCATAAATCATTTTTGTACCTTACATACGGGTTCTCCATAAGGGAAGCAGAAACCATGATACTCAGCCCTGAGCATAGCTCTTCTAGTTTAAATAACTTTCGAAGTTCCAAAGTGAGTTACTTCAAGATTCTTATAAATACAATTTGCAGTTTCACAAGATGAAATCTGGCTATAAATGTTTCTAGTCATAGAACATAGCAAAGTATTATTTACCTTAAGGTTCAGCTGATATTCCACATTTTCTGGATTAGTAAAGGTTCTCAGTTCCTTATCAGTAATCTTATAATATCCATTTAACATAATGTAGTTGTCAACACCTGTGTCGATCACAAAGGTTTTCATTCTGTCTCTCTAGAACTCATAGTCATTCCCATCAATGATTGGTGGTCTAGTAGGATTGAGATTATCTAAGGATCCAACATGAATACCTTCCATATCAAAATGATATTTCCTTCCACAAAACTTGTTAGAAGCAAAACTATATAAAAATATGAAGTACTTATGAAAAGGAAAACATGAGAAAGAAAAATTATGTGTGAATATAAGTATTTCAGAGACCATCCTATAATACCAATCATAGAATTGAAATATGAATGTAGATGCTAAATATAAAAGAGTGGGGTGGTGAATTGTATACTTTAAAAATTCATTTGGAACCT
The DNA here is from genome assembly GCA_963277665.1 of Viscum album. Classification (NCBI taxonomy): domain Eukaryota; kingdom Viridiplantae; phylum Streptophyta; class Magnoliopsida; order Santalales; family Viscaceae; genus Viscum; species Viscum album. The sequence goes on along the minus strand of OY728126.1, from coordinate 555,100,018 downwards.
TTAAAAGTTATGGTTAACATGGTTAAACAAACATTCACAACACCTATTAAAGAAACCTTTTATATTTTTCTTAAAAAAATCTTCTACCTTAAATAATATTGAATCTGAAATATAATCAGAGTAACAGAATTACAATGTATAAAAATGTTATACTTTCTAAATTTAACAAAGTTAAGATACAACAGCAGAATTAAAATAACTTTTAAAAGAAAACAAGTAACAATAGGATTCTTTTAACCCAAATATAAGGGTATCCATCAACCTTGGATAAAGGTTCCTTGTTTTATACTTTCATGATAGTCTATCTTACACAAACCAAGGTAAGACCTTAATCTGAAGATCGGTATCTGTCTTGCTATCCCCACAAGACCTCGATTAAGAAGGAAATCAGAACCTCTGTCTCCCAAACCCAGAAGCCCACGATCAGTACGATCTGAGTCTGCATGAAGCAAGTCTGATCAAGTTGTTCACGCTTGAATAAGTTGTTCATGACATCTGCATGAATCACTGAGATTTGTAAGAGCCTCTCTCTCTAGAAATCACTTCACTAGTATTTCACACGCATCAAGTTTATACACTTTCTACAATGTAAATTTCACTCATTCAAATGAGAATGTATTTAAAGGAAAATCTTCCCAACTGTCGGCTCCTTTCCAACGGTCATATTTTCCATAAATTTCAGAGGGACCTGGACACGTGGAAAACATACAATAGTTAGTTTGTAAAATATTATACGATATCATTTCAAGTAACAGAAATGATGTTAAGTTAAGGATAAATGTTAGTTATAAGAAATCTTGGAATCTGATATCATAGGAATGATACATTATGCAACTCTATCATTATAAAGAAAACACAATCTTAAGAAATCGTGAAAAGGATTCTTATAAATAGCATTCTAAAGAAAATGGAATCATAAAATCGGAGTCAAAAATACACCTGATTCAGTGTCATGAATATCGGCATCATATATACACTGGATTCAGTATTGAAAATTGGAATCACATATACACTATAATCAATATTAAAAATTGGAATCATATATACACCGTATTCGGTATTGAAAATCAGCATCATATATACGCTGGATTTGGTATTGAAAATAGGCATCATATATAGATCGGAATCGGAATTGAAAAACTGAATGACAAAATCGAAATTCGATATCTTTGTAAAAGTAACTGAATAGAAAATATAAATGATAGTTCTGTAAGTCTAATAGAATGGAGAAACATAATGATATATCAGTAAGTATAACGGAATTATAATTACGGATCTTAAGAAAAAATACCAGACATAAAAAATTCAGAACTTAAGAGAAATGTGTTTTTGATTTTCAAAACATAAAACCATATTTCCCCATTGGATACTATCTTGGATTTTATTTTCAATATCATATTTCCACAAATATAATTCTATATAATAATAATAATAAAGTGGAGCTTATTTCAAATAAGTCAGATAGCTTTTGTGTAATTCATGGAATCCATGCAAGGCGAATACCATGTATATGTAAACATGATCCCCTTTAATATTTTATAGGAGACTTATACTTAATCACGAACAATAGATTTTTGTATCACCACTCATGTACAATTAGATATATTTCATAACCTAGGTACAAGTACACATAAATATTCAATTCACATACCAATACCGATGTTAAAGTATATAAGAATTAATACCTACACACGTTTGTCCTCTAATGACCCTAGTAACCCGATATGGGGACTTTTATGTTCAAATGTTACCAGTATACAATTTTTGGGTTATATGAAAAAATATTATATTTTTTATTATATTAAAGTTTCAGTCATTATTCCTCCTTCTAAGATCATACATTATCCAATTCAATATGGGAAATAACTACTTCTAGTGTTTCTCATGTTTTTAGTGTAAGGATATTCTATATAACTAACTGTGTTGAGTCAAATTGACAATATCAACATCATATATAACATTTCATTCACATAGATCATTGGGGTGGATTATTTTTCATGCATCATAAGATGTGAAGATTTCATCTCCATAGACATTGGAAACTATGTGTCGTTACCATTTCCTCCTCTGACATATGTATGACAAAAATAATTAGATTAACTTCTATTAAGATATAACTCAGCATAACAATCCATTAGTGTCTATTTTTATCAGAGATATGATAGCCTAAATGTTTATTATATCGGATATAAAATCTCACATCATGAGGATGCAAGATTAATTTCATATCTATAAATCATATAATATAGTTTCATTTTAATGAATTCTATTTAAAACAAATTGATGCTCTAGGAATTTAGTTATGTCCTCAACACTAGAAGCACTTTTGGCATGGATTGGGGATAACCATTCATTGACAACCAATATTTTAATACAAAATAAATTCAAATTTATAATATGATGTTTCAAATAATTTAGTCCAAGAATAACTTGATTCTATATGTATTTTGGAATTTAGATACACTGTAAAATGACATGAAACTTTTATACAAAATAATTATCTAAAAACATTATAACATGCATATAAAATTCCACCTCTCTTCTAAACATGAAAAGGATAACCATTGGACATAAATAATAAATATATGGGATATAAAACACAATAAAGGAATAATAGAATTATATCATGGCTATAGAAACACATGTATGTTAATAGGAAAATTAAGGAGACATAAATGGGTATGAATTGTAAACTTGAACATTAAAGATTAAATTATGATGATAATTACAAGTTGAAATATAAATTTTTAAAAAACCTAATACCCAAAAATATAACCATATTTCATTGATAAACACTGACACATCATTAGAATGTTCCCTTAGGGTAATCTAAAATTTACCATACATGGTATCTCATTATATAAAAACATTACCCAATGTGTTTGGGAGATATATTAATCTGGTCCAATCATTCTCCTTCATATCATCTAAATTCATTTCTGTGAAAAAAAGATCATGAAACCAAATTATATATTTCATTAATTTTTTAACACCCAAATCTTTTATGATATGCATCTTATAAATATAACATATTTAATAGCATAGGTTTTTCAAAACAGCATGTTTAAAACCTTGATATACTATTGAATAGTAACATGACCATTGGAATAGATATGTTACCATTAGGAATAGTAATATATCCAATAGAATAATAACTTAAATAATAAGAGTATAAATAAAATTTTGGTACCTCATTAATGAAAATATGACATATTTATATCATGGAATAAGTAAATAAATATTTTAAAAATGATTAATTTAGTGTTTATATATTTGTGAAATGTAAGTGTTTATTTTAAATTTTAAAATGAACAAAATGATTTAATATAAAAAATATTTTAATAAAATAGATTCTGGAATTAATACGTTTATTATATAATTATAAGATAATGTTATGAGACAATAATTGATTTTTCAAAGATGTGGAAAATTAGTAATAATATTGAGATCAATATTTTTTTTAATAAGTGATGTTTAATTAAAATAAAACATATCATATGTAGAAATATATTTTTATAAAATGGAGTCCATTTATGAAATAAACATTTTGAAAAAAGGTTAGAGTGAATTTTTGGGATTTTTCTATCATATTTTAGTTTTTTTGATTAGAGAAATAGTTTTATTTACAGTATTTAACATTATAGTTAAATAAATTAAATATTGGGTCATGGATAATGTAGTGGTGAAATAAAAACCCACTACATCAAAACCACATGATCTAGTTCCTATACATTTTCATAGTAATCAACATTATTGATAGTATTGAGGAAAAATAATAAAATAATGAATAAAAAAATCATAAAACACTTCCTCCCCTATAAATATCACCCATCACTACCCATTATCCTAAGAACATATATAAATTTTATCATTATTATACTCACCCCAATTCGTCCCCCAAATCATTTCCCCATGAGTTTGTCTTACCGGTCTTAATGAAATACCTATTCTAAGAGTCTTATAGAGGTTCCTAAGGGGAAGATAATAAATAGGAAAAATAATCATTCCTTATCTTTTAATTTGTTTCATTTTTTATCCTATAATCACCTCCCCAATAAAAAGTTTCATCGTACCATAGTATAATATATATATATACTATAATTTTATTTTTCTAATGTGTAATCCGTAATCAAATCCATTATCCTTTACTTTTATTTCAAAAATGAAAACGTCACCTATGTTGCTTTGATTCACCACCATTATGGACTTAGAATTTTCATTTTACATTACCACCTTAAAGGATCGAAGTAAAACTATTGTCATGGTTAAATAATTTTTTTATATAAAAATTATAAGATACACATTTTTATGGAACTAATATGTGTACTAATATTTAATTAAATTCCACAAGTTCGTGATGGTTGTAATAACCAGAAAAACTAATTAAGACATTTTGATCAACATTTTTTCTAATGAATCATCATAATAAAATATAACCTAATTATATATGTGATCATTTTAAAATATTTAATTTTTATAATACTAAAATATTTCTATTCTATAGAAGTTATTTCCATTATACAAGATCGCCCATATTTATAATCAATGGTACTTCACATAAATCCATGAAATGAATTCTACTAAAATAATGAAATTAAACATTGTAACTCATTGAAAATTCCATAAATAAAATTAATAAAATTATAAAAAATTATAAATATGTTAAATATGTTTTTAATTAATTTATTAATTAATCTAATTTTATTATTCATGATATTAAATATAAGTCAATAATTACTTCAGATATAAGATAAGTGTTTTCTCATATCACTTATATTTCTGTAATTTATTTTTTATTCACCCATTATTCCATGTGTTTGGTGTGTTTATATTTCCCTTTGATATATAATATGATGAATTAATTAATATTTATGATATTCAATTTTTCATTTTATGATCATTAATGGGGAATACTGTTTGACTGATTACAATGTGGAAATTGAATTATTTACCCAATTTCACTTCATTGGTTTAAACTTCTACTATATTAATTATTTTATACTATGATTATATGTTAAACAAAATTTTATTATATTATTTTTTATTTCTTGTTTTTTATGTGGATTTGTAGAAAACCAAAATTATCAATACATTTAGGTAATGACCAAGATTTATTTTACTGTTTTAAATGATTATTTATTCAAAATTTAAACAAGAATTTCTTTTAACTTATACAGCATGAGCATATAATTAATTATGTTTGATCTAAAATGACATGGGCTACCATATTCTATTGAATATTTTCTGATATTTTTTAAGAAGGATGTTTTATTTGGATAAAATTCATCATATTAAACTTCATTGTTAATGATAATGTTTATATTTTGGGGAAACATTTTAATAATTCATACACTAGTTTCAATATGAATTATAAACTAACTATTATTTTACTCATTAATATAAATAATTATCCACACATAGTATCTTTTATGTGGGGACCTTTTTATCCCCTTGATACATCTGTAGGTTTAATGAGAAAAACTAGTTCGGTTATATTTTGATATCATAGCTGATTATGTATGGTGTCTTGGCTGAAGCCTTGAAGGTATGTTTATGATGTATATAATTATGAATTCTCAAATTGTGAGATGATTTATTGATAATCCATCTAATTATTTACTAGTAGAATATAAATTGTTATGTTTAAATATACATTAATTATTAAAATGTAATTTTTAAATTATATTTCACTATATCCATATAATTGTAAAGATTATGTTTAAATGGAATGTTATTTTTGTTATTCACCTTGAATTACTATTTATATTTATATATGTTATAATATTTAGTATTATTTCCCTTACTAAGAATCGTCTCCCATACCTATCTTATATTTTATCCTTTCCCTAGGATTCTAATATAAATATTTGGATTGAAATGTAGGGATAATCTAAGTGAATATGATTGTTTTCAGTGTATTTGTTGTGTTGGAATTCATTTAACGTGGTAAGGTAATACATATGTTTTTATCTGGAATTAAAATTCTACTAAACTATTCATTTCTTCGGGATATGATCTTTTTTATGTAGTACCAATGTAATAATTCAAGGCACCAAATATGTGATACTGTTGTCAGAGTATTTACAGTTCGTATCAAAGGCATGTTTAGTAGAATCATTGGAAAAATGATTTAGGAAAATATAGATTATGGAAATATAAAACCATAACGGGCATTGATAATATTCCTAAGGTAACTATTATTATGACTTTTAGATTATTTAAAGGTAAATTATTTAATGTGATCCACTAGTTTTAAAATTTTACAATCTACTCTAGTGTATGATATTGTCTATAAATGGAACCTAATTGAAGGAATATAAACCATATCAATGAATCCATTCCTTGTATGGATTCCCTCCAATGTAAGAAAATGATGTTGGAGGTGGAGATGCAACTACATCTGAACATCTTATAATTATATAGAGACAATTGACTCGGGTTATGAGAAATATCCTCACTTGTACAGAGAATCCCAATCCAAAATGATGTGTAATAATGTTGGATAGCTTCATGTGAAAATAACCTCCTGCATTCAATGGGACTAAAAAACCCATTTTAGCTGGGAAATAGATATGTTTCTTAAATAATATATATCTAACATTGGGAAGTAATGAAATGAAGATGGTTATCATGAAATTTAATCATATATTTAGAGTTTTGGATCAATGGTGGTCAATAATTCAAAACAAAAAGGAATGGAAAGAAATTAAAACTATGAAAATGGATGGATTTTAAGAATCTTTTATAGGAAAAATTGTTCCCCTGTGAAATATGAAAAGATACGGGGATACAAATATTGATTCTGAGATAGAAAGAGAAAGAAATTTTTTTTAATTATGAATCCAACTAGATATGGTTATAAATACTTTTCATGGACAACAAATGTAATATAAATAGAACAATTGACCATTTCATTGATTTTGTTAACAAAATTATAAGAACGGGATTGGTCATCCAAACATTCTCATCATATGAGTATATAATGTCATGTACGACCAATATGGAGAAATAATTTTACAAGCCATATGAATTATAAGGGAATTAAAATAAGAATAGTGGTGTAGAGTACTCTATAAAAGGAAATAAGTAAAAATAGTGGGAGTGAATAATATAATTTACAACGTGCAATAAAATATGGAAGTAAACATCATGGAAAATTCCTACTAGGAATGGCAGTTGGTTTTAATTGTTGGAAAAATTCCATCGGGATTATTTTTTAAATGGAAATAATGATGTTGGAAATGTCAAATTCTATATCTATAATGATATGGGCCAATATGTACATAATGTTACTAGAAAACAAGGATAATTACACCAAAAAATGCCAATGGAACACGTCCATGTTTATGTATTCACAATAGTAGAGGTTAGAGTTTTTGATGATGCGGTTTAAAGTACATTAATCATCTCCTCAAATTTCTATAATGATATATATGACAGTGTACAATCAATTTATTTTATATATTTAATGTTTTCTATGTAAATTAAATATTTCCAATATACATTATCATGGTATTTTTTAGTCAAATCACCTAGTGGAGACCTTCTTATAAAAATGATGTGTCCTAGAGTTCCTATCATGACACATAAACATGCTCTAATTTCTAATTTAATAATCGTACTTATGGTTTATTTTGATATCATCCTTGGTACAGACTAAATATAAAAATATAATTAAATAATTTTTTTCATAGAGAAGGAAATTATGATTCATTGTGAAGGTATGGAATTGATTGCCTTTATTTGGGAGACTTAGTCATTTGAAACATATTTGGATCCATATCCATTAGCTTGTCTAAATGATATTTTTTGTAGGAGAAGAGTAGATAAAAAGTATATATGAAAAATGTGATTTTCAAATTGAGGATGTGCATATTGTACATGAATAAATTTATGTATTTCAACATGAATTACCTCAACATCCCCCTAGAGTTTGTTGTTGAGTTTTCTATTTATTTGATACCTGATTCAAGAACTATATAAAATACTCCTTGTAGAATGGCCATGGTGTGCTAATAGAGTTAAATAATCAACTAGAGGAATTGAGTGGTAAGGTATTTATACTCTCAATTATTTCACCTTGTAGAGATCTTATTATTTTCATTAAGAATAATCATAGAATAATGAGGATGTTAATTGACTATAGGGATATAAATTCTATTATGATAAATAACAAGTATCATGTCCCTCATATTGATGACTTATTTGACTAACTTTTTGAAGTTAATTGTTTTTCAAATATTAACATTCAAACTAGAAATCATCAACTGCAAATAGAGGTGTAAGATATTCCAAATTCAACATTTTGAACAAGGTATGGACACAATAATTTTATAATAATTTATTTTGGATAGACAAATACTCCCACTAATTTTATTGATCTATTAAAGAGAGTAATCATGGAATACCTTGATAATTTTATTGTGGTATATATTGATGATATCGTGGTGTATTCCAAATGCTATGAGAACCATACGAAACAATTGAAGATTGTCTTATAGAATCATAAATTAAATGAGTTATATGGGATGTTTAGTAAGAGTTTATTCTAGTGTCTAATAGTATCTTTTCATGTTCATACTTTCTCCAAGGATAGAATCTTAGTTGATCATACGAAAAAAGCATGTCCAAGAATTTCCTACCCAAATGAACATAACTACGTTATTTAGTTTTAATGCTTTAGCATTTAAGTATCAATTATTTTCATAATATTTCCCAATTTTCTAACCCATTAACCTAGATTAATTATAAAGAGAATAAGATTACTTCAACAAAGGAATGTGAAGAATTGTTTATAGAACATGGGATGAGAATAGTGAATTATCATGTCTTAACTCTACCATCAAGGAATGGTTGATATGTTATTTATTATGATTCATAAGAAAAAGGACATAATTTATAACATATTCAAGTAGCATCATGCCCCAGTTACAACTAAAAGGTTCACCTAGATGGTGGGCTACATGAAATCTTGCACACTAACCCAAATGCCAAAGGCTACTGACTAGTACTGAGGCCCAATGTGTGTTCATTGGGAGAATTCCCACATATATAATAATATTAATAGTATTAAATGATATATGTTAATGTAAAGAATCCAAATAATCAATTGGTATCAAATTATGGGGTTGATGCTATAAAAAAATGAGATTACCAGTGGAACATGTGATAAAAGAATATATTTCATGCTATAAAAAATACAAAAATGACTAAAAAATACTATGTAAATAATATAGAGTATAGTATTGGCCCAATTACCTAATACACCATCATAATGTTGTATATATATAATCCATATAAAGTCACATGCTTCCCTTTATCAATACCAAAAACCATGAAATCTTCTTGAGAACCAAAGGCAACCCAAGTAGGGAGTGGCATGAAATATCAATAGGCTTCCAACCGAAATTTCTAGAACAATTCATTTAGTGAAATAATAAAAAAAAATTCATATTAATAAATATAAGGGTAATTAATAAATAAATATAATTAACAACCCTGTTTGGGTTCCCAAGTCGATATCCGACCTATAAAACCTGCTTCGGCGTAAGTTGGATGTTTGAAACAAGGCACCTGTACACATTCTAATATGGGTGTGAGGGTTATTTTTAGAAAATAAACCATAGGGTGGTAGATAGAAAGATTATCCTTTCGCTTCAAGGTCACTTTTTCATGTCATAATTAAATAATCACCATAATATAAAAGGGAAACATCACACATGACATAACAATCAATCAATTCATTATATCCATCATTGTAGTCTTGAAACCATAAAATTAAATCTATATTGAATCCAAAGGGTCACTAAATAATTCTATAAAATATCAAAGGCTATCATGTCTTTCTAAGGAAACAAAATAAAGGTTCCACATGTATCACTCATGGGATGGAGAACTATGGCTCAATACCAAGTATCATACATATGGGTCAAAATATAACTTGAGTAATAGTGTAGAAAACATTCCAATGGATTTTCCCTCATTTTCTCCTATTGGGAACTAGTGTCACTCATGAGTATGTATAATCTGACCAGATATCCCATACATGGAATGCCAATTTATCACTCTCAGTGTGTCGATAGTCACTATATGTACAAGGTGATTCCAATCATAGCATCCTTAATTTGGGACACATGTTATCTCCTTGACCATAGTAGGTGAGAATTTTATCCATGTCACACATCACAATGAATATGATATATAATTCCCAATTTATTAATTATAATTTCCACATTAAATTCTAAAAAATCTAACTGAGCTACACAGTGCATATCAATCCACTATTTAAATAGGAAAAAATCATGAATGTGGAAGAAGCCATAATCCACAGGGCATAAATTATAGCATGAGTAAATAAGACATTAATTAAAAGGAATATAATATGTATTATGTATAAGAAAATGGATAAAATAAATCCAACAGGTTAATAATAAAAAAATACAAAAGGAAAAATCATGTCATATAATTCAGTAAGCATAAATCATCAGACAATGCCAAGATACCTAACTCATAGATCATAATTTATCTTAATTCATTTTATAGATTTAATTCATTAATCCAAGGTGAAACTCACAAACTAAATGTGGTGAAAAATTAAAGGCATAGGAAAATAGGCTATTTATAATAGGAACACCCCAGGGGTGTCCAATGACTATGAAAACAACCTCCCATTGGTTTTATCCAAAAGGTATGGTCATAATGGAAGTGTTGATCTATTTAAAATAAATTATATTATAAAAAAAATGAATCAAAAAAAGCATCTGGTGAGAGGAACAATAATGCAATAATTAAATGGATATGAAATGAGTGATAAAGACCAAGACCACAGAACTCATTGTAGTTTCAATCCAATTATTTTTTTAGGCTCAAATCAACATTGAATGTGAGAAAATGAAGAAATCACTAAACTCCAAAATAATAGGGAAATGGTGGTCACACCATAATAGAGTTACAGAGGAAGGAAGAATATTGAAGTAGAAGGAAGATAATATATGATATTGTTGATGGATTTTCATTTCCTCTGATGGTGAGAGATTTTATTTTCGGATAAAAAAGATAGATCAAACCCTATAGAGAGAGAAGGAAGAGGCTCATGTGTGGAAGATGAATACTACACTACTAGAGATGAAATGGAGGATGAGAGGGGTAAAATAAATCATTAAAGATTGTATTTTTGTGTATTTCACCCTAAAAACAAAGGTCGAATGGTTTGGCTACATGGTTAGCTAAACCATCCTCCAACAATGCGCCATTTTTTGCTTTAAGGGGGATCCAAACATGGTTAGGCTCATGTTTTATCCAACTGTTCAATGACCATGAAAAAATCATTGTATAAGTTGTATAAACAAATACATAGTTGTTCACATGGGGTCTCATGATTGAAGAAATGACATGTTTCCCCCATCATCCCATTGTCTCCAAAAACATGATTTAGGAAAACCATGTTGGATGGGTGGTATGGTTTCTACTAACAAAGTTCCCAAGTCATTTCTTCCCTATTCGAGGATTTGGGCAATAAAAGATCCCCCAAAATACCTATGTCCGCATTAAATTCATTAGTGAAAATTATTTGAGATATTAAATGGAATTAAACCAAAAACTAATGGTTCATTCCAATCTCAAAAGATAGGAAAATAAAAACTCCCCTTCGTATGACAACTTATTTTTGAGTTTCATGTCCTATGTTGGTAAAAAAATTTATGAGAAACGCTTTGACCACTATTCATGCACATCGATTTCCTAACCCTAGTAATCATATTGTATGAGCCCATGCTTCTATATCACTTTGAATTGATGATCTTACCTACCTTGGAGAACCTTTCTGGTAAAATCAAAAATACTTATTGAATGCTCCTCAAAAGACGCATATGCTTCCTTCTCAATATCCTGGGATCAAATGAATGAGGCCAATCATCATTGTACTTTTTATGTTATGATATGTTGAAGAAATCTTGTATTTCATGGTACCTTGGAGGTTGCTTCAAATAATTGGCTAATTTTGTTTCTGGCTCTGCTCTCTCGAATGGTGTGACGTATCATGTCAATATCATTCCTTGTATAATGATTTGACTATAACCAAATCTAGGTGATAGCTGTAGAACTACTTGATGTCCAACCATAAACTCAGGAAGTATATGAGGATGATCAATATATTAATTCTTCCTAGATTAATATTTTTTTATATATTTCTGAATCAACCTAATTTCATCAAAACTATCCTAAACGATATTAAGACATATTACATATATCTCACCTACCTCAAGACGTCATTGTGGTCAATGATAAGAACTATAGTAGAGGGACTCATACAAATCCATCTATATATTTTCCTAACATTTTTTTGTAGGAAATCTAAAATAGAGGAATATTTTTTCCCATGAACCTATGAAATCAAGGATGTAGGACTGAACCATATCCTCTAACACCACTATCATCTTTTAAGACTTTCCATCTATTAGTCGGTTATATGATATACTCAAGACAACCTATGATCCCATTACCTTCTGTAACCCTTTATAGAACCATGAAGTAAATCTATAGTATCTGGCCCAAATGATAGAATGGGGAACAACATGAATTAAAACTATTTTTGAAATATAAAGTCATCCCTTCTCATCAATACAAAATGTTTCTATAATTAGAAGAAAATGTGTAACCATCATCATTGTTGCAATGATCACACATACTACATCACAATTTTATGGGGATATCATAAATTCTATCCTTAAATCAATGGTGTTGTCATTCAATTTCCATTCGAGAATGGATATTGGATTTAGAAGTTCATAAGTTCATTGCTGCTCTTCCATTACCTGCTGACACAATGAGCATCGAGTTATTAAACATTATATATACCACTTCAATTAGGTTCACCAATACTGATGACATGTATCATTGTACATCATGGTAAAACAATGATGAACTACACAAATAGATGTATGCGATTCCCTCATCAACATATCTTGTGTATTAATAGGTACCCTTACATTACCACAAAACACTAGGGTTCCACATCCATTACCATCCTGACTAGGATCTAGGTTTTCTCCTCTCAAACTCTCTTTTAAGAAACAGCCATCAGGATTGGATAACTTCCTCATCTGTACTCCTTCTAGAGGAGAGGAAATCACTATTAGTTATACTAAGACTATTTTATTGTGTTTTTCATGAGCCTAGAAATGCATCTTAGATAATAGAGACATCAACTTCTACTCACTGTTGGCCCCCTTGATGGGTTTCATTTGTGAGTTCCAGCTCAAGGTATCAGCTATGGAATTACCGTTAATAAGTGTGTAATAAAGGTCAATGTTGAATTATTGTAGGTGTTTCACCAAACTAGGAAGCCTTAGGTTCAGGTCTATCATTGGGGAGATGTACATGAGACTATTATGATCCGTGTTAATGATGAATCCCTCACCCAATAAGTAGTAAATCCAATATCATAGAGAATGAAAAAAGACATTGAGATCCAGGTCATTTTTTGGGTAATTCTGCTCATGGGGTCTCAACATGAGTGACACATATTCCATGACTTGATCAACTTGCATCAGAATAACACCCAACACGATACCTCAAGCATCAAAACCAACTATATAACTCCTCCTGGGCTCCAAAAAAAATCATTATTGGTGATGAATTGTGTCTTCAATTTTACTCCTAAAAAACTGGATCATAAGATTCTGTCTAGTCGAACTTCATAACCTTCATGGTCAAGCCCATAATCTTTTCTTCCATGCCTGAGATATCATAGATGAATCACCTGTAATTAGTATCTATCCCAAAGATTCAGCATATTTCACACACATTCCTAGTATAACCATTGTAGACCATGTCATTCACCTTCTCTTGGTCAGTAGATAGACCTACAATGAAATGATATGACCCAGTAAGTGATTGTTGATAATTCAAAAGTGGAATTTCCTCAGGTTCACATAAATAATTTTCTCTTTCAATATGCTCAACATGATATTATGATGGTTGGAATGTATGAGTCTTCTAAAATATTAAACATAGATTTCATTTATGGAGACTACCACAAATTAATCAAGATACATGTGGAAAATATGATTCATCAAAACGATAAAGACTATTGGAATTATCATCAAAGAAAACAGAATAACTAGATACTCTTACAAGGATTACCTATTCCAAAATGTTGTACTGGGTATTTTTGATGGTATCACATGCACCTAATGGTATCCCATCCTCAGTTCGATCTTAGATAAAAAAATGTCTTATTGATGCTGGTTGAAAGTTCATCGATATGAAAAAATGAATAATGGTTCTTCATTGTCATAACCCCTCCCCACAAAGTGTACCCCTCCTGGGTCCGAAATGTGAAAAGGGAGATAATGACCCCCAAGCCCCACCTCCAGTAGGCCCCGGGTTGGTGATTAGCACCGAGGGTATAATAAACACACAAATGGGAGGCATTACCATCTAAGAGAACACATGTAGAAGAGAGAGATAAGATAGACACCAATCAACTCTAACTCAGACTGATATATAAAAGAATAACCAAGTACACATATGAGATGCCATGAAAAAGTACTACAAATGAAATGGAAAAAGTGCAAGTACCCAAAAGAAAGTAAAAACCACAGGAACCACAAGCCCAACCAGCTCCTGTAACCCCAAGTTAGTAGAAACCAGCTTGATCTCCAACCTACTCCATGTGACCTGAAAACAGTTTATATATACATGGGGTGAGTATAACAGCATACTTAGTAGGATCCTCCCTGAAGCGACTCGTGAAAAAGTAAAGAAAGCATGTTAAAGCCTAGTTAACAACAAGTGAAACCAACTCATCACCTAAATAGGTATACTAGGTTCCCAACCTCACCATGGATACTCTCACTAAGTAACGCATACAAGAATATAGCACATAGTAATGAATATCAAGGGTACACCGCAACTACATCCCCACTGGTTTTCCGCTTTTCCCCAATGACATACGTCCTGTACATCTCTCTCCAAAGGCTTGCCCTCAGATACCTGGGCTAAGCTCCACAATCTGCACCACGTTCACCACAAAGGCTTGCCTGCAGACACCTTGGAGAAGCACCACACCATCCCCACAACCAAAAGTAACCAGGTAGTTTCCAGGAGCCACCACAGCTCGCATAATGTGTATCATACGTCAGGTATTATACCTCAAACCATTACAGCCCATACACCGAGTAAGGATCCTCAAGCCATCACATCCTATACACATTACACCTATAGTAGTCCATATGATACTATATCTAGAATATATGTGTGTGAATAACAACAAGCCATTACATCCCTCTACACACATATATGGGGAAAAATAACCGGTGTGCCTAATGGAACTAGTATCTACTAAGAGAAGAGAGTGGAGTCAAAGGGGGTAGTCATCCATTCACCCTCCCACCAGAATGTTGGGGAAAACACCCCCTAGGGCTCAGAATCCCCAGGGTGTCAATTTCCCTTACTGACATGGTGGAGTAGCGTATAGAAACACAAAACGTACAAAATATATTATATCTCAAAACCACACTATGTGAATTACCTAGTCTTAGACACAACTGCAGCTAACGTCTCTCAAACTCCAGGCTGCTACTTCTAAGACTAGGCATCATATAAGCACACAACCATTTAAAGAGCTTTATTATATTAATTCCTTCTGTTTTTTTATCAGTTCCACTATATGTTAATTAATTCTTTAAAGATTAATTAACCATGAACAATTCCACATTAAATTCCATTAACACCACATCCAAAAACCCATTATCCCTTCAAAATTACAACCTCATCATTATGTTTCAACAAACTCCAACCCCATGGGTTAACATCATTTATTCAAACATTCATCACAGAATAACTTTCCCATTTTCCCAGGCATTCTAGAAAAGAATCCTATGTGACTAAAGACAAGGGGGGTCAACATAGTGAGTAGATATAATACCCATTGAGTCTTTGCCGCCTATAGCAAGAGTTTAGACCCATTCTCCCTTGAGAGGCTAAACAAAGAAAGCATGTGGCATACCCTACATGTCTTCACCTCTTTCAGAAGAAGGGTAAGCAAGACCAGCTGCCTTGAGCAGTGGGGAAAAGTAAAGCAGTTAATCAACCAAAGAATCAACAAGTATCCAACAAACACATCCATCCCATTCTATCATCCCGGGTGTCCTCCCCAACACCCACATGCATAAACAGATTCATCTTGCCATTCTAGGCATCATCTACTACCACCACCAAAATTCTTCATGCCTCCACATATAACAACAGCCATGCAGGCTCACATCACAGCACAAGCATCAGGAAAACAACAATCACATCAATGGGATCTTGGCCCTTTAACAATAAATAGGGTAACTCAGAACCCTTTTATAAATTATCAAACAAGTGGTTCTTTAATCCATCTTGAATTAACAGATTTATTAAACGTAGGTTCCAAATTTGGGAAACCTAATTAGTAAGCTATCACAAATAAATAATCATGGCTACTGCACTAATTTGATTAAATTCAAATTACAACAAGAACTGGATTCATTTTCATGCCTCTTTATCTTTATCCAACAATTATTAATTAATCCCTCTATACGTTATTTACCGATTTCCATCAAGAACAAACATCTAAACAAAGCAAACATAGACATCGCACTATCTAGAAAAACAAGAGGCAATAACATACGATAGGTATCAATTTATTTATCCTATTAAAATATTTATTACCTCAATTACATTGTTATCCACTAGAATAAAACATTCTAATGATATAGTTGCACATAAAAGAAAAGAGAAGCAACGAATCCCCTACCTCAAACAGTTCCTCACATTCTGTATCCACACAACGGGTCACAATCCTTCTCTCGCAACAACTGCATCCACCTGAGGATGCCACGGTACGACCACACCAACCAAAACCCAAGAAAAACACATTATAATAATGGATATTACATGCTAATATGGAAAGGATAAACAAGAGAAGATGATCTCTGAATGAACGACGATAAAACATACCTTATATCGATGATTGATCGATACAGCTTGGTTGAATCAGAATAGAGCGGAACTGATCCGAGGGGTAAAGTTTAGTTGTGAAACTCCTATGGGAAGGATTGAATGGTTCTAGAGTCTCATAGCTGAGAACAAAGAGGAAGAACAATTAAGAATGATATCTTGTCCCTTTTGTAGATTTAATGGGGTGACGGTTTAAGATAAGCTTAATTTCCCATTAAAATAGGATTGCATTAACCCATGCAGTTTGACCATGTAAAAACGTCTCGAGCCATAGAAATAATTAATATGGGATTTAGGGCCTTTGAATTGGCCTTAAGAGTCCTTAAAATAAGGATTTAAATGTATTTTACGTCAATAGAAATGTCAAAAGAGGAAAAACTGTAGGAAGTTGGAAACACTGTTCACCTACCATTACTTTACCCCTACCGATCTGTAAAAACGATCTATGAAACTGATCTGTGAAACCAATCTGGGAAACCGATCAGTGAAACAAATCTGTGAAACCGATCCATGAAACCGATCTGTGAAACCGATCTATGAAACTGATATGTGAAACTAATCTGTGAAACCGATCTGTGAAACCGATCTGTGAAACCGATCTCTGAAATCGATCTGTGAAACCCATCTATGAAACTGATCTGTGAAACCTATTTGTGAAACCAATCTGTGAAACCGATATGTGAAACCGATCTATGAAACTGATCTGTGAAACCGATCTGTGAAACCGATCTCTGAAATTGATCTCTGCAACTGATCTGTGAAAATGATCTCTGAAATCGATCTATGAAACCGATCTCTGAAACCGATCTTTGAAACTGATCTGTGAAACTGATCTGTGAAACCAATCTATGAAACCGATCTGTGAAAGCGATCTGTGAAACACTGTACACCTACCGTTACAGTTCATAAAACTGGAAACAATGTTCATAGAACTGGAAATTTTGAAAAGTGTTGGGGATAAGTCAACTTGACATCCAGGAACACCTCCAACACCACATTTTCACAATGTAATGCCCGGAGGGGTCCGGGCCATTACATAATATACCTCTCAAAACATTCTCATCCTCGAGAATTCAAAACCCACCATAAAAAATGAGGTCCGAACAACCACCCCTCAAGATACCTCTAAAAAGAGAGCAAGACACAAAAGAACAAAAGAACAATTCATAAATAAAACATGAAATGTCTAACCATGAAGGGAACATCATTACATGAAAAGAGTTAAACATCAAACAACTATGGGCACTGGGAATGTATATGTGAATCACATTCTCAAGTACTCTCTTCCAGGCCACCATGTCGCCACAAGACACGAACTATTGGAATAGAACGCCCACACAACACCTTCTCCTTGTGGTCTTGGATCTCCATAGGTCGCTCATCGAAGGTTGCATCATCATCAACATCAATCTCTCCCCAATCGATAATGTGAGAGTCGTCATGAAGATAACGACGGAGCTGTGATTCATGGAAAACCCCATGTTTCCAACTCATCTGTGGGGGAAGTGATACTTGATACGCCATAGCTCCAACATGAGCTAACACCTCGAAAGTCCCAACAAACCGAGGAGAAATCATACTTCCATGACCAAACCTGCGTTGCCCACGACAGGGAGTCACCTTCAGAAACACATGATCCCCAACATTAACCTCGAAGGGCTTCCTCCTTTGATCAGAATATAATTTCTGACGATCTTGTGCGGTCTTCATCCTCTCACAAATCACCTGAACCATCTCTGTTGTATTCTGCACTAGTTCCAGTCCGATAATTACTGACTCTCTGACCCTATTCCAGCACAACGGAGAACGGAAAGGCCAACAATAGAAGGCTTCAAACAACAGCATACCAATGGTGGAGTAAAAACTATTATTGTAAGTAAACTACACCAAGGGTAAGTGCCTCATCCATGAACCTCCAAAATCAAGAAAACAAGAGCGTAACATGTCTTCAAGAGTCTGGATGGTTCGCTATGTCTGACCATCCGTTTGCAGTTGAAATGATGTGCTAATGCATAGTTGAGAACTGAAATCATGTTGGAAACCCCTCCAAACCCTAGAGGTAAAATGAGGATCTTGATCAGAAATGATCGTCTGAGGGACTCCATGAAGTCTCACCACCTCCTCCAGATACTGCCTCTACAAAACTTCCACTGATCTCGACTCCTTGATCGCTATGAAGTGGGAAGATTTTGTTAAATGATCCACTACAACCCAAATAGAATCATATCCTCCAAGAACTCGAGGTAAACCAGTAAAAAAGTCCATTGAGATGTCCTCCCACTTCCACTAAGGAATCTTTAATGGATGGAAAATACCAACAGGAACACGGTGTTCGGCCTTCACCTTTTGGCAGACTAAACATTGAGACACAAACTATGCAACTACATGCTTCAGCCCAGGCCACCAAAACTGACTCCTCAAGGATTGGTACATCCTTGTCACACCAGGATGTACTTCTAAAGGCGAACTGTGGAACTCTCTGAGAACCTTCTCATGCATCTCTAAGGGAACAAAAAGCCTTCCATGATACAACACTAGGTGTTGTTCGTCCTCCGACCAACTATCTGGGGCCTCACCACAAACAACTCGGTCTCTCCAGATCTCCACCTCAAGATCCCATGACTGGAACTCTTCCACCTTCTGCACCAGGGTTGATTGTACCATCATCTGAAAAATAAAACCTCTACCCCCAACTTCTCCCACATCAAGATGTAAGGCTGATAGTTCTTCCATTACTCTCCATGAATCTGTGGATTCACGCACAGCATCACTACGTGACTTTGGCTCAGCGCATTTACTACAAAATTCCCTTTTCTAGGGGTAAACGATATTTCGAAGTCGTATTTTTGTAAGAACTCCATCCACTGATGTTGTCTCAAGTTTAAGTCACGATGGGAGAAAACATTCCTCAAAATCTTATGATCGATGAAAACCAAAAAGCTCTCACTAATAAGGTAATGTCTCCACAACATTAGAGAAAACACCACGGATGCCAACTCAAGATCTTGAGTGGCATAGTTATGTTAATGGGGATGTAACTTCCGAGACCCATAAGAAACAACTGACCTCTACTGCATGAGGACACACCCTAACCCCCAATGTGAAGCGTTGAAGAAAACATCAAACTGAACTCCCTCAGCTGGAAAAAAATGAACTAGATCACTTACTAACATCTCCTTTAGATACTCGAAAGCTACCTAAAACTGATCAATCCATATGAACACTTGATCTTTCCTGGTCAAAGATGTCATAGGAGTCGCAACTCAGGAAAAATTGGCTACGAACCTCTTGTAGTAACCTGTGAGACCAAGGAAACTTCGCACCTCTAAAATTGTCTTGGGGGTGCCCAAGACACAACTGCTTCTATCGTCGATAGATCCATAGCTACGCCCTGTTGGGACACATCATGTCCCAAGAAACGGACTTCTCGATCCCAGAACTCACACTTCAACAACTTCCCAAACAACTGATGTTTACAGAGAATTCCCAAAACATCATGTATATGCTCTGTATTCTCCTCTTCATATGTGGAGTACACAAGGTTTTCATCGATGAAAACCACCACAAACTTTTCCAGGAATTCACGGAATAGAGCATTCATCAATCCCATGACCACAAATGGAGCATTCGTCACGCCGAACGACATTGCAATGAACTAATAATTCCCATGACGACAACAGAAAGCAGTATTTGGGATATCATTATCCTTTACACGCATCTAATGACATCCTGACTGCAAGTCGATCATTGAGAACCAACTTTCACCCTTCAGTTGATCAAATAAATCATCAATCCGCAGAAGAGGATAGCAATTATTTATTGTCACTTTGTTTAAGTGACGATAATCGACACACAACCACAAACATCCGTTAGCCTTCTTCACAAACAAAACTGGTGTACCCCACGGTGACACACTTGGCTGAACAAAACCACACTGTAACAGACAATCAAACTATATATGTAGGTCTCATAACTCAGAAGGGTCCATCCTATATGGAGTCATAGAGATAGGAGACACCCCTGGCTGTAGCTCGATCCCAAACTCGATCTCTCACCGAGGGGGTAATGCTACAACCTCTTCTGGAAATACAACAGGGTACTCCTCTATGACCCTAAGAAATGCCAGATGCTAAACCTATGAAGAACTCAGCATCAACTCATCCATCATGGATGATAAGGATGTAACACGCCTATGAACCATCTGAGGATCTTGCTCGCCAACAAACACCACTTTCTCTCTATCCACACCAATGAATATGACCTTTTTCCTGAAGAAATCCACAATAGCCTGCACTGAATACAACCAATCCATGCTGACGATGAAATCATATGGTTGTATTCGTAAACATAGGAAATCTTTCCAAGAGCGATGTTGCCCCAACATTAGCTCACAATCTCTACATACTTCAAACAAGTCATCTCGACCTCCAACTGATGTAGTCAAAGCCAAGGGCACTAGAAGCCTCTCTACCTCAAGTCCTAAATCATGGACAATGGTAGGTGATATGAAGGAGTGTGTAACACCTGAATCAAACAAGGCATAAACCAACGTAGAAAATAAGAAAAGGGTACCTTGAACAACATCTGGCTCACCTGGAGCTGGAAACACAAGAGAATGAAGCTGACCACAACCTCCTCCATGACCTCTCTGACCCTGATGATAACCACCTCCATGGCTGTGCTATGCTCTCTGAGGTCGGGGAGCATCATGGGGATGTCCTCTGCCTGCCCCATCCACCCTCTGCTGATCTAAAGATGGTGCAACTGGCTGCTGCTGCCTCAGCTGGAACTTCGTCAAAGGAGGAACCTGGAGCGTAGCATCTGCTGCACGATGGCCGCTCTGAAAGGTTGGGGACTCCCACTGCTGATGACCACGACCACCATAAGAAAAACAAGCGCCTGATCCCTTGGTATAGGCCTGAGAGTTTCTACCTCTAGAGAAACGAGATGTGAAGGGTTGGGACCTACCCTCGGGTGAACAGAAACTCTTATTCCCTAAAAACCGAGAACCCCGGACCACAACTCTGCTTCATGAGGAATCATGCCGATTCCCCTCTCATGATGATCCTATCCTAGTCAATTTCCTCTCGACAAACTCTAACCTCTCCAACACCTCAAGATATGTTTTCAGCATAAAAGGGGTGACCTGGCGCTAGATCTATAAGGACTCGGCCTTAAAACATTACATAATCATGAATTAATTGAATAATTCACATTGAGGATCTTTTCATGTTTAGAGTTTTAGGGAATTAGGACATAACTATTACATCTCTAAAAGATTACAATGTAGACACTTCCACATAGTTTCCTTTTTTTATACAACATGAACTCTTGAAAAAAAAAGTCATGTCTAGTTCCATGCTTAAGACAACATGACTTTTCGTTGATCCCATCCTTGACCCTATTCCACATTATGTCCTGTGAAATACATTTCAAAAAAAACTTGGGATGAGCATAAAAATCTCAGTAAGGGATACACAAAGAAGTAACACTGTTAGTTTTTCAAAACCACAAGTAAACCATGTATATTTTATCAAAGTAATACCTTTCACCTTTATGAAGTAGTAAAAACTCTTCACTGAACAAAGATCATTACTTACCCTTTTGTAGCCAAAAGATTATCATAAAACCCATATAAAGAACACATAACATATAAAGGTAACTTGGGACATAAACATACTTAAATGTAATAACCATACGGTCGACTTCCACACATACTTAATGTAATATCCATACACCTGACTTCCATACCCAATGCATTGGAGGTTATAACGTAACCACCCATCCTGGTATTCCCGGCACCACCCGTCATATGGTTTATCACATAACCACCCGTAAAATGTCCAAGTACAATCATTACACATAAAATATTGCAAATATAAACATTTCAATAACAATATTTCATTTTCAATCACAAGAAGTAATTCCAAGATATTGAATTAATCAATCCATTTTCAAAAACCATTTAAAATAGATTTTTGAATCAAAGTGTCCCATAACCCTTTAAATCTTTTAATGGAATTATAATTTTAAAACATTAATGTCCATATAAATAAATACTGAAAACAATTTTGAAAACATGGACATTAAAAATAAAGATTTAGTATAATAAATCATTAAAACATTTAGAACGATATTTCTGTTAAGGAGTTTTTAACAAAATGAGAGACTCTTGAATACAAATAATTACGGAAAAACATTTAATCATAACTTTATAATATCATGAGAATAAAGTAATTCATGATATAATATGTCAAAGGACAGTATATACACCATATAAGAGTTAATTGGTGCATAACAACAATGAAGTCTCAATGGAAATGTAAATTGAGATAAAATCCATTAGAAAGATGGTGCCCTTAAATTAAGGATAAATCTATCACATAATTATGTGTGAGAAATATAAATACACCCAATATAATTGGATATTAAGTGTGAAAAAATCATAGGTCATTCACACATATTCATTGCATGAAATTTTCAAGAAGTACAAGTTGAACCAAACGAAATCGAAATTGGGTTAAGACGTTCCCTTGTAAAAATTCGACAGCCTAACGACGTCACTTTAAAATTCAGAAAATGAGTTGATGAGACAAAAAGGGTATCTCATCACTTGGAAATAAATTTTACATCAATAATTATATAGAAGAACATATCTCAACATAATAGTATGTGAATTAAAAGACATAACAAAAGAAGTCTTTTAAAAAGAGGAGGGTGAAAGGTTCCCTTACCGACTTGGGTAACTTTCGAAACGTAAACCCCATGGAAGAAGGGTCATACAATGAAGATGTAAATACCCATAATTGGAATTATACTAAAAAAAGAGTATAATAATGTGCAGTACATACACCACTCAATATAAATGGTGGAAAACGTAGCATAAATGTCACGGGAATAAAAGTGAGATGAAAAATCCCTTACCAAAACTCGGCAGCCTAACGGCGCCACTTAAAACTACCAAAAATGGATTGATGAGATCAAATAGGGTCTCTCATAATATTAAAATAAAATTTACAGTAAGAAGAATATAAAATAACATCCCCTAACATAACAAATAGGAGCTTAAAAGAAGTGACATAAAGGAGAGTACATAAAAAGAAAGAGAGAGGTTGGATCTCTTATGAAAATTCGGCAGCCTAACGGCGCCACTCAAAACATCCAAAATGGATTGATGAGAGAAAATAGGGTCTCTCATCATATGAACATAAAAATTACAGTAAGAGTAATGTAAAATAACATCCCAATCATAATAAATATGATCTTAAAAGGAATGACATAAAAGAGTGTACTTAAAAAAGAAAGAGAAGGGTATGATCCCTTACCTCAAGTTCGACTTGTCTTGTTCGTTTCTTTATATTCCTGAATAATAAACATTGGTAAATTTATAATTGCTTAATTTCCTCCTTTAAATATTATTATTCAGTTCATATCACATATTATAATGTTATAATAATAATTTGTTAATATTGTGAGTTCATATCAGACGTTTTTGTCGATGTTTGGTATATGAGTCAAAAATGAACTTGTTTGAAAATGATTGTCCATGTAGTTATAATTAAATAATCTCCAGAATAGTATTAATGATTTAAATATCATATATATCCATTACATATTCATTTTATACTATTCCATAACATTTGGAGATAAAAAGAAATGAAATGCACTGTTCATGGAGACAGTAGGTCATACGTACGCATGAATGCTACTTTCATTTCTTTGTCATATTAATGGAATTAAAAATAATTGAGAGATATATATATTATAATTCCAGTATAATATATATGTTTTATATGTCACATAATTTCACTAATTTCATTCTTTATACATTCCATTTATTGCATGAACGAGCCACATCACTTGAGGGGGTGGTAGTCCACACTTCTTCATATGAAATTATCGCTTTTTCACAACATGAAAAGAATAAAGGCATGTTTTAAATATAAAATTCAGAAGCATATAGAAAACATAAATACTATATATATAATATATAAAATATAGTGACATCATAATGGCCACCATGAAAGGTTTTAAGATAAGATTGAACAATCATCGTTTCGTGAGGCATAAATTTACCATCCACAGAAACAGTATGTTGTTTAACCATTAGGCGAAGTTGTGTGCAAGTGTAGCTAGAATAATTCACATAAAAACATCCTAGTATATTGAATATACTGGTTTTGTTACAAAATAAATGAATAAAAAGAGTTTAGAGTGTTGGAGAAGCAAAATAAAACAAAAGAACACAAGGGAAGACATTACCTTTAAATCGGGTAACTCTTTTTGATTTGAGCTCAAAGGCTTTCATGGAAAGGATTATGCCAAAAGGTGATGCTTCAATGATTAATAGAGGTATGTGGAGAGATGAAATGGTCAGGGTTTGGACGATCCAAAGGCTTGAGAGGTGTGGGTAAGGTGGTATAGGTGGGGGCCTTTTATAAGAGGAGAGGAGGGGCACTCTTGGAAAGTTATAAACTTTTACTTTATTATAAAATGATTTTCGGATTTTAAAGGTCCCAAAATTATATATTTAGAGTATAAGGTGATAAGAGTTCGAAATCCACCCATCCAATAGGTTTTTGACAAGTGTAGGTCTTAGGGTTTACATTATCATTTCATTTTATCTAAACCGTTAAATAATGAGGTAATCGCTGCATCATCATGGTGTCATAAAAAATTTAATTTATTTAATGTCTAAAAATAATAAAAAAAATATCATTATGTAGGAAATAATTTTATCTTTCTAATGAATATTTATAGTAAAAAATATGACTTTTATAACCCCATGTAAAAAATTGTTTTTGTAAAACAATACATGTTTGTGACATTTTAATTTTAAGTTTAAATAAAAAGTTATTAATGTCATTTTCCAACCAAAGTGGCTTCATGGGGTCCCCAAGATGACCCATGGATTTTCTTGGTCGGCCATGACTCATCCAATAAGTTTAGTACATGTTTCAAGGTCATTTCATATTATTAAAACATTATTTTTACCTTAAATTCCACTAATTACCTCTAATCGCGATTAAAAACTTAAAAGTTACTATTCACCAAAAAAATTGTTGTAATCTCATTGAACAAAATTTTACTTCCTAATGACAACCATGTATGTTGGTTTTTTGAAAATCAAATCACAGAAGTGGTAAAAGTTTCATTTAAACGAAAAATCAGTTTCTTTAACTACCACTTAGTGGTTTCACTATTCATCCAAAATTGATGTTTTTCAGAAAAATACCAAAAAATAACCCTAAGATATATTTGATATTCCGAATTCAAAAATGATGTCTATTTTAAAAAATTCAAAACATATAAGTTTCATAACTTAATTTAATAATTAATTCCCGCTGTCAAAACAAATAGCGTGTTTTTAAGAAACAATATCTATTAAAAGATTAACACTAGTTTAAGTCCAATTTCAAAGTGAAATTAATTCCAATGACCACCCTTAGATTAAATGGTAAAAATATATTCTAATTTCACTTTAAAACCAATTCAAAATATATTCTAATCATATAAATAAATTAGATTAAAAATATGTTTTGAATTAAAATACAACATTTTTCACTATTCATTAAAAATGAACTTTATCAGAAATATACCAAAAATTTACACAAAGTAAATTTTGATGTCCCGATTCTAAAGAAGAATTTTATTTTGTCAAATATAACACATAAAATTGTCAAAAAATGGATTTAAAATAGGTTCACCATCAAAAGGCGGTTAATCGAACTTTTAATGAATATTAGAATTTTTACGCATAAAATTGGATTCATTCGCAATTTTAATCCTCTAATATTTATTGTAAAAAGTATAAACATTTGAAAAACATAAATAATCATTTTTTAGTTAGTTTTGTTCTTTCCCGCCATTACAATGGCTAGGCGTTAACTACCATTTAAAATAATATTATTTTATTATTAGAGTGCAACGTAAGATTTCAAAGGAACTCATTGTCGCGTATTGGGTACGCCATCGAGCATAGTGTTCCCTTTAAAGTAATATTATTATTTTATTCACAAATATGGATAAATATAAAAATTTCATATTCTTTATTTACCTAGGGTGTTACAAGATCTCTCGATGCAAAGCCTCCTCAAAATGCATCACCCTGATCTCCTCATCTGGTAGCAGGTCTGAAGCATATCGTAAAAGGTTCCTGAAACGGATTCCAAACTCCCGAACACTGGAGATCCCCTATCGAAGGGTATGAATCTCCTAGAAACCGGACGCCTTCATAGTAGAAGAAAGAAACTTGACTCTAAACCAGTCTCAGAACTCCTCCCATGAGATCGCTGACTCCTCACGGTCCCTAAGGAAAAAGAAGCACCACTGCCTTGCTGCTCCACGAAGCATCGCCACAACCAAGGAAGCCCAATGCTCTTTATGAGCATGAATCGAACTGAAGCTGATCTCGAACTCCTCTAACCAGACTTCTGTGACTGCATATGAAACGGAGCCCTCATACTTCTGCAGACTCTGGCACTAAAACTCTCGGAGTTTCTTCCTCCAAGTGTCGTCGTCGTCAACCTCTACCCAACGACGATCTGCTGGCACAACCTACTTGATATTTTCTGCACAAACTAGTCGAGGATGTCGACCTATAGCCATAATTGTAAAATAAAAAACCGTTAAAGCTCCTAAACCTATAATATGGAAGACTCAACGTTAATTAATTAATTTATTTCTTTCATTCATTTTAGGTAAACCTATCCCAAGATATACCCATTCAAACACAGGCATAAGAAGAATGATGCATGATCTTTTCCTAGGCCTCTACCCTGTAACTGGCATCACCTTTTTTAGTAGCCATTATAAACTTAAAGTTCAGTACATCAGATCATAGGGGGCCCTAAACGCCTAAGTCTAAGCCGGTCTCCAGTGTTTACCTCACTTGATAAGCATTAATGACACCGTTTCCCTACCAACCCATGTAACCTCACCTGTATCTAACTCAAAACTTAATCATATCCCTCAACCAGACCTCTGATACCACTCTGTCCTGACCCCTCCCCACAAAGTGTACCATTCCTGGGACAGCAATGTGAAAAGGG
This sequence comes from Viscum album, assembly GCA_963277665.1. Classification (NCBI taxonomy): domain Eukaryota; kingdom Viridiplantae; phylum Streptophyta; class Magnoliopsida; order Santalales; family Viscaceae; genus Viscum; species Viscum album. The sequence continues at coordinate 555,071,981 of OY728126.1, read as the reverse complement.
AGATAATAACCACCGAGTCCCACCTCTAGTAGGCCCCAGGTTGGCGACTAGCAGCGAGGGTATAATAAACACACAAATGGGAGGAATTAACCTATAAGGGAACACATGTGGAAGAGAGAGATAAGATAGACACCAATCAACCCCAACTCAAACTGATATATAAACGAAAAACCAAGTACACATATGAGATGCCATGAAAATTACTACAATTGAAAGGGAAAAACTACAATTACCCAAAAGAAAGTAAAAACCGCAACAACCACAAGCCTAAATAGATCCTATAACCCCATGATAGTAGAAACCAGCTTGATCTCCAGCCTTCTATAAATGACTTGAAAACAATTTATATATTCATAGGGTGAGTATAACTGTATACTTAGTAGGATCCTCCCATAAACCTCTCATGAAAAAGTAAAAAAAGAATGCTAAAGCCTTGTGAACAACAAGTGAAACCAACTAATCACCTAAACATGTATACTAAGTTCCCAACCTCACCATGGATACTCTCACCAAGTAACACATACAAGAATATAGCATATAGTAATGAATATCAAGGGTACACCGCTACTACTTTCCCACTGGTTTTCCGCTTTTCCCCAATGACATATGTCATGTGCATCTCTCTCCAAAGGCTTGCCCACAGATAGCTGGGCTATGCTCCACAATCTGCACCATGTGCACCACAAAGGCTTGCCCGTAGACACCTGGGCGAAGCACCACACCATCCTCACAACCAAAAGTAACCAGGTAGTTTCCGGAAGCCACCAAGACTCGCATAATTTGTATCATACATCGGGTATTATACCTCAAGCCATTACATCCCATACACCGAGTAAGGATCCTCAAGCCATCACAACCTATACACGTTACACCTATAGTAGTCCATAGGATACTATATTTAGAATATATGTGTGTGAATAACCACAAGCCATTACAACCCTCTACACACATATATAGGTAAAACTAACCGATGTGCCTAATGGTACTATTATCTACCAAGAGAAGAGAGAGGGGTCAAAGGGGTTAGTCAGCCATTCACCCTCCCACCGAAATGATGGGGAAAACACCCCCTTAGGGCTCAGAATCCCCGGGGTATTAGTTGCCCTTACTGATAGGGTAAATTAGCGTATAGAAACACAAAAAGTACAAAATATATTATATCTCACAACCACACTATGGGCATTACCTAGTCTTAGACACCAACTGCATCCACCCGAGGATGCCACGGTACGACTGTACTAACCAAACCCCAATAAAAACCCATTAGAATCATAGAGATTACATGCTAATATGGAAAGGGGAAACAAGAGAAGATAATCCCTGAAGTAACGACGATAAAACATACCTTATATCGATGATTGATCGATACAGCTTGGTTACATCAAAACAGAGCGGAACTGATCCGAGGAGTAAAGTTTGATTGTGCAACTCCTATGTGAAGGAATGAAAGGTTCTTGCATCTCATAGCTAAGAACAAAGAGGAAGAAAAAGGAAGAATGATACCTTGTCCATTTTGAAGATTTAATGGGGTGATAGTTTAAGATATGCTTAATTCCCAATTAAAATCGGATCGCATTAACCCACGCAGTTTGACCATGTAAAAACATCCCGAGACATAGGAATAATTAATACGGGATTTATAGCCTTTGAATCGGACTTAAGAGTCCTTAAAATAAGGCTTTAAATGTATTTTATGTTAAAGGAAATGTCAAAAGGGGAAAAACTATAGGAAGCTGGAAAGACTGTTCACCTACCGTTACTGTACACCAACTGATCTGTGAAACCGATCTGCAAAACCGATCTATGAAACCGATCTGTGAAACCAATTTGTGAAACCGATCTGTGAAACCGATCTGTGAAACTGATATGTGAAACTGATATGTGAAACCGATCTGTGAAACACTATACACCTACCGTTACTATTCATAAAACTGGAAACACTGTTCACAGAACTGGAAATTTGGCAAAGTGTTGGGGATTAGTCACCTTGACCTTCCGGAACACCTCCAACACCACATTTTCACAAAATAATGGATCGGAGGGGTTCAAGACATTACATTCATTATATTTTGGATCAACAATATGTAATCCATGTATAATATGAGGGCACATTCCACCTTCTAAAAAAATAAAGTTGAATCCCATAGAGATGTGTTGGTTTGAATGTAATCCTTTCCCTATAGATATTCCAAATTCTTCTTGTGTTTCTGGACTTCTATTAATACTATCCAAAGGGGAGGAATGAACAGAAGTGCCATACCTAGAACAAGACCAATGGAAAAATATTCCTCTATATCACTAGTTAACAAGATTAATTCTTCAAGGAATATTTCCTTGAAATGATCCCTAGTGAGAGGGAACTGTACTAACTACATTCCTTGATCAATCGTACGGAGGCTAGAAAACTAGGTTGTCACTCCCCCAAGCCTAGTATTATGGGGTTTAGATTTAATTTTCTAGATATACCATTCACCCTTGTTAATATACATACTGCCCTTGATATATGTTAAAGACACCATCGGTGATAGAAATCGACATGAAAATGATAAGTCAGGAGCCATTACATTTGGATAAAGATGTTGAATCCAGTCAACTCAAGCATAATGAAACTGTAGAAGAAATGGTACCCACATATTTAAAGGTTTAACCCTTTACAATTTCATTTTCTCTATTATAGAAACCCTAAAGGAATTTATAGATACATAAGACTACATAAGTAATTGATTTCAATTCTAAGACATTCCAAAAACCACATCAGATGTAATAGTGTGTGATACACCTGTTAAAATATTAACAAAAATATAATTTAGGGGATATTATAATAACACCAATTACATTAGATGTATTTATACTCTTCTATTCTATCACTTAATACAATGATTTTATATGGACTAAACCATGATCTTAAGAATCTCTTAACTAGAATGAGAAAATTCACTATATTGATGCAAATTTTCTGAGGCCAGAGAAGATCAGATATGTACACTGACTCCTTAGACTAATTGGTTGGTATAATTCCAACTCCTAGTCTAATGTGGATTTATATATCCTCTATTAGATAGAGGTGTATTAATGGATCCCCTCTCACTGGATTCTATAGTAATAGACATGAAGAATCATTAGAGATGACCCATCCTGTGGAAATCTCAACACTCGATCAAGTTTCTGGTCCACTAGGGATTCATATGGCTTGGCCTTCCACACTAGTGACATAATATAAATCTTTTTGGGAATGTCATAGTGTTGGATCCACCCCCACATACTCCCTCCAAATGTTTCTTTGTACTATTAGAATAACCATATCTATGTCTCATAAGTGAAGCTCTATAGCTCACATTTCCAACCTCTCTACAATTATGATCCATAATCTTGGATTGGTTCAATATATCAGTTGTTGTAGTCAAACAAATGATGTTCACCTTTTTTAAGAGAACATACCAAATATCATCCTCAAAATTCCTAGAATTCATCAACTCATCACTGCTCCAAGATGGAGCGAAACACTGGAGCTTGGGGGACTGAGCATAATACTCGAGAACGACCATAGATCCCTACTAAAGATGGTTGAACTACCTATAATAATTCTCCCTCAAAGTATATGAAATTATTTAATTATAAATGGATTCACGGATATCTTCCCAAAATATACCCTAGTGATTATCAACCTGAGATATGACTTCCCACAAATTCTTGGCGAAATCACAAAACATGTAGGTAAAAATCTTGACCCTCATATAAAGAGGCATCTAAAGATGGTCAATGATTGATTACATATTCTCTAATCATGAATCTACAAAAAATTGTATTCCATCCCCTTAGAATGTGCAAGGATTATACTACTGAAATTCCCATTTCAGCTATACCAAATTAGGGGAAGGTCGGGGAGCACCCTAGATATACTACCTAAAATGAGGAAACATTCATAGAACTAAGCATTGAATCCCGATGGAAGATTAGATGGCGGATCCAATAGTGGAATTACATGAGGTATTATGAGGGGATCTGGGGCCACGACCTCTATAATGTACTCAAAACCACTTTTAATGCATATAATATGATGATGTGGGAGTGTAATATTATTACATTTTTCAACTACATCCTAAGATATGATTTAAAAAATATAGGAAAAGCATATAGGGAATGTGATAATGATAGTAAAGGCATAGTTATTCCCCTAAAAACAAAATTATAAATTGCATGATCCTAGATATAGGCTATGATGAGAGGAAAAAGTCATAGAAATATCATAGTAGATATGGAATACTACCAATTACTAAAGTCAAATCTGGATCAAGGACTCATATTACTCATATAAAGTGACCATTTCATTTTATAATGTGATGTTCATTTTAACTCATTAACATTTTTAAACCTTTTAATGAATTAATTAGATTGATAACCATTTTCTATTTATAAGAGAAAAATCACCTTATAAATTTAAAATTGGTTTCCACTTAATTATGACAATCACACGTTCCAACCCATGCTTCAAGTTGTCCATGGATTAATGTATTGTTATTGGTTTATTATGGAATCCACTTTAACCTATGATGAAAAAATAATAGGTAAAGGGAGAAACATTAATTACCACCTTTTCATTCTTATCCCTTCAAGAAATATTGGAATATTTATATATATAAAAATGAACTATATAGAATAACTAACAAAGAACAACCAAAATACCATGAAAAATTTGAAATGATAGCTCATGAGTAGATATGGAATGGCACAATCCATTACATTTAAATCCTTGAGTTTATAGTATTATGGATTCTTTAACACACCCTCATATTATTATGCTATGGTACAATATACCTCATAATGTGAAGAATTGTTTCAGTAAGGTTAATGGATAAAATAAGAGCATCACCCAATAGTGAAATCCATGAATCCATAATACCATAAGAAATAACAATATTTACCCCTCATAAGAAATTTTGGTTTCCCTAGTAAGTGGGATAGATATTCTCAAGAACAATATCATTACAAAATTGAAGTGTCCTAGATTCTGGTCTAAACCTATACAGTAAGATGAAAATATAAAAGCCTTCCTTTGACAACACACTATTGCTTCAATCCCTAGTTACCATTCAATTGGTTCAATGAAATGGTGTGCCACATGACCTCATGCATACATTCCCAAATGCCAGAGGCTGCCAACTACAAGGGAGGCCCTAGGATGTGTCTATGGGGAGATGATTCCCTCATATATCAGAGTATTCAAAAGAGTAAAAGATTGATAATTAAGAGTTGAATCATAATATTCAATAGATATAAATTGTTGTTGATGATGCTATAAAAAATGATAGTACATGGGGAACAAGGGAAGCATGCATATAATTCATGCTATAAAAAATACCATAAAAAACATTTATATTTATTACTAGCATATCCAGCATAGGATCGAGCACTTTTCCCCAAAATCGATCCTAATGTTATAAATCCATAAAACAGAAGAAACCACATACTAAACTTTATCAATACCTATAACCTTAAAATTTGCTTATATAACCATTGATGTCCAAGAAGGGTTTGTGATACAATCTTAGTAGGCATCCACCAACTATGTATAGGCCCATCCAATCAGTGCTTCAAAAAATGAACAATGTTTCATAATAAGAAAAGGTTGGGTAATAACTAAATTAAAATAATAAAATATCTATTTGGGTTCTTAAATGGACCCCTGACTAATATCACCTGCTTTTACCAAGTCGGATGTATGAATGGTGGTAATTGTATAGGTGTTAATATGTATACCTTGATGATAGTAAACAAATAAAATGGGGAGATACCCCTAGATTGTGACATGTTGCGGTGGTCACATTTTTATGTTATCATTCATGAATTATCATAACCTAAAAGAGAAAAATCCGAAATTAAACAAAAATTAATCATTATGTCAGATTCAATGGTGGTGTCCCAATCCCTTCCATGGAAATATGTATTGAATACCATGGGGGTATCTATAATAGTCTATAATATAACAAATGAAATAGATTCTATAAAGTATACCCATATAGGAATCATTTATATCACATATGGCTAGGTGAACTCTGCGTTTGTACCAAATATATCACATATGGTACTAGATATCACCTGAGGCATGGCACAAACATCTCTCTCATAGGACTATCCTTGGTAGCTCCCATAGGGAACCAGTGTAACACTTTAGTTTGTATAATCTTCCCAAATAACTAGTACTTGCAAAGCCAATGTATCACTCATGTTTTGTCATGAAGATCCAATCAAACATAGAGATTCCATCAATGGGGTCCTTAAATTGGGAAGCATGTTCTATCTCAACCATTAGTAGGTGATGATAAAATCCAAGGCACATATCAAATTGTATACCATATACAATTCAAATATTATCAATATGAATTCCCCTATTAAATACTAAAAAACGAACCAATCTATACATTTTTAATCAAAACACGATAGATATAGTCATAAGGAATGAATGTATTACAAGGCACAAGACTATTCGAATAAATCATCTATTGTGTAAACTAGACATTAATCACAAGGAATTGAATATTTATAATGAATAGGAAATGTGGTACAATAATTTATATTGGGAAAATACCCATAAAAATTACCTAAGGAAGATCTATGTGGCATAATTCAATAAGCATGAGGCATCAAGAAATTTCATGTGGCCTGACTCTGGCTCAATAATTATATTTTTTCATTTTATAGATTTAAGGCATTAAACCATTGTGCAATATAAACACACAAACTAGGTTGTAAAAAATTACATGGATGGTATAATAAGACATTTAATATAGTCACATAAAAAGTGTTGTCGAATGAAAAGGAAAAAACATAAAATAGTTTTTTCCCATGGTATGTTAACATAATACCTATAGAACAAATTAAACTAATTTATTTAATATTTTTTAAAAATAATTGGATGGGTCCTACGAGTGGAACAATGATGTATCGTTTAAAGAGATACGAATTTAGTCGGAAATACCTATACCATCATATTCAATCTAATAAACCCCCACTCATCCATTTTGAGGCATGAATTAACCTAGAATAAGAGAAAATGAATAAATAATCAGATTCCACAAAATAGTGAAAAATGGGTTGCACCTAAATAGTGAAAAAGAGGATGTATGAACCATGGAATATAATGGAGGAGAATGAGGATATTAGTGAGGTATTTTTATCATATAATAGAGATATATCTCTTCCTAATGAAGAAGTTAGATGAAAAATTGTGGAGATGGAAGGAAACGGATGACATGTGTATGTGGATGGATGCACCACTAGATAAGAAATTGAGGAGGATATAGGTAAAATAAATCCTTAAAGCTACATATTTTTTTTATTTCACCTAAAAATAAGGTTTAATGGTTTATATTCTTAGTGGGACATACCATTCCCAAACCATTGACAATAATATGCTTTAAGGGGAACCTTACATGGTTCGGTGAATGGTTTATCTTACTATGAATATATATAGTGAAAATATGTTCAGTAAAATATGTCTGTAGTACTGCAAGTCCATGCTTCTTCATTTTCACAATGGTAGATAGCGATGCATCCCCCATCACTCCATTATCTACAACCAAACTATTTCTAGAAATTTTGTGGGCTGGGAGGCACAATTTCTCCTAACTATCTCACAGAGTCTTTTCTTTCAATTTTAGGGTATTGGGCTTTTAATGATCCCAAGGCACACCCAGTCCCTCTTTAACATCATTAATAATTTATATTAGGATCGTTTTATGAAATTTAAACAAATAATAAATAGTTTATACCTTTATAAAAATCCTAGATGTTACAATGTATAATGATAGTGTTATTTCATATTCATCAAGGTTTTTAAAAACACATGATCCTAATTATCCGACTCTTTTGGTTGGGTTAGCGTATATAATGTTTTCTTTGAAAATATACATACAATACATCTATGATAAATTATGTGAAATATATAAAAATAATAGGAAATTGAAATATATCTTCTCAGAGAAATTACACGACATGAGGCCAAGGATATAGTTCAAGCTACAAAAGGATTATTAATTTTCAATATATCATCACTTGGGGAAGTAAAATCAGTTATTAGATGCATTGAGAATGATTGATAATGGAGTAATAGAAAAAATAATGATTTATATGGATCATGTGCACATGGATCAAGTAATATTTGATATGGTAATTATCATGGAAGGTGAAACCCCACTAATTTTTCAAATGGTTTCTAGAAAATCTTTATTGAAAAAGAAAAATGTTATCAGTCCGAGGTTTAATTTTTTTTAAAAGGTGTAACCGATGGGAAATTGATCGCATTTTTATATGAAGATTCCATTTTGAAATTTTGGAAGAGCCTTTGTGTAACCTCTATACTCAAGTGAAATAACGAATTATTGGAAAATTCTCATAGATCGAAGTTCTTGATACACCCATGCAAGACTATAATGTATAGTGATTTGAAGGATATTTTTTGTGTGATAATATAAGGTTGTAAATTTATGGTTATATATCAAGATGTTTAGTTTTCCTACATATGAAGGATAAAAGATCACATCCTATAGGATTCATGCAACCTAAAACTATTAATTCATGTTAATTGGATGATATTATATAGGATTTTGTCACTAAATTAACAATGTCCCCAAGAATGGACGATTTAATATGGGTAATTGTTGATTTGATTAACAAATATACACATTTCCTTACAATGATGGATGATTTTATTATATAAATCCTTATATGAATATATATTAATGAATCTTTTTAGAATTCATGGTGCATCTATATCGATTGTGTGTAATCGATATCCTCATATTACATCAAAATTCAATGAAAGTATTCAAATGGATTTGGATACCGAGTTTCATTTGAGTACTTTGTATCCCCTCAAACTGATGAACATTTTGAATGGAATATTCAAACATTATAATTCATTTCTAATTTCTTCTCAATTGACATTTTAGTTTTATGGTAAAATATTTAATATTGTTATAATTTTACAAAAACAATACTTTTCAGTCATGTATTAAAATTGAATGATATAAATCATTGTATATAAAGATATGTCATACCAAAAATTGTTGGGATGTTGTTTTTGAATGGAATCTTGGAGGTCCAGAACCTGTTGAGGAAAAAATGGAAACATTATTCACTATATAGGGTCATATTAATGTAGTTCAATATATGAAAAAACGTTAAGATAGAAACTAGAGAAAGGATTTGGAGTTTCAAGTGGGATATCATGTCTTTATAAAAGTATCTCTATAGAAGGGTGTCACGAGGATCAGTATAAGAGGGAAATAGATTCCCTAGTACATCAGACCATCGTAAATTTTAGAAAATAATTGAGTTGTGGATTATTGTAGGGTAATGTCACCTTTCCTTTCTAAAGAACATTGTGTGTTCCACTAATATTTTTTAGGGAAGTACATACCAGAAAAAAAATATGTACTCACCTATATGGAAATAGAATTGGAACCTGATTTATCATACCATGAAGAGATTATTTAGATTTGGTACATGAGATAGTATGTGTTGAGAAATTAGAAAATTGGATGATAAAGGTACTTTTAAAAATTCATAAAATAGAAGAGGCGGTGTGGGAACAAGAGGGAATTATAATAAAGAACTACTAAATTATTTTTATCAGGTGAGAATGAGGAAATTTTGAAGATGAATTTTTTTATGAGGGGAGAATGTAACATGCCATGTTTTTATGTTTTGTCTCTCTTAAATTTTACATATTCGGTACCTTATATTTCACACACTTACATGATTAGAACCAAGTTATACTTTCAAATATTATCATGACCATTGGAATAGTAATTTCAACATTAAAATTAGTAATATATCCTTTAGAATAATAACTTAAAATATGAATGTTTTAAAAAATATAGTTTCTCATAAATTAAAATTTATTATATTTATATGATTGAATTAGTAAGTAAATATTTTAAAAATTATTAATTATGTGTTAGTATTATTTTGAAACATTAAGGTTTATTTACAATTTTATAAAATATAAAATGATTTAAAAATAAAATTCATTTTCATAATGTACATTCATAAATTAATATATTATTGCATTATTTTATGAGATAATTTTTTGAGGCTATAATTTATTTTTCAATGTGTCGTAAAATCGGTTATAATATTAAAATCACTTTTTTCAAATAAATTATGATCATATCTAAAAACACTATTTATAATATTTTGACTATTATTTTTAAAAATTGGAGTCCATTTTTAAAATAAATACATCGTAAAATGATTAGGTTGAATTTTTGGTATTTTTTCTAAAATAGTTGAATTTTGGATGAATAGTGAAATATGATAATTTATGGTATTTAACATTATAAGTAAATAAATGAATTATTGAGACTTGGATGATGTAGGGATGAGGTATGAACCAATTATTTCAAAATCATTTTCCCTAGTTTTAGAACATAGTCAAAACTATCAATACAATTGATATTCTTGAGTAAAAATATACACTAATGAATAAAATTATCAAAAAACACCCCTCCCCTCCAATATAAATACTTACCCTCATCACCCCTTATCCATAAGCCTTAAAATAACTGGATATTGGTTATTTTTTTACCCAATTCCTCTATGAATCCTCTTCCCAACATCTTAGTCCTATTTTTCTCACCAAAATACCAAATCGATGTGTCTTATAGAGGTTCCCAAGATATTGATATTCAAGATGTAAAATCACCATTATTTCTCTTTTAATATATTTTATTTTTTATCCTCTCATAAACTCCCATATCCATTGTAGAATCGTAACTCCACTAACATTTATAAATATTAATTTTATTTCTAATGGATTATCCATCATCAAATCCCTTCCCCACTCCTTATATTTTTAAAATTAAAAACATCATCTGTGATGTGTCGATTCACCACGTTCATGGAAAATGAGGTTTACATTGCAATTACCACCTTAAATGGTGATATAAATAGATTATTAAGGTTAAATAATATTTAAATATCCATATTATACATTATATGATGTTCTTGAACCAATATATATACATAATATTATATCAAATTGCACAAGTTCATGATGGTCGTAAAATATGAAAAAATAAATTAGGACATTTTCATCAACATTTTATCTAATAAATCATCTCCATATCATATACCCAAATTATATATGAGACCTTTTAAAATTATGGATGTTAATCAACACTAATTAATTTTACCACTGGAGAATTTATTTCAATTTGAAAAGAACTCCCATATTATACTAAATAGAACTAACCCTAAAACCATGAAACAAATCCTCCAAAATGAATTAAATTAATCATATAACTCATCAAAATGGCCATAAATGAAATTAATAAAAAAATAATTAAAAAAATATTTACAATAAATTATTAATTAATTAATTTATGAATATAAAATAATTTTTGTGGGTATTAAATACATGTTCATAATGCTTAAAAAAAGTTATGGGTTTCCCATATGACTTTTATATCTGTGATATATTCCTTCTTCACCAATTATTCCTAGTGTGTTGTGTATGAATACTACCCATTTATATATATCAAATCAAAATATTATTTATTCTCATGTAATTCAATGGTTCATTTGATGATCATTAATAGTCCATGTGGTTCGACTAATTACAAAGTGGTAAAGGAATTTAAAACCCAATTTCCATTCTTTGGGTTAATCTTCTTTCCCATTGATTAAGTCAGTATATGATTATTTGTGAAATGGATTTTGATTATATTATTTTTTATTTTCATTTTTTTTATCTATATTTATAGGTGATACACATCATCTATTCATTTGGTTAATTTTTAAACTTTGTTTTTAAAAAATGTACACTTTTAAATGTTTATATTTTCAGAAAAATTAAAAGAATGTTTTTTAAACATACATGACATGATTGTAATTTCCTATTTTTATGATGCCTTAAAGACATGAAGAATCCATTAAATGTTTACAAGGTTAATTTTGACAAAAATTATTTCTTTATTAATTTAGTATCAATTAAAATAACTATTTTAAAAGTAAAGTGTAATTTCTATCAAGAATTTATCAAGGATTTTATTATAGTATTGTCATCATTGTAAACACCCTGATCTTGTGATTAATTATGATAGATTTAAGATGATACCATATACCATATTTTATTGAAATGTTTATGTTCAATTTAAATAGGTATGTGCTATTTTTATATAATTCATCTTATTACATCTGATGAATTATGATATTGTTTATTATTTCAAAAAAATTAATATCATTTCATATATTAGTTTCAATATTAATGTATTTTTTAGTTTTTAAGGACTTTAAAATGAGGGTTGAATTGGATTAGAATGTGTCAGATAGGGCTGACTATATCCCCTTATTCCATCAGTAGGTCTCATGAGAAAAAGTAGGTTTGGTATTGGATGATGTATTTCCATATTTTTTATGGGAAATTTATTAATAGTATGTTCATAATTTCCAAAATTATTCATTCCCTCATTATGGGATTGTTTATTGATAATCCATGTGATTATTTGAGTTGTATAATTTATATGTTAATTCTTCATTGACATGTGATTATTTTTATGGAATTATTTTATCAGCATGTATTCCTTCCATATTATTCAGATGATTATGTTTCAATGCAATGAGTTTTATTTATTAACCGTTCCCAATTATTTTTTTTTATTTATATTGGATTATTCTATATTCTTACCCTTAATGAGCATCCTATATCACCCCATTCTTATGTTTTATATTTTCACTATTATTCCTGGATGTATATTATGATATAAATACATAGATATGCTATGATAATACGATTTTTTAGTGTAATTTATATGTTTAATTTTATTTAAAGTTTTAATGTAATAAGAAATTTTGTATGTATGTTTCCAAATCTACTAGAACATTTGGTCCGTTTGGATGTGATCAAATGTACTTAGTACCAATGTAATAAAGTAAACCAAGTTCTCTGGTCTACTAGGGTTGGTCTATACAATTTTAATTCAATGATTTTGGTGTTTGTGTCTTATACATGGAGGTCCCCAATCAATGATGGATAATTTTATCTAGGTGAATACCATTGTGTAGAAATTGGGATAGGTATTCACTATATAAATGTTTGGAATTGAAAATCATAAGACAATTTTCATGGCATAATGGGTGTATATAAAGATCCACAGAAGTGTTTAAGGAAACTAAATGTGGGAATATAATTTCATTAATATCAAATATATTGAAAAATAGATATTTGAAAACATATTAAAAGATGATCAATTGAATATCAAAATGCATAACTCAAATAATGTGCCTAAATAAATAGTAGTATACAATCCAATACATCATCATTGTAATGTCTCAACTAATGGTTATAATGTGATATGGGTTATTTAATTATTATAAAATCAAATATATAGAAATGATATATTTATAAAGGCATGAAAATGTAATCAATTGAGATTCAAATGTTTTTAAAAAGGTTGTTATTTAATGGGGATGAAGAGAGGTAAATCCATTACATTGAGAGGGTTTATATAAATTATTTGGAAGAGCCTCAACAGATATTTGGAAAAATTGTAAGGGATTTAGAGATAGAGTGGGATAGTAAATTTGGGCTTAGTTTTGATTGATAGAAATTTAGTTTGAAGATGGGAGGGTTATTTAAAGAAAATATATGGAAATTAATTATTAATTTTTAAACATAGGTTTTGAAATCTATACGATAAAATATCCACAACCACAAAGGTTTCCATGGTTTGTTTCCTATAGTGTCTACCAAAGAGGAGTGGTTTTTATAAATTATAAGGTTATGAACTGAAATAAATAAAATAATATCATTGATTATGTGGATATGAGTCATGATCCCAAATAATATATTTTAAAACATTAAAATTTTAAGATATTTCTCTGAGGATTCATTAAGGATTAATAAAAATAACAAATAACATTAAAAACAAATTTTTTTATGGGAGACATAGTTTAGGTAAACGATACTCATAATTGTTATTATTCAATCATTTTTTGGGATTTTATTATATCATAACACAATATATATATATATATATATATATATTGTATTTAATTTTTTTAAATCAATATTCTCATAAAATTATGAAAAAACCACCAAATTCTTATTTGAAAATTCATAAGAAAAAATAATATTTATTTAATCAAAATAATTCTCTGTATATTATAATTTACACCTTTAAATAAAAATAATCAATTATTGAAAAACTAGTTTTTTTGATAATAATAATTTTTGTACCATTATAATGATTACATTTCATGTAATAAAACTTTAATATTATATAAATCGTTTAAAATATTATTTTTTTAATATTATTCTATTAAGAATTCTTTATTTAAAAATTATTAATATCATAAAAAGTGTGTCTTTATGGAAATTATATATATCCAGAAAATAGTGCTTTAGTTTTATCATCTTGAAATATAAATTTTATCAAACTCATTTGTAGTCATTTATAACGTAACAATAAAAAGGGATAAATATAAAAATAATTTTATATATAATAAAAAGTAAAATTAATATTACTTGGATTTGGATAAATAACCTATTTTTTACCATTGTATTCCATAATGTTAGGATCTACAATGATGTCACTTTCTTAAGTTGTTTTTCTGAACAACGTTTGCAATGTGATCCAGATAAGAATGAGATTCTATCATAAATGGAATTTCTCATGTTATAGTAATTGAATACCATCATGGGATTGGTAAAATGAAAATCCCCATGATTTATCCACTCTGAAAATATTTGATATATGGGATTCATAGTTTATGATCATTCTAGCCATGGGTATATCTTTATAAATATCTGTCATTAGAATTATACCATAACCCTTAATTTATAGTAATCAGTTTTTTCACTATAGAATAGCTATATTATTAATGTTTATTAATCTTAAAAATAATTTAAATCAAACTTCGTAACATAAAATAGTATTAAATAACCCATGAAGTGCATGTCATTTCTATAACTATATTATTTTCTAATGGATTTATTAATTCAAAAAATAATTTTATATATAATAATTATGTTTAATAAATTAGTACCCCTCTGTAAATTTCACCCTAAAAATTTCATTTCATAATCTTAAAATAAGATATCACTTCTATTTCATAACATCTTCCAGTTCACTTGTTTCTTCCTCAAACTTTTTTTTGGGGAATTGTTTTTACTACTTCTATTTTCTAATTTCATAAAAGATTGTCTCAATGATATAATATCTTTATTATCATTCCTAGTTTCAAGGAACATTATCCAATGGTACCACATGATGGTTCATTATATGTTAGGTCTCTTGTATGTACATTCTCTAGAACAATACATGGAACACATCATGTAATTGATATAGGCTAGGTGGTACATCATGGTGTTATGCCACAACTATGGGAGACATAAATGAAGTAACTATTTATATCTTAAATCACACTCTTGATCACATCAATGATTTTCTAAATATAATTTCTATCATCTTTCTGCATATTTCATGTAAACATAAATGAATGGAACAATATTTATCATCCCTTGGATATGTTCAGTTCCCATAAACTTCCAATGACAAAAATCATCACAATATTTTTGAGTCTGACACAACATCTAATAAAAATCATTATAATGTTCCATTAAAATAATAGAATGGAAATTTTGTTATATGATAAAAAACTATGGTAATTTACATACCCAAATAAATTTATCAATCCAGTTATAATGATCTCAATATATACATAGAGTATGTATGGTTCTCTCAAAAATACCACCCCTCTAAGGGTGATACCAAATACCGAAACATAACTTTATATCCAAAACATTTATAAGGATAATCCCAAATTGTGTGTTTAACCATAGATCATGATATGATGTAATGGAGAGTAACTATATGTAGAATTTTAACTTATCATGTGTTTATTATATTTAGTTGGTTGTGAGATAAATCATCCATTATTTAAATTAAATTCATTGACATTGTAAGCCTATTGAAAATTACATAGATGGTACTGTTTTCATTATATTTATAGGGGAATCCGATGATGGAATTCTTGGTTATGTTCTCCCATTTACATTATGGTGTGGTGAATGGTTTAATCATACCCTTAGAACTTTTTATTTTACCTCGACTTGTTGGATTACAATGAATTAATATTCATATTATAAAATCTCCCTATTATTATATCCCACCAATTATTTTTATTCATATCCCATTATATATTAGTTATTACTATTTTAATATAGAAGGATGTGCCTTGTGTATCATATAGAATATTCTTTATTAGTTACATTTTTAAGGGGAACATATCTAATTTTGAATCATTTTTAATCCATCTTCAAAAAAGATGAACTATATAATAATAAATATATTTTTCTACACCAATTCATTTGATTATTTGGCCACCTTAATCCTCTCATGAATGGATGGTTGAAAAGATATTTGACTAAGGTAATATTAAATCCTTTAATTATTCCCATATCCATCCTTCCATGTCTATGAATATTGAATCTCATTCAATACTCATCATAGATTGGGTCTCAATATTAATAATACATGGAGATCATCTAAATATACAGTCATCCTAGGATGGTAATGTATTGAGTAATCAAATTTGTTGATAAGATCTAACAACATATTTTGGTAAAAATTTATATTTTTTATGTTAATATATAATTTAGGATTTTTAATCATTATATATGTCACACATCTTACAATATAGATAATGTCATTGAACTATAAAGGATAAGATAAATACATCCAATTGAAGATCACTAGTCGTATAGTAATAAACACGAATCATTTAATAATGGAAATCATACCATATCATTTTTTACACATTAATGAGTACAAAAACTAATCACATTCTGTATGTGTAACTAGAAATAAAAAATCCTTCCCTGCTAGTAGGAAATGTGAGAAGAGTTCTTGTGATTATCCCCTTTTTATAGTAATTAAATCATTCATTGTGTTTTCTTTATTCTAGAAAAACATAACACCATTCTATGTTATCATTGACATTGGGCATAAAATTGAAAAAAATATTATCATGTATTGATCATAGTTCCCATTTAATCCATGTAAACTACTATTTTCAATCATATATGTTTCCCTATTCCATGATTCAACATCATTTATATTTAATGAATCCATGGATATACCTATGCATGTTGTAACATGTCCCATGAATGATACATGGACACTCATAAATTTGAATTTACTATAATAAATAAATTACTTTTCCTCCAGAACTATCACCATTTCCATACTCAAATGTATTTCACATTCCATCTTTCATTTTGAGTTAAAAACAATTCATATGTAAAGACTTCAAACAATTATCAAGCTAATTATTAAAGATAATGTTCAGTTTTTTCATGAATATAGACAGTGAATTAGTGAGCCCTAATGGTGTAACTTTTTTCTCATACTGGATATACCATTTATGAAAATAAGTAGTTGGGTATCCTTCATATTCACGCTTACTTGATAATATCATGACCATTAATATACATTGGAGAACAATTTTCCGCCTCATAATGGATCCGAGAAGTCATCGGTTTTTTTAAAATAAACCTTTATGTTATCATTATCTTATTATGATCTTGATGAAAAATGAATATTCATTTTGATCAATCATTCTTCTTAAAAGAATGAATAGTTGACTTTATGATGAAGTACATGGTAATATATACCATTTTTTCAAAATATCCTATAGTTTCTTCTAGAACTATTCTTGTTTAAGAGTTTCCTTTTTGTAAGGAGTTGTGGATATTTGAAAATATCCAGGTATTAGTTCAAATAATAACTATGCATCTTTTTAAAGAGGAAGGCTATGAAATTCATTATAAATCACATCAACCGTTTTTAACAGCGTTCATTTCATCAACAATGATCTTTTTAAAAATATCAAACATTTTAGACTGATACTTTCTCTCATAACAAATAATATATATTCTTTGGATTATTATTTCAATGGAAATTCATTGTCTGCCTTTTACTTACATGTAATAATAGGGTTATTTATGCTATGGTGGGTGAGTTCCATATCATGTAAAATTTTGATGCCTCTTTAGAAGGAAATACAATCCATATTCATAATAAAATAGAATTATTCTAAAGGTAGCATCACATAGTTTTTGTGGATGCTAAAACCATATATTTGGTTAGGGTCAATTTTACATACATTGGTCACAATTTTTTAATCATTTCCCATTTTCATTGATAAATCAACTTCTCTATTTTTATGTGGGGTTTGAATAGTCCTACTAGACATGCATGATATGAAATATTATGTAGAACCATTTTTAAATTGGTGATTTGATGTCCACTAATGGATTATATTCCTATATTTTTCAATTTTATTTTTCTAAAAATCATTTACATCAATAAAAATAGACATAAATAAAATTATTTTCCATCATTTATGAATATATAATAGAATGAATGAAAATTAAATTGGTGAAGTATTTTCATTGTCTTATGAATTTCTTCGGTTTGATCTATGTTATCCATGATCTATTTTCTCAAATAAAATTTTATGTGTATTATTTTTCCTTTGATAATGATTTTTATATAAAATATTAATATTCAAAAAAAATATTACTCAAAATTTTTAAATATGATTTGTATTATTTCTTAATTGTTATGAACCAAGTGATGAATGATGTAAAGACCAATATTCCATTTTCATGTTCATTACCCCTAGGTATATAAATAGTATAACCACATCAATTTTTAGTATCTGGACATGGATGTTTTTAATTAAACCATTTACTACATACTATACGTCAAAATAATAATGGTTTTTTATGTTAAGTCTTATCTCAGATTCATTCACTATGGTTTTTAAATCCTAATTCCAAAAATAAAGAGACATTGTTTTAATACTAACTATCAATACACATTATTTAATAAAAAATAATTCATTAATTAATACATAATGTTATAAATAATACAATACCTAAATATAGGGAGGCCTTATATATTTTGGAAATTAGGTACATATCACTATAACATTTAACATGAGAACACCAAAATTATAAAAAAATCCTTAACATGCCCCTAATATTCCATTTCTCTTGTGAAACTACCTGGGATAACCTATGGATATAGATATTAAGTGGGGTGATCTATAATTATCTATAAGGTAATAATAATATCATATGATGTTGAAATAAATACATGTCATTCCATAGGTATATCATGATATATTAAAGGTTCAAGAGTCATAAATATGGTCATCAATGAATTATATAGGAAGATAACTTCAAGGGATCATAGAAATGGGTCAATAATATAAAACATTACACCATAACCATAAGTTAGATATAAATGTTGAGTAATTTTAACATATGGTGCTTATGTAAACCTTTTTCACACCATAGAATACACTTAATGAGAAAAACACATTACCTAATGCATTGAGGGTAATATAATTTTTGTCCCACATATTAGATTCAAATCGTATGCCTTAAATTTTTTCCAACATTTTCCATAAAAAAATTGAGATCTTTTTCACATCTAATACCATAATTATGGTGTCTGTATTGCATAAACTTAAGTCCGCAATCAATGAAATATTGGTATATCTGGATGAATTACACGGAGTAGAATTGGTGAGGTCTATTCACTACACAAATATCGGACATGGAAAATCATAAAATAAATTTAGCAGCATAATTTCTGTATAGAATGATTCATTTAATGGTATACTAAGAGTGAAGGTTGGTATATCATTACTTGGACAACATAACATATTAAATCTTTATGTTTAAAATAATATACCAAAATGAAAAATTGGAAATCACGTGGCATAAAATATTGAATGTTCATAAATAATGAGTGTGAGGAGAGAATCACTTCCTTTAGAATAGTAACACCTCCAGTAATTGTTATAATGGGAGGGGATAAATGATTTACTGTTGTTATAAAATCTATTAGAAATAAAATTATTTCTACACAAACATTGAAATAAAATCATTTGAGATTCAAAAGGAAAAATTTCAAGAATGTGCATAAATGTAATAGAAGAGCGATAAAGGGTTCAAATTGATGAAGTGGACAACATAATACAACATTTACCTATTCCCTAATGTAAAATTTATAAATTCAATTATTACCTCATGACATAGGGTCTCTGGTTTTGATTTTTCCAAGAACTACTCTTGTAGCCATTCAATAGAATCCATCTAACTTATATGTCTTAATATGGATATCCCACTCGTTATTTATTAGTCAACACAAAATATATGATGGTATGATGACACTCTTCTCTAGGGATCTCAATAAATATTCTGAAATCAACTAGATAGAATCAATCTAAAATTCATATTCCTCATTTACAACCTCTCTGAAAAACATTAGATAATGTTAAATATGAATCTCCATAACAGATCAAACATACTCATCACATCCCACACATGGTCTCTCTCTATACACTATATTAAATGAAATATGTTCTCAGAAATTCGATCCTCAACCAACTAGTTAGAACTAATGGGGATTCATTCACCCTACTATAGGTGAATTCTTATATTTTCTCTCTGATTGTACATCCAACAACTATCATTCATTATAGTCTCTCTATAATTTTCAATGAATGATTTCGAGAACCTAGAATATAATTACACTCTTTAAAATGTAGGGATCTCTATAAACCATAATTCTTTACTATAAATACACTAACCCAGTGATTATATCTATAGTACCATCAAAACACCAAACAATCATCATCTCGGGCAATGGATTACTCTAGGTAAATAACTCCCATATTTTAAAAAACATAAATTTAAAAACATTTTAACCTCATCTAATAATTTAAATGTTATAAATTCATTTTTAGGGACTATGTTGTTACCAAAATATGTGGAAAAAGAAATACTGGAAAGAAGAAACCCATCCCAAAGGGTCTTCCTTACAACTTCTATTCATAGAGACACTTAGCACTTCACCATTTGCAGAGCCCCATAGCACTGCATCATACTTGAAGCCGAAGAACCCTTCACAGTAACCACGGTGCAAAGAGGTAGGAGGATCTGCGGTTACGATGAAATTGACTAGGATCTATCCTCCACAGAGCGAGCTGAACTGATCTCTGTGAACCTATTGAACATTAAGAAAGTATCCAAGAGCACTACACAGAGCATCCAGAAGATCTACATGCCATGGAGGGTATGGAGGTCGACTCCTTTGTTACGAAGAACTTGACGCATTCTACAACTGATCACCGAGCGCCACATGGATTTGTGCCGAACCATCCCTACGTTTCATCTCACTATACCTATAAATATCAAGCTCCCATTTAACACTAAGGATGGATCCTCTATCCATTCACCTTCACTTCTCTTAAATTATGAAGAAACTTATTCTTTGTGAAACCTTGAAAAAAATGGGCTCTTTGAGGTAATTGAGCGTTGATAAGTACCCTTCCTTTAGCTGAAAAAAACCCCTCTTCTAGCATGGATGCCCTTTGTGGATCCCATGGGCCACCACTAAGTAAAGAGACCAGCAAGTGGACTTGGGTCTTCTCAAAGAACCAATTCTACACAAAGTATCCTTCATGCACATGTGAACGATAAACTAAGGTAGGGTCACTATGCTTCGATAAGAACATTTATTCGCATAGAGTTACTATTCAACGTACCATTTATTCATGATGTTCTACTCCTCCAAAGACATTCCACTTCGTGAAGCACCTTTCATATGCACCAATTCCCTATTCCTAGTGTAGGCCACACAACTTCACGAAGCATACCCCTTCACAAAATCCCTACACTTCCTAGAGAACCAGTGCTTCATAAGGTCTCTTCTTGTGAAACTGTTTACTTCACAAACCCATCTCTCATACAACCCTCCAGTTTTATATAAAGTGATTTCAAGGTCTCTTGGGTGGTGCTTTACATTGGGTTGATTATCCTTATGATTCTTCTCATAGGCATGACAATGGATATTGCTTCTTCTCATAGCCACACTAATGTGTCCCCTTAATGGATCAGTCCACAAAAACCTCTTCAGAAGGCATTACCGGTGCCTTCCCTTCTCCAAGGGTTAAAGCATGCCAATTATGTAAGTCCTAGGGGTGCAGAGTAAATCTGACTCGTCCAAGCTGGAGGACACTAAACTAACATGAACCATCGTCGCACAAGACGTTAAACTATGGTCTCGCCCCATGCATCGCACATGGGGAGCCCCATCCCATGCATTCTCTATTCCCACTCATATCCATAGGAGTGATATCTTCCTCATATGGAGTTAAATCCTATTTTCTAGAGTGGCTTCTATCCGTGGGGAAGGAAAACCATCTGGGTGTAAGGCCCTAACCTTTTATGTGGAAGGTGGCACCCATGTTCCATCTATCTTCTTCAGTGCCAATGACTAGAAGAGAGATGGGAACATGGACCTTCATTATCCTATCCATATTCCCCCTAATATTTTGTTTCCACTGGGACTCTATCATGGAGTATGTCCCAATCTCCATCTTCTTGGGCCGCTAACCAAGTGTATGCCCTAGTTTCCTCTTTGGACCGCTAACCACCTGTAATCCCCATTTCACTTCCCGCGTAGGCATCTTTCACGATGTGATAGTCAGGTCTTGTCCGCCTTATGTTTCCCACACTGATAATGACACACATGGGCTTAGAGTAAGAATTGAATATGACACCCTTCATGGGCTGCCTTAGCACGTAAGACCCAACACCATTCCAAAATACGTGGGATTTGATCCTTTTCTCATAGGAAAGGTACGTAGGAATCCTCTCTGAGGTTCAATCCCAACACCTATTTGTCCCAACCTGTTCTCATTTGTTAACCTTCATCCCGCATGACATTAAACTATATCCACAATTATGAACTATGTAGACTTTGATCCTTGTCTCCTAAGAAGGGTATGTAGGAGGCCTCGCTGAGGATCCATCCCAACACCCATCAGTCCTAAACACTTTACATCAGTTCAACCTTAACCTACAAGATGTTAAATTGTATTCCCCTATACATCCCTCATGAAGTTTAACTATATCCCTCATACCAATGTATGTGTACTTTGATCCCTTTATTATAGGCAGGGTACATAGGATTCCTCCCAGAGGTTCAATACCAACTAGAGGTATGCCATTGGAACCCCAACCAGCGGTAAGCCATTGGAACCCGATCCAGTGGCAAGCCGTTGTAACCCCAATCATCTGCAAGGCTTTGTCATCCCAAAATATCTGTAATCCATTGGAACCGCAATCAACTGTAAGCAGTTGTTAACCCCATCCAACGTTAAGCTATTGGAACCCATTCAGTGGTATATCGTTTTCAATCCCAACAAGTTGTACGTTGTTATATCCCCTTCCAGCAGTAAGATGTTGTAGTCTTCCATCGATGATAATATATTGTAGTCCACTTCTCTGGGACCCACATCTTTGGTTGGCCCCCGTGGCGTTAGAAAAATTGGGGTTGTTAACCACACGTAAGCCCTAGTACAATGACAGGTCATTTTCTTATGCATACACCTTGATTCTATACCCCCATTAGAAAAAACTTGGACTTTGATTCCCTACCACAGGGATAAGTAGGAAGAATCACTAAGGTTCAATCCCATCACTCATGTCCCATCATGGTCTCTCCATCGAGCCTAAGTGTTTTTGGAAGGTCACATCCCAACTGACAGGTTCTACTTCCTCGGAATCCCAGCCATGCGTCCATCCTCACAGACCTCCTCCTCAGGCGTCCCATCACCCCATTGAACTACGCGGACATTGATTCCCACCACAGGGATATGTAGGAAGCCTATCAGGGGTTTAAGCCCAACACTGTTGTCATCTTCACATCAGTCCCATATTATTGTCCATCCACTTCAGTAAACCATCTGAATACATCCTGATTCATACACGGGCCACCACATCCTAGTGAAATCATGTCATACACCCCCTCACTGTTCTTTATAGTACCTGGGCTACTAACCATGAATAATCCCCAACATGTATTCGGGTGGCAATCCTCTGTGAACACACATATTTATCACTCCTTTGAACCACACAGGTTTGAATCCTTAACTTCTAGGAAATGTACTTAGGAACCTCCATAAAGATCAATCTCATCTGATGGTAAACCCTAGAGTCTTTTTTATAGGGACCCAAACATACTCATATCCATATTTATTGGACATTTCGATCCTCCCACCATGTAGGACTCTCGGGTGCTCCCTATCAAGGATCCACTCATCTATTCTGCTCCCATATGTGTTCTAATCATTCTGATACATCTTCTCTAGACGTTAAACTCATGACATACCCTGTGTTAAACATGAGAAGCTTAGAAAAACTGCATATACATGCCTATGGCATAACATTCCCTGCATTCGATAAGGGATTCCTCGAGATTCCACAACATCTTTAAGCCCTATCATAAGGGGTAGAAACCCAGATGCACCAGTGTTTTAGTGTCCAGACACTCCAATGATATCCAACTTGACTATTCCCCTGACCAAAGGTTTCTACCCTGACATGACCCCTTGGAATGTCCTGGTAGAAGTAGTGTAATTAACCATCATCCATGTAGACAAGGTACTGGGAAGTGTTTCACGAAAAAAATTTAACCCTATTAGGGATACACAGACTAGGTAACGAGTTTTGAGGAGGAATCCATAGAAGGAGAGACCAAAATCACATCATCTTGTTTCGATCAAGGAGAAAACATCACTAAATAAGAGATGGAAGATGTCTGCCTTTGGAAAGAGGGAATGTGGGGAACCAGTTGTGCATCCTCAAAAAATAAACGAATGTGATCCTTGATAAAAGAGTCAGAAATAGAAATGGTGAACCTGATGTGAAATTCTTCTCCTCGATGTGGAGATTAATAGTGTTTGAGACATCAGTTTACTATCTTGTCACAGGATACATGTATTGGGAAATAGGTCTCGCTATGAAAATAGTGGGCCTGGCGTGAAACTCACCCTAAGTTGGGTCAATTGAACATTGTACATCCTAGTCTACGATGTTGTCAGTGTAGATCCTTCTTACTAACCATGGATGAAGGAATGGTGCTGGGACACTGGATATTTTTTTCCTTCTTTCAAAACTAATAGTTAAATATCCCTGCTTTGAAGGACCCAAGCTGTCATGACAAGAAACCAATCATCGCCCACCCACCAAAGCCGAGCCATGGGAAATGTAAACGTGACAATACTGTGTGGCCTCATCCCTTCCCGGGTAGCTTCCACGTCCATGGAGGCTCGGTGCCCACGCCCCATCTCCCCGTCTGAACTCATTCAATGAATGGTAATTAATTACCTCATTCGACGATATGAGGATGAGGGGGTTATCCCAACCCCTGTATATGACCTGTCAATTCTTAGAGGCTTTTACGCCCCATCACCACCTCCTTCCCCATGTGCCACACTTGGAGCCATTACTCCCTGCTACGATGTATAATTGTTTCGAGAGCCTCTCCCTAGAATGCTTCGACGACTCCCTACCATATGCCAATGGGGTGAGGGACATCTGGGCCAGCCCTAATGGAATCACATTCTAGGGGCTCCCAATGAGTTCTCTTACCAGGCTGCGTCATCACCATCACCTAGGCCCATGGGCTGAGGAGCATGTGAGACATGCTCCTTCCCCACTGACCTCTGTCTGGTTGACCCGATCCAGCATCGAGCACATGCTGAGGATGATTCCCACCAAGGGGTGTCAACATCAATGGCTACCATGGCTCGTGAAACTACTGATTCATACCATTAGTTCTGTATTTATAACGAGTTGGGGGACTTGTACGCCTGACCTAGACTGAGGGCCCAACCAACACAAGGGTAGGATGGGTCTACACTCTTGGCCGCTGACATAGGTGGTGTCCATCGTAGGACGACCTGCATCATTGACATCTAATATGGAGGTCATACCCATACCATCACCAATGAGAGTGTGGACCCTCCTCACTCTCAATCTCTGTTTGGAGGCCATCCCCACACCGCCTTGGACTAAAAGTTACTTTTTTATTACTATTTAGAAGAGGAAAACATAAAACAATGAGTAGCCCTTAAAGGAGGGTGAATGTAATGAAGTCCAAGGTCATCCCCTTGCACCACGGTAAAAAAATCAAGGGGAAGAGAGTTCAGACTATCATAGATCATAAGTGACTACTCATTTCTGCCCAAGCGAGCAAGAGCATCCGCCATAATGATGGATTCCATCCAACTATGATTAATAATCCTTACATGGTTGGTCTCCACCTTGCACCTTCGAATGAGATATATCGAGTGAAGGTATTACCAGCGGTATTGAAACTCAGTATAGAAGCCTCTTCCCCACCCATGACCTTAGGTATGAAGCAGTTCCTCCTATCATGGGTCGCTGGTGTGAATATGTTACATGTCTGGCCAACTATCAGTGTGGGGGTCTTCCCCATGTCCTTGTAGTAACCGACTAAGGTCCTCATCATCTCGTAAATTAGAGAAGAATATGTTTTCCCCACTTCATGGGAACCCAAAATTGATATCCTACCTATGTTCAGCTCGACTAGTATGAGAACAATTCTCGTACTGATGCTACCAAAGGAAATAAGAATGGAGGCCCAAACCATGCCCCCACCAGGTATAGTGGAGGTCCTACCAAATTTTTCTCTTCCCACAACGATTCCCTCCTCACTTCAGCTAGTGAACATGGAGGTCTTCCCTACATTCCCTTTAATATTTTTTCAAGTGATCCTCGAACACCGGCTTACCTAGGAAGAAGTCCTCTATACCCCAACATCAATTTGGCCAAAGGTCCACCTCGAGAAAAAATTATACCCTTTCTCAACGAGCCATCCCGGATTAGGAGGGCAGTTTGATGATGCCTTAAAAGGAATTCTGAGAAGATTCAGACAATAATTATTCCTGTTAACTTCTCCAATTTCTAGGTGGAATCTGATTACACAATGAAACCCTCACCTCTATCCACTATGTCGATGGCTGGGGTAGGAAATTAATGTATCATCCTCCTTCCAGAATGGGAGGTCCACAAGATTATCACCTCTCTTTGTAGTTACATCTAGGATGAGGAAAATTTGGCCCCTTTCTAGGTCATATCCATGCAATCCTACCTATCATGAATAGGGTAATTCTCTACCTCAACCAGTGATCATGGAGAGTTATTAAGGTGATTGTTAATGTATGAGTAACAACAGGTTCCACCCTCAGTGGCTATGTACCCTGCATCGGAAGTTGTGGTTTCATGCCCATCTTACCAAGATATAGTGGCTCATTCGTCTCATATGTCATAGGACAGTCCAAGATGCATCAGATTTTCATCCCCTACGTCATATTCTTCATCGGTTAGTCTACCATCTCAATGGTCTGCTTCAGTGCTATTATCAGTCCCACAGCCACCTCTAGTTGATGATTGGGGAAACCAAGCATTAGATCCCAAGTCTGAGTCAAGGATATTTCGTTACATCCTTGCAATAGTTAATTTCCCAGAGATATTCTGCCAATTGAGATCGCAAACTTCATTATACCTGAATTGATTACTCAAGGGAAAGTCGCATGCTTTATCCATACCCTATGGGAGATGTACATCCATCTCTAGTATTAGTGAGTGTACTACCACAAGAGTTAATAACACTTTGAGGACATTTGACAGAAATTCTGCATGGTTGACATGGCCACGCTCCCTATTTCCTAACTCCCTGAGTCGCCTGATCTCCACCGGACCCTTGAGCAATGATTCGTTGAGAGCATTAAACTACTCTATAGAATTATAAAGGATGATTACCCCCACATTTAGTTCCAGGGTTGGGGGTAGTATGTTACCCTCCATTTCAGTTCTATCCAGCACTAGACCAACTTTCTACGTGATATTGAGGATATGCCTCCATGTATAATCATTA
This sequence comes from Viscum album, assembly GCA_963277665.1. Taxonomy (NCBI): domain Eukaryota; kingdom Viridiplantae; phylum Streptophyta; class Magnoliopsida; order Santalales; family Viscaceae; genus Viscum; species Viscum album. Next base: position 555,044,151 of record OY728126.1, on the reverse strand, counting down.
TTAACATGGATGATCTATGTGAGGAGGAGAATGAGCTAGAGCTACATGATGATAACATACCCCCTGGGGTATTGACATAATTATTTGATCTATTGGGAAGGTTTACTCTCTAGAAGTGAAATCTACAGGGACTTCATGTGCCCATCGAGGCATTATTTCTTAGCCAAAATCCTAATAAAAGTAAGGAGCATACTGGAATTGTTAAACCCACTGACCCGTCTAGCTCAGTGTAGAAGATAGAGGAGGATCTCAAAAAATACATGTTGCGCCAACAGCTCATGGAGCACAAGATGATGGTCGATGACCTCCTGGCTGAATGCGCCCAGTGCGGCTACCAGATTATGGTGATCCTCAATTGGGGTAATAGGGGCATGTACAATAGTCCCCTAGCGAGTTACCCTCAGGTGGACCTACCACCCTGCCCACATTTATAGTATAGAGGCCAGATCATATGGAAATAGGTCATGATACGTGTTTCCAAATCCACCTAAGCAGCGTGTTAATCCCCAGGACCCCACTCAGGTTCCCCCAGCCGCTCCACAAGTCATCCCACCAGCCACTAAAAGAGCCTCCATGCCTACTTATCATGTTGAAGAACATGCCAACACATTGGTGGTCATTGATCCTCATCAAGAAAGGAACCCCCACCCAAATGACCCGAGGGAGGCACTCATTGCTCGCCTCAAGGCGTCGGAAACATGACAGGTGGAAATCCCGTGTGATGGAAATCCATATCCGTCGTGGTTAGATGATATCCTAGATCCCTCGGGTATTTGAAATCCCACCTTATAACACTTTAATGAGATGAGTGATATTCTGCATCATTTGGTTCCCAACGTCTCAATGTGCGGACCCATATTGGGTACTCAAACACAGCAAGAATCTGCCAAACTCTGGAGTTTCATTCAGACATTGGAAGGCCCTTCATTTTTCTAGTACAACCAACTACCCATCGAGTCAGTCCCTGGCTAGGAATTTCTCCTTAGACAATTACTTTACTAGTTCATCTCTACCACCCATAAGAAGAGTATTCAAGACCTCTTCAACTGTAAGTAGAGGCCTAATGATCGCGTTGCGGACTTTGACTTCCAGTGGAAAGGCCTCACCAATTTTTTGGATATGCAGCTAACTCAGAAACTATTGTTGAAAATGTGTGGGGGAAATTTAAAAACTAAAATGGTCCCCTCTCTAATTACTCAAAATTACCCTAGTAGACTTCAGTATTTTACAAATAATTCCTAGAGTCCCGAGGAAGCCTTGCAGCAGGACAAGCAGGTGCGTCTGTTGCCTCCTGCGATCCTCGCGAGTAGGGCCTCTAAGGCTAGGAACTCTGCAGTGGAAAAAATATAGGCCCCTATGTAGCTGCATTTATTATAAGTGGAACTGCCTCCACAACCTCAAAGAGGCCCGTCACCTAAGGTGAAGCCTCCGACCTAGCAGCGCCAACCATAGAATCGGCTGAAGCCACCATGCAATGCACGGCCACCACCTATGTGAGATAACCAGGTTCCCCCTCTTCGAAAGGCTCCTCAAGCCCCCTGTTTGGTCCAGGATCCTAGAGCCCAATTTCTGGATAGCATATTATTGACCTACCCATTCAATGAGGCTTAGGTCCCCAGTTATTTCTGATGTTCCTTGGAATAGGGAATTATACGGTTGCTCAAATGTCATAGGCATGAAGAGGTCGATCTAACTGATCACCCCAATTACTTCCCGTATTGCCGGATCCTAGGGTACACCATCAAAAAATCATATGAGTTTAAATACCGGCTTCAAGACTAGGTTGAAAACAACATAGTCAGTTTAGGCTGAGCTATAGAACATGTGGCATGTGTATTCGTTAATCCATACAGTGGTAGTGACAGCGAATGTGAGTACCATTAGGTCCCTAACCGTGAGTCCAAAAAGTATGACGACTGGATGGATTTTAAGGTAGTTTCCTATGCCCATGGTATTATCCGTGAACATCTGAATTGAACTTTGCATCCAGAAGATACCGCATCACCCATATCCAATACTTCTTTGTTAATGGATCAGCCTCCCGCTTCTTAGAAGAGGATGCTTTGATGATGCAAGTAAAAACAAAGTCCCCCAATGATGTCATCGCCAGCCCATACACTCGGCAACATCAATACCCCCGAGATTTTTATTACACAAAAAATCCATCTAGTGGTGGGGGATTCTTCGAGGGACGATCAAGGGTACACTTCGGTTAACACATTGAAGATGGTAAATCCCTACATGATTTCTGACAGCAATGAGCGCAAAACAGATCCTCTCAATGTTCCCCACCATCACCAGCTTTGATGGGGCCATGGCTATATGGGTCATTGGAGTGCCTCAGTCAGAAATTCAATCCATGATGTGCATGCCACTGTAACTAGAGAACAATCCCAATGTATAGCTCAGCATGAGAAGCCTTCTCATCTGGTTTCATCAGGTCCACCTTCACTGCTGTTTGTGTTAATTGATCAGGGAGAGCTGCCTCGACTATGACGCTATGATCCATGCTCTATTACAGAACATAATCATTGATCTGGCATACATATGTTAGTCATTGAACGAGCTTCGACTAGCAAGCATCATGACATTTCCATCACCATTCAGCCTCTGGTTCACCCTGAAGGGCCTGTCATACCCCCTACCGCAGAATAGCCTCTGGTAAGTAGTAGTTCACACTTGGCACAAAAGTATGATATCTTTTAGTATATCACCAACATTAATGTAATGTTATATATCTATGAGTCTCTTTTACTATCATTGGATATGCGTGAATCCCTCGCTGAGGCTTTAAGAACCCTCATATAGTTTGAGATGAAGGTAGCCGTTGTAGAAGCTTTCCAGGCTGAGCCAGTCAAGCATGATGAATACCTGGCCATTGTCTCATTCTCTGTAGAAGATGAAGGATCTATTGTACAAGGGTGAATCTTCAAATTTTACATCATTGGGCACTTCAATGAATTGGATGTTCATCGCTATATGGTCGATACTGGATTTTGGATCAACCTAATCCTGATCCAGAAAGTTTGAAAAATGGGGTCATCCAAGGATATTATGAGTCCCTCTGACCTGAAAATACTTGGTTATTATAGAAAATAACAGACACAAATCGAAAAGATCTACTTGAAGATCAATTTTATTGGTCTGGTAGCCATCACCGAGTTCATTGTTGTCTCCCAGGACACCACCTACAATGCGTTTATGGGTAGGCCATGGATTCACCTACATGTGGTACTCCCCTCATTGTATCCCCAATGCCTTAAGTACATCCATAATGATCATGTGGTATTACTATAAAGTGACACATATCCCTTTTCCTCTTGTGAATCCCACTATCTTGATGCCAACTATTACAAGATAATGGTCAAAAAGATATAGGCTAACAAGGTTGTACCTGATACGGCTGTGACCAAACCATGGACAGACCTGGATGATGCGTAAATTTTTCTGATCCACCGATTAGAGGCTATGACCCCAGATATGGAGAAATGATTCATTCTTTCTAGAACAAGGTGGAATCACATTCAAAAGTCCAAGAGACTCCAGAATATCACCTTGTATTCCTACTCAAATCAGGATCAGGTTATCTAGAGCCCCCAACAGCCATAATGTATTGGGATGTCTGCCCCATGGAAATGGAAATATGTCATACATTCTTGTTTCACTGGGCTAGGATAAACTTGATCAAGACAAAACACAAATATTTCTTTGATATCATAATGTTTGTCCCTTTGGGATGAAGACCAAATTGGATCGGGGTATCAACCTTCATCGATATGGTTTTGATAGCACAAGAGTTCCCCAATGTAGTTTCTTCCACCACTCAGGATGGCACCAGCTTCTCGTTGGGATCTATTGAATCTGATGAATATCCTCCCACCAAGGATACCTCATCCATATGTAATGAAGAATATTTGGAATACATACCTATTTCTTTTTAAGTGGTCGTATCTTCCACGGTCTATGAATTGGTACAGGTGAACCTTGGTTGTGAGGCATATCTGAAATCCACATTGGTCAGTGCTTCTAGGCCTATTGAAGAGAAACGATAGTACATGGTCTTTATAAAGCAGCATCGGGATGTGTTTTCCTAGAGTTATGATAAAATTCTAGGACTAGATCTTCATGTCTCCATCCACCACCTCGGTTTTCCAGAAAATCACTACAGGTTCAAAAAACCTCCCAGAATGATGCACCCTTCTCATAGTTTCATGGTTAAGACCATGTTTGATAAGCTCATCATATCTAGTTTCATCAAGGATATCTAATACCCTATATTCTTATCCAACATTGTTCCCATTAGGAAGAATAAAGGACAAATCATATTCTGGATCGGGTTCCGGGATCTTAACCATCACTGTGTGAAAAATGATTTTCCTTTCCCGTGATAGAGTTGTTTATTGATGCCATCAATGGGTTGTAGTCCCTCTGCTTCATGGATTGGTATTCCGTGTAACTCCCCAACCCTAGTTATCCAAAGTCAGTTCATTATTACATTACATTTTCATGATACAAGGAATCATGTCACCAATGACCAATCTGTGTAGTATTATTGGAACTAAGATACATACATAAGTTCAACATTTCTACTTGAGAAGAAATACAACACTAATTTATTCCATTTAAAACATCCAAGCCTACTAGATTATTCCTGAATTTCAATGATAACTAATTTCTTGATATCCTTTGAAAATGAAACATAAGAAAGGGGTGAGCTCAAATGCTTAGTAAGAGTAAGCAATACAATGGATGATAACATAAACATTAGGCATGGTGAATAATTGAAAACACATTCCTTTCAAATAATAAACATGTACAATTTATGGAAGGAATATGAGATGAGTAAATAATGCCATACTAAAACATAGTCATGGGTTTTCTACAAGTTGAATTACCACATGAACCATCAATATTATTTTCATAAGGGGGAATGTATAATGAAGTACATTTTAAAGCATTTGTTCAAGGCCTCAACCAAGATGTCTATAAATGATTAAGGCCTCGGCCAAAACAACATATCAAATTGGGAAAGGCCTCAGAAAATTCCACATCAAATTGTCTCATTAGAGCTACTGATTTGTCGAGGAGATACAGAGGGCTCCACCTATCACTTACAAATTCCAATTCATTCCCCATATGAAAAAGGTTGAAACATAACATAAACATTCATATTAAAATTAACATACGAAATGTCATTACTTTAACCATAAACCATGAATTGTATAAAAATAACACATCCATAGACAAGCATATCACAAAACCTTAAATATAGTATGGAATATTTGTATCATTATAAATCAACTTCAAAGAAGTGTAAAATTTATCCAAGGATGTTGACATAGATTAAATCCAAACTATTTGAGAGAAATATATCTTTCTATTATGAAATCATTTAATTGTCACATAATTATAAAAGAAAACATTTATTTTGAAAATATTCTTATATGCATGTAAAGGAAGCGCCGATGATATTATAACGGTGGAAAATAGCTTCACAAGCCATGTTAGTTAAAAACTACATTCTTGCTATAATTTTGTTGAAAAGGTCATAAAGGACATTGTTTGGAAAATAATTGAAAGATTCCTTTAAAAACATATAAGGTAAAATAAGGGTATAAATGACTTTAAATCATTGTCTAGAAAATATTAAAATTTTATGAAATACATTTTTAGTAAAACACAGATGTCGATGATAAAGAGGTCCCAGTAGATACTTATGTGTTAACAACCTCAGATAAGTAAAGAGTTTGAAAAATTAACCCTTACTTTGTACTTTTCCTTGGTCGTAGGAACCTTAACCTCCTGTATAATAGTTAAATAATTCTTATTGAATTATAAAAGAACTACATACCTAAATATTATATCCTTTATTATCTTCAAATATTTCTTTGTTAATAATATTTTAGTATTATCATTGTTTCAGGTGTTAATTGATTTGTTTTCTTTTATAAGTTTTGTTACGTAAGGCATGTTTGTTATGGATAGGATGTATTTGATTCATATCAAGAATGATATTAGGTTCTTAAATATTATTTTTAATAATAAAATTAAAATTATTCTTGAATGGTTATGATGGGGAATGAATCTCAACAAGTTCGTGGAGACGGTAATCTGTACGTACGCAGAAACGCAACTTCTATTTCATTTTATTTTATATTAAAAGGAAAGAAAACCAAATGATACATAGTTATATTATTATTACTGTATAATATTATATATTAAATATGTTTTGTATGTTCACTAACACCATCATTTATATGTTCCATGTATGGTATGAACGAGTCATAGCATTTTGAGGGGGCGGTAGTACGCACTTCCTCAAATGAAATTATAATATATATACAACATGAAAAGAATAATGATATACTATAAAAAAGAATTAAAAAAATATTATAGTTAATATAAATATCATAAATATCATATATAATTATAGTTCCATTATAATCTCCACAATAAGAGGTGGTAGTAGAAGATTGAACAATCTTCATTTCATGAGGCAGTATTTCTCCGTCCATAGAAACATTATATTATATACCCATTAGATGGAGGTGTGTGTAAGTTTAGTTCAAATACATATCATAACAACAACCTAGTATATATAGTATACTGGTGTTGTTATAAAATAAAATAATAAAGAGAGTTTATGGGGTTGGATAAGTAATATAATAGAAAAGAACTTAAGAGGAGATGTTGCCTTTAAATCGGGTAACTCCATTTTGTTTGAACCAAAAGGCTTCCTTGAAGTGTCTTATGCATTAGGTAAGGATTTTAAGAGGAACATAGGGATGTTGGGGGATTAATTAGGAAGAGTTTTGTTGATCCAATGGGATTGAGAGGTGTGAGAAATAGGTTAGAGGATAGGGATTTTTATAAGGGGAAGGAGGGTCTCTTTAGGAATGTTTGAAAATATTAGTTTATTATATAATTATTTTCAGTTTCTAAATGTCCAAAACTCATTAAAGTAGAAGATACAATGACTAATGTTCGAATTAAAATCATCCAATAATAATTGGACATGTTTTGGATATTGTTTTATGTTTTATAATCTCATTTATTTAAATCATCAATTAATATGGTAAACTTTACATCATTATTGTGTGATAAATAATTTAATTTATCTAATGTTTAAAAGTTATAAAATAATTACATGATGTAATAATTTTTCTTAAATTTCAAATTAATATTTGTAATCAAAGAGATAACTTATAAAACCTGATGTAAATTATTTTACAAATAGATATATGTTTATGTCTTTTTTGTCTTTAATTTAAATTAATTAATAAAAAGTGTCATTATCAGTCCCAAGTGGCTCCATGGGGTCCAAAAATAGACCCATGGATTCCCATGGTCAGAAATGTATCAGTAAATTGGGTTAGGACACATTTTAGTGTAATTTTATATTATAATAATATTATTTTTTTACTCTATTTTACCAGATTTACCTTTTAATGATGATAAATAAAATATTTACCGAAGTAATTATTCATAATGCCTAAAAATAAAAGTTACCTATTAATAAAATTTGGAAATCCTAATTCCCGATATGGAATACATTTTTTCAAATTTAAAACACATAAGTTGAATAAATTAATTAAAAATTAATTACTGTTGTCAAAACCAAAAAGAGGGTTTTTAAGTAGTAAAAACTATCCAAAGATTGACATATGTTTATATAGAATTTAAATGTGAAATTAAATACAATGATATTAATTATATTAAATGATAAAGGCATAATCCAATGATTCTTTAAAACCACTGAAATTTATAATTTAACACTATAAATTATATTGATTAAAAAAGATGTTTTTAATTAAAATGTTTTATTTTTCACTATTCATCAAAATATGAAAGTTATCTGAAAAGTGTCAAAAATTCACCCTAAGTTAAATTTGATATGATGAATCCAAAAATGATGTCCAATTTAAATAATAAAATTTATAAAATTTCAAAAAGTTGCTATTACTATTCATAACAACTAGTTTGATTGGTCGCGGTTTGTTAGAACTAGAAGTTGTGTACCACACAATCTATTGTATTATTCAATGAGAAACATACCGTGGATACTTGGGTTGTTAAATTATTCCCTCCTTAAAATAATTTCATCCTCTAAATTTCTAGAATAATACTTCTTAAAAATATTCGAGTGGTTCTTCATCATATGTTTCTCCAGATCCCATGTTGCCTCTTACATATTACGATTTCTCCATAGAACATTCACCAGATGAGTCATCTGGTTTCTAAACACTTGTTATATAGTATAATGAATTATGATATGCTCCTCGCAAAAAGACAGATTGTGTTTCCGTCCTATTTCTTCATAGGTGAGTACATGTGTTAGGTCAGACATGTATTTTATTAACAGTGATACGTGAAAAACATCCTAAAATTGGAGGGACTTGGCGGCGTTGCTAAATGGTAAGCTACAACTCCAATTTGGTCTAGAATTTAGAATGGTCTGATGTAACTAGGACTTAATTTTAATTTCTTAACGAATCATATAACACCCTTTCATGGAGATACATTCAAGAAAACATGATCTCCTACATGAAATTCCAAATATTTCCTTCGTTTATCAGCATAGATATTTTGCCTACACCGAGAAAAATTGATGTGGGTTTGGATAATCTTTACCTTATACAATGTTTCCTCAACATATTCTAGGACTATGTGTTTTCTTTCACCAACATCTTCTCAAAAAGTGGGTGTGTGACATCTTTTTCCATATAACACTTCATATGGTGCCATCTCAATACTTGAATTGAAGCTATTGTTGATGGAAAACCATATTAGAGGTAAATATTGATCCCACATAACTTGAATGTCAGGTCTGAAAGATATCAACATATCTTCTATGTTTTCAATAGTACGTTCATATTGTCCATCAGTTTGAGGGCGTTAGGCAGTGCTCAAACGAAGTTCAGTTTCTAGGGATTTTTGAAGACACTTCTAGTACCTTTATGTAAAATAGGGATCATGATCAGAAACAATAAATTGGGGTGCATCATTAAGTCTTACAACTTAATTAATATATAGTCTTTCTAAATGTTCATGTTCTAAATCCTCTCCTATAGTATGAAAATATGCTAACTTGGTAAGATGATCAATAATGATCCATATTACGTCATTCCTTCTAGGATTCTTTTGTATCCCTTTGACAATGTCCATTGTAATATCATCACAATTCCATTCTTGTATGGGAAGAGTTTGAGTGACTCCAGGATGTTTCCTTCCAGCTTTCACTTGATGGAAAACTAAACATCATAACACATATTCAGCCATCTCCCTCTTCATGTTGTCTCAACAAAAATGTTCCTTCAAATATCTAACAATTTTAGTGCTACCAGGGTGTATATGAAAATTGGAGCTATGAGCATCATCCAAAAATTATTTTTTTAGATCAGGTATGTCAGGAACATAAAGTCACTACCCAAATTTCAAAATCCCATCTCCAGATATGATGTTGATCAATCTTCCATCATTTATATCTTTAATCTTCTTTTGAAACTCATCTTCATTAGCCTGAGATCTTTTTATCCTTTATAGTAAAGATATTTTAGAAACCATTTGAAAACGTATCAATGTTTCACTTTCCATGATTGTTCCCATATCCATTTTTACTAGATCAATGAACATAGGATCCCTTTCAACTTTCGTTTGGTTCAAAACACCATGATCATTTCTGCTCAAAGCATCTACAACCTTAGTTTCCTTCCTCGGGTGGTAGTGTATAGTGCAATCATAATCCTTGAGTAGTTCAAGCCATCTCCTTTCACTCATGTTGAGATCTTTCTATGATTAAATATACATCGAAACCTTGTGATAGATATATATCTCACATTTTTCACCATAGAGACAATGTCTCCATATAATCAAATAAAACATTACAGTTGGTAACTCAAGATGATGAGTAGGATAGTTTTGTTCATGAATTTTTAGCTATCATAATGTATAGTCAATAACTCTATCATTTTTCATAAGGACACAACCAAGTCCTTTCTTTGAACATCACTATAAAATACAAACCCATCATTCCCCGATGGTAGAGTAAATATAGGATCATTGAAAAATATTCTCTTCAGCTCTTCAAAAAATTCTTCACACACTTATGTCCAATCAAATTTAACCCCTTTACATGTGATCTTGGTTAATGGGTTATCCAATTTAGAAAAATTAGGGACAAAGCGCCATTAATAACTTTTTAAACAAATAAAAGAACGTACCTCATTTAGACTCATCGGTGATGGACATTCTTTGATTGCTCATGTATTTGATGGATCAACAGTGATTCCATCCATAGAGACAATATTACCAACAAAAAGAAATCTCCTGAAGACAAAATTCACACTTGCCAAACTTCCCATAAAATTCGTTTCTTCTAAGAGTTTTCATAATAGCGGGAAAGTTATTTTCATGATCTTTGTAGATTTTAGAGTATACCAAGATATCATCAATAAATACCACTACAATGTCATCAAGATATTCCTTGAAAACACTGTTCATTATATCCATGACGATAGAGGGTGAATTAGTCAATCCAAAAGGCATTACTATAAACTCATAATTCCAGTACCTGGTTCAAAATGTTCTCTTTAGAATGTATTCCTTCTTCATGCACAATTGATGGTATCCAGATCGAAGTTCAATCATTGAAAAATATTGATCTCCATGATGTTGATCAAATGAATCATCAGTGTGAGGTAGGGGATACTTGTTTTATATTGTTATAGCATTAATCTCCCTGTAGTCAATGCACAACCTCATAGATCCATATTTCTTCTTAACAAAAAGGATAGGGGCTCCACATAGATAAACACTCGGGCGAATAAATCCCTTATTACTCAATTCTCTTTGTTGTTTCTTTAGTTACACTAATTCCACAATGGCCATTCTATATGGGGTCTTCAATATGTGCCTCTAACTAAGAATTTAGTTAATGGAAATCTCAATTTCTCATTATGAAGGATGTCCATGTAAATCCTCTAGAAACACATAAACATATTATTGAACAATAGGTTCATCCTCTATTTAAACATTTATTTCCTGACCCAAAGTTATTTCTTTCACTTCCTCCCCAAAAATTGAATTTATTAGAGCTACTGGGGGTGGATCTAGATAAGAATCAGATGGTGGCATTTCTGCTCTAAAGATAAGGTACTCTTTATCATCATCAAAAAATTTAACCTCATTATTCTTATAATAAATTTTCACATTGTGGTCTGAAAGAAAATCGATAATGAGGATTATGTAAAATTCTGTCACGGGTATAATGATGAGATCAGTAGATAACGAACATTTATATTCCCTAATGGGAACTGATTCACAAAACACTGTTTCAATTATACTTCTCTTTGGAGTTTTGACTGAAAACTACATAGTTAAGTCAAATTGAAAATATCTAATTTTCATGAAAAACTGGGAAGATATGAAACAATGTGATGATCCTGAATCAAATAAAACATTGGATAAATTTGAGGAAACCATTAAATTACCTACCACCATGTCATTCGGAGCTTCAACCTTAGTAGTAGTGATCACATAATCTTAGCCTTTATCCCTTTCCCTTTTCTGAGGTAAGTTTCCTTGTATCTTATGACCTTTATGTTAATAATTTCCCATCTACCTGAAATTGGAGCATTAAACATTAGTAGCTTCTTTCTTCCCTTTACAATAACCAGCATGATATCCTTTCTGTTTACATTTATAGCATACTCGTTTTCCTTTTAGACAGTCACCCGGGTGCTTCCTTCCACAATTATCACAGGGAGGAAATTCAACTCTTCCCATCATCCTTGATTCCTAATTTTCTTTCCTATAGTGTTTATCAGATCTCTTCTTCTCTTTATTTTCTTTAATTTCATAAGACATAGAGAATACCTTTTGTTTCTTGATAACACATGAGACAATATCCTCATACGATAAGAAGGATTGTGAGACTAATTCTCAATGGAGAAATGGTTTTATCCCATCAAAGAATCGATCAATATTACTCCTTGGGTTATGTATATAATCTGCTACATTCATTGCTGACCTTGTAAATTTATCCTCATACATTGTGACATTCAAATCATCCTTCTCCCTTAGACTGAGAAATTGAATTTCCATATCTGCTCGATAGTCACGATGAAAATATTTATCTAAGAAAATCTCTTTAAACTCCCTCAATTCAATACATGATACTTCATCATCCTCCTTCGTGTTTTGAATCAATGACCACCATTGATATGTATCTCTAGTGAGGTTGTAAACATCCATGAAAACGTTTTCTCTTTCGCTACTCCCAACAGCATGAAATATTTTCTCTAAGGAACTTATCCATTTTTCAGATACAAATGGATTTTTAGTACCATTGGATGGTGGTGGTTATTGCCTCATGAAGAGGTCTAATAATGATCATCCATATTGTGGATTAGGGTGCTCCATATGGGTAAGGTTAGTATTCATAACCTGATTTAGTGTTCCTAGTATGGGGATAAGTTGTTTCAGAACAGTTGCATCACCAGCTCCACTATAATTATCTTGAATAGGAGGGAAATCTCTACATGGATTAAGTGCATTGATACGGTTCTCATTCCTTCCATTATGTTCCATTTCTAAACAATGGTATACACTACATTAGTTTATGAATCAAAATACATAAGTCCAAACATGTAAAACACTTAACATAAATTGAACAGTTTATCGACATAATCCATAATCTTAAAAATGTTTTCTTTGAGGTGGCATATACTCATAAATCCTTCATAATGGGTTGTAAAGGAAATTTGAATTATCCTATGCATATCCCCTGGGATTGTCATAAACAAGAGAGCAGCAAGGCCCGTTGTCATGTACCACGATACCCTAGGTCAATCCTGAAACTCCTTGTCGTAGTTATCACTCCTAGATACATCTGTGCCAATTCCACCTCTTCCTGATTGTATACATACATGGATGTATTACATGGAAAATTCACAAAATCTCTACATTACCAAAATGGTAGGATGTTCTTCTGTACTAATTCTCAATGTCTATCTTAGTGTGGTGTTCTGTAATCAGAGATTTCTAAATCTTGTTCCCAAAGATTATAATATACTTCCTCTGATACCAATAGTAATGACCTGACCCTATTTTCCCAGAGTAGGTTCTTTTTTACATAACATTGGAATGATACAAGGAATCATTTCCTGAAATACCAAATAGTTTAGTATTATTGTAAACAAGATACATACATAAGTTCAATATTACAACTTGAAGAGAAATAAAACCCTAATTTATTCCATTAGAAACATCCAAGCATCCTATATTTTTCCATCAAGTCTCTCATAACTAACTTTTTCATATCATGGTAAAATGAAACATAAGAAAGGGGTGAGCTCAACTGCACTTTATGAGTATGCAATATAGTGGAAGATAACATAAACATTAGGTTTGATGAATAATTGAAAACACATGTCTTTAAATTTAATAAAAATGTACACTTTATTGTAGGAATATGAGTTAAGTAAATAATGCCACAATAAAACATATTCATTAGTATTATACTAGTATAATAACCATATGAACCATAAATATTATTTTCATAATGAGGGAATGTATAATGTGCGAAATTATGAAACCTTTTATCAAGTCCTCGGCCAAGATGTCTAAAAATGATTTAGGCCTCGGTCAAAACAATATATCAAATTTGGAAAGGCCTTGTCCAATCCACATCTGATTGTCTCATGAGACTTACCGATGCACCGAGGAGCTATATCGGGCCCCACCCAACACATACTATGTCCAATAAATTCCTCATATGAAATGGTTGAAACATAACATAAACATTCATATTAAAAATAGCATATGAAATTTCAATATGTTAACCATAAATAATGAATTTTATAAAAATAACACATCCATATTCAAACATATCACAAAAACATAAATACAATATGGAAGATTTGAGTCATAATAAATCGTCCTCAAACAAGTGTAATATTTATCAATATATGATGACCTAGATGAAATAAAAAATATTTGAGATAAATATCTCTTTCTATATTGAAATCATTTAAGAGTCACATAATTATAAAATAAAAAATTTATTTTCAAAATATTATTATATGATTTTAATGGAATCTTGGACGATTTTATAACAACAAAAAATAGGTGCACCCACTGTATAAGTTTAAAAAGTCATTCTTACCTTAATTTTTCCAAAAAGGTCATAAAGTACCTTGTTTGGAAAGTGACGAAAAGATTCATTTCAAAACATATACCATAAAATAAGTGTATAAATGACTTTAATCCATAGTCTATTAAATAGTAATTTTCTTTGAAATACATTATTAAGAAAACACAGATTTGGATGATAAATAGGTCCCAATAGTTACTTACGTATTAACTATCTCAGATAAGTAAAGAGATTTTAAAATTAACCCTTACCATGTAATTTTCCTTGGTGAAGGTTATATTAACCTCATGTATAATAGTTAAATCATTTTTATTAAATTATAAAATAACTACATACTAAAATATGACATCATATATGATATTCTAATATTTCTTTGTTAATAATATTTTAGTAGTAACATTGTTTTGGGTGTTAACTGATTCGTTTTCCCTAATATGTTTTGTTAAGTAAGACATGCTTAGTATTGATAGGATGTATTTGATTAAAATACAAAATGAAACTATGTTCTTAAATATTACTTTTAATAATAAAATGAATATTAATCTTGTATGGTTATGACGGGGAATGAATCTCATCATGTTCGTGGAGACGGTAATCCATACGTACGCACGAACGCTACTTCCATTTCATTTATTTATTTTAAAAGGAAGTAAAACCAAATGATACATAGGTATATTATTATTCCATTATAATATAATATTTTATATATGTTACAGAAGTTCATTAACACAATCTTTTATACGTTCCACATATAAAATGTACGAGTCATATCAGTTTGAGGAGACGATAGTCCGCATTTCCTCAAATGAAATTATCGTATATATACAACCTGAAAGGAATAAAGGTATTGTATAAATAATAATTACAAAAGATTATAGATAAAATAAATATCATAAATATCATATAAAATTATAGTTCCATCATAATGGTCACCATAAGAGGTGGTAGTTGAATATTGAACATTCATCATTTTGTGAGGTAGTAGTTCACCGTCCACCGAAACATTATGTACTATATCCATTAGATGGAGCTGTGTGATAGTTTAGTTCAAATATTTATCATAAAAAGAACTTATTCTATTGAAGATTTTGTTTTTTATATTAAATAATGTAATAAATATAGTTTAGGGGGTTGGATAAGGAAAATAATAAAAAAACTTACGAGGAGAAGTTACCATTAAATCGGGTAACACCCTTTGGTTTGAACCCAAAGGCATCCTTGAAGGGACTTATGCCTAAATGAAGGCTTATAAGAGTAATATATGGATTTAGGGATATTAATTAGGTAGATTTGGGATGAGACATGGCCCTTTAGAGGTTTGATAAATGGGTTAGAGGTGATTCCTTTTTATAAGGGGAGGAGGGACTCTTAAAAAATGTTTGAAAATATTATTTTATTATATAATTATTTTCTGTTTCTAAAGGTTCAAAACACATTCAAGTCGAAGATAAGATTAATTATGTTCGAAATATAATCATCCAGTAAAAATTGGACATGTTTTGGATGTTGTGTTAATTTTTATAATCTCATTTATTTAAATCATTCATTAATGAGGTAAACACTACATCATTATTATGTAATAAATAATTTTATTTATTTGAGGTCTAAAAATTATAAAGAAAATACAATGATTTAGTAAATCGTTTTATATTTAAAAATATTAATTATAGTTGAAGATATAACTTATATAAACCTATGTAAAAATTGTTTTACTAATAGATATATGCTTATTTTATTTTTGTCTTTATTTAAAATTAAGTAATATAAAGTGTCATTGTCAATCCCATGTGGCTCCATGTGGTCCCAAAATAGACCCTAGGATGCCCATTGATGGACATGAATCCTTCAATATGGTTGGGACATGTTTTGGGGTAATTTAATATTTTATAATATTATTTTTTACCCTTATTTTCTGGATTTACCCTTTAACCTTGGTAAATAAAATATTTACCGAAATAATTATTCATAATGTCTAAAAATAAAAGTTAACTATATAAACATTTTGTAATTCCAGATTCAAAATATTGAATCCATTTTTTCAAATTAAAAATAGATAATTTTCATATATTAATTTAAAATTAATTTTTGTTGTCAAAACCAAAAAATGGGGTTTTAAGCAGTAAAAACTACAAAAAGATTGACATTTGTTTATTTACATCATGAATGTGATATTACATATAATGATCTCAATTATATTAAATGATAAAAATATAATATAATGATACATTAAAAATAATCAAATTTATAATTTAACAGTATAAATTATTTTGATTAAAAAAGTTATTTTAATTAAAATTTATTATTTTTTCACTATTCATCAAAATAAAAATGTAATAAAAAAAATTGCCAAAAATTCACCCAAAGATAATTTTGATATTTTTTATCCAAAAATGAATTCCAATTTTTATAATAAAATTTATGAAATTTCAAAAAGTGGTTATTACTATTAATAATGGCTATTTTGATTGGTCGCGGTGTGTTAGAACTCAAAGTTGTGTTCAGTGCATGCTATTTCATTATTCAAAGAGAAGCATACCGTGGAATATTGGGGTGTTACATTATAGGTATAACCATGTTCACATGGATCCCAAGGGTGAATATTCTGAAGTCTTCATGGCACCACAATGTACTTTGTCCTACCAGGTAATTCTCTTCTGCCTAAAGAATGAAGGTTATACATATCATCGTTCCATGCACCACATATTTAAACCGATCCTCGATACATTTATGGAATGCTGTGTGGAAGATATGGTGGTCAAATCTTGCCAGTGTTAGGACCATCTCAATTTCCTTGATATGGTGTTCGGCTTCCAGCATTCCCACAATATGAAGATAAACCCATTGAAGTGTGCCTTTGGGGTCACATGTGGAAAGTTTCTCAGCTTTGTGGTCAGATATAGTGGTGTAGAGATCGATCTGGAAAATATTAGGTCCATCAGTCATATTTCTACTCTGAGAATCATTCAGGATCATCGAGGCATTCAATACCATATGGCCTACATATACCAATTCATCGTGAATTTTGCTTGAAAGTGTAATACCTTTTCTCGGATCATGAACAAAGGAATTTTCTATCAATGGGATAAATAATTTTAGACTGCTGTTGAGGAAATAAATCAATACCTGCTCCGTCATCTGGTATTGAGGTCACCCATTTATGGTAATCCAATGGTCATTTATGTGACCGCCCTGGAACGATACATTGGCATGATTTTCTCAAAGAAGAAGAAAGAGGCAATGGAGAACAGTCTCTACTATCTCAGCCACCCACTCCTTGATAGTATGAACAAATAGTCTGCTATCAATAAGAGATTCCTTTCATTGGTTTTCATAGAATTGAAATTGTGACATTACTTGTAGCGCCATGAGATACAGCTAGTGTCTCGAGTGTATCTTCTAAAGTATATCCTGAACTTCACCTTGTTGACATGATGTCTAGTTTGGTGGGAAGTAATCCTCAAATAGTTAGACATCAGTTTTTCCCCTATAATGATATTAAAGGGAAATCATTGGCATACCTCCTTGCCTCCCATCATGCTCCCACAGGCCAGTATCTAGATCTTGAATTTCTTGATGAATAAATTATCATGGTAGACCAAGCCATTCTATGTTGGAAAATTCACTGCTTCCTGGAGTCCTACCAGAAGAGGACTCAATGATCCCTGAATCAACAGGGTGGGATTAGGTATGGTCTTCATCACACTAGCATAAGACATTCTGCCATATTCATTCCTGTTATCATATGTTTTCACCAACAATGAGGTGGAGTACCAGGATCTAATCATTGACCTCAAGCTAGCCCTCGAGATTGATGTTCCCCACTAACATGGGAAAGAGGACTCTGAACAAGTCATCAAACAGATCAACAATGATTATGTCAACTAGAAGATAGAGATTATACCACTACTAGAATGTACCAGCTAACTAATTTCCTAGCTCTAGTCATTCCTAGAAGTTACCCAGGTACCTCGATCCAAGAACGTTCTAGCAGACACTATGTACGACCTAGTTGCATCTCTTTTCGAGAATGATTAGTATCATTTGATTATCCATATCGTACAACGGAGAGTCATCACCACCATCAGTCCAGACAGCAATGATAACCCATAGGTAAGTCACCTTACTATAGGTGCCTCCTCGTCAGGACCCCCAGGCCCCCCTGACATAGTGTTGGAAGAGATTCCTGACCGGATGGCCCCTTTTATCGAGTACCTCAAACACAGTAAAATTCTGAAACATTGAGCCATGAACGAGTAAATCTGGTGTTGAGCATAACACTTTACCCTTTTGAGTTTTCCCAGTCTTGAGAAGATCCTCTACGAACATGGGTTTGATGGGGGTTTTCCTCCATTTCATTCAAGGTGGTGAGATTTCTCTAGTCATGTAGGAGGTTCACTCCGGTTCCTATGGGGCTCATCAGACTGAGATGGATCTCTCTCAGCAGATCCGGAGGATGGGGTATTTTTGTCCATCCATGATTCGTGATTGTATCAAGTTTTCCAAGAGGTTTCATGAATGCCAAATCCTTTCTAACTTTGTGCATAGGCCTCCAAAGCCTCCTTACACTACCATGTTCACATGACCCTTTTCGGTCTGGGGACTTGATGTCATGGGACCATATCCACTAGAAACAGCTTGCCAGTGCAGATTCATCTGCACCACTAGGGATTTCTTTTTTAATTGGACAGTGTCAGTTCTACTCCTAAAGGTCAAGGCACATTCTATCATTGAATTCATGATCTCCCAAATCATCTTTCTATTTGTAGTCCCTCACACCGTCCTCACCAATAACAACACCACCTTCTAGGTAGCTGAGTTGAATAAATTGTATTCCATGTTCAATATCCATTCAAACCATACCTCCCACTGTCACAGGAAAGAAAATGGGAAGATCGAGGAGTTAAAAAAACCCTCTCTAACATCCTGCAAAAAATGGTTGGTCAGAACAAGAAATGGTGTCCAGATAAAATCCACAATGCCCTCTTGGACTATCGAACGATGACATTAAATTCTACCCATGTGACCCCATACCCCCTGATGTATGGGGAAAAGGCTGTCCTTCCCATCTATATTCAGTTGCCTTCATTACAGAGAAATTTTTATGACCAAAAAGCCCCAGATAGATGAGGTGAAGTCTTTCTGGCTGAATTGGAAGCACTCGATGAGAACAGGCTTCGTGCCCTACACAATATTGAAAGGTATCAGAACAAGATATCTAGAGATGACAAAAAAAATATTTTTCCTACTTTAAATATTGTAATGTGTCATGTTGTTTTCCCTAAGAACAACAATGATACCTGGTAGAAAACCACCCAAGATGGGGCCCTAATGGGAAGGACCTTACATCATCCACAAGCTTTACCCCAATGTTGCATACTCCCTAGTTACCATGGATGGAGAGCATATAACTCCTCCATCATATAACAAATTTCTCAAGATATACTTCTCTATGTGAGGGTCTTAGATGACCTTAAACCATTACATCCTACATGACATTAAATTTCTTTGCCATCCCACATGATGATAAAATTCAAAAAGGTCTGATCTCTATTACTATAAACTAAGATCTCTATTGTCCCATATGACGTTAAACCCTTCCGTCATCACTATGTGATGCTGAAATTTGTGATTTGACCAAGATGAAAGAAGTAAAAATATTCATCACTCATCCCGCATGATGTTAAACTACAAGCATCAGATATTCCATTGTGGTCCTATCTATTCGACCTTATGCTATGATCTACCTATTTCCATTGTCCCACAAGATTTTAAACAACACCTTCAAGAATTATGTATTGATTTATTACAATCTTCATGGGATATGTAGGAATGATCTAATGCCACGTCTTAGAGTCCATCCCCTATATTCTTCTCCATGACTATCCCCCATGGGTGTAGTTATTTTGGAAGATCCCATATGTTGTAGAAATTAATTCTTTATCCCCATCATGTCGTGGCTCGGATGATCACACCATGCACCACTCCTCGTTCTTTTATCCTCCCACATCCTTGCCGCACGACGTTAAACTGTCTGGCCTGTTTATAACTACGTATGTATTGATTCCCATCCTTATGTGATACCTAAGAATGCTCAGACATTTCATCTGTATGCACAAAACCCAACTTCAATGTCTCCCCTTAGGATGAAACACACAATGTGGTGATGTATTTAGCCCCCATTTTTGTTGGATTCATCATGAATACATCATGTTCCCATCCCCCTATATTTCTTCACCTCTTTCATCATCCTACTTGACATTAAACCGCGCATGCACATTCATGCTTCACACATTCCATTTATTTGGGTCCTTGTCATCTTTCACATCCAAACGGGCTCCTATGGGTCATGGATTCTAAGTTCTAAGGCTCGCCTACCATTTCAAGCCAACATCCTTGAGAATCTGAAAAGACAAACTGACAGAAGTCCCGTGTTGCAAATATGCTCAGTGGTCGACACCCATTTGATATTACCATTTCAGACCACACGATGTGAATAATTTGTTTCAAATGTGGTCAACAGCTACTTTGCAAAATTGTTACCACCCCTATATGTCCCAAATATTGGGTTCACTGATTCATGTTGTCCTTATATCCCTTCAAACATCATTCTACCTCAGGCATGAGTGTTAGTCTGATCGGGGTCAACCATGCCCACTCTCCTTCCCACATATACTGACTCTTATGTGTTGGGGATAGTCTGATCCTATTCATTCTTTCCCACACTGATCATTGCTCACGTGGGATTAGGGGCTTTGGTTAGTAAATACCAGCATATAGGGTTATGTATCTATGGTCTGAGTCCTATGAACTTAAACTGAGATCACCATTTTCCTCACTACAATACATTAAAATACAAACTGGCTGGGACATCCCATCTCATGTCCCTCAGGCTTTTTAGTCCCTGGCCCCAGGTTCTCACCAAGGACTGTGCGGTGTGGTGTGGACTCTTTTTCCTCTTTCACGTCAGGCTATTTTTTCCTTGCACATGCATCCCCTTGAGACAACCCAACATCTCTAGTCCTTTCTTCAAGATGTTAAACTGAATAGATCCCACCACGCTTTTCATGTACCATCATTTAGGTTTCTTCCATCACCCACATCCAAAAGGAACCCCCGAATGACACAAATTTTTTGCCTAAGGGCACACTTGAATTTTAGGCCAACATCCTAGAGTATCTTGAGTGAAAAGTTGATACTTGTCCCGTGTTGCGAATATGGTCAATGGTCGATGCTAAATTGTTTTCCACCATCCATGGCTACACAATATGGATACTGTGTTTACAACAGGTTCAACATTTATCCTTGATTATTTTTGTAATTATTTGGTCTTCCACATAGTAGGCACGATGATTCATCATTTTCACCCATCTCTCCCATTTCCATGACATTAAACTTGTCATCTACAGTCTGAGCCCTATGACCATAATCTAAGATCTACTAGGTCCTTGTCCCATGACGATAAACTACATGAAACACTAGTACTACATGTGGCTTGATTCCTATCCTCATGTGATACATAGGAAAACACAGACATTTTGTCTACAGGTCCAACCCAGGTTCATTTATTCTTTCTCTCAGCCTTTTGATCTGATCCCTCTATATGAATAATGTATATTGTGGTGTTTGTGGGCTTATGTCCTCATACACGTTGAGTCACTCTCCATGCTATACACATTCCACATCAATATACCTCGTGACTACATGCATCATTGCTGGATGATGTAAAACTTCACATCATTCCCCATAAATATGTGCGTCTTGATTCCCATCCTTATGGGAAACGTAGGACCTCCCAAACATTTGGATTTCGGGTCTAGACACATTTATTAGAAACCTACTTATCTTCCTGCCCCCTTAGATTGAGTACTTCTTGGAGAGGGGTATACGGTGTTGTATGAGATTATGTCTTCATTCACTCTAGGTTTGTAACAACCACTCCACACACTTATTTCTCCTGAGAGTTCTTCTTCCCCTTGTTCCACAATAATCATTTCGAGTCAGATGCTCTTATGTTAGACCCCTCGACCCTCTATTACAGTTCACCAATGTTCCCAGGAGAACTCTAGTTTAAGACCTAGAGTGATGGATTCTACATAGACATGTTATAGCCCTTTTTAAGGCATCATGTTCCCATAATTTGGGATTCCTCCATCATCCATGTTCAAAAGGACCCCCAAATGGTACATATGATTGTTCTAAGGGCTCTCCTATAATTTTGGGAAAAATTACTCCAGGATATTGAACATAAAATTGATACTAGTATTTTGTTTTGAATATGGTCAATGGTCGACACTCATTTTTTGTTCCCATTTTATGTCACACAATATGGATGTTGTGTTTCGAATACGGTTATCAATTATCCTCCATCGTCAGACCAAACCCATAAAGACCTAAATGTCGGTTTCATGATTCAAATCAATTTACACTCCATCACATGCAAGTATAATTTAGATACTTTTGGTACGATCCCTCAGTGTGTATTTTCATATTAGGATGAAAAAGCCACGGTGAGGCCTCATTCGGGGCTCTACACTAATTTCCCTTTCATGTGTATTCAATGTGTTGCAAATACCTTTCCCAACCCTGATTCCAAAATCAATCATAGCTCAGGTGGGAAAAAGAATTTGGATGTGGTTTGTGCCTATTTGGAAGTATCACTCTTCTATATGGTTCAGGCTCTAAAACTTTAAACTAAGATCTCTCAACGCCCTTTCTACAAGGTGTAAGAACTTCATTTCCAGAACTACGTATGACTTGATTCTGATCATATTGGGATATATAGGAACACCTATATGTTTTTTCTTTAGGTAAATCCCCATATTCTTTTACCATTTCTGGCCCCTTGTCCCAAGGTTTCTTCCCCATGATTATGCATGGTGTTGTGTTGATGTCGTCCTCGTTCACGTTGGGCATTCTTTACCACACCATGTGAATTCCCCCATTAAACCTCATTTATTTCATATGTGTCCACGGAATATGAATTTAAACTATGTTTCCTGGTCCCAAATGACCTTAAAATGTAACGTCTTTAATTCATGACGGTAAAATTTAGGGGTTGGTCCTATTATAAGACCCTAAACCTTGACATTTTTGTCATGGCTGCATGTTTAAAATGGCCCTATACTGTGATGTCCTCACTCGAGGAGACATCATGTTTGGTAACAATTTTCTACCATACCATTTTTCAATTACTAACTATGGATTGATTCCTATAGTGATGCCAGTATTTTTCATCCAAGGTTTATCGGTTCACAAAAAAACACACATCCATCCTAAAGAACAATCAAGATCTACAGAATGTTGCTTCTTTTGTAGTGTGGGCCAAACACGCATGATAGTATTTTCCCTATAATTTTTACCCTACCATGAAAATTCTAAAACAAAATATGTTTTGATCCCCACCATAATGGTGTAGATAGAAACACCCAAGAACTTAGCCCCAGGCCTAGCACAACTTTTATTATCGGTCCCTCGACCCAAAACCTCCCTCGGGAACACATGGTGTGATATGGACTCCTATCATCCTCATTCACATCATGTTTTAAAATCACCACACCACATGTCTCCCTGCATCCTTTACATATATGGTACGAGCTCTAAATACAATTAAACTAATATCTGACCGTCCTTTTTAGATAACACGAGAATGTGCGACATTTTTCAGAACTATGTGTGGCTTGATTCTCATATTCATGGGATATGTAGAAACATCCAGACATTCAGTCATTAAGTACAGAACTAGGAATCCTAAATCATGCCCCTTTTTTAGATCCTTGGCCTGAAATCCTTTTGAATAATGTGGTGTGGCAATCACCTCTTGGGTTCTCATTCACATCATGTTTTGTGACAACCACACCGTGTTTCTTCCTTGTCTCTTCCTAGCTTGGTCTCACATCTATAACCCAAAACTAAGATCTCCCTATGGTGACTTCGCATAAGGTGTGACTACAACGCCACCCTATACACATTCTGTAAAACCAGGTCCTCTATTAATGGTCCACTCTAGGACCTTAAGCTAGGATTGTTCGACAGTAGGACCCTTGTCCTTTGAAATGGATTTGACTACCTCTTTCTGATATGTCTCATTTTTGTTCCCAAATGCATCGTGACAAAGAGCACAAGGTTTGAAATTTTCACATTGACATTCTCTAATTTCATTTATAGGATTCATGAGCCCTTTAGTTGGATCCCCAACCCCTTTGTTGTTTTAATAGACCCCTTTACGTCTCGGTCTCATTCCACATTGGCTTACCTACATTCTTTAGCCAACGCCCCTTCAGACCTCATACTATATTCACGACATATCTCATGTTTCGAAAATTTTCAACGGTCAACCATCATTATTTTGTCCCCATTTCATGCTAAGATGAATTAGATTCTATGTTTCGAACATGGTAAACAGTTATCCCTTATCGCCTTGCCACCATCATTATGATCCAGGTCTTAGGCGCCATGATTCACCTATTTCCACTCCCTTTATTCATTTGGAATTCCAGCACACCCATTTTTACCCCTTTGTGCATCTATGTGCGTTCATCAGTCGGTTCTATAATTTTTGGATGTCATTTTCCTATAATTCCAAGTCCCCTAATGTGTGCCTCCATGTACGAGGAAAATTCCACCACTACTCCTTATTTCCCAAAATGAGCACGACTCAAGTGGGATTAGTGGTTTTGGTAGCATGTGTATTGGTGTAGCTTAACCACTCATGCCTCTCATCCTGCAAGACATTAAACTAAAATATAAGAACTACATATGGTATGATTCTCATCCTCATGGGGAATGGATGAATGCCCAAGAACTTCCCTTCATTTCTAGCACAAAGTCAGGCCATCCCAGGACTATGGACTAAAGAATCCCGTCAGGAACACATGGTGTGGTGTGGACTCTTATGGTTCTCATTCATGTTGAGATATGTACCACATCATGTGCTTCCTTTCTAGGTAACCATGTCCTCAAAGAATTACTTTAAACTACTATTCTACCCTGAACATGTTTGAGATGCCCCGTGATAATTATGGGATGCGTCAACTTCATCACCAAAGATGATTCCCCATGCTATCAATGGTTGTTAACCATGTTGGGTTCAAAAACAACATATTTCTTGATTCTCATCCAAATGGGGTACGTAGGAACACCCAATCACTATTTCTTGAGCCCATCCTAACATTCACTTTTGGTCCCTTGACCTAAAAAAACTTCCTCTGAGGATATGTGATGTAGTAAAGACTCCTTATGTCTTTATTCATGCCATGTTTATAACTACCACATAACGTACTCCCATTTTGGGATCTCTTATATCACTCTTCTCATCCTATAATATAATAGTAAACTGCACGAGTCCACATGTCCTCGACGCATGACATTATACTCTGATTTTAGCCTAAACAAGTTTAGGATTCTCTATGTTAATTATGGGATGCGTCAACTTCCTCACTAGGGAGGATTTCCCCTAGTAGCATTGGTATCTAACAACCATGTTCTCGTGAACTACGTTTTTCATGATTCGTGTTCTCATGGGATACGTAGCGACGTCTAGGAAATTTTCCTTGGGCCCAGCCCCAAGGCCTTAAAATTATGAGAACTGTCCTTCCCATAAGACATTTAAACTACGTGTTTATCGTCCTTATAGGTATGATGTGAAACTACAGATAATTCCAGATCCTTACTAGAGAGGTCATGATTAGAATTTAGTTTGATCCCTGATCAGACCGATGCGTCCCCCTAATGTGTTCCCCCAAGGTGGTATAATTTCAAGTGTGTTGGATTATATTTAAAAAACCCATCACTCCACCCTCCAAGATTTGTGTTCCCTTTATTCAAACCCTCATCCTACTTCACATCTAAAGGAACCCCCCAATAGTATAGATGCTCGGCCTACAGATCGCCTACTGTCCTGGGCTAATTTTCCAGAAGGCTAACATATGAAATTTTGATTCAGGCCCCGTATTGTGAATATAGTCAGTGGTCAGCCCTCATTTTTCATCCCTACTTCATGCTAACATAATAGGGATACCGTGTTTTGAACACTGTCAACATTTATCCTCCATTATCACATAACCCTCATAGTTTTACAAATTTTTGGTATCATAATTCTCACTTTCCACTCCCCTATGTTCGTAGTGATTCTAACATCCCTAGAATTACACCACTCATACACTAGAGCCCATTGGGAAAATGGAAATTCAGATATTCTGAGAAACTTATCCTCCAGTCAGTCCTGACTCATTCTTTCCATAAATCTGGATTAGTTGTTCCAACCATGGATGCCTGAAGCTTAGCCGACAGTCACTTATTCATATGGGATAACGAAGCAGTAATCCCTTGTTTCTCACATTAGGCATGGCCAATGAGATCTTATGGATTGAACACTGGATATTACACGAATGTTATGGAAATTCAATAATAAAAAAAATAACAGAACTCATGCATCCATCTATCATAATCTATCGAAGCATGAATGTATGTTTAAAAGTGAACACACATTACAACACCCAAGGATCAGCCCCTCCCATGGATGGGTTGACCTCTCCAATAGAGATTTTCTACTCCACCACTCTCTGGCTGGTGCCATCGAAGATTTGATGTTGCCTACTTAGATTCCTTTCCTCCTTAGTACTGATGGGGCTTAGTTCATCAACCATGATCTGGGCATGCTCCCCATCAGTTCAGATGATTTCCATATCCTCCAATGCTCAAGTCATCCATTCTTTAGCCTCTTCCAGCTGATCCATTGGCCATAATATAATCCCCAATTTTGCATCAAGGATGGTGGAGTGCTTGTTCGTATGCACCATCAACTGTTGGATTTCATCGTCGGCTTCTTTCATCCTCTTGATGTTCACTGTTTTTCTCCACTTCCAACATACATAGAGGTCACGATCATTCTCCCAAATATTATCTACCTTGAATTCTCGAATGAGCATATGAAGACGATGAGAATCCACTCCCCAATTGCACAGCTCACGCAACCAGAAATGAACCCTCCCAATACGTTCTATCCATTACCCTTGAGGGGTATCCCCTATGAAGCGCTTGATCAGATTCTATGATCAGCGATGGATGATTTCTCTATCCTCTTCATCAGAAGCCATCTCATCTCGGTCCATGGGGTCAGTGGGTTCATAGGCTGGGAATGCCTCCATGAACTCATCAGCATGATCTTCATCTGACGTCCGGTCGGGTAGGTCAGTACCCATGTCGTCCAGTTGATCCTTGTTTTCAAACTCCGCCTCAATGACTTCAAGATCGGTCTTGCTTATGTCCCCACCTATGATCGAGAGCACAATAGTATGGTCATATTGGGCATCTGCTTCCATGACCACTAGCGTTCCACTGGGAAAGGAAGCATCGTGAGCTCTAACCAACCTCGCTAAGGCAGCCCACACCATTTAAATAATTGTGCATATAAAAGTCCCATATACGTCAATTAACCTGATCGATGGATGAAAGTTACGAATTTTGTGAAGAATACTTATAAAGATCAAAAATTTTGTCCCTCTCTCAATTTGTTGCCATCAGAACCCAGATACCTAGCCCTAAATATATTTTGGGGAAGTTCGAATGCTCTGAGGGTACCACCATGGGTGTCGCGACCCTTCTAGGCATGATGATCACCGTAGCTGTGGGTGTGGATCCCGAAGTTCCCGCAACTGCATATACCATCGAGCGAGAGAGAGTTTTGCATAAGATGACCTCCTACACATGTCAAATTTTAGTTGAGAAGTCATAAACAAACTAGATGGAGTCTATTGGAATGTGGTTTATGGTTTACCTCAAGGGACTACGAAAACTCTTCAAACTCCAGGTCTGAGTTGCTGACTTCAACCTCCTCCAGAGGGATCCCTCCACTGGCCTCCTCCGCCTAGGAGGACTTGAATGACTCTTTCGGTAGAGGGAAGCACTCTCTCAATTCAGAGGTCAAAAACTTAGGAGTGTCTATTCAATCGAGAATCTCCTTTACTTGATCAGTCATTTGGTGTGAAGCACCCCAAGCATGCACAAAGTCATCCATCTTGGAATGGTGATACTCCCCCCTTCGCCTAGGATACTGTAATGTCGGCCTTGACAGAACCAATCCCCAACAAATCCATCCCAAGATGATTTAGATGTTTCCACATCTCGAACAGGTTTTGGAATTTATATTAAAATCCTCTATGTACAAATCCTTTGGGAAGGAAACGTTCTCAGGCATGTTTATGTAGCACAACTGTTTCCTCAGATCATGAATGGGTATTCTATATAATCCCATGGGTGGCATTCCCTCTGGATAATATTTCTGCCCTAGGAACACTTGGTCCACCGCTGCCTCCAGCCTCAAGATCGGTGCAGGGTTTTCCACCATTGGATCCCTTTCACCAAGGGATTTCCTCACAACCCTCCATCCCCAACCTAAGGTTGGGGAGGCACTCTGTCACTAAAACAAACAGTCTTCTACATTAGCATTTCCCCTGGGTAGGCTGCTATGAACACTTGGTGTATTCCAACACTAGCCCATAAATAGTTGTGGGTGGAGGCAGCTCATTTCACATATTCACATCCTCCCCTGTGAACATGAGCCACATATTTCTCATTACACATGGGTGGTCCCTGTGGCACACTCCCATGTAGACCCGTGGGGTCCACCACTGCATACACTGGTACTGCCTCACAAAGCGGTGCGGGGTGTACGCATCACATAGAGGCTCACGATCAACTTACACCACCAGGATTCTACCCCAAAAGTACAGGCTGTAGGAATAATTCTCTTTAGTTACATGAACATCATCAGTGAAAAAACCGGTTGGAAATGGAAATGGGTGGATTTTGAACTTTTCCATCTTGCAGACCCGGTTTAGCACCAATTATAGGGTCATCTTGGTTGGTAAACTTCCTAGCACATTCAGAATGGTCAGTCAAATATTTTATCTTGGAAGGGAAATGGGGATTGGATATTCATAGATTCCCATAACATGCCCTCCTATCCACCTTTACAGAAGATGGAACAACCCACATATCCTCAATAGAATCGTCCCTTCGCTTAATTTCCACGACACATTATACTGCTTGGTGAGCATTAGGATTCCTAGGTTGACCTGATCCCCTGTCGCCAACCAAGATTACATGATGAACATGCATAGTTGCACACCCATGTTTATGTCCCTCACTCAAAAAAACGAGCTAAAGATAAGCAACAAGATGAATACAGCCGACCTAACCACCGGTTTCTACTCTGTACTGACGTTGAACCCCCATGTATTCCAATGGCTGTCCTCTAGGAGTCACTAATATGAGTGCTCCATTCCTAGCTAAACTTACTTCGTGAAGGTCTGAGGCCTCTTGTGAAATTGTCTATCATCAGGGTAATTCAGGAACTGCATGAACTGCCGCATGAAGTGGACATCCCTTATAGACTGCATGTCCTCCCCCAACACTGGGCCCATCAATTCATTTTCCAGCAGTGGCATCTGATCTAGGTCTTCCCATGTATTCATAGTGGGGAGAAACTCATCATACATTTCCCCCCAGTATCAGGACCACATAGATCTCGTACAAGTACAATAGTATGATACCAACCTCTCCATAGTGAAAATGCCCGGTATTGGTCCTTGATAGCCACATAGACAGCAGCTCCGACATCGGCTTATTCAGCTGGTAGGTGTGAAATTGGGAATCCCAAGCCACCTAAAACAGGACCACTCGCCTTAGCTCTATCCTGAACTCCTCACACGAGGAACCTACCCATTATACCCATGCCCAGTCATCCATGATGTTTTTGCCCTGATGTAAATACAACTCATCTGTCCACCCCTTCTCCTGGTTCCCTCATTCCACCTTAAGAATGGAGCTGTATAGAGGGGGGAGGGAGGATAACTTTGGTTTAAAATCCTTCCCATCGAAGTTATTAACATTGTTATATAAACAATCAGCATTTAACCATGTGAAATCATCCCAAGTATGGCTGTCAGCCACCCTGATCCACTGGAACGGGCACAACGTACTCATAAACCAGTAGTTCGAATCATCCCTGCATGCTTCTGGAATGGAAACGGCATCCCACAGAACAAATCCATACAGAAGAAGACTTTTTCACAGTGGTTATTTCTTCTGACCCTCTAGCAGCAGCTCCATTGGTGACTCATTGTCCAAATGGCTCCTTATATGTTCCACGATACCCATGTTATTTTCCATTTATTCTCTTCGAGCAGCATCTACAAGGACCCCCCAAGTAGCTTCTTGATGATCCATTCAGTCTTCAAAATTTTGGGTATTTTGTCTTGGACCGCAGAGCTTGATCGCAAAGCTCATTCATGAAGCTCGATCACCGAGGTGGGTCAGGGATCCTTTCCATATATCTCATAGAGAAATCCACACAACGCACACTCACAGACTCGAAGAACCTGTTGTGCGTCGCAAACTAAAAAGGCATAAATTTCCAAGAGCAATCGTAGATAATGTTGAACTTCATGAATCGAGAGTACAATAGAAAAAATTTAAAGATGAGATAGGACAGAAGAGAGTTCAGTCTCCCTTTTTTTATAGGTGATGAACTCATTGATTAGTGGTGCATCAAGCTATAGTGCGCTTCGTAGCGCTCCCAATCTGTGAATCTCTACTCTGCATCATGACCCTACATCAAGATCATGCTTTGCGATTTGCCTAAACATTTTGGTGATTTTCCATCAGACTTTGACCCTCATTTTCGACATGGCTCTATGTCTGGGGGGAATTTTTTGATGAAAAAATATGTGATGAAAGAATGTTAGGCTAGATGAAACAAATCCCAAAGGGGCTGCCTCACAAAACATGTTCGCAGAGCCCCTTAGCACCTCTCCATTCGTAGAGCCCCACAACAATGTAGCTCTTGCGTAGCCGATGAACCCTCTGTGGTCTTCGAAACACAAAGAGGAGGGAGGCTCTGTGGTTACGATGAAATTGACCAGGAGCTCTGTGCCACTGAGGGAGCCGAATCAACCACCAAAAACCATTCAAATATTGCAGAAGGCTCTGTGATCACTGCACAAATCATCTAGAAGATCTCTATGCTGAGGAGTGGATGATAGTTCACTATGCGGTTACGAAGAGCATGACACAATCTGCGGCTGATCGTGGAGTGCCACGTGGATTCACACCGAGCTGTCCCTACTTGGCGTCTCCCATCACCTAAAAATACCAGGCTCCCCTCAAACCCAAAGGATGGATTGTAAAGACCCCAAAATTCATTAATTAAAATTCATCTTGGTCTATTTAACATATTCATGTGGTTATGTA
Organism: Viscum album; assembly: GCA_963277665.1. Taxonomy (NCBI): domain Eukaryota; kingdom Viridiplantae; phylum Streptophyta; class Magnoliopsida; order Santalales; family Viscaceae; genus Viscum; species Viscum album. Next base: position 555,012,749 of record OY728126.1, on the reverse strand, counting down.
AAATGTAAGAACTTATTTGGTTTTATGCTTTTGATTTTAAAATACCGTTAAAAATTGTGATTGTTGCTAATATAGTCATTGAACAGTGATAACATGATTAATATAAATAGAGGGATTTTACAAATCCAATTTACACAAACAATGGAAGCGATGGCCTCATCCAGTAGAGTTGCCCTGTACAAAGCCCATTTGTTGATGATCAGAAAGGGGGTGGCATCATTGGGATTCTATCTTCACCAAGACCAAGCCGAGCTTGAAAATGGTATGCTTGAGTGGAACTGACTACGGGGGAAGTGGACTATAATAGAGATTACCACACGAGCGATGTTATTTGAGCCACCCCAAGAGTCTCTCACCATTGCACACCATAATCTTCAGTCTTATACGGGTGTTATAAGGTGTTATGTTACAAGACCCTAGCACTATGACTATGTACATTATTTTTGTATAAAGAATGTGGATTCATTTTATTATTGCTACTTTGTAAATAGTTTTTAAAGCACAAATAGTATATTTTTAGTTAATATTCAACTAAGAAATATATTTTAATGAATTAATGGTTTTTTAAAAGAGATAATATTTCAATAAATCAATATCAATAAATTACTTTTATTAAATATAAATGATCGTACAATTTTTTATGAATACAATGGTAATTTTTATTAATCTTTTAAAGCTGTTTTGGTGACAAACCAAGAATTTTCGATAAATGTCGGCTTTTAGTTTAAAAGTGAATATTCATATTTTTATAAAAATATTTGGATAAATGTAATATTATTTTTGTATTCAGGATATCTAAATTACCAATGGTGAATTTTTCATAATTTTCTATGAAAGTCCAATTTTTGGGTAAAAATTAAATATCATTTAAATATATAATGTGTTTTATGACATCATAATGACCCAATAATGATGTTTCCACATCCCATCCCCTAGGGCCCGTGTCGTGACTACCCCAAGCCCGCTTTCTATAGACCAGGGGCTAGTGACTAGCACCAAAGGCATAATTCCGTAAAACTGGGAAGGAATTGCCTTTATAACCTATAAACACACACAGCAGATACGATCATGAGTAAACTGAATAACCAACAATTGAGTACAGTAAGTAAAAATGGGCCAGAATACTGGCCCAACTGGAAAGTACAAGAAACTGAAAGTACAAGTACAAGTGAGGAGAAAGGAAATACAGCCACTCGGTTGTCCTCTGAGGATCCTACCTGAAGGATAGGTAGATATCACCTTTCCAGCACTCCACATCCAGCCATCTCCTCCGTGTACTGACACAACGTAAGGTCCACCACCGGGTACCGTCTGATCCTGGTACTCTCAGCCTCGGCAGCGCTGTCCATTATCTGCATCAAACACAATGAGGTGCGGGCATATCCCCTGAAGGGTGAGTATAAAAGTACACCGTAGGGACCTAGAGACCCTCAAGGCCACACAATATCCAACAAGGATAAACCACAAAGTATGAAATCAACAGATAACCCCACTTAGGTATACACCCATGCATATACCTATGTTATCATGTAATCCTTCTAAATAACGAGGAAAATAAAAAAGTTACTGACTCATATAAACTAGGATTTTATTAACATTGTTGAAACCTCTTCTGCTAGATAAATCTTACTCATTAGAGTACAGTGGGCTTGTCGTGACACCAATGTGCTCCCCAGTAACCTTGGACTATAGAGGTACTCCACCTGTCGAGTAACGTGGGTCTGCCGCATCACCAAGGTGCTCCTCCTCGTAGCCTGCTGAGGTACTCCTCCTGTAGAGTATTGTGGGTCTACAGCGACACCAAGGCACTCCCCATTGGGCTACTCAAGTCACTCCGAGTCCAAACGGTCTGCAATCATCAGGTCTCATCCAACTACTTGGTCTCTGCACTCTGCCCACTCGTCACTGGACGGATTCGTTCCACGATCTCCTGGTCGATACTCCAACTGTCATGAAGCCTCATGAGGAAGTATCTCAAAGTTCCTCCACGTCCTAGGGGTCTCAACGCAACAAAGTAAACGTCAATCAAACACCTGGTCTGTGAGTTATTAGCATTTTATTCCCGGGGGCCCAGTTGGATTCGTGTACGATCCAACAGGACCGTATCTCAACTGTACCCCCAAACTCTAGTGGGGTATACCCAAAGGGACTGTCATGCTCCAAGATTACTAGTACCACCGACAGTTCATCAAACGGACATCCGGTGCCAAAGATATGGCCAAAAGAATGTAAAGGGGGGTCGTAGTGGGCTCGGTTCCGGTCTGACCCAGTCGGGCTGACCTGGTCTGAGTCAACCCAGCCTGACATGTTGGGTCTATGCCGGTTCATTGGGTGGGCCAACCTATTTTATTTTATATGTTGTAACCAACTATTTGAACGTTAGGAGTGGGGACCACCACACAATAACCTCCCATGAGAGGTTATGGTGTTGGGGACAACCACACCTTAGCCTCCCCTGAGTTATGGTGGTGGGGACCACCCAAGGTTTACCCATAATAATTGAGGGGAGAGGAAACCTCTCAACTCACTCGATTAATAATATGTGTCAATGTAAAATTCAATGCTTTCAATTTAATTTTATGTGTCAACATAAAATTAAATGCTTTCAATTTAATTTTATGTGCCAATGTAAAATAAAATGCTTTCAATTTAATTTTATATGTCAACATAAAATTAAATGCTATCAATTAATTTTATATGAAAACATAAAATTAAAAGCTATCAATTAATCTTATGTGTCAACATAAATTTTAATCCTATCAATTGTTTTGATGTTGGCTATTTCTTTTCCTTCGTGGTGGAATTGGGTAAAAGATTGGCTTTAGAGAATTGGGAGGAGCTCTTGGGAGAAAGCTCCATCGACGAAGAATGTGCTCCACCGATGCAGAACGTCAACCCAGACTCCTACCTTCTCCCTCGGATTTCCTTCGGCATTGGACGTCTTCGACTATGATGAGTCGGTGCAAAAACCGACGATCGAGGAAAACACCGACGACACAGATGTTCATCTTTTCTCAACTGTCCGCCTTCTTCCTTGCGACTCTGTCAACGAACAACAACAAAAATAGGGTTTTTATTTGAATATGATTTTATTCCCATGTTCTTACTTTCATTAAAAAAGAATAACAAGGGTGTTTTCCGTTTGTTGTAGGGTTTGTTGTACTTCATTCTTGTGAGCCAATTTCCATCACCCTAAAATCACAGGGTGTGGACCAAACCAACGTGGTTCGACCCCTCCGTCAATATCCATTGTGGTGTATTTCGAAATGGAGGAGAGAGAAGAAGGAGATGAAGGCGAAGATGGCATCTTCCGCGATTCCCACGGCCTCCTCAACCCACGCCACCCCTGTGATGCTCCGACACTCGCCAACCGAACCAGCCCCGACCGCGTCGTGCCATGCCCCGCCCGCACTGCCCCCCGACCATGCCGCTCTCTCTGGCCGCGCCGCCCTCGCCATCCGCAATGCCTCACCGACACGAGTCGTGCCACCGCTGGCCAAACCGGCCGCCGGCCTCCATGCCCCGCAGCTCCATAGTCGGTGCGCCCCTACAGCTTTGCCTCCCGTGTGCCCCGCGCACTCTGCGCCACCGCTAGCCGAACCGGGCCACCGGCCTCCGCGCGCCCCGCAACGTCGCTGGAGGAAAAGGGCCACCGGCCCCCGCACCCCATATGCGCCCCACGCCACCGCTAGCTAAACTGGCCGTACCGGCTTCCTAGATCCGATCGCTCCACCCTGGCCCCTGGCCGAGCCACCCTCGCCACGCCCTCGTGGTGCCCTCAAAGACGAACCTCCCTCACGAAGACCCATGGACGGTCCGCACCTCACGTGTAGAGACCCGTATCTTGACGTACATGGAAATTACATTACTTTTGCGGAATACTTAGTACATAATAAAAACACACACACACAAGGATCGTAACAGTTTAGTGTCTTTGGAAACTCGGAACGTAATCTTCTAATCGTGGTGAAAGATCTTCAATATCTCCCATAAAGATCTTCCCCTTTTTTTTACCTAAAACCTTTCTTTATATCCTGGGGAAAAGAAAACATAAAAGGGTGAGCTCAAATGCTCAGTAAGGGTATACAAAATAAAAATCAATCACATCATATTCATAAGAACATATCTCTTGGAAATCTTAACTTGCAAAAGAGAGCATAATTTCATAACATGGGATAAATCATAGTAGTGAAATGAAATCACAATAATCATAACTTAAAACATGAACCTTTGTGGCATTCACACATAATCATAGAGAATCATTTCTTGTTAGTCAAGACTCATTGCCAAGACTATCTTAGTGGACAAAGTCCCTTTCTGAATCGAGTAACCCTCGTTTCAGTCCTGTTTCACTGAACTGGTATAACCTACCATTCCAGCCATGTCTATCTCATGAGATATAAAATCTTTACCCAATGCATTGGAGGGAGATATAGGTCCCACCCATCTTATAATGAATCCTTTCTTATGTTTGCCACATAATCATAAAACATACATCATAGCATAACCCATGTAATAAAAATGGGATTCTTAAACGACATGACATCATAAAACAACTCATATAAGATAAAGGAATTCATAAAAATAATTCCATCACAACATGATCAAATCAATTTAATAATAGGGATAAAAACAGAACCCTTTATTATCTTAGATGGAAAATAATTTTGATAAAACACTTGAACTCCATTCTTGAGGAAAATATCCTTTCTTCTTCAAAAACATTTTCCTTTCTTAACATGTCTTACAATTTAAAACTAAAAGAAGTTGATTAAAAATAAACTTGAAAACTTGTAAAGGAAGCTTCTTGGAAATAATGTTTTAAAAATCCATTCATGCCGAATAAGTTAAAAAAACATTCTTCTCGTACTTTTGTCGGAAAAGTCAAAAAGTTCCTCATATGAAAAACGACAAAAGATTCCTTTCATATCTTTTACTAAAAACTCACTGAAGGGTAAAATTGGATTTAAACAATTGTAGGTGGATGTAAATAACATTAAATATTGAGGAAACATGGATGTGGATGATAAAATATACCCCAGTAAATTTCAAAGTACAAACAATCTCGGATAAAAATGAGATTGCGATATTTCCCTTACCTTAGGTCCGACTTGCTTTGTAAGTGTCTGAACCTCCTGTATAATGATTTAAATCATGTTATTGACTTATTACAGAATCATATTTATTGTTATTATATCATATATGGTCCACTTATGACTTTATATTACCCGTTCTTTTGTAAATTAATGTTAAAGAAGCGTTTTGGGTAAAATCGTCTCATTTGTCGTTCGTGTTTTTAACTTGTAATTTTTCATATGATTACTTAGATAATGATTACTTAATTACAGAATATAAAACATGATTTATATATATATATATATTCAGAATATAAATATATAATAAATCAGTAAATGGAAAGAAATACACCGTTCATGGAGACGGTAGTCCGTACGTACGCATGAACGCTGTTTTCGTTTCCTTATTGAATTGAATGGAATTAAGTAGATGACATACATATAAATATAAATAATTCCAGTATCATTATTATGTCATATATTTCATTAGAACTTATTATATATACTTTATAATCATTCATGAATGGTTAATCATTGAGAATGAATCTCATCGCGTCGTGGAGACGGTAGTCCGTACGTACGCACGAGCGATGATATCGTTCCCATGGTCGTGGAATTGTGTTGAATTGTATGTATACTATTTCAGTATCAATATCACTTTATAATAATCATATATAGTTACTCATTAAACCATTATACTCATCCAATTAATGTGGTGGCGGAAAATAGATTACACCACGGCGTGGAGACAGTATTCCGTACGTACGCACGCGCGGTGATTTCCTTTTTTCCGTAGGATGGATAGATGGTGAAAATAGGGTTGTTTCATACTTATAATAACATATCAGTATATGAGTGATACTGATGTTATTACTTCATAATGAAACAACCTAAGAAGAAGAAGTGGAAGAAGAAATAAAGATGAAAGAATTGGTAACGGTAATTACCTCTTCTTTGAAGCGCCTCTTTAGGACCTCCTCTTAGGGCACTAAAATTGGTCTTTGAGGAAGACCAGAACCTCTAGGATTATTCTATGGAAGTGGAGAAGGGATTTTGGCAGAGGTTGGCCGAGCTTGAGTGCTCAAATTGGTGTGAGGAGAAGGGGGAGGAGGTACCCTTTTATAAGGGAGGAGAGGGGCACCTTAGGAATTCTTAAAAATATTAATTTATAATAAATCTAACCCCACTTAAAAACCTCCAAAAATGACTCATATTCGAAGATTAGATGAGATAGGGTTGTAATCTCATCAACCAATCAAATTTAGACATGTTTGGATCTTATTTTAAACCTTATCATTTTGATTTATCCTTATTTAATCTATTTAAGTTTATTTGTGGTAATAAAATTCTAAATTTTAAATTATAACAAATAATTACTTATTTGTTGTGAATTTTCCATAATTGTTTACTTTATAACATTATAGACCATATAAATATAAATTTATAATTTTTAAATATTTTTGTGATTTTTAAACAATTTTATAATATGTTATTTTTGTAAAATAACAATAGTGTCAATTTTGACACTATTCATTTATTTGAATTTAAATAAAATATATACAGAAGATATGTTCGAACTAAAAGCTTTAATATATTAATAAAAGGTCATATGTATCTATAAAATTACTGTATCACATTAAATAGTTCATATAATATTTATTTTATTATTGTTAAAACCTTTTATTTGGTTTATCTCTTAATAAAATAATTACTACATCATTTTTGTATAATTATTTAATATACTTATTTGTTGTATAAAAATTTAAAATAAAATTCTATGATGAAGATAAATATATTACCTTTCACAATAATACTTTTACTCGAATTTATCATCTTAAAATCACAATATTTAAATTGTTATATTTATTAAATTATGAAGGTGACAACTTTGGCATCATTTAAAATAAAATAATATAAGTGTCATAATCGCTTTTATAAGGCTCCAAATGGTAAAATATTAGACCATTGGATGCTTATGGTTTACATTTACATGGAAAATAAGTTTTGGTTAGGTATTTGTGCATTTTATGGTCACTAGTATTTAAAAAAACAATATTCTTTATTTTTCACTAGATAAACAATTTCTGCATCACTATTGTGTCATAATTAATGATAATTATTTAATCCATAAAAATTATAAATAAATTTATATGATGTAGATAATTTCATTAGCTTTCTGGAGACTATTCATGTTCGAAGTTTCATGAAGTTTATCACTAAATTAAAATTAATATACTTATAAAATTTAAGAGAGTGACATGTTGTCACTTTCTTTGGTTTTAATAATAATTAAGTTATTTTCATAGACAAATGTCCATTAAATGATTCTAATCCGACCCTTAGGTGATATGGGTCGACTTTTAGTCATCCAATAGGATTTTGACATTTGTTAGGGTAATTTTAAAATATTATATTTACCCTTAATTACCCGATTTACCTTTAACTATGGTAAATAAAATTTACCGCAGTTACTATTCATAATTCCCAAAAATAAAAAGTAGTCTATTAGCATAATTTGGACCCAATGATTCCAAATATGAAATCCATTTTTTAAAATTCAATACACAGAAGTTGCAGAAATTAAATTAAAATTAATCCCGTTGTCGAATAAAAACGGGTTTTTGTTTAAAACATTGCAAAAGATTGAATTGATTTAACCTACGAATTCAAGGTAAAATCAATGCTAATGAAATACATTATATTAAATGGTAAAAATATATTCTATTTATAATTTAAAACCATTCAATATTATAATTTAACCACATAAGATATTACGATGAAAAAAATTGTGTTTAATTAAAATATAGCGTGTTTTTACTATTTATTAAAATGTGAAAGTTACCAGAATAATATGAAAAATTTATCCAAAGTAAATTTTTATTTCTTGATTCCAAAGAATAATTTTATTTTGTCAAATTGAACTTATAAACATGTCAAAAACCAGATTTAAAGTGGGTGCGCCATCAAAAGGCTGCAAAACTGCATTTTTTGAAAAATACTTATTTTACCTGAAAAAATTTATTTTGTTCTTATACCATGTTCTAGAAATGTGTAAGATGAATAATAATGTTATAAAATTCAAAATTTAGTTAATACTATTCATAACGGCTAGTTCATGACAATATTATAATAATATAACATTGTTTATTAAAACCCGGTATTGCGTACAACACACGCTATCGAGGAAGGTCGCGATTGCGTGTAATGCAAGCCAAGTCAGGGTTGCGTGTTGTGAAAGAATCCTTCGTTGTTTCGTATAACAGAATCCAACCATATTTCATTTACACATTTAATATATATATATATATATACTCAATGTTGCGTAGAATAACTATTATCAAAATTGTGTGTAACACGGTCCAAGAATAGTGTTGCGTATACTGCAAGCTAATACGGTGTTGCGTATAGCGCAAGGTAATCTTGGTGTAGAATACAACATAAGACATTAATGAAATTAAAATAATATTTTTCATAAAATCTCGGGGTGTTACATTCTACCCCCCTTAAAATGAATTTCGCCCTCGAAATTCGTCGGGGTTATAAATGGTTTACTATTTGAAAGTTTCTTTGATAGAAACCCACATCGTAAAAAGGAATACCAAAACTTATCTTTAAAAACAAAAGTATGAAACGTAACGGTTACCCAAATAAACTAATCACTGGGTTTCCACATAGGTGAAAATATGGATATGGAAGAGAAATCTAACCATCATGTTCTGATGGAGAGTGGTAGAGGACATGGCTATGGAAAAGCCAGTAATCACAAATCCATAGATTTGTGATGATATAAGGTATAATCCGATTCATCAGGTATAAGATCACTAGGACAACATTTTTGGTTTTCAAGATCATTTCCCTAAAGTTGAAAATTTGAATTAGAATAAATACTTACTTTATTTTGGTACAATCTCACTGTTGTTCGTGCCTTTAACAATTTCCACTTCATCTCTTAAATAAATGAAGTTGAATTTGTTATTCGTGAAGTGTTAGCAGATCATGTGATAGAATGACGGGTCATTCCATCTGTCTCAAAAGGTTAGCAAAATTTATATACATAAGTCGATCTATAGTGGGATTATATGGTTCCTAAAATGGGCTTATACTTTATATATCATACTGCTTAATATAATAACACTAGTTTCTACTAAACAGGGACTTCTTGTAGGTCAGTGGTAGGCGATAAAGGCCAGTCGCACTTCGGTTGTGGGTTCGATTCCTATAGCCTTGTCCGAAGCGATGGGTTGTCGCCCGTCCTGCAGGTTGTCCTTTTTCTAAAACTACGTTACTATAACATCCCATCAATAATATCGAAAATCTTCTATCCTTAAACAATACTAACTTATGTCCAACATAATCCAGTCTAATCTTTAGGCTTATACATAATACTGCAGTCCACACTCATAATATAGTGACAACGATTACCAGAGATTTAATACTGTCGTTGATCCCCACATATCATAAGATATGTCTTGTTGGTCACATTCCAAACATTCAAAGTCCTTAATCGTGTATTCTCTTGAATACCTTAGTGAAAACATGAGTGCAGTTAAAAGTTAACACTTTCCACATACCAAAATCCTCAAAATTCTATATACTCAAACCATGATATCACTTAGTCCTTATATCAATCATGAGCTCATGAATACTATTAAACATTTCATTTTCTCGTCTTCATTATGCGCATATCATCTTACTTCCAGAAAATATCTCAATCACTTTGAATACCACATCAATAAATATTGCAATACTCAATGATACAACATTATTTTGGAATCCCATTACATAATCACTTAATCATTCCACCACATCGTTGTCATATTCAACATTGCCAATAGTGATCGCATGTGATTTCCCTTTGCCTTTGCCTTCAGTGGTTGCTCATGTTGATCATCACTAACCCTTGGATTAGGGCAATTATTAGCATAATGCCCTATTTCCTTGCACTTGAAGCATTGAAGTGTTGGCGGTGCGTTCTCTGCAGTGTTTGCTTTATTCACATCATTAGAAACCCTTTTTCCATTACTTCGACACTCAGCTGCTCGATGACCTTCTTTTCCACACTTAAAACATTTTCTAGTCCCTTTAAGACAATCTCCACCATGCTTCTTTCCACACTTTGTGCATAAGAAAACATTCATCTTCTTTTCACCATTATTCTGAGATTTCTCCTTGAACTCCATCTTTCGTTTCTTGTCAAAACCATGAGATGGATATGTAACACCAACTTCCATTTCTACCTTGATAGCACAACGCACAATTTCTTCATAGCTACTGAAGTCTCTTATAGCTAATGCCCTTCGAAGACTTGGTTTTAAGCCACTGAAAAATCGATCAACTTTACTTTCAGGTTGGATGATAATTCCAGAAGCATACCTTGCAAGTCTTGTAAAATTTGCTTCATAGGTACCAACAGATTCATCGTCCCTTTGATTCAGTTCAAGAAACTCTTTCTCCATCTTTGTTCGAAGAATACGAGGGAAGTACTTACTGAAAAATAAGTTCTTAAACTCGTCCCATTCCATGGACTCAATTTCATCTCTTGGCCTCGTATTCTTGATAAGATTCCACCATTGATCAGCTTCACCTTCCAAACGATATACTCCTAAGATGACTTTATCATGTTCAGAACATTGAAGAACTGAAAATATCTTTTCAGTAGTACTGATCCATTGTTCAGCCACAAGTGGATCAGAAGACCCACTGAAAGAAGGTGGACGTTGCCTCATGAAGGACTCAATAGAATATTGTTCCCTTCTCTGCTCATTTGGAAGTCCAGAATGATTCATAGCTTGTGTAAGTATAGCAATAAGATTTTTCACTCCATCCCCCATAACATTTGTTTGTTCAGGAGGGCAATCATTGCATTGTCCATTGCATTGATCAACACGGTTCCTTCGGGTTCCAGCCATCGTCTAAAACCCAAAAAGAATAGTGTGAGAGGCAAAAATCATGCTAGGGAAAACAACATAATAAAGGGGGAGTACCTTCAATATCCAACATCTTAGGTTAAATTATATGATCGTTAGCGTAATTCTATTACTATAACCTATACGTATACTTATCCCTAGGGACATCCCTAGACATACCTTAGAAATATCTCTAGGGATTTCACTAACGTTTTCGCATCCTAGTTTCCAAAGGTTGACTAAACCTTTCCTCTGATACCAACTGTAGAGACCCGTATCTTGACGTACATGGACATTACATTACTTTTGCGGAATACTTAGTACATAATAAAAACACACACACACAAGGATCGTAACAGTTTAGTGTCTTTGGAAACTCGGAACGTAATCTTCTAATCGTGGTGAAAGATCTTCAATATCTCCCATAAAGATCTTCCCCTTTTTTTACCTAAAACCTTTCTTTATATCCTGGGGAAAAGAAAACATAAAAGGGTGAGCTCAAATGCTCAGTAAGGGTATAGAAAAGAAAAATCAATCACATCATATTCATAAGAACATATCTTTTGGAAATCTTAACTTGCAAAAGAGAGCATAATTTCATAACATGGGATAAATCATAGTAGTGAAATGAAATCACAATAATCATAACTTAAAACATGAACCTTTGTGGCATTCACACATAATCATAGAGAATCATTTCTTGTTAGTCAAGACTCATTGCCAAAACTATCTTAGTGGACAAAGTCCCTTTCTGAATCGAGTAACCCTCGTTTCAGTCCTGTTTCACTGAACCGGTATAACCTACCATTCCAGCCATGTCTATCTCATGAGATATAAAATCTTTACCCAATGAATTGGAGGGAGATATAGGTCCCACCCATCTTATAATGAATCCTTTCTTATGTGTGCCACAGAATCATAAAACATACATCATAGCATAACCCATGTAATAAAAATGGGATTCTTAAACGACATGACATCATAAAACAACTCATATAAGATAAAGGAATTCATAAAAATAATTTCATCACAACATGATCAAATCAATTTAATAATAGGGATAAAAATAGAACCCTTTATTATCTTAGATGGAAAATAATTTTGATAAAACACTTGAACTCCATTCTTGAGGAAAATATCCTTTCTTCTTCAAAAACATTTTCCTTTCTTAACATGTCTTACAATTTAAAACTAAAAGAAGTTGATTAAAAATAAACTTGAAAACTTGTAAAGGAAGCTTCTTGGAAATAATGTTTTAAAAATCCATTCATGCCGAATAAGTTAAAAAAAACATTCTTCTCGTACTTTTTTCGGAAAAGTCAAAAAGTTCCTCATATGAAAAACGACAAAAGATTCCTTTCATATCTTTTACTAAAAACTCACTGAAGGGTAAAATTGGATTTAAACAATTGTAGGTGGATGTAAATAACATTACATATTGAGGAAACATGGATGTGGATGATAAAATATACCCCAGTAAATTTCAAAGTACAAACAATCTCGGATAAAAATGAGATTGCGATATTTCCCTTACCTTAGGTCCGACTTGCTTTGTAAGTGTCCGAACCTCCTGTATAATGATTTAAATCATGTTATTGACTTATTACAGAATCATATTTATTGTTATTATATCATATATGGTCCACTTATGACTTTATATTACCCGTTCTTTTGTAAATTAATGTTAAAGAAGCGTTTTGGGTAAAATCGTCTCATTTGTCGTTCGTGTTTTTAACTTGTAATTTTTCATATGATTACTTAGATCATGATTACTTAATTACAGAATATAAAACATGATTTATATATATATATTCAGAATATACATATATAATAAATCAGTAAATGGAAAGAAATACACCGTTCATGGAGACGGTAGTCCGTACGTACGCATGAACGCTGTTTTCGTTTCCTTATTGAATTGAATGGAATTAAGTAGATGACATACATATAAATATAAATAATTCCAGTATCATTATTATGTCATATATTTCATTAGAACTTATTATATATACTTTATAATCATTCATGAATGGTTAATCATTGAGAATGAATCTCATCGCGTCGTGGAGACGGTAGTCCGTACGTACGCACGAGCGATGATATCGTTCCCATGGTCGTGGAATTGTGTTGAAGTGTATGTATACTATTTCAGTATCAATATCACTTTATAATAATCATATATAGTTACTCATTAAACCATTATACCCATCCAATTAATGTGGTGGCGGAAAATAGATTACACCACGGCGTGGAGACGGTATTCCGTACGTACGCACGCGCGGTGATTTCCTTTTTTCCGTAGGATGGATAGATGGTGAAAATAGGGTTGTTTCATACTTATAATAACATATCAGTATATGAGTGATACTGATGTTATTACTTCATAATGAAACAACCTAAGAAGAAGAAGTGGAAGAAGAAATAAAGATGAAAGAATTGGTAACGGTAATTACCTCTTCTTTGAAGCGCCTCTTTGAGACCTCCTCTTAGGGCACTAAAATTGGTCTTTGAGGAAGACCAGAACCTCTAGGATTATTCTAGGGAAGTGGAGAAGGGATTTTGGCAGAGGTTGTCCGAGCTTGAGTGCTCAAATTGGTGTGAGGAGAAGGGGGAGGAGGTACCCTTTTATAAGGGAGGAGAGGGGCACCTTAGGAATTCTTAAAAATATTAATTTATAATAAATCTAACCCCACTTAAAAACCTCCAAAAATGACTCATATTCGAAGATTAGATGAGATAGGGTTGTAATCTCATCAACCAATCAAATTTAGACATGTTTGGATCTTATTTTAAATCTTATCATTTTGATTTATCCTTATTTAATCTATTTAAGTTTATTTGTGGTAATAAAATTCTAAATTTTAAATTATAACAAATAATTACTTATTTGTTGTGAATTTTCCATAATTGTTTACTTTATAACATTATAGACCATATAAATATAAATTTATAATTTTTAAATATTTTTGTGATTTTTAAACAATTTTATAATATGTTATTTTTGTAAAATAACAATAGTGTCAATTTTGACACTATTCATTTATTTGAATTTAAATAAACTATATACAGAAGATATGTTCGAACTAAAAGCTTTAATATATTAATAAAAGGTCATATGTATCTATAAAATTACTGTATCACATTAAATAGTTCATATAATATTGATTTTATTATTTTTAAAACCTTTTATTTGGTTTATCTCTTAATAAAATAATTACTACATCATTTTTGTATAATTATTTAATATACTTATTTGTTGTATAAAAATTTAAAATAAAATTCTATGATGAAGATAAATATATTACCTTTCACAATAATACTTTTACTCGAATTTATCATCTTAAAATCACAATATTTAAATTGTTATATTTATTAAATTATGAAGGTGACAACTTTGGCATCATTTAAAATAAAATAATATAAGTGTCATAATCGCTTTTATAAGGCTCCAAATGGTAAAATATTAGACCATTGGATGCTTATGGTTTACATTTACATGGACAATAAGTTTTGGTTAGGTATTTGTGCATTTTATGGTCACTAGTATTTAAAAAAACAATATTCTTTATTTTTCACTAGATAAACAATTTCTGCATCACTATTGTGTCATAATTAATGATAATTATTTAATCCATAAAAATTATAAATAAATTTATATGATGTAGAAAATTTCATTAGCTTTCTGGAGACTATTCATGTTCGAAGTTTCATGAAGTTTATCACTAAATTAAAATTAATATACTTATAAAATTTAAGAGAGTGACATGTTGTCACTTTCTTTGGTTTTAATAATAATTAAGTTATTTTCATGGACAAATGTCCATTAAATGATTCTAATCCGACCCTTAGGTGATATGGGTCGACTTTTAGTCATCCAATAGGATTTTGACATTTGTTAGGGTAATTTTAAAATATTATATTTACCCTTAATTACCCGATTTACCTTTAACTATGGTAAATAAAGTTTACCGCAGTTACTATTCATAATTCCCAAAAATAAAAAGTAGTCTATTAGCATAATTTGGACCCAATGATTCCAAATATGAAATCCATTTTTTAAAATTCAATACACAGAAGTTGCAGAAATTAAATTAAAATTAATCCTGTTGTCGAATAAAAACGGGTTTTTGTTTAAAACATTGCAAAAGATTGAATTGATTTAACCTACGAATTCAAGTTAAAATCAATGCTAATGACATACATTATATTAAATGGTAAAAATATATTCTATTTATAATTTAAAACCATTCAATATTATAATTTAACCACATAAGATATTACGATGAAAAAATTTGTTTTAATTAAAATATAGCGTGTTTTTACTATTCATTAAAATGTGAAAGTTACCAGAATAATATGAAAAATTTATCCAAAGTAAATTTTTATTTCTTGATTCCAAAGAATAATTTTATTTTTTCAAATTGAACTTATAAACATGTCAAAAACCAGATTTAAAGTGGGTGCGCCATCAAAAGGCTGCAAAACTGCATTTTTTGAAAAATACTTATTTTACCTGAAAAAATTTATTTTGTTCTTATACCATGTTCTAGAAATGTGTAAGATGAATAATAATGTTATAAAATTCAAAATTTAGTTAATACTATTCATAACGGCTAGTTCATGACAATATTATAATAATATAACATTGTTTATTAAAACCCGGTATTGCGTACAACACACGCTATCGAGGAAGGTCGCGATTGCGTGTAATGCAAGCCAAGTCAGGGTTGCGTGTTGTGAAAGAATCCTTCGTTGTTTCGTATAACAGAATCCAACCATATTTCATTTACACATTTAATATATATATATATATATATATACTCAATGTTGCGTAGAATAACTATTATCAAAATTGTGTGTAACACGGTCCAAGAATAGTGTTGCGTATACTGCAAGCTAATACGGTGTTGCGTATAGCGCAAGGTAATCTTGGTGTAGAATACAACATAAGACATTAATGAAATTAAAATAATATTTTTCATAAAATCTCGGGGTGTTACATCACGGCCGGTCCATGCCCTCTCGGCTCTCCGCGGCCCTCGCTGCCTGCTGGGCTGGGCCCAGCATGTTGGGCCGAACCTAATGCTCTAGCCCACCCAACGAGTCGGGCTTGACCCCATGGGTCATGATGGGTCATCCCGAACAAGGTCGTCCCATTCTGGGTCAGGTCGTTTCGGTCCGACCTGGTCGGGCCAGACCCAGGCCCACTACGATCCTCCTTTTTTTTCTCTTGGCCATATCTTTGGCACCAAATGTCCGTTTGACAAACCGTCAGTAGCTCTTGTAATATTGGAGCATGAAGGTCCCCTTGAGTATAACCAACAAGAGTTTGGGGTACAGTTGAGATATAGTCAAGTTGGATTGTACACGAATCTAATCGGGCCCCCGGGACTAAAAAGCTAATAACTCAAACACCGGGCATCCAATTGACGCGCCCGTTGTTGCATTGAGACCCCTGTGACATAGTGGACTGTTGAGATACTTTTCGTGGGATTTTGTGAAATTTGAGGTATCGACCAGTAGCTTGTGGAGCTGATCCTTATAGTGATGAGTAGGCAGAGTGCAGAGACCTAGTAGCTGGATGAGACCTGACGCTTGCTGACTGTTTCAGCTCGGAGTGACTTCACTAGCCCAGTGGGGAGAACCTTATTGTCGTAGAAGACCCACAGTGGGGAGAACCTTGGGGTCGCGATTGACCCACGGTACATGACGGGAAGAGTACCTTAGTAGGCCCAGTGGGGAGCGCCCTGGTGATGCGGCAGACCAACGCTACTCGATAGGGGGAGTACCTCAGCAGTCCAAGGTTAGTGGGAAGCACCTTAGTGTCACGGCAGGCCCAATGTACTTGATAGAGGAGGAGTTCTCCAGCAGCCAAGGTTTCAATAATGCGAATAAAATCTTGGTTGATCTGAGTCAGTAACTTTTGTGTTTTCCTCATAATTGAGATGGATTACTTGATATCTTAGGTATATGTATGGGTGTACACCTAAGTGGGTTTATCTATTTATTTCATTCATTGTGGTTTATCCATGTAGGATTTTGTGAGACCTTGAGGATCTCGGGGTCCCTATTGATTATCATTATACTCACCCCTGAACAGGTTATGCATGCACCTCGTTGGGTTAGATGCAGATGACAGACATTTTTGACCGAGGCTGAGAGTACCAGGACTAGACGGTACCTAGAGATAGACCTTACGGCTTGTCGGTAGATGGAGGAGAGGTACAGACGTGGATTGTTGAGGAGGTGATCACTACCAACCCTTCAGGTTGGAACCTTGGAGGATGACACAATGGCTGTTTTCCCTTTTTCCTCAGTTATACTTATACTTTTAGTTTTTTGTACTTTCCAGTTGGGCTTTTATTCTGTCCCCTTTTTACATAATGTACTCACTTGTTGGTTATTCAGTTTACTCGTGATCATATATTATGTGCATGTATACAGGTTATAATTTCAATTACTTCCCAGTTTTAGGGAATTATGCCATTGGTGATAGTCACTAACCCATGGCATATGGAAGGCGAGCTTGGGGTAGTCACGACACGAGCCCTGGGGGACGGGTTGTGACAGATTTAATAAAATAATATAAACATTATGTTTGGAAAATATATTTTCTTCCATTAAAATAATGTGATTTTGGGTTTCTTTGATTTATTTTACAATGCTTTATTGGACCCTTCAAGACTTATAACATATTTTGTCTTTTTAAATTGTTTTCCTTGAGAGTGTAACTCACCTCCATATAAGAAATCCAATTATTTAAATAAGTTCGGCTATTCTCGTTATATAATATTATTTTTCTCTTCCTATTGAAAATAACCATTTGAAAAAACCATGGTCTATTTTTTGGTTTTGATTAGAATAATATGAGGTGACCCAAACCCAAATAATAAAGAATACCTTCTAATTTCCTATATTAACCCACCGAAGATCCCACTTCCTCTTCACTCAAAGACTTTGGAGTTTGAACAACCCCTGCCCTACTTTCTCTAGAATCTTCCCAAGGTTCTCAGGCTCCCATGAAGCCTCTATCAAGACTCTCCCAAGCTTTTGGGATCACACTTCCTAGTAAGGGATTCTCATTTTCCAAATTTATGTTCATGCTTTCTTATATCGTTATGCCCTTTTATTTTCAATTATAAATGATGGGGTATGTTTTCAAACCTCTCCATATATCCCTATTTATGTTTGGATGATGGGATTCCCCTTTCTCTCTCATTTATGCCTCCCATGTACAATTGTTACGATGTGGAAATTCCATAATGTATTTCTCTCTCATATTTTTCATCCAAGTAATTATTTTGTATTATGCATCTAAATTCCATTAAGTTTTATGGGAAATGTATCTATATGACCCATTTACTTTCAATTTCATGTAAATATGATCAGACATTGATTTATCTCTCATTAACCATTTTTTATGAGTTCTTATTTCACGTCATTTTTCTGAAAAAATTGCACTTTTATTTTCCAAGCCAAAGTCATTCTGTAGTGAATACCATGCCCATTTATCAATCAAGGGTATTCAACTTTATTCAAATTTCATTACTGATTATAAATCTTCATGTATTTATTCCACATCCATTTATCGTGGAATAAATGAAAATGATTTATTCCATGTTTTATGATCCATGTGGCACACTTACGCATGAAATGAAATGTTTAAGAATAGTGTACCCTGATAGTGCACAAATGCATTGGGTAAAGTATAGTATCATGACACATCATGTGCAATGAGGGATGAATCATGATAATTCAAGTTAAATAAGGGTTTAGTTGTGCTTCATGTGCAATGAGGGTTACTAATACACCCTGTGAAATGAGCCTTGGCTCAAGCTAATTCCATCTTAAGTGTTGTTTCTGCATTTCCATGTTATGATTATCATGATGTTTCATGCCTTTGTGTTCATGTTTCTCTGTGATCCATTGATATGCCTATTTTCTGACATGTATTTTAATCTTCAGGTTATTCCTTGTTTACTCCCTTACTCGGCTTTGTAGATCACCCTTTTCTAATGCATGTCATTAGGTTATCCCATGTTATGCTAAGTATGATGGAATATGGTGGTCACATAAAGAAAGTTCTCAATAAGATGTTGTGTTCTATGTTTTAAGTTGTTATATAATGTTCTGAATCCCCAATGACAGTATACCTCTCGATATTTTATGTTTTATCATGTGAATTTTTTATGTAATAAAACATGTTTAAGTATGAAATAAAGAGCATGGTTGTTATAGTTGTTATCAATGCGAGGTTTAGTTACTTTTGGGATTAGTATTATAAAACACTAGTGAAGCCTTAGATACAAGACTAATTATAATAAAAACATCCCTATGTTTTGGTGAGTATTGAGCAAGTAGTATATCATGAAAATACATCCTGATCTAGATACGAGCAGGTAGAGGCGGCTCTGGCACAGATGTACATAGGGGTGAAAACTCGGACAAGGAGTTTCAGGCATAACCCATGGTATCCTGGTACAAGAAAATGGGTCTAGATTCTCTCTTGGTTACGACACCCATAGGGGATAATCATTGGTAAATTAAAAATATTAGTATAAACCATTATTAAGGGAATTTAGAAAAATGCCTATAAGAATACATGTTAGAAAGAAGATCATGGATAACATAGATTGAATCTTATAGATTCATATGTTATGGAAATAAAAGTAATTTATAAGTCATCTTATTAAATGATTTCCCCATTTTTTATACTCACTGACATCTTTACATCCATGATTTGTGGATTTTCCATTATGTGTTTCACAGTTATCTTCCACAAGTTTGTTACGGATAAAGTAAATCACTTAAAACAGAATCAAAAAGTGAATGGTAGGGTTATCGTCCATAGTTCTATGCAATATTTTATATATTGAAAGTTTCGTATAATAATCCCAACATGACCACAAATCATGGATGTAAAGATGTCAGTGAGTATAAAAAAATGGGGAAATAATTTCATCCCATTAATATAACTCATCCCCTGTCATAGTTTGTGGATTGAATTTCCCAGTGAACCTTGTTATACTCTCTCTGGTGGAATTTGATGCAATTATCGGCATGGATTGGCTTTCCTTATATAGATCCAACATAAATTGTCATGAGAGAGAAATTACTCTCCATGTGGTGAATCGGCCCTCGATTCTATACAAGTTCAATGAGGATGGTGAATCTTCTTTAGATCCATCATCTCAATAATAGATATTAATACCCTATGAGCATGCGCATTTGGATCATATGATTGAGTCCAATGAAGAAACCATCCTTGAAGATATGCTTATTGTGAGGGAAGTTGCTGAAGTTTTTTCCAAGGAATTGCATAGACTCCCTCCCAGATGAGATGTTGAATACTCAATTGACCTTATACATCAGGCATTTCAAATATCCAATACAATGTATATAATGGCTTTTGGGGAGCATGTGGATCTGAAGAAATAACTATAGGAGAATCTGGATAAAGGGTTTATACGGCCATGTGCTTCACCATGGGGTGCACTGGTCCTCTTTATCAAGAAGAAGGATGGGTAAATGCACTTTTTCATTGATTATCGTGAGCTCAACAAAATCATGATAAAGAACAAGTATCCTCTTCCATGAATTGATGACTTGTTCGATCAGCTGCATGGAGTATAATAATTCTAAAAGGTGGACTTTCGGTCGGGATATTATCAGGTAAGGGTGAATAAGGAATATATCCCCAAGACTGCTTTTTGTACACGATTTGGGAACTATGAATTCATAATAATTCCATTCAGACTCACTAATGCTCCAACAATCCTCATAAAAATGATGGATAGAGTCTTTATAGATTACATCGACAACTTTATGGTAGTCTCTCTAGATGATATTCTCATATACTACAAAACCAAGGAGAATCATGAGGAGAATCTATAAACTGTACTATAGACGTTGTGAAAGGAGTAGATATTTGAAAAAGTGAAATAATGTGAGTTTTGGTTGAAGGAGGTCTAATTCATGGTCCATATCATCTCAAGCAATGGTATATCTGTGGATCCCTCCAAGACAGCTATAATAGAGTGATGGAAGGGGATAACATCGGTAATGAATATTTGTTGATTTTTGGGGTTAGCATGATATTATCGACGATTCGTGAGAAATTTCTCACGCTTTTCCAACCATCATACCAAGCTAAATCGAAAGGGAGTATAGTTTTTTTGGATTGGTGAATCTGAAGAATGATTTAAGGAGTTGAAAATGAGGCTTATCACTATGCTCATGCTCACTTTACCCAGAAGTGGAGAACTTATTGTGGTTTTCACTGATTCTTCGATGAAGGGCTTGGGTTGTGTGTTGATGCAAAATGAAAAAGTCATTTCTTGTGCTTCAAGGAAATTAAAGTTTATGAGAAGAATTATCCAACACATGATCTAGATTTGGATGCGGTGATCTTCACATAAAAAATATGGCTATAGTATCTCTTTGGGGAAAAGTGGGAAATATATATGGACCAAAAAATCCTAAAGTATATATTCAAACATAAATAGTTCAACATGCACTAATGAATATGGTTAGAATTGATCAAAGGCTATGACTGCTAAATCCATTACCACCCTGGGAACGAGAAAAATGTGGTGGATGCTATATGTTGAAAGGACCCAACGATTCTACCATTGATGATAATTGAGAAGAATCCAATCTTCATAGATTGGATGAAGATGGAAATTGGAATCATAATGAAGGGAACATCATCAATCAATTGACAAATAATTTCTTAATCGCCTCTTTTGTAAAATTTAAAGGACACTCAAATGTATGTTGTGGGAATTCCGAAGAAAGTTGATTCTATCAGAAAAGGTAAATCCTCGGAGTTCAATGTTAATGGAGTAGGAATTGTGAGATTTTGGAAAAGACTATGTGTTCCATCATGTTCGGAGATAAAGAAGAAACTTTGGGATAATGCACATAGTTCAAATTTCTCTATTAACCCTCGAAACAAAAATATGTATCAAGATCTACAAGAGAATTATTGGTTGGATAATATGAATAAGGAGATTACTGAGTATAAAACAAAGTACCTGGTGTGTTAGCAAGTGAAGGCAGAGAGGAAGAAGTCTAAGGGGATGATGTAACCATTGCACATACCAGCATGGAAATGGGAGAAAATAACCATGGAAATTGTCACTGGAAATATAAACTCATCCCCAGACAAATATGAAATATGGGTTTTTGTGGATCATCATACAAATTTTTCACAATTTATTACAATTCAGGATGATTTCTCATTGTATCAACTAGCTAAGATATACATCAGGGAAGTGGTAAGGCTACATGGAGTACCACTATTTATTGTATCCGATCAAGATCCAAGATTTGACTCTATGATTTGGAAGAGTCTCCAACATGATCTGGATACTGAACTGAACTTCATTACGGCCTATCATCCTCAAACCGATGGCCAATCTGAGGAAGCTATTCAAAAACTAGAAGATATGTTACGATCATGTTCTATAGACTTTAAAGGAATATGAGACCAACTTATTCATCTGGTTGAATTCTCCTATAATAATAGTTTCCACTTGAGTATCTGAATGGCCCCTTAGTAAGCCCTGTATGGGAATAGGTGCAGAACAATGGAATGTTGGGATGAAGTCGGTGAGCGTAAGCTGCTAGGACCAGAAATGGTTGAAAAAATGGCGGAGAAGGTGAAAATAATTGAGCAGCTTATCAATGCAGCCCAACGTCGATAGAAGAGTTATGCAGATAACCATCGATGATACCTTGAGTTTAAAGTTGGAGACATGGTATTTCTACACATTTAACCATGGAATAAGGTCATGAGGGTTGTAAATAAAGGAATGTTAAGTACAAGGAACATCGGCCCCTTCTAGATTCTTGATCATGTGAGGGATGTGGCCTATCTAGTAGCACTTCCAACTACCATGGACAAAGCACATGATGTCTTTCATGTATGCCTCTTAATGAAGTACTTACCTGGCCCTTCACATGTACTCTCTTCAGAGGTAATATAGTAAGATGATTATATTTCTTACGAGGAGAAACCTGTGAAGATCATAGATCGTTGAGAAAAAGTTCTACAAAATAAGACGATGCCATCATCATGGTTTTGTGGAAAAACCACAAGTTTGAAAAATTGATTTGGGAATCAGTGGAAGTGACGAAGCAAAGTTACACCCATCTTTTTTAGTGTGGGAAAAGGAAATTTCTAGGGAGAAATTTCTTAAGGGGGAAAGATTGTAATGAACCAAAACATAATTAATGAAAAGTCCTCTTCATCTATTTAAATATATTCTTATGGTTATGTAAAACGTATTCACTTATTTGGTTTTATGTTTGGGATTTTAAAATGCAGTTATGAATTGTGACTGTTGCTAATATATTAGTTGAATAGTGATCACATAATTATAATAAATATAGGTCTCTAACAAATCCAATTTACTTAGACAAAGGATGTGATGGGCTGATATAGTAGACATTCCCCATACGAAGCCCATTTTTCAAAGATCAGAAAGTAGGTGGCATCATTTTGATTTGATCTTGACCAATACTAAGCTGAGCTTCAACGTGTTAAGCTTGAGCAGAGCCGACTACAGGAGAAGTGGAAGTTAATTGAAATTACAACACGAGCGATGTTATCAGAGCCACCCCAAGAGTCTGTCACCATCTCTCACCTTACCCTTTGGTCTTATGTGGGTGTTATAATGGGTTATGTAACAAGACCCTATCACTATGTCTATGTACACTATTTTTTTATAAATAATATGCATTCATTTTAATGTTGTTACTTTGTAAATTGTTTTAAGCACAAATAGTATTTTTTAGTTAATATTCAACTAAGAAATCTATTTAGATGAATTAATGGATTATTGAATTAAATAATATTTTAATAAAATATTTTAAATAAATTAACTTTTATTAAATATCAATGATCGTGCAATTTTTATGAATAAAATGGTAATTTTTATTTAGGTTTGACAGCTGTTTTTGTCAAAGCCCACCAATTTTTGATAAATGTCGGTTTTTATTTTAAAAGAGAAAATTCACATATTTAGAAAATTATTTGGATAAAATTAATATTATTTTTGGAATCAGGATGTCAAAATTATCCAATAGAGAATTTTACAGAATTTTCTAAGACAGTTTTTATTTTGGGTAAAAATTAAATATCGTTTAAATATATAATGTGTTTTATGACATCATAATGACCCAATAGTGATTTAATAAAATATTATAAACATTATGTCCAGAAAATATATGTTTTAAAATTAAAATAATGTGATTTTGGGTCTGTTTGATTTATTTTACAAAGCCTTAGGGGACCCTTCAAGACTTATAAAACATTTTGTCTTTTTAAATTGTTTTCCTTCAGAGTGTGACTCACCTCCACATACAAAACCATATTATTTTCAGAAGTTCAGACTTTGGACTTATAAAATATTTTTTTACACTCCCCTTTTGAAAAACACATGGGAAAAAACCATGGTCTGGTTTTTTATTTTGATTAGTTTAATGTGAGGTGTCCCAAACCTAAATAATAACAAATTCCTTCTCCTTTCCTATGTAAACCCACGAAACCTCCCACTTCATCTATACTCTAAGCCCCTAGAGTTTATCCAACCACTTACCTCCCCTATCTAGAATACTTATAAGGTACCCCAATCTCTTAATAATCCACTCCCAAGCCTCTCCCAAGCTTTTGGGATCACACTTCCAAGTAAGGGATTATCACATTCTTTATTTATGTCCATGTTTCCTTATATTGTTATTCCCTTATATTTTTAATTATAAATGATGGGGTATGTTTTCAATCCTCCCCCATACATCCCTCTTTATGTTTGGATGATGGAAGACCCCTTTCTCTCTCATTAATGCCTCCCATGTACACATGTTACCATGCTGAAATTCCTTGAGAGATTTCTCTCCCCACTTTTACATCTAGGTAATTCTTTTGTATTATACATCTAAATTCGATTAAATTTTTTGGGACATGTATCTATATGACCCCCTTATATCCCATTTCATGTAAATATTATGAGACACCACTTTCTCTCTCATCAACCATTTTTTATGAGTTCTTATTTTCACTTCGTTATGTTGCCGAAATTGCACTACAATTTTCCAAGAAAATGTCATTGTGTAGTGAATATCATGCCCATTTCTCTATCATGGGTATTCAACTTTATGAACATTTACTTATTGATTATAAATCATCATGTATTTATTCCATAACCCTTTATCATGGAATACATTATGATAATTGATTCCAGTTTGTGTGATCCATGTTGCACACTTATGCATGAAATTAAATGTTTAAGAATAGTGCACCCTGATAGCACTCCAATGCATTGGGTAAAGTATAGTATCATGATACGTCATGTGAAATGAGTGTTTAATCACGATAATTAAAGGGAAATGTGGGTTTACTCTTTCTTCATGTGCAATGAGGTTTTACTCATGCTCCTTGTGCAATGAGCCTTGGCGCTTGTTAATTCCATGTTAAGTGTTGTTGCCACATTTCCATGTTATGATTATCATGCTTTATCATGGATTTATGTTAACGATTATCTTGCGATCCATTGATATTCCTATTGCCTAACATGTATTGTAATAATAATGTTATTCCTTTTTTACTCCTTTACTGGGCTTTATAGCTCACCCATTTCATATGCATGTCCTCAGGTTATTCCATGAAATGGTAAGTATAATGGAATGTAGTGGTCGTGAAAAGGATGTTTTAAATAAAATTTCGTGTTCTATGTTTTATGTTGTTATGTAATGTTTCTAAGACCCAATGAAACTATAACTCTTGATCTTCTATGTTGTATCAAGTAATGTTTTTATATAATAAATCATGTTTTATTATAAAATAAAGAGAAGGGTTGTTATAAGGATCATCTGACCTTTCTTCTTCCCTGCTCTCAAATTGAGAATAACCTTCTTCTTTACGAAAACATGAGAAAAAATGGGCTCTTCTAGGTAATTTAGCATTGTGAAGTACCCTTCCCTTTCCTCAAAAACATCCCCATTTCAAGCAAGGATGCCCTTCCTGGAGCCCGCATGCCACCAAAAATGAAGGAGAACCTCCATGGGACTTGGGTCTTAGTAATGCACTCATGCTTCGTGAAGTACCCTCCATGAACATGGGAACTATAAGCTAAGGTAGGTTCATTGTGCTTTGTGAAGCACATTTCTTTTAAGAGATATTCTTCGCAAAGTACCATTTCTTCCGAAAGATCTACTATGTGAAAGCCTTTATACTTCACGAACCACCCTCCATATGCACTTATTCTATATGCCTTGGCAAGTCCATTTCAATTCGCGAAGCATACCCCATCATGAGGCCCCTCCACTACATGGACCACCAAGGCTTCACATGGTCGCTTCCAGTTGACCTGCTATCATCGCAAACCATTTCGTTGTACAACCCTCCAAGTTTGTATGATGTGATTTCAATTTCCCTTTGGTGGTGCTATACATTTCATTGCTTATCCTTATGCTTATTTTCATAGGCATGCTAATGGATATTTCTTCTTCTCATAGCTACTCTAACATGGTCCCCTCAATGGATCACTCGACAACACCCCCTCGACACTACATTATTGGTTCATTCCATTCACGAAGGGTTAAAGAATTCTGGTTATGTAAGTCCAAGGGGTGTGGAGTGAACCCCACTCATCAGAGATACATGACGTTAAATATCCAAGCACCGTCGTCCCCAGCACTTGACATTAAACTGTGGCATCACCCCGTGCAACACACGTGGGGAGCCCTATCTCCGACATTCTCTATGCCCACTTATATCCATAAGAGTGAGATATTCCTCACATGGAATCATGTCTACATTATTGGAGTGGCATCTATCTATAGGGAAGGGAAACCATCATGGTGTATGCCTCTAAGATTTCTTGAGGGGGGAGGTACTCATGCTCCTCCTCTATTCATCAGTGCCAAAGACTAGTGGGGAGATGGTCATAGGGACATTAATTATCTCATAACTCCCCCTCCGTGATTTGTCACCATCGGGCCTCCATCCTAGAGTAAGTCCCAATCTCCTTATCACTGGACCTCTAACCACGCATAAGCCCATGTTTCCTCTTTGGTCTGCTAACCACGTGTAAGACCCATTCCACTTCCCAGAGACACACCTTTCATGATGTAATCATCAAGTCTTTGCCGTCTATTGTTTTTCACACCAAGAATGACTCACATGGGATTAGTGTAGGCATTGAACATGGAACCCTTTATGGGACTCCTTAGAATCTAATCCCCAATATCCATTCCGAAATACGTTGACTTTGATCCTTCTCCCCTAAGAAATGTACCTAAGAATCCTCTTTGAGGTTCATTCCCAACACCTATTTGTCCCGACCCCTTCACGTAGGTTCACCTTTGTCCCCCCCGACATTAAATTTTATCCACCATTCTGAACTATGTGGGCTTATATCCTTGTCTCCTATCTCCTAGGCAACATACATTGAAAGCCTCCCTGAGATTCAAGATCAACACACATCGGTCCCAACCTATTCATGTCAGTTCACCCTTGTCTAGCCTGACATTAAACTGTATGCCTCTCTTCATCCCTTATAACATTATTCTTCATCACACATACCAATCATTGTGGAATTTGATCCTTGTCTCCTATGTAGGGTATGTAAGAAACCTCACTGAGGTTCAATGCCTAACAAGTGGTAAGTCGTTTGAACCCCAACCAATGGTAATCCCTTGGTACCCCAACCAGTGGTAAGTCGTTGGAATCCCAATAAGCGGTTATCCATTGTCAACCCCAACAAGTGGTAAGACATTGTAACCCCAATCAGTGGTAATCTGTTGTCAACCCCACAAATAGTAAACCTTGGAACCCCAATCTTCAGTAAGTCGTCATCAACCCCAACCAGTGGTTAGCCATTGTGGTCATATCCAGCAGTAAGACATTGTAGTTCAAAATCGATGGTAATCCATTGTAGTCCTCTTATTTGGGACCCACATCTTTGGTTTCCCCCATGGCTTCAGAACAACCTAGGATGTTAACCACATGTAAGGCCTAGTATAATGTCAGGTCGTTGTCCTTTGTGTACACATTAATTCTATACCCCCATCTTGAACTACATGGAATTTGATTCCCTATCATAGGGATACGTAGAAAGAATCCTTGAGGTTCAATACCGTCACTCTTGTCCCATCGTGGTCTCTCCATTGAGCCTATATGTTTCAGGATGGTTACACCCCAACTCGGAGGTTCTACTCCCTCTGAATCCCACCCATGCGTCTATCCTCATGGGCCTCCTCCTCAAGTGTCCCATTTCCCCCATCAAACTATGCAGTCATTGATTCCTACCACAGGGATACATAGGAAGACTATCTGGGGTTTAATCCCAACACTGTAACCATCTTCACATTAGTCCCAACTCATTCTCCATCCACATCACTCAACCATTTGTATTCATCCTGATTATTACCCAGGACGCCACATTCGGGTGAAATCATTTCATCCACCCCCTCAATGCTCCTATAATTAACCAGTCCGCTAACCACACATAAGCCCCAATATGTATTCGGGTTGTGTTTCCCTACACACAACCAGATTTATCACTCCTTCAAACTATGAAAGTTTTTATCCAAGCCTCCTAGACAAGGTACATGGGTAACCTCCCCGGGGTTCAATCCCATCCAATGATACACCCCGACATCTCCTTTATAGGGACCCAAGCATCCTCGTATTCGTCTTTATAGAATGTTTTGATCAACCTACCTAGTATGACTCTCATGTGCTCACTCGTGAGGATGCACTCATCTGATACACTCCAATCGGTGATTTGATTTGTCTGATCCATCTACACTAGATGTTAAACTCACAGAATATGCTATGTTAAACATCAGAAGCTGATGAAAACCGAAGATACATTCCTAGGGAAAAACATTCCTCGCATTCAACGTGGGATGCATCAAGCATTCATGCCCTTGAGAATATCTATCATAAGGGAAAGAAACCCAGACTCACCAGTATTCCAATGTCCAGATACGCCAGTGATGTCCAACATGAATACTCCCCCAGTAGAAAGATTCTTCCCTAACTAGACCCCTTGGAATGTCTTGACAGAAACAACATAATTAACTGGCATCCATGAAGACATGGAACTGGGAAGAGTTTCATGAACAATGTCTTAAGTCTATGATGGAGACTCAAACTAAGTAACGATTTTTGTGAAGGAATCCATAGAAGGAGGAACTAACATCCCATAATTCAATTTCCATCATGGAGAAAACGTCCTTGAATATGTGACAAATTTCGTCCAACATTGGAAAGAATGAATTCGAGGAAATAGTTGTGCATCCTGCAAAAATAGATGGATGCACACACTAGTGAAAGCATCGGAAACAGACCATTTCTAGAAAATAATTATTAATTGTTCAATTTAAAATAGTTACAATTTTATCATTTTTCATAACTTATTTAAAACCCCAAAAGAAATAGAAAATTAATGTATTCCCTAAAACCCACATGATTTTTCATGTGTTATTGTCAGGATGAATGTCACATAAGTCACTGAGTGACTGAAGTTATATATTCATACAAATATATCATTACATTTAATTCCATGTGTTTTCCCTCATTGAAAAATAACATCAAACAATAATTGAATAACCAAAGGGGAAATAACATTCAACTATACCAAAAAACATCAATAACAATAATCTCAACCAACGAAATCTAGTTTTTCCCAACACATGGATCAACTACCTAATTTCAAAAGATAAATACAAAGGAAAAACACATTAAAATATCCATTTTATATTTCACTATTTGTAAGTCAACAAAAAATAAAACTATAATTATATAAAAATATAATTTCCAATCCTAGGTGCAACAAAACTGATGCCCCAAGCTAGTGTTCCACATTTCCGCAAGTGCGACTTCCTATATACTAGTGGATTCTCACTAATAGTATGGTAATAATGAAACATAAATGGATACTCCATAGTATTTATTATAGTAAATCATTAAAAGAAAAGATCAATTTGGAAAAATACCAAATAGTGGCATACCACATTTATAAATGTTATAATTTCAAACAAAAAAATAGTAAATATCTAATGAAATGATAGTGTAATGGACCAATAGTTAATATAAAGAAGGAAACTGTATATAATCCCCAAAATGGGTCCTAAAATCATGACTTCTCCCCTAATCCATGCTTCATCCCATGTCAAAAATCTTATAAAAGTTCCTTCAATTTTTTGGCAATAAAAAAAATAGTATTTTTGGGTACCAATAAAGGGCTGAGAAAAGTGTTAGAATAACTTAGTATATCACCAATGATGGAGTATATAAAATTATATAGTCCAATAATTAGGTATTAATATTTATATATGAATCATAAAAAGTACAAAATAAATCAGGTTCATCGTTTGATAGTATTCGATTTGTCCATATTTTTTATCAGATTCCATGTGAAACTAAAACCCATCAAACCTCTATCAGACTGTACCATAAGTTTGATTCATACCAAATGGTTTCAACTCTATAAATAAAAAAGATACATTATTTTTATTAAATTTACCTTGCAATGTGCCTTGGAGGGTTATTCCTGGAATACAAACCATGTTGAAATCCATTATATCATAGAGCATTTGTCAAATATCTAATACTTGAAATATAGAGGTGGGACATAGAGCATAAATTTACATCAAACTAATGATGGTGAGACTCATTCAAACATCCCATGTAAACCCATATTAATATCTTTTTATGGTTCATCATTAGTGACCTTTTAATGAATGATAATTAAATGTGTGCACCATTTATTTTATCAATATTCAAATTTATCATTTTTTCAACATATTAACTCATTTACATGAGATGTTTAATTTTTAAATTTATCCATAAAAACAGCCACAAAACAACATATTGGATCTTTTACGACCAAAACATGAAACTTTTCTATTTAACAACTTAATCAATAATCTTCCTATAACCCAGTTAAAATTTTAACTTAATACACACACAAAAAATTTTATTTATAGATTCACATCATTATTAAATTTATTTCAATCTCACAAATTCCCCAATTCATCCTTTAACTATTAATATTACTATTTTCAAGGCAGTGTCACACCACATGGATGACCATACACAGAGTATTATACTCATAAAAATACATAATAACATCTATGAATGATTATAAAAATAAAATAAATTCTCTAATTAGTTTTTTAATCAAATAATCAAATTTTTTGGGAGGTAGTTAATAGTCACAAGCACATACAAGTAAATAATATTAAATCAATGCGAGAAGGCTTGTACACCACCCACCTCATGATCATTGATAAAATATCCCACTAAAATTCCACATTATTTGAACTAAAACAACATCATAAACCATATATAAGGATTCCCAATAAAAATTATAGTTTAGGGTTATTGGATGAAATGAAATCAAACAACCTTGGTTCTTCTGAAAAAACAGAACTAGGAGTAAAATTCCTTAATAGATATTTGATTCAAACAAGAAGACCACAAAAACACTAAATAGATGGGGTAAAATGGTCTTTGGCATGCTTAAGATATATTTTATTTTACCCTAGTCTCTGGGGGAAGGAATGAGGAAGAAATTTGGGTGAGAATGTTTTAATCACAAGATAGAAAAAATTAGTATTTCACCAATTTTTAAGAGTCTCATGGTTTGGTCTTATGTTTATAAAAAATCATCAATATCAATGAAATACAATAATTATAAGAGGGGGGTAACATGTAATTATAGGGAGCCCATATGGTTTTCCATTAATAGTGAACCTTTTATCTAGGGAAATTGGTTCTGCGTCACAATTTGAACCAACCTTGCATCAACCATGTTCCTCACACTAGATGAATAATTATCTTATTTTTTACTGTATCAAATAACTATGAAACTACAAATACCATTACTTATACAATTAAAAATTCCATTAACCATTTAAAATATAGTAAAAATTTTAAAAAGAAAATATACCTCATGAAAAATTGAGATCTTACAAACTATTATTATGCCAAAAATGTATTTTTATTTATGTAAATTAGAATAATCTAAAATGATAACCACTTTTTGGAAAATTAAAAGATATTATATTCAATAAAATGATTAATTTTAATTTAATTCTTTTATCTACTCATTGAAAAGGAATAACTGTAGTTTTATGGTTAAATATTATTATATATATAAATGGTTTTATTACATTTTTCAAACAGATTGTAAAATGATTTTATACCACTTCTAAGAATTTTATCATGCTAAATGGATACCATAATTGGAATTATGATTAAGAAATTTTTTAAATAAGTAAAATTTAATTCTAGACATTATTAATAGTCACCTGGGTAATTATTTTTCACATTGGTGAGGGTTATATAGGTAAAACATTGTTAAAAATCTTATAAAGCAGTAAAATATCAATAACACTTGATTTTAAGATATTGGATGTGTGTAATTTGACCAATATCGTCGATTTTTCAAACATATATCAACTAGGTTTAATTTATCATTTATTATGATAATTATATTATTTTAATAAATGTATAAATAAAAAATGCCACTCTTATGACAGTAATATTGATAATTATTTATCAATCCATAAGGACAAAAAAGTGAACTTTGATTATAATTTATTTTAAGTTGAGAAAAATTCAATTTTTTTAAAATATTTATCATTTTTAGTGATTCAATAATTAATATAAATGCTTGTGTATAGTAGGAATATTAATTATTAAACTAGTAGAAATATCAATAAAAATATTTCAAAGAAATATTAATATGTTTGAAATTTGGGTGAATTATTTTTTTCTAAAAATGTCAAAGATAAATAGCACATAATAGTGATGTAAGAATACTTTAGATTCAAATTTCATTATTACAATGATGATATTAAGGCCAAACTTAATGAATAGTGCTAATGATGAATTTAATTGTATTTTATAAAATAAAATATATTATTATATAATGTATATTAAAAAACATATATTTATGAATGTTAATTATATATTCCATAAAATATCATATATGGTCCATTAAAGGGTCAATTTTCCTTTTATGATTATATTTTTACAATTAATTTGTAAACAATTTTGATATTGTTGTAGTTGTTAAGAGGATTAATAATGGTTAAAAATTAGGGACAATGATTAAAACATCAAAATCCATTTATAAATATTATTATTCGACTATAATTTGTCATATCCAACTCATATATTCAATATATATATGTTTAGAGTCACAGGAACTGAAAAAATATTTTATATTAATTTAATACATTAATTAATTCCCAAAGTGCCCACCACTCACTTTAAATGGAATAAAACTTATCCTATTTTCCTTAAATCTTTAGAGAACTATATATCATCCAATAAGAACCATAATTATTTTATCTGTTCTTTTTCACATAATAGTAATTATGTTCTTTAAAAATAACCATCTTTTTAAGGAATAAGGTGTAAGTCGTATAATGTTTCTTGATAGAATGTTGAACACTTAACTGAGTACTGTATATTTTATTTTTATTATAACACATGTAGATATATTGTATACATTCAAAAATAATGTCATTATTAACATAAATATCAGTAAAATTTAATATGACAATATCACAACCACTATCAACATGTAGTCCATCATGTCATTTAAGAAATAATAGTTCTTGCATAATTGTGGACTACAACCTCTTTGAAGTGAAGGATTTGATTTACCTTTACTACTTCACAATATTTTTTATAATGATTGAATTGCTGATAAAATATGATATTTTAATTATTTTTCAGTATTGATTTATTATTTTACATTACTTTTTTCAAACATAAAAAAATGGAAAACATTACACTTGAGTGCATATATGAAATTGTATCCATGAAGTGACGTAATTATTTTTTCATTGCATTATTATATAAATAGTAATAATTTATTAGATTAATATTTATTTTGAATGTTATGAAATTATAAAAATTTATGAAATTATCTATCAATGATCAGTGTTTATATAGAGAGACTAATAAATTAAAACATGAATGAAAAAAAAATATAACCAGAAATAGTTATTTAAATAAATTAATAATATTAATTTTGGTTATAAGATTCAATAATTATATCATATAATATATAAATATATATATATGTGAGTATGTATCTAGTAAAAATTTATAATAAATATATATTTTTATAGAGGGTTTTCAAACACGTTTGAAGCATTAAAAAACATGAGGTATGAGATTACAACCTGAATCAAATTTTAATAATGGTTTCTTATGATTGAATTTTCATTGTATAAATTATATTACCAATATCTGATGAATCCAATTATGTTTTCATATCCTCTGGTTATTTATAAAATTTTAATGTCTTATTACCATTTTGGTCTCTTTGGAACTCATGGTTTTTCATAATTCTTTTAAAAGAGACAACATTAATTCTCATTTTCCTTTTATAAAAATAGTAACATCCATATAAATGTCAACTATAATGTTTTAAATAATATTTTCACTACATTATAATGTTTAAAAATAATTTTCACAAATTATTGAGTTTTAATTAAATTATTATAGAGGAATATTCCTTTCATTTTCTGAATGAGGTACTTTTAAATATTTATAGCTAATGTGAATGAAGTATTAATTTTAAAAAAACATATAATGAATGATATTTCCAATAATAAAGAACCATAAATGTTATGATACTTAAATTACATGTTTATTTTTATCAATTAATAAAATAATTTCCTTAATAATTTTTAAATATTTATATTTTAATTAAATTATATCAAAATGAAAGGGTAAATTTCCTTGATAAATATTTTTTTGACATGTTAAATAAATTTTCAACTATGATACCATCATTTAAGGATAAATATTTTTTACTATGTATATGACACAATGATAAAATACTTATTCATTATATGTATGGTTGGTTATTATTATGAAGATAATTTTATGAAAAACTTTTACTTCACATGGGTTATTCTAGGATTAAATAATGTAATTTTTATGAAAAACACTTCCCTTGCATGGGTTATGTTATGATGATATGATAAATGTTACACAATACTTTGGAATATATATTTATGTTTTTAATTAAGCACTGTGTTATACTGGTACAATATACCCATAAAATGTATAGTCAAAATTAAAAAATATCATGATATCATTATCGAAAAATAGTAGATATGATCGATCCACTATGGGAAATAGTTTTTGATAAAATATCCACAGGGATAAATTTGGTGAAGCATTATTCATTATTATTTAAGTAATATTTTCTAATTTTTGTTAAATTATTATTTTAGATTCTTTTCTATTAACCCTAAAATATGAAATGTTTTCTATGACTCTAATGGTACTACACATTTATGACATTTGTTTCTATATATGGTTTGGTCATTTTATTCAGGGTAAATTTGTGATGTTTTCTCATTAATTTAAAATTTACCTCTTAAATTAAATAAAAAAATTCCCTCATACATGATTATGAT
Organism: Viscum album; assembly: GCA_963277665.1. NCBI lineage: Eukaryota > Viridiplantae > Streptophyta > Magnoliopsida > Santalales > Viscaceae > Viscum > Viscum album. Next base: position 554,977,303 of record OY728126.1, on the reverse strand, counting down.
CAATGATAAATTTACTATTATATTTTTATGATATGATAATATTATCATAATGCTATACTTATCTTTTGATTATAAATGATCATTGACTGATATCTTCATTGTTGACCCTTAATAATAATTTTTAATTATCTTTTATTATGATTCCATTAACCAGGGTATAAATAAAGGATTTATGTGTTTTATGAAAGTAAGGTCATACATATGGAAGAATTTTATGATAGATGATGAAGAATGTACCTAAATAATATGATTATGTATTCTAATTTCCAAATATAATTCACATTTAAAGTTCTATAATGGATTGTAATGTTATGTATTTATGGATAGATTTTATAAAATTATTATTTCTAAAGAAATTTTTTTTGGAAAGTGGGGGCCTAAAATGTTTACATGTAGTAACCAATTTGAATCACAATTTGAAATTATCAATCTATTCCAGAAAAGATTAGAAATTATAGAATTAATCACCATATGTAAACTGCATATGATGAAATATAACATCATATAGAGATGTTCGTTAATGATATCATCAATGTCGTAGGACAACATGTCCCGTGACTAAATATATTCATATTTATTTTTTATCCACTGTTATTTCCACGAGCCAATATCTAAACATTTTGGTTCATCCAAAAAATTTTCTCAACTTTTTGATCAACTCAAATTAATATATCCTAATTCTATCAAGTAAATATTTATAGAGGATCATATTAAAATAATCCCCAATCATCACTTGCAAAGAATGTAGGAGAAGTTTTAGTTGGGTATCCCCATTTAGTGCCTCCTTATGGACTCCATCTGAAGCCTGTGGTTCCAAAAACCTATTAATATCATTTGAGATGTCTAAATTAGTCACCATGGTATTATCATTATCAAACTCAAACGCAACACATGTAGTTATTTTTATCAACCCTAGAGTTAAACATTCCTAAACCACTTATATATATGACCATTACCTTACCTTGGTTTTCATTAGTTTACCTGCTGATCTAGTGATTGGGGGCTTAAGATGGTTGGAGTAATGTTTGTATTGAATTGATTTTTTCTTTTTGTTTACTGTAAAATTTCATGAATACATATTTCATTGATTATAATTCCAAAATCTACACCCAATAACCATAATTTAAGGATGGAATTTATCATATGCCAAATATTATTGGGAATCTAAATCATGTCCACTCTAATGAATATCCCACTAGGTCATAGATCAAGACATCATCATCTTCTATCAGGGAATAAAAAATATACACCCTTCAAAATCAACAACATCTATCATTACATCATGGAAAGAAACATTAATAAAGTGACCTTATCATTTTACATATATAATTACATGATTTTATGTATAATTAAACATCAAATAAAAATACAAGGATTGAAAAGTTTAGTTTCTTGGAGATTTACTGCATAATCAAACATCATGGTTACAAAATAAAAACATCTTTTATTTATTATTCCTAAGGATCTCCTAAATTATTTTGATCACTTTAATCTGCATCGGATATCCAAGGAGAATAGATGAATAAATGGATGATCTGAAAACCATGTATGAAATAAAAATTCAGATAAATATTATCACATGGGTTAGAAGGCATAACATAATGATATAAAAAGTCCAAGAACATGATTAAACATAAAGAATCATAAAATATAGAATATAGGATCATATAATCATTGAATAATATTAATGTGAAAAAAATATTAAAATGAGTTTAGCATGAGTCAAGGCTCATTGAACTTGTAGGATCACAAGTTATGTCCAACCACCAAGACCACTACATGTGGAATACGAGTCATGGCTAACCACCAAAACCATTTCACATTACGTTTCATGAGATAATACATTACATAATAAATAATATCAATATCTAGTTGCACCCATAATATAATGTTCCAGAATATGTGTGAATCATGGGGAATCATATATAAAGAAATCAAACAATAATATAAGGGTAACAAATAGTAAGAATTGGTTATCATAATCATGTGAAAAGAAAAAACATAATGGAATGCAACAAATATTTCAATGATAAAATTAATAGAAATCATAAATGGTGAATAAAAGGTAATATGGTCATAGACCATGATATTATATATGAAACTATAGGGAATACATTTAAAAAAAATTAATAAACTTTTGAAATTAAACATTTTAATGCAGTTTATGGAAAATATTAAATATTATTTAAATATGAAAAAAATAATTGCATTTAAAAAACCTGAAATAAACTAAGATATATTTTCATGCTTAAATGAGTGATATTTGAAAAATAATTGTGGCTTAAAATAGATTATGGATTTCACTAGAAATCGTGTATAAAATATAGAAGTTCCCTTGAATTGTGTCTTCTTTATAGGAATATTTTTGAAGGGAACCTTGTTAAAACATCTATTACCCCATCAAAGAAGGATGATATGATATGGATAAATGGGTTTAGAACTTATAAAACTAATTTAGAAACATTACATAAAATGATATATGAGTTATATTGTAAAAATAGAGAGTCAACATAACCTAATGGAAACATTAAGGTTTGGAAAGGATACCTTAACGTACATTTGAAACGGTTTCGCACTTGATCTTAATGTCCTATATAATGAAATTAAGTCGATTAGCTAATTAATTCATAACAATTTATTGATTTATTTTATTTATTAAATTTTTATTATGTTCTTTTATGGACTTTTTATGTGTTATAATATATGATTTTACCATTTGGGGGATTTTGTTTTCCTTGGTTTTCTTGATATGTTTACTTATATACATGTATATAAATCATGTAATATTAGAATAGTTATACAATGATAATTTCATATGTTATTAATAAACATTTATAAATTTAACTGATCTTATAAAAAAATTCATATTTTATGTGGATGAATCATTAGATAAATAGTTAATGATAATTTTTTGGATTATTTTGTGCAGTTTTCACTCACAATGAACATGTTTTGTTTCATTATTGAACATCATGTGTATCAAATTATTATATATCACAAAAGACATAAAAATTAATTTTAAAATCATATTTAATAATTATAGTTGTTTTAATATCATATTTTAATGAAATAATGGAAAATGAAGAAAATCCCATGAAGGCAATAAATCAACACGTCACGGACGATAGTTTCATTTCTAGAATAAATGGGCAGGGGGTTGATTATGGACTATTATATTAAAATAATAAAGTTATAGTATATGTAAATTAGTGGAGTTATCATGATAATTTATGATGGTATGTGAGGATATATTATGAAAGTAATGCAACATGAAATGAAATTAAAAGAAAAGAAAGAGGAATTTACACCTTGAATTTTCCCCTCCTTGAGAACCATCTTATAGAAAAGCTTTTGGTCTTTTCATTTGAGAAAGATCTCCTGGACATAGAGGAGGGGTCTTTAATTATTATTTGGTATAATTGGGAAAAGTCTCATATCTTGGAAGGTGTGAGGAGAATAGGTGGTGAGGGTTTGAATTTATTATGGAGGAGTGGGGTGTTTTCTCATTATTTTAATAATTAGTTTTTTATTTTGGATTAAGACAATGAATAGTTTGATCATTATAAACAAATATAATAAAAAATGAAGGGATAAATGAGATAATGGTGATTACATCAGAGATGACTTAAGGAATAGTGTATTTATCTTATATCATATAAAATCTCTCCCTCGAAGAAAATTCTTTGATAAACATTAATAAAGTATAAAGGTTTCATGGAGTACCAAAATAAATATTATCCATTTGAGATCTATGTTTTACATGTTGATTTTGGAGATTTATCTTTATTTAAATGGATATAAATTTAAAATTTATAACTAAAAATAATCATCCAGAAGATGATCAATTTGAGGTGACCAATAAATCTAGAATATATGTTAGAGGCTTTCTATATATATTTCATATATTGTAGGTATAAATTCCTTCATCTAGTTAATTTTTCTTACTACAACATTTTTTTGGCCAAAAATCAGAAGGATGTATATAAATAAATCTATATAAAGAATTTTAGAACTCCAATATTCTTGAATGATGTTGGATAAAAAATGATTTTGGATCCTAAGACTATAGATGAAATCGAATTGAATCGTATTGAAATGCATCATCCTCTCAAGGTACCTCACACTAAAAAAAGTTCTTAACTAATAATTATTGATGTGATATAGATTTAAATTTGGGTATAAGGAATTCCACTAAATTTTTTATTGTAATAGTTATATGATATTAGGAATGAAAGGATATTTTTCCTTATATTTTAAAATTTATGATCACATTAGAATGGTATTTTACCTTTTGGTGCCTCTACCAAAACACTATTAATAATATGATGTGTTATAAATATCACATTTGATGATATTCCTTATTGGACCATCTCATTTTATAATGTGGATAAAATTTATTTCAAAAATAATTTAAATTATGTAAAACTGGTTGACATTATAAATTAAATAGATACGATTCCATGAAATAGAAGAACACATTTAGTCAATGATTTTTTGGGGAACCATATGTTTGAGGAATCTTTGTGTGAAATAGGGTATGTAATTTAAAACACCAAAGGACATTATAAAATTTTCCTTTTTGAAAATGTTTAAATTTATTCTATATTTATTTATATAAAACATTATGTTATGTTTATACCACACAAAATAATGTGTTTGTTTTCATTATATGTAAGGTTAAGTTTTACGAAACAATAATGAATTATTAAAATATTATTATTCATTATAATAAATTATGACCAAGAAATTAATTTGGATATTATGAATATTATTAACTAAATTATGAAAATATATGGTCGAATTCATTGGTTTCAAATTAATTAGAAATGAATACATGAACCAAATGAATACATAGCGATTAAGAAAACTATTCTTATGCTCATAATGTCATGTAATTCAAATAAATTAGATTATAGAAAAATAAATAATCATATTAATTTAATATATATTCTATTAAATATTTAATACATAATACTAATATATTTAATATGACTAAAATAAAAACATGGACAATTTTATGCATAAAAACTATATATTTGTAACATCAGTTTCAAAGCCTTTTAATGGAGAACCAATTTTAAATATTTTTTTTGTAACATTTATATATTTTATTTCAAAAAAAATTTCTTCAATAAATATTTAATAAAAATATTTACTTTTGTTTAATGATTGGTGTTTTTTGAGAAGTTACATTTTATTGGTGAAAAGTTAAAAGTTCTACATTTTAGCTCAAAAAATGAGTTTTCTACTAATTTATTTATGTAGCATAATTATTTTTTGATTTGGTTACAAATTATAATTATAATTTTTTATCATTTAACCCAATGTAGTCTATTTGAAATAATTTCACCTTAATGTTTGATATAAAAACAGAGCAAACTTTGTAGATGCTTTTACTTTTAAAACCTATATTGTGGTCCCATATATGGGATTGGCATTAAAAATAATATTTCCTCTTTTGTGAATTCAATTTTGAAAAATTCAAATACAAGGGTTTAATAAGTTCTATAAATTTAGTCTAATAATATTAAATTATTTTTTTCAATAAATGATTAATAAAAGTAATTAAGATTAATGACTATAGTTAAAGGTAAATCGGTCAATTAATGGTAAAAATAACATTATAAACATTATAATATGACCTTAAAACATGTACTAATTTAATTTACTAAGTTATGTTCTACCATGAACATATTTTGGCCTATCTGTTTTTGATATTTAGGATCCACTTATAAGACATTAATAATTATGTAGTATATTAATCTACAGAAAGTCCAACATGTATTACTCATACTTCTCATAAGTATTATAATATTTATATATGGTAATTATGAAGATATATTCAATTATATATATTAATTATAAATTTAAATCATTTATTTTAATCATGATAATTTAAATATTATTTTTATTGAATAAATATTTAAAAAAAAGGCTTGCACAATGATGAGTTTGTAATTGTTTCATTAATGAAAATATCAAAAAAATGTTTTTAAAAGTATGAAAATATATATAATATGATATAATTGATGTAATAAACTAATTATATATATTATATATTAATATTTGGGGTTTATTATTTGTTTTTTACTATGTTATATCTGGTATTGATATTTTATAAAAAGCAAAGCAATGAATAGTGTTAAAATTGACATTAATGATATTTTAAAATAAATAAAATTGTATTAAATGATAGAAATTTTTTAAAAAAATATAACCATCACCCAAATTACTAGGATATAGTTTAAAATTTCATCAATTAATTATTTATGGTTCTTTTGGGATTTTATATTAACTATATTAACCGTTAATGAAAAAGAATCCAATATGTCACCGTAAGAGTTACAGGGATTAACAAAGGGTTAATGCCAAAAACAAATACTAATAATGTGAACTAAACATGACTATGAATTATTAGATTATATGATTAAGACCCATACCCATATTATATTAGAAATAAATCACTTTGAATCCATATTTTTTTAAAAATTAATTTATATTAATTTATTAGATTGAGAGTTACCAAAAGTACCCATCGCATCATTTATAAAAGGGAACTTCCTCCCATACATCCTCACAACACACTGAGCCTTCAATATCAACAAAAAATATGTCCAAATAATATCCCAAATTACCTCCCCATATCTAATAATCATCTCACTAAGCAGAAAGGAATCCAAGGATGGTGTGTGTTATAAATCTAAATGTGCTACCCAAATAAGAGGCAATGTTCTTCAATGATAACATTAGTTTTATTTCTTTTATCACTACATCATTTATTATTACCCCATTATAATATATTAAAAAAATTATCTTAAATATAATAATATTTTTTATGTTAAGGGTTATACCTATACTAACACATGCTTCCATTAAATGGGTAATGAACTTACCATTATTCTGTGTGACGAATAGTCGTCTCACGAGATGATGCTGATAGTTTTTCCTCTATAACTTTTTATGGTTGGGAATTATTAAGGAAAATATTTTATATATTATAATTAAAATGTGTTTATTATTATTTAAATATTTTATAACAAAAAATATTTATACATTTTATTTTTTGTAATTTTGATGACATGATTTGTGGATGTGTCGATTACCGCCTCCGCAAATCAATGTGATGAGTTCACACACTACATGAAACATAATTAGGGTGGTCATTAGAATTAATATATGAAAAAAATGAAAAAAAAAACTATATTAATGAAAAAATTTATTTTATGGAAATAAATTTCATCATTTTTTTACATATTTTATATAGTAAAAAGTTATAACATCGTTCGAGCACGTGTTGACTACTACCTCCCTAATGCTATGTGATTCATTTTACATCACAATAAATATATATATAAGTATATATGATTATATAAATGGTATTTATGATATAATTATCGATATGTGATTATTTAAGGTTACATACCTATTTTCCGTAATGATCATTGAAAATGGGAACGTTACTCTACATGTGTGTGGTCTACCATCTCCATGATTACAATGTTGGTTCATTTTTCATTAAAATAATTAATAATTAGTTTTAGAAGGTTAATTAATATATAAATATGACTATTATGTCATTATTACTATTATATATATTTTTATATAATGAACCATTTGACCATAGTTTTCCTATCGAGGTCTTTTTTAATACCCGAACCGAATTTGTTTAAAACACCTTATGTAAACATAATTTTTTAAGTTATTTTTTACAACAAATTAATAATAGAAATAAAACTAATTATAAAAATGAAAAATAGTCAAAATTAAGGAAAAAAATAAACATATTTTTATTATTCATGAATATAAATACACACATGAGAAGTCAGCATCAAGGTAAGAAATTTGATCTTAATTTAAATTCTATTGGGAATTATTTGTTGTTATACACTAATTCGCTTTTATATATGGTATAAAATATTATTTTAAATATTATATCATCAGTTTATTTATTCTCATGATTTTATAAGTTTCATTTAATTTTTTTAAAGGATGGGGATGAAGCCTCAAATTAGTATTTAAAAAAATACCACTTTTCATATTGGTAAAGGGAGACCCGTTACATAGCTCGAAGGCCTAAGGAAATGTGGCCTGAATAAAATGAATGAAATCCCATTTTTTGGCCTGAAGGACTCCTTGGTGAAAAGTAATGCTACAGTACCCATGCTTCTATAGTGCCTACTATAATATCGTTGCCGCTACAATGCCTGCTATAGTGCCTCCACCTCTATAGTGACTCCGCTGCTCCAACTACCACTACTATAGTACTGCTATAGTCACCCCTGCTACATTACTACTATAATACCCCCAGAAATTCTTCCCTACCCTGATTTGATCATGGGTCTTTCAGATGCCTTGTCGGAGCCTATACCACTTGGGTAGAGGCTTGTTCGCTTTCATTTATGGTAATCATTTCATGAGGGTTAGGATTCAAATGCTTCAATGTTTCGTGGGAAACATTGGAATGTTTAATGATTATTTTCCTAAAATACGTTTTAATAATCTATAAATGTAGTTTACATTCATCAACAATAACAACCCTTATTTTTACATATCCTGCAGTAGATATTTATTGAAAATACAATATTATTTATTCAATTATGATATTTAATAATAAAGAAAATTTTTTATTAATTAAATAGATTATTCAACATATGATTAATGAATTAGATTTCTTATATTATGGGTGTAGATTTCTATAGCCCCATGATGTATTAGTAGGGGTTTTTTTGAAAATCTAGATATGGTTTTGGCTAAGGCCATTTCCATTTGTTGGATTCTAGGTATGAATACTTGATAGTATTATATTCTGCAAATGAAGCCTTAAATGTATTAGATTATTTCCATGAAGCCACACTAATATATTTAAGATATCCATCATTATATATTTCATCATTATGTATTAAGTTTTTTTTATTCCATGTGAAAATTAAATTAATTATATTATACATTGTTAAGATTCATTCTGATATTACTGACTATATGGCATGTGTTTTAGTTATCTATATTATCATAATTATAATTACTTATCTATTTATTTTAATGGAATATGGTATTAATTATTTACCTTATCATGTATATTTATTCTCATTGATTCATTATTTTTTCCACTTTATATAACCTTATTGATAACATGAACACACCCTTTTTATGTTTTCTATCCCCATGTTATAAAGAGGAATTCATTGAATAAGATTTCAAGGAGTTTTTTCATTTCATTTTATTATGTATCATGTTTTATTCTCTATTAATAAATGGAAAATGGGAATGTTTTATGTAATATGGCTTTCCAAAACTGCTAAATTGATCGGTTCTTCGGGATTTGATTGTTTTTAATAATTCCATTATAAAACAGTTATGCACTCACTCTACGATTCAAGGGTCAGGGTGTAATATTTGATATCATGGGAAGTTTATTATGAACTTTGGATAGTATATTTAGAAAAATATTATTAGGGAAAATAAACCTATGATAGACTTTGAGGAAAATTAAAGTAGAACATCATTGAATTATTTTAATGTAGATATTGTGCGAGTCTTCTTAAATATAAATCCATGTTCGAATACTAGTAACATTCTTGGAACTAATTATAATGTTTTGGATCCTAACACATAGATGGTTCATAAGGATAATCATTTATGAAATCTATTACATTGAAATTTGGATGAGGTTTTAATGATAATTTTATTACTTCACTATCGAGAGAAACCAGTGCTAAGAAATAAGAAGAAATAGATCAATGAATAATGATATGGTTGCACTTATATAATATTATCATGTATTTATATTTACTTATTTCCTTACAAAGTGAAATAATTTTACAACTCTAAGAAAATTGTTTTAGACAATTGTTTTCATATTATTATCATTTGTATGATTTCAATAACTTTTATTCACACCTCTGGTTTATGGTTTTCTGTTTAACAAGTTTCTCATAAACTTGATCTCTATCACTCTCTCTCAAAACATGATTGTAAGAATTTACTTACATATAAATGTTTTCTCTAGTGTTCTCCTATTCGAAATCCTGGTTTTTTAGTAAAATTAACCTTTACTTTTCCCTATTATTAAGAATATGTGTTATTAATCATCTATATAAATTGAGTTTTCAATAGTTTTTTATTTTGAAATATCATACCCAAGACTATAGTGATTATGTTTAAATTGAGAGGATGAAATTTAATTAATGTGTGGAGAATTTAAAACCCCACAATATTAGAGTATTTTCATTTTTGATTTATTTTAATATTGCTTCTAGATTTCATTATAAACAAAACCATGTTAAGCTTAGGCTAGAAATAAAAACGAGTTGACTTTCATCACATGAATGTCCATGTTTTACTAAACAATAATATATTATTAAAATATTATTTTTAATATAATAAGATATAACCTAGAAGCTAAGTTGACTGTTGTGAATAGTATTAACTAGCTTATGAAAATATATCATGAAATTTGTTGGTTAAAAATTAATTATAATGTATATAGTAAATTACTAAATATATAGGAAGTTATTTATAAAGAACTATTTTTATGTTTAGAAAGTAATTTTACCCTAAAAAATTAAATTAATTATAATTAGAAAATAATATTAATTTAATATAGTTTCAGTGTAATATTTATTATATTCCTCCAATATATTTAATAGATATAATATAACAACAAAACTAATTTTATGCATACAAATTTATATTTTTCTACAAGCAGTTTTACAATATTTTTACAGTGAACCAATTTTAAATCCCATTTTGATACTATAAAATATTTTTTCTAATAAAATAGTATTCTTAAATTAAATAGTAAAATATAAATGTAATTTGGTTTAATTTTTTTTGCTTTCTATGATGTTTCATGTTTTTAGTAATAGTAAAAAAATATTGTAGTTTAGTTCATACCTAAATTTTTGTCTAATTTATTGATTACTTAAGTTATGTTTTAAAAAAAATTAATGGATAATTAGACCAAATTTATATCACCTAAACCAATTAATTCGTTGAAAATAGTTTCAAATTCAATTAATATTAAAAATCATAGCACACTTTTGAATGTTTTTACTTTAAAAACCAATTTTATCATCACATCTACGATATTAGCATTAAACCTAATTTTCCCACGTCTAAGAATGAAATTTTCAAAAAATAAGAAAAAAGTATGTAATAATTGTGATATTTATATTCTTGTAATATAAAATTAGTTTCTGAGAAAAAAATATTACAAAAAATAAATTAAAATTAATTACACCAGTTAATGGTTAGTCACTAATTAAGGATAAAAATAATATTATATACATTATAAAGTATCCATAAAATGTGTATTAATTTATTGGATGAGTTATTATTGATCAAAAACACCTATGGACCCATTTTTTGAGCTCTTTGAGCATCCTGGATTACATAAAGGATTATATATTATTTTATTCTAAAGAATGTCCAATATGTCTTACTCCTGTTTATAATTTGTATAAAATTTTTTATATATCCTAATTAGTAATATAAAATCAACTTTTAATATTAATTAGAATTAAAAATATTTATATTAATCATGATATTTTTCAAAAAAATTTGGCGGAAAACAATCATTTTAAAGGCTAGCATAATGATGATGCTTTAATTGCGTAATGAATTGACATATCAAATTAGTTTTATTAAAAATATTATAATAATTATAGTTTGACATAATTGAAGTCCTAAACGAATTTTATAGGTTACCTGGGCATAGTAGGGGCATATTAATATTATATTTTAACTTATATTATAAATTTTTATTTTTAAAAAAGTCAATAAATTAATAGTGTCAAAATTGACATTAATGATTTTTTAATATAAATAATAATTAATTAAACTATGTAAAATTTATTAAAATATAAAAATTGTCCAAATGATTTGGATAAAGGTTAAAATATATTCCATGACTCATTTTTTGTTTTTTTTTTGTTGTTTTATAGTAACAAAAATAACCATTAAAGAGTAAAAAGGTACTTTGTCATTGTAAGAGTAATTTCGTTTAACAAAATGTTAATGAAAAATGATAAGGGAAATAATATGATCGAAACCTTTGTAAAAATTATATATTTTGAATTATTTCCACCAATTCATATCTTATATTCTAAATAACTCAATTTTTATCCATTTTGAATATAATGTGAGTTTATATAAATTTTACAATGTTAGTGTTTCCAAAAGTACACATAACCTAAATTATAAAAGTGAACCTCCTCTCTAATATCATCACACTACATTGAGCCTTATATCTAAACCAAAACCTACCCAGTGATTCTAAAAACATACCTAACCTAATCATATAACCCTCTATTTGGTAATAAATCAATCCTATAATGTCATTTGTTATAACCAAAAAGGAGTTACCCAAATAAAAGGTAACATTTTCCAATTATCAAATTAGTTTTATTTCTTTTCCCACTCCATAATTTACTATTACTCTATTTGTATATAATAAAAAAATATTATAAATTTACTTAGAGTATGTTATGTTATGTATTATACATACACAAGCACATACTTCCATCAGATGTGTAATGAACTTACTGTTCTTCTATACCGCGATGTACCGCCTAACGAAATGATTTTTTCAATTTTTTATTTAACACCTTTCAGGGATGTTAATTATTATTTACTTATTTTTATATGATATATATAATTCTTAATATTTATATATTCTTCCATAATTATTTTATAACATATTCCTTTATAGTTTTAATTTTTTGTAAATAATATATCATTCATTGGGTAAGTGTGGACTACCACCTCCTCAAGGCGATGCCATACATTCAACCACTACATGAAAGACACTAAGGATGGTAATACTTAAAAATTTTAGATAGAACTGAAAATATATATGGTACAAATGTCATAATTACCACTCTTTATATATAAAACATCATTTTCCTTATTACCCTCTTGACACACTATAATATGATAATGTCATTCTTAGACGTGTGGACCACCACCTCCACGATGTGATGTGATTCCCTTTACATTAAAAAAAATATATATAATTATATTATTAAATAACATTTTATTTATGACATAATAAAAATTATGGAAGGTTATATTGTTACTTACACTCTTTTGATAATTATTACCAAAAAATGGCAATGTTACACAGGCGTATGTACAACCTTCATTCTCCATGATTGAAATGTTGGTCCATTTTTTGTAACAATATTTCTTTAATGGTTTTAAAAGACTAATTTATGTATAAATATGATAATTTTTATGTGATTAATATTATTTATATGTTTATATAATGACCTCATTGACTGTAGTTGACATAACAATGTCATTTTTAAAATTTGAAACTAATTTGGTCAAAACACCCAATGTAAACATAATTGATTATGAAGCTGTTAAAAACTATAATGAGTTAAATAAATGTAATTATAAAACAAAAAATGTTACGAAGAAAGTAAATAATTATGATATGTTTATTATTCAGGAATAAAAAGACACAAACCAAGTCAAATTCATGGTAATTTATTTTATCTCAATTTACATTCTATTGATACTTATTTGTAGCTGTGAAAAAACTTGCTTTTATATAATGCACGTACTGGACTTTGATATATTATATTCGTAATATCATTATTATCATGATATTAAGAGTCCATTTTATTTTATTATAGCATTGGTATTATCATTACAATGTTTCGAACTGGTATGGGAAACTTTGGAATATTTAATATTTATTTTTCTCTAGAATGTTTTAATGATATTTAACTGGTATTACCATTCATCAACATCAGAAACCCTAATTTTAAATTATCATCAACTTGGGAGTTATTGATAAAACTATATTATTTATTCAATACAGATAGTTTATAATAAACATTTTCTTAATAAAATCAATAATTCTACTTATAAAGAAAGCATTAGATTTTGTATTTAAGGGGTGGGGCCTACTATAGACCCTTAATGCATTAGTATGATTCGAAGGAAAAACTAGATATGGTTGTTTCCAATGACACAACCATTTATTATCATCATGAAATATATCCTAGATAATATAATATTCTTTGAATGAAGCCCAAAAATTATTAGATTCTTGGCATGAAACAACGACGATATGTTTTAGACATCCATCATTATGAATTCCATCATTACAAAGTTGGTTACTGTTATTCCATGTGATTATTTTTTTTATAATATACATAAATTTTTTTCATTTGTATATTATCGATTAAATGGAATGTGTTTCTTTTATATACCTTTCGATACTGATTATTTTTTATCTAGTTATTTGAAGGGAATGTGTTATCACTTATTTACCTTTTCATATTGATTTATTCTCATGGATTAATTATTTTCACTAGTTTACATACCATTACTGCGAATTTGAGCACACACCTACTATGTTTGATTTCCGCATGTTATAATTAAAAATTCCATGAAAAATATTTCATGCAGGCTCCTCACATTATTTTATTATGTATCCTGTTTTATTCTCCATTTCCAAATGTTAAATGGGTATCATGTATGTAATATTGTATTCAAAAACTGCTAAATTGGTTGTTTATTCATGATTTTATTACTAATAATAATTATAATGTAATAAAATAATGCTCTAAATTTGAGATTTTGGAATCACAGAATTATATAATTTGGAAGTTTTTTTCATTTCTAAATACATTAACATAAATTTTAGTGTGAAATTCATTTTATGTGTTCTATAATGTAAAACTCAAAGACATAAACATATGTTTTTCCTCTAAAATAAATAAATATGTTTCCCATGATTTGATTCCCATAGGTCCAAATTGTATTGAGTTATTAAATATATTTATAAATCTATAACATAAATTATTTTATAAAAAATAGTTCTATTTTATATTAAAAAAATAAAACATTTTTATTGAAATTGTTTATGACTATTTTAATTATATTTATTTTTTTCTAATATGTAATACCTTTAGGAATGTTATAAACATACAATTATTGAATATATATATAATATAAATTATTCTTAATTAATTACATATATATAATGAATATCTTTTGATAATTAATATTAGTGTAAACATTTATGGCTAAATGGGAATATTTTTTTATAATCATCATTTAATATTTGTTCCAATTAAAAATATAATTTATCATCATTAATATAATAGAAATAAGAATAATTATTATTATTAAATATCTTAAAAATAATAATAGTTCATATATTTAATATAAATTATTAATAAATCAATATCAAATCATTTGAAGGTAACAAGTGTTTTTTCATATAAATAGTTTTTCTTTCCAAAATTTATATATCTCATTATAAATTAAAATAGTAAATTCAATTAAATAAAAATGATAAAATATGTTGCTATTATATTTAACCAAAAATGATAACCTCTACTTAATTGTTATTAAATAACAAAGAAAAAAGGTAATATTAGTTTTATGTGTGAAAAATAAAAATTTCCTCAAAATAGTGATAATTAATTCTATATCCGCAAATTAAAATCAATTTTTAAATATATTAGAAATTTAATATGATAATGTTGATTACCTATTTGGAATATTAATGGATTGTTATTAAATGATACATTTTAATTTTACTCATGATGAATAGATTTTTTGGTAAATGTCATGTCATCATAGTTAAGTTAAAAGTGGTTAAAAGGGTTTAAACAAATATGTAAGGTTTCAAATAGAACAAAAACCATAAAATTATTTTGTTAAATCAGTATATTTAGACACTCCCTCATAATAACATCAAAATAGGGTTTTTTGGTGCCTCATTCAAATGAAAATGACTTTATATTATTTTATGGTATGGAGTTATTACAATGGTTTCCCTACATTCTTTATAAAACGGATCATCCGATTATTAATAATACACAAAAATTGATTAACCTACATTAAAAAATATATAAAAATATCACCTAACAAAATTACTTCCCAAAATCGATATGTTCCGGTCCAGCATAAACACCAAAGAATAAATTTATAAGTCGAGATCCCATGGAGGATTCCCATGGAAGGGAAAATCAACTTAACAATGTTCTATTAAGTTGAAATGGTATTCCAACTCTTACAAGTCTTCTGTAAAACCCACAACATAATGGAATTAGTATCAATACTATAATTTATTTTTATTATTTCATTTAATGATTTGTTATAATCCTATAATCTATCTTATGAAAAATTGAAATGTTGGTCAGCCATAAGTGAAGACTACCACTTTAAAGAGGTGGTGTATTTTGATTTACCCCACACTATATATTAAATATATAAATATGAATTTGAAAACTGAATATATTATTTCTTAAGTGATTATGATTCTAGATCCACGACCATGGTTTATGGACCAAAACTATTGTATAATAAAATTCATGGAAATTTGAATATTTAACACCCAAATACTATCATTAATAATGAAATATATATAAACAAGTAATGGAAAATTATGATTGATGTGTATATATATATATTAGTGCATAATGTAGTTAAATTAATGATACAATATTTTAGTATTGAATCAAATAATCACTTACATTTATTGTTTAATTCACAATAAAATATATAAAATTTAATTTAACTTGTTTTTATTTTTAGTTTCTTTCTTGTGTAGAATGAATTTATGTTAACCAAAATATCATATATCATAACAAATATTTATTTAAATAGGTTTATTCTAACATTATAGATTGATTATATAAATCATATTTTGAAAAATAATGAGATTTTTAAAAACCACTTCCATATATAATGCAACATTTGAATATCATCATAAGATGAACATTTTTATGCCAATTTTTTTTACAACTGGATATTTAATTTTTTCAATTTTAGTATTTAATTTTTCAACCACTACAAATATATATAGAGTCACACCATGAGTATTAGAATGATATATGGATGTAGATAAGTACAACATGATAAATCTTGAACTCAGTTGAAGTACTCAGTAGCATATTAACATTGTGTACTTTTAGTTGTTTTTCATTACTAGATATTTAAAATATTTATTTCATGTAAGGATTAAATATATTATTATTAGTATTTCTTTTTAATTTTATTATTCATATTTTTGTGTGATCAATGTCTTATAGGGTTACGAATATATAGGGTATTCTAATGCTAATTTATTGATGACATTAAGGGATTGTAAGATAGATTGTCCATTTATAGAAAACTATACCTACTAACAGGTTCAGGACATGGCATCTTGGTATAGGAGGAAATGGTGTTAATTGGATTAAAAATATAAATACTATATAATTTTTTTATAGTAAAAAATACCTAGGATGAAATCTATATATTCACATTATACACTAATTGAATTGTGTATCTTGAATATATCAGTTTACTAGGTATATATTTTGTTAACAATATTGTGTGAATTGTTTTTTCTTTCTCTATATTCACATTTCAAGAATCAATTATTTATATTTAATATTTATTCTATATAGATATCTATTGTAATATTTTTATAAACATTCAATAAGTAAATTTCAATTGTTATTATACTATTTTATATTGTCAATATTTTCAATGTATGAAATATTTTACTCCCATATTCATGTAGATCAATATTTTAGAAATTTTATTGAAATATAACATGATTAATAGGAAATAATTAGTGTATATTTTAAAACCAATTGTTGAAACCATCTTTTTGTCATATTTTATTCATTACTGTTATAACATTTAGTATCAATGATTGTTTATACTTTATTTCGATTTTATTTTCATTGTTTATTTCATCATGTTTTATTCTTAGTTTTCATAAAATAGATATATTTTAAGATGATTTATTAATTTTGTTATTATAGGTTTATTAGAGGGAATATTAGAAAATATAAATCTAATGAGAAAAACTATCTTTTAAAGAGTAAATTATTTTTACTAGAAAGATCATATATATTATTTTATCATTTACACTAGATTTGATAACTTTATTATGTTGATTTGGAGTTATGGGGTTCTGTACAATGAAATTGTATTTTTATCGAGTGTAAAAGGGGTACTATAATGTGAATAAAATTTTCTATAATATTCTATTATGTAATTTGACGAGGAAAATGTTTATATATATATATATATATTATCCTTATATAGAAAAAATAATTCAAAAGAAACATGAAACTAATCATTATTGGACTATGAATGTTTCTCAATACAAAGCAGATATTATATGATAGGATAATATGCCATTTTATTTTCAACCTAGTTAAATTGTTACAAAAACTAATCTTTTGTATATAAATATTTTATATATTTTAAAATCTACGACTCATAAAGCAATATCATATGATCATATTATTGAATATATTATTGATTTAAAATCGAATGATAAGGAATAAACAAAAATAGACATACATGAACATAAAAAATATACTAAGATATGTTTTAAGAAAATAAGTATATTATTGAAATATGAAATTGGAATTAATAGATATGTTGATTAATATAATAATAATAATATGTATAATTGGAATATACCTTTGGTAATCCTACTTATGGCACTTTTTTTCTTATGTTAAGGATTATAAATCTATAGTTGTAAATATTAAGTTTATTCATTTTTGTTGGTGTAGTTAAAATTATAGGGACAGTTAAGTTTCTCAAAGTGGAATTAAAATGAATAAAGTTAATGGAATTTTGAATTATTGGAATAAACATCAAAGTAATATAAAAGTAAAATATGTTAACAATGATTTTAAAAATGTGATTTTGAAGGATAGTATGGAGAATGTTAATTTTATCTCATATTATCTTAAACTAAAGAATAATGATTAAAATCCAAGTAGTCCTTATAAAATCACTAGGAAAAGATGATGAATTCCATTGGCATATTATATACCTAATAATGTGATACATCCTCTTATTATTCTCCAAAATAATGTGTTACATGTAAAGAAGTAAATAGTTTGATATTATAAAATCCTTTTCTCGAATGAGAAGATCTATAAGTATTAGGTAATTTTTTAATCTTTGATATTTTAATATAAATAATCATATTTTTTCAACTAATTTAGATATTGATTATTGTACATAATCAAGTAATGAAAAATAAAATCCATCAGATAATAATAGTGTAAATACATTAAAATATGGGAAATATATAACTAAATTTTTTGTAAATAACTCATACATACTCTCATATAAAAAGAAACATAACATATTGGTAAATGAAAAGAATTTTTATAATGATAAAATAATTAGTTTTATAAATAATATAAAAAATTAACCATTAAATTGTCAAATCATCTAATTGAATTAGTTTTTGAAATAAATTCAATTGTGTACTTAGCTTAAAGGGAACATTATAATTGGAATTTTTTTGATTTAAAATATTATATGTGAAATTAATATAAATTTTATTATCCTAATAAAAATTAATCTATTTTTAATTTTGGAGAATAAGATTAAATAAAATTTATAATTTTTTTTGATCACCTAGAACATCAACTATAGTTGATTTCACTTTTAATTAATATAATTTCAATTCAAATTACATTATACCTAAATGTATATACTACTAGGAAAATGTAAACATGTTTTTTGTATGAAAATTAATTTCTATTTATTATATTTTTAATTTATTTTTTCTCAAAAAAGTTTATTTTTTATGAATTAGAATTTGTTCACTACAATATTATTGGGTAAATGAAGGTTCATAAAATATTATTTTATGGAATAACTAAACCATAGAAATGATGGGAACCAAGAACTATGTATCAACATCACCAAGAAGAGTTGTTGAGTAATAGTATCCAACAAATTAATAAATTTATAGTTTTTGTCTCAAGACATGACTACTGAAAACTATAAAATATGAAATTGGAAATGGTTGATTGAATTTTGAGTAACATTTAGAAAAAAAATAAATGGATGAATGAAAAAAAATTATTGATGTTTTATTTCTCATAATTTTTTTAATTTCAAATGTTTTTGGTCTTTTTTATTTTTAAAGAACAACTATATCATCATTTGAAGGTTATTTGATAATTTTTATCATATAAACGTTAGGAAATGTAATTTTATTATTCATCATCTGAATGTTATTCATTTTATATGTTGATATTGAATAGAATTTATACACTGTTAACCTAGAATAAATAATTCATAATAATAGGCCTTTTTGTTGAAAATAATGATCTATATAGATTTGATATAGATTTATAGGTAACTATTACTCTTGGAATTTAACCAAACCGTATAGGAAATTACTTGTGAAGGATATTTTGGATGATTAATTTAATTGATCAAGAGTTTCTGATCCATGTCATCTTGTATGGTAAATTAGGTCTAGTTTTCAATATAAAATTAATGCCTCAAATTTTGATGTGTAAGATTTAGTGTACATAGATTTATTTATACCTCCACAAACTAGATGCATTTGGGAATGAAATAGGTTTATGTCTTTGATTATGAATACTATAGATTTACAAAAGTCTATTTTCTCTATCTAAAATTAAAATAATATATAAATTTTATGACTTTTTAGGTAACATATTAAAATTCTAAAAGTATAGAAATTATTAATATCTATTGTGATCATTTTAATGGGTTTATGAACTCTTATCTTGAATCATTATTTAGAAATAAAATTATTGATCAAAATTTTTCAACACCTAAAAAAACAATTTAAAATATTGTATTTGAATATATAAGAACAGTTTTTTTGTAATTTACTACAAATATTCTATATTATAATTATTTTTTTGAAATTATTTGGATGAGCATATGAGTAGTGTCTTCTATAGTATAAATTGAGTGGTACTCAGACCATTTCTAAATAAAACACATTATGAGTTATAGACCAAAAAATCAAAAAAATCATTCTTCAGTGAATCTTAATATAAAATTACTTATTTAAAATACTAAATTTAGAATTAATAAATATTATTTTTTAGCTTATTGTGGATCATTTATAGGTTATTCAACAACATTAGTGGTTCATAGAGTTTTTATCAAAAGAAATTATTTTGTTGAACAAATAGTTCAAGTAAACAATGATGAATCTAATTTTTCTTCCAAAACTAGAGGAAATATATCCTATGGGTGATATTTTTTAATGTAATAATTTTACATTAGAATATTTTTAGTCACACCAATACATACTAAATTATCCTGAATATAGTTTATCTATTATTTAATATCTGAATATTACTTTTAGAGATGTCATGTATTTGATTGTTGATGATCAATATTCAATTGGACCACCGAATGAGTTGATAATATATATTTATCCTACTGATTATATTATTTGTGATGTATTCCAACTGGTTATAACTAGATGTTCATAAATAAATCAAATTAAGAATCATTCATTATTATGAAAATTTAATCCCAAAATTAGTTTGATGTATTATGTGATCATATATGAGTAATGGTTATTCATGAATAGATGAATAAATTTGAATGAAATCATGTTTGGTCCATTGTTAAATGACCAAAAATTCATCTAGAAATTGGGGTAAATTGTCTTTTAAGAAAAAATTTAATGAAAATGGAATTATTATTATAAATAGTGCATGACATATTTCATAAATGTATTTTTAGAATGAATTCATTTAATATGGAGGACCATTGGCTTTAGTAGAATTATTTTAGTCTAATTAATTATTTCCAATCATTAAAAATAATTTATATTTCACATTACATAAAAATCAGGAAAAAATTATTTATATAGTTTATATGTTCAATAGGATATTTATGATTACAACATGTAAAATTT
This sequence comes from Viscum album, assembly GCA_963277665.1. Classification (NCBI taxonomy): domain Eukaryota; kingdom Viridiplantae; phylum Streptophyta; class Magnoliopsida; order Santalales; family Viscaceae; genus Viscum; species Viscum album. Next base: position 554,955,612 of record OY728126.1, on the reverse strand, counting down.
TAAAGAAACAACGTTCCTAGAAATGTGTTTTAACATAATAGAGTAGACTAGAGAAATGATAATTCCTCAAGATCTAGATTTTATATATTTAAAAAATATATATATCATTATAATTGTGTTACAGACTGTGTTGATCTACTCTTTGTAACAAATAATTTTTTTAGGAAAACAACACGGTTCAATTTTTTATCGATGTAATTAAATTATGTTCAACGTAAAAAATTATTTTTAATATTTTCTTGGACATATAATAAATGGAATTGAAATTAACATTATAGTGGGAATAAACATTCCAATATGTTTTAAAATTTCATTAAATTTCAATTGAAATATATTTAATTGGCCTAAATATATTAATGGAATAGTAAAATTGTAATGTTCTAACAATGCATTGAGTATAAATAGTTTGATACAATCTTCAATCAAAAATGAAATTGATTAATTCGGTAAATTGGTATTAAAATAATATTATAAATAAAACAAAAAAAATTTGTATTTTACCAGAAGTAAATAAGACATTATTTTTTTTGTATGTTTATGAATGAAATTTATATTATATTTAAGGAATATAACTTATAATACTTGAAAATTATTCTGTATTAATGTTAGGGTACAAAAAAAAATTTGTTTGTTTTATTCTCCAAGAAATTATTTTTTTTCCAAAAAGTTACATTGATACAGACTTTAGGCGATTTATATTACATATAAAATTATATAGATAACATTTCATTTAATAGGAGATTCAATAGATTAATGTTATATTAATAAGGAACATCACATAGTAATTTATAATATTGAACTTGAATATATAGAAAATATAATTTGTTGTTATAATGGGAAAATAATACAACAAACTCGCAATGATTTTGTTTTATGTATCATTCTAACAGAAAACCATTATGCTAATAATGTCATATCATTTTCTGAAAACCTAGTAGATCTCTCACAAAAAGAAGACCATGATGTTAAAGACCAATTTATTAAGAATAACAAAATAAAAGGATATATAAATGACTACATTACCCTAATAAAAAATCAAGTTACTAATATTATTTTAAATATTTTAATTATAATATATGTGAATTCATAAAAATGATGTTGGGAATGTTCAACTGATAGTGATCACTATTTATCCTTTTTTTATCAATCTCTAGAAACTAAAAAATCATTGAGTATAACGGATAACATTACATTTCATTATTATTTCATATTTTTTTATTTCATTATTTTTTATTATTTTTTATTTCATCGGCTCCTAATTTATCAGTTCATTAATTATTTTTTTCATCATATTTATAAATTAATTATTCTAAAATTATATAAACCATTATCCGGTTTCATAATAAATATCTAATAACGTTAATGAATTACATCTACACATGTCATTAAACTATACAAAAAAAGGGTGAGAATCCATTGATATTTCATGATAACATCGTGGGTATTTGAATTATATACTATATCATTTATTAATATATACTTACATAGAAAAATTTTTAATCGAAAGGGGTTGATAAAAAACTAATATAGGTAATATTTTTTATATTCTAACAAATATTTATTAAAGTATTTATTATTATTATTTTTTAAATTGAATGTTATTAAATATATTAAAATAAAAAACATATAAAATTAATTCATTAAATAATATCTATGACAATTGTTTAAGACACATATTATATTCTAGATCATTTTAGACCCATTCTATATTAATGGAAACATTTTTGGATGATTAAAATAACAAAATAATGTGTAAATATATAACCCAAAATTATTTTGGGACACTTCATTTACTATCTTCATACATCTCTATTATATGATAAAAGAGACTTGAATGGAAGAATATATTAGGGTGATTATAAAAAAAAATCAAAAAATCCTTCATTGAAGCAAAATGTTTGTTTATGAATAGAGTTAGACCATCAAATATGTATGATTCGCTCCCCTTGATCTTTGGTGATTAAGGTGATGATATGTATTTAATAATAATGAAAAATATTATCTAAAGTGAATTTTATAGATAATAATTCAATGAATGGTGGAGAAGATGATTTTTTAAAAAAATATAATTATAATAAAAGATCATTTTAGATAGGATTTCATGGATAGAATGGAAAAGATATTGAGAAGATTGAAAATATTATCCATGCATAGTAGATTATTATAAAATAATCTAGAAGCTACATATGTGTTAAAAAAACCAAAATAGATTATTAGGAAATTATTTTGAGAACTAAATTTTTTATTCATTATTTATTTTTCGTTTAATGATGTTCTTCACTATTTTTCATTTTTTAGTTCTTTCTATATTTATGAAAATCAAAAAATAGGGAAATTTATTGATATAAAAAATATTAAAATTTATCCTTATTTAAGTAATCTGACCATATTAATTGTATCATGTTTATTGCTATCAAGTTTATTATAATTATTCTTGAAACAATGATTTAGATATTCATAGAAATTTTTCTTTGGATATCATATCATGTTTTCCTTGAAATTAAATTAGAAATTTTCATTTTCACTTTTTTTTTCTTTTCAAAAAGGGGTATATTTTTTATTCATATTCCAACATACTTTTGTAATCATAAAAATCATAAAAAATTTTATAAACATTTTTCAAATTCATTTCTTTATTTTCTTATGTGTATTACTACTGATTATATAATAATCAATATACTAGAGATAGAAATAATGATTTATTGTAATAAAATAGTTTCATCATTCTTGAAAGAATATATTTTACTAATTTTGAACACTATAGAAGTGCATGGGAAACCAATCAGTATAAAAAAGAAACAATATATGATATTCTGAATATTAGAAGGCTATTTTCAATTATATATAAAAAAATCAATGATATAAAGAATTCCAATGTTGATGTTTGAAACAATAAATCATATAAACAGAGATTCACCTAAATCATCACAAGGATGAATAAATGAAAAAATATAAAAGAAAATAAATCATGAAATCATTTGAAGTCATCAAGATCATATTGGATTCGTACACATTTAGTTGTGTTACTTATGAGTGACTATAAAGAACTAGGTATTTAAAGTATTTATAATAAATTTCTTATTATATATATTATAATAGTTATTTTGTTGATCATATGTGATAAAGAGACTGTAGGGATAGAAAGACATAGGATTTATCTATCCTGTGTGATTGTTAAAGTGAAGAACCACCTTCACCAATATGAGGGAGGGGAAAGAAAACTATAAGACCCTTAATTAATCAAGTTAGAGGAGAGATAATGACCCCCATGTCCCACCTTCAATATTCCCTAGAGTAGCGACTAGCACCAAGTGTATAAAATCATATGTGATATGGACGGAATTTCCCTTTTTCTAAAAGGATCAACTGATAATATAGTAAATCCCAAACAACACCAAAAATTCAAGTGAAAGTATATCCCAAAAAAGTCCATTCCCATATTCGTGTTCTAAAATAATGGTCTACAAGTATAAGAAAACTCCAAAGGGAGGTAAAAAAAGAAAATAAAAGTAGCAACACTAAGAGTCCCATCATCTGAGCTAATATGGCCCTGCACAGTCTCTAAATTCCTCATGGAATCCTGAAAAAATGTTTTATATACATTGGGTTCATATATAGGTATACTCAGTAGGGGATACCAAAAGCTCTCGTGCACAAGTGTGGGGGCATTCTAATTCCACGTGAGAAAGGGAGATAACCAACGCACCTAGCAAGGAAACTATCCACCCAAATCTCACTAAGGAAGAATCCCCAAATAACACAAGTCATGTAAAGTAATACTAATTAAACATCGATGTTTGGGTACCCCAAACCACATTCCCACTTGTTATTGAAGACATTATATGCATCAGACCTCCAACACCATTTTCACTGCAGTCTCACTGCCACCCCAACAAAAACCTTTTGATCCACCACTACCACACATCCCACTCACAGAAACTTGGTCCACAACAACCACACACATCCCTGAACACAAACACCTAGTCCGAAACAACTACCACCATACCCGAAGACTCATGATCCAGAAATAAACTGCAATTCCCGAAGACACCTGACCCTCATACCGAAGACACTTGGGAAACAAACTGCCCGAACACACCTGATCCAATCACCACAACTATCCTGCCTGAAGAATCTTGTTCAATAATTGACCTAAGGCAATGAAAACCTGCCCGAAGAGTCTTGGGATACTCAGTAAAGGGAGAATAAAAGGATCAAATAACCATCCACTCATATGAGTGTTGGGAAAAACACCCTCCCTCATGAAATTGGGGTGTTCGGAACTAAATGATCAACATGGGTGGGGTTAAAATAAGAAACATATGAACTAAATTATATATATAGGTAAGAAAGCACTCATCCCAACCAATGGGTTCCAAAACTATCCCATGCACAAACACCCTCATTATTATTCATTCATAAAAAGCACAATAGCCACAACCAAGTCACAACTCATTTTCGAAAAACAATTCCACATTGAACCCATATTTATTATCACATTCAAGTGGTTCCATTAAAATAATTCTTCACTACCATGTGACTAACCGACATAGACAAAAGACAAGGAAGGAAAAATAGTCCAGAAAAAAATTAAGCATTCATACTCGGTTCTATTGTAATGTCACAATAATAGAAGGGATCTGTGAGATCCCTCAATGTACTGGAACCAAACCAAACACTGACATATGTCCCCAAATAGCCCCAAATCAACAAACTAACTACTGCATAATAGGGGATCACATCCCCATCCATGTCACCTCACTATCATCAAGCATAACAACTATACATATCACCAGAATAGAGCAAGGGAGATCTCATATTTAAACACACCATTCCTTTATTTCTGTCTTCTCGTTTGGTTTACCAGGGAGACCACACAAGGATTACTATTCATTAAGAATCCATTTAATCAACTGATTTTATGTGATGAACTAGTTTCCATGATACAACCATTCAATTAGAGAATTATCCAAAAAATGGAGGTTCATTAGTGTGCAAGAAAAGACCACCAATGGCCATGATTTTCCATGGATATAAGCCCAAACAGTTCACAATATATATGAATAAGTAAAAGTTTATTGAAACATCATCAAACACACCCCATCATTCTTTAAAACTCATTTATTATATTCTTTATGGTTCGGTTTCATCCATCCGTATAAAAACATTATCATACCCATCCCGCATGATTCATAGTAATGAGAGATGGAGGGAAAACCATAATTGCATGATAAATGATCAATGTTTTTCTCCACGTGTCAAGAACTGGGGATACATGACTGGTAAGAGAGGAACTCCAAGGACTCCAAGAGTGAGCAGGAAAGTCTTCAACACAAGTGAACCACTATCCTTAGTAAGGGTGACTCTAAAAACAACAAGGAAAGAAAAGATACCATCCATGAAGAAGAATGAATCGATGTTCGATTAAAGGAGAGATCCTAGAGTTATGAGATTTTAATTCATGAACCACTTTAAAGGTGTATCGTGGTTTCTCCATGCGATTGGGTGGTTACACACAATATAATTAATTGTAAATTCTCATAGAAGAGGTGGCCATAACAACATTGAGTTAAAAGGTTTCTATTAAACTGTGGAAAACATGTAACCAGGGAGGAACTGGAAAGTATAGGAAAAGGGTTTGAAACTAAGGACAAGTCACACGTTTTGGTAAGTAATGGGTATCCCGTCTCTTATGGGAAATTAGATATCATTTTAGGCTTTTAATGTATTTGAATGGGGTATTAAAACACATTTACCTCAAATGATACATTACATGGGAAGAACTGGAAAATGCTGGAAACTAAAAAAATGGGTGGGACATCGTTGGGTGAGACACCGTAAGGGTGCCACCATCATGGTGCCACTGTAAGTAGTGCCCCCATTTCGGAGTGCGATCGTGATGGTGTGACTGCTACGATTTCACTGCCATGGTGCCAACAATTCTGCGGGACACCATAAGTGGTGCCACCATTTTGGTGTGCGACCATGATGGTGAGACCACTAAGGTGCCACCATCACAGTGCCACACTCATGGTGCCACTGGTTCTATGGAACACCGTTAATGATGCCACCATTTCGGTGTGTGACCATGACCATTTCCACCATTTCAGTGGAACCTTTTAATGGAATTTTTTTAGAAAAACTCTTTAATGAGTCACTTTACAGGACATTACATCAGATACCTCTCAAACTATTATTTCCTTTGAGAATCGAAACTAGTCCTGAATAAAATAGGGGGTCCAAATAACCACCATGAATGATACCTCTTAGGAGTAACCCTCCTAGACTTATATGATCACATATCCTTCATCTATATTATTATCAACCATGGATACTCTACCACTCTTATCTCCCAAGTAACCACACAAACATGTAATGTTCATACAGTTCAGTCACATGGATTGGGGAGTCCCTTCCACCCTGTCATGTTACTATATGCTTTGGGAAGAACTGACTCACCCAGATAGGTTTAACCACATCCAATTTAATGCTTCCTAATTAGGGATATTGTAGACCCCTCCCCATAGTCAATACTCTTCACACACATCCATAGAACAATGGAAATAGTATATTTCATAGTTAACAAGTTCAAGCACTACATCACAAATAATTACAAAAAAATAGAACCAAAATAAAAATAGATCTGGGTACGGAATGTGCATATGTGCCTCCCATTTCAAGGTACTCTCCTCGGGGCCAACATTCCTCCATAACACATGAACCAAGTTCATTTTTCATACATGAAACACATTCTCCTCACAATCCTCGATCCTCACTAGTCACTTTAAAATGTTGCACTGTCCTTGATATCCAGCTCCCCCCAGTCAAGGACATGCATATCATCATGTAGATACTGATAGAGATGAGACAGATGGAATACATCATCCACTCTCAGTAGAGGTAGTGGTATCTCTAGCTGATAAGCCTCTTTGATGAGCCATAAAAACACCTCGAAGGGTCTGACGAACCTGGGAGAAATCTTACTTCCCCGACCAAACCTCTGTTTCCCACACCAAGGGGAGACCTTCAAGAACAGGTAGTCCTCGATGTGGAACTCCAAGGGTATCCTCTTATGATCAGTATAAGACTTACGCTGGTCCTGATTCGCCTTCATCCTCTCTCGTATAAGCTGATCCTTCTCATTCATTCCCTCCACCACCTCCGTTCCAAGAACACCTACTTCCCCAACCTCTTCTAGTACATGGGTGAGTGACATAGACTTCCATACAAGGCATCGAATGGAGCCATTCCATTTGTAGAGTGATAACAATTGTTGTGGAAAAAATCAACCAAAAGAAAGTGACCTACCCATGATCCCCAAATATCCAAACCCATGCATATAGCATACCCTCCAATTCTTGGATGGTCAACTCTGTCTGCCCATCTTTATGGGGGTGGAAAGCAGCAGTGAGGCATAACTCGGTGCCAAAATCATATTTCAATATTTTTAGATCTGTGGGGTAATCTATGTACCCTGATAGGAGACTACTGACCTCATAAATCCATGAAACCTCACCACTCCATCCACGTACCTCTGTTTCAAGGATCCACCGCACTCAAATCCTTGATTTCCAAGATGTGAGTTGATTTTTTCATCCACTCCAACACTGAAAAGATAGCATCAAAACCCCCTTGAGCTCTGGGTAGTTCTGTGAAAACATCCATCAAGATATCATCCCATTTCCACCTAAGGACATCTAAATGTTATAACAGACCTCCTGAGACACAGTGTTCAGACTTAACTTACTAACACACAAGCCACTTTTCCAAAAACTCTTCCACTGCCCACTTCCCCATTGGCCACCAAAACTAACCCCTCAAACCCTGTTACATATTGGAAAAATCAATGTGTACCATTAGAGGGGAGTTTTGGAACTCATTGAGAACTCTTTTGCCCATTTCAACAGGGATGAACAACTTCCCATGAAACAACATTTGATCCTACCCGTCTTTCAACTATCCTCCTGGAGCATCACCCTGCCTAAAATGATCACGAATCACTTAATCCAATTTATCCCCCCTCATTGAGACACCTACACCTGTAACAATAGAGATGATTGTACATTAATCTGAAATAGACAACCTCTACCATCTTCCACCGATGCACCTAGGTGTAGGGTAGACAGTTCCTCCATCTCCTTCAAAGCATCTGCTTATTCTCGAACCATATCCCTCTATGACATCCTTCTCAAGGAATCATCCACCAAATTTACCTTACATTCAGTGTAAGATATTTCAAAGTTGTAGTCCGAAATAAAATCCATCCACCTTCACTCCTGAAAGTTTAGGTCCCACAGAGAGAAGATATACATCAATATCATGTGATCTATGAACACCAAGAAACTCTCCCAAATGAGGTAATGTCTCCCCAAAATTAGTGAGAACACGACCGTTGAAAGTTACAAATTGTGGTTAGCATAGTTATGCTCGTGGGGATGTAACTACCTAGACCCATAAGAGATCACCCATGCTGTTTCATCAACACACACCCCTAACATTGGCATGAATCATCACAGAACACCTCAGATGTCACCCCTTATTCTGTAAACCTCAGTAATGGGGCACCTAACTAGATTCCCTTTTAGGAAAATTAAGGATACCTGGCACTACTCAATCCATGTAAAATCCTAGTCTTTATTGTTCAAGTCTGTCAAGGGTGATGAAACTTGAGAGAAGTTGGGAACGAATCTATGGTAGTAACCTGCTAGACCTAGGAAACTACGAAGCTCTAACACGTTCTTGGGTGCTTCCCCAGAAACAATCGCTTCAACCTTTGATGGGTCCCCTGCTATCCAATGGTCAGACACCATGTTTCTATGGAAGTTCACTTCTCATGTCCAGAACATTTACTTGGACTACATGCCATAGAGGTGGTGTTATTGGTGGGCCTCTAAAACTATACTCAGATGCTCGACATGATCCACCATTGATCTTTATTAGATCTGGATTTCATAAATAAACATGACTATGAACTGGAATAGATAATCCTTGAAGAAGGATTTCATGAGCCCCGTGAACACAGCTGGTGTGTTTGTAACATCAAATGGAATGACCACGAACTCAAAGTGCCCATATCTACACTTGAAGGAAGTATTTGATATGTTCCCTCCTTCACCCTCAACCGTTTATATCATGCCCTCATGTCGATTTAGAGGATAATCCTTCCCCCATCAACTAGTGAAAATGGTTGTTGATACTTGGAAGGTGGTAACAGTTCTTGACTATTTCCTGGTTCAGCCTCCGATAGTCTACACACAGCCTGATACCACCATCTACTGTCATTAAGAACACGACCAGAGCACCCCATGGTGATGTTATCGGTCAATAAAAACCCTTCTTCATGAGTTCATCAATCTGGATCCATAACACCCAGTAATCAGAAGGCGCCATCCGATAAGGAGCCATCAAAATCAAACATTCCTTTGGTTGAAAGTATATATGAAACATGACATCACGTCGAGGGGGTAGAGTCACCACCTCTCTATGGAAGATGTCCTGGAACTCAATGATGATCCCTGAGACTTCCACCATATCTATATCTACTGACTCCACAGACAGATCAACTAACATGGAATTATAGGGCTTCACATGTCGGCTTCCCCCTAAGAAACCTCAAATGCTGAAAAACGTTACACTTTTGCTGCCAATATTTGAAAACACGACCCTTCTTCAGAAGAAATTGATAACAAATCACATAGGTAAAAACTAGTCAGTGCCTAGAATGAAAACATATGGCTTTATCTGCAGAAAAAGAAGGTTCCCAATGGACTGATGTAGCCCTAACATCAGTCGGCATCACCGGAAAAAATAAGACAAGATGGAATGATCTTTGACTGGCGTACTCAAAACCAGAGGCACGAGATGGCTCTATGTATCTAGACCCAAAGCATGGGTTTTACTGGTTTCAAAAATGGAGTCCAATGCTCCATAATCAAACAAGGCATAAGCAAGAGTGCAAAATAAGATGATTGTACCTTAAACGACCATTGGTCCAACTGGAACTCCTGCCTCTGTGGAGTGGAACTGCCCACACCCATCTCCTCTGCCCCTAGGATTTTGGTCTCCTCCCCCACCACGACCGATTTGATGTCCTTGAGGAGATCCCTGAGGTCATCCTCCTCCTACAACGTCTACTCTTAGAGTAGTGTGAGCTCGTTGTCCCTATTGTTGCTGTTGAAAGGGGATTGCTAGAAACTCCTACTGTGGAGTTGGGCATTCAACCTTCCCTCCCCCACTATACTGCACTCAACCTGTGAACTGATTATGAAGGTTCCCACAGCTGCAACATATGAATCACCTTGGTCCCAGTCCAGCAAGGAAAGGGCGAGGATTGGGATATTGAAATAGTAAATGTTGGGGCCTACTCCCCACTAGCCGAAACCTCGATGGCATTGACACTGGATGCCTGCTGCTGACGACCTTCTCATTTGACGAGCCCAGATGTCAACCCTATCATGGGACACCTCCCAGTGTGTGCATCCTCTCCACCAATTCATCCATCTTATGGACTGCCAAGTATGTTGGTAGAGTGAAGGGAGTAACATAATACTAAAGAGAAGGTCAGAGTGCCTCCTCTAAATGTCTCACCTGAGACTCCTCATCTAGAAAGAGGTCCAGAGAAAAGACAAGGAGAACCAAGAACTTGATCCCCATCTCCCTTACTGAAAAACTCCCATACAGATGGGATAGTATATCCTTAATCTTATAATCCTTCATCATAGAAGAATGGAATTCTGCATATAACTCCTTCTTGAATCAGCCCAAAAAATCTAACTCTTTATCCTCTCTCTAAGGTAGAGTGTCCACCACTTACATGCTGCTCCTCTTGATCAATCCTCTGTTGATCAGGAAGATCATCCTGCTAGTCTTGGATCACTTTCACTAGTCGTGGTCATCGTATGGGTGATATAGATGCAACGTAAACAAGGAATTCCTAATCTGGAGTAGTGTAGAAGATTTATTTAAAATTTTCCTTATAATTGTTATTTATTTAAATCCCTCAAACACTAAGAACTCACAAGAAAAAAAGTCATTATGATTCAGGTACCTTTTCTAGGGTCTCTACCCTACAATCAGTGTACCCTCACATGTTCATTTGGTAGGTCCAGAGTCATTACATTGGATCACAGGGGGCTAAAATCATGTGTCCTAGCTGGTCTTTCGAGGACTATTTCACCCACAAAGATTTCCTAACATTGTTTCCCAACCATCCCATGAAATCCTTATTGTTCCTAAACCTGAGCTCCATTCTATCTCTTAACCTCCCTCTGACACCATTCTATCATGACCCACCTTCACCAAGATGATGGAAGAGATGACAAACTTCCAGACCCTTCCATCATCAATTTGAAGGAGATATAATAACCCACAAGTCCTTCATTCAATAGGCCATGGAGTGGAGACTAGCACCAAGGGTATAAAATCTTATGTAAAATTAAAGTAATTAACAATTTTTTGAAAAGGATCATGAGATAAGATAGTAAATCCCAATCAAAACCAAAATTGGAAGTAAAAGTAATGAAAAAATAGTCAATTCCCATAAGCATGTTCCAATTAAGAGTGATAAATATACAAGAAACTCCATAGGGAGGTACCAAAAGAAATGAAAACTAGTAACAAAAATGGTCCTAGCGTCTGAGCTAATATGGTCCCACATGGTCCCTGAAGTCCTCCTGGAAACCTGAAAATAGTTTTATATACATTGGGTGAGTATATGGGTATACTCAGTAGGGAAGTCCGAAAGATCTCATGCACAAGTGGGGAGGCATTTTAATTCCATGTGAGAAAAGAAGATAACAAAATCTCTTAGCAAGGAAACTATCCACCCAAACCATACCAAGGAACACTCCCCAAAAAACACAATTAAAGTAAAGTAATATTAATAAAACATCGATGTTCGGGGACCCACACCACTTTACCAATAGTTATTGAATAAATCTTATGTGTCAGACCACCATTTATATTTTCACTACATTCTCACCACCGAACAAACAAAAACCTTTTGGGCCACCACAACCTTGCATCCTACCTATAGAAACATGGGCCACAACAACTACTGCCATGCCCAAAGACACTGATGACTCTTACCAAAGACACATGGGATACAAACATCCCCCACACACCTGGAACAACCACCACTACTATCTTACCTGAAGAATCCTGAGCAATAATAGACCTCATTCCATCACATACTTCCTGAAGAGTATTTGGAAACTCGAGAAATTGATTAGAAAATGAGCAAATAACCAACCACTCATAAGAGTGTTGGAAAAAACACGTTACCCCATGAAATGTTTGTGTTCGGCATAAGGTGCTCAGCTTGGATGGGGTGTAAATAATAAAAAAAACTAAATTATGCATATAGGTAAGCAAGAACACATCCCAACCATTGGGTTCCAAAACTATCCCAAACACAAACACCCTGGTTAAAATTCATTCATAAAAATCACAACAGGCACAACAAGATCACAACTCATTCCTAGAAAACAATTCCCCCTTGAACCCATTATTTTTATTACATTCAAGTGGATTCATTTAAATAATTCTTCACTACAGGTAAACTAAAAGGAATCTCTACAATCCAAATAAGGAAAAACATCCAAGTAGAAAATTAAGCCTTCACACCTGGTTATCTTGTAATGTAAAAGAAACAAAATGGATCTGTGAAATCCCTCAACGTACTGGAACCAAACCAATCCACGAAATACATCCCCACATGTCCAAAAATACACAAATCAACAATTTCACAATACGGGATCCCATCCCTATACTTGTGTCCTCACAAGCATCAAGAAAAACAACTATATATATCACTATAATAGAGCAAGAGAGTTATCAGATTTAAACACACCATTCCTTTAGTTCCGTATGTCCGTTGGGTTAATCGGGGTGACCACACCAGGATTCTTATTCATTAGGAATCCATTTAATTAATCATGTTTACTTGACTAACCACATTCCATGTTAAATCAATTCAATCATAGAATTATGCAAGTAAAATATGATCAATAGTTCACAATAAAGGACCCCCACTGGCCACGATTTTTAGTGGACATTTTCCCATACAAATCACAACATATATCAAAGGTTAAAGAGTACAAAAACAACATCAAACACACCCCTTCATTCATTAAAAAAATTATTATCTTCATTAATTTTTGGTTTCATCCATACATATTGGAAGATTATCATACACCCCCCCCCCCCATACACAGTAAAGAGAGACAATGATAAAACCATATTTGGATGATCAAAGATCAATGTTTATCACCACATGCCAAGAACTGGGGATGCATGAATTGCAGGGGAGGAACTTTTAGGACTCCAAGAGTGAGAAATAAAACCTCTAGAATAGACGCACCCCTAGCCTAAGGAAGGGGTAATCCAAATGTACCAAGAAATAGAAATAGTCCAACCACGAAGAAGAAATAATCCCCGTACGATAAAAGGTGAGATCAAACAGATACAGGATATGAATTCTTGAACCTATTTAAAGAAGGATTGTAGTTTCATAAAGAATTTACGTGGTTACACATGTTGGAATTAATTTTCATTGAATAATTATCATTGTAGAGGTGGCCATAATGTCTATGAGATAAAGGGTTTCCTTTAAATAAAGGAAAAAATGTAACTGGGGTGGAACTAGAAAGTTTGGGAAAAGGGTGTGACATCGAGAAAAGAAACACGTTTTAGTAATTAAAGTGTCTCTTGAATCTTGTGGGATTATAGATATCATTTATGGGATTTAAATGGATTTTAATGTTGTATTAAATCAATTTTACGTAGAAAGATACGTTGTGGTGGCGAAACTAGAAAAAGTCAAAACTGGAAAAAACAAAAGGTGGGACACCATTTGGTGAGACACTGTAATGGTTCCACCGTAAGTAGTGCCACTGTAAGAAGTGTCACTGTTTCAATGTGTGAACGTGACAGTGTGACTGCTACGGTGCAACCATTTCAGGGAACACCATATGTAGTGCCACCGTTTCGGTGTGATTCTGTGACCAGTGCAAATGTTTTGGTGGAACCATTTGAGGGAATCAATTTTTTTACAAATTCTTTAATGAGTCACTGTCCGAATTCCGTAATAGTTTCCACTATCATGGTGCCACTAGTTTGGTGGAACACCATAAGTGGTGCTGCCATTTTGGTGTGTGACATTGAACACTTCCACTGTCATGGTTTGTCGTGATCGGTGCCACTGTTTCAGTGGAACCATTTGATGGAATTAAGTTTTTGGAAAACTCTTTTATGAGTCATTTTCCGGGCCATTACAGTTGAATTCCAAGGCATGAAAGAAAATTTTTTCTATGATAGAGAACTATTTATATCGATATTTTATGTATAGGTATTCGAGAAGTAGGAATATAGAAATTTTGATATTTTTTAATTTATAAAAACCTTAAAATAGTTAAAAGTCATTTATACCATACATTCTACCATTATGTAAACCATACACTAGGATTTAAATTTATGGTTTTAATATATCATTTAATTTTGTATATGGTATACTTTATAATAATTTGTGAAATGTTATTTAACTTATTTTGTATTTATTTTTGAATTTATTTGTATTAAAATATTTTATTTATTCTACATAGATTATTATTTTTAGAATTAGATAAAATTTATAAAAAACTATTTCTATTTTCCTTACACAATTTTGTATAGTTCATAGTTATATTTTATAATTTATTTTCTTCTTATCATGGGATCTATCTATATTTTAATGATATGATTAATATAAAACAAAATAAGTGAAAATATAATGTTTAATATTTTGAAAATAAAAGTCACCCCAAGTTTAATACTAAATCCCTTCATATATGGAAGAAAATCTAGAGCACATTTTACTAAATGGACGACTGAGGTAGGGTTTATGATGAATCTACACTTTTTTTGATGTATTCCTATTTAAATATTCACAGAGGATATCAAATAATATCACAATTAAATTATATCAGTTTTTTTTTCCACCAGTTAATCATTGGGATTACATATCTTCTTATAATTTCATTCCACATTTTTTAAAAATAAAAATGAATAAATGTTTATAATCAATTCCATCCTGGTATATTATATTAGGACAGTAATATTATTCTCCTTCATATATATTATTTATATTAATTAAATAAATTTCAAATTTATACTTTAATTATTGTATATAATCATTTTTAATTATCATTAAAATATTACAATGTTATCAAAATTGAATCTTATTTTCAATTTTTATATAGATTATTTTTTAAATTCATTACAATTGTCCCAACAGAATATGTGTTTTAGATCTTGAATATGGATCACATATAACAATGTGATATATCTAGTATCTAATGTCAGTAGACCGATAATGTTCTAACAACATATTATTTTTATATGAATTTGTTATTCAAAAAAAATTTATATGTTATTCTTTGATAGTCTCAAGCATAACCAATGGAGGAATGTCATGTAAAATCCTATTTTTTGGTATGTATTATAACTCATCATCTATATTTTTAAATATTTATGTTGATGTTTTTATTTATTTTATTCCCCATCATCATTAAGAGGATATATTGGATTAATTTGTTATTTCAACTCTTGAATAGTCAGTCTGAGGAAAATGACTATCCAACTGGCTGAATCAATTATTATAGTTAAAGAGGAAGTATCTATTATACCAATAGACAATTAATTAGAAATTATATTCATCCCGAAAAAAAATATTTTTTTGTAAAACAATGATTCCTCCCAGAGAGGTGCCTCTAGGGGATGTTAATGAGTAAAAGGGGGTGACTTAAATGGTGTCATGTATTCAACCATGATGGGAGTATGTGTGGTATTTTTCTGAAACAAAATACATTAATTTTATAAATTTATATTTTTAATCTATTATTATGTTTTTTACGGAGCATAATTTTTTAAGGGTTCCGGCTATTAGTATAAATGTGGCCTCTATATAAATAGAAGGGAGATCTTTGAGAGGAATGATTTGGGATTCCATAATGTTTTTTTTCAACTCATGAGCAAAGTATGTTAACCATCATCCATATGTATCTAAGATTATGGGGAGAACATATAGAGTTATATTCTAGGAAGAGACGTTCTACCACTAATCATTTTAGTATAACTAAATTTAGACAAGGTGTATAAAATTTTTGAGAATTATAATTTTTCATTACGAGTGTGTCATCCCATGTTGGTCCACATTCATGTCCATGATTGGTGATGATATGGGGTTAATATGATTAAAACTACATATGGGATCACTGCTCTATGAGAGGGTGTGGCTCCATTAAAATTTTGAAGTACATTCTAATGTCTTCTACATAATATACATTTAAAATCCCACCATATATACCCTATGACAATGAGTTAATAGATAATTTGGATATTTCATTTTTAAAATAAATTGTATATAAAAAATTCTTTAGAATTATTCATCTCCCATTATAATGTTATAATATATATTCAACATCAATTTCAACAGACCTGTTGGGTGAATATAGAAGCTATATAGGACTTTATTAATTCCCTATTATCTCACATTTGTTTCTACATAATAATGTACCCATTAACATATAATTAGGAGATATATATTGGAATATTTAAAATTTGGTAAGACTATGGTTATATCCATTGGATTTGATATTTGATATCATATTGAATATCTATTATATGATTGATATAGCTGAGACCAATTTTGAATCCCATGTTCCACCAATATAAGCATTTTTAGTCTATAGATATATTATATTATAAATTATTTGTTCTAACAAAATCATAGAATATTTATTTTAGAATTGAGATTCAATTTATTGAAATTATTAATGATACATGAATCTAAAACATTGTCTAATTTTCATTGATTATCCCATAAAATGTATTATAATAATAGAAAAATGTTTGAATTTTTCTATGGCCTGGGGAATTATTGATAATACCTTAAAATTAGTACACATACTAAAATGGACCCCATAATTACTGTGACAAATTATTATTGACTCTAACATTATCCCATTCCTTTGATATAAGAGACATAGTGGGTCAAATCACGTAATTTTCTCAGGTTTTCAATATGGGTTATTTTTATAACATGTTTTCGTCCTTTTAATTTTCAAATTATAAATCTTTCCTAGGCTATTTGAGGCTCATTACTAAAATGTGGAAAATTATCTTTTTCCAGGGAAACCCTTTTTTTGCTTCAAAATTGGGGAGTATCATATATCATTTCTATGGATGATTAATTAAATGAAATGTAAAACAAATTATCTTGTTATTATAGATAGATAACTATAACCATGTAGTTCAAAATACAAAATATATTCACGATTCAGCAAAACAAAATATTAATTAGCACCCAATATAACTTTTATTGACTACCACACACAAAAATGCATCAATTTTGCGGTTATTATTCTTGAACTATAGAATTTATATTTAAGGTTTTACAAACTCAACCAAGATATTTGGTGACCTATATTAAAATGAAAATTTCAAAACATAGTTTAAATGTGTTCCCAATATTCATATAGACCATCCCAAAAATGGGGGAACACAGTTGAAGGTCACTATACTCAATCCATAATGTTATGTAGTTTAAGATCTCATGATGAGTAACAATAATGGTTATATAATAAGATAATATCTTTCATACGTGAGAATAAGTATGGTAAAGGTATGAATAGCATAATATCTATCAATTCCAAAAAACTATTTGGATTACGGGATGTAGAAATCAAGTTTCATAACATGCCTATCTTGGTATGATTATATGGAACCAATTAAAAGGTTATGGACATGGCAATAATTTTGATGACATTATCATCTTTAAGTTTGTGGGGTTGTATTGAGAAAGGTGGACCGTATAATTGGGATAATAATTTCATCTATATGGAATTGTCATATAAGGTTTCACCATTATCACTTCCATGAATAAGAGTCCCATGGATTAGACTAATACAATTATGAATAGAAATTAATGGAATATAAAGACTAAAAAAATTATTGAATTATATTCGAATAAAATAGAATTGTTATTCATGAACTTTTTATTCTCTCTAATAGTTGTAATTATATTAAATAATCACATAATCATGGTGAGGAGATGTATCATGGAATATCATTAACTATTTTCTTGACCATTTTCCATATGGGCATAGCCCAAATTTTTATAGATCAATATGGTTGGATACACATGAATTATTCTATAGCTTTTTTATTTTAGTGTTCTTTTTTAGTTTGACTAGTGAAATCTAGAGTTTGTAGGCATAATTAATTTTCTAGAAATGACTGCAGTTTATTTTCAAATAACATGGAAAATAATTACTTTAATTTATGGTCTTAAATCATATAACTTCAATTTTTATAATTCTATTTACTAATGAATAAAAAGTTAGAATGAATTTATGGTAATATTTCTTGGATTATAATGTGAGATGGTTTATATAAAATATTCCATTAAAAACATGATATTTGTGAAAGGATCAGTGCTACCATAGACTATGTTGGGTGTGTCAATGGATTATGGTCATGTTTCTAGTCCATGGGTTGGAATGTCATGTGATAACCAAAATCAATTTATATCTTAATCTAACACCATATGAATATAGAATTATAATGATATAAATCATGAAACAAGGTATTTGAATTAGGTAATGATTTTATATTTCATATATATTATTTATGACCATTTGTCACATTCAAACAATTTGTTCTGTCATATTATTTTGGATGGTGTAGAAGGATTATAAAAATTACTATTATTATGATATATTCAACTAGTTAGTAAGAAAAAATATAGTTAAGTTTATATAATTACCATGAAATGGTTTCTCTTAGTATCAATTGTTACCATTACTAATATCCATGGATGTTTTTTGGATACTAAAAAAATTGATGAATGGAACTATAATTCTTGTTAAAAATATATTTTAAATGTTATTGGATGAATTCCATGTCAAATCCAAACGTGGTTATACAATAATAATCCTTTAAAAATTAGTCTAAATGGTTATTGATTTATTGATTTTTTAAATGTATATGGTTTCCCTACTATAATATATCCCACTATAATATTACAAATAAATATTTCATTTCAATAAATTCCATGATCCCCAATTGAAGAGATTGGATTAGAAAGAACTGAAATGATGAACATAACCATATAGCTAGAGCATGTTCGTAATTAATGGGATTTAGGGTTTGGGATTGAGATAGGTGATAACATCATACCTACATATTTCAAGGCATGAAAATTATTTTGTACATATTTCTTTTGAAGTGAAATTGAATCCATGGATCTTTCTTATATGTAATAAAGGGGAATCTAATCATAATAAGCAATAAATATAAGTGAGACCCTATGGATGTGTCCAATATTATTCCTTGATTGAAATCCAAATATAAATATTGGGATATCGAACAGTAGAAATGTTTTCATAAGTGTGAAATTTCTAAGAGTGTGATTTCTAATTTTTCATCCATTCTTTCTTGTATTTATCACTCATATGATGAAGAAAGGTAATATTGGATAATTTACATTAGGTACTAAATGGAAATATAGGAAAGTCTATAAACATTTTAGTGTAATAATGTGTGACATGAATTAAGGTGTTTTACAGTTTACTTTCATACAATAACGACCTCCATATGGGAAATTATGAGAATTTATGAATCATGTGTACGATATTATCTATTCACTATAGTGTCAATTCCATGAATAGAAACTAATTAAATAAGTTGGTCGTCTATCACATATATGAGTTTTTTATAATTTGGAAGAATTTCATTTTAGTACATTTTTATGCGTATATAACCATATGATGGGGGTATCAAATGGATCATATGTATATGGAGAGAATATTTCACATGGTATGAGCCACATAAGGTAGCTTGATGTAATGAAAGATTGAACACACATCATATAGTATGATTTCATGAAATAAGTACATAGATAGTTTGTGATTTAATTTCAAAAAATAATAAATTTCATATTTGTACATATACAAAAATGTGTATCTTATATAAAACTAAATATCCCTACAATAATAACAAGTGGTGTGAGAAACCCTAGAATGATACTCCCAACATTATGATGATGATTATTTTAAGTAGATCATGCAGTTGGAACTATGATAGGGGATGTAAGAAATATATTATATCCTAAGTAATATTAATCATTGCACACATAGTTATAATTAAACTATTAATTTTCTATGTTTATTAAAATTCTCCATTTTGTGGGGTATATGCACTACTTAATTTTACATAGACAATACTATCATGTAAGTAGAAAATGAATCACTATTAAAATATAATATTAGTTGTTCTTGTTATGTATGGTATACAATAATTAATGTGGATTAACAACACATGATTTAAATAATGTTTTTAAATAGATAATTTAAAAATAATGCGTAAATATACCACATGGTTTGAGATCATGATGCAAAAAATCATTCGAATTCCAGGAAATTTTCCAAGAGTATGTGCACCTTGGGTGATATCATACGAATTATTTTTGGACCTAAAATTTAGGATCTAAAATTTATTTATATTGAAATTGGAATTGAGGATCTAATAATTTTATTGAATCTTGATATAAGTAGAATTCAATCACATTTACTTCCAAGAATTTCATACAGTGTAAAGTTCTATTGTGAAAGGATTTAATGTGAATGTAGAGGGCCCAAACATATGTAAATAAATAGTGTCCAATATGAAGTATAATGTTTAATGGAACATGGATTGGAGACTTTGTAATCGTAGTATTCCACAATAATATATGAATTAGAATACATTTAGTTATTTTAAAATGGTAAAATGTAACACCCCAAGATTTCATAGTGTGTTATTTCTTCAAAATAATTCAATAACTTGCACTACACGCAACACCAAGTTCAATCGCACCATGACTTACCAAACAAGACATTCAAAAGAGTTTATGAATAGTATTAACTAAATTTTAAACTAATATATCCTTATAATTTTAGAATCCATATTATGAGTTTCTTAGACATAATGCAAGAACAAATTCATTTTCAGTATTGCACTTTTATCAACTTTTAATAGTGAACCCTTTTTAAATACAATATTTTAAACTTTTTTACTAAATGGGGACATCAAAAATTTAAAATGAAACATCCCAAGCTTCCACGGTACGCTTTCCTTAGAATAATATAGTAGTGTGTGTTGTACGCAACACCGAGTCCTAACACACAATAACCAATCAAACTAGCTATCATGAATAGTAATACCTACTTTTGGTAATTATATATATTTTATTTTTTAAAATGGAATTCATTTTTGGATTCAGAATATCGAATTTAGCCTAAGGTGAAATTTTGGTACTTTTCGGATAACATTAATATTTTGATGAATAGTGAAAATTACTAAATTTTAATTAAAAACAACTTTTTTAATCAAAATAATTAATAGTGATAAATTATAAATTTGAGTGGTTTTAAAGTATATTCAGAATATATTTTTACCATTTAATATAATTTTGGTCATTGGACATAATTTTACAATTAAACCGGACATAAACAAGTGTCAATCTTTTGATAATTATTATCTCTTAAAAACACGCTTTTTGTTTTAACAACGAGAATTAATTTTAAATTAATTTCTGTCACTTCTGTGTTTTGAATTTGGAAAAATGGATTCCATATTTTTAATCAGGATTTTCAAATTGTGTAAATAGGTAACTTTTATTTTTAGACATTTTGAATAATTACTTCGGTAAATATTTTATTTACCATGGTTAAGGGTAAATCCGGTAAATAAGGGTTAAAAAATAATATTATAATAATAAAAAAATACCTTAAAATGTGTCCTAACCTTATTTTTTGATACATGTTTGACCATGGGAATCTTTGGGTCGATTTTGGGACCCCAT
Source organism: Viscum album (assembly GCA_963277665.1). Lineage (NCBI taxonomy): Eukaryota > Viridiplantae > Streptophyta > Magnoliopsida > Santalales > Viscaceae > Viscum > Viscum album. The sequence continues at coordinate 554,933,732 of OY728126.1, read as the reverse complement.
GGTGCCACTTGTAAGTGATAGGGACACTTTATTTTAATTAAGTTAAAATGAATACAAAAATGACACAAGCATATATCTTTTAAAAAAACAATTCTTACATAGGGTTATATATGTTTTATTTTCGACTATAAATATTCATTAGAAATATAAAATAATTTCCTACATAATGATATTTTATTTATAATTTTTATACATTAAATAATTTAATTTATGTATGACACAATGATGATGCAGTAATTACCATAATAGTGAAAATTTAAAATAATTGATATTATAAATACCCAAATAAATATAATTTGAGACTTTTAATGAATTAAAATAATTTTATAGGATAATATTAAATATTAGTATTGGTTTAATTAACTTTTTTCGAAGTAATAACTCTTTTATGAGTTTCAAAAAAATCAACTATTGAATAGTGTCAAAATTGACATAAAATTGTTTTTAAAACAAATATTATATTATTAATTGATATTAAATTCCTAAAAATCTAAGGTTCGGCCAAGAGACTTATATCATGATATTGGTATCATTAATGGACCACTGGGGGGTCTCTTGGATGTATATAGTAAGTTTATTAACTATATATTATAAAAATACAAAGTGACATGGTAAATGTAAAGTAATTAACTAAGTGTTAATACTTAAAGATAAGGTTAATATAGTAACCCAAACCTGTATAAATTATATTGGTTGAATTTTTTTCGACCTATCCCCACCTTAGAATTTAAATAATCAACTTTGGAGCCATTAGAAACCGAATATGAATTTATTATAAATTAATATTTCAAGCTTTTCCAAAGGTGCCCCTCACCCCTCTTATAAAAGGGCACTCCTCCTTCTCATTTCTTCACACCTTCAAAGCCTTTTGGTTCGACCAAAATATGCCCAAATACTCTCCCAACTTCCATAAATACAACCTAAAGGCCTTAGTTTGATCATAAATCCAACCTAAGGATCCCTTTCGATCAAATCAAAAGAAAGAACCCGAAGAAGAGGTAATGATTTCACCACCCTTTTCCAAGTTCCTTTCTTCTTCCACTTCTTCTTCCTTTGTTATTACCATTATAAAATAATAACTCTAGTATCATATATATACTATGATGTTATTATAAATATGTTACAACCATATTAAGAATTCTATCCACTCTTTGAATAACATGTCACCATACGTGCGTACGTATGGCTTACAGTCTCCACGTCGTGGTGTAATTGTTATTCAATATATTATTATTTGGATGGGTATAATAATGATGTGTAACTCATGTAAATAATAACTATAACATGTTAATGATTCTGTATATATGATATAACAGACATTTATATATTATTTTAATATCAAATGAATGATATTGTCGCTCGTGCGTACGTACGGACTACCGTCTCCACGAACGCGATGAGATTCATTCTCCATCGTATCCATTCAAGTATAATTAGCATTTGATGATTTAAAAATAATGTTTAAGGACTTGATATCATTCTGTATATGAATAATATACAACCTATCCATGACAAACATGGCTTATGTAACAAAACATATAAAAGAAAACGAGTAAGTTAACACCTGAAACAACGATAATACTAAGATATTATTAACAAAGCAATGTTAAAAGATCATATATGATATCATATGAATGTATATGATTCTTGTATAATTTAATAACAATTATTTCACTATTATACAGGAGGTTAACCTACCCCAACCAAGGAAAAGTACAAGGTAAGAGTTTATTTAACAATCTCTTCATCATCCGAGGTTGTTTATACGTAATAATCTACCGGGATCTCTTTATCATCCACATCCATGTTTCTTAAAAATGAATTTCAAAACATTTTTACTATTTACTAGAATATGGGTTAAAGTAATTTATACCCTTGTTTGACTTTTTATAAGCAGTTTATAAAGGAATCTTTCCATCGTTTTCCAAACAAGTTTCTTTTTAACCTTTTTGACAAAATTAAGGTAAGAATGTTTTTTTAACTTATGCGGCGGGTGCGGCTATTTTCCGCCGTTATAAAATCATCGAAGCTTACCTTACAAGATTATAAGAATATTTTCAAAGAAAATGATTTATTTTATAAATATATGACTCTTAAATGATTTCCAAATAGAAAGAGATATTTCTCTAAAAAGAGTTTTGATTTCATCTATGTCAACATCCTTTGATGGTTTTTACGCTTATTTGAAGTTGATTTATTATGAAACAAAACTTCTATATTGTATTGAAGGTTTTGTGATATGTTTGACTGTGGATGTGTTATTTTTATACCATTCATGGTTTATGGATGAAGTATTTACATTTCGTATGCTAGTTTTAATACGAATGTTTATGTTATGTTTAAACCTTTTCATATGGGAATGCATTGGACTTAATATGTGACAGGTGGAGCCTGCTATAGCTCTTCGATGCATCGGTAGGTCTCATGAGACAAACTAGTGTCTTGGAACAAGGCCTTGGAAAAATCTTATTTGTCGTCTTGGCACGAGGCCTTGGCTATGTTGTTATGATATTCTGGCATTATGAATTCCATCTTTATGAAAGTGGTTATTGATATTGCATGTGATGATTCGATTAGTAGAATATCCATGTGAATAAGTAAATGGCATTATTTCATTTTTCTTTTGCCATACTATGTTGAAGTTCAAGTTTAAAAGGCTTTTGTTTTAGTTATACATTGCCTTAAATGTTTATGCTTATTTTGGAAAGTTTCCGCTATATTGTTATCCTTACTGGGCAATTGTGCTCACCCCTTTTCTATGTTTTATTTTTTCCAGGATGTGAAGAAGTAAGTTATGAATGACCTGTAGGGATATTATGAGGGGATAATAGTGTGTAATATGGAGACATTATGTTGTTATAGTAGTTTTTCACTTTATGATGTAATGTAAAACTTTATGAATATATCTAGTGTTTCCAAGACTACTAAACCAATCAGTATTTTGAGATTTGATATTTCTTGGGATCATGCCAAAGTTATGTAATAATGCACCGACTCTGGGTAACTAGGTTCGAGGCGTTACATGGGGTATCAGAGGAAGATTAGTACAAACCTTGGAAACTAGATTTAGATAAAATCTGATTAGAGCACATAGATTTAAGATGGACTTTGAGGATTGGTATAGAAGAACTTCCTAGAATTTTTGTATTGTAGAGATTTTGTGAGTATTCCGGGCAATACATCCCTGTCTGGATACGAGCAAGTAGAGGCGGCTTTGGCACAGATGTACTTAGGGGTAAAACCCGAAAACACCGCTTTGAGCTAGACTCAAACGAGAACTGGTGCACGACAACGGGCCTTGCTGCACTCTTGGTTACGACACTCCTGGGGGATATGCTTAGGATAATTCTCATTTTCTTTACAAACCATTATGAAGGGTTTATGATTATATACTTCCTAAATGGAGACATTTTTATGATTATGGATTATATCCATAAACTATTTAATTTATGTTATGTGTTTTACAAGTTTGGGATTAGGTATTGTTATTCTTAAACTAATCTAGTGTATTCCATTGTTTAGAAATGGCGCCCAGTAGAAGGAATGAGAACTCCAGCAATGAACATGATCCAAAGAGAAAGAAGGATCATATCTTTCATGGTCTTAAGCTAGAATTTATAACAGAAATAGTCTCCCATGTATTATCATCTTATGAAGAAATAATATCATGTGTTGATAAGATAAGTAAAGAGTTTACGGAGTCCTATGGCTTTGAAGGGAAGCAAGAGAATAAAAGGGTGGAAGAGGGAAAGATGGATAAAGGGAAGAGGGAAAATAAGAATTTTCCCATATGTGATAACTATGGGAAGAAACACCCTGGAACTTGCCTGAAAGGAATGGGAGTTTGTTTTAAGTGTGCAGGAAAAGGGCACAAAGTATGTGACTACAAGGGTAAGAAAATGGTTTCAAATGTATAATGCTTCATTTTTAAGGAGTTTGAACACTACTCGAACCTATGTCTCAGTCATCAGACTATGCCACAAATGATGCTATTAGATAATAATCAAGTTATGATACTACCACAGATGAAGAGGAATGATTAGATTTCTTATGTTGATTATGTCATTTGAGTGTTGTATCAACAATGTACTTGTTATAATAATTATGGAGTATATAAGGATTGTACTGCAGTGCTATTTCATTGTGGACTTGATATTGTGTGGAACAAAGAAAATTGACTCAATAGCAGGTTAATTTTTTGGAAAATATATGGTTGAGAGAAAGATAAACCATAATATGGTTTTGATACCGAGGTAGTGATTTTAGAATAATACATGATTGTTTTGGATAAATTATATTGGATATTCTTGACTACCTTGAAACTAATTAATGATTTGTATATTCCATCATTGTTGGGGTTTACAACATTTTTGGATTGAAGGAGTATATCTATTATTCTATAAGGAATAAGAGATCATGAATGTAATCAATAAGGTTTTATGATAATTCAGGATGTTGCAGTGTTTTAAAAGAATACATGATGAAGGTGATCACATGTTATTACGCAAAAAAAAAGGATCTTCATTGTGTTTACCTTCCTTATAAATTTTGGACTGAAGTATTTTGGATAGTTCTAGTTTGGATTATTTTGGATTTCCATAAAAGGTCAACCCGGAGGTCGGGCGGCAACTCGTCGCGTCCGGCAAGGCCGCGAGACTTGAACCCACAACCGAAGGGCGACAAGCGTGTATCACCTACCATTGACCCACGTGATGTTCGGGATTAAATAATGTAGTTTTTTTAAAAGATCTGGTAGATAAATTATAAATTCATTTTTTTGGAAACCTATACGAATAGGATAAATAGAATATTTTTTTTACGTTCTATTATCTTTTAGAGTGAAAGATGAGTTTGTGGTAGAAATTAGTTAAAGGATGGAACTCTACTTGTCAAAAATCTAATTTTCTTCTTCTCTTATTCTATGAAGAAATTAATTCTTATACTTTGTTTAAGGAATCCTAAAACCAAAAATATGTTATCCTAATACCCTATGTTTTGTTGAACCGATGGTATTTCAAATCATCAAAGATTGATGAATTTAAGGACCTCAATTTTACACTTGTTTTTGATTGATGACCTCAATCACTACTTATAAATATTTACGTTTTTTCTCCAATTATATGTCTCTAATTGCCACCAATGATCTCCTAATCGATATCATAATTTGGTGGTGGCCCTTTGATTTCTCTTTTCCTCATATTAAGACTAAATTTTAGTAACCTAATTTCCGATGTGGGTTTTCCCATAGAGAAATTTTTTATTTTCAACCTTTTATTTTCGAAGACCAATTTCAAATTGCGAGGACGCAATTTATTGAAGGAAGGGAGAATGTAACATCCCAAGATTTCATAGTGCGTTATTTCTTCAAAATAATTCAATAACTTGCACTACACGCAACACCGAGTTCAATCGCACCATGAATTACCAAACAAGCCATTAGAAAGAGGCTATGAATAGTATTAACTAAATTTTAAACTAGTATATCCTTATAATTTTAGAATCCATATTATGAGTTTCTTAGACATAATTCAAGAACAAATTCATTTTCAGTATTGCACTTTTATCAAATTTTAATAGTGAACCCTTTTTAAATACAATATTTTAAACTTTTTGACTAAATGGGGACATCAAAAATTTAAAATGAAACATCCCAAGCTTCCACGGTATACTTTCCTTTAAATAATACAGTAGCGTGTGTTGTACGCAACACCGAGTTCTAACACACAATAACCAATCAAACTAGCCGTTATGAATAGTAATACCTACTTTTTGAAATTATATATATTTTATTTTTTAAAATGAACTTCATTTTTTGATTCAGAAAATCAAATTTAGCCTAAGGTGAAATTTTGGTACTTTTTGGATAACTTTAATATTTTGATGAATAGTGAAAATTACTAAATTTTAATTAAAAACAACTTTTTAATCAAAATAATTAATAGTGATAAATTATAAATTTGAGTGGATTTAAAGTATATTTAGAATATATTTTTACCATTTAATATAATTTTGGTCATTGGACATAAGTTTACAATTAAACCGGACATAAACAAGTGTCAATCTTTTGATAGTTATTATCTCTTAAAAACACGCTTTTTGTTTTAACAACGGGAATTAATTTTAAATTAATTTCTTCCACTTCTGTGTTTTGAATTTGGAAAAATTGATTCCATATTTGGAATCAGGATGTTTAAATTGTGTAAATAGGTAACTTTTATTTTTAGACATTTTGAATAATTACTTCGGTAAATATTTTATTTACCATGGTTAAGGGTAAATCCGGTAAATAAGGGTTAAAAAATAATATTATAATAATAAAAAATTACCCTAAAACGTGTCATAACCTTATTGGTTGATACATGTTCGACCATGGGAATATTTGGGTCGATTTTGGGACCCCCTGGTGCCACTTGTAAGTGATAGGGACACTTTATTTTAATTAAGTTAAAATGAATACAAAAATGACACAAGCATATATCTTTTAGAAAAACAATTCTTACATAGAGTTATATATGTTTTATTTTCGACTATAAATATTCATTAGAAATATAAAAATATTTCCTACATAATGATATTTTATTTATAATTTTTAGACATTAAATAGTTTAATTTATGTATGACACAATGATGATGCAGTAATTACCATAATAGTGAAAATTTAAAATAATTGATATTATAAATACCCAAATAAATATAATTTGAGACTTTTAATGAATTAAAATAATTTCATAGGATAATATTACATATTAGGATTGGTTTAATTAACTGTTTTCGAAGTAATCATTCTGTTATGAGTTTCACAAAAATCAACTATTGAATAGTGTCAAAATTGACATAAAAGAGTTTTTAAAACAAATATTATATTATTAATTGATATTAAATTCTTAAAAATCTAAGGTTCGGCCAAAAGACTTATATCATGATAGTGGTATCTTTAATGGACCACTGGGGGGTCTCTTGGATGTATATAGTAAGTTTATTAACTATATAATATAAAAATACAAAGTGACATGGTAAATGTCAAACTAATTAACTAAGAGTTAATACTTAAAGATAAGGTTAATATAGTAACCCAAACCTGTCAAAATTATATTGGTTGAATGGGTTTCGACCTATCCCTACCTTAACATTTTAATAATCAACTTTTGAGCCATTAGAAACCGAATATTAATTTATTATAAATTAATATTTCTAGCTTTTCCAAAGGTGCCCCTCACCCCTCTTATAAAAGGGTACTCCTCCTTCTCATTTCTTCACACCTTAAAAGCCTTTTTGTTCGGCCAAACTCTGCCCAAATACTCTCCCAACTTCCCTCAATACAAACTAGAGGCCTTAGTTTGATCATAAATCCAACCTAAGGAGCCTTTTTGATCAAATCAAAAGAAAGAACCCGAAGAAGAGGTAATGATTTCACCACCCTTTTCCAAGTTCCTTTCTTCTTCCACTTCTTCTTCCTTTGTTATTACCAATATAAAATAATAACTCCAGTATCATATATATACTGTAATGTTATTATAAATATGGTACAACCATATTAAGTATTCTATCCACCCTTTGAATAACATGTCACCATATGTGCGTACGTACGACTTACTGTCTCCACGTCGTGGTGTAATTGTTATTCAATATATTATTATTTGGATGGGTATAATAATTATGTGTAACTAATGTAAATAATAACTAAAACATGTTAATGATTCTGTATATATGATATAACATCCATTTATATATTATTTTAATATCAAATGAATGATATTTTTGCTCGTGCGTACGTACGGACTACCGTCTCCACGAACGCGATGAGATTCATTCTCCATCGTATCCATTCAAGTATAATTATCATTTGATGATTTAAAAATAATGTTTAAGGAATTTATATCATTCTGTATATGAATAATATACAACTTATCCATGAAAAACATGGCTTATTTAACAAAACATATAAAAGAAAATGAGTAAGTTAACACCCGAAACAACGATAATACTAAGATATTATTAACAAAGCAATGTTAAAAGATCATATATGATATCATATGAATGTATATGATTCTTTTATAATTTAATAACAATTATATCACTATTATACAGGAGGTTAACCTACCCCAACCAAGTAAAAGTACAAGGTAAGGGTTTATTTTACAATCTCTTCATTATCCGAGGTTGTTTATATGTAATAATCTACTAGGATCTCTTTTTCATCCACACCCATGTTTCTTAAAAATGAATTTCAAAACATTATTAGTATTTACTAGAATATGGGTTAAAGTCATTTATACCCTTTTTTGACTTTTTATAAGAGGTTTATAATGGAATCTTTCCGTCGTTTTCCAAACAAGGTGCTTTTTAACCTTTTTGACAAAATTAAGGTAAGAATGTTTTTTTTAACTTATACGGAGGGTGCGGCTATTTTCCGCCGTTATAAAATCATCGAAGCTTCCCTTACAAGCTTATAAAAATATTTTCAAAGAAAATGTTTTATTTTATAAATATATGACTCTTAAATGATTTCAAAATAGAAAGAGATATTTCTATAAAAAGAGTTTTGATTTCATCTATGTCAACATCCTTTGATGGTTTTTACGCTTATTTGAAATTGATTTATTATGAAAAAAAACATCTATATTGTATTGAAGGTTTTGTGATATGTTTGACTGTAGATGTGTTATTTTTATACCATTCATGGTTTATGGATGAAGTATTTACATTTCGTATGCTAGTTTTAATACGAATGTTTATGTTATGTTTAAACCTTTTCATATGGGAATGCATTTGACTTAATATGTGACGGGTGGAGCCCGCTATAGCTCCTCGATGAATCGGTAGGTCTCATGATACAAACTAGTGTCTTGGCACAAGGCCTTGGAAAAATCTTATTTGTAGTCTTGGCACGAGGCCTTGGCTATGTGGTTATGATAGTCTAGCATTATGCATTCCATCATTATGAAAGTGGTTATTGATATTGCATGTGATTATTCGATTAGTAGAATATCCATGTGAATAAGTAAATGGAATTATTTCATTTTACTTTTACCATACTATGTTGAAGTTCAAGTTTAAAAGGCTTTTGTTTTAGTTATACATTTCCTTAAATGTTTATGCTTATTTTGGAAAGTTTCCTCTATATTATTATCCTTACTGGGCATTTAAGCTCACCCCTTTTCTATGTTTTATTTTTCCCAGGATGTGAAGAAGTAAGTTATAAATGACCTGCAGGGATATTATGAGGGGATAATAGTGTGGACTATGGAGACATTATGTTGTTGTAGTAGTTTTCCACTTTATGATGTAATGTAAAAATTTATGAATATATCTAGTGTTTCTAAGGCTACTAAACCAATTGGTCTTTCGAGATTTGATCTTTCTTGTGATCATGCCAATGTTATGTAATAATGAACCGACTCTGGATAACTGGGGTCGGGGTGTTACATAAAATATTCTTATTGTAAGTTATGTTAACCATGACACATGGGTATCCAAATTCAAACACAATTATAGAATCCCAAAAAACACGGATCTCAATAAATGTGATTAGGAATCCATATGAGGTAATTCATTATCAATGTAGAATAATAGTTAATGAATCATATAGTATGTAACATCTATCTATATTTGGGAAATATAAAGGATGGGGTGACATAATTTTCTACTAATATAAAGAAATAAGGGACAAACCGAAAAAACTCGGAAAGGTCCCATCATTAAGACACTATTTTAGAATGAAAAGAAATTTGTACCCCACTAATGGATTATGGATATAAATATCTGATATAGTGAGTATTATAATAAAATATGGAATATATATATTTATATTTGATTATACATTAAACAAGTCTCTTTCAAGTTTATGGTAATGTACAATGGACTCCACATCATTTAGTTTGTTGTCATTTGATATGTACTTATGTAATATTATGATGATATGGAATTTATATTGAAAAAGATACCTTGAACTATTATAAGAATCATTGAGGGTACCTATGGAATAATTGAAGTACCCAAACAAGAAGACATAGTTGGGACATTTTTCTTATTTGTGTAAAGGAAATATAAAAGTGATATTTGAATTTCTATATATCCAATCATTATAGGAATAATTACCAAAGTATTTATGATATTTGTGATATTATTATATCTTAATTTAGGTCAATAAATTAATTGTATATGACCTTAAGAACATGTATATGAATTTTTCTCTTGTGTATTTATAATATGTCTCATTAAAATAAATACAAAAAACTTATGAAGTAATGTATAATAAACCTTATGTTGTGAAGAATATCATCATGTTTCACATGATGATGTTTTATATACTATAATGACATTTTAGGGGGATATATCCCAAGTAGTCTAATTTAATTTGACATTGAAAATAACTATAATGTTTAAGATCATACTACATGGAAATTTTAATGTTGTTTTCATATCATGGGTCTAGATTTTTTTCAAACATCCATCATATTATAAATATAATATCTTGGGAAACCATTCATTCAGAGACAATTGGATAAGCTCTCAGTTGATTGAAATCAGTGAGTATTATTAGATAGATTAGATAGTATATGTGGAATAAGGTCTACGTATTTTGATGAAGGATTTATAGGCCTCTTCTATTGTGTCAACTAGGTTGTTGGGGCCATCAATAACCCCCCTCCACCCCAGAATTAATGAGAATTAGTGAAATATATAATTGAATACTTATGAGATTATATTCAAATGAGCCTATATGTTGTGAAATGTTCGTTGAATTTTCTCATTACATCAACTAAGATCATCTAGTCAGATCTATGGATAATAATCATCATACAAGCGATATTAAATTCAAAATATTAGTAAATGTAAATAAATATAAATGGTCTAAAAATCATTTTCCCCATATACAGGTGAATATGGGTGTCAATTAGGATAGTGATGGTTATATTTCGTTATGACTAGAAAGAATAGAAAATATTTTTATGAAAATATTTCATTTCCTTTTACACTACATTATGACTGATGTTTCATAGAATTTTTAGATGACTCTATATATTTATTCAATATTGTAGGTTTATAACCTCCATTTTAAGGTACATGACCCTTTATTTATGTATTTTAATTATATAATGTGATTGGGTTACACTTTTTCAAATTTTTAGGTTTTTGAACATGTTTTTGTGTCATTTATATAGGTACACAGTTTGATCATGGTTATTAAAAACTTAAAAAATCTCCTAGGGTATACTGAAACTGAAATAATCATAATTAGGTAGGACAATAGTTTAAGAAACCTATGCATCCACCAAGGAGAAACCACATATTGTTTGGTAGTTGGGTTTAGCACAACTATTGCATGGTTTGTCAAACTATGTGATCCAACCGTGTGTGGTAGGTTTTTAGGTAGTTTATAGTGCATGATCGACACCCTTTTTCCTAACCATGCACCCTAACTATGATCAGCTATATATTTGATCATAAAATTTGGGATATAAATCAATTTTCCCCATAATACTCTAATTTTTCCCCTTACCGGGTCATTACCCAAATTCGTCATTATCCCTAGGATGTAGATACAATTCTACTTGATCCAGAAGTGGTTCCTAAGTTAATCTAGGTGAAATAGATGCTAGAATTATTGGTAAGTGATCGTTCGTAGGGTTTTCCCTTATATTTATTCTTCTTCCTTCCCCTAGATTCAAGAATATAATATATTGGGGTTATATTCAGGTTACTTTTTGCCATATTTTATGATAATTTGATTTTATATTTAATGGTAATAAGATATAATGAAGTATATTTGAGTTTTGAGGTGAGTTTTTTATGTCTTGTTCCATTCTTCATTTTCACCTATGTTTGAGAGTTTGATTCCTTAACTCTCTACTTCTACTGATTAGAACATGATAGATTTATTTCAAATTAATTTAATTTCATGTACTCATTTTAATTGTGATTTTTATGTGTGATTCCTGATAGAAAGACAATATCATTATGGTTTCATGAAAATTTGAAATTGGATAGTTTTTTGTAAATAATTTTTCTTCTTGATTATAAAATTTTTATTTTTGAATTATCATTTTTTTTCAATTCAATGAAAAAATGTTTTGTAGAATTGGTTTTAATAAAATAATTTATTTCATGAATAAAATTTTCATGAGTTTGGGCATAATAAACCAATTTGTTTTCATGTATATTTTGGATGGATAAGGGTGTGATGATTACCAAGTCAAAATGGAATGGATAAGGGTACGAAGATTGGCCAATAAAAATTGTTCACTGAGTGACAACTTAGTGAATGGATGACTCACCACTAGTGGTTATATAATGTTCTCTGATTGTAAAGCTTGTGTGGATGTGTTGAATTCTTCAAAAGTAATTTGTATAAAAATGGAAATGTGTAATTTTTTAATGGATTGTTTGGTTCTTTATTATCTTATAAATCTATTTCACCTGAAAAAATGGATTTTTTGGAAGAATTGGTTTTACTTTGATGTAATATTTTATTAAATTATTTTAAAATATATTATATAAATGTGCTAACATGTTTTTTTCTATTGGAATGAGTTGTGAAGTAGTTGGGGAACTCTTATAGTGTTTTTTACTCATCCCATTCATGGGAACATTGGTTCATTTGAAGATGTTGTATATAGAGACATATGTAAATGAAATTTATAACATTTACATATTAATGCATATTGATACAATGAGTATGGAATATTTATTTGGATCTTTAATTAGATAGGGAGATTTTGAGTTGATGTACTCAATGTCTTTGAGTTTTGTTCGTCTTTTTTGGTATATTGTATATTGATATTTTTGGATTGGTTTGGGATGGTTTGGTTTTCAATGTGTTTTTTTAGTACTCATAAATCATATAGATGTTTATTGGTTTGGGTTGTTTTGGTTTGGTTTTTTTATTTTCAAATAGAATATATTCCACCAAATAATTACAAATCCCTTAGCATTTTTTTTTTTGGTGTCTTGGGGATGTCACCTAAGGCCATGTAGCATCTTCCACATCCTCCTAATCAAATGGGTGATGGGTATGATTTTACAACTAGTATCATTTTTCTAGGTCATAGATTAGGAAAACAATTCTTGTTTAGATCTTGAGTTGTGTTGGTCGAAAGAAGATTAAATTTACCAAAAAAAATGTTAGTTCATAAAAACCTATAGATAACTTATTTTTGTTGGACTTTATGTTACCATGGTGTTGAATACCTAAGTTTTTTGAGACATTTCTAGGAGTTTTTACTTCAACATCATGATATTAGTCGATGATAAGATCATGATATCATTGTTCTAAATAACATTGCATAAGGACTGCATCATTCGTTTTGAGAATTTATTTAAGATTTGGTGAAAAGATGTTGATTTTTTATAATAGTTGATAATTATTTGATTTTTAAAATCATGGTGAAATATTTATATTCTTTTTAAAAATGAAAAAATTGAAAAACTTTTGAAATCATTTTTTGATGTTTGCGATGAGGTGAATTTGAAATTATTACCCTTCAATTATGAGAAAGTTAGAATAAATAGAGTTTAATTTTTCTTATTGAATATGGAATGGGTTTGTAATCATACATACATTTTAGTATAATCTGTTCAAATGTGGTTTTACTAAGCCATATGTTAACGAAATATTGGTTCTGAGTATTTTATATGTTTTTCAAGCTACAGATAGAGGTAATGTAAGGGATGAATTGGGTAATTTGTATAATTCCATTAATTTCCAAAATTATAATATACTAATATTTTGGAGTTATTTGGAGTCCAAAAGATAAGAGTGTTGGTGAATATGATGAATCAAATCATAGACATCCTAGGCACACCAGATTACTTGAAAGTCGTATTTTCAATATATATCCTGGAGGATCTAGTATGCCAGTGGTGGTATTTAGTAGTTCCGGATATGTTATAGTAATGAATTTTATATGAGGATTTTGAAGAATTGTTCAATAAACAATTTTATCCTCACATGTTAATAATTTCATGAAAACCAATCCTTTTCAACATAAAGAAATAGATTCTCATTGTAATATAGTATACGAAAAAATTCATGAATTTAGTCCACAATACACCAGATTATTCTCCAAGTGAATCATTGAAGGAAATTTTTTTTTAATTGGGGATGGGGAAAGAGATTAAATTAATGATTTATGTTATTTTTATAATTAATTATATTGATACAATCAATAGAGTTATAAAATAAGAAAAACATATCTCTAGTTGTTTGGTTGGAAGAAGCATGTTGATACCTAAGGGAATTGGTTCAAACTATAATGTTGGGAATAAAATGAATAGAGACACATATTTCTAGGGTGTTTGTACAACTCAGAATCCAACACTTGGATTATAGAATCTTCTTATTTTGCCAAATACTATGTTCTGATGTTTTTAATGTAGTATTTTTGAGAATATTATGCTGGATTTAACAACACCACTTAGAGCATGAAATAATTTTAACGAGATGTGAAATATTTATTGAAACTATTAGATTTCCCCAATGTCAGTTTCTAGGGACACATATCACATTTTTCAAGCATCGTATGGTTCAATGGGATGGGTGAAATAGAATATCCCTCAGTGGTATAATTAAAAAAGACATGGTGATTTGAGGAATTTCATGAATCCTCAATTAGTAAAATACAAATAGTGAAATAAAGAGAAAAGTGCTACGAGTATATAGTTTAATGGAGCTGAGAAAGTGATCTTGAATTATCATCCAGGACGTCTGATAGTCAGAAGTATTATTCTTTTAAATTTTAGGCTTATCAATTATTTTTTAATATATGTCCATCTCATTTGTTTGTTTATTCTCGTTATGTTTATCATATGGGTTTTCATATTGATATGATACATTATGTATTGAAACGTCAAATTTACCTTGGGAAAAGTGAATTTTGAGCCATTTAATGAAAATAATATTCTTTAACTATCTATGGGGTTGAATTGATTTTTGTTTTCTTTTTAGTTGTGATGGATGTATATGGAATAATAAAGTTTATAGATATGATGAAAATGTTTATTACTTGAATTGATTGTTATATCCAAAGGGTTAGTTTTGGAACTTATTATAGCATTGATCATCTCTTTATAGTAGATAAGAATTTAATGGAATGTAAAACATGATAGTTAGAACTATATTTTGGAACTATCTCATGCAAATTTGTAGTTTTTAATTGTGGATGGTATTTTGAATAGTGGTTTCACATGTTTTTTTGATCATCTTCATACTGGTTTCCTCATTAATTTCTTAGGGTTTTCACTAATAAGACAATTCAAGTATATGATTGATATCTTCCAAGGTACCATTCTTATATCAATTATATATTATCTAATATAACAAAGAAAATTTATGTAATTTAAGGAAAATATTCAATATATGGAAATCAAATGGTTCACTTTGGTGCCCACGTCTCCATTGGTAGAATTGTTTCATATTGTGAAAGAGGTAGACAGAGATCTTAGGCTATATGTTGATTATTATATGTTTAACCATGTTATACTAAAGAATCGGTATTATATTCCACAAATTTATGATCTATTAGATAAATTGAGGGGATCCTAGTGGTTCTTTAAAATTAAATTTCACTAAGGATATCAACATCTATGGGTTTGGAAGGAAGATATCCTGAACATAGCTTTTAGGATTAAATTTTTCCCTTAAAAGTATGTGGTTATACGTTTTGGTATTAGAAATTCACTATCTATCTTTATGGAATTATTCAATAAGCTAATTAAAAGGTATCTGGAGTCTTTTTGTTCTGGAGAAACCCTTAAAAATAGTGTTGGGTATCTTGTGGGATCATTGTCTGTATACCAAACATTCCAACTATGATTTTTGGATATAATGGATAAATATCCTCAGTCACAATATCTCTAAAAAACAAGTTCCAATAGATCTATAAATTATTGAGGTTTTGATCTCATTCCAAACCCAAAACATTTATCTAAGATACATAGTTTTTTATAGCATAGATATTTTTTATAGATGTTTTGTTCATAAATTTCCACAACTAGAATAACCAATTATGGATTTAAAAATGAAAAACATACCCTTCCAATAGATCGAGGAATTTCAGAATTCATTTTAATATATTAATGTTCTCATTAAATAAGTACCATTATTGATTTATCTATAATCGTGTCACGGTAATATGGTGTATTGTGATGATTTTGGATTTCGGTTGGGATGTTTTCTCATGCTAGGAGGTCAAGCTGTTTCACCTGGAAGATTAAAGTTATGGTATCCTAACACTAACAGCACAAATAATGACTTCAAAGTAGTTATTATAGACTATTATTTGATGAATTTTTATAGATACCTATTTGGAAAGAAATTTATGTTGTTATTGGATCATATGTGGTTAAAACTCATTTTCTCCCAAATTGATTTTAATCTGAGACAAAGAATCTGGATTGAGTAACACCAAATATTTTTAATTAAATTGATGTATATTGAAGGGAAAATAAATTTGGTAGTGGATGAATTAAGTAGATTGTTTCATATTTAGAAGGATAAAGAGGCTTCTCATCAATGGAAGATGATTTTGGTGATAGTCAATATACACTATGATTATCAAGACTGAAGCAGTGTTTTAGTTTTTATGGTTTCCGATATACCTAATTTTTTTAATATAGTTAAATAAATAGATAATAAAATTTTTAATATGTTTCTATGATATCAAGACTCAACCTAGGGGAGACCATTAACATATAGAAGCCAGATGGGAGTATGCTTTTGTGAAATAGAAATTAGATGGTCACAACATTAGATAATCATTAATATGTTCTTCGTTCTGATCTGCATTCCTAAAACTTTCTTCTTCCATGAATACCAAATATGTATAATCCATTGAATGTAAATTTTTTTGGATTGATTTGAAATGAAATTTGGCTGAGTTTTTTTTTGAGTTTCCTAACTTGTCAACAGGTTTTTAAAAGGCCACCATGGGATATGAGGTATGGTATAGTCTTTACCAATTCCATGGTGGGAATGGTAAAATATAACAATGAATTTTTTATAGGTCTATCAAGGATGGTATGGAAGAACGATTCCACATGGGTGATATAAATTGACTAACAAAGCCATCCCATTTCATCCCTATTCAAGAATATCATATGGTGGGGGTATTTTATAACCTCTATATTAGAAAAGTGGTGAAAAGTCATATAATAATTGAATTGATTGAATCAGAATGATATCTTAGGAACACATACTAATTTTAGAGGTCCTAATATAAATAAATGTGTAATTAGTTGGCTATTATCATAGTATACCATTTACAAACATATTGATATTACAAATAGATGATATAAACATTTCCAGACATGTTTTGGTGATTTGAAATGTATATTGGTGGCTCATGGGATGGTAACATACCATTGGAGGTGTTCTCTTATAATATCTATTCTTAAGACCTGATACATATGGATCCTTTTAAAGCATTGTATATGCATCCCTATCATTCTATAATTTTGTGACTAGAATAAAGTTATACTTTTGTGGTTTTACAAATACTTCTTCAATAAAAAATACAAAAGATTTAGTTGATTAGAATGAGGAAGGAGACGAACTAGAAATGTAGGATAACATATGCAGATCATCATTTATGGCTTTTTTTAGTTGAGTGATCAAGTGTTCTTGAGAATCACTATAAGGCTTGGGTATTTTTGTTTTGGGAAGAATATATTATATCTTCTTGATATATATGTTCTTTTTAAAACCATTAACAGCTTAGGAAGGAATAATATTAATTTTGTTTTCCACAAAAGTTAATTTCAATGTATAATGTGCTTCATGTATCTAAATTAAATATGTATCAAGTTGATTCTGACCTTGTGATATGATGGGATAATTATGATAAAGAGTTTTTTTATACGTCAGTTCATGTTTCAGTGTATATTATAGACATGAAATATATATTTTTAAATGGGAAATGAAACGGTGTATTAATGTTTTTATTGTATCATGGTCAATTTAGGAATACAAAAGGGAACATTAGAAGGGATATGTTGTTCAATAACTCAAAACATTTCAAGAAAAATGTGTTTTTCAATATTCTGAGGACAGAAGACCAATGTTGGGGAAATATTAGCACCCTTATTTTTAGGAACATGACCATTTATTTATGTGAATTAGGTTTTTAATGTGATTTGGGTTATTTTTGGAGATGTTTGGAGTAGTTTTGAAATTTTTTATAGATTTGTAGGTGGTGTATAGTTTGAAATCAGTTAGTTGAAACCATGTAACACCTCCTAGGAAATAGTTCAACTGAAACTGTGGTAACTACGTAGGTTCACGGTTAGGTGTATGGTTTTTCAAATCCATACTTACACCTTAGAGAGCCCATGAGTTTTTGGACAATGTGTTTTATCATGTTTGGTGAATTGTTTATAAAACAGTGTGAACCAACCATTTTAGGTGGGGTTGGAGACGGTTTATAATATGTAGTTAATAGACATTCTTCAAACAATCTGCCCAAACCATGAACCATTATAATATAGATAAAAAAACTCACAAATCTCACTCGGTTTACGACACAATACTCCATTTTCATATAATTAGGTCATAACCAAAATTCATATTCATCCCTAAACAATGATGACCCTTATGCTTGATCTGGTAGAGATTCCTATGATAATCTACACATGTTTTGTGTTTGATTTGTTGGTAAGTGATTATTAATTTTTTCCCATAGATTTATTCATCTTTCCTCTCTTAGATTCATTAATCTATTCTTTTGTGGATAGATTCATATTTTTGTATTACAATATTAATGAAATGTGTTTGTATTTTAAAGGGAAAAATAACTATAGACATTTATGTATGATTTAAGTTGCAATTTTTATGTTTCTATTCAATCTTCATTTTCACCAAAATTTAAGATGTCTGTGGATTCACTATCCACTTCTGATGATTATAACAGCAATTATGCATTTCAAGTTAATTTAATTTGTTTAATTAAATTTTGAAATTTACCTTTTTTTCATTAATTGAAACATCTTTAATGATTATTTCATGAAATTGGGAAATTATATGGTTTTGTTGAATGTTTTTTTGATCATATTTCTAAAATGATGATTTTAATATTTTGGTTTGGTTCCAAATTAATTTGTTGAATATGGGTTTGAATTTTCCCCTGTCAAAGTGGTTCACCAAGTAATGACATGGTGATTGTATGGATCTAAAATCGTATGTATATATAGGTACATGGGGGAATTAATGTTTTTATTTGTGGACTTGTCGAAATGGAATGGCTTTTTAAAATGGAAATGTCAAATGTTTTAAATAATTTATTATTTTGATTTCATACATTGGAAAAATATTTGGTTTTGAAAACTGGTAGGTTAGAAAAAATTCGCTTCTCTTTGATAAATAATACATTATATTGTTTAAAAATATTTTATATAAATTTTCTATCATGTTATATATATTGGAATGATTAAGAAATTAATTGTAGAAATCATATAGAATATTATACTCACCCCTTCTTGTGAATTTTTTTATGTTTACAACTATTATATATCGAGACATAGGTAAGGTCAAGGTATCCCATTTATTTAGAAATGCCTCATGATACCATGATCATGGGATCTAGAGATGTATCTTGGATAAGGTTGGAAGTGTTTTATTTTATACCATGTATATCATTGACTTTTGTTGTTTTTGGATTCCACATTTTACTCTTGTATTGTTTAGTTTGATTTAGTTTTGTTTGACATTATTTAGGTTATATTTTAGTACATGTGATCATATAAAGTTTGATTGGATGTGGTTATTTTTGTTTGGTTGTTTTATTTTCAATATAAAATTCATCACATAATTCTTTATGAATCCTTTCACATTAATCTCCATCCATTGGTGTCTTGGGGATGTCACCTAAGGACTTGTAACACCATCTACCTCTTCAAAATCTAATGGGAGAGGGGAGGGATGTTATATCATGTTAGAAAGGTGAATTGTTTTAATGAATATAATATTATTAACATATCCTTTATATTTTTTTACAGATTTAATGGATTTAATTTCTTTTTAATATCTAGAATAGGGCAATAAATTTTGTGGTCAAATTTACTTCATGAAATTGATGTGATTTGTTCCTCTAAATTCTATCAGTGTAATAGTATTATCCCAAATATAGGTTAATTCAGTAGTAGTAATGATATTTGTGTTTTTACTAGATATTTCTCAAGCATATATCCCATTACATTTTATTTTTCCGAAATCAAATAAGGTAGAATTTTTTGATGTGTATAAGAGATATATAGGTTTATTGATGGAATTTACATGCATCTAAAAACCATTGAAGTTAATTTTTACATATAAAAAATCTTGAATAATCAAGGGACATAAATATCTATGAAATAATATTTGATAGTAGTGCTCGTTTGTCTATGAGTTCTAATATATATGATATTATAGATGTAGCAACATGAGATTAAGGATACATTAAATTAATAATTACATCATTATATTGTTTCACACAAATCACAAAACTAATGTAACAACATAATAAAATGAATGAAAAAATATTTGATAAATAATAAATATCATAATCATTTGTAAATAAATGGATAATAATAAATCAAAATTATTATGTATTATTATTCTCTTTAATTAATATTTTAAAAATGTTTTCATTCAAAGAGACATTTAAAAAAATTATTGTGTTTTAAAAAAATTATTTAATTGATCATAGTTATAGTTTTCTCATAATATTTTAAATTTATATTTATACACTAATATATCAATTTTCAATGTTTTTAAAATATATTTGAAAAAATAATAAAAACACTCAATTTTCTAAAACATAATTTTTTTTAAATAAAACATTATTTTCAATTTATATAGCACATTCATTTTAATTTCAATTTATAAATATTAAATTTTTAATTTAAAAAAACAACTTTAATTTTGGTATTAATATTTCAATAATATAGTATGATGAATTTTAGGGTTTTTGTAGAAAATATTAGTTTTTATGTGAATACCTGAAAATACATATTTTTCAAATAATAGGTATTTTTTGAAATTATAGGTGTATAAGTATGAATTCAATATTAAAGAAACAAAATTATATGACCGTATTCTTTTTAAATGTTACATTAAAATTTTAAAAATGTTGGATTAAATTTACAAATCCATATTTCAGATTTTAGAACATATGAAATATTTAATTTCAATGATTTTTATAAATAAAAAATAGATTAATATTTTAAGAATAATTTTTATCATGTATAGATATTTGAATAAAATAAAAATGATTTAAAATTCTAAATAATTATTTTGAAATAATTTAAAATGGGGTATTTTAGTTTTTTTCATAAATGATAACATACTCAAGTTAATACTAGTCACCATGATAAAATCCAAATTGGTAGAAATAAAAAAACTAATTAGAAATGAACAAAAAACATTTAAAACAAGTGATGGAATTTTTATTTGAGCCTTTTATTGACCTTATCAAATATTTTCTATATTATTTATCATTTCTAAATCCATTTTATATTCTATTGACTTACCATTATTAAAAAATTTAATTATTTTTAAAATAAAATTGCTTTTATTATGTAAAAATGCTTCATATATTCACTTAAAATCATTCAAAACCCATATTACATAAACTAAAAATCTAACAAACCCTCTTCTCTTCAATCCATGACACCATAATGGAGTCCTTTTCTTCTTAAACAACCATCCCAAATATTTTTAATCCCCCAAGAGAATGTGTAAATCCAAGAAATGATGTATAGGTTCTTGTTGTCAATTTTTTTCAATTCCACTATATTACATTACTAAATTTATAATTTATTTTCAATATATTATAATGTAAATATAAAAATCATTATTAAAATTTTATTTTATTAATTTATTTTACAATAAAAAACAACCACTTTATTTTACATTATGAATCGTGATAATGTGAATTACATTGTGTGCACTACCACAGCCATGATACAACATGTTTTGTTTCCGTGATAAACATAATATTATGTTAATAATTGGGATATTAATTTATAATTATTATATTTATAAAATATTATATATTATTAAATGAAACACCATGTTACTCATTTTCCCTTCCTATAAAAAATGAAACCACTATTCAAAAATACATGTTGACTACCACCTCCATTGAATGATTTGTATTTTATTTTTATGTTAATCATATAATTACATGGATGGTCATGAGAATGTTACTTAAAGGATGGATAAGCTTTTATTAACATGATAGTTATGTTGTTAATTCATATTTAATAAATATCTTAACTACATTAACGTCAATTAAATCCTATAACATTAATAGTCAAATACATCTAAATGTAATGGAAAAATATTTATTCCAACTATTAAATTATATTTATCTCTAAAATCCTTACCTAATAATATATAAATTTTATTTATTTGAATAATAATAAATAAATGGTATCATTATTCTTATGGTATAAGGATACTCTCTCTTATTCACCCCATCTTTATCCTTTAATCATGATTTTATAATGTTCATGTCGGGTTTACTACCAAATTGAACAATAATATGAAATTGTATCATATATGACTATTCAATATTACATAGTATAACAATATGTTACAAATAAGTAAATAGTGTTTATTATAGATATTATAAAACCATATTAAAGTCATTATTTATGAAAACACCATCTTTAGATAAATGATAATAAAAAATTGCTCGCTGTAAGTTTCATAGTATTAAATAAAGGATAAAATACTCATGAAAGTGTATTTAACCCATAATAATTCATTACAAATAATATATTACATTAATATTATTGATTTGGGAAATATTAAAATTAGTATATGGTTATGCACCCCACCAAACCTACGATGCTATCGTAAAATATTGGCATTATTAACACACGATGTGGGAAAATAGGTAAAAAAACTAAATAATATATATTCATATAGATTTATTATTAATGGGGGTTATATATCATTATAGTTATAAATATGATTCATGTGAATGTAATTAATTATTTTAATATATTTATTCCTGATATTTTGTGAAACTGGAGAATGAATGAGGATCAAAGTTATGATTTTTTCCCAAAATACTCTCATTTAGTCATGTTTGCATTATGCACCATTTTTTATCTGGTGTATATAAATCAGAAGACTTTGAATCATGAAATCTACTCAATTCATGATATTTTTTGTTCAATTTGGTTATGTCTTTTCCTCATGGTATTTAACATGAATATCACTCAAGCCAAGAGGTGTCTATTTCAATCATTATTATAAAATCGGGACCTCCCAAATATAGTAACCAATCATTAAAAATGTTATTGTGTTTTATTATAAGATAACAATAATTTTATGATTTTATAGTTATCTATTGTGATATTTATCCTCTATTAACTTTTTTAATTAGATTCATTAAAACTAATTTATGTGATCTTTTTTTCATACTTTTTTTTAAATGGAATTACATATTGGTTAAACTATACACTTTTTGTGTCATCTGGGTACCTATTTAAATATTTGGAAAAAGATAGTTTCAAACTACCTTATTTTTCTAATAAAATGATTTAACATAAATCACATATCGTATTTCTTATGGGTTTTTTTGATAAAAATCTCTTTTTTAATTTTCATGTAAACATAGCATTCCAACATATTTTTTATATTATACTAGACATCATATGTATGTATTTATGATATGATAAACAATTATATTTCTCCATGTTTTAAAACAAATCATTTAAAAATAAAAAAAAATATCAAATGTATTTCTTATTTTCAAGGAAATTTTATTTCTATAACACCATTAAATTTTATCAATATCAACATCCATTGGTATATACCATTCTAGATTGAGGATATACCTCCTATGATACAGTCCATGTTCTTTATCTAGATGGATTATGTATTTATATACACTATTAGAGGAATGATACAACACATTATATGTCTTAAATAAAAATTTCTAATCTATACCCATAATATGTCAACTAATTTTATTCCTCTATTAATGCACTAATATCTAATAATTTTATAGAATGTGATTAACCTCGATTACAAACATCAATTGAATGAAGAAAATTATTAACATAATTGTGTACCCCATATCTATATGGAATAAATACTAAAAGTTGTATTATCATGATTTAATTGTATATACATAGAATAATACTTGATGCGTTGAATGAAATTCATTTTTTTACCATGTATTTTTCTTGATAAGATGGATGATTTTATATTAAGTGACACATATATGTATAAATAATGAAGGGTGGGGTCATATATCTAAACTGATTAATTTGTAAACATTTATGTCTCATGACCACAGATGGGTAAATTAGTTGATTTAAACCTAGATAAAAGGGTACCGGGGAGGATTGTTTCCACCTCCAAAGGGTACAAGAGAGGATTAATCCCAAGACCAAAGGGTTTGAGAGAGGATTTATACTTATCTAAAGGGTATAAGGGAGGATTTATCATATCCCATGGACACATATGAGGATTATCCCATATCCAAGAAGGTATGAATATGGTTATACGAATCCTATTATATGATTAATTTATCTATAGGTGTCATGAAGATATGTTTTTCATCCTTATATTTGTTCTATATCTTAATGATACTTCATTACTTCATGCTCATTCTGATAACTATTTTATTCTCAAATGGCTCCTATTTATTGAATAATCTTTTTTCATTCAGGTCATATTTTATATAAAGAATTGTTCCATGGTTATTACAAAATATTTAATGGGTATGATATTATTATGTTCCCTAATTATACCTATATGCTCATCTCATCATCAATTATTATCATTAATTGCAATCGGTTGTGTTCAATATTACTGTGAATCGGATCTCACATATTTTTTACGTTTTTATTTCCACTCGATATGAAGGGAATTAATATGTATGATGTGACTATAAGATTATCATTTGAAAATAAATTTTTGGGGATGTTGAATACTTTATATGAATGAAGAATCAATTTATATATTATAAAAAATTACCATTTATGGAGAATGACATGATATTTATATGTTTATGTTTTTTCCTAATTCCCAAGTAATCTAAACCTAAAATATTTTAGTTATATAATATAATGAACTATATTAGTTACTATAATTACATGATGATTACTACATGGATCATATAGTTACTATCAGATAAGTGTTTAGATATCATCAGATATTTGGGATGATAATAGATGGGTAAAATTTGGAGTTAATAATTTCATAAAAGGATAATAAGTTAGGGTTTATTATAAATTAAATGGAATATATAATGTTTTGGGTTGGAATATGTGATATTTTAGGAATTATTATAATAGAAATTATGTGAGAACACAAATGATATGTATACTTTTGAAGATGATGTAAAATCTAATATCATGAAATATGGGAAAAGTGGAGATACTGTCTTTTTGTGGATTTTTGGATAATATAATTGGAAAAAAGATATAAAAAGGATTTATCTTGGTGTAATAACCTGAGAAATGGAATATTGGGTTTCAACGTAATTTTCACATGTTGTGCGACAAATAGGCCTAATAGAATAATAGTATTGACATTCATGGGGATATAGTTTTGACAATCGCATTATCTTTATGATCCATTATGAAGGAATTATTTCAAAATTACCATTGGGTATTAGGTTGAGAAGTATAAACTATTAATACCTAAATTAACCATGAAATAAATATGAGAGTCTTAGGTTAATTCATATATGAAATAGTTGAAATAAATATATCATTAGTTTAAAATAAGGATTTATTGAAAGAGACATCATGGGGACAAGCTTTCATGGTCTTATTATCTAGTTCGTTTAGATATTATCATAGCCATTTCGGATTTAAAATATCATCAAAACATGACAAGAAAAATAATATGACAATATTCATATCTAGATACCAAATATTAATAAAAGAAAAAAATGAAGTAGACATAAATGGTTGAGAGTATTGGTATATGAAGGTAATAATTGATTTGTTGAGTTTCCTTATCTTACCTAATGTACTATGGTTGGTACCCAAATAGAAATTAATTATTGATACTATCAACTATTTTAAATATTGAATGATATTTATTTTATGTATTATAATAAATTATAATGGTTTCTAGGATTATGTGAAATATATAAGGTTGGTTCTTTATTCATCATTAATTAATGTATTGGAATCCAATATTAATTTGTATTAATTATCAAGAAACATGATTTTCAAGAAATGATTTATATTTCTATATTTATATTTATTAACACATGACTGTTGTATGAATGAATCATAGGATAAATATTTCTTACTAATTATTTAATTAATAGTTCATTAACTAATATTTCTTACTAATTATTTAATTAATGTATTTCAATCCACACATATGTGTGGATGAGGATGGGTGGGGTTATGTGTAACCATATAATATATTGGTTTATGTTTATGGATCATGACATTTAAAATGGTATATAGTAGAATTTATCATAGACCAAAAGAGTATGTGGGGGGATTTATGCCAACCCCAAATAGTAAAAAATTGAATTTTCTAAATCCAATTTTGAATATAGGATGATTTATCACAATGGAAAATGATGCATGTGAAGAATTATTCTTTGAAAATGGTGTATATTGGATGATTTATCCCAAGGACAAAGGTATAATACATGATTATCAAAATACCATAAAGTTACACTACTGGTTATCACAAATCCTAATATATGATGATTATCATTGTCAGTTTCCTCGACCTATGGTTTCAGTGAATATGTTTCTAAAATAATTTAATGTTGTTTTATAAAATTATTCTTATTCTCATGAATATTTTAATCTGTCATGGCTCATGTTTCTGGACTAACTCTTTTTATTCTTCAATTACAGTATGTCAATTTTCATTCTATTTTGATGAACTCTTCTTCCCAATAACCTTGTTGGAGAGAGGGAGACATTATAACATCTTGTGATGGATGACATAAAATCTCTACAACAACCTGTTTTTGGTGAACATGTGTCATGTAGGAAAACTGTTAATCATTATAATCATATATCTTGATCTTCTATGGTTATAATTTTTTAGGTAGGTAAAGATGATATCAATTGTAGTGTTAACACTAATACTCTCACCACTAGGTGTATAAATGATAAGCTAGTTCACAAGGGAATTGTTCTTGTACATCCTGCACATCCTTCGTTTAGTTCGAGTAGTGGAATTCAACATGTTAACATCACAATATATGGTCCTTTTCTTGATGTTCATAGAAATAAGGGTTCATATAGACATAATGAAACCAATCCCCTTTGGGCCTTGGAGAATGATGAACAACAAGCAGACACTGTACAAAAAAATCAAGTAACTCAACTCATTTAGCTGTTGACAATTAGATTTCAATTGATACCTAAAATAATGATGTCACTGTTATTTCCTCAAAATATGATAATCTAAATGTTGTATATAGTAAGAATCATTGGATTAGTAGTTCTGTGATCACATATATTAAAAATTCTACAAACAAACCTTCAAACGAATGATTAAATTCTTGTGCTTCTATTATTACTTCTACTAATATTAAGAGTAATAATGAGGAAACGTTTAGCCCAAACACGTCCAAAAATTTAAGAATATCATCTAGAAAAAAGTTCTTAAATTGTAGTAAAAAGAGGTTTACAACTCCAAACATTGGTATAAATAAATATCCTTTTCTAGAATTGTCAGGGTATTGTTAACCCTTAAACATTTATTATCTTATAAATAAGGTAAAACATTAATAATTCGTTGATTTTATCCATTGATACAAAAAAGATAAAATTTTCTTCTAATTTACTATATCTCAGTTAGTTTGGATATACCTTTAATGGTGGGAGTCAAAATATCCCCACTATTGAAACTCCTTTGATTTTCATTAAATGATATTTACAAACTTTTAGAATTTTTTATATCTCTAAGAAAATACTTTGTAACGCCCCGACCCTAGTTACCCAGAGTCGGTGCATTATTACATAACATTGGCATGATCACAAGAAAGATCAAATCTCGAAAGACCGATTGGTTTAGTAGCCTTGGAAACACTAGATATATTCATAAGTCTTACATTACATCATAAAATGAAAAACTACTACAACAACATATTGTCTCCATAATCCACACTCATATTGTAACACCCCAGGTAAATAAAGAATATGAAATTTTCATATTTATCCATATTTGTGAATAAAATATTGATATGACTTTAAAGGGGACGCTATGCTCGATGGCGTACCCAACACGCAACAACGAGTTTCTTCGGAATCTTACGTTGCACTCTAATAATAAATTTCAAATGTTAGTTAACATGTAGCCGTTGTAATGGCGGGAATGGATATAAATAACTAAAATGTGATTATATATGTTTTTAAATGTTTATACATTTATCCAATAAAATATAATGGCTTAAAATACGGAAAGAATTCAATTTTAGGCGTATATGCCCTAGTTTTCGCTAAAGGTTCACTTATCACCTTTTGATGGCGAACCTTCATTAAATATAGTTTTGATCACTCTTATACATTCTATTGGACCAAATAAAACTCTTCTTGAGAATCGGGACATCAAAATTTACTTTGTGTAAATTTTTGGTATCTTTCTGATAAAGTTCATTTTTTTAATGAATAGTGTAAAATGTTGTATTTTAAATTCAAAACCTCTTTTTAATATAATTTATTTATATGATTAGATTATCTTTTGAATTGGTATTAATGTGTAATCTGAATATATTTTTACCATTTAATCCAATGGTGGTCATTGGAATCAATTTCACTTTGAAATTAGACTTAAACTGGTGCCAATCTTTTGATACTTATTATTTTATAAAAACACGCTATTTGCGCTGACAGCGGGAATTAATTATTAAATTAATTAATGTGACTGATATTTTTTGAATTTTGTAAAACGGACTTCATTTTTTAATTCGGAATATCAAATATAGCTTAGGGTGAATTTTTGGTAATTTTCTGAAAAACTTCAATTTTTGATGAATAGTGAAACCACTAAGTGGTACTTATAAAGACTGATTTTCCGTTTAAATGAGATTTTGCCATCATTGTGTTTTGATTTTCAAAAATCCGACATACATGGTTGTCATTAAGAAGTAAAATGTGGTTCAATGAGATTATAATAATTTTTTGGTGAATAGTAACTTATTAAGTTCTTAATCGTGATTAGTGGTAATTAGTGTAGTTTAAGGTAAAAATGATATTATAAGGATGTGAAAACACCATTACACTTGTCTTACACCTATTGGGTGAGTCATGGCCGACCAAGACAAGTCATGGTCCAACTTGGTGACCCCATGGAGCCACTTTAGTTGGAAAATGACAATAATAACTTTTTATTTAATGTAAAAGTAAAAATGACACAAACATAATATGTTTTACGAAAACAATTTTTACATGGGGTTACAAAGATCATATTTTTGATTATAAATAGTCATTGGAAAGCTAAAAAGATTTCCTACATTATAGTATTTTTATTATAATTTTTAGACATTAAATAAATTAAATTATTTATGACATAATAATGATGCAGTGATGACATCATTATTTAACAATTAAAATAAAATGGAAATATAATGTAATATCTATGAACTACACATGTCCAAAACTTATTGGATGGGTGGATTTCGAACCCTTATAACCTTATCCACTAATTATATCAATGTGGGACCTTTTAAAACCGAAACACATTTTAAAATAAAGTATTATTTCGTTACTTTCCAAAAGTGCCCCTCCTCTCCTCTTATAAAAGGCCCCCACCTCTACCTATTTTCACACACTCATCAAGCCTTTGGCTCGGCCAACCCCTGCCCATTTACTCTCTCCACATCCCTCTCCTCATCCCAGAGGATTCCCTTTGGGCATAATCCTTTCAAAGGAAGCCTTTAGGCTCAAATCCAAATGAGTTACACTTTTAAAGGTAATTCATTCTCTCATGTTCATTTGTTTTATTTTGCTTCTCCAACCCCCTAAACTCTTTTTATTTACTTCTTTTTTAACAAAACCAGTATCTTCAATATACTAGGATGTTGTTATATGATTTATTCGAGCTACACTCTCACACAACTACATCAAATGGTTAAAGAACATACGGTTTCCGTGGATGGCGAAATTATGCCTCCCGAAACGATGATTGTTCAATACTCTTTTAACACCTTCAAAGGTGGCCATTATGATGTCACTATTTTTATATATGATATATAATATGTTTATGTTTTACTTATGCTTCTTTATTTTTCATTTGTGTCTTACCTTGATGGCTTCCATTATGGGTATACGTGATATCTTCATTTTAAGGAAGTGCGGACTACCGCCCCCTCAAAGTGATTTGATTCGTTATATACCATATGTGGGACGTATAAAGGATGGAACTATGATATTATATATGATATTATACTAGAATTATAATATACCTTTATATTAGTATTATTCCATTCTATAAAATATGAAATAGAAATGAAAGTAGCGTTCATGCGTACGTACGGCTTACCGTCTCCATGAACGGTGCATTTCATTTCTTACCTCTAAATGATTATGTAATGTAATAAATGAATGCATGTACTATATATATATGACATATATGATATATACATCATGAATACAATTCTGGATATAATAAACTTTTGGCCACACGAACAACATGTAATTGTAAGAAGTCCACTTTCGACTTAAGAACCAAATACCGACAAAATGAACATTATTAACTTGAATGATTACATAATGTTTATAACATGTCAATAATTGATATAAAAGGAATAATTAACATAGAAAAGGTTCTTAAGGAAGTATAAATTAACTCAAGTTTATTATTCAGGAGATTAAAGAACGATCGAGTCAAGTCGGACCCGAGGTAAGGGATCCTACACCTCTCTTTCTTTTTAAGTACACTCTTTTATGTCATTCCTTTTAAGCTCATATTTCTTATGATTGGGATGTTCTTTTATATTACTCCAACTGTACTTATTATGTTCATATTATGAGAGACCCTATTTACTCTCATAAATCCATTTTGAAAGTTTTGAGTGGCGTCGTTAGGCTGCCGGATTTTCGTAAGGGATTTTTTTCATCTCACTTTTATTCCCGTGAGATTTATGCTACATTTGCCACAAATTCCATTGAGTGGTGTATGTACTGCCCATTATTCTAATCTTTGTGTAATATACTTTCGTTTATGAGTATTTACATCAAAGATATATTGTCCTTCTTTCATGGGGTGTATGTTTTGAAAGATACCCAAGTCGGTAAAGGAACCTTTCACCCTCCTTTTTTTAAAATACTTCTTTTGTTGGGTATTTTAATTTACATATTGTTATGTTGGGATATGTTCTCATATATCCTTATTGATGTAAATTTTATGTCCAAGTGATGAGATACTCTTTTTATCTCTCATCAACTCGATTTGATATGATGGCGTTAGGCTGTCAAGGGAACTTTTTGACCCAATTTCGATTTCTTTGGGTTCAACATGTAGTCATTGAATATGTCATCCATTGACTATGTGTGAATGAACTTTTATTGTTTTACACTTAATATCCACTTATATTGGGTGTATTTATATTTTTCACACATATTTTTGAGATTGATTTGTCCTTAATTTAAGGATACCTTCTTTATAAGGGATTTCATCACATTTGACTTTTCTATTGAGGGTTCATTGTTGTTATGCACCAATTCAATCTTATATGGTGTATATACTGTCCTTTGGAATATTATATCATGAATCCATTTATTCTCATGATATTATAAAGTTCTGATTACATTTTATTCCTCATTTTTTGTATTCAAGTGTCTCTAATTTTGGTAAAAACCCTTTAACCAAAATATCGCTTTAAATGTTTTAATGATTTGTTCTTATTAATATCCATGTTTTCAAAATGGTTTTAAGGATTTATTTATATGGATATTAATGGTTTAAAATGTTAAAAGCTTCAAGGTGGTATGGGACACTTTGATTCAAAAATCTCTTTATTAAATGTTTTAAATGGTTTTGGAAATGGTTTCTTTTTGAATGGATTTATTATTTCAATATCCTAAAATGTTATATTGTGATTGAAATGTGGAAATGTTATGTTTCCTTTATTCATGTTTATGTGATACGATTATGTTATGGTTCTTGGGCATTGTTATGAAGAACGGGTGGTTCTGTGATAAACTAAGGGCGGGTGAGCCCGATATAGCTCTCCAATGCATTGGGTAACGCGAAGGAGTGAAACGTTAAGGTTTCTCCGAAGAGATTTAGGGAATATACTGTGATGGGTATTCCAAACGTAACCAAGAGGGTTACTCCCTACGTAAGAATGTTATGAATGCCTCAAGTTACCTTTATGTCTTATGTTTTCTATGATTTATTCATGATTTGATATGCCTATGTTTTATGGGTAAAATGTGATTTCATTCTAATGTATATATGAACTCATGTTTCCTTTCCATATTTTTATAACTCTTACTGAGCTTTTTATTCTCATCCCAAGTTTTTGAAATGTTTTTCACAGGTCAAGGGAAAGGTACATGATGTGATGATAGTGTCAAGGATGTGTCAAGAAAGAACCCATGTTTTATTTTAAATATGTTTCCGTTGATGGGAAGAATGAATACTGTCTTTTATGTAGCCACTTTGCATAAATGTGGAACGTAATGCAAGTTTCATGATCTAATTCTCTAAAACTCTAAACCTGAAAAGATCCTCAATGTGTAATCTTGTAATAACTCAAGATTAAGTAAGGTTTAAGGCTGGGGCCTTATAGTTGGTATCAGAGGTCGGTTTAGACAACTTTAGGGATTAGGAGTTTTTGTGAGGCACATGATCAGTCCCTATAACTATTATTTCAGTTAAATCCCTGTTTTAAATTTTTTTTTCAAGTCAAGTAAAGTCGGTTACGAATGGAAGGAGGAGGATCTCAAACGACATTCATATCTCTTCCTGATGACATGCTTGCAATAATTATTGCAAAGTCATCTTAGGATGATTGTGAAACTTTTTCTAGCATACAACTCACTTGCAAGCATTTGTTTGAGATATCAAACACCTCCGCTATACCTCGTTATCATCGTGGATCATGGGTTGTTTTTAGAAAAATACTATTTTCACAATATTCTCATGTTTTCAAGAGAGGTAAATATTATCAAGGTATTTTCAAATATTTTACCTTATCACAAGAATTTGAAGCATATTATGATTTTCAAAATGGTGCTAAGGAAGGAGACCCTTGCGCAACCTATTTATATTTGCTTTTAAAATATAGTCTCACATCACATACTTATGGTATTTTAAAAGGACCAATGATAGAAAGTTTCAACTCAATTTCGGTCCGACTATTTTTTAGAAATCATGTTTTATCAGATGTTTTGGAATTATATGTCATACATGATTATTTTCCAAAACTGTTTTTCTGTGAACACCCGTATGACCCATGTTGCACGAGGTGTATTTGGATGGAGGAAGCAAATGATTTTGAAGGATCTCTAAATCATTGTTGTAATGCATGGGACTTCTACCTACGTGAGCAAGATGACGATGAGACCGAATGGACGCCATGATCAAGGTATGATGTTATTCATTTTGGGAATTGTTTTATTTTATCTTATGGTGGTGAAATAAGACTTCAAGAATTAAGGTGTTGAGATCATAATGAATTTGGATGAAAATTAAAGGTATAAGGAATCTATTGAGTTTAAAACATGTTGGGGTTATTTTTGGAGTTTTATAAAAAGGACAACACGCAGACCGTGTGACAACCTGTCGCGTCGGACAAAGCTGCGGGAATCGAACCCACAAAAAAAAGTGCAACTGGTATTTATCGCCTACCACCGGACTACGTGAAGTCCCTGGTTAGTTTTACTGATTCATTCTAGTTATGTGATTTTATGAATTAAGAGTAATTTGATTTTGGGTTATTTGTGAAAATGATTATCCTATCATGGAGGATATGTGATTAGGTTAATTACTTTTCAATACGAGACTTTAGGAGAAACTGATTTTGTTTGGAGATAAATGTTACGATTTAACTTGGAAGACTATGTGACTAAATCCTTCAAATATTTGGGTTTCAATCTTATATTGGTTTACTTTGAAGAATTTTATGGACAAATTATTTATCGGATGGTCCTCGTTGAACTTTTGGTTTTTTTGGACAAATTTTGGAGATTAAGAATAGATTTTCTTTTTATAAGGGGTTATCCTTTTCTGGATTATCTGATCTTGTACTAGCCTTTTTGGTTTTTGTTTTGGTTAATGTCTAAAGACATGGGATGTATATAGTTCTCTTTTGTGGATTATGTGATTCTCTAGAATTTGATTATAGTACTCTTAATGTGAACAAGTCTTCTTAAATACTCGTCTTTTGGAGAAAATACGAGTTTGTGTAAAAGTTGAAAGTCAACATGATAAGCGATTATGTTTCCTTATGAATAAATTACTCAATAAAAAGTAACTTAAAACAAAAATGTTGTCTATTAACTTTTCTTACTGGGGAATCGAATACCGTTTAACCCATCACAAGTTTGTGATTTTCTCATTGTTAACTTTCTCCTAAACTTGTTTTCTATCACTCTCCATCAGAACATGACCCTATGTTTTCTCCTCCATGTCCATGTTTTCATACTTGGAATCCTAGTATGGGTTAACTCGGGTGACCTCTGTGCTTATCTTTCTTTATTTTAAAGTGATTGTTTTACCGACTCTTGTTCCGATGTGGGACTTTCAAGGATGTTTCCAAGCTCAATTTTAAAAATTGCGAGGACGCAATTCCCAAAAGGGGGGAAGGATGTAACACCCCAGGTAAATAAAGAATATGACATTTTCATATTTATCCATATTTGTGAATAAAATATTGATATGACTTTAAAGGGGACGCTATGCTCGATGGTGTACCCAACACGCAACAACGAGTTTCTTCGGAATCTTACGTTGCACTCTAATAATAAATTTCAAATGTTAGTTAACATGTAGCCGTTGTAATGGCAGGAATGGATATAAATAACTAAAATATGATTATATATTTTTTTAAATGTTTATACATTTATCCAATAAAATATAATGGCTTAAAATACGGAAAGAATTCAATTTTAGGCGTATATGCCTGAGTTTTCGCTAAAGGTTCACTTATCACCTTTTGATGGCGAACCGTCATTAATTATAGTTTTGATCACTCTTATACATTCTATTGGACCAAATAAAACTCTTCTTGAGAATCGGGACATCAAAATTTACTTTGTGTAAATTTTTGGTATCTTTCTGATAAAGTTCATTTTTTTAATGAATAGTGTAAAATGTTGTATTTTAAATTCAAAACCTTTTTTTAATCTAATTTATTTATATGATTAGATTATCTTTTGAATTGGTATTAATGTGTAATCTGAATATATTTTTACCATTTAATCCAATGGTGGTCATTGGAATCAATTTCACTTTGAAATTAGACTTAAACTGGTGCCAATCTTTTGATACTTATTGTTTTATAAAAACACGCTATTTGCGCTGACAGCGGGAATTAATTATTAAATTAATTAATGTGACTGATATGTTTTGAATTTTGTAAAACGGACTTCATTTTTGAATTCGGAATATCAAATATAGCTTAGGGTGAATTTTTGGTAATTTTCTGAAAAACTTCAATTTTTGATGAATAGTGAAACCACTAAGTGGTACTTATAAAGACTGATTTTCCGTTTAAATGAGATTTTGCCATCATTGTGTTTTGATTTTCAAAAATCCGACATACATGGTTGTCATTAAGAAGTAAAATGTGGTTCAATGAGATTATAATAATTTTTTGGTGAATAGTAACTTATTAAGTTCTTAATCGTGATTAGTGGTAATTAGTGTAGTTTAAGGTAAAAATGATATTATAAGGATGTGAAAACACCATGACACTTGTCTTACACCTATTGGGTGAGTCATGGCCGACCAAGACAAGCCATGGGCCAACTTGGTGACCCCATGGAGCCACTTTAGTTGGAAAATGACAATAATAACTTTTTATTTAATGTAAAAGTAAAAATGACACAAACATAATATGTTTTACGAAAACTATTTTTACATGGGGTTACAAAGATCATATTTTTGATTATAAATAGTCATTGGAAAGCTAAAAAGATTTCCTACATCATAGTATTTTTGTTATAATTTTTAGACATTAAATAAATTAAATCATTTATGACATAATAATGATGCAGTGATGACATCATTATTTAACAATTAAAATAAAATGGAAATATAATGTAATATCTATGAACTACACATGTCCAAAACTTATTGGATGGGTGGATTTCGAACCCTTATAACCTTATCCACTAATTATATCAATGTGGGACCTTTTAAAACAGAAACACATTTTAAAATAAAGTATTATTTCGTTACTTTCCAAAAGTGCCCCTCCTCTCCTCTTATAAAAGTCCCCCACCTCTACCTATTTTCACACACTCATCAAGCCTTTGGCTCGGCCAACCCCTGCCCATTTACTCTCTCCACATCCCTCTCCTCATCCTAGAGGATTCCCTTTGGGCAGAATCCTTTCAAAGGAAGCCTTTAGGCTCAAATCAAAAGGAGTTACACTTTTAAAGGTAATTCATTCTCTCATGTTCATTTGTTTTATTTTGCTTCTCCAACCCCCTAAACTCTTTTTATTTACTTCTTTTTTAACAAAACCAGTATCTTCAATATACTAGGATGTTGTTATATGATTTATTCGAGCTACACTCTCACACAACTACATCAAATGGTTAAAGAACATACGGTTTCCGTGGATGGCGAAATTATGCCTCCCGAAACGATGATTGTTCAATACTCTTTTAACACCTTCAAAGGTGGCCATTATGATGTCACTATTTTTATATATGATATATAATATGTTTATGTTTTACTTATGCTTCTTTATTTTTCATTTGTGTCTTACCTTGATGGCTTCCATTATGGGTATACGCGATATCTTCATTTTAAGGAAGTGCGGACTACCGCCCCCTCAAAGTGATTTGATTCGTTATATACCATATGTGGGACGTATAAAGGATGGAACTCTGATATTATATATGATATTATACTGGAATTATAATATACCTTTATATCAGTATTATTCCATTCTATAAAATATGAAATAGAAATGAAAGTAGCGTTCATGCGTACGTACGGCTTACCGTCTCCATGAACGGTGCATTTCATTTCTTACCTCTAAATGATTATGTAATGTAATAAATGCATGCATGTACTGGATATATATGACATATATGATATATACATCATGAATACAATTCTGGATATAATAAACTTTTGGCCACACGAACAACATGTAATTGTAAGAAGTCCACTTTCGACTTAAGAACCAAATACCGACAAAATGAACATTATTAACTTGAATGATTACATAATGTTTATAACATTTCAATAATTGATATAAAAGGAATAATGAACATAGAAAAGGTTCTTAAGGAAGTAGAAATTAACTCAAGTTTATTATTCAGGAGATTAAAGAACGATCGAGTCAAGTCGGACCCGAGGTAAGGGATCCTACACCTCTCTTTCTTTTTAAGTACACTCTTTTATGTCATTCCTTTTAAGCTCATATTTCTTATGATTGGGATGTTCTTTTATATTACTCCTACTGTACTTATTATGTTCATATGATGAGAGACCCTATTTACTCTCATCAATCCATTTTGGAAGTTTTGAGTGGCGCCGTTAGGCTGCCGGATTTTCGTAAGGGATTTTTTCATCTCACTTTTATTCCCGTGAGATTTATGCTACATTTGCCACAAATTCCATTGAGTGGTGTATGTACTGCCCATTATTCTAATATTTGTGTAATATACTTTCGTTTATGAGTATTTACATCAAAGATCTATTGTCCTTCTTTCATGGGGTGTATGTTTTGAAAGATACCCAAGTCGGTAAAGGAACCTTTCACCCTCCTTTTTTTAAAATACTTCTTTTGTTGGGTATTTTAATTTACATATTGTTATGTTGGGATATGTTCTCATATATCCTTATTGATGTAAATTTTATGTCCAATTGATGAGATACTCTTTTTATCTCTCATCAACTCGATTTGATATGATGGCGTTAGGCTGTCAAGGGAACTTTTTAACCCAATTTCGATTTCTTTGGGTTCAACATGTAGTCATTGAATATGTCATCCATTGACTATGTGTGAATGAAATTTTATTGTTTTACACTTAATATCCACTTATATTGGGTGTATTTATATTTTTCACACATATTTTTGAGATTGATTTGTCCTTAATTTAAGGATACCTTCTTTATAAGGGATTTCATCACATTTGACTTTTCTATTGAGGGTTCATTGTTGTTATGCACCAATTCAATCTTATATGGTGTATATACTTACTTTGGAATATTATATCATGAATCCATTTATTCTCATGATATTATAAAGTTCTGATTACATTTTATTCCTCAATTTTTGTATTCAAGTGTCTCTAATTTTGGTAAAAACCCTTTAACCAAAATATCGCTTTAAATGTTTTAATGATTTGTTCTTATTAATATCCATGTTTTCAAAATGGTTTTAAGGATTTATTTATATGGATATTAATGGTTTAAAATGTTAAAAGCTTCAAGGTGGTATGGGACACTTTGATTCAAAAATCTC
The DNA here is from genome assembly GCA_963277665.1 of Viscum album. Classification (NCBI taxonomy): domain Eukaryota; kingdom Viridiplantae; phylum Streptophyta; class Magnoliopsida; order Santalales; family Viscaceae; genus Viscum; species Viscum album. Next base: position 554,895,153 of record OY728126.1, on the reverse strand, counting down.
TTTATTAAATGTTTTAAATGGTTTTGGAAATGGTTTCTTTTTGAATGGATTCATTATTTCAATATCCTAAAATGTTATATTGTGATTGAAATGTGGAAATGTTATGTTTCCTTTATTCATGTTTATGTGATACGATTATGTTATGGTTCTTGGGCATTGTTATGAAGAACGGGTGGTTCCGTGATAAACTAAGGGTGGGTGAGCCCGATATAGCTCTCCAATGCATTGGGTAACGCGAAGGAGTGAAACGTTAAGGTTTCTCCGAAGAGATTTAGGGAATATACTGTGATGGGTATTCAAAACGTAACCAAGAGGGTTACTCCCTACGTAAGAATGTTATGAATGCCTCAAGTTACCTTTATGTCTTATGTTTTCTATGATTTATTCATGATTTGATATGCCTATGTTTTATGGGTAAAATGTGATTTCATTCTAATGTATATATGAACTCATGTTTCCTTTCCATATTTTTATAACTCTTACTAAGCTTTTTATGCTCATACCAAGTTTTTGAAATGTTTTTCACAGGTCAAGGGAAAGGTACATGATGTGATGATAGTGTCAAGGATGTGTCAAGAAAGAACCCATGTTTTATTTTAAATATGTTTCCGTTGATGGGAAGAATGAATACTGTCTTTTATGTAGCCACTGTGTATAAATGTGGAACGTAATGCAAGTTTCATGATCTAATTCTCTAAAACTCTAAACCTGAAAAGATCCTCAATGTTTAATCTTGTAATAACTCAAGATTAAGTAAGGTTTAAGGCTGGGGCCTTATACATATCCCCACATTATATCCCTGCAGGTCATTCATAATTTACTTCTTCACTTCCTGGGAAAAATAAAACATAGAAAAGGGGTGAGCTCAAATGCCCAGTAAGGATAAAAATATAGAGGAAACTTTCATAAATAAGAATAAACATTTAAGGCAATTTATACTAAAACAAAAGCCTTTCAAACTTGAACTTTCAACATAGTATGACATAAATAAAATGAAATAATTACATTTACTTATTCACATGGATATTCTACTAATCGAATAATCACATGAAAAAACAATAACCACTTTCATAATGATGGAATGCATAATGCTGAACTTTAATTTCTTTGTCAAGGCCTCATCCCAAGACCTAGGGGCTAACTGTAACCGGAACCCAACCCGGAGTGCCTCTAATAACCGGACACCAACCCGGAGTGCCTCTAATAACCGGACACCAACCCGGAGTGCCTCTAATGACCGGACACCAACCCGGAGTTCCTCTAATAACCGGAGACCAAACCGGAGTTCCTCTAATAACCGGAGACCAAACTGGAGGGCTTACTTTTACCGGTCCCCAACCCGGAACATACTTGTCTAACACATTCATCTGAATGAAAGGTTGAAATATAACATAAACATTCGGATTACAAATAACTTATGAAATGTCAATACTATAAACAAAAATCATGAGTGACATAAGAATAACTTACCCACAGTCAAAAATCTCACAAAACCTTCAATAAAATATAGATGTTTTGTATCATAATAAATCAACTTTAAATAAGCTTAAAATCCATCAAAGGATGTTGACATAGATGAAATCAAAACTATTTTATAGAAATATATATTTTTGAAATCATTTTAAAAGTAACATAATTATAAAATAATACACTCAATTTTAAAATATTCTTATAAGCTTGTAAGGGAAGCTTTGATGATTTTATAACGGCGGTAAATAGCCGCACCCGCCGTATAAGTTAAAAAAAACATTCTTACCTTAAATTTGTCGAAAAGGTTAAAAGTTCCTTGTTTGGAAAACGACGGAAAGATTCCTTTCGAAACACATAAGGGTATAAATGACTTTAACCCATATTCTTGTAAATAGTAAAAATGTTTTGAAATACATTAGTAAGAAACATGGATGTGGATGATAAAGAGATCCCAGTAGATTATTACGTATAAACAACCTCGGATAATGAAGAGATTGTGAAATAACCCTTACCAATTTGGTAACTTATGAAACATACAACCCATGAAAGAGGTATCATACAATGAATATGTAAATACACATAAATTAGAGTGTATTACACAAAGAATATAATTATGGTAAGTACATACACCACACAAAAAGTAATGGTGGTAATATGGCATGAATCTCACGGGAATAAGGAGTGAGATGAAAACCCCTTACCTTGTACTTTTCCTTGGTTGGGGTAGGTTAACCTCCTCTTCTTCGGGTTCTTCCTTTTGATTTGATCAAAATGGCTCCTTAGGTTGGCTTTCTGATCAAAATAAGGCCTCTAGGTTGTATTGAGGGATGTTGGGAGAGTATTTGGGCAGAGTTTGGCCGAACCAAAAGGGTTTGAAGGTGTGAAGAAATGAGAAGAGGAGTGCCCTTTTATAAGAGGTGTGAGGGGTACCTTTGGAAAAGCTAGAAATATTAGTTTATAATAAATTCATATTCGGTTTCCAATGGCTCCAAAGTTTACTATTCAAAGGTTATGGTGGGGATGGGTTGCAAACAACTCAACCAATAGAATTTAGACAGGTTTGGGTACTTATATTAACCTTATCTTTAAGTATTAACTCTAAGTTAATTAGTTTCACTTTTACAATGTCTCTTTGTATTTTTATATAATATGGTTAATAAACGTACTATATACATCCAAGCGACCCCCAAGTGGTCCATTAATGATGCACCTATCATGATATAAGTCTCTTGGCCGAACCTTAGATTTTTAAGAATTTAATATCAATTAATAATATAATATTTGTTTTAAGAACTCTTTTATGTCAATTTTGACACTATTCAATAGTTGGTTTTTGTGAAACTTATAACAGATTGATTACTTCGAAAAAGTCAATTAAATCAATCCTAATATATCATATTATCTTATAAAATTAGTTTAATTCATTAAAAGTTTCATATTATATTTATTTGGGTATTTATAATATCAATTATTTTAATTTTTCACTATTATAGTAATTACTGCATCATCATTGTGTCATAAATAAAATAAATTATTTAATGTCTAAAAATTATAAATAAAATATAATTATGTATTAAATCTTTTTATCTTTCTAATGAATGTTTATAATCTAAAATCCAACATATATAACCCTATGTAACAATTGTTTTTCTAAAAGATATATGCTTGTGTCATTTTTGTATTCATTTTAACTTAATTAAAATAAAGTGTCATTATCACTTACAAGTGGATCCATGGGGTCCCAAAATCGACCCAAAGATGCCCATGGTCGACCATGTATCAACAAATAGGGTTAAGACACGTTTTAGGGTAATTTAGTATTATTATAATATTATTTTTTAACCCTTATTTACCGGATTTACCCTTAACCATGGTAAATAAAATATTTACCGCAGTAATTATTCAAAATGTCTAAAAATAAAAGTTACCTATTTACACAATTTGAACATCCTGATTACAGATATGGAATCCATTTTCCTAAATTCAAAACACAGAAGTGGCAGAAATTAATTTAAAATTAATTCCCGCTGTCAAAACAAAAAGCGTGTTTTTAAGAGATAATAACTATCAAAAGATTGACACTTGTTTATGTTCGGTTTAATTGTAAAATTATGTCCAATGACCAACATTATATTAAATGGTAAAAATATATTCTAAATATACTTTAAAACCACTCAAATTCATAATTTATCACTATTAATTATTTTGATTTAAAAAGTTGTTTTTAATTAAAATTTAGTAATTTTCACTATTCATCAAAATATGAAAGTTATCCGAAAAGTACCAAAATTTCACCTTAGGCTAAATTCGATATTCCGAATCCAGAAATGAAGTCCATTTTAAAATATAAAATATATATAATTTCTAAAAGTAGGTATTACTATTCATAACGGTTAGTTTGATTGGTTGTGGTGTGTGTTAAAACTCAAGGTTGCGTACAACACACACTACTGTATTATTCAAAGAAAGCGTACCGTGGAAGCTTGGGATGTTTCATTTTAAATTTTTGATGTCCCCATTTAGTCAAAAAGTTTAAAATATTGTATTTAAAAAGGGTTCACTATTAAAATTTGATAAAAGTGCAATACTGAAAATGAATTTGTTCTTGCATTATATCTAAGAAACTCATAATATGGATTCTAAAATTATAAGGATTATATAAAGTTTAAAATTTAGATAATACTATTCAAAACCTCTTTTGAATGGCTTTTTTTTGTAAGTCATGGTGTGATTGAACTCGGTGTTGCATGTAGTGCAAGTTATTGAATTATTTTGAAGAAATAACACATTATGAATTCTTGGGGTGTTACATTCTCCCCTCCTTCAATAAATTGAATCCTTGCAATTTGAAATTGTTCTTTGAAAATAAAAGGTTGAAAGTAGAAAATATATTTGTGGGAAAACCCACATCGGAAATTGGGTTACTAAAATTTAGTCTTAATATGAGGAAAGAGAAATCAAATGGTCACCACCAAATTATGATCTCGATTAGGAGAACATTGGTGGGAATTAGAGACATATAATTGGAGGAAAAACGTAAATATTTATAGGTAGTGATTGAGGTCATCAATCACAAACAAGTGTAAAATTGAGGTCCTTAAATTCATCAATCTATGATGATTTGAAATACCATCGGTTCAACAAAACATAGGGTATTAGGATAACACATTTTTGACGTTTCAAAATATCTTAGTTGAAATACCACATCAAAAAATGAATTAATGAGGCCTCTATTTAAAATAAAGAGTGGAAAGTATGAAGATTACCGAAAATAACACATACTAGGGTTCCATGTAGGAAAATATGGATATGGAAGGAAAATCTAACCATCAATTATCTGATGGAGAGTGGTAGAGAACATGGCTATGAAAAGGCCAACAATCCCAAAGCCATAAATTAGTGATGATTTAAGGTACCATCTAGGACAACATTTTTGTTCTAAGTTACTTTTATTAATATTGAGGTATTTATTTATGAGATTGGCTAAGATCATTAGGAGATATACTTACTTTATTATTAGAGTTTTATCCATTAATAAATTTCTACCACGAACTCATCTTTCACTCTAAAAGATAATAGAACGTAAAAAAAATTTCTATTTATACTATTCGTATAGGGTTCCAAAATAAATGAATTTATAATTCATCTACCAGATCTTTTAAAAAAACTACATTATTTAATCCAGGACATCTCGTGGGCCAGTGGTAGGTGATACACCCTTGTCGCCCTTCAGTTGCGGGTTCAAGTCTTGCAGCCTTGCCGGATGCGACGGGTTGCCGCCCGACCTCCGGGTTGTCCTTTTATGGAAATCCAAAATAATCCAAACTAGACTATCCAAAATACTTCTGTCCAAACTCACAGTCCAATATTTATAAGGAAGGTAAACATAATGTAGATCCTTTTTACCCCGTAATAGCATATGAATACCTTCATCATGTATTCTTTTAATACATTGAAACATCCTAAATTACCATATTCCTTATTGATTACATTCATGCTCCCTTATTCCATATAGAATGCTGGATATACTTCATTAATCCAAAAATGTTTTAAACCCCAACAATGATGGAATATACAAATCATTAATCAGTTCCAAGGTAGTCAAGAATATCCAATATAATTTATCCAAAATAATCACATATTATTCCAAAATCACTACCTCAGTATCAGAACTATATTATGATTTATCAATCTCTCAACCATATATTTTCCAAAAATTTATCCTGCTATTGAGTCACTTTTCTTTGTTCCACACAATCTCAAGTCCTTAATGAAATAGTACTACAGTACAATCCTTATATACTCCATAATTATTATAACAAGTACATTGTTGATACAACACTCAATTGAAATAATCAACATAAGAACTCTAATCATTCCTCTTCATCTGTGGTAGTATCATAACTTGATTATTATCCAATAACATCATTTGCGGCATAGTCTGATGACTGGGACATAGGTTCGCGTAGTGTCCAAACTCCTTGCAAATGAAGCATTGTACATTTGAAACCATTTTCTTACCCTTGCAGTCATGTACTTTGTGCCCTTTTCCTCCACACTTATAACAAACTCCCATTCCTTTCAGGAAAATTCCAGGGTGTTTCTTTCCACAGTTACCACATATGGGAAAATTCTTCTTTTCCCTCTTCCCTTTATCCATCTTTCTCTCTTCCATCTTTTTCTTCTCTTGCTTCCCTTCAAAGCCATAGGACTCAGTAAACTCTTTACTTATCTTATCAACACATGATATTATTTCTTCATATGATGATAATAAATGGGAGACTATTTCTCTTATAAATTCTAGCTTAAGACCATGAAAGATATGATCCTTCCTTCTCTTTGGATCATGTGCATTTCTGGAGTTCTCATTCCTTCTACTGGGCACCATTTCTAAACAATGGCATACACTAGATCAGTTTATGAATCAAAATACATAATCCCATACTTATAAAACACTTAACATAAATTGAACTATTTATGGATATGATCCATAATCATAAAAATGTCTCCTTTGAGGATGTATATACTCATAAACCCTACATAATGGTTTGTAAAGAAAATGAGAATTATGCTAAGCATATCCCCCGGGAGTGTCGTAACCAAGAGCGCAGCAAGGCCCGTTGTCGTGTACCAGTTCCCGTTCGAGTCTAGCTCAAAGCGATGTTTTCGGGTTTTACCCCTAGGTACATCTGTGCCAGAGCCGCCTCTACCTGCTCGTATCCAGATAGGGATGTATTGCACGGAAAACTCACAAAATATCTACAATACCAAAATTCTAGGATGTTCTTCTATACTAATCCTCAAAGTTCATCTTAGGTCTACGTGCTCTAATCAGAGTTTATCTAAATCTAGTTTCCAAGGTTTGTACTAAACTTCCTCTGATACCAACTGTAACGCCCCGACCCTAGTTACCCAGAGTCGGTGCATTATTACATAACATTGGCATGATCACAAGAAAGATCAAATCTCGAAAGACCGATTGGTTTAGTAGCCTTGGAAACACTAGATATATTCATAAGTCTTACATTACATCATAAAATGAAAAACTACTACAACAACATATTGTCTCCATAATCCACACTCATATCCCCACATTATATCCCTGCAGGTCATTCATAATTTACTTCTTCACTTCCTGGGAAAAATAAAACATAGAAAAGGGGTGAGCTCAAATGCCCAGTAAGGATAAAAATATAGAGGAAACTTTCATAAATAAGAATAAACATTTAAGGCAATTTATACTAAAATAAAAGCCTTTCAAACTTGAACTTTCAACATAGTATGACATAAATAAAATGAAATAATTCCATTTACTTATTCACATGGATATTCTACTAATCGAATAATCACATGCAAAAACAATAACCACTTTCATAATGATGGAATGCATAATGCAGAACTTTAATTTCTTTGTCAAGGCCTCGTCCCAAGACCTAGGGGCTAACTGTAACCGGAACCCAACCCGGAGTGCCTCTAATAACCGGACACCAACCTGGAGTGCCTCTAATAACCAGACACCATCCCGGAGTGCCTCTAATGACCGGACACCAACCCGGAGTTCCTCTAATAACCGGAGACCAAACCGGAGTTCCTCTAATAACCGGAGACCAAACCGGAGGGCTTACTTTTATCGGTCCCCAACCCGGAACATACTTGTCTAACACATTCATCTGAATGAAATGTTGAAATATAACATAAACATTCGGATTACAAATAACTTATGAAATGTAAATACTCTAAACAAAAACCATGAGTGACATAAGAATAACTTATCCACAGTCAAAAATCTCACAAAACCTTCAATAAAATATGGATTTTTTGTATCATAATAAATCAACTTCAAATAAGCTTAAAATCCATCAAAGGATGTTGACATAGATGAAATCAAAACTATTTTATAGAAATATATATTTTTGAAATCATTTTAAAAGTAACATAATTATAAAATAATACACTCAATTTTAAAATATTCTTATAAGCTTGTAAGGGAAGCTTTGATGATTTTATAATGGCGGTAAATAGCCGCACCCTCCGTATAAGTTAAAAAGAACATTCTTACCTTAAATTTGTCGAAAAGGTTAAAAGTGCCTTGTTTGGAAAACGACGGAAAGATTCCTTTCGAAACACATAAGGGTATAAATGACTTTAACCCATATTCTTGTAAATAGTAAAAATGTTTTGAAATACATTAGTAAGAAACATGGATGTGGATGATAAAGAGATCCCAGTAGATTATTACGTATAAACAACCTCGGATAATGAAGAGATTGTGAAATAACCCTTACCAATTTGGTAACTTATGAAACATACAACCCATGAAAGGGGTATCATACAATGAATATGTAAATACACATAAATTAGAGTGTATTACACAAAGAATATAATTATGGGCAGTAAATACACCACACAAAAAGTAATGGTGGTAATATGGCATGAATCTCACGGGAATAAGGAGTGAGATGAAAACCCCTTACCTTGTACTTTTCCTCGGTTGGGGTAGGTTAACCTCCTCTTCTTCGGGTTCTTCATTTTGATTTGATCAAAAGGGCTCCTTAGGTTGGCTTTCTGATCAAACTAAGGCCTCTAGGTTGTATTGAGGGATGTTGGGAGAGTATTTGGGCAGAGTTTGGCCGAACCAAAAGGGTTTGAAGGTGTGAAGAAATGAGAAGGAGGAGTGCCCTTTTATAAGAGGCGTGAGGGGTACCTTTGGAAAAGCTAGAAATATTAGTTTATAATAAATTCATTTTCGGTTTCCAATGGCTCCAAAGTTGACTATTAAAAGGTTATGGTGGGGATGGGTCGAAAACAACTCAACCAATAGAATTTAGACAGGTTTGGGTACTTATATTAACCTTATCTTTAAGTATTAACTCTAAGTTAATTAGTTTCACTTTTACAATGTCTCTTTGTATTTTTATATAATATGGTTAATAAACATACTATATACATCCAAGAGACCCCCAAGTGGTCCATTAATGATGCACCTATCATGATATAAGTCTCTTGGCCGAACCTTAGATTTTTAGGAATTTAATATCAATTAATAATATAATATTTGTTTTAAGAACTCTTTTATGTCAATTTTGACACTATTCAATAGTTGATTTTTGTGAAACTTATAACAGATTGATTACTTCGAAAAAAGTCAATTACATCAATCCTAATATATCATATTATCTTAGAAAATTAGTTTAATTCATTAAAAGTTTCATATTATATTTATTTGGGTATTTATAATATCAATTATTTTAATTTTTCACTATTATAGTAATTACTGCATCATCATTGTGTCATAAATAAAATAAATTATTTAATGTCTAAAAATTATAAATAAAATATCATTATGTAGGAAATCTTTTTATCTTTCTAATGAATATTTATAATCTAAAACCCAACATATATAACCCTATGTAACAATTGTTTTGCTAAAAGATATATGCTTGTGTCATTTTTGTATTCATTTTAACTTAATTAAAATAAAGTGTCATTATCACTTACAAGTGGATCCATGGGGTCCCAAAATCGACCCCAAGATGCCCATGGTCGACCATGTATCAACCAATAGGGTTAAGACACGTTTTAGGGTAATTTAGTATTATTATAATATTATTTTTTAACCCTTATTTACCGGATTTACGCTTAACTATGGTAAATAAAATATTTACCGCAGTAATTATTCAAAATGTCTAAAAATAAAAGTTACCTATTTACACAATTTGAACATCCTGATTACAAATATGGAATCCATTTTCCTAAATTCAAAACACAGAAGTAGCAGAAATTAATTTAAAATTAATTCCCGCTGTCAAAACAAAAAGCGTGTTTTTAAGAGATAATAACTATCAAAAGATTGACACTTGTTTATGTTCGGTTTAATTGTAAAATTATGTCCAATGACCAACATTATATTAAATAGTAAAAATGTATTATAAATATACTTTAAAACCACTCAAATTCATAATTTATCACTATTAATTATTTTGATTAAAAAAGTTGTTTTTAATTAAAATTTAGTAATTTTCACTATTCATCAAAATATGAAAGTTATCCGAAAAGTACCAAAATTTCACCTTAGGCTAAATTCGATATTCCGAATCCAGAAATGAAGTCCATTTTAAAATATAAAATCTATATAATTTCGAAAAGTAGGTATTACTATTCATAACGGCTAGTTTGATTGGTTGTGGTGTGTGTTAAAACTCAAGGTTGCGTACAACACACGCTACTGTATTATTCAAAGAAAGCGTACTGTGGAAGCTTGGGATGTTTAATTTTAAATTTTTGATGTCCCCATTTAGTCAAAAAGTTTAAAATATTGTATTTAAAAAGGGTTCACTATTAAAATTTGATAAAAGTGCAATACTGAAAATGAATTTGTTCTTGCATTATATCTAAGAAACTCATAATATGGATTCTAAAATTATAAGGATTATATAAAGTTTAAAATTTAGATAATACTATTCAAAACCTCTTTTGAATGGCTTTTTTTTGTAAGTCATGGTGTGATTGAACTCGGTGTTGCGTGTAGTGCAAGTTATTGAATTATTTTGAAGAAATAACACATTATGAATTCTTGGGGTGTTACATACTTACCTGTCATTTTACTCTATATATTACACATATATTATGCTCCATTGTTTATGAATAGAACATATATTAAGATAAGATCTCTCTCCAGAAGGACCTCTCATATCCAATTTCTAATATACATAACCCCCTGTATGTTATTGGGTTCATTAATGATATCCTTGTATAATGTGGGAAAATGGTCCCATCCCACTCTGTTATCTCTATGAGTAAATTTAAGTATACAACTGAGGATAACAACCTTTTTGAAATTACTCTCACTAGTTCCAAATACACCTGGTATATAAGACACTAAAATAGGGTGGTATCCAGAAAATTAGAGACAACGTTCAAAAATTATAATGCTATAGATAAATGGGATTCCATTTATAGTACCACTCTCCCAAAGATTCAATCTAACCATCATCCTATTATTTTCACTTTTTCTTTCAAAATCATGAAACTCTCTTTTCCCTTTAAATTCAATAAATCTTGGTTCTCGGACCCTAAATGTGGTAATATAATTAATATTTTTTGTCCCCTATGACTAAATAAATGATTCCTTTTCCTATTTTTTTACATTAAAATATCTTCTACAAAATCTCAAGGGTTGGTACAGCTCAAAATCCTAACAAATTGATAATGACATCCTACTTCTTTAGAATAAACTTCATCAACTTCAAAATAAAAAAACCAACTATTATTTCACTACTAATAAGAATTATTAAATTATCATTTATATTAAACATAACTCATGTATCACCCTTGAGGATAACATACGTAAGCAAGATTTCAAAATCATGTGGTTAACTAATGGTGACATAAGCACCAAGATCTATAACTCTATTAAAAGAATAAGAAAAACATGCAGGCCTTTAGATTTTTTCAACGATAAGGGAAACCTTTTGGATAATGTGTATGATTTTTCTAGTCACGTTTTCACACATTTTGATTCAACTTTTATAGTCCCTATCAAAAATAAGGATCTCTTACAAAATTACATTTTTGTTTTTTTCAATGAGAAAGATATCTATTTTGTTTTAAGTATTCACCTTGAGCATGAAATCAAAGGCACTATTTTTAGATTGAACCCTGATAGTTCTATGAGTCTTGATGGCTTTAATAATGTATTATACAAGAAAAATTGGTCTATTATTCAATATTTTGTTATAAAACTCATCAAATCATTATTTTATCGGGGTTATCTGCCCCATTGGTTGAATGTGAAATTCATATCTTCAATTCCCAGTGTTGATAATGCCTATGAGATTCATATATTCTGACCCATAACTCTTATTAACACTCTATACAAAATCATCAGAAATCTTCTTGAAAATAGGCTTACAACAATGAATAAAAAAATTATCTCGTGGAATCAATTTGGTTTCATTAATGGTGGATCCATTTAAGACAACAATTTTCTTTCCTCTAAATGCACTAAAATGTTAAAAAATTCCAACAAAGCTGGAAATATTTCCATAAAACATGGAATTATAAATTTTTTCGATACCATGGACTAAAATTTCATATTTAAAGTTCTCTATGGATTTGGATTCATTATTTCCTTTACAACTAGAATACAAACACTATTTAACTTGGCTTCCATTTTTATCCTACTCAAAGGCTCTCCCATTGGAATTAATGATCATGTAACCAAGTGGTAAAGGCTCTTTCTTGGAATCATAAAGTTCCAGGATCCAATCCGACAAGGGAGGAATGTTTTTTTGTACTGTAGCAGGGTACTGTAGCCGATTGTAGTAGACTGTAGTAGTGGTGGAACTATATAAGTGGTGGTACAATAGTGGAAGTGGTACTATAGTAGGTCCAATAGTAGTGATAGTATTGTAAAAGGTACTATTGAAGCCTGCATAATGTAGAAGTACTATTCAATGAAAGGCCCTTTTGAAAAAAAATTGCCTTTAAAGCCTTGTATTCAGGACCAGTGGAATTGCCCTTTTTTCTATGTAATGGATCTCCCACTACCTAAAAAATTATGTCTTTTATTTAATAATAAAATGAGTCTTTGACCCCAACCATTAAAAAAAGGTCTCCTAGAGGCTATTTCAAATACACCAAAGTTGTTATACAAGGTGTTCCCCTTTATACCATTCTCTTTTCAATCGTGAAGGACTACTTAAGTATATTTTAAAATCAACTTATGGATCAAATTAAACATAAAATATTCTATTATTATAGGAATGTGAATTCCCATAAGAATCTTTTATTTGAAGATGATATAATTATTTTCATACATGCTGATAAATGAAACATTCAAACCCTAAAAAATTATCTCTCTCACCACGAGTAGGTATCAGGTCAGATCATTATTTGGAAACAATCCTATATATTTTTTGGAGAAATTTTTTTCTAATAGAAAACATGGTATTAACAATGAATTAGGAATTAAAGAAGGCTATTTTTATTTTACATACCTTGGTGTACCAATATTTTAGGTTAGACCGAAATCTATTCATTTATTCAACATTATTGATCATGTCCTTAATCAGCTCTCTACTCGGATAGGTAAAATAATTTCTATGGTGATAAAATGCTGTATTTTCAAATCTAACATTGTCTCTAAAATGTTTTATTCTATGATGGTTTATACATAGCCTGCCAGTCTAATAAAAAATGAATGTTTCCATCAAAAAATTTGGTTGGTCTTGTAGCACCCTGGATATGAAATTGGTGGCTACAACTTATTCTAATTGTTTCAAACCTTTGGATGATGGTGGCATCATCATTAAAAATTTAAATCTTTTTAATTAGGACCATAAAGCCATACATTATTGGAACTGAATCCATAATGATTCTACTTATATTGTTTTTAACAAAAAATAGGTCTCTTGATATGTTGATGAAAGGTTACATAGACATTATTAAATATTCTATCTTTCCATCCATCAAAATGGTGTATTTTGATATTATAACCAAATCTATATGGATGGTTTACAAGAACACCTCCGTGAACTTCTGGTTTGAAAAATGGACTAGTGATCCTCTAATTTCTATGATCCCTACTAAACAATATCCTAAAAGAACTAATAAAACTATCTTGGATGTAATTAAATCTAATATCGAAAGTCTCCATTATAATGTTTTTCATATCAATGAAAATTATCATTTTTCATGTATAGATGACTTTTTAGTCTGGGAACCTTCATACAACTGTTTGTTGAATACAATAAACTTTTTAGTAAAAACATTTTCATAACTCTGGAAATGATTTTATCTGGATTAAATTATTTGATAATGTATTGATAAAGCTTTTAAGACTTAATATTCTCTAGAATATAGTTTATAATAGGATCCCCATAGATACTTGTCTATAATATTTTTTGGATCCACACTTTCTCAAAATGTCAATCTGTAATCAACGTAGATAAGATGGTAACCATTTATATCTATCTTATGACACTGGAACTACTCTCGATAACTATATTTTTGACATTTTTGATTACCGATGGACAATTCTTGACTCTATAAACGCTCATCTAAAGGGTTATGTTGATATGGATAACTCCTTAAAAATCAAGAACATATTTCTTACTGTAGTTTTAGATATTAATCATGTGATCAGGTATGATTGAAATACAATTCTTAAAAGTAATTTCTCAGTTAAGATTAAAGAAGTTTGGATGTGGATCCTCATTGATATCCCGAAAACTTCTTTGATTCAGAAGGGATTCTGTAACAATACATTAAAAGACAATATGATTCTGTGGCAGCATTGGTTGATGGTATTTATCTCCTATAGCGACACACCGTAGTGGTTTTCGGGAAACATTTATTCTCTGGATAGATCAATGTGAATGTTTATGGTGCTTCTAAAGAAATTATGGGACTTGTGGGATGTGGTGACATCGATAGGGATCACCTTTCTCAGATACTACAGTTCTTCTTTTGATGTTGTGGGATTACCTCATCTTAGGAAGATTAAATGATGAGTGTGATTTATGATATTTCTTTTGCTAAGAACTAGCGTTGGAACAACATATGGATTGAAAGTGATTTGACAACCATGGTGTAAGTGATTTAGAATAGTGTGATTCATCTAGATTGGTCTACTTCTAAATTTTGGATGGATTATAATTGTTCACTCTATGAACACAATCATATTACCAATCCTAATTATCGGGAATTGAATATGGTTGCTGATGGAATTTCCAATTAAGGAGTAAATCAAGATATTATATGGATGTATGATCGACCAGAAGACTTACTTCCCCTTTATGTGAATGTTTTTAATATGATCCTATATTTTAGACTTATGTAACATTTTTTTATATAATAATTTGTGATTTTGTATTTTTGGTAAGGAATCACTTTCATCAAAAAAAATTACCTAGGTCATCTAGGGAAGAAATTCTTAAGATGTGTCTAAAATAATATATCATGATTATATTTTTTTTAAATGTTTGATAATTATTATGGGTTAACTAGTTTATTATATAGTCGGAAATGTTTTTATTGGTTAAAAAAGAAATTTGATATGTTAGTTATTATTTTCCACAATTCTAAAAAACCATTAAGCTAAACGGTCATGGGATTGTTTTGTAATAAAATATTTTATTTCTATATTGTAGTTAAATAACAATTAGATAAGGTAAATCATCTTATTATTCATCCATGATAATGGGGATCCACCCTCCTTCAATACACATTTTCCTACATTAATCAAAGCCTCATTTGTAGGCTACCTTCATTGATTTTGGTCTACCATCATGGATTAAGTATATTAATTTAAACAAGATATGTTTTTATTTTAATTGTAATGTGATAAAATTTTTATGTTATGTATAGTGAATAATAATGTAGATATATCCAATTAATAAATTGGTTGTATATGATATTAGATCCCCATTACCAGATATGGTTTAAAATTTATTATTATTTTATATGTCATCATTAATTAAAGGAGAGACCATAATGGGATGTAAAATTTTGAGAAATATCTCTTCCCATTATAGATATTATATTGATATATGTGTTATCCAAAGCATTAAAATGGATATTTTATTAATGAATGATGTGTTATAAGTTTTAAAAAGTGATGATTTCTACTAATAATTCTCAAACATATTCACTGAATGGAATCAATTATTGATTTAAATTTCTATATTAGCCGTTATTTATATAAATAATTTACTCTAAGTCATAGTTATTGTATATTGAGTCCATTAATATCTATATATAGAACTCCAATCCAATGGCGTAGTCTTAGTATTCCATTTCATTTTTTATGGATCCCTCTAAATGTAGGACAAATTATGGTATAAAAGCCTTTACTAGAGAAAAATATCTATTCCTATGTAAACATTATTGAGTTTATTATTTTATATTATTATTTATGATTGTATTATGGATTCACCAACAGAGTGAATCTATAATATATGGATGGTTTCATGAATAAATAATCCTCCATGTTGGAAAGATGTATATTTTCTATCTTTCACATTAGGATATGGTGTGATTTAAGAAAACTTGTGAAATAATAATTTTTAAATGTCATCAGATATATGAAAAGGGAATAAAATTTCTATAGGATAAAAATGTACCATGAAATATTCACTATTAGAGGAATGAAGAAATATTTCTGTATATCACTATGTGTGGAAAATTTGACTTCATTATTCGGAAGGTAGTGTTTTCACTTTTCCAATGAGAAAATCTATGTGATAGAGTTATTCTCAACATAAAAATATATAGTCTCTGAATAAAACATTGTTCATAAAATATAGTAAGTATGATTATCTTTTCCCACATAAATAATCGAATAATGGAGTGTTAAATGTGATTTTCTATGGGTTTAAAATATATAAGAAGAATCCTCATGTTTCTCAGTGGCATTGAAAATGGTGTTTTATATTGTACTTTTTGATGCCTTTGAAATATCTCTAAAAACACTTATATCACTGATCAGTGACCCTTGACTTTTTTAATTACCTAATGAATTGAAATTTTTGTGATATTTTAAATGAAGAGTAATATATTTGAGACAGCACTAATAAAAGACAAACTATTTAACGATTCAAGGATACCGAATTAAAATTACCCGTTTACTCTGTGTAGGGATGATGATGATGCCTTAATGATATAATTTCATGTTGAAAATTTTATATGTTGTTACCCAAAATGTGAATTTATAGAGAATAATGTTTTTTATTTTTTTTATAGTTTGTTCAAGGATATAAAATTTCTAGAATGATTGTCACATATTTTGGGATTTAGATAAAACAAATAAATGTCGATTTTTTATTGTGTTCTTGTGAAGGTGGTTAATGATATGATACGTGGAACATTTGTATGTATTAATATAATTATTCCAGAAAAAGGAAATTACATGATATATATATACCCCATGGGTTCCTAAAAAAAACATTTTTATTTATTTCATTATAATTTTCTACATCAGGTTATATATTGAGTACCTATCCATAATGATTGGTCCTAAATGATATTTGATTTATAAATTAATAGATCCTTGATTGAGAGTATGGAATTATACTCCATGAAATAAAAATTGAGACCTATTATATCAATGTACAAATTGATGTTCATTTTATTTGTTTACATTAGTGATATTTAGAGCAATTAAGGTGTGGTACATCTCATAATATATTTTATTTTAAGAACATGACAACTTCAGGTTCTAGTTTAGAGGAATGGAAAGGGGTTTTTCTCCTTTATTCCTATTTATATCCACAATGATCATCAAGATAATTATGATTATGGGTATACACAAAAATATATAGCCTATAAATTTCTGTATAATTATAGGATATAACATCATGGTGATGATTGAGGAAGGAATTATATATATATATTTCATTCATTAGGTTACTTGTATTTCATTATCAGAATATTACTTGGTTATCCACTTTATATGATCTACTATTTTTTTACTTCATAAGAAATTTTTTATACACCTTCCTTGAATGGTTGTGGTTAATATATCATATCATTCCTCATCCTTCTTATTCCCTATAATTTTCATAATTTGAAGATTAGTCATTAATTTTTGTACATGGAAATTGGTATGGATGAATTATTAAATCAAGAAGATACCAACAAATATAAAATTATGATCAAAGAAATAAATGATATAATTCCATTTAAATTCTCTATTTTTCATGGGCAAATATAAATTGATATCATGAGAATCAATATATGATGTAGAGAAATTGTTATCATTGTGGTTATTACATTTTTGAAAATCATATCCCTCCTTTCCATGTATATTATTTAGATGTTACTAATATCATTAGGATGATGTTAATAATCCCTGGTATCATTCATGCATCATTCATTGAGGGATTGGGTCTATTTGAAAAATGATTATAAAATATCTGGGTTAAACATTCTTTAAACCATCATTTTTTTATTGTTTCTCAAAAGAGTGATATATATATATATATATTGTGAAATTATTTTCTCATATATCACTTGTGTATGTTTAATGGATGTGTGAAACATTCTATCATAAGAATGGAAGGTGAACTGATGTTATGACTACTCAAATGGGATCACAGGACACGGTGACTACCAAATCTGAAGTTTTTTTCTTTTTTCAATAAATTGGAATCCCATGTTCGTCATTGATTTTACTATTTCTATTAGTATGAACCACATACAAAAAATTAGTGATTATTATCATTTAAATGGTTTCTATGGCTGATAGATTCCCTTAACTTTGGTAAAATTTACTTTTTACATATTAATATTTTCAGGACTCTAAGGGTGTACTATAACAATATATTATGCCAATTTTTCAAATTTATAGAGTATTTGATTAACAAATGGTATGAAGAGGGTACCAATACATATATATAGTTACATAAAATTTTAGATAAACAACTGAGAGATGTGTCTTGGAAGACAACCATAAATGTAATTCCAAAGTTATGGCACTTGAATAGGTTATAATATTGTTTAATTTAAGTGGGTTTTGAATACTATTTCCATACAATTTTATTATTATATTGGATGGGGAAAAGTCAACCTCATATTATCCCAATAATTGAAGGGTTTTTTAAGAATGAGATTAATTATAAAGTAGTTATTAATTAATTCTGGATTAATTTATATGTCATTTTTCTTATTATATATATACAATTTTTCAAATAATTCCATTTCTAACTACCCAATAATTCTTTATAAAAGAGATGAAAGTGTGACACATATAGAGGCCAACATCTATATGGTATGCCTTTTCTATAACAATATATGTTTAAAATTCATTGTATCATCCTAACTATAGAAACATAACTAATATAGTAATATAAAATTATTTAAACAAAAAAAATATTCAAAGTGGGATTCAAAAACATAAAATCCTTGTAGGAATATTTATAAACATATATGAAATTTTAAAAATAAGGCAAATCATGAACACACTATGGGAAAACTAATTTTCTTCACTCACATCCTGTAAAATAACACATAGTTCCCTATTTGTTTTGTAGGTAATTGATATCAAAAAGGGTTATTATAAGATTCTAAAAAAGGTGTAGCGTGTAATTGAAAATTTCATAACAAAAACATCATATAAGTGATTTAGTAGGGATGACTAAATGACATGAATCCAGAATCAACTGTAACTAAGGGATTATTTTTTCCATATAATAAATGAAATCATATATATTAGCAATCATTTGTCTTAGATTGATGTAATGAACAATTAATAACTTAAAAATATGATTTCATAGCTTTATTTTAAGATAGTATGTTTATTTAGAGGTAGGTATACTTAATCACCCATGTTATTTTGGACCATCATACGTATCAAGGCACTTGGAGGATATATAATACTAATCCACACCATGCACCTATTCCAGGCCTTTGAATTGACCATAAAATTCAAAAATAAAACTCTATAAATTCCCTATGGAATATATGACAGAATAAACACATGGGCATCATTTAAATTAAATATATTGATAATATATTTATCTATATTAAATGGAATAATGTGGATGTTCGGGAAAAATTCCCATAATCAACAAATAATATATGGGGTGTCATCAATGTAATATGATATACCATTAAAAAATATATATAGTGGTGAAGTTAATTTCAATGTATTGGGTAATCCATACTAAATAGAAAATAGATTCAATAGTTTACAATCATAAGAGGCCAAATAAATGGGTGGTAAAATAATTTATCAAGGATCATATTATTTCTTTTTATATTCCAAAGGAAATCCCTTAGGCTTATATATTGATGTGTGTATTCTTAGACCTGCTAATAAATTATTAGAGTGATGATTTAGTCAGTGCTACACTGAACCCCTTTTAGTGACTACATAGAGGGTCATATATAACACAAAACTATCAAAATTATAGTATCCATAAAGGGGTAATTTTTTTATGAAACTATACATAAATTTGTTTTAGAAAACCAAATGTCAATCCCTCCACATTTTAATGATTGTTTTCTACAATGGTTTTTTTAAATCTTAAGAACAAAACATAAGTGTGGAATAATAATATATGCTATTAAATCCATTTAATTTCATTATAAATTTGTAAATGATTCATACATGGAAATTTGTGGAACACAAATAATGAAATAATAGTTGAATAGTAAATGAGTCCCAAATGATGAAAATACCGAATGAAAATATTCATTTATAACTTGGCTATAAATTCAATAAATTCATGTTAAAAGTGTTAGAATAAAAATTGATCTTAAAATATTGTGAAATGAAATAAGTTCATAACATAAAAAAAAGATAATATTTATATACATCACATAACTGAAAGTAACTTCATAATAGAAAACATGTCTCAAATATAAAAATTTGAGATATACAACCCTAACCTCTTATGTTAAATTACAGGAATGTACTTTGACCACATTTATTAGAAACATGTATATCATAGTAAAGTAACTAATAATGATAATCATATATTTTTTTATTATCATCATATATAGTCCATCTGAATATGAATTATAGTAATGTTTTTAACTATCTTATTACATCATGTGTTTATTGTTTGATCATTTTTACATTTACAATATTTTGGTGTAATTATTAATTCATCAATCCAATTTCACCACTAAAAATACATTAAATTTATTCTTATGGGTTATTTGTAACAAAGATGAAAGTTTAAAATTCCTTTTATTTGATGTTTAATCATTATCATATAGGTTAAATTCTATTATAATCACAGATTTTTTATTATTGATGATGTCAAGTTGTATTCATAATTAAAGAATAAAATATTTATATAAAATATAAATTTTAAAAAATGAATCAATATTTATGTGATTATAGCATATTATATCATAATTATGTTTGTATAATCATTAATGATATGAATTCAATGTATTGTTAATGTATGTGGTTAAACCATCCCCACAATTAACACATCATGATATAATGAATTAATATGAGGTGATTTGGTAGTAATATAATTATAATTTAAGTATAATGATAATATTTATTATTCATTTTTATGATATATTTTTGTTGGATGAATATATTTATATATGTAATAGATATAATAAAATTTAATAATGAATTTATTTTCCACATGATATTCCTGTTAAAATGGTTAATTTTATAAAAAATATTTATTCTTAATATGATTACTAGTTTATCAAATTTTTCTTAGAAAATGTCATTATTGAAATTAACAAAAATATAATATTTTATACTAAATATTATTTCCATCTAGAAATATACGTAATTAAAAAAAGGAAATACCCTAATCAACGGAGGTAGTAGTATGCATATATGCATAGATGACAATTTTATTATCCTTATAATTAAATAATTGTGTGATATGGTTTATCATATCTGAAATATAAAATTATTATAGATATCATAAATAATAACTATTTCCCCCTTTAAAAAATCATATTGTAGGTGTTGATGTAAAATATAATTCCTTGCTTTGTGGAGGTAATACTCTTCACAATCACACAAATTTCATTTTTCATATAGAAAATCGACAAGGTTGTTAATCATTATTCATATAGCATCAGATATTTTATTATAAAAACATAAAATATGATACTATATATGGATGAGAAAATTATATTTTTAAAATTTATATAGAATGAATTGAATTTATTTAAAAATAAGGATTACTAAAATTATGAAATTTGAGATTTCCAAAAAGGATCTCTTGAAATTGTGGGGGATATAATAAATAATTTTATTGTGATAAAGAAGGGATTAAAAGGTAAAAAAATGGTAGCATTTAGGTGTATAAGAAATTTTACTATTTTTATTTAATATGTTCTGATAGGAACCATTTATAAGTGAAAATAAAATATATTTTTAAAAATATACATAACATTTTAATAATGGTATGTCAATATCAATTCTTGATGATTCAAAATTAGTAAATTATTTATTATGGAAGTAAAAAGTTAATTATATCCTATATAATTCAATTTCATGCATTTTTAAAAAATATTAAAAAATATTTTCCATTACTTTTCAAAATTAAAAATTTTTACTTTTACTGTGGTAACTAGTTTTAAACATAACAATTTTATATTTATATGTAAAATTATAATAATATATTTTAATTTATTTTTACAAAATGAGTTTAACTTTGATATCCATTAAATATGAAAAAATATCATATATATACATATTTTATAAATAGTATATGTATAATGAATGTTAACTTCTTGAGTCAAAATGTTGACTACTTTTTTAAATCTTAAATATATGTTTACAAAATAAAAAAAATATTTTAGAATCATAACTGTTAATTTTGAAACATATATTTGTTCAATAAAAGGGTTTTCTATTTATTATATTTTGGTTATATACTATATATGTTACAAAATATTTTGTTTTAACAAAATTGGTATTTTCAATATTCATATAAAAGTTAATAATACCAAAAAAATCCCAAAAATTACATCATAGGATAATATCCTTTTAATGATTAAAAAAATTATTATGAAAAAAAGTATAACATTAATAACATTGAATTTTAAATATGATATTGAATAATGTTTATTTAAGGACCGCATTGTGTTATAGTTCCTGATATATTGTTTCCGTTATACAGTACCATATACAAATCTATATTCCCCCCATAAAATTTTTAATAAAAAAATTGAGGTATATATCACCAATTGAGAAAATATGGATATTCCGTCATCATTTCTTCTACAAGGTCCTTATATGACTCTTCTATTTTGGGAATTATTTAATGGTATTTCTCTAATAGAGTTATCTAATTATGAAACACTTTCCATTTAATGTCTTGAATCTAGATATTCTCTTCATTATAATAAGAGTTTGGATGAAAATTTATTCTCTTTTTTTTAAATGACGTTATATAGAATAAATATTCATAGTGATGAAACATTGAAAATATAATGTTCTTAAGAATGATTGGGTTGTATTTCCAATCAGTAATATGTAAATATAAGTCATTCTAGTATGAAAAAAATGACTAATTCATACATGGCCTAACATCCCCATTTTACTAAATCTTCAAACTCACAACCAACTGTTAAAAATAATGGTTGATTTTATTCTGGATTGTTGGAATAGATTGTAAAAAATAAACTAGATATTAATAGTTTAAATGAAGATTAAAAATGATAATTATCAACACAAAAATAAAGAACACAAGGATTTTTATAGTTTTTCAATATAATACGGACTAACTATTTTCATAAAAAAATTAACTCAAAGATAGGTAATTGTTCAATGAATAATTTATTAGTGGGAGTCCTTATGCAATAAAAAGCATTCATTTTTTATTAAAATAATGTCTATAAGGATGCATGATTTAGTAAGGGGAGTCACAACTATATTTAAACACCATAATTAGACCATGAATGTTTCAACATGAATGTTATTATCCTTATAATCCCAAAAACACAACCCAATAAAAAATAACTATTTTTTCTGGGAGAAAAATTAAAAAAATTTACAATATGGGTGATATCATATAAATAAATAAATCCCAAAAGAATCAGAGTAAAAAATGAAGATGACAGTAATGATTGATGAAGCTTGACCACTAGTTTATGAGTGAGGATCATAACATCTTTTTCAGGGTTTTGATGTAAACTATGTTTTATCCTACCTTTAGTGATTATAAATAGATGAAATATTTTTCCATAGTACCACTTTAACAAATTTTTCTTCCATAATATCACTACAATATATTTTTCTTTTCATGCCTTGACCCATTTAAAAATAAAAAACTCAATAATACAAAGACAATAATTAGGAAATCCATAACCAAAAAATAGATACTAGATTGTCATATATTGAGATATATATATATTATCCCAATAAAGATATCTCATAGATCTCATATAGCATTGAAACTTATGAATAATAAATCAAACCAATTTGAAATGATATATATAGACTATTATTTCAATTCCAAAATAATTAGTCCTATAAAATCCTATGAATACCACATAATAGTTACCACTTAGAATTCAAAAACATACATTATAAATTCTTATAGATTCAATAAAATGTCAAAAAAATAATAACATAATATTAATTAAAAAAATGAAGTTTGAATATATTTATTATCATGAAATACGAATTAAGAAGAATTAAAACAAGACTAAAAATGAAAATTACAAAAGAAAAATTGTTTATATCATACCATAACTCATGCATAAAATGATTACCATAATTTATCTTTATGAAAATTTTTCTAAAAATATGTAAAATAAATTAGCATCGGTTCAATATAATTGATATGGAGTTATATAATAATTAGAATAATTTTTACATTTTTGATTAACATGTAGTATATGATTATTTCAATATCTTCATAAAATACAGAAAATTGTATTTTCTAAATTTAAATATGGGTTATTTCATGATGCATAATTTAAAATGGAATATTCTATAAATTTTCTGAGTATATTATTCAAAAAATAAATTCCAAGAAAATGTTATAAATTTTTTAAAATCATTGAATGATGGTAATGACAAAATTATATTGTATATATAATGATAAAAGATATTCACTTGTAAAAGTAAGAAAATAACTGTTGTGCTGTGTAAAGTTCAATTACATACCTTTGTATGGGTGAAATAAAAATTTAATAGGCTTCATAAATGTATAAAGACAATTAAAATACATATATTTGGGTAGAATAAATGTCACGTAAGGGTAAAAAAAAATCAAAATACTTTTTATGGGAAGATAGAATTCTTCGAAAGTGTAAAATAAATTTTATAAACACTATGGAAGTGTATTTTTAAAAGTATATAGGGGTAGATAGAATTTATATGAAAATTTTAATGGTTGGATAGCTCACTGTATAATGGTAGATATACATTTTAATATGATGAGTAAATGTAATGAACTCTCTCATAAAAGTAAGAAGATTTTATGTAAGGGTAAAATTTATGTCATATAAGGGAACACATAATGTCTGATGATGTATATAATGATATTTATATGCTTTAATATTGGTAAATACTAATTTTCAAAAGCTATGTAATGGAATGGAATTCAATTTAAGGATAAATTCATTTTCAAAAATTTCATTAAGGGTTTAATATTTATTTTTAAAACTCATATAAGCATAATTTAAAATTTTAAGACTTGTTATAAGGAATGTAAAATAAAATGAAATATTTTTAAAAAATAAATTTCTTTTATAAAATATAAAATAATTAATGGATGAAAAATAAGTGGAAAATAAAATTTAAAAAAAATTAATTATATAAAAAATAATATTTCTAATTACATAAATAATAAAATTAATATACAAATAATTTAATTATGAGGTATTTTAATTATCAAAATAAGAAAAAATTAATGTGGAAATCCAGCACTCTTAAAATATCTTCCTTTTTTATAAATACATAACAAAATATTAATTTAAATATTTCTGTCCATTTTAAGAATTGATCAAAAGGATTACAAATATAAAAAACTAATTTTCATCCAAAAATAAAATACTTTCATCATAATTAAACAGTCACCTGTAAATTTAATAATGATATAAAAATATACCTTAGTTAAAATAATTATTCTACATAAATTTTGAAATGGATTAATGAAAAAATAAATGATATTAAAAGAATTTTTAAATGATATACAGAAAATTAAAAATAGAACACGACAATAGCTAAAAAGATAAATATACTCTATACAAATCCATGAGAGAAGATGAGAATAAATTGTAAAATATATGTTCTCCCCACGAATAATTTTATTTCAGAAAAAACTCGACCTGTAAAAAATAGTAGGTTTATAAAAAATAAAGGTTATATACTTCCATTATTGAAGATTCATTACTCCATAAAATTATAAATTACTTATAGATTAATCCTAACATAATGGACTATTTACAGACATATATTGGAGTTTAATAAAAATTTATCACAAGAATGTTTTGTTACATTTTATTTTTTTGTTCTAATTGGATTAGTGAAATAAATTTCAATATGCAACTAGATTTTAAGCACTTAATGTTAGAAAAAATGACAATTTAATATTTATTGATAAACTTGATTATCATAATTTCTATGATTCTGAAAATTTAAATAATTAACCATTCATACATTCTTGATAGAACACTAAATAAAATAATTCCTTAACATCTTAAAAATCCTATCAATGTAACAAAAATTTGTATTATCTACATATAGTTTCATCATATCTACTATATTATAAATAATTTGGATTCCAGAAAAAAAAATGAAATAATTTCATTCAAACTACAATTTTCCATTCTAAAATTGGAATTCTATTTTAAAATGAACTCAATATAAACACAAACAATATATTTTTTATATGATGAATTTTTTCTCAAATTGTGTTTTCTATTTCTATCCTTGGAGGATTATTATCTAAAAACATCTTATTATCCTTTTGATTATGACACTCAATGTGTTAATTTACAAACATTTAATTTAAAAAAATTGATTTTTCTTTCCCTCTATGGGAATATCATTATTTTGACTAACATTCATAAATTCATTGAATACCCTCTTATTCAAAACCAGAAAAACATTATAAAATTGAATAACATGTAATAATACCCTTTTAAAGATTCTAATTTTCAACTTATATAATTACAAAATCCTATAACCATTGCTATAAGAATAATAACTACAATCAGAATCACTACAAACCTCATATGTATTTTTTTCTATCAAATAATGTTTTGTTGACTCTATTTCAATAATAGGTTCATCATAGTAACTAGATTATTTGGTGCAACTCCATATAACATGAGAGGCACATTTCATTTCCCTCTTCAATATCTTATCTTTCCCTCTATTATTCAAATTTGAAAGAATAGATTGACATTAGCCTTCTGTTTTCATATATAAAAGGATACATATGATCTATATATAGTACCATTTTTCATTTCAATCATTCTTTATTTATTCATATTGTATATTCTTGTAATTTTCTTATCTCATAATTATTTCAAAATTTTCTTGGGTTATTATCCCATTTTCCATTAAACAATTCATTGATTGATATTCTGAAGAGATAGAATAAACATTTATGTGATATTTTAAAGAAATATCATTCTTATTTAATGTTTATTCTTCTTAAATAATCTTAAACTCCTATTTATATTAGAAACAATATTGGATGAGTTCAAATTGGGTTTAATCATTGATGTTTTACTTCCATAAATGGATTCTACATCTAAAACAACATTGTTAGTAGTTCATGTATGATTATTTCAATTATAATTTGATTCACTATGATTTATCAATGTCCATTTACTCAATTCAATACACTAGTGAACTAATGGATCATCTATATTACAATATTTTTGCTAACTGAATAAGGGTATATATAAAATTTTATATGATATGTAATGGTAATGAACACTCAGATAAGGTCAAGAAGAGTTATCCAAAAGGTAAATGATATATTCTATAATGGTATATATAATGTTTTATATTTTTCATAATGGTCATTATAATATCTTGTAATGGTAACTAAAAATATTCAACGGATATGTAAGGGTAAGGAAAGAAAAATTCATAAAAATAGATTCTCCAAAACATATTTTTGGGTTACAAAATGATTTAAAAAACACATGTATGTGTAAAATAAAAGTCAAATATATGTTTAAGGGTAAGTAAAACAAATTTAAGTAATAAAAAAGCCATAAAATCTACTTTATAAAAAATATATCTAAGGATAGAAATAAATTAATTATAATTGAATTTAAGAAATAAAATTACATATATATAATATAATTTTTTAATTATAAAAAAAATTGATCAAAATTTGAAATTATGATATTTTTTAATTATCAAAATATAAAATAATTAAGTTGTTAAGTATCCACTCGAACACCATTCAGAGAGAAATTATCCAGAATACATAATCCCCCACATGAAATCTTAGTTATTCCATTCAAGTATCATCTCTGATTCTTTTCTTCTCTAGGATGATTTAACATGAAACTGAATAGTTCCTAATTTAACAATATTATTGTCCAAAAATGAGATAGAAAAAGTTTTATTTCCCCATAATCATCCAATGTTGTTGTAGTACGACTCCATATCCCATTAAATTCTACATATGGATTCACATAGATGCTCGTAAGGTAATAATTAATTTGAGAGAAATAAAATATATGTAGCTACTAATCCCACATAATATGAATGTAAATAAAACATGATATCATCTTGGATTTAAAGGTTTGGAGAGCGATTTATGACAATCCATATTTTTTTAACATTTAGTTTTTAAATGTATCTTAGTATCAAGAGCACCGCAAAAACACTTCAAGAATATTAATGTAAACTGAGGGATGTGATGAGATATAATTGATAGAGGTGTCTATTGTGGCCTTTTTATATCTTTGATATAGTGGAGAGCATATATTTCAAGGGGTATATCTTCTAATATTCATATAAAATGATTTTAAATTTTATGGACATGAAAATGTTCACATATAGAATCATTCTTCTTTTAAATCTTTTAAAGTACAATGAAAAAGCCCATTTTAATATTTTCCAACAACTATGTAGACATATAAAGAGGGTGAAAATCACTATTGGGAAACGATGTTTCAACCATTACCTATAAGATAACTACTCATATGTAATCGTAGTATATAATTTCCCACTTTAAACCATAACACAAGAAGAATTCCCATAATTCGCTATAATTCTTTAAGCTACCATGTTGTATATAGAAATTCAATCTATCTACAACATCTCGAAGTACACTCTTCAGCTTTGGTATAGATAGAACAAATATCATCTTTATAAACCTCAAATACATATATTTTTTTAGCAATTGGGGCTGAAGGCTCATTTATTATTTAAAGAAAATACCTATTTCAAACTGGGTAAAGGGAGAATCATTACATAGCCCAAAGGCCTAAGACCAAGTGGTTTGAATACAAGGCCCAGAAGCCCATTTTTTGTCCTAAATCCATATCTCTATACATGAATTATCTCAATTTCACATCATTTAAATCATTATTCTTCCATTGTTTGTCCATTCCATTCTTTTCGGACATCATAAAATTTTCTCATATGACTGGTTTATGAATTAATTGGAGAAGGAATGATGGATGAAACTCTAAGTAAAACACGATAACTAAATTTACTCGATCATTGTATATAAGATCTTTGAAAATCCTCATCATGGTCACAATTCCATTGAAATTATTACAAAATGCATTTCCCTCCTTTTATTCATTATTGGGTGATTATGATTCATGGAATCATAGTATTTAAGTAGTTCCCAAAATCATCTTTCCCTCATATTGAGCTATTAACATGAGTGGATATCGTAAAAAATATTATGGTCTTTATATATATATATATATATATATCATATATATCACCATAGAGGTTGTGTCTTAATATTATTAATGAAATTATTATAGCTTCCAACTAAAAGTCATCAGTTTGATAGTTTTATTTATTGATTTTCAATCGTATTGATGCATATTAAGCCTCGTTAGCATTATTCATAATGGAATATACATGTCATTTCTTCTTTGTATCAATATATTTTACAAATAAATTAATATATGATGGTAATTTTTATATCTATGAATTAACAAACATTCTCTTCAGAATTAAATAATATTATCGCAATCCAATTTATAATTCAAGAAAATACATTCTAATCACACTTTTTAATATCAAAATTCACTCACTATATTTTTCTTATATTTCTAATATTTATTTTCCCATTTTATGACGTGTTTTGTGGAACAATGTAATGTTTTACTAGAAGGTGAAATCATGTTCTATCATTTGAAATTTTTTTAACAATATTGATCACATGAGAACCAATTACATATAAATAAAAGTAAAAAGTACATACTTTATTCTTATATATTTTCTAATATATTGTATACTGATTAAGTATAATATAAAAATATCTATAATTTCTATTTGATTAAATCCATTATACAGAGTTAGGAAAATAATATCAAATGAAAAATTACAAAAACTAATATATGAAGACATACAATATAACTAAATAAAGAAATATCATTTCTACCAAATTTAATATTAAATAATTGTAATGGTACTACATTAAAATGAAACTATAAAATAATCAGATAAATTTATAGATATAGTATGTGTTCCTTATGCCATTAAAAATTATCCTAAGAAGTGATGAATCTAACCAGTGTAGCTCATCTATAAATAGAACAACATCTTCAATGGAAAAGAAGATGAAAAAATATGATCTAATGATATTGTTAATATGTTGCAACATCATACCACTAAGATTGAATCCTTTATACATTATGTAGTATTCTTATAGAGTCATTTCTCAAGAAATTTCTATAAATGATTTATTTTTTATTTTTTATAATTTCAATTTTGTTCTTCAGTGGAGTGAGGGATATTGGGGATAGAGATAACGTTTTTTTCATATCATGTTAATAGAGGGTTTCAGAAGATAAGAAATAGATAATATTCTAATCAGTTTAATCAAGCACATCAATGGAAATGAATAGGGACATTAAATAACATATAATCAACTTTATTATATTTACAATTCACATAATTCATAAAAACTTTTTTGAAATTTTCATAACATTCATATGAATGTTCATTAATGGTTGGGTAAATAATTTATTAATGTAATAATTATATTTTTATACTTATTTATAAATGATTATTAATCAACTGTAAATTTTTTTATTAATATAATAATTTTTCAAATAATCAGGTTCAAAATTAGATTGTAAATTATAATTGTACAACCCTTTCTCATATAAACATAAATAAATAAATTGGAAAACATTATAATTCCAATTTTGGATTCTAAAAAAAACCCCAACCCCATGTAGTATTTTTAACTCTCTACAATATTGAAATTATAATAATAAAAGGTACTTTATTCATATATCTTATTTATACTAACAATATTTTTATATTTAAGTGTTTAATAATGAAATATAAGGCTATCCAATTGAGAATTTATAAAATCCATATCATAGTATTCCACCAATTTATGATGGTGCTGATTATAAATATTTTTCGGATAAAATGTTTACCACTATTACAAAAATTTTCATTGAATAATTTTTTTCTTAGTAAATTCTATAAGATAAATGATAAGGAAATTATTTCCTTTATTGGAGACCAAAATTTTGGATAGTATATGAAATATCCTATAAGAAATACGTATTTATTAATAATGAAATGAAATACCTATAGTGATATTTCATTATGGGTAATTGACAAAAATATATGGTAAATGATCAATGTTACTCATTTTGGATATTCTATGTCTTGGAAAATTTATGATCTATATTACATGAGGATTTGTTTGGGATTTATTTTTTACTAAGGGAATTAGTAACTCAGTTGAATATATTGATCAATTCTAAAGTGACTAGAATATAATCTCTGGGTGAGAAGGAGTTATTTGATATAAAATTTATATAAAATATTATAGACTATATTTTGAAGGGATAGGAATCAAAACATACATTGATAGATGCTACATAATATTAAATTAAGATGGTTTTGGTTAATCTTATAAGAACTATCATATGGTTGAGAGTTGGTTAAGATGATATATTGAGAAGAAAAAAATATGAATAATGTTTTTTTAACATTTATGGTTATAGTTAAGAAACCCAAATCGTGTGAAATGTTGTAAAATAATAAAAATATAATGAAAATAGATAGTTGATTCAGATACTAGTTCCTCAAGAGAATTCTAGAAAGAGTCTTCTCAGTTGGATAAAAGGATAAATAGAGTAGTTTGAAAGAATGAAATTTAGTAGACGTTTAAGAATAATATAAAATGTGGAGGTTATAATAATGAATGTTTTGAAATGATTTATTATAATTGTATGAAACAAAAACATATAAATACAAATTTTCTAAGGATAACAAAGGATTAAAAACAATAAATAATTTTCTATAAGAACAAAAGAATGATGTTTTTTTAAATTTTCTAATATGTTGGGTACTAGTGGTGGGTATTATTCATAAGAATGTTCTTTAGATGATAGTAATGATAATTATAAATTTATGGGGTTCTATGAGAGAATTATATTGAACAACTAGTGTTATATATTGAAGAATCAACTGGATCGATTACTAATAGTACTTTAACTGCATATTATTCTAACATTGATTTTTAATATAGTAATGATTTTTTTGTTTATGAATAAAATGTTAATTTTATTGATGAGGATATTATACAAAGAATTGAGTTATTAAATATATATATTTATTTTCAATAGAAGAAGAAATAAAAATAATAAAATGAATTTGAAAGCTCTATTTCATAACATTACATATAAAATTGTATAATTTCACAACTTATATATGATATTTATATTCGTGTTTTTGAGTTATGTAATAGAAATACAATTTTCATCATTTCTTTTTAAAGCCATCATTGATCAAATTTATTTTGGTGACATTATATTCATATTAACTAAAAAATATATTTTGGATTCCATTACAAACCTTTTACAATTTGTGTTTGAAATGAGTATGATCTGTGAAAGAAAATTTCCATACATTACAACTATCCCAAAAACATGAGGAACCATTTTTCCGAAAAACAAATATGAGATAGATATATAAAATTTGTGGTTATTTAACCAAAAATTTTATATTACTCTATTCATAAAATCAAAAAATATAAACCTTCAAGAATATTGGAAACAACTTGATCAATAAAAAATATATAGATGATAGGAAGCTTACAATAACTTATATATATTGGACCAGACTATATTTTTTTATATTATTGTGTTTTTTATTTGCATAAAATAGAAATTAATACAATATTATACATATTAGATGAATCTTTCATTACCATAAATATAATTTGGATCATGGATAATTTTATTATTTTTAAAAGTAATTTGAAATAAAAAAATTAACATTTTTATTTTGATAGATTTAAAATTGATTAGAATAGTTCATCCAATGAAATTCATTTCATTGAGGAGGCATAAGTTTCTTGGACCATTAATAAACCACTACTTATATGTTTTACCTGCTAACAAAGTGCATTTACTAACAAGATGTTTTTATCCTTTGTTTTTGTGGATTAAACACACACTAACTTATTTTGGAATCACTTTTAGAAATAATAAATTATTTTGATAACATTTGTTGTATAGAATAGGATATGAACACTGAATATCAATCATAAAAAAAAATCATATGAATTTTATTCAGTATTTCCTCAAGGATAACCGAAAAAGATGTGGTATTATTTTTTAATTTATCAAAACATAATATCAACATGATGAAATCCTAACAAATAATATCCATTATGATTTATTTGTATATATTAAAAATAATTGTTGAATTAAGAAAATAATGTGATCATTAATGTACATGTTATTAAATAATATCCTTATAGAGAAAAACACATTGAATTGGTGGGATGGTATTTTCATTATGTTTTTCCATTTTTATTAAATTGTTTATGAAAACTATCAGACATTTATATTCAAATATACTTCTTAATATTCATTCAAATGAGGTTTTTCTGTTGTTTCATTAGACATTCCCACCTCCTTATAAACAAGAGTTATTCATATCACTATAAAAACATTAATATTATTGTATACATAAAAATACTCATATATGTTAATATTATATCATTTCATATAAATTTTTTAATTTAACTACATAAAAATTTTAATTGAATCATTTATCTTTTATCAGAATTATATATTTACAATAAATGTTATGAAGTTCTAAAAATTGTATCAAGAGATAGATATTGAAAATATATATACATACATAAATCATTTTCATAATCATCTTTGAGATTAAATCACAACACTTATATATAATTAGAAGTTGAAATATCAATATATTATTCTAATATATACTAGTAGTGGCTCTTAATAATTTCTTCAATGATTGAATTTTATTTGATCTCAGTCCATTTTTTTCATTCATTTATTTTGGTGTTGTATTTCACTAGATTCCCGTAAATATCATTTCATCAATACATAAGATGTTTTTTTACTTTTTTTCCATAATTATTGTTATAAAGGAAAGGATTAAAAAATATCCAAGAATAAGAGGTATGATTCCTTATTAAAAGTAGTTATTCTTTTCCATGTGTGGGATTCATTATGTTTATCAAATTAAAATTATTATTTTCTATACTCACGTTTTTAATGAATTTTACTTAATCATTTATTTGAATGAGGCATATTCATTAAAAATATATTCTGCAACTTTTTAATTCCTTATATTTTTTCATTATAGAAGTTGTTAAACGTTTGGAAATTATATGGGAAGGAAATTGTTTTTTTACACAAATGTATCCTTATTGCATCATTTCATCCAAAAGATCCTAAAAAAATAAGGCATTTTTTATTCACACGAGAAGTTAAGGAAGTTATTTCATATTTCATCTAATGAAAGAATTATTTAATTAATTATTTAAAAGTATCACTTATTTAGTAATGATGACAGGGGAACCTTAATTACACCTAATATCATTGTTCCAGATATCCTACAAAACTCGTGTATTTTCAAAAATTTCAATTATATGTTAAATTTTACAAAAAAATGTCATAATAGATATATTCATGAATAATATCCCATTTTATCCTCTTTTTTTCAACCATGATATGGTGAAATACATAAAAGAGACAAATATAAATAATGTTTTTGTTTCTATATATGATATGGTTTATCATTTGGGTGATTAAAATTTTTGGAGGATGGGGTTAGTATATTTTCCTACTAAGTTAAAGTCCATTAAAAATTAGATTAATGTTTCTTCCCCTGATGAAGTTTATTACGTTGATAAAAATGTTCTAGACCATATGAGGTCTTTTGAATCAACTTAAATATCACTTGATTTTCCATTATGGAAAACATAATCAATGTATATGGATATTTTTGGGAGTTTATATTGAATAAGTGTGTGAAGAAGGATAGTGATCTTGGCCATTTATGGGATTCCTCAATAGAAAAGAATTTAATGAATAAATATTTGAAGATAATAAAGAAAATTAAGCTATGAAATATAAAAAATATAATATTGATAGAGACATCATAAGGAAATTGTAGTTTGATCATAGAAAACAACATTAGAAAGAGGAGGTGGTTACTGCATCTATTGTATTAGATAAGGAACACCATGACCGTTTATGTATTTACCCTTTATCTATTTCTACTCTATCTATTCCCTAGATAAATATTCATAGAGTCAATCATGTGTTAATTCATGTGTTTTTTATAACAGAAAAATATAAAAAATCTAAAATGGAAACTAATCATGTCAGTCACCAATGAGGGGATATTATTGTTAAGAAAGTAGATGAAAAATAAAATTATGTTTTTGAATCATCCACTCGCCCCAAATAACAATCTGGAGTAACATGGATAATAAATCGGATAATAAATATAGATTATTATGTTAATAAAATAATTGGGTCATTAGATATTGTTGAATATTCAATAAAAACAACAACATCATTAACATCTCTAATTCAGTATGTGATTATCCGTTCTTAAGAAGAAAAATCTCTATAAGAGAATGTCTTAAATAAACTTGTCATAAGAGAATGAATAATGTGAAGAATATGTATATTTTATAGAAAATTATAAATCAATATTTGTTTATAGTAAGGTAATTAACATTAAATTGTTCAGGATCATATTTTTCTAGAGTATCCATCCGACTCTACAAAGTTTTCACCTAGTACTAGATCCATGTGAACCAATATGAACATTCATATTTTCAGTGATTTGATTTAATGTATTGAATGTATTTTTAATATATTTCTTAATATAAGTGCATGTTAAAAAAATATTCATGGAAAAGATAATTTCATTGAGGGTCTGATCTCCCCATGGGAAATTTTTAAGACATATTTTCAAAAAAAATTCTAAATTATCATAATGTAATATCATTAGAATATTTTAGGATGTTGAAAAGTATTCTAATATGAAATAATTATATTAAAGAATATATAATGTTTTTCAAAGACCAAATTGTACAAATAATGACGGAATTTGTTTACTATTCGATGGAAATTGTTAGAATCAATAATTACATTAGAGATTGTATAAGAGTTACTAATTATCCTAAATCTATTTCAATGAAAAAATTCATAAATATTTTCTAGTATAGTAAGTACATTAATTTAAATGATGAAGGGATTGAAAAAATGGAGTAAATAGATGAAAATTCATAGAATCATATAATTAATATTATAAAGATTAAAGAAATTTTCAAAAAAATATTCTATGAAAGATTAATTATTTTACTGAACACATGAATCATAAAAATATAATTTGGGATTAATATTTCAATATTTTCTTCTTCTTGAATGATTTTTTACTCTTTTATAACAATTTTAATGTTTTCGACCTTCATATAGTCTATAATGTTATCAATATTTTATTAAAGACTAGTTTACTCCTTATAAAATTTCAAAAGACTGTTTTACTATCATTTTGGGGAACACATTATAATTAATTTATCTCCCTTCTTTACTAATTATTTTTGAATATCATATAGGGGGAAAGAAAAGAAATCGTATGTATATAAAAATTATACCACTTAAATTTTATGTATTAATGTAGGGGGTATGTGTCTCAATTATTTAAATTAATATTTTTCTTTTACGTTTAGTGTTAAGTTATTTTAATATATGGGTATATTTGTTAGTCAACTGATTTCATTATAATCTTACATTGGAAAATAATAATTCTCTCTTTATATATTTTCATATTTATAGTATTTATATTTATAATGATATAACATGTTTTAAAAAAGTTTATTGTTTTATTAAAAAAAAATAAGTTATATCATATGGATATTTATAACATATTTTAAATGGAAGAGAATAAAGTATATCATACAAAAATGTATAATGTACATATGTTATACATATATAAAATAAATCCTATAAAATGATTATAAATTCCATTATATTGAGTTCAATAATTTCAATAAAATTCACACTTTTAGGTAGAGACCTACAAATTTTAATAAATGAATATTTAATAAGCTTATTGGATAAAGATATAAAATTTTACCAAATGATTTTTTATCATTTCTACTAGATGTAATATTCAAATAATTTAAATTGTGATAAATCAAAATGAATATCACAAAAATATAACAGATGTTGAAATGTGATGTCGGTTTGTCTGAAGACATTTCAAATGATCAAAAGAAGCGACGAATCTGACCCTTTGAGATCATCTATAAATTTCACCTCAACATTAAGGTTAAATAAGATAATGATATGTATTATGATGCTACTACTAATGTGTTGTAACATCTCTTTACCAATTCAAATATTTTTATAATTAGATAGTTTTGATTAGAAATCATTGGTTGGATTTTAATTGTAAAAGTATTAATATTTGATTTTGAAATTATTTTGTAATTAATATAGGGGATAGATGAATCACTGTGAGAAAGGGACATAGATTATCTGATAATTTTGTTCAATGGTTTCTAGGTATATATTAATACATTTGTTTCTAATTTTGAAGATTTTTGGACTCCTAAACATATATTATAAAACATAAAATAGGTATATAATCATAGATGCCTCATATCAAGTTCATAAACATCCTTAACACTTTTTATGAATATTTATATCAGTATTAGGAATGTTTTTGTACATTTTTAAATCTTTTAGAAATATGTCTATTCAATTTTTACGCATGTTGTTAGAAGTTTTTAAATTCTACAGTATAATTTTTTATAATTTATATATTATATATTTTACAAATTTTCTTACTCTAATGAAAAATAATATGCATAAAACTATTTTTCTAATTACTATTAATAATAGTCCATGAAATATTGATATTTAATTATTATAAACAAAAATTATATACCATTATATAATATTGATAATATACATATGATCAAACACCCATAGAAATGTGTGTTTGACCATATTAAAAGTTATCATGGAAACAGGTTGTCCAACCTTGTGAAATCCTTAATAAACAAATAATTGTAACTGGAAAACATTGGAATCTTCTGATCTCGATTTTCATAGAATATGGAATTTATTAAATACCATCTTATTAGAATGGTGAACATATATTCCATTCATGTAGGAAATTTTTCATTGTAAACAGTCTCAATGGAGAAAAAATTCATAGTTACAATACTTATCATATATTATCATTTTTCTCAGGGTCTCTAAAATGATTTACTGATAAGTCATTTTTTCTTCATATCACATTGGGTACATCAAAATATTGAAAATTAATAAAAAAATTATCATGAAAATTAATGAAAAATATTTTCATTTGATCATAAAGGACATAATTTTATTTTTTCAATGACACCATGTGAATTAACCTAAATTTATAATGTCAATAACTTGTGTGAAATGTCATCTTTGGTAAAGAATAATTCTTCACCCTTTCAAATGTTAACCAAATAGAATATCAACCATTCAAAAGTATTGTAACACTAGAAGTTGATAAAATAATTCATCAATGAGTTGTAAAGGAAACATATTCATTATTGTAATCAAATTTATTTTAAGATAATATATGAAAAATCTCATAGACTGGTATTTATTTTTTCTAAATAATAATGGTCCAAACCAAAGTGAAACACTATATAATATCAGTCCCTTTTCATAGAAATCATTCATTGATTTATTCAACTCCCCAAGTTGCATTGGTTCAATTATACGCGGACGATTATATGTTTTACATTCATAAGTAATTGGTTTAATGGATAAATCAACACAATATTATAATGGATAAACATGTAATTATTATGGGAAAACATTACTAAATTTTTTCTCATGATTGAATCATTTATTCTGAGGATATAATCCTTACAAATAGATCCCAAATAATATTCATACATGAAAATAATTTCATTAAGGAGAGATAATATGGGATGATAATAACATTATTTAGATAATTAAGTCTCCCCACTAATAAAATTATAGTCAACATAACCTTCTTTAATGTTAGTCTCTTTATCTTAGATTTAATGTTTTTAAATATAATTTAAAATTGAATCCATAACAATGATTATATAAAACTGAACATCAGGTATTATAATCAATTTTTAAAATAGTTTATTTATATTCTTCATAATTTGAACTAGTTAAAAAATCATTATTGAAATAAAATTCACATAGTGAGTCTTATTTCAAAATACTATACTCTAATTATTTGGATATGGTTCAATATTTTAAAAATCACAAACAATATTTAATTTTAAATTAAATTTCCTTTTAGGATTTATATGAATAAATTAATTTCAATCTTATGTATATTACATAATATAATGATATCTATCTAGGAAATTATATATATAGTCATCGTGGATCCTAATAAACATACTCGAATACCAAATATATACTCCCAGACTCTTGAAATATGTACCCTCATGGTTATATAACATTATTGGAATATAATTAATGAGTTAACATAAAATATAGTAGTTTATTATTCATGGAAGAATATATTTATACATTTATTATATTTAAATATATATGATAAAACATGAACATAAAGGGATGACATTAGTATCCATTCAATCATTCCTCTGAAAATTAAACATTTTTATCCTCTAGATTTTATTGGATATATAAAACCAAGATATGTGGTACCATATTCTCATAAAAGCGTGTCATAATGAATAATATATCATAACATACTCATGTAACATGTGATATGGAAACAATAAATAAATAATATTAACCCATATTCAACCAAATTTGAGGGAATTTATTTTGAAGAAAACAAATAAAAAATTAGAAAATAATAGCAATTGATCTCATACTAATTGAATGCATATTGTTGTATATAAAATAATGTTTCTTGGCCTTCTTCTTAGACACTATACTGATTAGGGTAGTGGTATAAACCAAAACCTATAAATTTATTCTTGTAAGACATATTAATTATTTCGGGGTTCTATAATTATGTGGATAACAAATTACTTATTTAATTTTAGTGAATTCAGCATAATTTTCAATAATAAATCTTATAAAAATCTCTAAGGAACCTCCAACAGAATAATGACATTTTGATACATATAATGAAAAATAGAAAATATAAATAGTTCCACATTTAATTTAATAATTTTAATGTCAAATAGAACATTCCTTAATTTACTTAGAAGCATAAAGGAATTTTTAACATATTAATAAGTACCCCATCAATGAAAAACTATGGCATGGGTACATACATTGTGTTTAGTTTTCCATGGAAGATAATTATTAGGTTCAATAGTTTTTATTATTTGGATATGAGGGAAATTGTTGGGAAAATCCTTTATCATTGTTCATAAATTTTTTCAACATATACCAAAGAATATCCCCAAGTAATATCTATCGGGATGTGTAGTCTTAGTCCCAAAATTCATGATACATAGTGATGATTGAATCTACTCTTGACCAACCTTTGTCGGGGAGATTACACATAGTTCCATCAGAACCATAAACACGTCCACATTCCAATATCATTACAATTATATATTTACATAAATTAAACTAAAATATTTATTTTAATAAATGATTGTATGGATTTTAAATAGTGGACAACATTGTGTTTTAAAATAGTTGTGGTAATTCATGATTAAAATGAATGTAAAGGGGATAAAAATATGGAATTTTATATACATTGTAATTAATTTTTAATGTGATGAAAAGTTATATTTGTAAAGGAAGGTACTATACAAAATCATATAAGTGGTGAATATATAATTTTTCTGAAAGAATGATTATTGTTTTGGAAAGAAACACATATAGTTTGGGTTGAAATTAAACCAATTCCCCTTTAAATAAGAGTTTTAAATTAATCTAAAAACAAAAATAAATAAATTATCATCATATAAAATATAAATATATTTTACTTAAAGTATATAAACTAAATTTTGTTCATAAAACAATTCATTTATCATAGAGGGGAAGTTGAGACAAAAAATATATAACTCATGTTCTAACTTCCACAAACATACATTAAACTTATGGTTCAAGATTATAGATACCCTAATCAAATTATTTTGAAACATTATCATATGTATATTAATTTATCATCACCCTGTATAGTAATTTACTATAATTTATAATTTTTTAACTATTTTATAAAAATGGTGGTTTACGGTTTTATCGTTTTCACTAAATTTATAATTGTTGTTCATGTATTAATTGTTTTTATAAAGTATATAATTACCATGTATTTAATATTACTATTAATTAATATGAATAAAAATTTAAGATGTTTTAAATTTATTTCATTAGTGTTTAAGTCATTATACTATATGATGAAATAAATAACCTGTATTGTTTGGGGATTCATGATTATTATGTTTTTTTCTTAATTAAAGAATGGAATATTTATTTTACAAATACATTATAAAAATGAATAATAATTTACAAATTTAAAACATATTACAAAATTAATTATATTTATATAGTAATTCATTCGATAAATTAATATTATTGTTCAATAAAGTGGTTAAAATTCCCCAAACCTAAATATAGCCTAATTTAATGAATTAATATGATGTTTTTAATTTTTAATATAATTATACTAGAAGAATTATAATCCTATTTTGTGTTTATTTTTATGATATTTATGAATTATAAGGATAAATATGATTATGTAATGAATATTAACTTCTTAAATAGTAAAATTATTTTACTCATAGTATGTACACTCGATAATGATAATTTATAATGATCATTTTTTATATAGTCATTAATTAATTCAAATATTCTTAAAAATTCCATATAAACATAATATTTATATTATAAACCCATTCTAAATTTAATGCATAATGAATATAATGGAAAAATGAAACACATCACTCTATGAGGGAAATTATCAATGTGTATTCATAGATGGTGATTTTCATCAAGAATAGATGAATGAAGTTAATTATAGTATAAAAATAATCATGGTATATATCATATTTAATTACTAATTTTCACTTATGGGAAATCCATGTAGAGACCCGAAGCCTGACGTACATGGACATTACATTACTTTTGCAGAATACTTAGTACATAACAAAAACACACACACAAGGACCGTAATAGTTTAGTGTCTTTGGAAACTCGGAATATAATCTTCTAATCGTGGTGAAAGATCTTAAACATCTCCAATAATGATCGTTTTTTTAAACCTAAATCCTTTCTTTATGTCCTGGGCAAAAGAAAACATAAAAGGGTGAGCTCAAATGCTCAGTAATGGTAAACAAAAGAAATATCAATCACGTCATATTCATAAGAACATATCTTTTGGAAATCTTAACCTATAAAAGAGATCATAATTTCATAACATGGGATAAATCATAGTAGTGAAATGTAATCCCAATAATCATAACTTAAAACATGAAACTTTGTGGCATACACACATAATCATAGAGAATCATATCTTATTAGTCAAGACTCATTTCCAAGACTATCTTAGTGGACAAAGTCCATTTCTGAACCGAGTCACCCTCGTTTCAGTCCTGTTTCACTGGACCGGTATAACCTACCGTTCCAGAAATGTCTATCTCATGAGATATAAAATCTTTACCCAATGCATTATAGGGAGATATAGGTCCCACCCATCTCATAATGATACCATTCTTATGTGTGCCACGAAATCATAAACCATACATCATTGCATAATCCATGTAATAAAAATGGGATTCTTAAACAACATGACATCATAAAATAATTCATATATGATAAATAAATTCATAAAAATAATTCCATCACAACATAATCAAATCAATGTAATAATAGGGATAGAAACAGAACCCTATATTATCTTAGATGGAAAATAATTTTGATAAAACACTTGAACTCCATTCTTGAGGAAAATATCCTTTCTACTTCAAAAACATTTTCCTTTCTTAACATGTCATACAATTTTAAACTAAAAGAAGTTGAAATAAAAATAAACTTGAAAACTTGTAATGTAAGCTTCTTGGAAATAATGTTTTAAAAATCCATTCATGCCGTATAAGTTAAAAAAAACATTATTCTCGTACTTTTGTCCGAAAAGTCAAAAAGTACCTCGTACGAAAAACGACAAAAGATTCCTTTCATATCCTTTACTAAAAACTCACCGAAGGGTAAGATTGGATTTAAAAAATTGTAGGTGGATGGAAATAATATTACATATTGAGGAAACATGGATGTGGATGATAAAATACACCCCAGTAAATACCAAAGTATAAGCAATCTTAGATAAAAATGATATTGTGATATTTCCCTTAACTTAGGTCCAATTTGCTTCGTAAGTGTCCGAACCTCCTGTATAATGATTTAAATAATGTCATTGACTTATTACAGAATCATATTCATTGTTATGATATCATATATGGTTCACTTATGACTTTATATTACCCGTTCTTT
The DNA here is from genome assembly GCA_963277665.1 of Viscum album. Taxonomy (NCBI): domain Eukaryota; kingdom Viridiplantae; phylum Streptophyta; class Magnoliopsida; order Santalales; family Viscaceae; genus Viscum; species Viscum album. The sequence goes on along the minus strand of OY728126.1, from coordinate 554,851,824 downwards.
TGTAAATTCCATGTTAAAGAGAGTTTTGGGTAAAATTGTTTTATTTGTTGTCCGTGTTTTGACTTGTAATTATTCATATGATTACTTAGATCATGATTACTTAATTCCAGAATATAAAACATGATTTATATATATATATATATTCAGAATATACATATATATAATAAATCAGTAAATAGAAAGAAATACACCGTTCATGGAGACGGTAGGCCGTACGTACGCATGAACGCTGTTTTCGTTTCCTTATTGAGTTGAATAGAATTAAGTAGATGAAATACACATAAATACAGTATCATTATTATGTCATATATTTCGTGATTACTTATTATATGTACTTTATAATCATTCATGAATGGTTAAAGTGGAGAATGAATCTCATCGCGTCGTGGAGACGGTAGTCCGTACGTACGCACGAGCGATGATATCATTTTCATGATTATTGAATTGAATTGGAGTGGATGATACAATATATCAGAATCATTATGATGTTATAATAACTATGTATAGTTATTATTTACACCATAATACCCATCCATGTAAGGTGTTGGTGGAAAAACAGATTACACCACGGCGTGGAGACGGTATTCCGTATGTACGCACGCGCGGTGATTTTGTTTTCCGTAGGATGGATAGAAGGTGAAATTGGGTTGTTTCATATTTATAATAACAAATCAGTATATTAGTGATACTGATGTTATTACTTCATAATGAAACAACCAAAGAAGAAGAAGTGGAAGAAGAAATAAAGATGAAAGAATTGGTAACGGACATTACCTCTTCTTTGAAGTGCTTCTTTGAGACCGTCTTTTAGGGCACTAAAATTGGTCTTTGAGGAAGAACAGAAATTCTAGGATGTTTCTAGGGAAGTGGAGAGGAGAACTTGGTAGGGTTTGGCCGATATTGAAGGCTCAAAGTTGTGTGAGGAAGAGAGGGAGGAGGTGCCCTTTTATAAGGGAGGAGAGGAGCGCCTTTGGAATAACTAAAAATATTATTTTATTATAAAGTCAAGTTCGGTTTTAAATAGCTCCAAATTGATTTATTTCGTGGATAAGGTGGGTATGGGTCGAAACCCTCTCTTCCAATAGAATTTAGACAAGTTTAGGTTCCTATTTTAACCTTATCATTTAGATTTAACATTAAGTTAAATAATTTTACTTTTGCCGTGTCTTCTTGCGTTCTTTCACTATAAGGTTAATAAACTTACTATAAGAAGCCAAACGAACCCCAAGTTGTTTATTATTAATATATATAACCTTATCTAAGTCATTTTTCCAAACCTTAGATTTTTAGGAATAAAATAACAATTAATAATATAATATTTTTTTAAAAAACTTTTTTATGTCAATTTTGACAATATTTAGTAATTGATTTTTGTGAAAATCATAACAGAATTATAAGTTCGAAAAAAGTTAATTAAATCAATACTAACATGTCATATTAACCTAGAAAATTATTGGAATTCATAAAAAGTCTCAAATTATATTTATTTGGGTATTTATAACATCAATTATGTCAATATTTCATTAATAAGATAATTACTGCATCATCGTTGTGTCATAAATAAATTAAATTATTTAATGTATAAAAATTAAAAATAAAATACAATTATGTAGGAAATCGTTTTATATTTCTAGTGAATATTTATAGTCGAATTGATCTTATGTATAACCCCATATTAAAAATGTTTTAGTAAATAAACTTTGATTTTAACTCTTTTAACCCTTCTTTAAATAAATTAATAATAAATGTCCTAATCTAATCCAAGTGGACCTAAATGGTCATATTTTATTCGTAAGTTTGTTTTTGGTCGAATTACACTTGTCCAATAGAATTAGGACATGTGTTAGGGTAATAATAATATCATTTCTACCCTTAATTACCCTATTTACTTTTAACCGTGGTAAAAAAAGTAAAAAGTTACTATTCACCAAAAAAATTATTTTCATCTCATTGAACCACATTTTACTTACTAACATCAACCGTGTCTCTCGGATTTTTGAAATTCCATTCACAGAAGCGGTAAAATTATGTTTTATGAACAATTCAGTTTTTTTTAACTACCACTTAGTGGTTTCACTATACATCAAAAATTGAAAGTTTTCAGAAAAATACCAAAAATTAGGCCTAAGCTATATTTGATATTATGAACTCAAAAATGATTTCTATTTTACCAAATTCAAAACATATCAGTTGCATTAATTAATTTAAAAATTAATTCCCGTCGTCAAAACAAATAGCGTGTTCTTAAGAGATAATAACTATCAAAAGATTGACACTTGTTTATGTCTGGTTTAAATGTGAAATTACATCCAATGACCAACATTGTATTAAATTGTAAAAATATATTCTAAATATACTTTAAAACAACTCAAATTAATAATTTATCACTATTAATTATTTCGATTGAAAAAGTTGTTTTTAAATAAAATTTAGTAATTTTCACTATTCATCAAAATAGGAAAGTTATCCGAAAATTACGAAAATTTCACCCTAAGCTAATTTCGATATTCCGAATCCAAAAATGAAGTCCATTTTGAAAAATAAAATTTACAAAATTTCAAAAGGTGGTTATTACTATTCATAACGGCTAGTTTTAATAATATTTTAATAGCATGTCGTTGTTTAGTGAAACTCGGTATTGCGTACTACACACGCTATCAAGGAAGGTCGCGATTGCGTGTAATGAGAGGAAAGTCAGGGATGCGTGTTGTGCAAGCTCCTTTTGGTGTAGCGTACAACACAAGACATTAATGAAATTAAAATAATATTTTTCATAAAATCTCTGGGTGTTACAATCCATGTATGTTATTCATATAAAATGAAACATATTGCATCATAGGGAGATAGTCTAAACATATTCATGAATTACATTTCCATTATTTTCAAAGAAATAGGTATATATTGTTTATGATTATTCATATAACAAGGTAAAACTAAATATAAAAATCTAACAAATATCATCTTATTTGAATGAAAAATATACAATTTTAAATTTTATACAGAAAGGAAATATATTATTTTATAAAATAGATTACTCACATTTAGGATTTAGAGACATCATTTCAATATCAAATGAAATTGGGGGGAATAGTATAAAATAATTTGACTGGAAAAGAATTTAATAATGTTATGATTAATGAGTATGTAAAATTGGAAGGTCTTTTAGAGGATATAATATTTATTCTGTGTTATTAAAAGGGTTGTGAGATTCCCCTTTTACAAGTGAAAAGGAATGACATTTTTGTTAATACACATAAATATCAAATAATTCGAGGATGATATATGGAAATGTGGAATGAAAATTGATAAATAATAAAATATGGAAGATAAAATATCAATAAATCATCTTACATTCCTTTGTACAGATGTTGTAAACTTGTTAACAATATTTTCCCACTAGATTTATATCTTTTACCATTTTATCCTTTACTCTGATAACTAGATGTTGCCTTCGTAACTTATCCCTTATGTATAATCATTAAATGGTCCTTTTAAATAATATTGAACTAATTTTATCCAAATTTTATATCCATTTAATATGATTAAATTTTTATTGTTATTTAAGTTAATTCTCAAATAATAAATATAAAATTCATCAAAATGTAATTATTGACTATTGCAATTTATGATTTAAAATTAAAATTATAGATTTATTAATTAAATATATTTTTTAATAGTTTATAATTTAATAGTTAAATCATATATTTGTTTCAGATAATGTTTTGGTTAATTAGATTTTAGGATTAAAACCAGTTAAGATCATAATAGGTGTGGTTTTATAAAAATTATTTTCACTTTTCATATGAAAATAAATCATTTCAGAAGAACCCTAAAATTTCTTCTAAAGATAATATAATTTTTAAAAACATAGAATTCCTTTTTGAAATGTTAAAATAATACCCTAAAAATAAAAATTTAGTCTTTAAAAAATAATCATTAATAATTACTCATGGAATACAATTTATTTTTTTATTTTCTTTTCGAAACTGATACCTTTTGGTTCATCGGTAACCAACATGATACATAATAAGATCATGCATTATTCCAAATTCAATATTTATAAGCCTAGAGAACAGTCCCATTGTCATCAACTAATATCACCACTCGCATGGTTCTCAATCAAAAATAATCACCATCGTTGATGTAGCCATTCAAACATAGCATACCATTAAAGATTATAAATTTGTTGTAAAACATCATCACATTATCGTCATTGTACAACTATCACAGATACAAGAAACAAAAAACCTAAAAACCATGTATATAATATTCACTGATAAAATCAGAACCACAACCATCATCACCATATAAAGTTCACACCAGTATCTAGATATTGTTAGATAAACTCATAGCCACCCTAAAACAACATACCCATGTCCTCGCAAACCCAAAATTTCCAAATCACCAATATAGAATCAACTAACCACATCAGATCGCGAAATCAACAGAACGACACCATTATGAACATCACTGATGGTTGACTTCATAATAAAAACCTAACACAATCAAATCATATACACCATGAAAACCTTCATTAATAAATCCTAAAGTATATTGACCTCTAATGAATGATGGGAAAACAAAGCTTCACCTAAAATCAAAACAGATCACATGAGGAGGAATCTCAGCTGCCGAATCGCACCTCCCCAAACCTTTGATGAACCACCTCTTCAGATCTGTCTCAGAGAGAAGCATAATAACATGAGTTTAGATAAGTTATTTGAATTTCAAGGGTTCCAAACCAGTACAACAAGAATGATTCAATAATCCAAAACATGACTTCAATCAAGAAGACATAAGAACACCTGAAAAACCGATGACCACTGAACCACTTAACCCAAAATAGATGTTCTTCCATCACCCCAAATAAAACCTAGAGAGGCATGGTGGAATTTGAGGTTTGGGTATAGAAGAATTATCCAAGGACTTTAATAGTAACAACCTTCAGCAGGATTAAGAAAAACCACCCTTGAGACAAACGCCAAGAAATCTACACCACTATGGAATAAAAATGAGGATGATGATGACATGATGGGAAAACAAATCACACATAGATGTCTCGAAATGAAAAAAGGGGGAATGAAAAGAATTAAGTTAAGTATATTTGTGCTCATATGTGCCATAGACCCACCAATGGAGGGTTTTGGGTGGAAACCATAGATAGAGCCCAGATCGAGAGGGGGGAAGCCAGGAGAGAAGGGTGCCATCAGGAATGTCGACGATGACAGTAAAGAAATATCTATCCCAATAATTACTCATTGGACTTTGCATTGTGTGAATGTTTTGGATATGGTGTTTTCCCATGATAGAAAGGTCTTAGGTACTATACTATTATGGGATCAAAAAGACCAAAATTTTTCCTCTATGACATTATTTTAGATGTTTGGTGCATAAAAAATGTGATAATATAAGAAATAAAAACATGGTATATAAAAATATTATATTTATAGTTAATTTGGCTACAAATCATGTCATGAGGTTTCTCTCTAAACTGAAACTCAAAGAATGAGGCCTCTTGCATAGATGGATCATTTCCACAATATGCCTAGAGAGAGTTTTTCATGTTTATATTTCATAAATATTTGGATTTTCCACATTACTATTATAGCCATAAAATAATTTGGGTTATAGTTGGGTGTCTAAAATGATTATATCTGTGTGATTTTTAAATGGTTCCAGAGTATGATGATACTCTATTGTATCACACTAATGTGACCAGCATTATATGTATATGAATTATATAGATTCATTGGAAATAGTACAAGATTTTCATATATAGTTATATCTTTTTCTTTGATGAACAATTATAATACATAAGATGGTACTATATCATTAAAATTTTTCATTTTAACAATATTATAGTAATATTCTCAATATAGATTCATTTTCAAGTTGTATTTTAAGCAATATAATTAATATTTCTAAATGAACCAAATGAATTTAATTTTTGAAATTATCATATTGATATTATTTTCTTATGTGTATATGAGAATTTAATGATTGGGTAATTATTTTATTGAGAAATATGGGTTTCCCAAGACATGCAATTTTTTTGAATTTAAAATTAACAATAATGATCTAAGAAATTATAATACATTTTAAATAGTAAAATTTGATTTTAAATAATAAAATTATATATTTTAAAATTTTAATTTATCTTATAAAAAATATGGAAAACATTATTAAAATAAATTAAAATTTCAGAATAATATAAAAACTATTTTCGGTCATTTATTTAAAAAATTTATTTTCAATGGAGATACTATATTATAATTCCATGAGAGCGTCAAAAAATATTTTTTCTATAAGTCAAATTATAAAATTCATATAATTATCAAAGATAATTTTATCTAATATAGAATTTTAAACCAGAAAAACTCAATTTTTTAAACAATTTTATACTATTATGCTTATTTATTATAAAAATAATATTTAAAGACATTAGAAATTTTATTTGGTAAATAAATTTTAAAATATTTAATTTGATGTATCAAATTTTTAAAAATAAATTCTTATAAAATTAATTTCAAATTAATTACTATCATTACTAGTTAATTTATATGTTAATTTTATAAATGGTAAATTGGGTTTAAATAGTCTAAATGTTTAAATGTTTTTAAAAAATTCATGTGAATAATTTTTCAGAAATAATTTTTTTCCCATTTTTTTTCTATATTTTATCCATAGAAACTATAACTTCTCATGTTTTAAAAATAAAATAACTTTTTAAATATATATTTAAATATGCACATTTTTATTTTACATCAAAAAATAAAAAAATGATACTTTTGAAATTTATTAAATAAATATACATGTAATATATTCAATTTATTTTTTTAAAATTATTATTATATGTTTTTTTGGACATGAAATAACAAAAAATCATATTTTTACAGATAAAAGAAGTATTTTTTTAGAAAAATAGTTTTTATGCCTTTTGATGGCACCATAATATTAAATATAATTTTATAAACATTTATATATTAAGGTTTAAAAAATATCCATTTTATTTTAAATAATATTATTTCAATTATCATTTTTTGTATTTTTTGTATTATTATAATAAGTTTAATTTTTTGAAGAATAGTGAAAAAATAATGAATTTTAATTGAAAACTACACTTAAAAAAAATTATTTTTAGTGTTAAGATTTATTTTTAAAGGTTTTAAAATTTAATTAGATAAATTTATTATCATTTTATCCAATTTAGGTCATTGTAAACAATTTTAAATTGATATTGGATATAAAATCTTTGTGAACTTTTAAATTTTTTTACTTTAAAAACTCATTTTCTCAATCAATCATAAGTATGAATTTAAAATTAATTTATAAAATTTATGTGTATTGAATTTTTAAATATGGAATCCATTTTTTTAATCATATTTTACAAATTTAATAAATTGTTCCCCTTATTTCATGACAATATGAATAGTAACATTATTAAAAAAATCAATGGTTAAGGGTAATTTAGGTATATATGGGTAAAATAATATTATAAATACTATAAAATAGCTATAATATGCCCTAAGATTATTGTATGATAGTTTTTTATCCTTATGTATTACATTATTGGTTATGAGACCATTTATATAATTTTTGATGAGAATATGACCTTTATTATATTATACTTAATGGAAAGTCAATTTTTTCGAATTTTTGTTTTTAACTACATAAATATTTTTAATATGGAGTTATATAAGAGATATGTTTTAATATAAATATTATTATCAAAACTATTATTATTATCTATATCATGGTAATTTGTATGTAATTTTTATTGGAATGATAATGACCTAAAATAGTGATACATTAACGAGGGAGTAATTGTTTACTGAATAGAAGAATCAAACAGATGATAATGAAAATATTAAGATAAATTTAATTTGATATATTTAAGGTCATAAAAGACATTTATTGATAAATTTTAAATATTATTGATGTTTTAGAATTCTTTCATCAATTTTATCTTTTTTTAATTATTATATAAGACAAACTAATGAATAGTGATTGAATTGACATTAATGATATTTTAAAATAAATAATAATTTATTAAATGATATAAAATATATAAAAATATAAAACTTATTAAAATATTGGGATAAGGACTAAAATTTTATCTAAGACTCATTGATGATCATTTTTTTCATTTTTTAGTGACTGAATTAACCGTCAATGTATAAACACAGATGTGGTCACCATAAGAGTTAAATGGTATAAATAAGGTTTAAAACCAAAAGATATGGTTAATAATGTGACCTAAACATGACTAAAAATTATTTAATAAAGATGATTCTATGATTATATCGATACTATATAATTTTATTTTTTTAATATATTTTTTTCCAAAATAACATTCATATTATTTAAGTCAAAGATAGTAAAATAAATGTAACCCTCTTAGTATTTAATATATTCTATGTGTCCTCATAGAGAAAAAGAATGATTTTAATGAATATAAATTTATATTTTGACCTAAATTAAACAATTTTAATTATATAATTATTTTTATATTTTTTAAAATTATATTTTTACTTTCAAAACATTGTTTAATACTAAAACAATGCCCGTTTAGTTAATATAAAACTAAAATAATTGATTTTGTAATATTAAATTTTATATATTTTTAATTAGTTAATATTTTTAACGAGTTTTATATATCTATACGATATATTAGATAGGTTTTAAATAATTATACTCTAATTACCACTTTGTCTTATGTATTTGAAATCAAATTAAATGAATAGTATCAAATTTAACAATAATGATATTTTAATGAATTAATTTATTATTAAATTATTTAAAATATAAGAAATGTTAAATAATCAAAAATAAGATAATATATGGTCTATAATATCATCCCATATTCAAATATAGTTCCTTTTTATGTTATTATCTTTAGAATTCTATTATTATATTTTAATATTTTGAAGAATTCCACGAGTGCCTCTCAATTATCCTATAAAAGGGAACACATTTTTATCTTCTCTTCACCCTTAATAGACTATTTGGATATTACAATATCTACCCAAATACCTTCTTAGAATCCCTCCACACATTCTAAACTGCTTATTTTTTTCATAACACTCACCTTATTGTTTTTAAGGAGTTAATCAAATGAGATCGTTCAAAGAAGAGGTTTTGTTTTTAATTAAGTGTATCTATTTTATTTCATCGTCTTCTTCCATAAAAATAATTCAAACATGAGGAAAAAATAAATTAATTATCATATTTACACTATGATGATATTTTTTTTAATATAATACCATATATCCATCTATTTTTTATCAAATGGATATAGAATTATTTGTTCATGCATACGTCTGAAAAATCACCCCCATGAATTGATATTATTCATTTAACATCACTCTCTCTAAATAGTCGTGATAATGATGGAATTCATGATTATATTTTATATTCAGGACATATTTATCATTATTGAAGTAATAATAATTCATTTATGTTCTTATATTTCCATGCACATGAAATGATAAAGTCATTCATGCGTACATGTGATTTATCACCTCGATGAAGTGATGGGATTATTTTTTCATCACCAAATCACATGGATGATATATATGTAAGAATATTTTAATTGTTAATAATATTTTAAAAATATAATTAAAATTCTTTAATGATAAAATAATATTTACCTTCTTTCCCTAAGCATCATAGAAAATTGAAACTGTAACTCATGTGTACATACATCTTACCCTCTCCATGATTGTAGCATAGTAAATTTTTTCATAAACATAGATTAAGGATTAATTTAATACTTAATTTTATGAATAAAAAAGGTAATATTGTCCTTATTTTTATTATGTATATTATTTATTAATGAACACTTTGACTATTGACATTATTCTAAATTCATTTTGGACTCCAGTACAAAATATCATCAAAATATCCTTAATGAAATTAAATAATTATGTACTTTATAAAACATTGTAACAATGATATAAAAGTTACAGTAAAATATAAAAATTATATAAATAAAATATATAATTATCCTGTGTATATTATTTATCAAATTAAACTACATACAAGAAAATAAGACTCAAGGTAAGGGATTTCGTCTCAATCTCCTTTTAATGAGAAATTTCTTGACGATATGGATCATTATTAATTTACAAGATGTATATATAGATTCAATTAAATTAAATATCCATATTGTATCTATAAACATGTTATATAAATCATAGTTAAATTCATTCTTTAATGGATATTATGATATAAATGTTCAATGATTTATGGAACCCCATGATTGTTTAATGATTTAACAATCAAATCCTTTTCCCCACTTTAATATTCATGATATTATTTTACACAAATCATAATATAGAAATAAAATGGTAATACAGGAAATTATATGTAGATTTTTATCTAAATTCAATTATTTAATTAAATTAATATATTTATGTTTTTTAAATAGAACATTTTGACAACTGATAAATGTAATATTTTATTTTTAACATATACAATGAAAATGAATTTTATTCCACTATGTCCATTATTTTGTTTTAATCTTAATTTTCTATATTTATTATTTCAATTAATGAAAAAAATTATCTTATTAGGTATTTGGTATTTAAAAATGTTTTTCAATTAAAATGGTACTTTTTTACTGAAAATGGTTTTAAAAATAAAAATGTATTTTTTGAAATTGTATTTCATAGGTAATTAAAAGGGGTTTTCAAAGGGTTTTATGATGAAATTGTTTTATTAATGTTATGGTACTTAAATATTATAAGAAATGGGTGTTCTTAATATATCTTATATATAGGGTGGATCAGATATCACTGGGAAATCCTGTTATATATTTATATGGGGTGGACCATATAGCATTAGGAAACCCCGTTATAACATAACATGAGGAAGACTAGATAGATCTGGGAATTACCATTATATCATAATATGGTATTTTCTTTATAGCATTGGGTAATCCCATAATATTTTAATTTGAAGTCAACCAAATGTTTATTACAATTGAAATGGTTTCGAAAGGGATTTATTTAAATGTTACTCAATGTAACCTACATGAGTTTTCATCAATTATTTGGGTTTTAATAGTTTTTTTAATAACAATGTGTGTCTAATTTTGTTTGAATTTATTTTATTTAATATTCTCAAAAATAATTAATAGAAAAGTTATAATTTATATGAGTTTTTATATTTTTACTCTACTAACAATTTCCATTCTTTCTTTATGCCTTTTTGAGTTCATATGCTCATAAAATGTATTTAAATTGACTTTAATAGTGCTTAAGGTGGAATAGAAAAATAGAATTGATAAAGTGGATAATTATGAAACTATTGATAAAGAGAAATAATGTGTTATATTAAAAAGTTATACATTTGAAAAAGTGATACTGATTATAACTGTCTACATGTAATTTATGTGTTTACTTTGTAAGATTTTTTTCCAAACTCCATAATACCCAAAAATGTGCAAATTTAATGTATTTTTAATTATAGTTCCAAATCATTAGAATAAGATATGATTTATGTAAATTCTATATAGTTTTTATCAGTATATGGTTTAGATAACATCAGATATTAGGATGTTTGTTTAATAGATATGGATATCATTATGGGTTTATAATTTTCAGGCAGAGCATAAGTTTAGTTTCACAGAAACACTTTTTTGGATTTCAGTTATAAAATTTTAATGTGATTAATGAAATTTATGGATATATTTTTATATGAAATTATGGGTTATATATTTATGGGATTTAAAATGAATGGTATGATATAAAATTTTATGTTATAACATTTTATTGTTATTTTTGATGATGTAATCAATTTTTTCTAATGTAATATAAAATATATAGTCTTTGGAAAATGAAAACCTATAGGATGGGTTAAAACCCATTGCGGTTGGAATTTCGATGATTTTTGAACCCACGACTGAAGGGTGATAATGGTGAATCACCTACCACTGGCCTGCATGAATTCATTAATAGTCTTAATTTTCTTTTAAAGTTAAACATATGTATGTATTAATAATAATTTAATTTTGGGAACAAAGTTATTATCAAATATATAAACATGGGATTCAAATAGTGTTTTGGTGATTAAGTGATTAATTATTTTTCGAGAGAGTTTATGTATTTTTCTAAGTCTTTTTAATTGAGGTAAAAAATAATTATATGGGATTTTATTTCAGAAGTAATTTTTGAATTATATATTGGATGAATCTAAAATTTTATTACAGAATAAAGTGGATTAATGTTATTTATGTAAATAATTAATATATCTTGGAGATTATGTGATTTAGAAAATTAGATTTTTGGTATGAGACATTATGATTTATTATTGTTTTTTTGGATATAAATGTAAAATTTTATATAGTAAGAACACGTAATCAAATAATTTTGAACTTTGGGATTCAATAATAGTTTGGTTTATTATGAGTAATTTTAAGGAAAATTAATTTTTGAAAGGACTATGTTGAATTTTTTGTGTCACTGTTGGATTTTGGAGGTTAGAATATATATTTTTTCCTATAAAGGTATATTATTTATGGAAAGTTATCTTATCTCTTACTATAAATTTTATTTTTTGTTTATTTATAAATATAATAAAAATATATTATCATCTTTTTATGGATTTAGTGATCTGTAGAAGTTGATTCAAATGCCAGGGGTATGCAGAGTAATCTTAAATACTCTTTATTTAGAAAAAAAGTTGATTTTTTGAATAATTTGATAAATGGATGAAAATATAAATTTTAAATATATATATTTACTTTTTTTCAAATCCAAAAAATTAAAGTAATTCCTCAACACCACTAGAATAATCTTAAAAAATGTTATCTGTTTACTTTTCATAATATGAAATAAGTGACCTATTAACTCATAAAACATTTATGGTTTTGAGATATGTTAACTTTCTCTTGAATATATTTTTTATTAAACTTATCATAAAATTATTGTATGTTTTCTCTTCCATGCCTATGTTTTACCACATGGAACCCAAGTATGTTTTGTCTCATTTGATATTTTCACTTATATTTTTTTATTTTAAAGAGAATGATTCATTTATTTTTTTCCAAATTGGGATTTAAATAAAGGTATTATGAAAAGTAAAACCTTAGGTAATGAAGAAAAATTCAAAGTTGAGAAGATTCAATTTATTAATGGGTCGGAATGTGACATCATGAGTTATTAAAAGGAAATGTGATGCTGAAAATCTATTTAAATATGTATAAGTGTTTTTTATACCAATAAATAACAAAATCAATAATTTAATAATCTATTAATAGAGTATATATATATATTTAATATATTAAATATAATTTCTAACATTCCAATTATATATATTTTAGAAATTATTTAAGAACAACTAAAAATTTTACTCTTATTAGAAGTATTTTTTAAAAAAATTGGTTTTCAACATTTTGATGGAACACTTATTTTAAATATAGTTTATTACAAATTTATTAGTTAAATATATGATAAAATAATCTTTTTATTTAAAAGTGGAGTACAAAAATATATTTCAGTCCATTTTTTTGGATTTTAATAATGTGTTTCTTATTTTGATGAATAGTGAAAAAATGATGCATTTTAATTGAAAAATATATTTTCCTTAAATTTATTTACATTTGAAAATAATATTTCTGAAAAGTTTTAAATAATAATTAGTTATTAATTTTATCATTTTATACATTTTAGATAATTGAATAAAATTTCACAAAATAATTAGATATAAAAACATTATGAACTACTGAATTAGTTTAAATTAAGATATTATTTTCTCGTTCTGTCAACGAGGTTAATTCTTAAGTAATTTTTGTAAATTATTTGCTTTGAATTTCTTAAAATAGATTCTATATATGGAATCATATTTTAAAAATGTATTATATATGTCCCTTTTATTTTTTGAAAATATTCATAGATACTTTATTAAAAACATTTATTACTACGGTTAAAAGAAAATCAGGTAATTAATGGTTAAATAATAATATAAATATTATAAAATTACCATAAAAGAAGTCCAAGTTTTATTGGATAAATTTTTATCATCCATATGTTTTTATGGATAAGTTATGAGACTATTTATGCCCTTTGGGATTGGAATTTAACCTTTATAATATTATATTCAAAGGGAAGTCAATTTTTTCATAATTTTGTTTTTTTATACGAGAAATGTTTATATTATGCAGTTATATAATGGATATGTTCATCTATAAATAGTATTTTGAAATATAAAATTATTATCTATATAATTATAACTTATTTATAATTTTTAGTGACAATATTGTAACCTTAAATAGTGAAATAATGATTATGTAGTAATTGTTTAACGAACACAATAATCTAATTAAAGATATTAAAAATACTAAAATAAATTTGTCTTGAGAAGGTTAATTTGATTCAAAAAAATTATTGATAACATGGGAATATTAATTATTTTTTAGGTGTCCTGGATTGAATTTATATTGTTTTTTATTTGTTTTTTGTATAATACAATGAAATGAATTGTTTCAAAATTGATATTCGTGATATTTTAGAATAAATAATAATTTATTAATTGACATAAAATATCTAAAAATTTAAAATTTGTTAAAATTATTGAATAAGGAATAAAATTTCATCCATGACTCATTTGTAGTTACTTTATCATTTTATTTTATATATATTAACCATCAAAGTGTAAAAGCACAAGTTATCACGATAAGAGATAAAAGGTTTAAATAAGAGTTAAATAAATAAAAAATGGGTAATAATGTGATCTAAAATTTTATAAATTTTATTTTATGAATAATATTCTACCCTTTTCAATATTATATATATTAATAGTTTTTTAATGGAAATATGTTCATGATAATAACTTATATATTACTTAAGTCAATGATAGTTACAGAATGTCCCTCTCTTTGTATTTAATATATCTTATGTGTCCATATAGGAAAAAAATCAAAATATAATTGACTAGAAATTTATATTTGAATCAAAATAAAATAAATATAAGTATATATATATTTAAATTTTATAAATTATATAATTACTTTAAAATATTATTTAATTCTAAAATTGTTTCTATTTAATTAATATAAAAATAAAATAATTTAGGTTAATAAAAATAATTTTGATATATTTGGAATGAATTCATATGAATAATAAATTTTATAGATCATTAAGATATATTAAAGATGTTTTATATTATTATATTCTCTCTCCCATAGTTTGTAGGTGTATTTGAATCCAAATTAAATGAATATTATCAAATTTCACAATAATGACATTTTTTGAATTAATATATTTTTAAAGTATTTAAAAATTTGAAAAATTTAAACAATCAATGAAAGGATATTATATGGTCAAATATGACTTAAAAATTTTATTTATAGGACATTTTTTGTCTTTGTCTCTATAATAGTCCTATTATATTTTAATATTTCGATGAATTCCAAGAGTGCCCCTCCCCTCTCCTATAAAAGGGCACATATTCTTCACTTTTCATCATAATTAAAAATGCATCTTACGTAAAAAATATATAACCAAATACCTTAATAAAATACCTACCAATATTCTATTGATCTTATTTTATTCATAACTCTCACCTTATACTTGATAAGTTGTTAAAAAATGAGATTGTTTGAAGAAGAAATATTGTTTTTAATTAAGTGTTTCTATTTTATTTCATCATCCACTTCAATAAAATCAAATTAAACCATTATTAAAACATAAATACATTATAACTAATATAATTATATGTTATCATGTTAATATCATTACCTATATACATATCATTTTTTATCAAATGGGAAAAGTATTTTTCGTTCTTGCGTAGGTGTGAACTATCTCCTCCACTAAGTAATATCATTTTTTTGCACTATCTCCCACTAATGGTTATAATGATGGAATTAATATTTCTATAAGATATTCATGAAATATTTAAAACTATTAAATTAAGAATAAATCATATATATTCTTTTATTGTAATGAACATAAATATGATAACATTGTTTGTGGGTACGTGTGAACTATCACATCCATGAAGTGATTTGATTCTCTTTTCATCACAACATCACATGGATGATATATATATATATATATATATATGTATATAATTATTAGTAATATTATATTAATGATATTATTATCATTTTTTAATGATAAAATTATGCATACCTTCTTTTCAAAATGATCATTGAAAAATGAAAGCATTACTCGTGTGTACGTACAAATTACCGTCTCCCTGATTATAACATAGTTTATTTTTCATAAAAAATATATAATTGTTTTATTTAAAATTAAAATTTATGTATAAAATTATTATAATTTTCTGAATATAATTCTTGAGAATATTTAATAATGAAAACTTTTACTATTAACATCATACCAATGCCATTTTGGACTCTCAAGTACTGAATATCATCTAAACATCCAACATGAACATAAATAATTATGTAATAGTTATAACATGGTAAAAAGTCATATAAATGAAATAATAAACACTAAAATGTTTTCAAGTAACATAAATTATCAATATAATTTGATTATTTATTATTTTTAAGGAAATACATGATAAATCAGACTCAAGGTAAGTGACTTTGTCGCAATCAACTTTTATTGAGGCATTTTTTATGACATGAGCCTTTATTATTTTATAAGGTGTATATATAGCTACTATGATATTTTAAAACTTTATATTATATATTATCATGAGATATATTGTTTTTTTAAATATATCCACTCTCAGAGTTTATAATTTAAATGTTTAATGTGGTTTGAGCCACCGTGAATGTTTATATATTTAATTATCAAATATTTTTCTCCCTTTCAATATTCTTGATATTACATTACATATGTATTTATATGGATAAAATTTAATTATTAAGGATATTTTTTTACTATTTTTAATTTCATTAAGTGGTTTTTGAAAACAATATTTTGACGTGTTTTTATATATAATGTTTAGACAAATGAAAAAAATGAAGTTTCAATTGTTAACATTTACAATGATAATAAAGCATCCTCTTCCATGTCCATTATTTTATTTTTTATTCCTTTATAAGATTTATGTTTAAAAACATGAAAAATAATCTATAACTTTTCTTTATTATGGTATATATAAAATTTTCAGTGAAAAGGTTGTTTTGGTATTGAAAATGGGTATTATATGAAAATGGAATTTTTATACGAAAGTGTATTTCATATGGTAGTTGAAGAGTTTTTAAAAGGGTCTGATAAAGAAAGTATTTTATTAATGATATTAAAATTATTAATTATAATAAATAGGTTGCCATGATATAGGTTATACATGGGGTGTCCTAGATAGCATCATGAAATCCGTTATTTCTTAACATGGGGTGGACGAGATATCACTAGAAAAGCTTGTTATAGATTTACATGTGGTGTCCCAGATAACACTAGGAAATTGCACTATAGCTTAAAATGTGTTTTCCCAGATAGTTTCGGATGATTCCATAATATGTTAATTTTTATGTTGGACATATTTTTCTTCCAATGGTAAGGGTATTAAAAAGCTTTAATATATATGATGCTCTTTGTTACCAGAAAAAGGTTTAATCACATTATGGGTTTTAATGATTTTATTTGAGAAAAATGTGTGTTTTTTCCATGAGGAAATGATTTACTTAATATTATCAAATAACATTGAATATAATGGTTTACATTTTATGAGTTTTTATGTTTTTACACAACTATGAATTTCCTTTATTTCTTTATCCCTAACAAAAGTTATGATCTCATCTCGAGTTATTAAAATGAATTTCAAAGGGTTTAAGGTGGAACATTGAAAAAGAAGAGATTAAGGGGATAAATTGGATGATTTTTAATAAAGATAAATCATGTTTTATTTTAATGAGTATTATATTGGGAAAAAAATTATTCTAAGTATAAGTTTACACTAGTAATGAATGGGTTTACTTTTTATGATTTTTCTTAATTCTATAAAACTAAAAACTGAAAATATCATCAAATGTTAATTGTAGGTAAAAAACTAGAATAATATATTATAAATGATGGGTCCTTACAGAAATGATAATATTAAGAGAGTTTAAAACAATGATTATGTTTGTCAGCAGAAAATATATACATCAATGAGCTAAAATGAATCATGATATATTACTATTTAGATATGATCATAATAATATATAAATTAAATTCTTGGTTAATAATTTTCTCAAATTAATTTTGAAATGTATATAATATTCTCAATCAATACTAGTTTTTTGAATAATTATTGGAAAATAAGAACTCATTTTTTTATATAATCATTTTATTCTACAATAAATTGTTTTTATCAAATAAGTTTTTATTTAATTTTGTGAGAGAATAGTAAAATGTATTGGTTAAAGTTGTAGGAATATTAATTTATAAAAATGATATTTTTTTAAACCATCATGTTAGAATTATCTTGAAAAAATATTTTATATTTTTCTAAAATGTTTTATTATCAATAGAATAATTATAAATACTTGTTATTGATAGTTATATTTTTATTATACCCATTACGAAGATCAAATTTTATAAATGGATTATAAGTAAAAATTAGTTCTCTTATATAATGAATAATCTAATTATTCTCATTCTAATCTTTTTAATGGTATATTTGGGTAAAAAACAGATATAATCTTAATATGACATTTTATGAAAAAAAATTATGCTTTTAACTTTATTCGTTATTTAAATTTTCCACATAAAAAAGATTAACCTATTAAAATGGATTCCATTTTTAGGATCAATATGTACATATTTGGTAAGGTTTTTGGATTCAATTTCGTTCATTATTAGTAGTAACATGGTAAATAATTATCACCATGGTAATAGTAAATAGTGGAATTAAGGACTTAAATAATATGAAATTGGGAAAAATGGCCCTAACATGATATTGTATACTAATTAATGGGCGGAGTTCGTAAATTTCCATCCATAATACGGTTATATAGAATACAAGTTTCATGTTTCAGTGTTTTTTACCATTATAAAATATATGTACACATTGTAGTAAAAAATGATACATTAATTCATTAAATATATATACAAAATTTCATGATGGATAATAAAACATATATTCTTTATAAATAGTTATTTGAAAGATGAATATTTGTTATCATTGTTATTTATTTATTTTTAAGTAAATAAATAATTACTTTAAATGTGTATGAAATATTGATCCATTATTTAATTAATTAATATCAAAATAAATTAAATGTTTCTGAAAAAATTAAAAGTCAAATATTTTAAATGAAAAATTATTTTGAAGAAATTTCTATCAAAATATAACATTTTTGGATTTGTAAAGTATATAAATTATATTTATTATCCTGTCGTGTTTTTTCAATGTCAACTATTAATAATAGTTCCAAAAGGGCACTAATGATTTTTTATACCAAATAATAATTTTTTAATTGATATAAAATTGATAAAAATTATATATTTGGAAATATTATTGGGATATAGATGAAAATATAATCCACTGTTAATTCATGATCCAATATTCTTTTTATATACACTATCATATCCATTAAGGAGTTAAAAATGGTTATCGTACTTATATTCCAAAGGGTTAACAAGGGATTTTAATATGGAGAAAAGTGTCTTTAAATTATCTAAACATTACTATATTTTATTCTTTGAGAGGATATATGTTCATCCTTATCATATATTATTATAATATCATTTTAGTTCTATTTTTATTTATTGTATGAGATTAGAATTGGTACAAATAGGGGTTAATTGTAGTTTTAAAAATTAAACTATGAAAAAACCAAATACCAACTTTGTAAAAAAGATCAAACTTAGTTATAATATGATTATAAAAGAGTTTAAATAAGAACAAGAAATTATCTGGTTATATTAGAGTTGTTTATTGGTATCACAATATGTGCAATAAATCTATTATGAGAAAGATAAGTATAAAATTACATTCTATTGTATATTATACTAAGAATATTAACTTTATGTAATAAGTAAAAATTCATATAATAATAATAATAATGAATTAAAAAATTAATAAAATATTTTACACTTTAACATTAATAGTTAAGGAATTTAAAAATCCTAATATAAAATATCCCCAATTTTAAATACCTACTATAAAGGTTTGTATTTCTTTATAATGAAATCCCTAGAAATAGTGATCACATTTTTATCGCCTAATCCCTTTTAATCTCTCGATATGATGATTTTTCTCCATTTTCATAAAGCTAGAAGCCCTCAATTTCAAATATAAGATTCACAATATTCTTATCTATTGAATCTCTCAATCTAACCATGATCATAATTAATGAATATAAAGTAAAAACATTATAATTATTTTAAAATTCTCACTCGGTTACCAATGAACTTCAACTCTCTAGAAG
This sequence comes from Viscum album, assembly GCA_963277665.1. Taxonomy (NCBI): domain Eukaryota; kingdom Viridiplantae; phylum Streptophyta; class Magnoliopsida; order Santalales; family Viscaceae; genus Viscum; species Viscum album. Next base: position 554,831,489 of record OY728126.1, on the reverse strand, counting down.
ATTGTGATGATTATGAATGAAATGTTCACATAGAGAAATATTTAGGTGACATGATTTACGAATTGCATCAAATCCTATATATTAAAATGAACTCCTATATATTTCCAATCCAACAATGATCATATTGTTTATTTGGTTCCAATGGCCTCAGATAGCTGGCTCTTTGAAAGATCATAATGATATTGATCATGAACCTGATAGCTGAGAATGAGTTATAGTTAATTTGTATGATGTTGTTTTGTTTTAGCACCATTATAATGTTATTAAAGTATTCCATCTGATCTAAAATAGTATATATTCATTGATAATATAATTTTTACTATTCGATAGATTATTCTATTAATTTTAAATCTGATAAATTGAATAAATTTCAATCTAATGTGTCGGTACCAAGGTCAGTCCTATAGTCGAGAATTTTAAGTTTGATAGATAATGCATAAGTCTATCCTTTGGTCATAATGATATTTGGTTTAATATACCAGACATAGATTTAGTTTACTGGATCAGATTGAATAATATGTGTTTATATTCATTTTATATTATAAATTTGTATATGTTCAATATAAAATAATGTTTTCTAAAAAACAAACTAAAACACATGGGACATAAATTTTTTTTAAAATTTCTTTTTAATATTTTTTTTATTTCAAAAAAAATGAAAAGAAAATTTATAGTGTTAGATATTAAACCTAAAAATATCACTATTTTTTTATAGAATAAAAAAACCAAAATAATTGTGAAATAATAACATCTAAATACATACAAACCTTTTTTTATATCATCAAGTATATACTTCATATTAAGACTCCCCCTAAATCAATCACATTTTCTGATTAAATAAAAGTAATATTTATGATTCTTCCTAATGGGATAATAACACCCATGTATTTAAAATGAACTCTATGTCGGACATATCAAGACATCTCCCTCAATGATTCTACCAAGACATAAAAAATATATCCCCCATTTTCAATTACAAAATGACTGAGGAAACAATATAACCACCTAAAATATTCAAAAAAAGGATAACATATGAAACAAATGTATGTGAAATAATTAATAATCCATTATATAAAAGAGAAAAATAAATCTAAATGAAATTTCATGAAATTCAGACATATAATATATGGATAAAAAATCAGTATAATTCAAGAATCACTCAAAATGATTCAAAAAACATTATGATTTCTAAGAAAAAATATATTATTTTTTATATAGTTTCTTAATTATAGATTTGATCTCCATAACATCTTCATGATTCATTTCATTTATAGCTACCTATAACTCACGTTTGATCATCAATTCCTCCATAACACTTCTTATCCAAAATTATATCTTCAACCATTCAAGATACTCAACGACATTTTTATTATCTTCCTTTACATGAATAAATTCATCATCAAATGATCGTATTATGATATTATCTAACTCGAAGTTTTCTAATTTAATATTCAGAATGTTCACTTCCTCATCCGGATTATCTATCATGTTTTAAAATTATTCTTCCAATATTAATCTGCGAAAAATATTGGTCTATATAATTTGAAAAAAATAAAAATATCGAGATATGCTTTCTTCATTTTGAAAATATGATTCTTAAGATTCATTAGATCTTAATAAACTGATCTCAACCATTTAAAAATTTAATTTAAACATCAATTGTGTGATTTATTCATTCCATTTAAAGATTTGATATAGATGTCATGTTGAATTACAAATTCCATTCAAAATTTCATTGATTAAAAATTTTCATTAATATTATAATGAATCGGGATACATATGTCTTCAATAAAGGTTAAAAATGGAATCTAATCTCATAAAAGATTCAAATATTTGAACATAATGTAATGACCTAGCTTTTCCATGTAATTTTTTTAATTATATGGGAATTTTACAAGACCAAAAACATTAACGGCGTGGGATTCTGAGGCCTGGTGTGCCTGTAATAAATTTCTGAACATTTTTTCAGGTACGTTCTGTAACATGTGAGTGCATTTTTGTAACATTTGAACTGGTGCTCGGAATTGAAATCTGAGGACACCTTTGAACTCGCAACGCCGATATTCTTTTAAGGAGACCTTCACCTCGATAGTAGTAGTTCGAGGGTGGATGTTGGGTTTTTCTACGCATCGGTGGAAAATAAAAAAAAAAAGTCAAAATAAAAATAAACTAAGATTATTTTTATTTAACTTTTGAATTGTTTTGTATTCTCAGGGTGGACCACCCGATCACTTCAACCCCCTTCTTTTTAATTGTGCCAAATCCTAAAAATTTAATGACTTTACTAAATGTATTCATTAAACCTATCAATTAAGGGGGAGGCTCTACAACAACTAGTTTAGGCTCTTGGTGGAGGATCTTGCTAGAGGAAACCCCCCATAGAGGAAGAACTCTTCTCATTCGCTGACATTCTCCAATGAATAACATTATCAAAGGATCTCCAAGAAGGAAATTATTCAAGGATTCCATACGAACATCCATCTTTACCTCTCCTCACTGACTTCAACGAATCATTGAGGTAGGGATTGTTGATTTTTTATACCCCTTACCCATTCTTGTCGTTCTTCTCAGTTCAAGAACTACTATGCCACATGGAACCATTCTAACGCAAAGATTGTGGGCCAAATGAAAATGGCCCAACCTCGCTACAACCCTTGTGGATTTTGGTGTTCTTTGTAGCTTGTTTCTGGGTTGAACATTTTCCAACTGTGGTGGTCTTGAATAGATGGTGACATCCCAAGATGAGTGAGGGAGTCTACAGAATGAAGAACGGGCCACCGGGGCACGCCCGGTGCCCCAAGAAACATTGTTGGCAACTAGTACAGGAAACCGGCACAAGAAGGGCTTCTGTGTGGTGGTCGGCACTCCGGACGGATGCAACAATGGCAGCGGCATGGCTGTGCCACCAGAGAAGGGTCACGGCTCGTCGGCCGCGGTGGAGCAAGGGCGGCGGTCGGTGCTCAGCCGACCGCATGAAGGGGGGCGGAAAGGCATGTCCGTGCCTCCGAGCATGCAAGGTCCGTGACACGAGGTCGTGGCAGTGAAGGAGGGGCAGCCGACTCACTGTCATCCACCGATGGGGGCGCAGCGCACGACCACACCACGCAGTTGGGCTGGCTGTCTGGCCAGCCGGGGAGCCGAGCGGGACCCCAGGTCCCGTGTGCCAGCTGTCGGCACCCCATAGTGCCGGCCATTCGGCCACTCAACTCGAACTTCCTAGCAGTTCGGGTTACCCAGGGGGCTCCTCCCCCTTGGGTGGCGGCTAGGACGGACCGCACTGCGGGGCCACCCACCCTCGGGCCACAGTGGGTCAAGTTGTGTCGCACCGTCGGGTCGGGCCGGACCCAGGGCCGAACTGGGTCGACTTGAACCGGGTCGGGTCAGCCCAAGTCAGGTCGGGTCGGGTCTGCCCGACCGAGCCAGACTGGCCCCATATCAATTTCATCCCCTTTTCACTTTTTCAGTTATAACAAGACCTACGGGCATCTGTTTGATGAACCGTCTATGGAGCCATAAACCATTAATCGATACAGTACTTTTGGTATTCCCCACTTGAGTTTTTTATAATCATGGGGGTACGGTCAGGATGGATCGAACATGAATCCAATCAAGCCCTATGGAATAAAAGGCCAATAACTTACAGACCGGGTGTCCGATTTATGCACCGTCTGTTGTGTTTAACCCCTATTACATGGAGGCCCTTTGGGATAATTCTTTGTCAGAAATCGTGGAATTTGGATTATTGAATTGTGGATTGACGAGCGAACCCTCCCAGAATCAAGTGAGCTTAGTGCGGGAACCCTGCGATTGGCTGTAACATGTGATAGAGATCTTATGTGGGTTTGTGCCTTACGATCCTACGTGGATCTGTTATTTGGGATCCTACATGGGTATGTGTTCCAGGATCCCACATGGATCCACTCTAGGAATCCAAGAGGGACTACTCTGTATTAGGATCTTACATGGGTCTGATTATTTAGGATCATATGTGGGTCAGCCTCTCAACAGAGTACGATGATTCAGTAGTTGCATCTAATCATCTTTACTACTATACCTAAGTTATACCTAGTTCTAGATGAGTCCTTATCTTTGTGGTACACTAATGTGTGATGATTCCTTTGTGGTACACTAATGTTTGATGATTTCTTTGTGGTATTTTTTTGTTTGGCATTACCTATGTGTTACTAACTTTGTGGTACTCACCTTTGTGGTATCCCTTCCTTCGTGAAACAATTGAGCTTTGGGCTTTGAGTTGGGCCCTGTGTTTCCTCATGATTGAGATGGGTATACTCAACTACTTAGGTATATGTATGGTCATATACCTAACTAGGGTTGTTAGTTGTTTTCATGCTTTGTGGTTTATCCTTTGTTTATTTTTTGAGACCATCGAGGGTCTCGGGGTCCCTACTGAGTATCGTTATACTCACCCCTGCACGGGCTATGCCCGCACCTTGTTGTGTTTGGTGCAGATGACAGACAGTGCTGACTGAGAAGGAGAGTATCAGGACTATAGGTATCTTGAGGTGGACATTAGATTAGGAATACCTCATAGACGACCGTTCAAGAGTTGTACCTACCATTCAGGTAAGATCATTGGCGGGTGTTCACTCGAGCTCTTTTCAGTATTACTTGTACTTTTCTGTTTACTTGTACTTTTCAGTTGGGATTGAATTCTAGCCCCCTTTTCTTTCTGTACAACCCCAGTTAACTATATAGTTTTAATTTTTTCTTGTATCCTACATTGTTCATAGTTGTGTGTGTTTATAAGTAATAAAGGAAATGTCTTCCCAGTTTTAGGGAATACACCTTTCGGTGCTAGTCGCCAGCCCCGGGCCTATGTAATGCGGGCGTCAGGTAGTCATGGCATGGGCCCCAGGGGACAGGTCATAAAAAATTGGGGTCAGAGGAGTCAATTTTACCATAGAACATTGGTCTATGATCTTTTAAATGTCAATAGTGTTATGTGTTATGAGTGTGGTTATCAGTTTATGTAATGTATTGTTGGTGTGGCGGCCGACGATTCCATACACCAAGACATTGACTTCTGACTTCTGACACATTTCATGAAAATACGGATTGCATGCAAGTTTTAAAAAAAATTTCTTTGTGATTTATTTGAGTTAGCTCACCAGGTATAACTTATGGACCATGGCACACCTGTTTCTTATCTGGATGCCTCCACGCATATATCCAGATAGGGTTCAAGGAAGAGTACGTGATGATAGCCCTCCAAGCGACGGGGCTTCGGTGCATTTCCCTTTATCAGTAGAGGCACCATTGGAGGCACCGAAAGTACTAGTACCCATTGGGACACCAATGCCACCAACCCCAGTAGTAGAGAGTGCACACAGCTTGAGCATGTTGCACGAGTTCCAGTGCCAGAGGCCACCTAGGTTCAGGGTTGAGACGGACCCATAGGTGGCTGAGTATTGGATAGAGGTTGTGGTGAGAGTCTTTCGACTGTTAGGAACACCTGATAATCTAATGGTGATCATTGCCTCCAGTATTCTATAGTATGTAATAGGCAGATGGTGGAACATGATGCTCCCGATTCACGACGAGGTGACATTTCTCTAGGTAGACTTTGAGAGCCTGTTTTGGCCATAGTTTGTCCCAGCGACTCTTCGCGCTGTGCAAATACAGGGGCTTCTTCATCTCCAGCAGGGCAACATGACTGTGGCTCAGTACTCAGTGAGGTTCACCGACCTCTCATGCTACTCCACTGATACGGTGCAGGACCCATTCTTCAGGGATCAGACCATGGATCAAGGATTCGGGCATGAGATCAGGGATTCGATGATTTCTCTCAGCATCCCAATGTAGGAGGGGTGTTAGAGTGAGCCCTCCCAGTAGAGAGTTTTCTTTCTGAGTAGTCACTAGTAGCAACATCCACCATTGGGCGTCACGTATCAGAGTATTCTATAGTTGGTAGCAGAAAGATGTCATAGAGGTCTAAGAGAATCGCAACTACATGTGGATGACCGTAGGATTCAAGGTCGGTATTCTGGGGCACCCGAGATAGAGGTAGTCATACGAGGCGTAGGAAGAGTTTTGCATGTGGCATTCAAAGTCACATGGCATGTGACTGCCCGACCTGCCTTATGGATGAACAACAGACAGTCGAAGGACCGCCCAGGTAGAGATAGAGGTTTGACTGAGGAGGTTTGCAGAGAGTATGTGGATGTGGTTGAGGGTCTAGCCGTGTAGCTGGCAGTGGGCGTCGATTCGAGGTGTTACCACCACCACCACTCGGTAGTCCACCCTGAACACCGGGAGTAGGTGGACAGAGGTGAGCTCAACTTCAAACAGTTGAGGCCTATGACCACTGTGCTCTGGAGATGATACGAGGTTTGATCTTTTTCTACTTCACCTTAGTTGCAGTACTTATAGACACAAGTGCAAGTCATTCTTTTATTTCCACTGCCCTCATTTAGATCTCGGAGATTTTGGTGGAGCCATTATCTCTATCCTTATGGCTAGAGACTCCCATGGGATAAGATTCGATAATTTCACACTGGTGCCGGCAGTGTGATCTTACTCTAGGAGGCGAGGGATTCGGCTCAGATCTTCTAGTAGCGGAGTCGAGGCCTTACAACGTCATCTTTTGTATGGATTGGTTATCTATATTCTATGCCCATATCGACTGAATTAAGTGAACCATGCAGTGTATCTATGAGAATGGGACAAGGTTTACCTTCACCGGCGAGAAGGGAGCCTTCGCAGCAGAGGATGGACTTACCCGGAGGAGAGTGTAGACAATCACTCATCAATTCTCTAGCCTTACCCTCAGAGTGGTTGATGTGGATAGTCCAAGTTATCCTGTAGTGGTGGAATAGTACACGGATGTCTTCCCTGATGATGTTCTGGGTTTACCTCCGCATAGGGACGTGGAATTTTACATATACTTGTACCCCGGGACGACGCCGATATCTACACCAGTATATCAGATGGATTCCATGGAGCTTTGTGAGCTGCATGTTGAGCTGGAGGACTTACAAGAGAAGGGGTTTATATAGACCAGTGTTTCTCTTTGGGTAGCCACTATTTTGTTCTCCAAGAAGGCGGATGGGAGCATGAGACATTGTGTTGACTATCGGCACCTAAACCAGGTGACTGTGAAGAACAAGTACCCACTCCTAGAGATTGAAGACCTCTTTGATCAGCTGAAGGGAGAATGATGGTTCTCAAAGATCGAACTCGGATCTAGATATCACCGTCTTAGAGTACAAGATGAGGATGTGCAAGAGATGGATTTCTGATGTCGGTACGACCATTATGACTTTTTGGTCATTTCGTTCTGCATGACCAATGCTCCAGCAGTGTTCATGAGAATCATGAATAGGATCTTCAAGCCATTCCTTGATCGCCTTGTAGTAGTCTTTATCAATGAAATTATGATCATCTTGACGAATGAGGTGGAGCAAGCCTATCATTTACAGGTAGTTCTGGACACACTCTAAGAGAACTAGATTTATGGTTAGCTCTTGAAGTTCATGTTCTGGATCCAATAGGTTCACATTATAAGACATTTCATCTCGGAGGCTATAGTTGTGGTGGATCCAGTGAATATTGAGGTGGTAATTGCTTAGGATCCAACCATGGGTGTGACGGAGGTACGAAGTTTCCTGGTTTTGGCCAGATACTACCAGAGATTTGTGGTGGATGTTTCCAGAGATGCAGCACCTTTATCAGCTTTGATGATGAAGGGGAAACCCTTCGTGTGGTTGGAGTGATTCCAGTTGTGTTATCAGGAGCTGAGGAAGAGGATGACTAGTGCCTCCATCTAGAGGCTACCGGAGGAGGGCGTTGGCTATGTAGTCTACTGTGACGCATCAAGTACCGGGCTCGAATGTGTCTGGATGCAGGAGTGAGAAGTTATCACATATGGTTCTCGACAGCTGAGACATCAACAGAAGAACTACGCTACCCATGACTTTGAGTTAGCAGCGGTGGTATTTTCCATGAAGATGCAGTGACACTATTTGATGGGCGAGCGTTTTACAGTCTACTCTGATCACTAGAGTCTCAGGTATATCTTATCACAAAAGGAACTAAACCTGAGACAACGGTGTTGGCTTGAGTTCCTCCAGGACTATGACTTTGAGATAGTCTATACTCCAATGAAGGAGAATTTTGTAGTAGACACACTCAGTAGGAGATCTGGTATTCAGCTATTTTGTGAGGCGACGAAACAGCTAGCTGCTTTGAAGATATCCTTTGTGGAATGAGATGGAGTAGTTTTTCTTCAGTCTCTTATAGTAAATCCCGCACTACTTTAGTGAGTCGGGGAGGTGCATCGTGGGGACACTAACTCCTAGGCTCGACGTGCTCATAAATCTAAAGGACAAGCACCTGATGGATTTTCTGATGCTGGGGATCATGACATCCTTTTCAAAGGATGTACCATGGTACAAGTGTATCTTTGGGAGGAAGTGTTGAGGGGGTTCTACACATCCTCTCTATACTTATATCTAGGAGTGGTGAAGATGTACCATGACCTCCAACGACAATACTGGTGGCCGGGAATTAAGAAAGTAGTAGCAGAGTTTGTCACTCAGTGCCTCTGTTGTCTGCATGTGAAGGCAGAGCCTCAGGTACCAGCGGGCTTTGTTCAGCCTTTAGTGGTCCCAGAGTGGAAGTGGGAGAGAATATCCATGGACTTCATCATAATATGTACATGTAAATACTAGTGTCATGATTCTATATTGGTGATCGTTGACCGACTCACCATGTCATCCCACTTCCTACCAATCAGAGAGTAAGGTTAAGTAAAGATCTTGGGATGCCTTTATGTGCAGGAGATTTTGTGGCTACATGGAGTACCTTCGACGACTATCTTTGATAATGATGCATGTTTCACTTCCCAGAAATGGAATGGGTTGTAGGAGGCTTTTGTGAATCATCTTCGTTTGAGCACTGCCTTCCGTCCTTAGATGGACGGTCAAATTGAGCAGACAGTTCAGACCCTTGAGGACATGCTGCGTGTTTGCGTCCTTGACTTCAGTCACTGCTGGGAGGATCACTTTCCCTAGGTGTATTTTTAATACAACAACAACTATCACTCCATCATCGGGATGACACCATTCAAGGCACCGTACGGTTGACCTTGTAGATTGGCTTTGTGCTGGAATGTCCCAGGGGAATCAACACTCGTGGGACTAGAGATGGTACAAGCTACCATAGAGAGGGTGCAGATCATCCAGGAGTGGATGAAGACTGAACAGAGCTGGAAGATGTCTTATGTCTATAGGAGAGGGATAACTTTGGAGTTCAATGATGGAACCACATATTTATATGGGTCTCAAACCGACAAGGATTTCGGAGATTTGGCCGGGGAAGCAAGTTATCTTCGAGGTTCATCGGACCCTTTTAGGTCCTTAGCAGAGCGGGCGAGGTGGCTTACAACCTAACTATTCTACCTCAGTTGCACTGGGTGCACAAATTTTTCCACGTATCCTAGTTGAGGAGATACGTGCATGACCCATCTCACATATTTTACTGGGCGATATTGACATCGACGATGGGGTGACGTTTATGGAGGTTCCAGTAGATATTGAGGATCGATTGAAGCAGGTCTTTCATGGGAGGTCGATACCTTTGGTGAGTTTAAATTGGAAGCACATGAACCTTCAAAAGATCACTTAGGAGAGGGAGGTTCAGGTACATTCTCAGTACCCCCACTTGTTTCCTTAGTTTGTGTTGTGGGTTTCGGGGATACGAATCCCTGAGGTTGGGAGAATGTAATGAACTAGCTTTTATAAGTAATTTTTTTTAATTATATTCGAATTTTATGAGACCACTATAATATATGGGGTGTGATTTTGAGGCACGGTGGCCCCTGAATGAATTTATGAACTTTTTTTCAGGTACGTTCATTAAACGTACGAGCGGGTTTTTGTAACTTTTGAACCGGTGCTCGAAATTGAATTCTAAGGACACAATTGAACTCGCAGCACTGATATTATCGTAAGGATACCATCACCTTGACCACAGTAGGTCGAGGGTGGATTTTGGGTTTTCCAACCCATCCGTGGAAAAAAAAATTGGAAATAAAAATAAACTAACATTATTTTTATTTCACATTTGAATTCTTTTGAATTCTCGGTGGGGACCACCCGATCTCTTCAACCCATTTCTTTTTAATTGTGCCAAATCCCCAACATTTAATGACTTCACTAAATGAAGTCATTAAACCTATAAATTAAGGGGGAGGTTCTTAATCACCTATTTTGGGCTCTTGGTTGTGGATCATGTAGGAGGAAACCCCCTATAGAGGAAGAACTCTTCACCTTCATCAATTTTCTCCAATGAAGAACTCTGTCAAAGGATCTAAAATGAGGAACGTCTTCAAGGACGACGAATGGAGGCCCGTCTTTCTATCTCCTCACCAATGTCAAAAAATTATCGAGGTAGGGATTTTTTATTTTGTATACCCCTTACCCATTCTTGATTTTCTTCTCAATTCAAGAACAACTATGTCACTTGCTATCTTTATAACGTGGAGAATGCAAGGCAATCGACAAGGACCGACCTATCCGCAACCCATATTGATTTTGGTGTTCCTCATGGCTTGTTTCTAGGTTTATCATTTTCCAACCATGTTGGTATTGAATTGAGTGTGACGTTCCGAGATGAGTGCAAGAGACTATAGAATGAAAAACGGGCCACCAGGCACACCCGGTGACCCAAGAAACGTCCCCGGAAACCGGTGCCGGCAACCGGTGCGACCGCGCCACCAGAGAAGGGTCACGGCCCGTCAGCCACGGTGGAGTAAGGGCAGCGGCCGACACTCGGGTGACAACATGAAGGGGGTGGAGGCACACGTCCGTGCCGTCGAGCGAGCAGGGGCCGTGACACGAGGCCATGATGGCGAAGGAGTGGTGGCCGGCTCACTGCTGACCACTGGTAAGAGCATAGTGCGCGACCACGCTGCGTAGGTGGGATGGCTTTCTAGCAAGCTGGAGAGACGATCAAGACCTCGGGTCTCGTGTGCCAGCTACCGGCGCCACGTGGCGCAGGCTGGTCTGCCACCCCACACGAATGACCCTGCCGTTCGGGGTACCTAGGTGGCGCCTCCCCTTTTGGTGGCAGCTAGGGCAGAACCCACCACGGGGCAACACAACCGTGGGCTGGGTTGTGCCGGCGGGCCTGGCCGGACCCATCGGGCAGGGTTGGACCCAGGGCCGGACCCGGGTCGGATTGGACTCATACCAGTTTCGACCCCTTTTCACTCTTTCAGATATAACTTGACCTACCGGCATCCGTTTGATGAACCTTATGCGGCACCAGAAACCTTTGATCAAGACAATATTTTTGGTATACCCCACATAAGTTTATGATAATGTTGGGGTATGGCCAGGTTGGATCGAACACGAATCCAACCGAGCCCTCAGGACTAAAAGGCCAATAACTTATAGATCGGGCATCTTATTGATGCACCGTCTATTGCATTGAGAACCCTATTGCGTGGCGGTCCATTGGGATACTACTTCGTGGGACATCATGGCAGTTGCAGTATCAACCTATGGATTGAGGAGCAGACTATCTCGGAATCAAGCGAGCTTAGTGTGAGAAACATGTGACTGGTTGTATCATGAGAAAGGGATCCTATGTGGGTATGTGCCTTAGGATCCTACGTTGGTCTGTGCTTTGGGATCCTACGTGGGTCTATGTTGCAGGATCCCAAATGGATCCGCTCTAAGAATACACATGGGACTACTCTAGGATCCTACATGGGTGTGCTATATTAGGATCTGATGTGGGTCTGATGATTTAGGATCTGATGTGGGTCTGCATCTCAACAGAGTAAGATGATTTAGAAATTACATCTAATCATCTGTACTACCATACCTATGTAACACCTAGTTTGATATGAGTCCTTATCGTTGTGGTACACTTCTATTTGATGATGCCTCTGTGGTATTTTTTGGTCTGGCATTAACTATGTATTACTACCTTTGTGGTAGTCACCTTTGTGGTATTCCTTCCTTCGTGGAACAATTGAGCTTTGGGCTTTGAGTTGGGCCATGTGTTTCCTCATGATGGAGACGGGTATACTCGACAACTTAGGTATATGTATGGGTGTATACCTATATAGGGTTGTCAGTGGCTTTCATGATTTTTGGTTTATCCTTTGTGGGTTTTGTGAGACCTTTTACGGTCTTGGGGTCCCTAATGAGTATCGTTATACTCACCCCTACACGGTCTATGCCCTCACCTTGTTGTGTTTGGTGCAGACGACAGACAGTACTGACTGAGGTCGAGAGTACCCGGACAGGAGGTAGATGGAGGTGGAAATTATAAGAGGTGTACCACAGAGACGAACTTTCAAGTGTTGTACCTGAAGTGCCCAGATCAGTGTGAATCACTGAGAGGGGGAGGGGGTGAATCAGTGATCCTTTAAAACTTTTTACTAATTTATTCTTAATCAATTAAACCACTATGGCTGGTTAAAGCCTCGATCCACTCTTCTTGTATCTCTCACCTTTCCACGAATGATGCAGTAAATGTAAAGGCACTGGACACAAGGATTTACAAGGTTCAGCACCAAAGGCCTACGTCCTTGCCATGTTGGTTATACACCCCAACATGGTTTCTCCATTATAATCGGTTAGTATTACAATGGTCGATACAGAGTCCCACTGTATCTCTCCTGAGTCCCACAGGAGGGTCTTTATACTGCGTCCCACAGTGTTACCAGAGTCCAACTGGCCTGCTCCAGAATCCCACTGAAGACTTCTTCCACCCTGAGTCTCACAGGGGGCTTCTCCTGGCTCCTCGAGTCACACGAGTAGCTCTTCTTCACTTTAAGCTTCTTCAAGTATCTTCAGCAGTCTGGGATAAAGACTGCTGGCCTTGCTCTGTACCTCTGATCACTTGTGATGATCAGGTCTTCTCATCTTGCTCAGGATTTATCTCCTTCTTCTCAGGATGACCTGGCTTCTCTCCAGCTACTGAATACTCAGACAACTGATATCTTTAACTTCAGTCTGGTCCAGTCTCACTTCACATCAACTTCATGCACTGAGTGCATGGAATCACAATATTTTCAAGATCTCCTGGTCTTGGACTCCTCAAATGCACACAAGCAGATTCAGACTTTGATTACGTGCGCATGTGCATGCATGCATGCATGCACTTCCCCTTCTTCCTTCTCTTGGTGCAATAAACCCTCAAAGGGTGTAGTCAACTATAGCACACACCTTCTCACTTGAACTTCACACTTTGTTCAATGTGTTTACACACTTAAATGTGTGTTATACTTTGTTTGATTCTTCTTCTTCTTCTAAGTGTGTCCACTCCACTTAGAGCACACACATAGGTTCGGCCACTTCACTTTGTTGTTTTGCACACACAACTTTGTTCTTTGATTTGCACACACACAATGAGTGTGTATTTGGCCTTCACTATTTTTGCACACACCCAAGCTATCCTTGGCCTTCTTTTCAAATGCACACACACACAAAGTGTGGTGGTCTTCACTCTTCAAGAATGCACACACAAATGCACTAAGGCCTCGGGTCTTCTTTGGTTGCACAAGGCTACGGCCTTTCCTTCCCTTCTTGCACACACACCCAAATGTGTCCTTCCCCACTTATGCACACACACTTCCTTCTTCTGTTTTTGCACACACAGCCCGAACACTGTAGCACACACACAAAGGTGTGGTAAATTGCCTCACTCAAACTCCCTGCCAAATGAAGGCGTACATGGGGTGAGGCCAACCTCTTCTCCACTGCCGCGCAGGGTCACAAGGCGCAAGGGTGCGACCTCTACTGTCTTCAAATGCCACGCGCAAGTCCTCAAGGTGCACAAGGGTCGCGCAAACACCTCCTGCCGCGCAAGTCCGCGGGCAGAGAAGGATGCAACCACGGGCGCGCAAGGATGCGGCCACGGGTCTTCCTGTCGCGCAAGGAAGGCGCACAGGGGACTCCCTTTCTTCTTTCGTGCAAGGAGTGCACAAAAGGAACTTCACGAAGCCAAAAATGGCTCCGGGCTTCTCTGCCGCGCAGGGGGCGCGCAGGCTGTTCTTCGCGAGGGAATGCACTCGCGGGACTCCCGTTTCTCAAAGGATCAGCAAGCGTTTAAGAGGGCTCGGGCTCTCTTTTTATAGGCAAAGGAATGAATGGAGTCCGCGGGATCCAATACTCGAATACCCGAAATCATCGGCGTTTTGAAAACTTCAAACGCGTTAAATATCTTCCGCGTATCTCGTTCTTCTTCTCTGTTTTAATGCGGGTTTTCCAATTTTCGGTTTCCTTCACGTGCATGTGACTTAGAACGCATGCATGGACTTCTGTTTAGGCCCATTCATGCAAAGCACGAACACCCCGAGGCCACGGCACTTCGTTTGCCTTCGGCCTTCATCTAATTTTCTCACTTGTTGCATGCAAGTCTCTTTTTGTGCATGGTACTGTTCGTTATGGCCAGACGAGCACGAGGGTGCCTTCGGCTTCGAGAGAGACAGCCGAGAACTCAAAATTCGTCGTCGGGAAGGCGCCTGGTTCAGCGGGGACGTCGCGGGTGCCTCGGTCGAGCTCGAGGTAGAAGATGCACCGGGAGTCGTTCGATCGGGCGAATGAAAGACATCGGACGGCCTGGATTTGAACCGGAGCGGCGCGATGCGATGAGCGGCGGAGATCTGGCGCGCGATCAATCGTGCGGCCAGGATGCGCTCCCGGGGATTTTTCCGCGTCCCACATCGAAACGCCGAGCGGTTTTGCCGCGGTTTATCACCCAGCCGCTCCCTCTCAACGCTCAGTTGTACTTCCCCCTCCACGGTGCCGCCCCGCACCGTGTTCTCCCTGCAGGTGCGCTCTGCGCCCACTCTTCTCCCTGCGGGCGCGCCACTGGCGCCCACTATGCGTGCCCTCGGGCGCGCGCGCTGCGCGGGCTTCATCACCGCGTGGCCTCGGGGCTTATACACGGCCCCGGCCTCTCTCGGGCTGGCCCCATGGGATCCCCTTGGGCGTGGTGACCTAGTCCCACATGTGCCTTGGGTTGAACCCTTAAGGCTGGCCCTTGGTGGCTAATTTTTTGCTTGAAGATACACTAAGTATACAAAGTACTTAAGTGTAAAATGCCAAATGCCACTTCTTCCTTCTTCATTTTTCTTCTTCATTAGAATTCCTCCAACTCTTACTCAACATGTATTCATTACTTAGGAATGGAATTCCCGAAGGTTCATCTTCATCAACCGAACTCCTGAATCACTTATAATCTTCAATGTTCTTTATTGATCTAATCAGAGATCAAATTGGAACTTCTTCTAATTCACATGCACTAAGTGATAGTGCATGGACTTCATGAATTCACTTCATCCACTCAGAGATTGTGGATGGATCATCTTCATCTCCTCATGCATTGTGAAGACAATGCATGGTCTTCAATCAATGTTGTGACATTGTATCATCAGGATACAAGTTCTTTGAACTTAAAGACCAGTTCAACAATCGTCAGATGTAATGATGATACTCCGTCATCATCAATTCTTCAAGTGGTGTAACTTAGTATCATCTTGATACAAGTATTGAAACATTAAGATCAGTTCTACAATCGTCTGATATTCATAGAGAATGTTTCAACCACAACATCCTATGTCACTTAGTGAATCTCCTAAGTGACATGCATCTTAGTACCATGGCCATTCTCTATTCATCACCAACACCATCACAACCTTTGTCATACACATATTGAAACTCCTTGACATCCATCCATTCATTCCTTGACAACAACATACCTCCTTGACAACAAATGCAACACAGTGCACTTCAATCTCCCCCTTTGTATTTGTTGTCAATACACTTCTTCAGCACATATGAATGGGTCAATATGTGTGCCAATATTTCTCCCCCTTATTGGCAACCAAATGCAAAGGTGTGGTGTGGTTATCTTTCAAAAATCTCTTCCTCCCTTTGAAAAGTATTTTCTTGAAAAACACTGAGAGAGGGATGATGTCACATGTTCTCTTTAGCAAAGAACCTTTAGTAAATCAACTCTAAGTCTACTTGGTCTAACCCGGTGTAGAAAACAAGAGTGATATGACCAAGGAATTCAAAGTTGTCCATAATTCTCTACACATGTGAGATCATGCTTAGGGGTTTGAAATTTTTCAGATATAACAATGAATTGCTAAATCCTGCACATACTTCACAAAACTCATTAGAAAGTTCAGGTGCAAAGATAAAGCTTCCCCTTTCAACCATTTGTCTTCAATCAATACTTCCCCTTAATTGTCATGATGAATACAATTAAGAAACAAGGGATGAAAGTATGATTGGAATACCTTCACTTTTCTCAAGATGGTATTAATCTAAGAATCCCATCTTCTTCAGATTGGCTCCCCCTCAAGGGGTGCACTCCATTCTGTCCAAACCATCCTCCATTTGAGAATGATCATCATCTTCAATTCCCTGCAATGTCAGCACATGTAAATACAAGTGATTAGGGAATAAGATGGAACCTCCTTGGTTCATCAATGTGAACAACAAGGTTGAGAAGATTCTCTCAACCGAGATGTCCCATTTTCACCATTCTTCACACTTGCACATTTGATCTTCAATGATGTTTGTGCTGGTGTGGATCTCAACACCTCTTTAACTTCTTTGTGTGTGACTCCTGTATTTCTAGGTGCCTTCTGAGCACTAGAGTCTCCTGGTGCAATCTTCATTATTTTGAAGAATCCCTTCTGAGCTGGAATGAGTATCATGCATTTATCACTAGTATGTCCAGCTTGATTGCACCTCACACACAGAACTTGATCTTCATGTGAAATCTTTTTCTTTCCTTTTGCCTTAGAAATTGCCAGAACTTCATCTTCAACTCTTTGCAGATCTTTGGCAAGTTGCAACTGATTAGGCCATATGACTAGTAAGTCACTTGGAAGTGTGGCCTCAGTTCTGGAAGTTCCACATGGTTCCTTTAATGCTGTCAAGCTACCTCTCTTAGGAAACTTATTTTCAATCAATCCCTTCTTCTTCTTATGGATTGATTGTCTGTTTGAGTGAAGTTGGCTTCTATTATATTTCATGGCTTGTTTACAAAGATCCATGGTATGGCCATTCTTTCCACAGTAGAAGCACTTCTTGGTGGTCCTTCTGGATGCATCACCCTTCTTGGACTCAGACTCCAAGGACCTCTCTTCATTTCTCAAACACTTCTTGGGAGCATTTTCTACTTTCTTCTTGCTTCCCAAGGATTCCATTTTAGCCAGGTTCAGTGATCTTCTCTTCTTTTTAGCTCTGGATACAGTTGGAGATTGACATGTATCTTTTTGACCACTTTTGCAATCATCCCAGATGTTGTCAAGTAATCCAAATCTATTTGCAGTAAACAGATGTCTCTGGACCTGTGGATGCTGCTTCTTTTCCTCTAGCTTGCTCCCCCTTGGCATGGGCTTCCTTTGTGCTTTGACATTTAGTGGATTGTACCAACAATCCTTTGCACAGTGCCCATACTTATTACAACACCAACATTGACCCACAAATCTTGACCTCTTCAGTCCTTCTGATTGTCGGGTACTTTTCTTGACTTGCTGTGCTACTTCAGGAGAGCTTTCTTTCTTCATTGTCATCATCCATACTTGTTTGGAATTATTCTTCCATCCTGCACTTTTTGTGGAAACACAATTAGAAGCATTAGTACAAGATGGTATGGATGGTACCTTCTTTGTAGAAGATGTTGCCCTTTCATTAGAGGATGTCTTTATTTTAGAATCATCCTTCTCAAAGCTCACTTGAGTGGCAACATTTCTTCTTCCAGCTGTCTGGGAGGCTTTGGCTTTGGGTGATTGCTGATTTTTCAATATCACCTCCAGTTCTAAGCATTTCATATTGAGGGAGTTCTTCTCATCCTCAATAGTTCTTAGCCTACCTTCCCAATTCTGTTTCAGCTGTTCCATCTGGTCATCATGCACCTTCTTTATTTCATGCAATGAGTTGTCAAGCTCCTTCACCATTTTGACTTTGTCTTCAAGTTGAGCATATCTGACATTCATTGAAACTTTGTGCCTCTTTTCCAGTGCATGGAAAACATCTTTGATCATTATCATAAAGATTTCTTTCTCAGAAAGGCTTCTTTGCAATTCTTCAGCAGTGTCTTCATATCTTTCATTGCAAAGAGAAACGGTTTCATCTTTAGCCTTCACCAGCTTTCTGAGAGTGTTGGTTATGCCAACCCTTTTAGCCAACTGATCTTCCATTGTATTGGCTTCTTCTTCTAGCTGTAATTTTTCTTCTTGAAGATCAAGGATGCCTGTAGCTATACACATTGCCACTTCCTTGGGGACTGTCTTCTGAAGATATTTGATTGCACTTTGAAGATCTTTCATTGTTCCAACTTCATCACAGCTAGGACAGGCTTTCTTCATCTTCTTGGCCTGTTTCTTCTTTCTATTTTTCTGAGTCTTGGCAGATATCTCCATTTGAGGCTGGTCACTCATTTCCTCAAATCTGCACTCCATAAAGACTCTCTTGGATCTTTTAGAGGTAACCTTCTCTCTGATACCAATTGAAGTGCCCAGATCAGTGTGAATCACTGAGAGGGGGAGGGGGTGAATCAGTGATCCTTTAAAACTTTTTACTAATTGATTCTTAATCAATTAAACCTCTATCGCTGGTTAAAGCCTCGATCCACTCTTCTTGTATCTCTCACCTTTCCACGAATGATGCAGTAAATGTAAAGGCACTGGACACAAGGATTTACAAGGTTCAGCACCAAAGGCCTACGTCCTTGCCATGTTGGTTATACACCCCAACATGGTTTCTCCATTATAATCGGTTAGTATTACAATGGTCGATACAGAGTCCCACTGTATCTCTCTTGAGTCCCACAGGAGGGTCTTTATACTGCGTCCCACAGTGTTACCAGAGTCCAACTGGCCTGATCCAGAATCCCACTGAAGACTTCTTCCACCCTGAGTCTCACAGGGGGCTTCTCCTGGCTCCTCAAGTCACACGAGTAGCTATTCTTCACTTTAAGCTTCTTCAAGTATCTTCAGCAGTCTGGGATAAAGACTGCTGGCCTTGCTCTGTACCTCTGATCACTTGTGATGATCAGGTCTTCTCGTCTTGCTCAGGATTTATCTCCTTCTTCTCAGGATGACCTGGCTTCTCTCCAGCTACTGAATACTCAGACAACTGATATCTTTAACTTCAGTCTGGTCCAGTCTCACTTCACATCAACTTCATGCACTGAGTGCATGGAATCACAATATTTTCAAGATCTCCTGGTCTTGGACTCCTCAAATGCACACAAGCAGATTCAGACTTTGATTACGTGCGCATGTGCATGCATGCACTTCCCCTTCTTCCTTCTCTTGGTGCAATAAACCCTCAAAGGGTGTAGTCAACTATAGCACACACCTTCTCACTTGAACTTCACACTTTGTTCAATGTGTTTACACACTTAAATGTGTGTTATACTTTGTGTGAGTCTTCTTCTTCTTCTAAGTGTGTCCACTCCACTTAGAGCACACACATAGGTTCGGCCACTTCACTTTGTTGTTTTTCACACACAACTTTGTTCTTTGATTTGCACACACACAATGAGTGTGTATTTGGCCTTCACTATTTTTGCACACACCCAAGCTATCCTTGGCCTTCTTTTCAAATGCACACACACACAAAGTGTGGTGGTCTTCACTCTTCAAGAATGCACACACAAATGCACTAAGGCCTCGGGTCTTCTTTGGTTGCACAAGGCTACAGCCTTTCCTTACCTTCTTGCACACACACCCAAATGTGTCCTTCCCCACTTATGCACACACACTGCCCTCTTCTGTTTTTGCACACACAGCCCGAACACTGTAGCACACACACAAAGGTGTGGTAAATTGCCTCACTCAAACTCCCTGCCAAATGAAGGCGTGCATGGGGTGAGGCCAACCTCTTCTCCACTGCCGCGCAGGGTCACAAGGCGCAAGGGTGCGACCTCTACTGTCTTCAAATGCCGCGCGCAAGTCCTCAAGGTGCACAAGGGTCGCGCAAACACCTCCTGCCGCGCAAGTCCGCGGGCAGAGAAGGATGCAACCACGGGCGCGCAAGGATGCGTCCACGGGTCTTCCTGTCGCGCAAGGAAGGCGCACAGGGGACTCCCTTTCTTCTTTCATGCAAGGAGTGCACAAAAGGAACTTCACGAAGCCAAAAATGGCTCCGGGCTTCTCTGCCGCGCAGGGGGCGCGCAGGCTGTTCTTCGCGAGGGAATGCACTCACGGGACTCCCATTTCTCAAAGGATCAGCAAGCGTTTAAGAGGACTCGGGCTCTCTTTTTATAGGCAAAGGAATGAATGGAGTCCGCGGGATCCAATACTCGAATACCCGAAATCATCGGCGTTTTGAAAACTTCAAACGCGTTAAATATCTTCCACGTATCTCGTTCTTCTTCTCTGTTTTAATGCGGGTTTTCCATTTTTCGGTTTCCTTCACGTGCATGCGACTTAGAACGCATGCATGGACTTCTGTTTAGGCCCATTCATGCAAAGCACGAACACCCCGAGGCCTCGGCACTTCGTTTGCCTTCGGCCTTCATCGAATTTTCTCACTTGTTGCATGCAGGTCTCTTTTTGTGCATGGTACTGTTCGTTATGGCCAGACAAGCACGAGGGTGCCTTCAGCTTCGAGAGAGACAGCCGAGAACTCAAAATCCGTCGTCGGGAAGGCGCCTAGTTCAGCGGGGACATCGCGGGTGCCTCGGTCGAGCTCGAGGTAGAAGATGCACCGGGAGCCGTTCGATCGGGCGAATGAAAGACATCGGACGGCCTGGATTTGAACCGGAGCGGCGCGATGCGATGAGCGGCGGAGATCTGGCGCGCGATCAATCGTGCGGCCAGGATGCGCTCCCGGGGATTTTTTCGCGTCCCACATCGAAACGCCGAGCGGTTTTTCCGCGGTTTATCACCCAGCCGCTCCCTCTCAACGCTCAGTTGTACTTCCCCCTCCATGGTGCCGCCCCGCACCGTGTTCTCCCTGCGGGCGCGCTCTGCGCCCACTCTGCTCCCTGCGGGCGCGCCACTGGCGCCCACTATGCGTGCCCTCGGGCGCGCGCGCTGCGCGTGCTTCATCACCGCGTGGCCTCGGGGCTTATACACGGCCCCGGCCTCTCTCGGGCTGGCCCCATGGGATCCCCTTGGGCGTGGTGACCTAGTCCCACATGTGCCTTGGGTTGAACCCTTAAGGCTGGCCCTTGGTGGCTAATTTTTTGCTTGAAGATACACTAAGTATACAAAGTACTTAAGTGTAAAATGCCAAATGCCACTTATTCCTTCTTCATTTTTCTTCTTCATTAGAATTCCTCCAACTCTTACTCAACATGTATTCATTACTTAGGAATGGAATTCCCGAAGGTTCATCTTCATCAACCGAACTCCTGAATCACTTATAATCTTCAATGTGCTTTATTGATCTAATCAGAGATCAAATTGGAACTTCTTCTAATTCACATGCACTAAGTGATAGTGCATGGACTTCATGAATTCACTTCATCCACTCAGAGATTGTGGATGGATCATCTTCATCTCCTCATGTATTGTGAAGACAATGCATGGTCTTCAATCAATGTTGTGACATTGTATCATCAGGATACAAGTTCTTTGAACTTAAAGACCAGTTCAACAATCGTCAGATGTAATGATGATACTCCATCATCATCAATTCTTCAAGTGGTGTAACTTAGTATCATCTTGATACAAGTATTGAAACATTAAGATCAGTTCTACAATCATCTGATATTCATAGAGAATGTTTCAACCACAACATCCTATGTCACTTAGTGAATCTCCTAAGTGACATGCATCTTAGTACCATGGTTATTCTCTATTCATCACCAACACCATCACAACCTTTGTCATACACATATTGAAACTCCTTGACATCCATCCATTCATTCCTTGACAACAACATACCTCCTTGACAACAAATGCAACACAGTGCACTTCAGTACCTAACCTTCAGGTAGGATCCATTGTGGGTGTTCACTATAGTGGTTTTCAGTTTTACTTTTACTTTTCAGTTTACTGGTACATTTCAGTTGGGTTTGTATTCTGGCCCCTTTTTCTTTCTGTACTCACCCAGTTTAATATATAGTTTTACATTTTTCTTGTATCCTGATTAGTGCTTAGTTGTGTGATTTTATAGGTTATAAAGGAAATGCCTTCCCAATTTTAGGGAATACATCTTTCAGTGCTAGTCGCAAGCCCCTGGCCATTGGAAGGCGGGTTTGGGGTCATCACGACATGAACCCCAAGGGACGGTTCGTGACACATAAAATCATTTATCAATTGTTTTTATAATGTGAATGAGTAAGATGGCATTGATTGATCTTTGGGAATATGTTTTATTGAAGGATATGTTTCTATTTTTTCATTAATGCCAGCATTATCTAGTTATGATTCATTTTCAATAAAAAATAATCTTCGGAGAATTTTACAATATCGGATTCTTTATTTGAATATGCCTTGTCAGATACTTTCATTTGATTTTGATGATCATCTTATTCACCTTTTAAAGTTGATTGTAATTCACCTAAATCTTCTAAATCATAATTATTGTCTAAATGAGTTAATAACTGAGTATACGTTGATGATTTATTCGTTGAATTATCTTATTCATTTGATTTCTACTCCATTTATATTTCATTTTCTTCTTCTTCATCTTCTTATTCCTCTTCTTCCTCATATTTTTTTTCACGTAATTACTTCCCAAACTGTCAGTTGTTTCCATGAATTCTATTACCATCATTCATAACATATTTTTTTCCTTATCAATATTTATTTGAACATAAACTCGTACTGATACAAGATCTTATTATTCATCTAAATTACATATAAAAATTTACCTATCTTATGAATCAACTTAGGTAACAATTACAGTTTTTTTAAAATCAAAAATGGCAACATGAATGGTATTTTTAGTGTAAAAAATGGATCTAGAAATCAGAAATTTTTTCATCCCTGATTTAGTATAATTGGATCAAATTATATTTTCTGAATTTATTTCTACTCCATTAAAAAATATTTCAACAATTATTTCATACTCTTGTCTTTTTCCCCTATTTAAATCTTCTTTTTTCAGTTTCTATCAATTCATCTTCAATTTTAATTTTTATGGCAAAGGACATAGTCTTATCATGGGAAAATTTAGGATAAATATGTTTCTTCAAGGCCTTATGTTCTATAAATGTCTTCAATTCATCTTCAGTATTCTATTTTTTTCTACTTATGGTAATTATGATATGATGATTATGAATTCATTTCTGTTTCATGCATTATTTATATTTTTTTTTATATTGTAGAAATCGTATTTTCTTATCAATCTATAAATCTTTTTATATTTGAGTTGAAAACATGTTTCAGCCATGAAATAGTCTATTCTCTAATAAAATAGTATCTTTTAACTCATTGCATAAGTACTATTTGTATAATATAAATCATCTATACACATTACTAAAAACATTAAATAAAAAAAGGGATCATTTAAATCATTGATTTCATTGATTTCTTATTGATCAACTCCACTGATTAAAAAAACAAAATAAGGGTAGTTTACCACATATTAATAGTAAATCTAGAAAATTAGTCAATAATTTTATGATTTACTAGTTATAATTTCATGGAATCATATAACCCTACATCCATTTTGATACAAGTATATCATTTAGTGTTATGTTAGAATAATTTTATACATTTTTAAATAATGTAAACAAAGATTCCCCAACATTAAATTTATTAAACAACCAAATATATGGGGTATCTTTTGGTAAGAGAGGTAAGACTCAACCAGTATAGTAACTTCTAGAATCTCAGACACTTTATGATAATAATTTTCTATTTTTAACTCAATAAAGGAAAAGAAACAACTTCTTTATCTTTCTTAGAAATAAATGGAACTGACACATAAAACACTATAACTATTTCATGGTGAAATAAATAAAAATAATTTTTCTAAACAAAAATGTGTTAGCAAAATGGAATCATTAAAATCATTTTATTATTTAGTCATATTTATCATTAAATTTTTTTAATTGAGTATTTATCTGAAAAATTATCTCTTAACAAAATCATCAGTATGTTCCACCACACTGAGTCTAGTACTGGATATCAGATGAATGTAAAATCTTGAAAATGGGAACTAAAATAGGTGGAGAGATTCATGGTCAAAATCAATGACAAATTATGTGGTATAAATGGTAAAAACCCTTATACTTGCAGATATAACAAAATTTGACATTCAATAATACTTTAACATATTTAATGAAAACTCTTTAATTATTTGACAGTCGGTATTTAATCAAAAGATATTTTAAATATTAAAAAAACTATGTTTTTTAAGAAAAAAAATTATCAGAGTGAGAATCATTCATTCTATGAAAAAAATGAATGTTATTTTAATAAAAAATGAAAAACAAAACAAACATGTTTCCTGACACTTATAAAGTAATGTAATGTATAATTAATAAAAGTAATGAATTAGAAGAGTAACTTTCAGAGTAAAAATTTTTCATCCATAGGAGTAACCTAACTGAAAATTATTTTTTATTAAGAAAAACACTTTTGAGGGAAAAGTGAGAAACCATAAAGTTCAACAAACACCAAACAGCCCCAAACAGATAACCAGAAACAGCCTCTTCTAAGCATAAGAAGCAACCGCCAACTCCAATGAAGGACCACTCAGTGATCCCATGCAAGCATGGTCCCTCCTAATGGCAAGCCATCCCTCTTAGTCAACCACATCCCAAATGGCCTGCAGAGGAGATAGCAGCGTGCTCTAGCCCATCTGAGCCGATCTGACCCTCAATCATTTCCACACACATCAAGGGTGAGAGCGCAACCGAGCATTAGTTAGAAAAGGAGTAAGAAGAATCATTGAAAACCAATTGAATTCCACTAGAGTCTGTATCCCTAAACAAATTACATGATATATTATTTAAAAACAAATGGATAATGATAATGTTTATCATAAAATAATTTCCAAAAAATCACTCGTACCAATATTTGAGTCTAAGACATTTCATAAAAAATCATTCTAAAATTATTTTGACTCCGAAATTTTTTTTATAATACATTTATTTTTGGAAAGCTTATCGAAATTATAACTATGAATTTTTTTAAAAAAAAAATAAATCACATATAATTATTAATATAAAATATTTAGAAAAGAAATAGTTTTAAGAAATAAATTAATTACGAATAAAATGTAGTACAAACATAATATATACACCCACTAAAAGTAATTTTATTAATGTGTGGAGTTTGTTTAAACCAAAAGTAGTTATTAATAATCATTTGATATTGATCATTCCAAGATACAATTTTATGTATTAAAATATATCAGATCTAAGGAGTTTGGTAAAAATATCAAGAAGTTGTTATAGGGTTCTGATGAATTATCAAATGTTATCTCAGTTTTATATGTGGTCCTAAAAGAAATGGTGTATTAAATCAATTTATTTTCTGAAGAGTGATGTGACATATTTTTAGTTATGGAAATGGATGTTATATTATAAAAAAATATTTTAGTTTTAGTAAAAACTCATTTAAAAATATATGAGTGTGTGTTTAATCCACAAAACATGAGCACAAAAACATCCAAATTCCATATATTCAGCTCAAAATTGGAAAGTTCTACTAACTATTTTTTATTATAAAGAAAATAAACTATATATTCTCCTCAGAAATGAAATTTTTCAGATGTAATTATATTATCCATTCTTCGTCCACCAAATTTAGTATCCAAAAAACATTTTAATTAAAAATAACTTTAAGAAGAGTAAAACAAACCAAATTTTATAGTCCCCTTAAGGAAAAAATGTGTTTAACAACTTTTAGACGAGAATATTTTGGATTTTATTGATATCTAGAATATAAGAATATTGAAAATGTTAAATGTGGAAAATATTTTTTTCATGTAATGTAAACTTCCAACCACCACTCATAAAATATTTTTATCAATTGGCTTTCCAACATCATCAATATCAACTAATATCAAGATGCATAATAGGGATATATGGATTACCGCTCCCAAGAGTCCTTATGACTGGTCATAATGTAAACCATTCCTCACAAGATATTGATGATGAATGAATTCTTGATTGATAGATCGGGCTATTCATGGAATCCTTTGATCTTGAGTGTTAGATATCCTTTGAAAAAATCACATCAAATGCACAGTCAGATCAAACTCAACCTGATTATGTCTCTCAACATTCTAGAGGGATAACTTTTGTTGAAGGGATTAAGGGTTTGGTCCTTTAAAAATATTTTTCATCGACGTATATTTTGTTGAAAAAGTTGGACGGTGGAGGCATTGCAGTTGATACAGATCGTGAATCTCTTAAACAATGATCTCAAATGTGTATGTTCTCAGTGTTTGGTCAAATTTCTTTTTAAAAGGAGACAAACTATGTCTAGTACCAGACCTTAAACCAAGAATTGGACATTATTCGGGAACATCCAATTAGAAATTCGTTCAAATGGGAGAAATAAATTTTCATATTATTCTAAACTCTTAGGATGACTTAGATCACATATAGAAATTAGGTAGTATCCATCTGAAACCTGGTGTACTCTGATTACCAGAATGAGATTTTTTTCATTCAACCCATTTACCCATAGAAAGTCAATGGTGCAGATTTGGGTGAGACTGGATGAAATTATATAGTATTTTCCCTAAAAATATTGAAATATATCACCTCTTTCATTGGGTTCCCCTTAAAGATAGATCAAATAATATTGAATGGATATTTGTTTGATATGAAATAGTTATGGTAAATGCAAATATGGAATTGGAACTTACTCATGCCAACACTTTCAATGGTAAAGAATACAGAACTGAGGTCATGATAGAATATGACCATATGCCATATTTTTTTAATATTTCAATATTATTGAACAATCTATCATGAATTGTATAGTGGTGAAGAAGCACATCAATCATCCCACTAATAAGGTACATACTAAAATCAAGATAAAGAAGGAAAAAATTCATTTTTTAGAGTAGATCAAACCCCTATAAAATGAAATATGCGAGAAGAAGCCGGTGACCCATCAACCTCAAAGGATCGTCCTAGAAAAACATGGTATGTACAGGTTGAAGAGGAGGAGATTGAAATTGATGAATGCAATATTGTTGATGAAGTTGAAACACTTGTTATGTATATTGTAAAGAAAACTCAAAAATAATAAAAAATAAAGCTCACAAACCCTACATGGAGGATAATGTTAATGGCATGAATAATGAGAAAGGAATACCTATTGGAAAAAAAATCAATACCTTGAGATTAATGATGTTGTACAGGTAACCTTGAATAAGCTATATCTGCATGCTGATTACATTTCTTTAAATACCGCTACAGACAACATAGTGTTTTAAAGTAACTCTGCATTATTACCAGTAAAACCCTATCCCTTCAAAGTTGTATATGATGTCACTATCATTAATTATAGGTTTAACTAGAACCCATAATTTGATGGAAATGTAGATTCTCATCATGGAATATTCAATGCTATTACAATGGATATCTAGGGGTCCTATAGCAACATATCTATGCCCTCAATGAGCTAGAGCACTATGGATTCTGCATGAGTCCACTTTACTAAAGTGGCTGACACAATAAATAGAGAAGATGCCTCAAACCAAGGGCACAAAAAAAATATTCTCCCGACATTGTATTTGCTCATACTAGAATGTATCCTACAAGGGAGATTTAGGGGCACAACATCAGACCTTCTAAGTCTATGAAGACATTTTCTGGACATAATTTTCAAGGTCCAACTAAAGTGGTTGGATTATCTTTTCAAGGGAATATATGGCAAAGGCCCCCATGAAGAAAATTGTAGGCACCCATTACCAAACAAGATTCATGTTAATGTGAAAGCACCCTACAACTCAAGGGATATGTATACAATATGCATGTTAGTGTGGAGGAAATAAAAAATCAGACCGAAGATAGATTAGGTAAACATTATAATATTGATTCTCAAAACCATCCCCTGTTTAAGAAGGATGTGACTCACAAAAAATAAATATATATATAAATAAATCCTCTCAGTATATCCACAAGGAAAAAGAACTATAGAAATAAGAGGAAAGGGGGAATAACCCCAAACATAGGTCTAAATTAATTTTCTCTATAATATTTTTCAGGGTATTACAAACTATGAGAACATCACATCATTAAAACTACTTTTATTCATGCATAAAGAAAAAATATTTGCAATATAGAAGCCTAAAATTAACATTGCTTCTAGTTTTACTATCATAGATAAACATATTTAGATTTTTATTGGTGATACTTCAAATATTAGATCTGTTGATTCTATTTAGATATTTCCTCAATCTTCTTTACGAAATGTGCATATATTTAATAGTGACACTCAATATTTCACCTATGAACTGACTTTGCAAACCCTTCATATCATTTTCAACTATATTTCTTATAATAATATGTATCATCATATGAGATATTTTTGGAAAAAACCCTTTCTTTAAAACAACATGATCCAAGCTCATTAGTTCATTTTTGGAGACTTCAACGCAATTCATGGACCTAGTGAAAAATGGGATCCTTCTCAATCAAAAATTTCTTCTAATGAATTTAAATCATGTATTAAGAATAACATACACTTTGAGAAAAATATCATAGGATCCAAATATACTTGGTATAAATGTCATCAAAATAGGGTAATCGATTGTTAACTTGAGAGAGATTTCACAAACATCCATACCATTGACAAATGTGACACTATTTATAGAATCACCCTTCCTTGTCTTAACATAGAACATCACCCTTTTCAAATTAGTCTCAAATCTAGAGTTTCCAGGACTCTCGTTTCCTTTTGAATTAACATATCGTGGACCTCAGTGATTGAATATGATAATCTTGTTAAAGACGCTGGGAATTTTATGATTTATAATAATGATGCTTTTTCTAGTATTATAAAATTTAAACTTTTGATGAAAAAACAAACTTCATACTGCAAAGAAAGATTCAACAAAACTAAAAATTTAATTTCTTATCTAGAAAACACTATCAATTAAAATCATATAGACTCTGTGAACAATGACATTCCTAATAATCCTGAACAGGAAATTGATCTTTTCACTCTACTAAACACTCTTCTCAATAAAAAAGATAATCTGTGAAAATAGATATTTAAAATTAACTATCTCAAATATGGTGATAGGAACAATAAATTATACATTGCTCTGTAAAGAGCTATATATTCTTGTTGACCCCTTACCTTTCATAAAGATAGTGATAATATCACTAACAGGAAAGAAGGTTTGACTAATCATATTGTATCCTACTTATATAATATCTTTAACGGTCTTGATTTTAATAAAGGAATAAAGCTAGATATAATTCATGTCATATTGGATGAAAATGAAAACATCCTCTTGACCAATGTTCCTGAAGAGAATGAGATTAAAGAGGTCGTCTTTATCTTAAATAATGATATTTCCCCTTGTCCTAATGGTTTCATAAATTCTTTTTTTCAATACTGTTGGGATATTATCCAATATGGTGATCGTAAACTGATTAAATACTTTTTTACTAATGTAAACCTTCATTATGAGATTAATCATCAATTCATCTCCCTTATTCCAAAACTAGAGAATTATTTGGAAATTCATTTATTCAAACCCATTTATCTTGTTTAAACTACCTATAAAATCATCTCCAAACATTTATCCAATAGTATTACCCATATTTCTAGAAAAATTGACTCTTGAAACATGTTTTGAAGTCTTTTGGGATGAAGCATCTAGGAATTCATCTAGATTTCCTATGAGAGAACTAATTTACTAAAAAGGACTAATAGAGGAGGAAACATTTCCATTAAACATGAAATTATTAAATAACTTGACATCGTGGACTACAGTTATTTTCAAGGACCTTACCATGTTTTGTTTTAGTGATACTTTCATTAACATTATTAAAAATATTTTTGGTTTGGCTCTCATTTTATTTTTTATTAATGGTTCTATAAAGGGTATCTTTTATTTAATAAAAGGAATAAAACATGAGGACCCTTTCTCTAACATTGTTTTGGTTATTATTGGGGACTACCACAGTATACTTATCACTAATCTGTTCAACCAAGGAAAAATTATGCCGATTTTTACCTCTCGAAACTTGTTTATTCCCACTCTTCTCTTATATGCAGATGTTATTATTCTATTCCTTTTAGGGGAAAATTGAAATAAAAAATCACAATGATTCCCTCTCGCATAATAAATAGGTATCGCATAAATCCATAAAATTGGGAAAATCCTCCATTTTCTTTGGTAAACGATTTCCTATAACCAGAAATGATTCTATTATATATGACCTTGGATTAAAATAATGATACCCCCATTCATGTACATTGGAGTTCCCATCTTAATGGGAAATCCTAAAAGAACTTAATTTTACAATATAGTCGACCATATTAATAATCAACTCTCTACATGGAAAGTAAAATCCTTATCCATGGCAGGTCGAACTTGTCTTGTTAAATATTCCATTTTTCTAAAATGGTTTCCTCCATGATGGTTTATAAATTTCCTATTGAATTAATTAAAAAGAATAACATTAGAAAAAAAAATTATGGAGAGGAAGAACTCTTGAGAGGAAACTTTTAACTGTACCTTGGAATAATTGTTGCAAACCCCTTGAAAATAGTGTTCTCGGTAATAAGAACATTTTCCTCGTTAATTAATCTCTTCAAGATAAGATCAGTGTAACATTATAAATAATAATTCCATGATGTTGAATTTTATTAGAGGTAGATTTTATCACTGTCACGACCCGTCCTCCGGGGCCCGTGCTGTGACAACACCAAGCCCACCTTCCATAGGCTAGGGGCTGCTGACTATCACCGAAGGCGTATTTCCAAAATGTAGGAAGGCATTGCCTTTATAACCTGTAATCACATGCCACCAAGCACACTTCTAGATAAGAACTCAATTAAACTAAATAGTAAACAGAGTGAGTAAAGTAAGTAAAAGGGGTCAGAATACAAGCCCAACTAGAAAGTACAAGAAACTTAACGTATAGGTAAAATAGAATAGCTCTTATAAAGAACCTCCAAGGATAGTACTAGAAAGGTAGTTGCAGCTATCGAATGGTCCTTTCTGTGGTACACCTCGTCTATGGTCCACCTCCGAGCTACCTCTTATCCCGGTACTCTAATACTCAGTTAGCATTGTCTGTCGTCTACACCAAACACAATGAGGTGTAGGCATATCCCATGCAGGGGTGAGTATAACGATACTCAGTAGGTACCCCGAGACCCTCAAGGTCTCATAAATCCACAAAGGATAAACCAAAAAGAATGATAATAACATACAACCCTTCTTAGGTATATGCCCATACATATAGACAAGTTATCAATTATACTCATCTCAAACATGAGGAATCACAAGTCCCAACACATTAGCCCAATGCTCAACTATTCCACAATGGAAGGAATACTGTGAAGGTATGTACCACACAGGTACGCCACATTGAAGAATACCACCAAGGTATTACCACGAAGGATAGTACCACTCAGTTACATACTCACCTCACACCCAGTATTTCTTTGGTACTATAGTATAGATGATTAGATGTAACTATTGAATAATCTTACACTATTAAAGGGCAGAATCACGAAGGATCACTGATCATCATCAGAACCAGGGAGGATCGTAGTACATTTTCTGACCCACAGAGGATCTCTAGGTACTAACCCACATAGGATCGCACAGTGTTGACCCACACAGGATCGGTCGGTGATGACCCACACTGGATCGCTCGGTGCAGACCAACACAGAATCACTAGGTGCGGACCCACATAGGATCACTCGGTGTTGACCGACACAGGATCACTCGGTGCTAACCCGCACGTGATCATTATTCATTCTTCACGTCACAGCTAGCTAATGGGTTCTCGCAGTAGGCTTGATTGTCTCCAGGAGGGTCTACTACTCAAGCCACTGGTTGATACTCCAACTACCATGAAGTCTCACAATTAAGTATCAGGAAGGACCACCATGCCATTGGGGTATCAACGCAATAGACGGTGTGTCAATCGGATGCCCGGTCTTTGAGTTATTAGACTTTTAGTCCTGAGGGCCCGGTTGGATTCGTGCTCAATCCAACCCGACCATACTCCATCATTATCCAAAACTCCAATAAGGTATAATCAAAGGGACCTTCTTGCTCCAAGGTTTTTAGCACCACTGACGGTTTGTCTAACGGACGCCCGGTACCAAAGTTATGACCGATAGAGAGAAAAGATCGAAGTTGGCCCGGGTCTGGTTTGATCCGATCGTACCGACCCGGCCTGACCCAGTTCGAGTCAACCAGGACCACTGGGTCTGGTCTGGCCTGTTGGGTTTGTATTGGCCTGCTGGGTTCTTTCCGGCCCACGTTGGGTGGTGTGGAGGCCGCAAGGTCCGTGGGGAGGCACGGAGGCCGCGAGGGCGGCGCGAAGGCTGCGAGGTCGCATGGGTAGTGCGAGGTCGCGGGAGCCCGCAAGGGTGGCGCGAAGCCGCGGGGCCGCGAGGGTGCAGGCAGCGGAGGCCACCGCCGATGCATTTCCGCGGGGGGGGGGGGGGGGGGGGGGGGGGCGGGTGGCGCAGTGACTATGGGGCAGCGCTATTGTGTCGGCGCCTTCATCGCGGCCAGTGGTGGTGCCACCACTGCATCCGTTCATCATCGAGGAACAAAACTACCTTCTTACATCATGAGGAACACACCATTCAAGAAGAACAATAGAGGGTTCGGGCCATGTTTTTTTGGCCTGCACACTCCGCGTTAGAGAAGTAGCAAGTGGCTCAACCAAATCTTGAAGGAAGAACGTCAAACCCTACAACCTCCTACAATTAATTATTCCCAATACTGCAAATGAAATCATCCAGGGATCAACTAGTTAGTGATTTAATCTGTGTTCTTTGTATAGAAGTAATGAACATGGGAATCAATAATCACACATAATTAAACCCCTACCCCGATTATTCATTGATGTTGGAACGAGAAATAAGTCGAAGAAGGCAAATAGGGTTCCAACGATTGTCACTTCCAAAACCACGCTTCGATGTCGGGATCGTACGTTATCCTCTTCCTTGATTTCCAAATAACGTTGTTCGATGGAGTTCTTCTTGGAGAACTTTCTCCCACCAAGGAACTACATTTCTTACCAAAAATCCTCCCAAACAAAGAGGGTCTAATATAATTAAATTAAGTAGATTAATTATGTTTTCACATTGGCATAATTAATTGGCTCAATTAATTGTACCACGTTGGAAAAATTAATAGGCCCAATTAATTAATGGTGTTGGAAAAAATTTAATGTAGGGGACTTGAGCGGTTTTCTCTAATTAAAGGGGTTTGGGTGGAACTACCTTAATAAATTCAAAAATTGGTGTGTTTTATGCTCGGGTTTTCCCCACCACACTAACCCATGTCAGAGGTTTTAAAATGAAATTTTTAGACATTTCTATTTTAATAAATTCTTTCATGAAGAGAACAAAAATTAACTTTCACCCTCGACTAACTACTGTTGAGATGAAATTATCCTTAACTGAATACTGGTACTGTGAGTTCAATGGTGCCCTCATATTTCAATTCTGAGCACCGGTTTAAAAGTTACAAAAACCTGCTCGCACATTTACTGAACGTACCCGAAAAAATGTTCAGAAATTCATTTCGGGCACACCGGGCCTCAGAATCACACGCCGTATGTAACGCCCCGACCCCAGCTACCCAGAGTCGGTGCATTACTTCGTAACATTGTCATGATCACAAAAGATCAAGCCTCGAAAGACCGATTAGTTTAGTAGCCTTGGAAACACTAGATACATTCTTAAACGTTACATTACATCATAAAGTGAAAAACTACAATAACAAAGTCTCCATAGTCCACACTCATATCCTCTTCTCACAATCCCTGCAGGTCATTCATAAAATACTTCTTCACATCCTGGAAAATATTAAAACATTGAAAGGGGTGAGCTCAGATGCTCAGTAAGGATAACAATATTGCGGAAGCTTTCATAAATAAACATAAAAATTTAAGGCAATGTATAACTAAAACAAAAGCCTTTTAAACTTGAACATCAACATAATATGGCAAAAGTAAAATGAGATAATGCCATTCACTTCTTCACATGGATATTCTACTGGTCGAATAATCACATGCAATATCAATAACCACTTTCATAATGAGGGGATGTATAATGCCGGACATTCTGAAACATTTTGTCAAGGCCTCGGCCAAGACGTCTAAAATGATTAAGGCCACGGCCAAAACCATAAATCAAATTGGGAAAGGGCCTCGGCCAATTCCACGTCTAGTTGTCTCATGAGACCTACTGATGCATCGAGGAGCTATAGTGGACTCCACCCGTCACTTATTAAGTCCAATACATTCCTCATATGAATAGTTTTAAACATATCATAAACCATAACATAATCGTATCACATAAAACATGCATAAAGGAAACATAACATTTCCACATTTCAATCACAAGATATCAATACAACACATTGATATAATAAAAACACTTTCAAAACCATTTTCAATACCAAAATAAAAGAAAGTTAAAACTTTGTATTTATTTTTCATTAAAAAAAAGTGATGGCTTATAGAGGAAGCCGAAACTCAAATAATGGTCACGGCGGCGGAGAAGTCGTTGTCGCCGCATAAGTATGGAAAGAAAAACATTCCCTTTTGACTTTTAGCAAAACGCTTCGTATAAAAAAGATTCCTTTTGAATAAACGTAAAATTCAAAGGGTTTTATACACCGTATAAAAGAAAGTTGTGTATAAAACCAAATATGCCTCAATGAAAGGGGATTGAGACGAAGTCCTTAAAAAGATCATTTTTTTTAAATAAAGTACATCTATAATGTGTATTAACTATAAGTACACATAAATAATGTAAAAATACAAGATAGGACATAATAATATCATGACATAATTTGAAAGTAGGAGATTAACCCAAAGAATAGAAATTGGGTTAAGAAATTCCCTTACCTCGTGTCCGACTTGACTCAACCGTTCTTTAACCTCCTAAATAATAAACTAGAGTTAATGTCTACCTTATTAAGAACCATTTTCAATTTCATTATCCTTTTTATATCACTTATTACAATGTTATGAACATTATGTAATTATTTATGTTAATAACGGTCGTTTTGTCGATCTTTGGTACTTGAGTCAATAATAAACTTCTTATAATTACAAGTTGTTCATGTGGTGAAATATCCATTCTATCCCGAATTATATTCCTGATGTAGTTATCATATATATCATATATATCCAGTATATACATTCATTCATAATATTACGTAACATTTAGAGTTAAGAAATGAAATGCACCGTTCATGGAGACGGTAAGCCGTACGTACGCATGAACGCTACTTTCATTTCTATTTCGTATTTAATGGAATTAAATCATAATGATATAAATATATAATATAATTCCAGTATAATATATCATATAATATCATTTACTCCATCCTTTATACATCCCACATATGGCATTAACGATTCACATCACTTTGAGGGGGCGGTAGTCCGCACTTCCTAAAATGAAATTATCGCGTTTACCCATAATGGAAATCATAATGTATGCCATAAATGAGAAATACAGAAGCATAAGTAAAACATAAACATATTATATATCATATATAAAAATAGTGACATCTTAATGGCCACCTTTGAAGGTGTTATATGAGTGTTGAACAATCATCGTTTCGTGAGGCAGAAATTCTCCATCCACAGAAATCGTATGTTCTTTAACCATTAGATGTAGGTGTGTGTAAGTGTAGATCGAATCCTTCTTATAACAACATCCTAGTATATTGAGGATACTGGTGTTGTTACAAAAGAAATTAATAAAAAGAGTTTAGGGGGTTGGAGAAGAAAAATAAAACAAAACAACATTAGAGAAGACATTACCTCAAAATTGGGTAACTCTTTTTTATTTGAGCCAAAGGCTTCCTTGGGAAGAGTTCTGCCCAAAGTGAGGCTTCTAGGAGTAATAGGGGGAAGTTGGGAGAGTATTTGGGCAGAGGTTGGCCGAGACAAATGGCTTGAAAGTGTAAATGAGGTGGAAGAGGTGGGGGCCTTTTATAAGTGGAGAGGAGGGGCTCTTTTGGAAAGATTGAAATGTTACATTATTACACAATGCTTTTCGGATTCTAAAGGTCCCACACTTATATAATTAGAGGCTAAGGTGATAAGGGTTTGAAATCTCCTCATCCAATTGGCTTTGGACAAGTGTAAGCCTTGGATTTTGCATTATCTTCCCATTTTATTTAAATCGTTAAATAATGAGGTCATCACTGCATCATCATGATGTCATAAATAATTTAATTTATTTAATGTCTAAAAATTATAAAAAAACTACTATGATGTAGGAAATATTTTTATCTTTCTAATGAATATTTATAATCAAAATTTGGACTTGTGTAACCCCACTTAAAAACTGTTTTAGTAAAACAACTCATGTTTGTGTCAATTTAATTTTAACAATAAATAAATATATATTAATGTCATTTTCCAACTAAAGTGGCTCCATGGGGTCCCCAAGTTGACCCATGGGTTGTCTTGGTCGGCCATGACTCATCCAATAGGAGTAGGACAAGTGTCAAGCTCATCTCATATTATTAAAACATTATTTTTACCTTAAACTACACTAATCACCTCTAATCGCGATTAAGAACTTAAAAGTTACTATTCACCAAAAAATTATTTTAGTCTCATTGAACCACATTTTACTTCTTAATGACAACCATGTATGTCGGATTTTTGAAAATCAAATCACAGAAGTGGTAATATTTCATTTTAACGAAAAATCAGTTTTTAACAACCACTTAGTGGCTTCACTATTCATCAAAAATTGAAGTTTTTCAGAATAGGGCCAAAATTTCACCCTAAGCTATAATTGATATTCCGAATTCAAAAATGATGTCTATTTTACAAAATTCCAAACATATAAGTTTCATTAATTAATTTTATAATTAATTCCCGATGTTACAACAAATAGCGTGTTTTTAAGAAACAATTTATATCAAAAGATTTGCAATTGTTTATGTCCAATTTCAATGTTAAATTAATTCTAATGACCACCATTGGATAAAATGGTAAAAATATATTCTAATTATACTTTAAAACCAATAAACAGTATAATTTATCACTATAAATTATTTTGATTAAAAAAGTTGTTTTTAAGTATTTTTCACTATTCATAAAAAATTAGAAGTTCTCAGAAAAATACCAAAATTTCAACATAGGCTAATTTCGATATTCCGAATCCAAAAATGAAGTCCATTTTGAAATATAAAATTTCTATAATTTTAAAAAGTGGTTATTACTATTCATAATGGCTACTTTGATTAGTCCCGGTGTTTTAGAACTCGAAGTTGCGTACAATGCAAGCTATTGCATTATTGAATGAGAAGCGTATCATGGAAGCTCGGAGTGTTACATTCTCCCCTCCTTCAATAAATTGCGTCCTCGCAATTTGAAATTTTTTCTTTGAAAATAAAAG
Organism: Viscum album; assembly: GCA_963277665.1. NCBI lineage: Eukaryota > Viridiplantae > Streptophyta > Magnoliopsida > Santalales > Viscaceae > Viscum > Viscum album. The sequence goes on along the minus strand of OY728126.1, from coordinate 554,793,972 downwards.
GTTGAAAATAGAAAATACCTTTGTGGAAAGCCCACATCGGAAATAAGGTTAATAAAATTTAGTCTTAATAAGGGGGAAATGGAAATAAGAAAGTCACCACCAAACTATGATCTCGATATGGAGAACATTGGTGGCAATTAGAGACATATAATTGGAGGAAAAAAGTAAATATTTGTAGGGAGTTATTGAGGTCATCAATCACAATCAACTGTCAAATTGAGGGCCTCAAAGCCTTCAATCTATGTTGATTTGAAATATCATCAGTTCAAAAAGACATAAGGTATTAGGATAACACATTTTTTTTGTTTTAATATCCCTTTACTAAAGTTTAAGAATTAATTTATTCATTGAATAAGAGATAGGTATATATATATATATATATTTATTCTTGACAATTAGAGTTTCAACCTTCAACTCATCTTTCACTCAAAAAGATATAGAACTCAAAAATATTATACTTATCCTAATTGTATAAGGTTCCAAATATTAACACATACCATTTAGATTAGTAAAATTATTTTGTAATAACCAGGGACTTCCTGTAGGCTAGTGGTAGGAAATAAAGGCCTGTCGCACTATGGTTGTGGGTTCGATTCCTGCAGATTTGTCCGACGCGACGGGTTATGCCCCACCCTGCAGGTTGTCCTTTTCCTAAAACTATAGTATCATAATATTCCAAAAATAATCTTCATAAATGCTTTAACCTTAAACAATACTATCCATGGTTCAACTTAATCCATTCCAACCTTAATAGTTATCCAAAATACCTCCGTCCAGACATTCTCTAAAAGGTCTCTAAATTCCAAAATCAATTGTAACATCAGATTCCCCAAATAAAGAAAATATTCTCTTATTGTCACATACTAAAAATATGATTACCTTAATCATATTACCTTAATCAAAAAGTACTGCAGTACAATCTTTATATATATCACATTATTCTTATAACCAGAATATAATCCTTGAGTCCAAAAGCACCAATACATTAATTATTCCACTTCAACTGTAGTCATAGCATAAGATTGGCCTTGATCCCTTGGCCTTTTCTAAGGTAAGTTTCCCTGACGCTTAGGACATTCATTTGCATAATGACCCATTTCTCTACAATTGTAGCATTCAACATTGATAGCCTCTTTCTTTCCCTTACAATCACGAGCCTGGTGACCTTTTTCTCCACATTTGTAACAAACTCCCATTCCTTTTAGGCAAGTACCAGGGTGATTCTTCCCACAATTATCACATAATGGAAAATCCTTCTTTCCCTTTTTCCTTTTATCTATCTCTTGTTCCACTGTTCTCTTCTTCTCTTGCTTTACTTTGTTGTCATAAGACTTAGAGAATTCCTTTTCTGTCTTGATAGCACATGAGACAATATCTTCGTATGTTGAGAAAGATTGTGATACTAAAGCTCGATGGATAAATGGTTTTAACCCATCAAAGAAACGATCAATCTTACCTCTAGGGTTACGTATATAATCTGCAGCATACCTTGCTAACCTTGTAAAGTTGGCCTCATACTTTGCGACATTCTCATCCTCCTTTTGTCTCAGACTCAGAAATTGCCTTTCCATACCTGCTCTATGATCACGAGGAAAGTATTTTTCTAAGAAAATCTCTTTGAACTCCCTCCATTCCATATTTGATACATCATCATCTTCCTTTGTGTTTTGAATCAATGACCACCATTGATCGGCATCTCCAGTGATGCGGTAAACTGCCATGATAACCTTCTCCCTTTCGCTACTCCCCAAGGAGTGGAATATTTTCTCTAAGGAGTTTATCCATTGCTCAGCTACTATAGGATTTGTACTCCCATTGAAGGTTGGTGGTTGTTGCCTCATGAAACGATCTAGCATTGATCCTCCACGTTGCGGATCAGGGTGCTCCATACGAGTAAGGTTATTATTCATAACTTGAGTGAGTTGTCCCAGTATGGTAATAAGTTGATCAGCACCAGTTGTATCTCCAGATCCACAATAATTATCTTGAGAAGGAGGGCAATCCCTACACAGAGTGCGTGCATTGATACGGTTTCCATTCCTTCCACTAGGCGCCATTTCTAAACAATGGCATAAACTAGATTAGTTTATGAATTAAAATACATAATTCCATATTTGTAAAACAATTTACATAAATTGAACTATTTATGGATATAATCCATAATCATAAAAAGGATTTATTTGAGGAAGTATATACTCATAATCGTTCATAGTGGTTTGTAAAGAAAATGAGAATTATCCTAAGCATATCCCCCGGGAGTGTCATAACCAAGAGTGCAGCAAGGCCCATTGTCGTGCACCAGTTCCCGTTCGAGTCTAGCTCAAAGCGGTGTTTTCGGGTTTTACCCCTAGGTACATCTGTGCTAGAGCCGCCTCTACCTGCTCGTATCCAGACAGGGATGTATTGCTCGGAAAACTCACAACATCTCTACAATACCAAAATTCTAGGAAGTTTTTCTATACTAATCCTCAAAGTCTATCTTTGGGCTATGTGCTCTTAATCAGAGTTTATCTAAATCTAGCTTCCAAGGTTAGTACTAAACTGCCTCTGATACCAACTATAACGCCCCGACCCCAGCTACCCAGAGTCGGTGCGTTACTTCATAACATTGGCATGATCACAAAAGATCAAGTCTCAAAAGACCGATTAGTTTAGTATCCTTGGAAACACTAGATACATTCTTAAACGTTACATTACATTATAAAGTGAAAAACTACAATAACAAAGTCTCCATAGTCCACACTCATATCCTCTTCTCACAATCCCTACAGGTCATTCGTAAAATACTTCTTCACATCCTGGAAAATATTAAAACATTGAAAGGGGTGAGCTCAGATGCTCAGTAAGGATAACAATATTGCGGAAGCTTTCATAAATAAACATAAAAATTTAAGACAATGTATAACTAAAACAAAAGCCTTTTAAACTTGAACATCAACATAATATGGCAAAAGTAAAATGAGATAATGCCATTCACTTCTTCACATGGATATTCTACTGGTCGAATAATCACATGCAATATCAATAACCACTTTCATAATGAGGGGATGTATAATGCCGAACATTCTGAAACATTTTGTCAAGGCCTCGGCCAAGACGTCTAAAATGATTAAGGCCTCGGCCAAAACCATAAATCAAATTGGAAAAGGGCCTCGGCCAATTCCACGTCTAGTTGTCTCATGAGACCTACCGATGCATCGAGGAGCTATAGCGGGCTCCACCCGTCACTTATTAACTCCAATACATTCCTCATATGAATAGGTTTAAACATATCATAAACCATAACATAATCATATCACATAAAACATGCATAAAGGAAACATAACATTTCCACATTTCAATCACAAGATATCAATACAACACATTGATATAATAAAAACACTTTCAAAACCATTTTCAATACCAAAATAAAAGAAAGTTAAAACTTTGTATTTATTTTTCATTAAAAAAAAGTGATGGCTTATAGAGGAAGCCGAAACTCAAATAATGGTCACGGCGGCGGAGAAGTCGTTGTCGCCGCATAAGTACGGAAAGAAAAACATTCCCTTTTGTCTTTTAGCAAAACGCTTCGTATAAAAAAGATTCCTTTTGAATAAACGTAAAAGTCAAAGGGGTTTATACACCGTATAAAATAAAGTTGTGTATAAAACTAAATATGCCTCAATGAAAGGGGATTGAGACGAAGTCCTTAAAAAGATCATTTTTTTTAAATAAAGTACATCTATAATGTGTATTAACTATAAGTACACATAAATAATGTAAAAATACAAGATAGGATATAATAATATCATGACATAATTTGAAAGTAGGAGATTAACCCAAAGAATAGAAATTGGGTTAAGAAATTCCCTTACCTCGTGTCCGACTTGACTCAACCGTTCTTTAACCTCCGGAATAATAAACTAGATTTAATATCTACCTTATTAAGAACCATTTTCAATTTCATTATCCTTTTTATATCACTTATTACAATGTTATGAACATTATGTAATTATTTATGTTAATAACGGTCGTTTTGTCGATCTTTGGTACTTGAGTCAATAATAAACTTCTTATAATTACAAGTTGTTCATGTGGTGAAATATCCATTCTATCCCGAATTATATTCCTGATGTAGTTATCATATATATCATATATATCCAGTATATACATTCATTCATAATATTACGTAACATTTAGAGGTAAGAAATGAAATGCACCGTTCATGGAGACGGTAAGCCGTACGTACGCATGAACGCTACTTTCATTTATATTTCGTATTTAATGGAATGAAATCATAATGATATAAATATATAATATAATTCCAGTATAATATATCATATAATATCATTTACTTCATACTTTATACATCCCACATATGGCATTAACGATTCACATCACTTTGAGGGGGCGGTAGTCCGCACTTCCTAAAATGAAATTATCGCGTTTACCCATAATGGAAATCATAATGTATGCCATAAATGAGAAATACAGAATCATAAGTAAAACATTAACATATTATATATCATATATAAAAATAGTGACATCTTAATGTCCACCTTTGAAGGTGTTATATGAGTGTTGAACAATCATCGTTTCGTGAGGCAGAAATTCTCCATCCACAGAAACCGTATGTTCTTTAACCATTAGATGTAGGTGTGTGTAAGTGTAGCTCGAATCCTTCTTATAACAACATCCTAGTATATTTAGGATACTGGTGTTGTTACAAAAGAAATTAATAAAAAGATTTTAGGGGGTTGGAGAAGAAAAATAAAACAAAACAACATTAGAGAAGACATTACCTCAAAATCGGGTAACTCTTTTTTATTTGAGCCAAAGGCTTCCTTGGAAAGAGTTCTGCCCAAAGTGAGGCTTCTAGGAGTAAGAGGGGGAAGTTGGGAGAGTATTTGGGCAGAGGTTGGCCGAGCCAAATGGCTTGAAAGTGTAAATGAGGTGGAAGAGGTGGGGGCCTTTTATAAGTGGAGAGGAGGGGATCTTTTGGAAAGATTGAAATGTTACATTATTACACAATGCTTTTCGGATTCTAAAGGTCCCACACTTATATAATTCGAGGCTAAGGTGATAAGGGTTCGAAATATCCTCATCCAATTGGCTTTGGACAAGTTTAAGCCTTGTATTTTGCATTATCTTCCCATTTTATTTAAATCGTTAAATAATGAGGTCATCACTGCGTCATCATGATGTCATAAATAATTTAATTTATTTAATGTCTAAAAATTATAAAAAAAATACTATGATGTAGGAAATATTTTTATCTTTCTAATGAATATTTATAATCAAAATTTGGACTTGTGTAACCCCCCTTAAAAACTATTTTAGTAAAACAACTCATGTTTGTGTCAATTTAATTTTAACATTAAATAAATATATATTAATGTCATTTTCCAACTAAAGTGGCTCCATGGGGTCCCCAAGTTGACCCATGGGTTGTCTTGGTCGGCCATGACTCATCCAATAGGAGTAGGACAAGTTTCAAGCTCATCTCATATTATTAAAACATTATTTTTACCTTAAACTACACTAATCGCCTCTAATCGCGATTAAGAACTTAAAAGTTACTATTCACCAAAAAATTATTTTAATCTCATTGAACCACATTTTACTTCTTAATGACAACCATGTATGTCGGATTTTTTAAAATCAAATCACAGAAGTGGTAATATTTCATTTTAACGAAAAATCAGTTTTTAACAACCACTTAGTGGTTTCACTATTCATCAAAAATTGAAGTTTTTCAGAATAGGGCCAAAATTTCACCCTAAGCTATAATTGATATTCCGAATTCAAAAATGATGTCTATTTTACAAAATTCCAAAAATATAAGTTGCATTAATTAATTTTATAATTAATTCCCGCTGTTACAACAAATAGCGTGTTTTTAAGAAACAATTTATATCAAAAGATTTGCAATTGTTTATGTCCAATTTCAATGTTAAATTAATTCTAATGACCACCATTGGATAAAATGGTAAAAATATATTCTAATTATACTTTAAAACCACTAAATAGTATAATTTATCACTATAAATTATTTTGATTAAAAAAGTTGTTTTTAAGTATTTTTCACTATTCATAAAAAATTAGAAGTTCTCAGAAAAATACCAAAATTTCAACATAGGCTAATTTCGATATTCCGAATCCAAAAATGAAGTCCATGTTGAAATATAAAATTTCTATAATTTTAAAAAGTGGTTATTACTATTCATAACGGCTACTTTGATTAGTCGCGGTGTTTTAGAACTCGAAGTTGCGTACAATGCAAGCTATTGCATTATTGAATGAGAAGCGTATCATGGAAGCTCGGGGTGTTACACCATAAATTTTCGGGGACTCGTAAAATTTCCCATATAATTAAAAAAAATAACATGGAAATTTTGGGTATTTACATTCTCCCTACATCAGGGCTTTGCATCCCCGAAAGCCACATCAAAAAACTATAATACTAGTGGGGGTACTGAGCATGAATCTGAGCCTCCTTCTCCCATGTGCTCTCCTGGAGGTTCATGTGCTACCAGCGAACGCGCACCAGAGGTCTCGACCGCCCATGAAGGACTCGCTCTTCGTGATCCTCAATCTCAACTAGAACGTCCGAAAATGTTTCCCCGTCATCGATGTGCAGCTCTCCGTGATCGATGACGTTGGATGGGTCGTGCACGTATCTCCTCAGCTAGGATACATGGAAGAAGTTTTGCACCCAGTGCAACTGAGGGGGATGATCTTAGTGGTAAGACACCTTTCCAACTCTATTGAGGATCTCAAAAGGTCAGATGAAACTCATAGATAACTTTCCACCTTGGCCAAATCTCTGTAAACCACGTCGGGGTGAGACTCGTAGAAAGAAATTCTCGCCGTCCTTGAACTCTAGAGGTTTTCGTCTCTTGTCAGAAAAAGACTTCTGCTTGCTCTGTGAAGTCTTCATCTGCTCCTGGATGATCTCTACTTTTTCTGTGGTAGCCCATACCATCTCTTATCCCACTAGTGCTGACTCCCCTAGGTCAGTCCAGTACAAAGTTGATCGATAAGGTCGCCAGTACAATTCCTCAAAAAGTTCTATCCCAATGGTGGAGTGATAGATTTTTTTGTATAAAAAATCCAACAAAGGAAAGTGATCCTCCCAGCTGTGACTAAATTTGAGGATGCAAACATGGAGCATTTCCTCGAGAGTCTGAATGGTCCACTCAGTCTGTCCATCTGTCTGAGGATGGAATGTGGTGCTCAAATGAATTTGTGTCTCGAATACCTCCTGCATCCCCTTCCATATTCGGGATGTAAAATATGCATCACAATCAGAGGAAACCATTGAGGGTACTCCATGTATCTTCACAATCTTCTACACATAGAGGCATCCCAAGATATCTACTGAACCCTGCCTTTTGATAGTTTGGAAGTTGGCCAACTTGGTGAGTCAGTTGATGATAAACCAAATCGAGTCATGACTCCTGGATGTATGGGGATGTACTGTCACGATGTCCATTGATATCCCATACCACTTCCACTCTGAAACCTGTAAAGGTAGAACCAAGCCTGCTGGTACTTGATTCTCCGCCTTCACTTGCTGATAAGTGAGGCACTGAGAGACAAACTATGCAACTGCTTTCTTTATTCCTGAACACCAGTGCTGTCGTCGGAGATCCAGGTACATCTTCGCCACTCCACGATGTCCCACTAGATTGGATGACTAGAACTACCTCAACACATCCTCTCGAAGTGACACTGGTACCATGGTACTTCCTCTAATGATAATGACATGCTCCACACCATCAGAAAATCTATAAGGTGAATATCCTGTTGATATCTGAGCACGTCGAGTCTCGTAGTCAGTGTCCCCATGCTGGGGCTCCCTGACTCGCAGATGAAGTGGGGGAGTGACAGTAAGAGACTGAAGGAAAGCTACCCCATCATTTTCCATGAAGGATATATGCAAAGCAGCCAACTGCTCCGTCGCTATGCCTTGCAGCTATATTCCAGACCTCCTGCTGAGTACATCTGCTATAACGTTCCCCTTCCCAAGAGTATAGACTATCTCAAAGTCATAGTCTTGGAGGAACTCAATCCAACGTCGCTATCTCAGGTTCAGGTATTTCTCAGAGAAGATATAACTGAGACTCTTGTGATCAGAGTACACTATAGAATTCTCACATATCTAGTAATGTCACCACATCATCAAGGAGAATACCACTGCTACTAACTCTAGGTCATGTGTAGCGTATTTATACTCATGTTGTCTCAGCTTTCAAGAACCATATGTGATTACTACTCGCTCCTGCATAAGGAAACATCCAAGTCCAGTCCCGGATGGGTCGTAATAGACTACATACCCTACACCCTCCTCTGAAAGCCTCAATATGGGGGCACTAGTCAGCCTCGACCTCAGCTCCTGCAAACTCCACTAACATCTCTCCAACCACACGAAGGGTTTCCCCTACTTCGTTAACAAAGATAAACGTGCTGCAACTCTGGAGAAATATGGCACAAACCTCGGGTAGTATCGAGCCAAACCCATGAAACTTTGTATCTCCATCACACTCCTAGGTGGCTCCCAAGGAAGTACAGCCTCAATATTTGCTGTATCCCTGACAAATCCAACCTCTGAGATGACATGTCCTAGAAAGCGAACCTCTCGGATCCAAAACCAGCACATCAAGAGCTTACCATAAATCTGGTGCTCTCAGAGTGTGTCCAGTACTACTTGAAAATGATAGGCATTCTCCTCCTCAGTAGCCGAGTAGATCAGAGTGTCTTTGATGAAGACTACTACAAAGCGATCAAGGTATGGCTGAAAGATCATGTTCATGGGTGCCATGAACACTGCTAGAGCATTGGTCACGCTGAATTGCATAACCAAGAACTCGTAACGGTTGTACCGAAATCTAAAATCCATCTTCTGCACATCCTCATCTCGTACTCTGAGCTGGTGATAGCCTGATCTGAGGTCTATATTTGAGAACCACCATGCTCCCTTCCGTTGATCAAAGAGGTCGTCAATCCTTTTAAGTGGGTACTTGTTCTTCACAATCACCTGGTTCAGGCACCGATAGTCAAAACAAAGCCTCAATCTCCCATCATCCTTCTTGGCAAAAAAAATCAAGGCTACACAAAGAGATTCCCTGGGACGAGTGAATCCCTTCCCCTGCAAGTCCTCTAGCTGTACCCGCAGCTCATAAATCTTCGTGGGAGCCATCCGATATGATGGTGTAGATATCGGTGTCGTCCCGAGGTACAACTCAATGTAAAAGAACACCTCTCTATGAGGAGGTAGACCTGTAACATCATCAGGGAAGACATCCACATATTGGTCCTCCACTACAGGACAACATGGACTCTTCACATCAACTACACTGAGTGTAAGGCTAGCCAATGGATGAGTGATTGGATGAACTCTCCTCCGGGTAAGTCCATAATGTTCTGAAAATGCTCCCTTATTTCCGATAAAGGTAAACTTGGTCCCATCCATTCAGACAGACCGCACTTTGTTCCTAATACATTCAATCTGGGTATGGAATGTAGATAACTATTTCATACCCATGATGATGTCGTAAGGCCTTGATGCTGCTACTAGGAGATCCAGGGCGAAGCTCTTGCCTCCTAGAGTAATCTCACACTTCCAAAACCAATGCATAATCATTGAATTTTCTAATGTAGGAGTCTCTATCCATAAGTATCGATACAAATACTCTATCAGAATCATCGATCTTCGAACGATGGAAGTGGCAATAAAATAATGACTGTAACCTGTGTCTATAAGTTCTACAACTAATGTGGAGTACACAAAAATTTCTCCCCGTATCATCTTCGGAGCACCGTGATCGTAGGACTCATCATCTTGGAGCTGAGATCACCCCTATCTTGTAGCTCCCTACGGTCGGGGTGGACCTCTTGGTGGTGGTGGAAGTAACATCTCAAATCTTTTCCCACTTCCAGTTGCATGAACAACTCCTCTTCCACGTCTGCCTTCTCCTAGTGGACCTCCTCGTTTGACCCACTATCTCTACCTGGGCGGTCCTTCAAAAGTATGTTGATCATCCATATGGCGGGGCGGACAGTCACGATCCATGTGGCCCTACCCGCCGCATGCGTAACACTACCCACTCTGGGCATGACAGGCTCTGCCTCGGGAGCCCTGGATAGCCGACCCTGAATCCTACGGTCGTCCACCTGTATGTCTGGTCCTCTTGTACCTCTGTGACATCTCTCTGCTTCCAGATGTAGAAGAATCCACTATGTGACTTCCGGCGGTGGGTCTCGCTGCTGGTGACTTCTCATCAAATAAAATCACCACTAAGAGGGCTCACTCTAACACCCCCGCCTACATCGGAATACTGAGTGAGATCATTGAATCCCTGATCGCCTCCTTGAGTCCCATCTCAATGAACCATGCCATGATGAATGGGTCATGCACTATATCTATAGAGTGGCGTGATAGTTTAGTGAACCTCTCTGAGTACTGATATACAGTCATGCTACCCTGCTACAAATGAATATGCTCCTGTATATGTACTACGCAAAGAGTCGTGGGGACAAAATTTGCCGAAAAAAGGATCTCTAAGTCTACCCATAGAAGCGTCACCTCGTCATGAGAGTGGAGCATCATGATACACCATATGCCTGCTACTGATAGTAGAAGGATGGCGACATGGATCACCATGAGATCGGCTAGTGGCCCTACTAGTCAGAAGACTCTCACCACAGCCTCCATCCAATCCTCAACCCCCTATGGGTCTGTCTCTCCCCTGAACTTGGGTGGTCCTAGAGATGGTTCTTGTGCAATTTACTCAAGTGGCATGCACCCTCTACTATTGGGGATAGTGGCATCGGTGGCCCAATGGGTAATGGTACCGCTGGTGCCTCCGCTGGAAGAGGGCCCTGCACCGAGGCATCATTGCTCGGCGGGCCATTAGTGCGTACAATATTCGGAACCCTAGCTAGCTATCTGCGTGGAGGAATCTTGAAAGGAAATAGGTGCACCACAGTCAATAATTTATACCTGGTGAGCTGACTCAATGATTTCACAAATAATACTCTTTTAAAGACACACACAATTAGTGTTTTTGTGCACTAAGTCGGAAATCAGAAGTCAGGGTCCTGGTGTATTGATACGTCGGCCGCCACACCAGCACTGGTCTCCCTAATCTAATTACAACACTAATTACACTTAACAATATTGCATTTAAAAAGATCAGATACCTATGTTCTATAGTAGAACCGATTCCTCTGATACTAATTTTTCATGACCCGTCCCCCGGGGCCCGTGTCATGACTACCCCAAGCCGGCCATCCACAGTCTAGGGGATGTCGACTAGCACCAAAGGCATATTCCTTAAAACTGGGAAGTCATTGCCTTTATAACCTATATGTACACGCAACCAAGCACACATCTAGATATGAAATCAAGTAAACTGAATAGTAAAGAGAGTGAGTGAAGTAAGTAAAAGGGGCCAGAATACAAGACCAACTGGAAAGTATAAGAAATTGAAAGTACATGAAAATTGGAATAGCTCCTGTGAACACCCTCCAAAGATCCTACCTGAAGGGTTGGTAAAGATCTGGAACGGACATCTCTATGGTACACCTCATCTATGGTCTAACTCTGAGCTACCTCCAGTCCTGGTACTCTCATCCTCGGTCAGCATTGTCTGTCATCTGCACAAAACCCAATGTGGTGCGGGCATAGCCCATGTAGGGGTGAGTATAATGATACTCAGTAGGGACCCCGAGCCCATCAAGGTATCCCAAATCCACAAAGGATAAACCAAAAATCTTGAAAACAATTGACAACCATTCTTAGGTATATGCCGGTACATATACCTAAGTTTTCAAGTACACTCTTCTCAAACATGAGGAATCACAAGGCCTAACTCATTAGCCCAATGCTCAAATGTTCCACAATGGAAGGAATACCACAAAGTTAAGTACCACACATGTATGCCACATTGATGAATACCACCAAGTTATTACTAATAAGGATAGTAACACTCATGTACAGACTCATCTCACATCAGGTATTTCTAAGGTATAATAGTAGAGATGATTAGATGTAACTACTAAATCATCTTACTCTGTTAATAGGCGGACCCATGAAGGATCACTGATCATCATCAGACACACAGAGGATCTTAGTACATCGTCAGACCCACATAGGATATCAAGGTGCTGACCCACATTGGATCGCTTGGTGCTGACCCACACAAGATCGCTAGGTGCTGACACACACTAGATCGCTCGGTGCTGAACCACACAGGATCACTATTCATTATTCACGTCATATCCAGCTACTGGTTTCTCACACTATGCTTGATCGTCTTCGGTAGGGTCCACTCCTCAAGCCACTGGTCGATACTCCAACTACCATGAAGTTCCATGAATAATTATCACAAAGGACTGCCACACCATAGGGGTATCAACGCAACATACAGTGGGTCAATCGGACATCCGGTCTGTGAGTTCTTATACTTTTAGTCCTGAGGGCCTGGTTGGATTCGTGCTCAATCCAACTCGACCATACTACAACATTATCCAAATCTAGAGTGGGGTATACTCAAAGGGACCATCTCACTCCAAGGTTTCTAGCACTACTGACGGTTCGTCAAACGGACTCCCGGTGCCAAAGTTATGGTCGATACAGCAAAAAGTTCGAAGTTGGCCCGGGTCTGGTCCGACCCGGCCTAGGCCAACCCAACCCGGTGCCGGTCGACCCGACCCGTTGGGTCTAGTCCGGCCCGCTAGGTCTTGCCCGGCCGCACTGGGCGGCGTGGGGGCAGCAAGGGACATGGAGGCTACAGGGGCAGCAGAGGCTGAGAGGGTTGTGGGTTGGCGAGGCCACGGGGGGTCGCGAGGGCCGCGGGGCGGCAAGGCCACAGGGCAGCGCGGAGGTCATGAGGCGGCGCGAAGGCTGCGAGGGGGAGTGAAGGTCGCGAGGGAAGTGCGAGGCCACGGGGGGCTGCGATAGTGGTGCGAAATCGTGGGGACGTGAGGGAACGGGCAACGGAGGCTGTGGCGGTGCGTGGCTATGGGCTAGGGGAGGCCGTGGGGGGGAGAGGTCGTGGGTGGCGTGGGTACCGTGGTGCGGCGTCGTTGCACTGTCGCCTTCGTCGCGGCCAGCGGTGGTGCCAAACGATATATCGGTTCGTTGTCATGGCACAAAGCTTCCTTCTTCCATCGTGAAGAACACACCATTCAAGAAGAATGGCAGAGTGGTCGGGACATGTTTTTTTAACCCGCACCCTCCGCGTTACAGCAGTAGAAAGCAGCTCAACAAAATATTGAATGAAGAATGTCAAACCCTACAACCTCCCACAATTGATTATTCCCAAACCCACAAAAGAAATCATCCATGGATCAACTAGCTAGTGAGTTGATCCACGTTCTTTATTTAGAAGGAATGAACATGGGAGTAGATAATCACACATAATTAAACCCCTACCTCGATTTTTCTTTGACGATGGTGTGAGAAAGATGTTGAAGAAGGCGAAGAGGGTTCCAATGATCGTCTCTTCCGAAACCACTCTTTGATGTCGAGCTCATATGTCATCCTCTTCCTTGATTTCGAAAGAACTTTCTTCAATGGCGTTCTTTGTTGGAGAACATTCTCCCACCAAGTAACTTCTTTTCCAACCAAAAATCATCCCAAACAAAGAGGTTCCAATATAATTAATTTAAGTAAATTAATTATGTTGGAACGTTGGAATAATTAATTGTCTCATTAAATTATACCACATTGGAAAAATTAATAGGCCCAATTAATGAATGGTGTTGGAAAAATTTAAAGTATGGGAGTTGAGAGGATTTCTCTCATTAAAGGGTTTTGGGTGGCCCCACCTTTAGGAATTCCAAAATTGGGGGGTTTTAGGCTCGGGTGGTCCCCACCACCATAACCCATGTGGGAAGTTTTAGTTCATGTGGTCCCCATCACCATAACCCATGTGGGAGGTTTTAGTTCATGTGGTCCCCACAACCATAACCCATGTAGGGGGTTTTAAAATAAAAATGTTCTATATTTTTATTTTGTTTAATTCTTTCATGAAAAGCACAAAAACTAACTTTCACCCTCGACCAACTGTCGTCGAGATGAAAGTCTCCTTAAGCGAATACCCGCATTGTGAGTTCAACGGTGCCCTCATATTTCAATTCAGATCACCAGTTTAAAAGTTAAAAAAACCTTCTCACACCTTCACTGACGTACCTGAAAAAATGTTCAGAAATTCATTCAAGGTACATCGGGTCTCGGAATCACGCGACGTCAATTTTCATGGAATCATAAAAATGTCCATATAATTAAAACAACATGGAAATTTGGGGTCTTTACAATCAAATTATATGAAAAGGTTGGACCTTGTACATGGACTCTTATCTAGGGACTTCTATTAATAATTAATTTTCTAAAACCATTGCTCACCCTAGATGTATTTTCAATAAAGAATCATATTTGTAAATTTGGATAGATAACTAGAATGGGTTCCCTATTTCATATTTGACTGATTCCATGAAATTATATACTGATAATTATATCTCCAAAAATTATTGTCTTTTCACATTGGATATGGATTTACATAATAAGCTCAATTCAATCATAACCAATTAACATTTTTTCAGCACGGATGCTTTTTGGGTTTGGGAACCAAATCATAATGGTTTTCTAAACTCAAAACTCTATTACAATCATAATTTCAGTAATTCTTTGCAATATTTCTCCTTGATCAAAGTTTTTAACAATCCATGAGTTAGACCCTCAAGATTCAATTTGGTCTGTAGAATAACACACAATAGATTCCCCACTGATTATTGTCTTTAGTTATTTGGCAATAAACTCTATTCTAAATGTTGTATGTGTAATAAACATAAAGAGGATTATGAAAAACTTTTCATAAAATTTTCTACTTCTTATGTGTTATGTAAATACATATTTCAAATATTTGATTTCACATGGAAGGTATTGGACTCAATTGGGTCTCATCTTCAATGATTCATAACTATATATGTCTCTCCTCATGTTGAAAAACGTTTTGTTGCTGCTGTGGGAGAATTGATTCATGTTATGTAGTATGAGAGGAATTATATCATTCACAACAATAATACATTTAATCTTCATGTACCATAGGTTATGATCTTCATTGCTATCATTGATGCTATAAGGATGCAAACCAGAACCTACCACAACTCGGTCAAGGGTCTTATTGTTCTTCATCGGATCTGAATCCAAAGAAGATTCTGTCTAATAAAAGGTATATTGGAAGTCTTCTAGAAACCCCCTATCATTGTATAGATCTAAATAAATATATATGTTGTATCCAAAAGAATCCTAGGACCCTCTAGCTATGGTGTAGTTATCAAGAACAACAATGGGCATATTTTGGGATGTGGTTTAGGCACGTGTGGTTTCTCCTCCTCCTTAGAATCTATAATGTACAGCGTCATTATCTCCATTAGTCTCATTATGAAAAAGGATATAATAACATATAAATTGAATGTGACTCAACCTCCATCATTCAAACTCTTCAAAATGGTTTGGTTCACATGGAGTGTCCCCTCACAGCAAGATGGATAGTGTGGCTCCATCATCTGAATGAGCTCAATCATATTATCACCCATGCTTATCGTGAGGTGAATGGGGCAGAAAATGGTTTTGCAAAAAAATGAGTTAAGAATGATATTAGGTGGATTTATGACCTTCCAATAGCTCTCATCCCACTCCATGAATTTTTTTTAATAAATTTTCCTCTTTTTGACTATTGTAATCCGGTTTTCCATATTTATGTTTTTTTGTGCTTTGGTCTTTTGACTAAGGCATCGTCATTTAAAAAAATATCTATTGTGCTTAAGGTTTTGATTGGAGTACTAATACTTTTACTATTTCCATAGATGAGTTTCGTAAGAAGGTCTATTATATACTTATTTTTTGATATAAAGGATCCATCATGTATTTTTGAAATTTGAAAAATAAAAAGTATGTTCATTCACACATCATTGTAATTTCAATCTCAAACATCATAATATACTCAATGAAAATAGTTATATACTTATTTTAAACAAATATAAATTCATCAAAAATTATTTTTAAAATAATAACATTATTTTTAACTAAATATTTATAGAGAGGTGTATCTAAAACTGCATTATGAAAAAAAAATTGTACCAAAAATCTAGTTATCCTATTCTACCAAACTCTAGGATCTTGTTTGGTTTAATAATGTGACATAGCATGATTATAAAAATTTTCTAGATAATTTTTATTTTCAAAATTAGGTATCATAATATTCCTACTAATCATATCCACTAATGAATCCACACATCACATAAATTTGAAAAAAATTTATATTTAGGGATGTTGTATAAGCTAGAAGTATATGATCAGATTGATATATTTCTACCTAAGAATAATTTTCCTCATAATATATTCCATATTTTTTATTATAAATGGTAGAAATATTTCAATATTTATTTCTAAATATTATATTATTTTCATCACATTTGTTCAGAAAGAAAAAATTTACACCAATTATAGAAGTATTCTTTGGTTATTCAACCAAATTCCAATAATTTTTTCATTCAAACTAATTGATTTCATATTTCATTGCTCTTATCTAGTCCTCATTACCAAAATCATCATCAAGATTATTATGTTTTAATATTGATTCAAATTATATATTTTAAATTTCATTTCTCAATGTACTTCTTGTACAAAATAGTTATTTTAATTCACTAATGATATGATTACTAGGAATATTTTTATTAAAAACTAACTTGTTTAATTTTTAAAACTATATAATTCAACAATAGGGTTGAAATATTATAGATTAAAAACAACATAAACGTCTTATTAAGTTATTTTATCATGGGAACAACATTCCAACAATTGTTGAGAATTAGTTTTGAATAACATCTGAAGATGTTGGTTGAGTTTGTTTAAAAACAAATGGATCAGTTTCATCATACATTACATGTATTGTTTCCTTAACAGTTTTTGTGTTTTTATAAAAAACATTATAGTACATACTAGATGTGGTGTAACCTAAATATTTTAATTAAATATATTCTAGTGAAATTTTATTTATTTTATATTTAGTATTCAGAAAGAATATTTTTCACCCAAATAATTTGAAGTGTGATTGTTTTGGTTTTGTTCTAATCCACAACACATAATAAGTTTTATTAATAAAATTTGTTATTAAAACTCAATTTATAGTATATCATTATGTACTAAATACTTTATCTAAATAATTTTAATCAACTGAGTACTCACTCATAGTGGTTCTAGTAATCTCTTGAGGAACAATATTTATTCATTCGACTACAAAATTTTACAATGGAGTTTTATCTGGTGAAAAGTTATGTGTAATAAATTTATAACTAATAATTTTTCAAAATTAAAATTTAATAATTCTCTACCATTACCTCAATGAATATATAGTACGCAATTGTTTTCTCATTATTAACTATGGATATAAAATTTTTGAAAATAACTAAAGGCTTTATATTTTCTTTTTTAGAAAATCACCCTGTATATCTACTGTAGTCATCAACTAAAACATATAAATTTTATTTTCCACAGATACTTCCTATTGTGTAAGACTATATATGTTCAAGTGAACTAACTATATGTATTGACCCATGAAATTTTTCATCAACTATAGGGAGATAAATCCAGTGTAGCGTTGGGCTGAATCCAGGTTGAGGGGATGAATCCAGTGTAGTGTTGGGTTGTTTTGGGAAGCCTCATAGGGGAATGTGCTTAGTTTTTGTTCTGGTTTTGTAGAGTCAATTTTGTTGGAGTTGGTGATGTGTTTTCTATGGATCAGGGTGCTCCTGAGGATGGATTTGTCTTTCCCATTCTGGTTTCGTTATCATCCGTTGTGGATGGATTTTCCATCTCATGTTGCAAGGAGGGGGAAAACTCTATTCGGTGTCCAGTACGGGTTTGTGGCTTTGGGCTGGTGTCGATGGTCACACTGGCGGGCGATCGAGGAAGTTGGTATGATTTTGCCACAACTTTTCTTTTGATCGTCTTCCCTGGTTCATGGTTTCTCAGCTTTCTCTTTGGTGGTTTTGACTAAGGTTGTGGTGGTTTGTTTGTTTAAATGTTTGAATTGGTTTGTGTTGTTTGATGCCATGTTTTTGGCGGTTGAAGTCATGAAGTTGTGTGACTTTATGTGGTGATGTCTTTAAATGGTGAATTGTGTTCAGAGGTGTAGTTGTTAAGTGGTGATGAGATGTAGTTGTCTTGGTTTCTCACTTTTTTCCTCAAAAGTGTTTGCATAATAAAAATTCAATTTCCAGCCTTTAACAAAAATTGATGACCTATTTGATAATCCTCATGGACCCATTAAATTTTTTTAGATTCGTATTTTATATGGTTCTCAGCAACTAATGGTAAAGATAGAAGATACACCAAATGAGGAATTTCACACATGTTATGGTTATTATGGGTTAATGGTAATGAATTTTTTATCGACTAATGAATTTATTATTTTTTGGTCTAATAAATGAATTAATTATCATGACCCCCTCGCCCAGAGTTTACAACACCTAAACCAGCAATTATAAATGGGATATGGTGACTTCCCATGTCCCGCCACTAGAATGCCCTGGGTTGGAGGCTATCCCTAAGGGAATATTAAGCATAAATATATAATGCATTGCCTTCTAATAAAACATATAGAATAGAAAGACATGATAGATACACAAATAAAAACCTACTCAAAAGACAAATAAATTATGAAATCCCAATAGAAAACTTGAAGTGTCTTATAGTAGTATAACAAATGAATGGAAAACTATAAGTACTAAAAGGTAGTGTAGGAAATGACCACAAATCCCAAAAATATCCTACCAAAAAATGATATAATAATATCCTCCGTGATATGAAATATACTCCAAAAACATGAATTATATATATATAGGGTGATAATAATGGTATACTCTTTAGAATCATCATCAAATCCTCTAATGAAATAAGTAAAGAAAACATTCTAAAGTAGAATGAACAATTGTGAAACTAAAAAATCATCTAAAAATGTATCTTATGTCATAATCCACCTAATTTCTAACACTCACCATGTATCACATAGAAGAGAGAATATATTTTATTAATGAAATATCAAGTGTACCATTATCCCCCTTTCCCACTGGTTTCCCAGTCTACCCCAACCTCGCACATCCTGAGACATCACTGTCTAAAATAATCCACCCAAACGACGCATAGAAAAGGAATAAAAACATGCACCTCATGAAACACATCATCAAATAATCTCATATCACATCATTGTATATAGTAACAACGTATTATTCTAGAGCCAACATAGCCCGTATGACATGTATCATAAATAGGTTATTGGACATCCTGACATTAAATCCCACACACTGAGTAATGTAACACCTTCCATTAAATCCTATACATGTCATAAATACATACAATAATCCATTGGATGATATATCAGGAGATAAATGTGTTTGAAATAGCCACAATTCATCAAATATATCTACACATATATGGGAGAACCAACCTTCATGCATTCCCATAAAATTAACAACCATGATAAGAGACAGTGGACATAAGGTTTAGTCACCCATCCATTATACCCCTCGGTATGTTGGGGAAAATACCCTCCCAAACTCCACTAGTTGTCAGTTTCCATAATCAACATGGTTGGGGTATAATATGAAATAATGAGATTTGCAAGATATAATATATCTCAAAAACTCTCTATGGGAATAACCTAGTCTTAAATTCAACTATAGATAAGGTCCCTCAGACTATTGGATTCCACTAGTAAGACCATATATCCTATAATAATGCAGCCATTTAAAGAACTACATTAATAATTTCTATTATTTTTATCTTTTTATTTCATTAATTAATTCTATAGAAATTAATTTACCATGATCATTATTCCTCATTGAATTAAATTAATCATCTGAGTGATGTCCATACCAACAAGGGATAAACCAAACCGAGTCAATGGTTTCTAAAAATTAACATCTTTGAGAAATTTTATTCTATTAACACCAAACCTCTGGGTTGATAATTATTTATTAATTATTATAAAAATTCAATAATCTATGTAATTTATCAAAACCATCCTATACTACCACTAGTTATATGCATGATACCACTAATGTCCAACAACCTCATTTAGTGGAAATGGAATGTAGAAAAAATAGGTAACCCATCTATTATCCATTTAATATAAAAATAAGTTGTCACACCATATCTCAACATCCCATTAATGAAAAATCCTAGATTCAATCCATTCCATAATCTACAGTTTCAACCATAAAACACACATTCATATACTAATTCATCTCACCACAACATGCATCAACTACTACTACATACTACGAGCCTCCCTTCCCACATCACATCAATCATCCTAGGCTCAAATAATAATTGGTCCTCCCTATGCCAGGTCACATAACATAAAAAATCTCACATCTATATCATTTTCAAAAAAGTAGTTAGAAATAAAGAATCATATCCAACAGGTCAACGTCTGTCCAAAAACAAAGAATCAATCCTTCAGACATAAACGATATCTCTCAGCTATAATCACAAGGAACTAGGCCATCTCATTCAAATGGTAATCTTTCTTCTTAGATATTATCTTTATCCAAAAACAGTTTCTTATTCTATCTTTAATTAAATAAATTCAATAATCACGTGTTTTAACTTTGCGAAACCTACAAGGATAATCTATAACCGCAAATCAATAAATAAATATGATTTTACTATTAAAAACATTCACTTTATCACACCTTTTATTTTTATAACCTGTAATAATTACCATTCTTCACATTATTTATCAATTAAATTATTCACATAGAAAATTATTTTCAATTAAACATGTGGATTACGTCAATTTATTTCCATCATATTAAAAAAATACCAGATAATAAACATAAATCTTATTTAATTACTCTTATGCTAATTAATCGTCTATTTATTTTGTATTTATGTTCTTTACCGTTTTCAATATACTACTCCAAGAATTAGTACATGCTAACAATTCATTTTAATATATATCCACAATCTATAAAAAAATAAGCAACTAACTACCATGGTATAAGGAATTAAAATTAACATACAAAATCTATCCAATTTATTTAATCTAGTTAAATATTAATTATGTTAATCCCATTTCAATATGAAGGGATAAATATTGATCAATTTTTAATATCACTTAAATAAAATAAAATAATCCATGAATCCCCTCCCTTAAAGGATTCAATGTTTTTTGTATGATAACTAACCATCACTACAGATCTATCATAACCTATATTGGGAAGAAAATGTGATCTCTTAATGAATTCATTCAACAAACATGTAGAAAATAAAATGAAACCACAATGGAAATAGTGAAGAACAAGTGTCATATCTTGGGGAGATGAAATTCTGAAAACAAGGCTGATCATGTAGAATATGCTATAAAATGATGAAATAATGCACCTTATGTCACCATGGATCAAAAATAGGGATCCATGGATCGATCCCTATTGATGGAATCACAAAATTCATAAGGGAGGGATACTGGATCACCTCAAGTCGGCAGATTTCCTAGGGTTTAAGGATAATCCTCTAGCACATTAGATTTCTTAAACACACTACACAAGGGATTTAAATCGTGTGTAACCCTTAAATGTTATGTTAAAATCATGATTCAATTTTAGCTGAAATACTTGTCACATCCTAAAATTTGTTCAGGATTTTTTACATGCTATGAATCCACAAGTGAACTACCCTTAATAATCCATTTACATTGAATACATGGGGTGAAATATTTTTATTCTATGAATTCTCTATGCTTCTACCGTTTCAGCTTTTTGACCCCTCTAGACTAACTCTAGACCTCTTATGAGTACAAGAGGCTTCAAAAACAATAAAAGGGTATGTCTACACAGATTAGGGCCCTTACATGTGATTCCCCTCAAACAATTACCTTCCTAAAAATTCCAAAACCAACCATATATGTAGAACAATTGGATTTTATGAACACCCATACCTTGATATACCTTCCAAATATCATTTATCTTTGGATCTCCACCACCTCATAAGAGGAACATCATGAAACCAAAAAACAACAACAATCATCTGATAAACACTCTCATAGGAGAGATACCACACAAACATGAGTAAATCCACAACAGGATACATGAGTAAACCATATCATAAACCAGAAAGACAAAAACCTATAAAAAATAATGATACAGGATAAGAGATATACTTCAAATAGATTAGTGTACTAATTGAAAATTTGTGACTCATATTCCTAGGTACTCCCCTACATGCCACTATGTTATAAAAGACAAGAACCAAAGGTATAGAACAACAAGGAATCAAATTCTCTTGGGAGTGAAGGATCTCAACAAGATATTCTAAAAAGGTATCATCATCATATACATTGATCTATTACCTATAGATTACATAAAATTCATAATGAATATAAAAATGGATCTATGAAACATTTAAAATATCATGTATATAGATCCTTAATAGTGGAGGTGATATCCAATACACCATGCATCCAAAATGTGGTAACAATGTGAAATGATTGAAAAAATGGGTAGAAAGATTTCCCCCACAGAAAATCCTTCACTACACATGATGAGGAGTCACCTTCCAAAACATCTAACCACCAACATAAAACTATAGAGGTTTCCTCCTTAGATAATCATATTATTTCAGAAGATCCTCCACTGTTGTCCTTGTTATTTTAATTACACGAACCATATATTTCATATTCTATAACAATTTTGGAAAGAAAATTGATCTATATATGATCCTAGTCCATCAAAATAGAGAAACAAAAGTTCAGCTGTTAAAATATTCAAATGGAATCATATCATTGGTGAAGTTAGATCTATTGTTTTTAGAAAAATCAATTCAGAGGACATACCTCATCCAAAAACCTAAACAATAAATGACATAAGAGCACAAAAATTATTCATGATTATGGATGGTCCATTATATATGTCCATATGTATACTAATAAAATTTAATTTTAGGCCTAACTGAGAAGAAACATCCTATTAGAGACCTATCAAATCTTTAGAGGTTAAATGAGGATATCAATAAGAGATGATCATCATACAAAATCCATGGAACTACCCCAAAATATCATGAAAATTCCACATTAAAACAACCATTTTTTTGGTATATCATTTATTACTATAAGGTGGGATGATTTCATCAAATGATCCACTATCTCCCATTTTTCATTAGTTCCCCCCGAGGATTTTTTTAAATCGGAAACAATGTCCATCAAGATGTATGATCTATTATTTTGGGGAATATTTAATGGCGGATACAATCCACTGGGAACATGGTACTTGGCCTTCACCTTCTAGGGAAACATATCATTGAAAAAAAAACTCTAAAACCGCACACCTAATAACATGACAGAAAAATTGACCTCTAAAATCACTTATCATCTTTGTCACACTGGGATGTTTTTCCTATGGTGTTCTATAGAAATCATAGAGGACTATCTCACACATCAAAAAATTAACAAAATGACTTCCCTAGAACAATACATGGTGTTTCCCATCATCATAACAAGAAGCAAATGTATCACTAAAAATAATCAGTCTCTTGTGACCTCAAAAATAGAATCCATGAACACAGACTACACCGACTTATCAAGAAAATATAACTATACTATAATAATGAATATAAAACCTCTCATTATATACTATCCTATATAAATATATATCACTTAGTGTTTTTACATAAATATACTAGAATCAATTTATTGACCCACAAAATCACTATGTGACTTCTTTGTGAGTGCATCAGCTACGAAATTTTCATTTCCTAACATATACAAAATATATATTCCATAATAGTCTAAGAATTCAATCCAATGACACTAATGAAAGTTCAGATTATAATGGAAGATTAAATTAGTTAGGTTCTTATGAACATTAATGCCCATAATATGTTTGATGATGAGGTAATGTCTTCACAAATTCAAAGAAAATAAAACTATCGCTGACTCAAGAACATGTGTGGATTTGTTACGCTCATGAGGATGTAACTACAAATACCCATAAGATAAAAATAATATATTATACAATAAAAAACATCCTAATAAATTTAATGAAGAATCAAAGAAAAACATAAAATGAACTCTCTTTTTTGAAAATCAATGGACCAAATCCTTGAAAGACATCTCATTCAGGTATCCTAAAGCTACTTGACACTAGCTAGTTCTTAAGAACACCCAATACTTCTTGGTCACATCTACACTAGTATTCTGAACCCAAGAGAAAACATTTACATAAATATTGTAATATCAAAAAAATACCAAGTAAACTATGAACCTATACCAGTCTTTTGGGGGATACCCAAGACAAAACTGCCTCTATCATTGAAGAATCTATATCAACTCTCTATAATGAAGAAATATTCATTATGAAATGGAATTCAGGAGACTAAAAAGAACATATAGAAAATTTCACGAATATATTCTCGCAATGAAGAACTCCCCAAGAGGATCATATATTCTCTTCGTACTCCTCCTTAGGCATGGAGTACAAAAAGATTTAATTAAACAAAAAAACCATAATATTATCCAAGAAATCATTGAACAATGCATTCATTAACCCCATGAACATGGATATATAATTTTCCACCCTAAATGGAATCAAAATGAACTCACAATTCCTTTGAATACAAAGTAAATAAATACTTGGGATATCCTAATCCTTCACATGCATATAAGGATTTCATAACCACAAATCTTCCTTTGAGATCAAACATTGTCCTTTCAAGAGACTAAATAAATAATCAATAAATGGATGAGGATATCGGTTCTTCATAGTCACTTGGTTCAAGTGATGATAATTAATAAAAATCCACAATCTGTTATTGGCCTTCCTTACAAACGAAATTGTTGAACCACCATGTTACACTTTTAGCAAAACAAAACCTCAATTCAATAGATCATTGATCTATACTCAAAGATATCATAACTAATTAGGTAACATCCTAAACAAATACATTGAGATATAATCCATTTGTTGTTGTTTCATGATCCCATACTTGATCTCACTGTAAGTGTGGTATTTCATTAAACTCCACTATAAAATCATCAGGTTAATCTTTCAAAACCATAGGAAAAGACAAACTTCTGAATAAATAATTTTATGATCACCAACTCACCCATCAAAGAATACATGGATGGAATGTGACTATGACCCTTTTAAGGGTCTCACTCAATATAGAAGTTTATTAAATCTATATTAGAATCATGAAAAACAACGTAACTGCTTACTAAATCCATGATAGAATAGAATTATTACAAGTAATCCATGTTGAGGATGATTTTATATGTTTATTCTTGTAACCATAGGAGGTCTCCCAAAGAGTGATGTTTTCATACCACTAAATCATAGTTTCTAAAAAATCCATTCAAGTCAACTCCACCTCTATATAGAATAGTTAATGAAAAGGGAACTAGAAACCAATATAATTAAATTCTCATATAATTAATGAGGGTAGTTGTAATAAAGTATTAGTTAACTCCAGAATTAAATAAATCATTCACCCACATAGAAAAAAAAGACAATGGTACCTCGAATAACATTTATCTCACTCCATGCTAGAAATACAAATGCATATATATGACTATGACCTGATATGTTTCCTCTTTACACTTTCTTAACACCCCCTTCATGTATGTGATATGTTCTATAAATTTGACGAGATTGTTGGGAAAAATTTTTGCCATCCATATCTCCAATGTGATGGTCCAAAACAAAAATAATCAGCAACTACTAAATCCGATAAAATAGCCTCAAGAGTGGAAACTAAAGAATATCAATTAAACTATGTTGAAATTATAGAATGTTTGGTCACTCTTGAAACTGTTCAAGTCAAAATCTAGAATAAAAACATGTGTCAGATCCCTTGGAAGAGGTCTTCGAGTCGCACCCCCCACATGGGGTAACAAGATGATGATGAATAAGATCTACCACAATATTATGATAAAATATTTTTTCTTGTGAACTAGGAACCCCATACCATAGCTATTCTTCATGAGGAATATTGACGATTATCTTCCCATTATATCCAATTATATCTCACATGCTTCCAATGACTTATTCACTCTCCAGTGACTATCGAAACATTTTCCACATAAATGGGGTGACCTGATAATGTATATATGGATGCAAACCCAACTCAAAACTGATTCCCATGGCCTCCTATTCTAGAAATAGATATAGATAATATTTAAAAAGATTCCTAAAATGGATCTCGAACTCTCAAAAAAAAAAATCCTTGGTTGAAGGGTAATTAGCCAGTGGATAATGGACAACATAGAATTTGAAGAAAGAAGCTCTACTCAGAATTTGATTTTGAAATTCTCCCATGACACTACCGAGTCTTCATGATCCCCAACGAAAGAAGGAAAAACACTAACTCAATACCCCATGAAGAATCATAATATCCAATTGAAACATATTCACATTTGAATAATTGTTCAAACTCAAATCTATATCAACCACCTCTAACTAGTATTATCTAACTAAAAATAAATTTTATCCATAATAATTCTGTTGAATCTTGTTCTAAACACTAGGAGTATCATCCTCCGTGTTTTTACCTCATCAAAATTCACTATATAAAGATCTAAAAGCACATCCTACTAAGAATATTTTGCACAAACATGATGGGGAATTCAATCTAGATGTATGACTGAAAAAATAGGGAATGGTTCGTGATCCTAAACCTAAAATATGGAATGATTATCATTAATTAAAAAATTGAATAATTATTTTTTATGGTTTTATCCTATTACGAGAACTACCCATACCAAACATATGTGTGAAGAAGAATGATTCATCGTCCTCTCTTTGTTCTCAGTCCTACAATGAGTATAACATCATTTAGTAGGATCAGTTAATGAAATGGTGTTTGCATCAAATAAGATATGGATATAAATAAACATGTCCCATCTGATCAACCATGTCTACATCTAACACTAAATATAGATGACATTGATTCCCTACCAGCCCATGAAATATCACAAGTAGATAAATCAAAATAACATCCTATCTGCCAACCCAAACCGTTCATGCCTCTCTTTGATGAAACTATTCCAACCATGTGTACCACTCAGAGGTTGGAAATAAATAAGGTATATGGTGACTACTTGATTCCTTCGATTAATAAATCCCCAGTTTGGTGACATTCACTAAGGGTACAGTATGAATAAACATGGGATTCCTTACCCTCTAATAAAACATGAAAAATGGAGATAAGATAGATAGACCAAAAATAATCTACTCAGAAAGGTATATAAAAATAAATCTAAATAAAAAACATGAAGTTTCATATAATACTATTACTACTAGAAGGGAAAATACAAGTATGATAAGGTGGGGATTGAAACGACTAGAATGCCCAAAAAATTCCTAAAAACCAT
This sequence comes from Viscum album, assembly GCA_963277665.1. NCBI lineage: Eukaryota > Viridiplantae > Streptophyta > Magnoliopsida > Santalales > Viscaceae > Viscum > Viscum album. Next base: position 554,766,556 of record OY728126.1, on the reverse strand, counting down.
GAGGTAGTAATATCTATCTAAATATATAATGTATTCCAATTGAACAGAAAATCAGTTTATATAAAAATATTATGAGAATAATTGTATACTCATAAGGATCATCTCTATATCTTCTCATGAAAAAGGTAAATAAATAATGATAAATCATAGTGAATAATAATAAAACTAACTCATCACTTATAATTGTATACTATGTCCCCAGCCTCACCATGGATAATTCTAAACTTGTAAAAATAAATTAGAGAATATAATATAATATAGTAACATCAAGGGTATCCCACTCCCACTTCCCCACCAATATTCCACTCTTCCCTAACATCACATATCCTAAGCATTCTCTCTCCAAAAAGAGCCACCAAAAAGTTACATGGACCAATTGTATCACGCCATCTCATCAACACATATTAAATTACTATATATATAACCAATTAGTTTCCAAGAGACACCACAACTAGTAAGGGATATATCATACATCATTTGGTATAAAAAAATCCATTACATCCCTTACACTGAGTTAGGTACCCCAATCCCCTACAATATAAACATGGAATACCTATAATAATTATTTAGCTAATATATCTCATGATACTTGTTTGTGAAATGAATTCAAACCATAAAATCCATCAATACACATATATGGGTGATATAAACATGAACAATACTAGCATAAGTGACTAACAAGAAAAGAGATTGGGTCCACAGGGGTTGTCACACATTCGTTCTCCCACCAAGATGTTGGTAAAAACCCTTTTTAGAGTACACAATTTGATAGTTACCATAATAAAAAGGGTGGGGTAACTTGTGAAATAATAAGATATATAAGATATAATATAGATCACAACAACATTATGGGTAGAACATAGTCTTAGTTTTAACTGCAGTTTACGTCGCTCGGAATCCCAGCATCAACTATTAAGATACAGTTTCAAATAAGAACATAATCATTTTAAGAGATAAATTAATAAAACAATTTAATTTTATCATTTCCTTTTGATAATTAATCAAATATATAGTAATTTATTATTAACATTATTTGAAAATATATTATAGTATTCATTATAGTAATTTTGATTCCCTCTAAGAATAAACCAAACTAAGTCCACTGATTCTCAAGATTAACATATTTTAGTACTTTCGTTCCACCAACATCAACCTTGTGGGTTAATCATTATTTATTCATTATTATCATTATTAAATAAACCATGTACTCATGGAAATAAATCCTAAGTTACCTCAATGAGAAAACATGTGACTATGAACATAAAACTTTCTCAGTTACTATGGAATGGAATGGAACTAAAACACATAACCCAGCCAGTGGACATTTAATAGATTCATAAGTGATCATCCCAAATCTATGTAATAAATAAATGGGAAACTTCATCTTCAACCCATTAAATAATTTTAGGTGTTATCACTAACACCCCCATTCATGTCCTGATTCATCTCTCCACTTGTGGCATCAACCATTTACACCTCATATAGGTCTCCCCAACCACATCACATCATCTATCCAAGGTTCGTAAATCCAAGGCTCACATATCATATTGGATTCCCTTCCACATATCACATCGTCCAGTGAATCTCACATCTATATAATGTCAAAAATAAAGTTGGATATAAAAAATCATATCCAACAAGAAAATCTAGGCCCTAAAATAAGGCAGTAAATCATCAAACATTAATAAGCCCCCTAACTTTAATCAAAAGGCACATAACCTTATCAAAAAAAATTAAAATCAAGAACGAGAAAATATATTTATCATAAAATCGGTTATCAATACATCTTAAATTTTATTAAATTATTAATCATAAATTCCAATTATGTGATTCTTAAAGCATCAAGCTATAATAATTTATCAAAATATATAAAATATATTTTCATTAAAATCATTCCCATTATATTTAATATTCTTATTATCATCAATATTAATTAATATTATTCTCATTTTTTTCTATTATAATACCCACATGGAAGATCATTTCCAATTAGACATGTGAATTGCAGCAATTTGATTTCCATAAAATTACAAAAAACACTAGATTACAAATGTCACCCTTATTTAATTACTCTTATTATAATTAACTATCAATTAATTTCACTATAAAATTCATTACTTGTTTCAAAATAAAACTATAATAATAAAAAAATTATTAAAAATTATTACCGTAGATATCAAACTAACTAGAAAAAAAAAAGCAAACCACTATCAATGTATAAAGAATCAATGTTGAAGAGAGATCACTGTCCAATTTCATTAATCTGGTTCTATATTTATTTAGTTATTTCCTTTAAAATTTAAAGGGATAAACCATTATCAATTTCTGATTTGACATAAATAATGTAAGATAGGCCACAAATCTTCTACCTCAATCACTTCAATGTTCTTCGTGGAAGATAATATTAGCATTACGGATCTTTTATCACCTCTTCCACAAGGAAAATGTGATCTATTATAGATGTAGTACAACAAATGAACCTAAAAAAATAATTAAACCTCATTATAAATAGTGGATATCAACCATCATAGCATGGGGAGAACAAACAAGAGGAAACAATATCGATTAGGGAGAACCTACTAGAATGTAATGAAATTATTTAGGATCATATTAAAGATTCTTAGAAAATAAAGAATATTTATATAGGTAATTGAAAGAATGACATGGAATTCCATGATAGGGATCATGTAATATTAATAGATTCACTATGTAATAGAGTTGTATGATTTTGTAAATTTGAAAAGTTAAGTCCATTATCCATTTCACCTTTTAAAATATATGATAAAATTATTGGGTAGGTTACCAATAATCTATGCATCCCAACTCTTTTGAAGGATATGATTCCTTCCCTTTTTCATTACTGATGAAATACATAGAATGTATTGTGAAATCAGACAACACATATTTTGATATTCCATTGGATAAATCAAATATTAGAAGAGGAGGTAAGGGATTCAATTGAATAAATAAGGAATAAGTATCCACATTGTATCAATATATTCTATAAATAAAATTCATTGATGAAATTACATTTTTTGGGAGAATTTAGTAACTTAGATGCTACAATAGACGTTCAATAAAAAATCCTAAAACATTAAAAAAATTATCCCATTAAATATCCATTATTTAAGAAATTATTTAAAAAATAAACTAAAAAATTTAAGTTTGACCTAAATTATTCAATTTTATAATTCATAATATTGATATTAATATACTATAAATATGTATGATCTTTCTTATTCGATCTGGTTTTTTCATCTTGTAACCTATAATTTATATCAAATTGTCAATATATAAGAATTCCCTAGGAAATTATAAAAGAAATTATGGAATCAAATATAAGTTTTTTGAATAAAAATATAATATTAAATATTTAATATAAACTAAATAATTGTTCTGAAAGAAATATTTGATCTATATAAAATGTTATGTTGATATATAAATTGTTTTCATTATTTTCATTAAATCAATTATACTAAAGGTGGATTTGGTTTTCTCTTAACATGAATTCCTCAATCCATTTATTATAAAAATTCAATATATTTATGTTGTTAATATTTGTATCCATGATATTTTTATCTTATATAAAAATTAAAATATCAAATCCATTATTTCTCTAAAAATCGGGTTTTCATGATTAACACTATTTAATTTCAAAATTAATTTTTTAAAAATTAAAAAGTTTATACGTTAAAATTATATTCAAATATAAAATTATAATTAAAAAATTATATTATATGTTCATTCAAAATAATTTTCATTAAAATTAATTACAATGACTATAAATTAATTAATAATGTAATAGAAAACATGTTAAATTTGTTTTGTCCAACTATAAATTCCCTTAATGATTAAAAAAATACCTATATATGAATAGATTATATTTTAATTTTCTGAGACAAGTTTACCCTGCACTTTTAATAGTTTTTATTGATTAAATAGTGATTCGACCAATGGAATTATTGAAAAATGTAATTATTCTCCTCAAAATAACCTTACCATAACTTATAGGTGATGAACATATTCACCACTATAGACAAAAATCAAATTCAAATTTCTCCATAAAACCCGACAATGTATTTATCCTCAGAACTCTCTCCAAATTATTTATATCAATGTTTTAAATTATTTATTAAAATCCATTAAAATTCAAGGATACTTATGAGTTATAATCAATCCCCTAATGTGATTTTTATCAACTAAATAATTATATAATTGATTGCATTATTTAAAATTTATTCTTTACAAACTATAATAATTATTTAATTTTTAGTTATATATTTTAATATATCTATAGTAAGAAAATTAATATTTTGTATTCACTTACCCCATGGATTATGAAAAGAAAAACTAGTGTTTATGAATTTTTTATACCACTAACATCATGATGTACCATGTTTTATGTTCCATAATAGCATTACATGATACAAAATAAATATACAATTAGATGATAAATAATTATTTTATGATACAATTATGTTCATAGAGTGAATAATTTATTAACCAATTAATTTCATGATCAACATTTATTCATTACTAGTTAAGTTAATTGAAATAAACATACTATATAAATAATATTTTATTAGAATATCATAATATATTCTTATGAATGAAATCATTTCCAGCATTCTTATAATTCAGATGGATAATTGTAATAAATAAAAAATAATATCATTTTCTTGTGGTATTTTTATATTACATTGGAGACACCTCATAACAATTCATTAATATATTATATATTCATGTTTGGATCGGTTTAACTACCTACACAAAAAAATATGTTGAATTTAATCAATGTTTTATATGAGAAAATAAATTAATAATATGACATAATTTTTTATAGGATTATTTTTTGGAAATTTTATATCAATATTAGATCCATTATTTAAGATATCACACTTTCATCATCACAATTCCCCAAAAAATGATGAATATTGATTGCATATTTATATATATAGACTAAAACTAACATGAATGATATGGGAAACATAATAAATTTTTATAATTCATCCATAAATATTAAATTAATGAAATAAAAATTATGATATTTGGATTAATATAGAATACAATGACCACTATTATGAATCTTGTGAAAATGTTTGAAACTAATGAAAACTAATGTGAAAAATCATAAGAATTCAAGTAGATAATATCAATATATAAATAGTATGAATGAGAAAGTAATTTATTGAGGTTATGAACTACATGACTAAAAAAACTATTTTTATGATATAGAATGTTGAAAAATATTTTGGGATGCTAGGACAAGAGGTAACAGGTTTGCTTCTATTATTCATTTCTTAGATAAATGTATTGTAATTTCTACTCAATTTTTCTAATATGATGTATATACATCATATTTTATATGATATATTATGAAATTAATTTGTTTATGGTATATTAAATCAATATTTTCCCTATTTTTAAATTGTTTATCATTTAATTTAAACCCAATCAATATATTCTTCTCAGTCACAATTTTCATTCATGGGAACTCATGTTATAATCACTACATATTTTTTTAATTGTGCGTAAATTTCAATTGATAATTTTTCTATGTCACACAATAAATTATGTGTATCCTATTATATATTGGGATACCTCTATCATATTATTTTATTTATACAGATACCTTTTCCAATGTTAAAATATGTATTATGTTTTATTAATGTAAATGTGTTTTTCTTTCTATGAATATACATTTGTGTCTAGATAGTAGAAGTTTTATGTGGGTATATAATAGATGATCATAGTTTCCATCAACAAGAAATCAGTTAGTTGATCATTGAATCAATAATCACACAATTTCATGATGAGTATGCCTAGAAATACATCTTTAGAGAGGAAAAACCAGGGAATAGGGTTGAAAATATTTACATGTTTTTTATGAATATTGTTTAAGGATTTTTATATCAATTTAATTGGATTCCTATAAATTATTTAACATTAATCCAATTATTATCTTCTATCTAAATCCTATAATATTCTATATACCCAAACAAATATTTTTTTAATAAGGGTGTATCATTGCAAATTAATGATACCCCCATGGATACCATGTTGAATAATGGATTTTCACCAAGGAATCATAATTATTCTATTGAATGGGGATGTATTTGATATCTATATTTCTCAAAATTTATCTCAAAATAATCTATTTATAAAGAGGTTCCTCAGGGAATAGTATGAATGGTCTTGTTTACCATTATCATTAATGCATTAAACATTAAAAATATATTGGTGGGGGTAGACATTTTATAGCCCCTCAATGCATTAACATGTCTCATTAAACAAAATAGGTTGGGTATTGGTGTACTCATCATCTCGGGATAGGAATTATTTTTCCTCAATTCCTTGGTATAATTTCTCTATTGTCTAGTATTGTGAAAAAAAACATTATTAGAATAAGTATTTTTATTACCCCTTTTTCTTTTGTTATCACTGATACAAAATTCATTAGTTTTAGTTGATTATGGATTCATGTTTCACAATTATTCAAGAAATTTCACTTATTATAGGTGTATATTATGTGTGCTTCTATTGTATGCTTCACCATACCAAGCATATAACATCACCCTTATTTTTATTCATTCTATGCAAATAATATGTGTGTCTTCATTTTAAATTTTTTAGTGTTGTAATAGTTGGAATAATCATGATCTCAAAATATTTCATGTTATATATTATGTTTTTCATGTATAATACATTTATTTTTTTGAATATAAAATACTAATAAGCTCTAGTATCTTTTTCAAACACTTGTAATTTTCACCAATAATGTAATATTAATTATATTAATATGTTTCTATAGTCCATTATTGTACGCCTCCTCAAAAATTGTTACAACTTATCCAATTATAAAGGATAAAATATTTTCATATTTTACTTCTTTTTTATGGAATGGGTTATACAATTAAATCCTACTGAAATAACCATATTGTGAAATTTTATATGATGAGTATTTCTTTTTTTCATAGTTCATGTTCCCTTATTTTTTCAAATGGTTTTCTTTTACCAAATAAGTGAGGAAAGAAGTATTAGAGGGTCTGGATCAGTTTAGATAATAATAAATGATCTCCAAACTATGTCTTTTTTATCTTATATAATTACATTTTCTTTTAGAAGATAATGAGTATGAAGGCATCATATCATATATCATTGGGTGATATGGAGTCATAATCTAGTAGATAAAATGATCACTAAGGATATAGTCATTATTATTTTTATCCAATACTCTATATTTCAATAAATTATTTATCTTATTCAATTGGGTTTATGGAGATAGAATATATTTATGTATGTATTTTTCCTATTTTACATTTTTAATATTCATCCATAATCAAGTGGATTCCTTTGATGAAAAAAAAATTATATTTGTTTTCCCTCAACTACTAATGTATGGGGTAGTAATTAGGGAGTTACTTGAGAAAGAAAACATCATTCACGTTTTAGCATCTTCAATATTGAACATATTATTCCCAATAACAATGTTGATATACTAAAAGCCATTATATTTTTGTATTCAATAATAATTATTTTTTTGGAAATATATTATTTTCCAATATTTCTTCTTTTTTCCACCCTAATGGTGACACTATTACACTTTCTATAATTTAAGTTATGACATTATATGACACTGTATTGTATTGGGTATACAATTGGTGATGTTTCTAGATTAAATATAATATTTTCCATGTATTATTTATATGAATGAATCCTTAGGATGTAGAAAATTATTATTTTTTTCATTAGATATTTACATATCATCATCAAAACCTTTTGAAAATATAGAATTCTGCAAGAGTCATATGTGTCACTATAGTAGGATTAGATATGTTTAGAAATTACAAATGAGTTTTAATATAAATCTCTCATGAAACAACACTTGTTCATTTTTCATATTCAATAAATAAGCTAACCCTCTAAATTTTGTAATGAATAATGATCTCATTATGTTATTATGGTGATTAATTTCTATATATCAACGGTCATTGAATTAATCAATGTAGAGATGAATTAGTGATGTAATTAAATATTAAAGACTTTATTTATTTTTAATGATCTAGCTAAAAGGTTGTTATATCTAACAGACATGTTCCTCTCCAGGGATTATAAGAAGTGTTGGAATATGGAAGTTTATAACTACTCAATTTTTTCATCACGGATTCACATAGAGACATGAAAATTGTGAGATACTAACCTAGTTCTACAATTTGATTAATGATTGGGATTGTTATCTATTATAAGTTTTGAATAGGAGGAGTGAAATCCCCCCACTCTAGGTAAATAATTAGTTATAGATTAAATGATGATTTTCACCTATCCATAATTTTCATTTGGGTGGTCAAGGACTGAATTGAATCAATGAATTTTAATTGGACAATTAGCTCGATAGAAATTTTATTTGGGTTAGTGGGTACATCCTCTTATATTTTCAATTTCAATGTTATTTATTTATATTCAATTCAAAGATGTAATGTAGTAGATTTTCTACCATGGATATGGGTGCATCCCTAGAGTTGGTAATTCTTGATATTCATCATCCATTAGGTTTTGATAAACTAGTTTTCTTGACCTATAGAATATTGGGTAATTGAAAAATACCATTATGATTTGAGAAATTTTCTTAAATTGAGAATAATTCATATAAGGATATATATTGGTATACACCTATATATTATACTATGAAAAAAATTTCAGTAATTGATTCAATATAGAGCCCTAAAATATGCTCTAACTCAGCATCTTATTTCAAAATCCCAAACCCTAAAGTGGAATCCATAACTTCCTAAGGTTGTAGATTTTTTGTGGCCACATCCTTCTATTTATCTTATATAATATCCCAATAGGTAAGAAGAAATTTATTACTTATAGGAACCCATAAATTTCAAACCATAATTTGAATCATGTATTGAAATCCATCTAAATTTTTTTCAGAGAGCACTATATTCTAAATTGATTTTCCAACACCAAGATCTTTTATATTGGAATAATTATTTGATTTATATGTGTGGAAAATAGTATATAAATTTAATGATGCATATTAATATGAATTAATTATATATTAATCATATGTTTAGGTGGATATGTTGTTATTTCATAATTCTATAAATTATAAATTATAATCGTAATATTTCTTTACCATCAATGTATAATTTTCTTATTTTGGGACATAATGTGGATTTAAATTATCCCATATATTTTTCACAAAAAAATGATTTATAGTGGGTGATCATGAGTGATTTTACAATAACAATCATATAAGAATTTCCCAATGAGTAGGATGGTAAATTTAGTCGAATAAACTATGAGTGAATTCATTTTTAAGTTTATCGTCATCTAGATAATACAATCAAATTTGGAGGAAGTGTGTTTAACAATTCCCCATTACTATGGTATGGTGTTGGAAAATCATTTCCATCATAAATTTTTAATGTCGTTGGTATTTTATGATCCAAGGTGGGATATTGAAAAACATCTTTATTTCTTTAGATGGGTCCTAACCCCATAATAATATTAAGAAATCTAATGTCACATCTATTCTAATTTTTCTTTCTTCAATCGCATCATGATATAGTTGAATGGCATGTTATAAGAACATGTTGGTAGACCCCATGTATTTCTCAAGAGTTGTAAATTAGAATTTCATTTTGGAGGATGCATGTTTTAATTTCATTCAAACATGGTGTTGAATTTCATCCACTTCCTTGCCCTATTGTGTTTTCTATTGTTGATCTCTATAGAATGTTATTTTTCTAAACTGATTATTTAGAAAACACAAATATCAATCAAGAAATCTGACATGAGTCTATCAAAATCCATGACACCTTTTCTAAGGGACCTTATGGGCTATCTATAAGATTGAAATAAAGTTATTCCAACATACTCCCATTATATATATATATATATATATATTATGGGGGATGTTAGAAATTACTTAATGAATAACCATTGTAATATTAAGAAAGGAATATTAATGGATCTTACAATTATTTCAAAAAATAGGGTTTCATGTTATACATAATATAATGAGTAAACTGTGTTAAAACCCCTGATTTTCTTTATTTTTTGGAGTATTCCCTAGAGCCCATATTTTATATCACATGATAGAGTAGATTAATCCATATATTCAATCATTTTGAATGTTTTTACATCCATTCCATTGATTTTTTAAGGCCACACTATGATATAGAAATTAGCTGGAACATATCTATAATAATATCATTAGAAATATCTATATATAAAATATTTATTTTTCCAAAACATTATATTAGGATTCTTCTAATATTATATTACCAAAAATTTCATTTTCTAGCAATTGTATCAATAGGATAAGGATTATTTGGAATTTCTTCAGTTAGAATGTATAATATGTAGTGTTTGGGAGGTTTCAATCATAAAAATTACACTAAATAGCCCATTTATAGGGGAAATCACCATAAACTAATTATAATATCATGGATTTTATCAAACTCAATATTTTATGTTTCTCGTTATAAAACGAAATCCATTAAGTAATTTCAATATAATAATAATCATTGTTCTCAAAAGATAAATTATATATGGTGGGAAATCTACAATGGGTACCATTTGTAGGACATTGATGGTGGTATTCATTCATAAAATTCTAGGGAAGGATACTACTTGGAATTATTCTCAGCTTTAATATATATTTTATGCAATATATACCCATTATATGACCTTCTAAATATATATTTTATATTCTATGGGGATGCCTATAATGGTTACAAATATATAACAATTTGAAAAGTTAAGGGGATTCATTCATAATAATATTTAGATTATTGGATGTACATATGAAACCTATTCCACATGGGTATATATAAGGATAATACTCTTATTGTAATAAGGGGAACATAAGGAGTATTGTGTGGAGGACCTCCATTTCTATAGATCTTGGAAAATATAGAGGACTTCCAAAAAAATTCCTTCTCATAGTGATGATAATTTGAACAATTCTTTTCCACCCAAAGTTAGATACTAAAGGGATTTATGAATACAGTCAATGAATAATGAATTAAAATAATCCTACATTTGATATATAGATATCACGTTATGAGTCATTCTATATTGTTAGGGAAAGGGTGGCCGGGGAAAAACATCAACCACGATCAGACTAATGCAACATGGAAAGAAACCCTTTTGAATATGTATACTCTTCACTAATCTCCAACTCATCATAGGATTATGAAGATTAGTTTCATTAATGTGTACATGAGTATACTTCCATGAATCTTATTTATATACATGTTTAGAGATTTGAGAAATTGTTTTAAGTAAGTTTATAAATATATATACCTATGTCCTGTGTGTCAATAGGAATATTTTCAATTGACATAATAGGATCCACTAGAATTTTCTGATGGATCTTATACATGCGAGAAGGAATATGATCTTACTACTATTCCATATATAGAACATATTATTGATAAAATATGATTCTAGTGTAAATGAGATTATGATTGAGTTTGTTTTAGAGTATTTCAATGTGATAATGACATATTTGGAGGGTTATTGTCCCTCTTGAAAGTTTATATAGGATCTTGTAGATGAATTTTTGTGATATGGGATTATAGGAATGATAATTATGTTTATTATTAACCTTTAAACATGGATTATCCTCCAAAACTTAAGTGGGAATATGTTTCCACTTCTATAGAGATACCAATATAAATTGATGTGACCCTATAATTGTGAAAGTATGAATATTGGTTTGAACATGGATAAATTCTAGGTTATGTCAATGGATGTCATTCATTATCACATAAAACATACCCTGGAAGATCTATAACATATTTTCAGGCATATGATATTACACCTCAATTTAATCTAGGATATTTTAATGGGACTCATTAATGGGAATGGAAATATTGTCTTAAACATCAGTGGGAATGAGAATTTAATCCCTCTCCATCCCTCCATTTCTTAGTATAATATAGAAACATTCACCATATGGGGAGATATAATATGGTATTTCTCTATAAAAAACATCCAATGAATGTCAGAACACACTATTAAGGGGAATACAGATGTGATCCTACTCCATTAATTCTACCAGATCATATTAGTGTGCATCTACACCTGATGCCAGAACATAAATTATAGCATCTTTAAGGTAATGGGAATATGGTCTTGGTCCACCAACATTCTAGGGTTATTCTCATCTGATGATTCCTATTTATGGATTCCCATGTCTTAATGATGAGGTCTATAATCTATAAATTTACAACCTCATTGATTCATAAAAAAATTGTATGACATTCACGATGTCCATTGTTATAATGAACCCTCCTATGAAGATTATATGATGTAGTATGGATGTATATATCCTTCAAACCCATCTATATAAGATAATGATGGCTGGGTTCTTCATCATTTGGTGATGAGTTTCCAAAATTGATCAATGTGGGGATGTGAACCATCAGGTTGACTATTTTTATCCTTCAATGGGATGATCCACATGATTTGGTCACCATTGAGGATCTCCTGATCTACCTATATAATGAGAATAATATCATTTTTTTGATACTCTTTTCCCAACATGTTCCCAAATTATTATGGAAGATTATTGTCAGGTTTTAACATCCATATAGAATAAGGGAAAATATCCACTATAGTGGTATTGCAAAATTTCTGTTTCATTGATTGTGGAAATATAATTGGGGAGGAAGGGTAAAATTAATTTTTCATTTATAAATTAAAATTAGTAGAATGTGTATATAATTATAATAATTTACAGATTAAGAATAGAACATAGACCGGATCTAAATGTCCTATATGAAAAGTAACAACAAATAATAAATATATTTATATTTCTTCACATGTTCTGAAACAAATATGATCATCCATTTTAATAGGTAATAAATTCACGTTGTTATAACCATTTATTCTAATGGATTTTTCATCTGTGGTACTTTTGTGTTAGTTCAGTCTTTCATTCCATAGGAATGTGGTAAATTCATATTTGATCAATAATGCATCAAGTGTTTATTGGTTATCTAGATTTCATTTCTTATTAATCAGATACTTTGAAATAATTATTTCTTATTCCATGATATGGTTAAATATTTAATGGATGATTATTAATCATATTAATATTCATCAATGGGATTATAAGTGACTGTGATGACAATAGGATGATGAAATGCCTTAATAACAACAACTATATGTATTGGATTTTTACTATTGGTCTGGCCATTAATATTTGTTAGTGGTTATGTAGGTTTCCATTATTATTTATTAATGCTATATTTTATGGTCCCATATTTAGGAACTCTACTTTTTATCATTATTTCGAAGAGATTTAGGTGTTATTGACATTGGGATCATGTCCATAAAAGAGTAATCCAATATATCCCTTTGAAGGGAATAAATATATATATATATATATATATATATATATATTATTTAACCTATTAAGAGGGAACATTCCTTTTATGGTTGCATGGTAATAAAAATTATAGTACCTTTTTAGGTAATTTTTCTTGGGCCTCTTCAAAATTGATTAAAGTGAAACTGAATGTAAATATTTGAAGTTGGATTATATATATATATAGTGTGGGAATTATGCATAGGGTTCAATTTCTAGTTTTTTCATAGGTAATAAGTCTTGGGGAAAAATATTATTCATTCAAGTATTATGGATCATTAATATGAAAAAGATATGGCAATATGGCTTAGTGAGGAATGTGGTTCATAAGGGATAAAAACCCATAGGAATCGAAGTTCTCCAATAATATGTCATATAAAAATATTTTTTTTAGATTTTAGGTTTGAAATTCTAATAGGATTCATTTCAATATTGATTATAGTTATCAATAATTGTTTAGTTTGTGTTTCAATTTTTAAATTTTGTTTGTTAGTACATATATTTCTTCTTAAAATTATGCATTAATAATATTTCAATGTTACAGGGATGATAATGTCATGATAGGGGCCACACCATAATAATTAATTACACTTATTCATGATGTCTTCTCAATGAATTTTCAGTTTCTATATGAGGTTATAAGAATTATATAATCAATAAGAATTCATTTTGAGTTCGTCCTAATAGGAACCCCATACATTGTTGTGGGGTTTTGGAACATATACAATATAAAAAAGAGTTCAATATATATATTTGTATGATTCCTAAATAGTTAGGTAACATAGGTGGAAGAAAGGGTTTCTAATAAAAATTATATATGGTTAATATATGAAACACCTTCAAGAAATAAACTATTCATAGTAGGCAAGAACTCCAACTATGAAATTGTGTACAACCCCTATCATGACATGCCTAGGTAGAAGATAAGTAATAGTATATCACATATAGGTTTATAGGGTGATAACTCATAGGATGGAATGGGGAAAAAAAGTAGTGAAATATTGTCATGAATCATCATGTCTTCATAATATTTCATTAACATGTTGTCAAGGTCCCATGGTAATATTGAAATCTCATCGCATGCTGAATTTAAATTTGAGATTTTTCCCATATGGGAATCTCATCGAGGATACCTTCATGGTGAAAATCATTGATTGGGTATCGTGGATCACACCACATGAAGGGGGTATGTAGATAGACACTTTTGGATGGTTCCTTATAAGTAAAATATATGTGGGTTTCATGAAATGTATTTCCATGGAAAGGCTATCATATATAGATAATCCTAATAGAGGTCAATGGAGGGACCTTCAATATGTTCCCTTTAGAGGTGGTACTATTATGAAATCTTACAATGGTGATTCTAAAATATTTTATGTTAATGGATCCTATTGTGGAAAGCATAAAAATAAAGTTACATGGTTGATGACTCATGAAATATTACTCTTAAAGGAGGTCTATAGATGTTTTATAATTGTTAATATATATGGATAAACCCATAGGAATTATTTTTTCCTCTTTTTGTTCCCTTCATTCAACATGTCTTGATTATTAAAAAGTTTATTTTCTCTCCCATGATTAAAAAATGGGGAACAATCATTAAAAAATTGTAAATTGTTATTCATATATTATTGAAATTAACAATTTTATGAATTTCCAAAAAATAATTTATAGGAAATGTTGGATAATAATTTTCCTAAAATTAATGACATGTAAAAAGTAAGAAGCCAAAAGAATCCATGTATGAGACCTGTATAGATTTGGAAACATCTTATATTCCTGGGATAAACCTCACAGTAATGTATGTATCCCACCTATATAATGTTAACATTAGAGGTTTGTGAAATCAAAATATGAAAAAATAATGTATCTGCCTCAAAAACACAATGATTGTAAAGTATTCATTGAAAATAAAAAATGCATAATCTAACCACTTGATTCATAAATTAATTTCCTTTATATATATTTTCATTTAGATTTTATTTGATTTCATACCAGATTTCATTGATTACAATAATATAATTTTTAACATAAAATTTATTAATGTATTCAAAATAAAATAATATGAATGTGAAATTATTTTTTAATTGAATAATTTATATTTTTAGAATTCTGATGTGACCTTTTTGATTTGTAATTTGGTTTTAATGTCACACAATAGACTATTAATATATTTATTTTTATGTTCACAATTCTAGAAATAATTTGTTCATTGTTTCAACAGGATTTCTTCAATGTAAATAAATTTTTTTATAGAAAATGTATAATTCATTTTTCAAAAAAAATGAATATTTTCATAAAACATTAAATAAATCTCCCATATAGAATTTTAAAATAGTGATTCTAAAAATGAAATTAATTTCCTTTATTAGTTTGCAAATGTTATTTAATTTTAATTTTTAACAAAAACTATTATTTTATTAAAAAAATATATTAAGAACATGTCATGAAAAAAAATCATCCATAATCACATAGAAAATATAACGATAATATTTAGTGTATAGAATTATGAAACATATATTTACTTAATTTATTAATGGAAATTATCATTTATAATTATTTTTTCAATTTTGTTGATATTATTATTATTCTAATGTTTAGGTTATTATTAATAATCCAAGGTTATTATTTATAATAATTAGTTTAACTATTCAAATGGACTGGTTGTTTTTATAAAAAAATTTATACAACTAATTATATTCATTCATAAATCAATTCAATTACTCTTAAGGTTATATATTCTTAAATACCAAAATCATAAATTTCATTAATAATGTCAATTTAGTTCTCTATTGATTTTTTCTTAGAAGAGAAAATTATTTGATATCAAAATGATATAGAAAATATTATTCTAGGTGGTTAATTTTTTATCATATTTATTGTACCACTATACAAAATTTAATAATTGGGAATATTTATTTTCATAATTAAATGTTTGAAAATAAAAAATCATATTTTTATTATGAGGTGTATTTTTTTATTCTGCAATTTGTTTCAAAATGTAAAGAACATTTTCATTTATAAGAAAAAATACATATATAAATGTTTAGATCATTATAGTGTTCATATATTAAAGAGATAGATCTCATACAATAGTGGGCATAGTCGAATTATATGGTTATATAACTCTTATTTTATCTTGCTAGGAATTCAGTCCTACCACTTTGACAATGTGATGCTAAAATTTTATCAACACGCAGCATTCACCACATTAGGGGGATAATAATTTATGATCATGTAGCACATAATATTCATTTGGTTCCAATATTATTGTAATAAGACAAAGACCACATGTTGTTGGTTTTTAATGTCATATGACTATGGAAAAATGATAATCACTTTTATAAAGAGACATGGGCTAGAAAAACATGCTCGGAATATTGATCCCAATAATAATATAAAGAACCTCATGAATAGATATAAAAATATTATGGTGTTCGATCTTGGATTAGATGGGTATAATCTTATTGGATATATGTCATATTACAAATTATTGCTTCCTCGTTTATGGTAATTAAACTCACAACATCTCCATGGATAGTTAATTTATAATCATTCCATGTATAATAATGCAACCTGATGAATTGGTATTAAAAAAAATAAAATATGGCGGTAAAAGGAGATTTTTGGAAGATACCAATATGACATATTTCAATTTCACTGAATATTTTCTAAATTTGAAAAAAATATAGTTCATATAAAAAATCAACAATATATATATATTTGGCTGATGTATAGGAGGTAACATAATAACTGTGTTGGATTTTGGGGAGAAAAAATATAAAATAGTACATGAATTTGTTACAAAATCCTCACAAGGGCTAGAATAGGGCATAAAAAATATGTCTATGGATTAACCAAAGAGGGGAGATATATGAGTCACGATGTATCCCCTAGAAATGTGAAAAATCAACATTTATTTATCATATGTAAAGCCTATAAATTGTTAGGGATCATGAATATGAGATGGTTGAATAGTTTCACCAACTATGTGCAGTGAAGAGGAATTTGGGTCAAAATATGTAAAACAATTATCATGAAAACTAGTATATGAATGTGATTCAAACTTATGGTTAGACCAAAAATAATATGTTTAGTTGTTAGTAAATATCTTTTTTTAGTAATCATGGAAAATCTGTTTGTGTTCCTATGGTTCACCCCACTCTAATATCCCACTATCAATAATATTATGATTCCAATATGTAAAGATAGAGTAGTAATATATATTTTGATGCAATAACTTTTATTTCTGGGAATATTTTTTGTGGTTGTTTAACTCTATTTTAGGATTTCAATTAATTCCAAAAATCATTTTAAGGATCTTATTTAGATAATGTATATAGAATTTAAAAAATTTAAATTCTATCATTCAGTATATTAGTTTTAATAAATAATTTAAAGGCATAATGTTTTTCCTCTGTTGGGATTTATGGGAAACAATTATAAAAAAACCTATAATCAATGTGTCTTACTTGGTGGATCAACAAAAAATAAAATTGGTTTTAAAGATTATGTCCACATAAAAAAATTCTTCCTTATAATATGGTGTATCTATGGTCAATGTTTTATGAGGCCTTTTAATGGATGATAGTATAGCCTCCCCTAAAGAGTATTCCCTTTCAGTGAATTATTTTCATTTACCCTTATATTTTAGTTTACCAAATGTTTAGACCAGCTCATCCCACATGTTCTCTATGAACATCCATAATAGCTACATTTGTATAATTTGAATGTCATGGTATTATTTAAAACTACACTACATAGAGATTAATTCTATGCAATGTTCATTTTCTTATAGCTTATAGTTTAATTGATCACTGGACATATCTAATAAAAGGTGGAGATGATGTGGTATATGAATTAAAAATTGGGATACTTTTAACTATAAATAAAAGTTAAGGATAATATATTGTACCATAATAAGTTAAGGACATCAAATGAATGAATAAACTAATGAATCTTATCTTTCTCCTACAACTCAGTTGTTCCCAATGTCGACCCACACTAAGAGGAAAAGTGTGAGAGGTATAGATTTGAGAATCCTAGAATATATAAAAAGGTTAAATTAATGATATTTAGTAGTGGATGGATGTGGTCCACCCAATCTAAATATTCATTATGTTTCATATCTCTTAAGAACCATTTTGATTAATTGGAGTCTATACAAGTGGAAATGATATTAATAAACTCTTATTTGGAAACATATTAACTTGTTTATCCTTTTGAATTTAGTTCAAATGTGATATAGAGTATCCATTCATTCATGTTGTGAAATCATGATGATTGATTAAATGAGAAATTATAATTTTGGGGAATTTCTTCAATTATGTTGATAACACTACTTCAGTTCTCATAAATTGACCACAAAATATAAATTTAGGAAACTCTATGGGTGGTGTGATGGGTTCATCCTGAAAATCGTTCCAATTAAGACATTCCACCTTCAAGAGAAAAGAATTATTCTCTCATCAACTCTTAACCTATTTTACACAGTAATATACAAGAAAACACCATGATTGTATCAATATAAATAGAAATATAATTATTATTGTATTTTTTGGGTTTAGTTTATTTACGTGTAAGTGGGATTGGAACGATATGTGGACTTATATGACACATTTTCTTCTACTAACATGTGTGAACACCTCATGGGGAATACGTCTTCAAAGAAGGGACCTCTATAGAAAAATCTTCATCTCCAGCTTCATTTCCACTGATATGATCATATTTTGACGGGGGATTTACTGTGTTGAAATTTACTATGTTGGGGGTTGTTGGTGATAAGTAATTAACCAAAATCTGGGTATAATGCATGAGAAAATATTTTTTATTTCATATAGGATGATCTATAAGTTTAATTATACAACAATTCTCAAATGGGAACATGAGAAGATTAATAATTTTTTATTTTGTGTAGTACTAAATAATTTTTATACATATATTCCCAATAACATGATGATAACCAAGATTAACATGGTAAATAGAGATAGAAAATGTTGTAAGGAAAAAAATATAAATACTAGTTAATAATGTCCTTGAGGTGATTAGGACCTCTAGGATACATCATCTATCAACTGTTAAATATGTTTATTATTTCCCACCATTTTCCATCGATATATTACATGGTGTTCATCATGTTTCCTAGAATTTAGATGAGTGAATTATCTTGTGGGAAAATTATTTCCATAATCAATTATATTTAAGGGCCTCCCATATGTCCTTATCATCATTCACATGTTCCATATAATGATATTCCATTTATGGGGTAGCTGGATGGTTCTTAAATACCATGTCATGAACTAACCTGAGTTGATCCCAATACGATAACACGATCTGATTTGGGGCTAGTCCTGAATGACATTCATGATTCCCCACAGGCTGGAAACTAATGTTGAACATCTCTAGAGTAAAAATCAGAATGATTATTCACAATATAAATAAATGAACTAAACAGTGTTAATAAACAATGAATCAGAAATATATAACAATAATCAACTGAATATGTTTTACAACAAAACTGAATAACTAACCCAACTAAACATGATGCCCACAACACCTCCATCTAACCCTGAGGATCACTCTCTGATACTAACACCAACCATCACACACAGTGGTAAAAACATGGTGATACATGCACAAAAGGCTAAAATTATTAAAGAACTATAGAGATGAGTATTAAAACTAAGTATGAGTTTCCAAAAAAATCTATTCATAATGAAAATTCATTAAAATAAAAGAAACATCAACATTAGGTTATACATACAGTATATAAAAGTAGAATTTTATATTATTTTAACCTTTAAAAAATAGAGACCATTTTCCTCTCCATTCGAAACCAAGGATCATTTCCATTTGAGAAAAATTAACATTTTCATGAGCAAAGTAATGTTTTCTTTTCAAAATACAACAATGAATATAAAACATTACTACAATAAAAAATATATATAACATTTTAAAACCCAACACATCACTTCCCAAATAATCATTCCACACAAGAGAACATCACAATAATCATATAGTAAGGGAAATAAAAATATGATCACAAGACTAAACAACCAACAAGAATCATAATAATTATTTTATGGAACTATGTTCCAAGAGACATTGGTGACCCTAAAATCACATGAATAATACAAAACATATTATTATATGAGAAACCAAATGAAAAATAATACCTCACTCAATGACGTCAAATCTCACAATACTCTCAGCCACACCACACATGGTATAGAATAAGCGTCACAATCCCATAGAAATATAATTCAATATATCCATGTGTAATGTGCCACTAGCTAGTGAATAACCTAACTAGTTTAATAGTCCATAGAAAATTCAATAAATATGCAAGGTTCTCAATTTTATGATTATAAAAGAGGGTGATCCAATGGATCCCAACCGACCATCCAATAACATACACGTATATAATAATTTACACAATACACATCACCCATTTCACCCCAAGGATCAATCTATGTCATGAAACATTTATATCCCAAAGGAGTGGACAATGAGGATCACCCTTTTCCACACCATGTAACGCATCAAGTTTATTCCAAAGTGAGGACTTTCCATCAATTTAAAATTGGAACCATTAAGATAATTATCCATAATGGGGTTTCATGCTAAATACATTCACCATTTTCATAAAAATTTCTAAACAAGACACAAGAACTTTTTAAAAATCGCAATTTATCCAATAACAAAAAACACCTTCCCAAAAGCAGGGAAAAAAACTTATTTTCATTTGAAAATAATATCTAAATTAATTACATTAATACACCAACATGACATTTACTATCCAAATGCTCATTTATAAAAATTCCAAATTGGCCACAATCCACCATCACATGTCAAACCACTTTCAAAAGCCAAAAATACATTTATTTTCAAATCAGAACCACTCTGAAAACCCTTAGAAGAAACCTAATCCATATTTAAAAATTCCATAAATATATTTAGAAAGTGAAACCATGATTTATATATCAAAAACTACTCATAAATTCAACCAACACTTTTATCAAACAATTTGTGTGCACAATATAAGAAAAAAATGTCATTGATCAAAAAATAAAGTATAATTCACTACATTTCATGCCAAAAATTTACTCTAAAGATAAAACATCACTATTAGTTTTATATAAATGGTGTGAAAATAAATAAAACAATTAATATTAAATTATAAAGGAATGTGAAAAAGGAAAACCTTCTCAATAACATGACACTTTAACAACGCATACCCAAAATCCCAATACAGATATTCCAAGAGAAAATATATACCAAGAGTAACCTTAATAAAATTTATACAATCCAACATAAATCTTGGTAAATAAAAACCCTAGATCCACATATCCAAGGGAGGAAGATATCATAAGATAATATGGAGTAAGAAGGATGAATAATTTGAATGGAGGATATTTCCTTGAAGATCTAGGCCAAAATCTTGAAAAATTCATTACATATACACCATGGGAAGAAGTATGAGGCTTGGAAAACTAGGTATAAACTCCCCTAGGGTTGTAATAACTAGAGGGAAAATAGGTGATGTGTTTTGGGGTAAAATCATAGGAGGGAATAACTAGAATTTCATAATTTTTATGATTTCAGAACATTGCATGGTTTGACTACATGATTTTCCAAACCAAGTTCCAACCACGCACCCCTCACTAAATCCTTTTTGTCCTATCCATTCCAAACTACACGTAAAAATTAAATAACCTCACTTAATTATTGCCACAAAGTTAGACAAACTATGTGTAATTCGGCCCCACCATTTCCCTAACCATGTGCCAATGGTGCACACAAAGCTACCAAGCTCAAAAAATTATAATTTCTTCAAAAAATCCCCGAGAAAATTTTGGGATAACATTAGAAAAAAATATAAATAGAAGATAAAATAACAAATTTAAAACTATCACCTCGATAATTTTAGAGAATAATCAGTATCAACAAAAAAATTTCAGCAAAGTATCAAATATAAAAACCTAGGTGTGACAAATCCTTACTAAATAATCATTATTATTGTAGGCCTCTAATCTAAACTCATAGGAATCCCTTGTATAACATCACAACCAACTCATTATTACATATTACATCATTTCAAATTATCATTAAAAACAAAATAGAATAAAACACACCCCAGAAGTGATAGTTTTAAATTTATCAGAGACTATAAATAGAAACAAAGTATATTATAGTCTTCTATCAAAATCAATACAGAATATTCAAAAAACATGAATCCCTTATAGGTATTTCATTCATAATACATGTTTACATTTCTAGGAAATAGAATTGTAATAAATGTTGAGGTAAAATGCTTAGTAAATGGTGACTATAAGAGATAAAAAATGAATATCATATGCATGGATTTGATGAACATGTGGTTATGATAACATACCCTTGTTTATTAAAAATAACATAAAAAAATAATACCTAAAATTACAAGGATCATAAATCATAAATCCGAACATAAGTCTATGGAAATAATATAATACTAAATTCACATGATTAGGGAAACAAGTGTAAATAATCATGATTTATGAGAACCTAAAATAGTTGTGTTTCATTTTGTATAAGAATGGTAGAAGAATGTGGAAACTAAATATTATTATAATATTAATTATCCAAACGTGCATCACTTCAAATTATTTCTTCACAAAGTGGATTGGGTTAAAATTAAATCCAATAAAATTTGTTAAGAGAGTAACATAGTGGATTGGGTTAACCCACGAGTCCATTTCATTTCATCTCATGTGATTTATATGATTTTTATAATGAATTAACTATCTATATAATTTTATGACCACCTATAAAATAATTAAAAAAATGTATATCAATTCAAAATAGAATGGAAACACTAATGATACTATCATATCTTAGTTAACCTATGTTGAATAAATATGTTTCATGAAAACAGCCATAATAAATTATTTAAATAAATATATAGATAAATTATTATATAATTTTTACATATCCCTAGTTAATCATAAGAAACCTAATTAGATATATAATTAATGATAAAAACACAATATCATTAGAAAATTACTTTGAATGATAAATCGATATACCAATAAAATTTTTAGTATTTTTTTGGATATATTATTTTAATAATATAATATGTTTAAAAATTACATTAGAATAACATGAAAACATGGGGTGGATTCTTCATAAATAATAAAATCAAAATAACTTGAGAGATTTAATTTTTTGGATTCCTTAAAAACATGATTCATTTTAAACAATTAAAATCAAAATCAAAATCCATAAAAAAATATAATCAATAATACAATACAAAAAATGTACATTCGTATAACATTTCAATGAATATTTATACTAAATAAATTAAATTATATGGATTTTGGAGATAAAGAATAGGTAATCTCATTAATGTAAATTTTTTAAATAGATAATTTTGAATTTATGGCGAAAGTTGAATATAAACACTTACATTAGAATTCCCCTCATTAGGAGGCACTCTAATAACACTCATAATAAATTCAAGTTTATTAATCACTTGTATAGGATCCTCATTAATATTTATTTCCATAAATACCATTCATTTATAATTTCTCATTACCCTTATATTAATTTTTTATTGGTAATATCAATATTTGGGTAATAACTATTAAGTTCCTTCACACATGATATAGTTGGATGGTTCCAATAATAACACCATGATCATTCTTTCATGTTCTATATAATGTACATAAACATTTTTTATATATGTTTAATATATTTTAGGATTCCCATGGTCATTCCATTGAAAATTATTATAAGGTTTTCAAGGAATATTTAATAATCACTTTTTGACTGATTAATGAATTTTAAAAATAATTGAAGTGAAGGGTAAATAAATTTTAGAAAATTACTTTTATTAATCCTGAAACCACATAAATTTATAATATTTATACAATGATACAAGTATTTAGGATCTTATAAAACCATTATTTAAACCTTATAACATCATTTATAAAGTTTGTAAATACAACACAAACAAAAAGATGTTATAAATATTGATTGAATAAGAATAAAATATTTTACAATAATAAATCACGTATTTATATAAAAGTATATTTATTTAAAAAACATTATTAAACATATAGACCCTATTTTACAATTTTTGGGACAAAAATAAAATGAATAATGATTTATTAGTGGAAAACACTTACATTGAGTACTTGAATCTCCTCTTAGAGAGGTTCTTGGAAATGTGTTATTTTAGAATTATTTTTTTACTAGAGGTTCCTAAATACATCAGGGTATTGTTAGAGATCCCAAGATAGATTATTTTTGGATAAACATGTTTACTCTATCACTCCCCCCTATATCACTATACATCATTAAAGTGTCTTCAGAATTTTGTTGGGAAAATAATTTTTAAGGGATGCATGAACGCGTCAGATGTAACACATGATGTTTGATTTCATGTGTCTGAAGATAGGTCATTCAATGATATTCCTTTGGTTTATTATTATTTCTATATATGACTTATTAGTATGTTCGTAAAAAAAAATTGGGTCGGTTTTATCTTAGAGCCTATCATATATGGGAATTTTCTTTCCTGTTTTAATAATATTCTTTTGATCTTCATTATGGATAGACCATGCATGGATTTTTTCTATAATCATGCTCTTAATGGATCCTTTCGCATGAAAAATCCCTCTACTCCTACCCCAGTTGTCTCCCCCAATTTTATATTCCATCTTCCATTAGTTAAATCTCAAGTGATAGTCCTCCAAGATTCCTTTATGACACCAATTTGATATAATATAATATGGTAATCAACGCTAACTTAATACAACCATTATATATCTCTCTCTCTTGTATAGATATTCATTGAATAAATATTTTCAAATAAAAATTATCAATATTGACATTAATATGAGAAAAACAAAAAACTAAATTTAACTTTATACATAATAAGTCTTGGGACGTTCTACAAAAAAATTAATGTTTGTGATAGTTATTTTCAGAATAAGTATGGTTTATTATGGAATCAAATACATTGATTTCCAACATTCTAACTTAACAAACTATAATACCACATATCAAAATATATACCATGAAATAACCTTTATCATTTTACCAACTAAAAAATCATCTTTATTTCAATACTGATTTTTTCTTCTATGAAACATATATAATGTCGATCTAGGTGAATCATCCCATATTTTCTTCACCAATTAGAGTACTGAAATGACACATATATATTTCATGAATCTTATAACTCCACCATTTTCATGGTTGAACTTGGGAATATTAATTTTATTCTTTTATAGATACGTATCCACTTTTAGTGCTTCCATGATCATCACATAGATTCATTATTCAGAAATCAATTAGGAAATATAATATTTCTCCAATTATATTTGGATAGAAATTTTAATACATTGAAAATCAAATAACATGGGGTCTCATTACATCCTTATCCAAGATAACATAACATGATCACTTATATATAGAGACTTATCCACTTTTTTTCTACATAATAAGGTTATATGAAGTGCTAGTTAATGACCAAATCTAGCCATATCCAATGGTTCTTATTAAACTAGTTTGATGTGAATATATACATTCAGCTCTAGTGGTGTGTATATATATGAAAAAAAAATAGATATAAATCAACTATATCATGAGAGAAAAAAATGATAATTATAGATCTGAATCATATATATTATAATTATACTCATGTTCCTTTTATTGACATTAGTAGTATACTACCATCGTTTTATTTGTAAAGATGATACATATGAGTCCCTTTCATTTGTGAAACATTTAATATCAAAACATCATGTCCATTGGATGTTATTCTGAGTATAAGTCTATCAATAAACCTTGTGTTATCCTCCTTGAATGTTTCTTAACATTAATTAGTATAATGGAATATGAAACCTTTTCAAGTTAACATAGTTATAATATTAAAGAGACAAGGGAAAATTTACATAAACTGTTGGAAGTATCCAACTATCTAAAGAAATACATTGATCTCAATTATTTTTTTTAATTTATCAATATTTAATTACAACTTTCATGGAGGGTTCTATTTTTTTAATATCACATTTTATTACATAGACCAATATTTTTTAATTGTATATCCAAAGATAAGATTATATAAATTGGATATACATTTTATACACTGTTAAGCTCATAGAAGAACAATAAAATTATCTTTAAACATATCCATATGATTGTAATATATGAGAATATCATTTATAATTCCTATAAAAAATAATTAAATTAAACCAATATGGATTATATAGACTATATCATTGTATATATCAGAAGAATATGAATGTATGGATGGAATCACTACAAACTAATAATGAACATTTATTTTATGGAAGGATATATTTGTTATATAATTTTTTTTCACTCGTAATTTACGATACATATAGTAGAGGTATTTCTTTGAGAATTATCATCATGAATCCCTCCATATAAAGATACCTAAATGAGCAGGAGATAGAAAATTTCCACACAAGTCACATCTCTATTAGTTCATCATACAGAGACTAGCACCACGGGTATAAAAATATAATAAAATTTGAGGCATTAACCTCTATAATAATGTATCATCGGGAGATAAGATGAATCATACAGAAGAAACGAAATGGTGTAATGTAAAATGATACAAAAACCATCCCAAAATGAATGTATAAATAATAAACATATAGATAAATACGTCCAAAGTAAATATTAAAAATAAAATCATAACATTGACATAAAAAATATCTAGATGTTCGAGCTAGTAAAATCCAGTAGGGTCTATGAAATCCTCCTGGAAATCCAATAATCGGATGATATATTTTATTGAGTATATATGTAGAATCAGTAAGAAAGATAAAGTCTATCATTCACAGATGATATAATCATAGTAATCCAACCATGGGAAAATAAAATAACCAAAAATCACCTATTTATGTAAACTAATTAACCACATCCTTATCAAATCATGCTCAACAAACAACTCAATCCTTTTAATATAATACAAAATGATTCATGTTGATAAACGGTATCTTGTACTACTTTCTCATGGTTATTCCTCTCTCACTCCATAACGTCATATATCATGTCACTAAAATATATTCCAAATACCACACCTCCCCAAAATTATGGTCACATAACATCACACCCACACACACCAGGGTTTTCTGCCCACTGGCACATATCACCTGAAAACACATAGGTCATCACATATGCACAAACATAACTAGTGTATTAAGTTATATTGTACATGAAGATAATAAATGTCATACCATAATCCAACCATTAATGACCCCCATTATAAGACACCACATCACATCTCATCCTACCCACATATACCTATTCTACATCTCATATTTCTCAATGACACTTGGGTTCATATCCCCACAAGAATTCCCACACCTAAAAATGCATTAAATGACATGGAATATCAAAAAAAACCCATATATTAAACTAATATTCATCCAAAAATCGTGTAATTTTCAAAACCTACCCCGACATGGGAGAGAGATCGGAAATGATTGGGTTCCCAGCCATCGTTTCCCCTCACCAGATGTTAGGAAAAAACCTCAACATGAAAATGCATCTGTATTCACATAGTGATCGATGTTGGAGGATGGTGTATAGAGCTCAAAAATTGTATACATTTATATACATATAACCACATATAAAATACCAATATATTCATTCAAAACAAAACACTAAAAAATTCACAACATATCCACTATCACTACCACAATTAAATTCGTAAAACCACACAAACTACATGTGTGATTACAAAACTAAAAAACCATTAAACAACCCATTAATTTAATTATTTCGTGACATCCACATTTAACCACATAACCCATATTTTATTAATTTAATTTATAATTTACACATTGTAATGAAAAATTATCCGTAGGAAATTGAAGCATTATTAAGAATTTTTTTAGTTAATAAATTCCAAAAAATCTAGAACAAAGAAACTAGATATTAAAAACATATCAACAACCCCAACATAGAACCACCACACCACCCCAAAAAATGAGGCAAAAAAACACCACCGTCCCACCCCAAAAAAATAACCAAGAACCAACCAACTTTCCTCCCCAAATCATTGTCAAACAACTACATCTGCATCACTATAATATATCATCCAAACACCAACCACCTTGCCACCCCAAAATCAAGGACAAAAAATTATCATCCCCACAACAAATCTTAAACAAAAAACATTTTTGTAAATAACCAAGATTGACGTACATGTAAATTAAATAAAATTTTTGGACTAATAAAAAAATTACAAATACACACACCCAATGACTATATTAGTTTGGTGCCTTTAGAAAATTGGAAAATATTCTTCTAATTTTATGAATGATCTTAAAAATCTACCATAATGATATCCCCCTTTAGTAACCCTACATAAATCCTTTCCTTATAAACTGAGGAAAGTAATCCATAAAAAGGGGTGATCTCATATTCTCAGTATGGGTATAAAAATGAAATATGAAGGACAATCATGAGAATAAGGGGATGAGAATATGATCCTGAAAATAGATGATGACACACTATATATAAAAAATAATGGAATAAATTTTAGAAATTCATAAGACATGAATCATAAGGGAGTCAATTAATATAATCCATGAGATTATAACATTTACATAAGACATGAAATTATGGAATACTCCTAAATTTGAAACATTATGAATATATAGAAATAGTAATAGGCTCACTCATTAAATTAAGGGCACATAATCAGACCCTTGTATAAACATATAGACCTAGAAACAGGGTCTACTCGTAAAATTATGGACATGAAAACCATGTCCATGCCTAGCATTGTGAACATGAAATATGGTTCATGCATAATATATATACCTCATGATTTATTCATATTTGCCCAATGCGTTGGATAGAGATATAGGTCTCACCCATCTTATAATGAAAACATTCTTATTTTTTCTAGAAAAACATATAATCATTCATCATACCATAACCCATGGAATGAAATGGATTTAATAATAATAAAACTAATAAAAATAAACAAATTTATTAAATATCGTTCCATCATAAACATAAATCATTTTTAGAATGAATAAGAATGATTGTATTAAATCATATCATTAATCAAATATATGTAACATCAAATTACATAGTCATATATGAAAAATAATATTTAGAGAGATCACATAAAAATAATTATTGGGGAAATTTTCATTTTATCTTTGAAAAAAAAAATTGAAACATAAAACATTTATAAATACTTCTTCCTTGAAAATTATCATAAGAGATATTTTAAAAACATTTCATGGGTAAAACATTCATTAAACATTTCAAACCATCACATAAAACATTGAATCATTTAAATATTAATCCCCATGAAATACTAACAATAAAATAAGCTTAAACTATCATTAAAATAATTAAATTACTGATATACCATTTCAATTGGAAGTGTATAAAAAATAAAAATGAACATAAGTTCTTAATAAAACATGTGAGTTAGAGAAGAATATTTAGACAAAACGACCTTACTCATTAGGTAAATTTTAACCATAAAATCCAATGAAATTTATATAATAAAATGGATATGTAAACACACATAATTTAAATTAAAAAAATTATAGAATACATTCATGGAAAATATGTAAGATATATAGAAGTAACATGTGGTGTATATGGCTTGTGTCCGATAGAAATTTAAGAGAGACATAACTCCCTTACCCTAGGTCTAATTCCATGTTAAATATCTATAACTCCTATATAATTAATTAAATAGTGCTAAAAGCTTGATCAACAACCACATTTATATTTATGCTATCATATGTTGTCATATAATTAATTTTTTAATAATATTTCAATATTACACTTCTTTCGTGCATTATTTGCTGCATGATTTATCATATAAATCCTATTTATTCATAATAGGATTTATTTATAAAAGTTTTTGAATAATAATAATGTAATATATATCATTTTATTAATTATATTGGTTTATATAATCATGTTTTAAATGAGATCATGGAAAATGAATCGCATCACGTCTTGGAGATGGTAGTTCCTACGTACTCACAAATGATGATATAATTCCCTTAATTGAGGAATATAATGTAATTGGAGGGTATATAATTTTTTACATAATCCATATCATGTTATAATAATAATATATAGTAATTATTTAAATAAATATACACCTTTATGTATGTTGGCGGTGAAAATTAGACTACACTATGACATAGAGATGGTAAGTCGTACGCATGCATGCGTGGTGATTTCATTTTTCAGAGGACAGATTGAAGGTGGAATATGGTTGCCACATTTCCATAATAAAATCACAATATATAGTTTATACTTTATTTATTACATTATAACAGAAATAACTAATGATGAGGGAGTAGAAGAAGAAATAGTTCCTAAAGAATTGAGAGAGGAGATTTTATCTTCTTCATTGATCTTTACCTAGATCTCTTTTTAAATGCACTATAATTAGTACTTTGAGGGGACCAGAACCATTAGAATGTGGGTAAAAAAGTTGATATGTGAAATGGGTGGGTTAGAGCAGATATTGAAGGGTCAATGTGATGTTAATTTGTGAGGGAGTATGTTCCCTTTCAAAATTGAGGATTGGGACATTTAGAATCTATAAAAATATTTATTTATAATAAAATCAAAACCCATACAAAAACCACAAGAATGTCTTAGTTTCAAATTTTAGATGAGATAATGTTTTAATGTCGTCATCCAATAAATTTCAGAATGTTTTTCTATCTATTAGATCATTAACATTTTAATCAACCCTTAGTTATTATATTTTAAATTTAATTAATGTAACAAAGGTTTCAAAATTAAATGTGTAATTCTTACTTATTTAATGTCAATTTGACCATAAATAAAAAAAAATCGATTTTTTTTTACCATATCATAATTTTTTGTGTTTTTTAATGTGTATTTTTTTTAATTAATTTGATAAAATATTATTTTGAAAAAATATCAATTGTGTCAATTTTGAAACTATTCATTTGTTGGATTCATAAAAATATCAAGATAATATGTTATCCTTGAACATAATATTTTATTATATCTCATTGGAGTCAAGGTCATCTATAAAATACTATGAATATATTAATTATACAAAATTATATTTACTTTAAATAGTCAATAATTCAACCCTTAGAATATTATGGTTGATATATACTCTCCAAATAAATTTGGTTCAAGTTTTTTGTCCTTTTAATATCAATAATCATTTTATTAAATTTTGTTTCATAGATTTTTCATCAATTAAGTAATTTCCGAATCATTAATGTATTAGACTTTAAGGTAATTATTTATTTCCAAAAAATTACTAACAAATTACCATGATAATGAAAATACATTATGATTTAAAATGAGTATTTATAGTCCAACATAGCTTCTTTATAACCTTATATTAAAAATGATATAGTTATTAAAATTTGAGAAATAAATACTTAACTTTTCATTAAATAAAATATATTAAATGTCATAATCTCATCCTAGTGGGTTCCAAAGGAAACCATTTTGACCAAAGGATGATATAGGATGAAACACATTCATCCAATTATATTAGGAGATGTGTTAGGGTAATTTTATAATATTATTTTTACAGTTAATTACTAAATTTACCTTTTTACTGTATTAATCAAAATTAAATATGTTACAATTCATGGTGCCAAAATATAAAATAAATATATTTAAATTATTTGGACATAAGTTTTACATATATTTATACACTTTTTGAATTTAAAAACAGAAAATTTTATGTAATAAATTTAAAGTTAGTCTTTTGTTGGGATTCGATAATGAGTTTTAGAAGATAAAACATTACTAAATATGGAATTCTTTTTATATATAAATTATATGTAAAATTAATTCCATCTACCTTCACTGTATTAATTAAAAAAAATGAATCATAATTATATTTTATAACCATTGGATAATTTAATTGAAACATATAAAAATATTTTCTGAAAAAAATTGTTTTCAATTAATTTTTATCATAATTTTAATATTCGTTAAAACATGAAACATGTGAGAATAATATCCAAAACTCATCCAAATTAATTTTTTATATCTCTTCAAAATAAGATGTTAATTTTTTCAAATATAATATAAAAATGGGTTAAAAAAAGATTTTAAATTGGTGCACTATCAAAAGGTGACAAAACTGTATTTTTTTGAAAAGAAACCTCTTTTATCTAAAAAATCAAATTTGTTCTTATATATTGTCAAGAAAATGAATAATATAAATTTTAAACATTATATTAAATATATAACATATATAAATCATTAATTAAATCAATAAAAGGTGATTATATTATTTCATAAACTCACCAATTTTCATTTGAATATTTTTTCAGAAAAACATTTCCTTTTATTTAAAAATGTGTTTATTTTCATTCACAATTAACTAATCATCACATAATTATTTATATATAAATGTGTAAAGAATATTCTAATAATTCAGTTTTTCAGACTCAACATTATAATAATATTTAGTTTTTTTCTTAAACTCTATCTAGTGTGAAATTAAATCTATCAAAATAACACAATAGTGTGTGTAACATATGCCAGACATATTATTGTGTATACCATAAGATAATCATGTGTTTAAGTTAGTTACATATTATAATGGGGTAGCATACAACATAATAATTCAATGAAATTATAAAATATCTCATAAATATATCTATGTGTTACATTCTAACCCCGTTAAAATAAGTTTCTCCCTCAAAATTTGTCTATGTTATCAAAAGATTAATAATTGAAATATTCCTTCATATAATACCAAATAAAAAAATAAAAAGACTAAAAATTCCTTTTAAAAAAGAATTATTTATAAAATAATAGTTACACAATGTATATTATAAATAGGTATCCACATGGGATAACATAGGTGATGATTTGGGTATGGAGGAAATGAGTAAATAATCATAGAAATTGATAAATATCACAGATCACAAGAATGTTTGTGATCTAGTAAAAGTTAAAAATCCCAAAATCATAAGGTAAGGAAGAATGAAATAGGTCATTCATATAATAAAATATGATGATAATAAGACGCCCTTTTAAATCATGATCACTATTTTTAATATTGAAAAATTTGTGAGGGAAGATATACTTATATGGTTTTAGTAAATTTTCACCATTGTTTCGAACTTGTACAATATTTAATTTATCTCATATTCAAAGAAATTTAGTTGAATTTTTCATTCCATATTCATAATTAGATCATTTGATCCATAAATAGAATCATATGTCACCACACCTTTCATTATCCCAATAAAAATGTATGATAATTTATAAAATATCCATATCTCCACCTATAGTGAGATAATTATTTATTATAATAG
This sequence comes from Viscum album, assembly GCA_963277665.1. Taxonomy (NCBI): domain Eukaryota; kingdom Viridiplantae; phylum Streptophyta; class Magnoliopsida; order Santalales; family Viscaceae; genus Viscum; species Viscum album. Next base: position 554,732,827 of record OY728126.1, on the reverse strand, counting down.
ACTTCATCCAATGTTTAACATAATCATTCCATAAATTGATATAATTTAAATTCTTATTAAAGATAAAAATCCAAAACATTATAATGAGGTGAACTAATTCGTCTTAACATTTATCCCATATATATCATATAGTACATATTGTTGCTCACATTCTCAACATGTGAAAACCTTAATCATGTATTCACATGAGTCATGGTAATAACCCAAATTACCAAATATCCTTATTGAAAACATATATGTTTTCTTATTCCGAAAATTTATTTCATATATTCATTAAGTAAACCTCTTTAAAAATCCATTATTAGTTCCAACGATATTGGTATCATTGAATTTACTTATTCATCTCCATCATATCATAATACAAACATCATTATCATAACATAAGGTCCATATTATGGGTTATCTATACAATAATCATGTGTTCTCCCAATATATCACTTTACCATTAAGTCACATCCCTAGGTATTTACAACTATTCGACATATCCTTTCCAATCCTCATTAAAAAAGATAAACTAAAATTACTTTTATATTTCAAGATTAGTATAACTTAATCTTTTAATTCTAAAACATATTCACCTCAATCATCTAAAATTAATCTTAAACAGTTACTCATGATTAACTATCATATTATTTCATAAAAACTATGAATAATAAATTAAGTTTCCTCAACATAGATCTAATAATGCTTCATATGTTTAATGTAAACAAAACTTTAAGAACATCACATATCTTTCATATGTCAGTTGTGGACAATTTTTCTTCAAATGTATAACCAATACTCACACCACCATCCCTATTCACTTTATGAAATTTCAACTTGGAAAATCTATTTTCATAATTTTCATACTTTTCACATTTTAACCATTCAATTTTAACCATGATCTATCTAGTTACAGATGTTGACTAAGACCAAAAATCAAATTTTGAGAAATAATTATCATATATGAGAATCACATAACCAAGGGAAATTACTAATAATTTTTCAATATATGATATCTTAGGTTCAATACTAGTTTATTCATGACTGTTACCAACATTATAGGACCGTCACATATAGTTATACTTCTCTTTAGGGACAACCCTAGGCAAATCCTTTGAAATATATTTAGGTATCTCACTAAATATTTAGCATCCTAGTTTCCAAAGGATGACTAAATCTTCTATCTGATACCAAAAGTAAAGTACCAATATTGATGTATATGGACATTACATCAAATGTGGGTAACAATTAAAACAAAACTCAAAAATAATCCCAATGAACATATTAGTCTAGTTCCATTGGAAACACAAATCACATTCTTCTAATTTGGGGAAATATAATTAATATTTCCCATAATGATCATCCCTAATATTACCCAACATAAAAAATTCACTAATAACTTTAGGAAAAGAAAACATATAAAGGGGGGATTGTAGTTTCTTAGAAAGGGTAAAAAAAGAAATATTTATGAATATCAAGTGAATAAAGTTTTTAGAACAAGATCATGAAAATAAAATATCATAACCTGGATATCAAAAATCATGGAATACATTTTGGATATTCCTAAGACATGAATCATAAGGAAATAAAAGCACATAATTCATGAGTTCATAACATTTACATAAGGCATGAAACTGTGGCATACATATAAACTTGTATCTCTTTTAGCATTTATTAATAGTAATAAGTTCAGTCATTAAATTAAGAACATAAAATCAGGCCCTTATGTAAACATATGGACATGGAAACTAGGTCCAATCATAAAATTATTGACATGAAAACCATGTCCACACTTGGCATTGTGAACATGAAATAAGGTTCACTGATTACGTAAATATCTCATTAGTTTTTCATATTTATATATTGAATTGGAGGGAGATATAGGTCTCTATAATCTCATAATTAATTCGTTATTATGTGATCCAAAAAAATATAAAATCATTCGTCATATAGGTTCCCATGCAGTGAAATTTATTCAATCATAATATAACCCATAAAAAATAGTAGAATTTATAAAATATCATTCAATGATAATGATAAATCATTTTCAGTAGAAATAAAAATGATTTCACTAAATCATATCCCTTGTAAAACATATTTAACATCAAATAAAATTATCATAGGTTTGATATAATATTGATAGGGATCACATGAAAAATAATTCTTGAGGAAAATATCATTTCTTGGGAAAAATAAACTTCAAACAAGACAAAGTGTCCCATAAAACAAAGAATTTTTTTAATCATAATAACCATGAAATAATAAAATTACAAGAATCTTAAAATATTATGAATATTTGTATATTTATTATATAACATGTCAAATGGTAGTGTATACACCTCGTAAAAGAATACAAATGATTAACAAAACATGTGTCTCAACGAAGGAAAATTTAGACAACACTAGCTTACTCATAAGGTAACTTTTCAAGAAAAAAATACCATGAATAATATATTATAAAATGTAAATTTAAATACCCATATTTAAATTACATAATTCATGTAATACATTCATGGGCTATATGTATACCACATAGAACAAACTAGTGGTTTATATTGTATAATTCCTACAGAAATATATATGAGACAAAAATCTCAAACATTAAGTATGATTAATTGGTACATATTTTAAAATATTATATTATATAATGTTCAGTTTTATAAACTTTATCAAGAACCATATTCATATTTATGTTATCATATGTGGTAATATTATCGGTTGTTTAATAATATTTCATTATTACTCTTTTTTGGGCATTTTTTTGTAACATGCTTTCTGGTGTAAAACTTTTTTATTCTTAATGTGTTTCCATTATATCACTTATATAATGATAATAATTTAATATATATCATATTTATTCATTATATACATGTATATAATAATTATTGAAATGAGATCATGGAAAATGAATCACATCATGTCGTGGAGACGGTAGGTCGTACGAACACACTCACACACACGATGATATCATTCCCATAATTGTGAAATGGTATGAAAGTGGATGGTATATATTTTGGTTCATAACACATATTGTGTTATCATAATCATATATAGTCATTATTTAAATCATTATACCCATCCATCTATGGTGGTTGTGAAAACCAGATTACACTTTGTCATGAAAAGGGTAAGTCAAACGTATACAAGAATGGTTATTTCATTTTACATAGGATGGGTAAGAAGGTGGAATATTATTGTTACATAACCTAAATAACATCTCAGTATTTAGGTGATACATTATTTATTACATAATAGCATTCTAAACTCATGATGAGGTAGTAGAATAATAATGAAATTTGAAAGAATTGGTAGAGGCAGTTATATCTTCTTTGACGAGATCCTTCTAGATCTCATCTTAAAGGCACTAGAATTGGTAATTTGATAAGGTAATAACCTCTATAATGTCACTAAAGAACTTGATAATGGAAATTAGATGGTTATAGATGATATTTATAGCCCATAGTGATCTTAAGTTGGGAGGGTGTATGTTCCCTTTTATAATTGAGGTGAGGGGCACATTTGGAATCTCTAAAACAATTAATTTATAATAAATTCATAACCCATCCAAAAACATTCCAAATTTCCTTGTTTATAGTAATAGATGAGATATGTTTTTAGTCTCATTAACCAATTATTTTTAGATAGGTTTTTCCATAAATTTTACTCTTATCATATTAATTAAACCTTTGTAATTACATTTTAATTTTAACAAATGGAACAGATGTTTCAATACTAATATTGTGTATTTATTTACTTATTTGATTTCAATTTAAACATAAATGAAAAATAAAAAAAATAATATAATATCATATTAATTTTATATTTATAAAAATGTTTTATGATTTTTAAACAATTTAATAAAACATTATTTTGACAAAATATCAAGAGTGTCAATTTAGACAATGATCATTTATTAGATTTTAAATAATTTAATGGGAATATATTATCCAAGAACATTATATTTTATTATTTCTCTTAGATTTCAAGGTCATATTGAAAATTCATTGGATATATTAAATATAAAAAGAAATAATTTTCATAAAAGTTTCAGTAATTCATCCCTTGGATGATTATTGTCGATATATACTTGAATAATAATATTTTCCTAGAGTCTTGGTATTTTAATAATTATGATCATTTTAATAAAAATTAATCTATTTATTTTTCATCAATAAAATAATTTTACAATCATCAATGTCTAAACCATGAAGGTCATTATTATTTTTGAAAAATATCAAGAAGTTTGCATGAAATATAAAAACATTTTTTCATTCGATGGAGTTTTTATAGTAGAACATAGATTCTATATAACCTTATATTAAAAATGATATGGTTTTTAAAATTTTATTAAGAAAAAATTTACTTTTATTTAAATAAAATATAATTAATTCCATAATCTCATCTATGTAGATTCTATAGGTTACCAATTCTACCCAAGGATAGTTTAGGTCAAAACACACTCATACAATTATATTTGGAGAAGTGTTAGGGTAATTTTATAATATTATATTCAGCCTTATTTACCCATTTTAACTTTTTTACTGTGTTAATAAAAATTACTTAAGTTACTACACTTAAATTCAAAATAATAAAATAAATACATTTACATAATTTAGACCCACAGATTCCAAATATGGAATCTATTTTTTATAATTCAAAACACATTAGTTTTAGTAATAAATTTAAATATAATCTCATTACCCAAATTAGATAACATGTTTTAAAAGTTAAAAAATTCCAAAACATAGAAATGTTTTTACATATAAATTCATGGTTAAATTAATTTTAATTACATAAATTATATTAAATAATATAAATATAATCTATTTATACATTAAAACAATTCAAGAATATAATTTAACCATATAAATTATTTTGATAAAATATTTGATTTCAATTATATTTCAGTATATTTATACAAATCTTCAAAACATGAATCTTATCAAAATAAAAAATAAAAAATTCATCCAAAGTATATTATTATATCTCGACTCAAAATAAGAAGTTTATTTTGTCAATTATAATATAAAAAAGTGTTAAAACTATATTTTAAATGGGTGAACAATCAAAAGGTGGTAAAATTCATTTTTTAAAAAAATATTCTATTATACAAATAATTTAATTAGTTCTTATATCATTCCTAAAAAATATAAGATTAATTTTAAAAATTATTTTAAATATATTACTCACATATATATAATTAATAAAATTTATTAAGAGTTTTTTTATTGTATTATAATCTCACTAATTTTCATTTTAACAGTTTTTCCATAAAATAATTCCTTTTATTTAAAAAAAGGATTTATTTTCATTTATAACTAATTTCTTACCAAATAGATAAATATATATACATGTGTAAAGAATATTTTCATAATTTAGTTTTTCATACTATCCATTATAATAGTATTTATTTATTCATTTAATCTTTTCCTTGCGTGAAATGAAATCTATCAAAGTAATTCATTTTTTATGCAAGCTATGCATAGTGTTGTGTATACTACAAGCTAATCTGGTGTTGAATGTAGCAAAAGAATACATGGTGTAGCATGAAACACAAGAAAAAAATGAAATTAAAAATATTTATTTCATAAATAACTCAGGGTGTTACAATTTTCCCACAAGTATGGAAATACACCATAACTTATCAAAGACAATTTCACATATTTATAAATGTGGTTCTATCATATTTAATAATATTTTAGAGGGGTTATCACAAAATCCCAAATCATTGGGAAACCATTTCATTATAAAAATAATATTTGGTATATAATTTCTATTTTAGCTTAATATAAAAACTATAAAAAAGTGTACAACAGACAGAACATATAAAATCAAGAGTATATAAATCCCCCAATGAAAAAAAATTAATTGGGAATCAAACTTTTGTCATCACAGTATCACAATTACATAGAAGATGTAAAACTGGAAGATTCATTCGCATTTTACACATAAAGTTTAACTAACCAATTCTTAACCTTTTATTAATCCATAAAAACCATTACCAATAAATGTAGAATAGAAAAACACAGCCACATTATACCAATTAAGATAAATTATAGATTCCCTGTATGAATGAAGATTTACTGACTCGCAATGCACCGTGGGATGATAAAGAAACATCCACAAACTACATTCTCATATGAGAAACCATTGAGAAACCTACACCACAACCAGAGATCATAAAATTGTAGCTCAAATCATACCCACAAACAAAATAAAATTTCTTTATAAAATCCCCACAAGAAATCCACTATGAAAGGGAGAAGGACTCACCCTTGATCTCCACTGAACAACCAATAAAACCAATGGATAAAAAAATAGGGATGGTTGATAGAAGAACTACTAAGGGAAGATAAGAGTCATCAAAAATTAGAGAGGAGAAGGTGAATCAAAATAAATAGTATTTAGTATAGAATATAATGTAAAACCTAACACCATTCAGGTTTCATATCATGTAAATTTTAAATGGCATGTAATCCTCGGGTTTTAAAAAAATTATACCATTCATCAAAAAATTAGTTTCCCAGACTTTTATTTAATAAAATAATTAACTTCAATTACATGAAGTGTAATTTATCACATATATTCCCCCATAAGGTCATACAATCCATGAACCTGAGGGCTATATAATCAATTTACAACCCTTTCATGTCATTTATTCAATACATGGCCTGTATTTCATGCAGTAGCTCTGCTGCACCTCCTGGCTCCACCAAAAACTCATTGATCCTCCCCCGAGCAGCTCTAACCACCAAAATCAACAACAAGTATAACCCTGAAGTCAATAATGGTATCATAAGATTCTTGTAAATTTATTCTCACCCTCAAGAATTCATAACTAATACTCAAATTAAGGGGTTCTGAACAAACACCCCAAATGATACCTCTCAAGAATCTCTCATAGCTCAAACACTACCAGCAGCCACACATGCCAATCTAAATAACCACAAACATCAATATAAGAAATATCACTACACCAAAATATCTCCACAACCATCCAAAATAAAAACAACTTCACAACCATCTCGGCATCTATGTTTATCATCCCAACAAACACTACCACCAAAGAACCACACTTTCCCAAACACATGAACTGGTGAATTCTTTCATCCATGTAAAGATATTATCCAAATTATGTGGAACTAATTCTCCCACATGTTATTAATAACTCAATATTTAATGGATTCTAATTAGAAATTTGGTCCTCCCATATTACTATTTTAGGAAAGTTTCACACATCACGCATCATTCATCACAAAATAGGGAAAATCGTCTCATAAAATAAGATACAAACCTTACAACATAAGAAAAATAGGGATAATTAATGCCCCAAAAATATTGGGTACTAGGTAGAAATATATGTCTCTCACTCTCAAGTAGTCTATTCTAGGACACCATGCCACCAGAATACTTAAACAAAAGGAATTTATTTTTCATGAATTCCCTTCTATTAGAGACATCAAGTATCTTCTAGCTACACTATGAACATACCATCTTCCCTGATATCCAATTATCCCATATTTATGAAATTGGAGTCATCATGATGACATCAGTGAAGATGAGGGATGTGGAATATTATGTGGATATTATCCAGATGCAGTTGAAATTCCCATAGATACGCCACTTGAGCAACTATCCCAAATACCTTGAAGTTCATAACAAACCATAAAAAAGAATACTACCTATTCCAAACCTTTTATACCCACATCGATTGGAAACCTTAAAGAACATTGGGTCCCTAACCTCGAACTCCATGGGAATCCTAATATTATTATCATTAGAATTATTCTAATCCTATGATACTTACTACCTCTCATGAATAATATGACTTTTCTCTACTGTTCTCTGTTCCCCATTGGGACCAATAATTCCTATCTCCCCAACCTTCATCCCACACAATAGATAATGACGTAGTTTATTATAAATATCTGAAAATGGATCCATAATAATGGATGAGTGATAGGTATTATTATAAGAAAACTCATCCATAGTAAGGTGTCATACATAAAATCCACCATTGTCTTGGACACATTCCCACAAGTTATCCTGTAGAATCTGGATGGACAACTCGTTCTTCCCATCTGTATGATGGTGGAAGGCTTTACTAAAGTGTAACTGAGTGCAAAAATACTACAGTAATATTCTCTAGAACATATTGTAAAAAGGAATTCTTATATTTGAGACAATGGGCCTCCTAACAACATGAAATTCCACTAAATTCCCCACAATCCTTTTAACCAACACATCGTCTACATCTAATTCATTATCCCTTAAGAAGTGGGAATGTTTTTTCAAATGATCCATTATCACCTAGATAGAATCACAAAAATCCATGACCTCTAGGTAATCCTATGAAAAAATTAATCAATATGTCATTCCATTTCCACTTAGGAACATATAAAGGCTACAAAAAACCCACCAAGAACATGACTATTAGGCCTTACCTACTAGAAAACTAAACACCTCTCAATAGAAAATTCCACTACTTGTTTCATCCCGGGCCCCAAAAAATGAATCCTTAATAAACTATACATATTAAAAACTCATGGAGGTGGAACCAATGGTGATATAAGAAACTCACGAGGAACTACCTAACACATGAAAATCAGAACTGAAAACCTCTGACAAAACAACATCTGATTTTTACCTTCCCCAAAGAGCATCACCATGAACAACACAATAACACATCCTTATAGTATCTGTGTATTCCCAATAAACAACCTCCACTAACTACATACTAGAATGATATAATGTCATCTAAAACAAAAAAAAACTCTTTCATTATACACAATTTAATTAATGTGTAAGGATTCTAACAATGTAATTTCACTACAAGCTTCTTCAAACTCTTAAACAAATACCTCCTTAGAATTTCTACAGAAGAATTCATCTACATGATTCCACTTTTTTAGGGTTTATGAGATCTCAAAATAATAATTAAAAAAAATTCTATCCATATCAATTTTAATTAATTAAAATCATTATAAAAAATATATAAGTGGATTTGTAATGGTTTTGGAAGATAAAAAATCACCCCCAATGACGTAATGCTACAAATATTCTGTGAAAACATAACTATTTCTAGATCCAGATCATGGTTTTCTTATTTTAACTCAGGGATAAATAAATTCCTAAACCCATAAGAGATCAATTTATTGTTTTCGAATCAATACGCATACCAATACCATTTTTCAAAATTTCACAAGGCCCCTCAAACATCACCCCAACTTATGGAAACATAAATCGTAGAGAACTAAATTAAATACCCTTAAGGGAAATGAACTTGACCTGCCACATAGCAACCCATAAAATATCTGGGTCATTACTATTATGCATTATAAATGGGGTTCAAATTGATATATATTGGGAATAAACATCCAATAATATCATATAAGTCTAATGAATATATTATCATATACCATGTTATAGGGTTATGCCTAAGAAACAACCACTTTAGCCTTCTATGGGTATAAAACCACACCCTACCGAGACACCACCTTCATGTAGAAATGCACCAATAATTTTTTAATAATATAAATGTAAATCATTCCACATATATGGCGTCATCGAAGAATAAAAAAGAAAAATATGAGACAATTGTCACACTCCTCCTCTGACATCAAGTAGATTAATATATCATTAATGAATACAATGATGAACAAGTTCATGAACTCATTGAACCAAATGATCATCATCCCTATGGACATGGATTGTGAATTCTTAACATCATATGTCAATACTATATAATTGAAGTTCCCATTCCTTAATTTGAATAATTTATTTAGGATATCTCCCTCTTTAAACGTCAACTATTGATATCTATACCATATATTGATCATTAATAACATCCTCATCCATCTCAACTAGTTGAAAAGATCATCTATCCTTGACATTGAGTAATGATTCATGACCATTACCTGATTCAAAATCTTATAGTATATGAAAAAATTCATACTATCATTATTCTTATTATATAACAACATAGGGTCACCCTACACGGACACATTTGGCATGATGAAACCCTTTTGTATTTGATCATCTATCAGAATCATCAACTCATGAAAATCATAAAATGTTATCCAAACATGATTCATCAAAATCAGAGATTCACTATACTGGATTTTTATACCATAATCAACATCTTGAAGAGGGGGTTTCATCACATCCTCTTTGGGAAAACATTCAAAAACTCCCCAACTACCTAGGGAACCTCTACCATCCTAGACTCTACTAATTCCATACATAACATAGATATTAATGAAATAAGGGACTCAACATGGAGACTTACCACATGAAAACCTTACTCTCCAATTAAATCCACACACTAGCCATCCACATCTATTAAAACCACTATCATATGGAAGTAGTTGATAAAAACATCAAAAGAATAAAAATAATAAATTTTGATGATAACATCAAATTGATACAACTATATCATGAAGATATACCTATGAAATTTGTGTGGCTCCATTATCAATATACACCCTCAGAACACATCAAAAAAGTTATTTTGTCCTAAAATATGTGTAGTCAACACTAGTGGCATGGAAAACATATCTGCATAAAAACCCAAAAATTGTATAGAGACGGTGTAACAATGGAGTGATAAGGTATTTAATTAATCATGGAACAAAATAGGATACCAAACAAACTGATTTTACCAATGTCAATATCTGGCCCCTCAGACATATCCACCTCCACTCTATGAAACATACCATACCCAAATCATCTATTTTTCATCTGACATCCACCTCCACTGCCACACTCAGTTCAGGGTTCCTAAACATGAATATCATCATGAGTTCCACATATTCTTAACTCATCTCCCCTTGATGGAGAATAAGCTCGATTCCCCAACTACTATTATGGTCTCATGAGAAAAAACTACTGAGGCGAGTAATGAACATGTCCAGATCCACCAAAATGTGGTCAAGGAAAAACTAAGAAGTTGTTATTTATATTTACATAAATCCCACAACCAAAAAATATAGCATAGTTCCCCTAAGAAGAGCATGTAAAAAACATGTCATATAATCCTGAGAGGGAAACTACTAAGCTCAACTCCCTACTATTCTAAACCATGAATGTCTTGGTTCGTGGGACATACCATTGAAAAATATTATCATCAATGAACATTTATTTTTTCCCTCTCATGGAAAAATTCTTCATGATTTCATCCACACAATTACATCCACCTTCTTATGAACCTCTATATATGATGGCAACATAAAATGAATAACTTTTTACTGGATATAATGACATGGTACTTAATCAAGATGTCTTCAATGAGAATTAATATCTAAAAAATGATCTATTGAATAAATTATAAGGTCCTTGAACATGATTCCAAAATATATCACCAAAATACACCCCTTCTAAAGATATTGAAGATTTTTCCTCCTTGTTGACATAATGGTTGATGAGAGGAACTCTACCCAAAACACCATCCAAATTTTTACCAAGCAAATATCTTCTTACTGCTCTCCCATATATGATTCCCACAAATAATACATATATCAATGCATTTTGAATACATCCAATGGGACCCAATATCTTATTGGTTCACAGATCAAACTAAATGTGATCTCGAGCTCCTCCAACCAGCTCTCTATCTACATATCTAAAACCCTACCAATATAATTCCCCAAAAATTTCCACTGAAAAGATAACAACACCGAATCTCGTGCCTTTTCCTTCACTTCAACTTAAACCCTACGGATATCAACCGGTTCAGCCTATAGAATATCAACTTCCATAGCCACATGTGGATAATGAAAAAAAAGATGTAGATGAATTTAAAATAAGAGTTTACTATGTTCAAAAGTATGGAATTTAAATTAGATTAATTTTAATTAAGATTATTTATATTAACAATACGAGAAATCCCAATTAAAATTATCACAGTAGTCATCATGTTTCATATACCTTTCTTAGGTCACCTCCCTGCAAATAGGTCCTCCTCACCTGGTAGTTCAATATGTTCAATGTCCATTCACTGTATCATAGGGGGACCCAAAAATTGATTTTAAAAGCTGTTCCCCATAGTCTATTTCATGAACTATGGTCAAATGGAATTGTTTCTATAGCAACCACTTAAATAATAACAATCCCTAACCATAAACTAAATAATATCTCTAGAAAATTCCTTTGATACCATTATATAATTACCTACTATGTACAAAGATATTGCAATGAGGGGGAGAGAGGAAATTACAATCGTGTCCCACCTCCAGGAGGCCTCTGGATTGCAGCTAGCTGTGATGGTATAAAATTATTATAAAATTGGAGGAATTACAATTTATAATAATTTAAGATTGTGAGATAAGATGAATTATCCATAAGAAACCCAATGACAGAATGTAAAAATTTATTGAAATCATCCCATAATGATCATATATATAACTGATACAGATAACTTACTCCAATGTAAATACATAAAAGAAAAGGCAAAGCAACAACCCATTAGCAATCCAAGGGTTAGAGCTAGTAATGTTCAATACGGTCAATGTAATCCTCCTAGGAATGTTAAAATCATTTTATATAAATTTTGTGAGCATATATGTATACGTATTAGGAAATGAAATGTCACTCGTGTACATGTTAATGAAGTATCCTAACTCACTCATGAGAAAATAGTAGAACCATAAAACACCTATACAAGTATAGTAACCAAAACCAACCTCAACAAGTCACACTCACCATATAACTCAAGCTAGGTGTTATAAAATAAAACTATTCCCATCAATTAAGGGTCCCCTTCATTTCATTCCCCCTGGTATGCTGATCTCACCCTCCAATTTCACACATTATAGAGCTCTAATCTCTTATGAATACCACACCACCCCATAAGCATTGTCTCATCAAATCCAACCCGTAGACACCAAGGCTAGTTGCACCCCAAGTACGACCACATCACATCCCACCTAAAAACACATTGGCCATCACACATTCACAACCTTAACCAGAGTAGTAGGGTATCATGAACATGAACGGAATAAACCTCATTCCATCCCCCTAGCATGAATGGCCCCCAATGTATGCCTCCAAATCTTATCTCATCCTTACAGTAGAAAAATGGGATGTACCCAATATCACCCGTTAACAGTTTTTCTTACCACACAACAAGAAATGCCACATGAAAATTCCAATGATGGTACACGAGATATCAGAATAACCATATTGTGAAACAAAAAATGTCTGACCAGTATATCCATTTCAATACTTACCTTCCATGGAAGATAGATTGGGAAATATCTCATACCCATCTTTCCATCCTCCTCACAAGATGTCTGAATATCCCACCCCACCTTGATAATGTGGGTGTCGGAACATAGATCTCGTTTTGGGAATGGTTTCTATAAAAATCACAGAGTGTATACAAGTATATAAATATTTCCAGACACACAATACCAACTTATGGGTTCACAAGAAAAGACAATTCAACTCAAAAAATCACAACTTTCACTGCCACCCCAAAATGCATAACACCACAAAAACCCAAATCCTCATCCCACTAACAACTAACACCCATTATCCAACTGATTCTTTTCATTTTTTTGTAATTTCAACATTTCACAACATTCACCATCATTTATTTTTTTTATTTAACATTTCCATCGTGGTAACCAAACTAAACCACATCAATTTCAATCTTTATTAATCAATTGTTTATTTAATATATACTAGTTTATCTAGATAAAATCAGACACATACAAAAATAGATCACATTCTCAATCGTACCACCACCTCACCTCCTTAAATGGATGGAAAAAAAACCAGAACCTCGCCACCACAAAATAACATCCAATAACCAAACACCTCACCACCCAAAAATCCCTGGAATCATATTATCATCCCCACATCTCATTTAAAAAACAAATATTCAAACCTCAAAAACAACCACACACAAAAACATTTAAATGATCTTTTTAATATATTTGAAAATGGGTTATTATCACATTTCACTTTATATTAGGTGCATTATCACACAAGACAACATACTAGGGAAACCATTTCATTATTCAAATATCATGGGATAAACACTTTATATTTTAGGGTTATATCAAATAAATAACAAAATTCAAAACCATAAAAATACATAATACCCTATGAAAATAAATCACCCAATGGATATCATTTTCATAAGATGATCGGGATTGTATAATTAGAATATCCAAATCATATCAAAGCTATCAAAAAGATGAAAATTATTCCCACTTTTCCAATTCATTTTTGACTAATATACTATTTATATTTGATTATTCCCCCATAACCATAACACATATATGAATGAGAGTATACAAATCCCATGTGATACCAAATAAATAGAAATGATGGATTTCCAACCTCACCGAAACATTGCGGATTTAATGCACACCTTAACACAAAGCAGAAACATCCACAAACCACAACCACACATAGGAAACTAGGGATCAACATACACCTACCACATGAATCATAAGAATTCATCCCAAATAATTCACCAAACTAAAAAATATCTCTACATGGAATCACCATTTTAATAATGAAAGAAAAAACATTAAATGGAGAAAGACTCAACACCAGTCTCCCATGAATTTCTAATGAAAAATAGAATATTAAACAGGGGAGAAGCATTCAATAAGTTCTCCTCAAGGAAACTAGAGATCATAAAAATTGAGGGAGATGAATTTGTGGCTAAATTAATAGTATTAGGCTAATAAAGGAACACAAAACCTGTAATCCCATAGGTTTTACATCCTGTAAATATTATACGGTGTGTAATCTTTAGGGTTTGAAAATTTTATAGCTTTTTCCAAAAAATGTTTTTACTATACCTTTATTTAATAAGAATAATGAATTACAGTTAAATGATGTGTAATCCATAACATTTATTTGCCTTAGTATCAACCATTTCCATGAACCTGTTGGATATTCATGTTGTGAACAACCCTTGAAGATATTTTAGCCAATACATGGAATGTATTTCCAAAAACAATATTGTTGGGCCCCCAACCTCCACGGAAAACTCCCAGAACCCACCATGAAGTCCACTATCCACAAAAACTACCAAATTAATATACCATAAAGGAATACACTGTTAAATTTATTATTAAATAAATTTTTTATTAAAAAATTCCTTAATTTTTTGTAGTAGATATTTTTAATTGAACAATATCCTATTATATTACTGGTAATCAATTTAGATATGAAATGATAAATCATTCTTATAAATATAGTTAATTGGTTCTCCACCATTTAAAAACAATGGGAATAAAAAATGAATATCCCTATACTCATGTAATTTTTAATTAGGATTAATCTATTTCTATTAAATGATAAAATCCTATAACCATGTATGATATAAATTGGAAACTCAAAAACATGATATAGGTGATAGATGGAAACTATTCTGATTATACACTGGAATTCACCAATACTATATAAATATTTTTAGTATTTATTTTTTCACTAACTATTTGAGAGATATATCCTTTATAATATGGTAAGAATACCCAATTAATGAATTTAACATTCATAGGGTGTTCATAATCTTATTTTCATGACTAAATGACCAGGAAATGATTTATAAAATTAATTATGACTTTTCTATTTGAGTAATTTATATTTATTAAATATTTAGATATGAAATTAATACCCAAAAATAAATAAAATTTGATTATAAGATGAATAATAAATAAATTAAATATAACTTTCTTATAAATGAGATGATTAATATTTCTATAAATTAGGTGATTTAAGTTCACCAATATAAATTTCACCAATAATTCAATATTATTAATTTAGGAGGTGATTCAATACTGTTATAAATCATTCATTATATAACGGATTCGATAAAACCAAAGCTGAATATGGAAATTGTATTCCATGACATAATGGTCAGTTTATAGTTTACAACTTCATTTTCCTGACACAATTCCGATGTTGTTATTAAATTATCATTCCCTTCCTCATATAGAATTTTTGTTTGCCTATATCAATTTTCATTATTATCCCTTTGATTGGTGAACCAGTTAGCATAGTATCTATACTTTTAAAAATTTATCCATTTAATTGTGGTGGTATATTAATCTATGATTTCCTTCCATGAATTTCATTATTTAACCTATTAAAATCTATTCATCATCTATGTTCTTGGTGGTATTCACATAGTATTCATTGAGTATAATATTATATAATTATCCTATTATTATGGAAATGGGGAAATAAAATCCATTATTCATCTATGGGAATAAAAAAATTATTTTTTGAAACAATATTTTCTCTCCCATTCCTAAAAACATTGAGAATAATGGGAGTCTATAATTTCCATTTTCACATTTGGATAACATAGATCAATTTCATTATATATTCCAATATTCCAAATAGTATACTCTTTCTAAAAAATATTATTCTATGAATAAAATGATTTGTTTTTTTACATTATAGAATATTATAAACTAGATTCAAACCATGAAAAAATTATATCCCTTTCAATATAGGTTCAAATTTATTCTTCCTTCAATATATTTTTCATTTTTTTTATCACTATATTTTCGTAAAAATGATTCAATGAATATATTTATTGATAATTACCTTCTTATTTATTCTCATTCAATAGATTTAAGTTATTCATATTCCAAATTTTATGAACGAGAGTTAATAATTTTTCATCTTGTCCATTAAATAGATAAGGAGTTAAAATAATCTTATCATGCTTAGATAACTTGATAATGGTGGAATTCATTATGTTTAATAATCCAACCAATTGTAATTACTAGATTTGAATGCCCACTAATGGAGTATGTTCATTTACATATGTTGGAATCAATGGAGGTATGCACATTTTTTTAATATTTTTGTGTTCTAAATAGGCCATGTAATCATCCATATCTTGATAGTTCTGGTGAGCTTATCCAGGAGATTTTTCACTCCAAAAATTATACAATATGGATTTTAATTTAGATAATAATTAAATTTTTGAACGCACTCATTATTTAAATGCTTCCATCGAGTTAAAAAAATTGACTGAAAGATATAATTTCAATCTGATAATAACGTAATAATAAATAGAGTATGAAATCATATGATAAAAAAATAGTCCTCATATGATATAAATAACAATATCAATATTTCATCTAATTACATTATAGGATAATCCAACATTAAATTTGGTTTAATATATATTATTAATTTTTACATACTCTTATATTTAATAACCTAATCCCCTAACATAACTATACCACACATTGATACAAACTATGATTACAGAAGAATAATATACATATATATTACCTCATATTTTATTATGATTTATTAAATCTCACAGTAAAAACTCCAAAGAAAATTTATTTATTTCTTTTTATGACTATAAAAAAATACCTCAAAAATTACTCCACAGCTCACATAAATAAAATTTACACACAATATCCTTGTTTACATATCATATATAAAATTACTTTTAATATCCTAGGATATAAAATCCTATGATATATGGATCATAAACTCTTAGTAACGGCTAAACATAATAGATAACAATAAAATTTCATATATGATCATTATATGATAATGTTGGTATGTTTATATTGAAAATGTGTATATACATTACATAATAAAATCAATAATAACAAAACATCAATCATAAATAATGATTCTAAGGATAAGATATTGGGAATATCATTGGGCATGAGTCACATGTGTATCGAAAAATTTGTTAAGAATCATGATTGATTAAAACATAACAATATATCTTTCATCCCATAGAGATGTGCACATGAATGTTGAAACAACATAATATGTAAAAATATTCTATTTTATCAAGGATCCATCCTAATATTATCATTAAGTAATGGATATAGTCCCATGGTGGGTTTGTTCTTCTATATTCCAACAATCATAGTAGATAGAGTCCCACTATTGATTGCAGTTACTCTTCATTTTGAGAAATATAATATCATAATCAATAATATATATTGAAATTATTTATAATGATATATAATTTTCCAACCACCCATAAAATTATTCAAAAACATTCATATGTGTGAAACATTAACATGAAATTACTCAAAATTCCATATTATATTAATTAAACATGGGGAATAAAATCTATTTTTGAAAAATTTTAAAATGATATCGTCATAATCCATCATGTGAATAAAAATTATATTTTTTTGAATTTCACCAATGAACCATAATGAATGGTAAAGGATATTATCCAAGAATAAAAACATATAATAATATATTTTTATAATTAATCATAAAAATAAGACGAAATACCATTTACATGTTCAATAAAAATAATATTTAATATAAATTAATTTATAAAAACATTGAGAATAAATGTTACATTCTAAAAAAATATAATCACAGACATGGTGATTCTGAAACAAAATTAATGAATGAATTTGAAGAATGTGACTATACAAAAAATGATAAAATAATTTTCCTTTTACAATTTTATAATAAATTTCAATGTTAATAAAATATAACCACAGAAAATCACCTATGTATTTATAAGGACACAAATGATATATTACAAAGAATAAAATCATGATGGATAATGAATTATATGTTTATTTAGAGAGAATGAACATGATATTTCCACTTAATGTAATTTTTACATACAGAATCCTTATTTAAATTTGATATTGGAAAAAAAACCCTTACCCTAGATATCATCTTGGTTGAATTCACTCTGTCTACCTATCTAATTAAGTTAGGTTTATTTCTCAGTCTTTGAAACTTATTAATATATAATTTTTTTAATACCATTAATTTATAATTCTTCATTAAACGTATATTAATTATTATTTTCGAAAATTATTTTTTAGGTTTCAATGGTTTCATTATTTCAACTCATGCTTCATCTTGGTAGTTCAAGTCCTTATTACAAATAAATAGGTTCATCACATATTAACTTTCAATGATGATATATTATATGTGGATGAAATATTCTATCAATATAATGGTCATTTCAATGAATTTATTGTGTCACCTGTTACAGATGACCTAAAAATATCCTCTTTTGTAATTATTGAATTCAGCAAAGAATGTGAATACATAGTGAATAGAATTTCTATATTACCATTTCAGTATATTGAATATATAATAAATTAAACATGTCACATTATACTAATAGTATTTATATTATAATATTAATTACTTCTATAAAATATATAACAATGTTCACGTTGGTGGTAAAATCGACCTAAATTGGAACATGTTATAATGATTGAATGAATTAGTACATTTTTTTGAAATGGTATTTAGAACTAATATTTTTGACACGATAATTCAAAATGTCTTATAGGATTTATAAATAGATTATTGGGTATAGTATTCAATATGAATATAATCTAATGGTTTGGGTCTATGTTCAATGGGGAGGGGACCCTCTATAGGTTTTTTGAGTGGCATTTCCATAATTACACTTTTATTATTATGTGAATAATTTAATTTTACAAAGAATGTCAACCCAATGTAGAGAAATAATGGATATTGAATAATTATGGATCTATAATTACCTAATAAATTAATTTGGTAATATTTTTTTAATTATATTTTACATGTTTACCAAATAAATACACCATTATATGTCTTATTATCATTTAAAGTAGTGAGTAACTTTTACTAACACAATTTATTTTTATTCTAAAGAATATAATTATCCAATCAACCAATTATTAATCTTTTAAATAGTAATATATATTCCATTTAATTTAACTACAATTATAAATATTATAAATTCAACATTCATATGAACATATAATTTTAATTGAGTAAATTATATCGAAAATGTATTTTTATGAATTAAATACTCTTAATATTAACACATATAAATTAGTTATTAAAATCATGTTAATTAATTATTCATTGAATTAAAATGATTATTTTTACTGGATTCAATATTTAAAAGTGAAATTTTTATTTATTATTGTTAAAATACAAATCACTTTAAAAAATTCTTTCTCTGAAAAATAACCCTTTTATCATTTCTGATTTTCATCAAATACTATAAAAATAGTTTTTCGTACAAATTATTTTATTTTAATCCTCAAATAATAGAATAATTAGAATAGAAACACATTAAATCATTCATTAATAATAATTATTATGTTTTACAAATAATTTTTTTCCTTTTTAATTCATTCATGAATTATTTATTATATATGAATTATATAATCTATAATTATTTTTAATAATTACACAGTATAAATTTATCTAATGGATACGTGTATATCGATCGAACATATAACTAATGGCTATATATTTATCCACTATATGACCAATAGTAATATGATTATAATAGTTATATTGTATTTCTATATATAGCCTTACAAATATCTTAAAATATATTCATCATACTCTCTATTATGATTATAATTATTGTTGGCACATCTGTTACTGGAGTGTGTTTGACATATCTTATTTTAGTGATTAAAAACCAAGATTCTGTTATTACCAATATCTCAAATATTTTATTATATAATTTTATATGAACATATTAACTATATTATATTCCTACTATGAGTTATGTCAAGACACTGTTGGTTTCGAGTCACCACTACAACTAGAAACAAGTCACCGTTATCACAAGACTCAAGTCATTATCACTATGAAGATGAGATGTTTCCAGACGCATGTCACCATTACCTCTAGACTCAAGTCACCTTTATCACTATGATTATATACCACAAGACTAAAATCAGCAGTACTGCTAGACTCAAGTCATTGTTTCCACTAGGATGAGCTTCCAATAGACTCTAGTAACTGACACTTCCAGGATGAGCTACCACTAGACTCAATTTCATCGTTACCAATAGGTTAAGATACTATAAAAAGTGAGTCACCACTATCACCGAAGGGGTTATTGTTAGCAGAGTCATGACCTTATATTTAGTCACTACAAAAACTCTTGTTATTGTTGTTATCTAAGATCTTCGGTGTGAATGGTTCAACAGAAAAATTTATTCAAGGATTATTTGACCAAGTCCCCAAGACTCAGTAAAAGATAATCCATGGATGTGGATCTTCTTCAACAAGGGCTACTATATATTCTTAAAGGATACATCTCTCTCTCTCCCTCGATACATAATAATTATTTTCAAATACAATGATTACAATAAATCAAGAACAGTTTTTGATCAAATTTGTGAATTCTCTCGAATCCGCTAATTCCCAATCTGTGAAGATCAATGACACGTAAAAACTAAACTCATTACTAAGATTTATTGAGAAAACATACAATGCTAAACTAAATAATACCTACTAATTTATAAAATTATATTTTCTACATAAATTTTTCTTGAACAAACCATAGAGTCCTCGCTATTGCTGATCTAAGGATTACACAAAATTAGAACACATCAGACTGATTATTTTATATTATTATTTTTTATATTTGTTTTAATTTTCATTATTCTGTTGTTTTTTTATCCAATACACAACGTCTCTAGGATATTGTAGGAGAATACTTGTTATTCTCTTCTTCCACAAACTATTTCTCACTATGTCTATGGAAGAGGTCCATGTGTGACATGTCATTTTCCTTCATCCCACATATTACTATGGTAGAGACATCTTAGCCAGGATAATTTATTTCTGTTAACTTTAAACATAATATATCTTGTGTATTTGTTTGATTATATTTATAATATTCTTGGGAGCGTGGGATTTTAATGTTGAGGGGATTAGGTATCACCTTGAGACTAAACCTCATGTGTATTCCATTATGTAACTATGTTGTTTGTTTTGTTTTTCTATCACATTCAAAATAAAATTTCACTAACAAACAAAACAATTTCTTTTATAAATAATCATAACTAATGTTTATATATGTTTCTATATAATTAAATTGATCCCATACATTAGGGTATTTCTAAAGTATACTTTAACTAATACCTAATAACTCTTTAATAAATATTTTAAAATTGAAGATCTTATATCGATATGATATTTTGATTAATTGGAAAGATTATTTTATTTAGGGGTTTTTGTTTTTTAGTTTATTTACATAACAAAAACATTATTGGGGACTTAATACACACACTCTTGAGTTACTATTTAAGACCAAAATTTGGTATCATATGACTTTTAAAAATTTACCTCTTTTTACTATGATTGTAGTTTTATTATAATGATATCAAATTTTGGAATCTTAGTTCATTATTTATAATAGGAAAGAAGGATATGATACCAAAAGAACGCCTTATTTTAAAAGAATCAACTATAATTAATGGAATATCAAAATGATAATGAATTTGAAATGTGTAGGTTTTTATATATGTATTGTAATATATGATCAATATGAAATAAAAAAAATTATTAGAAGTGATTGTGGCAGTGCTACAAAAACTGTTCAAAATAATAATTTTAAATCTATGAATGATTTGTTCAACGCATTCAGAGATGATTAATTTAATAGAACATCTACTTGAAAATCTAATTTTGAATCCTGGGATTCTTTTCCTTTATCACATAACAGAACATCAAATGTCAAGGATATAAAACCAAATACATATATAATCAAGTATAATACTTTTAAACTGTGACTTGATGAACATATTTCTGATATGTACCTTAGGTTTAATGAAATAGTGAATACAATGATCTCACATGGAAAGCATGTGATTGAAAAAGAATAAGAGATGAGGTTGCTTAGATGCTAACCTAACAAATGGAGAGGAATATCTACGTGAATTAGATAGTCATGTGATATAAGTAAATTATGTGTCAATGACTTGATAGGAAACTAATGATGAATGTAGTGGAACCTAAATTCAACAAATTGATTAATGAAGATCAACCAAAAAAATATATAGCCTTTAAATCTACTACATCCAGGAAAAAATATTTTAAACATGTCGAATATTATTTTAAAGAAGGATATTCAAAATATAGTGTTGAAAAAATGGAACACATGGCAAGACGATTCATGAAATTATATACGAAGAAGAAGTTCTTAAAAAAGAAAACTTTTAGAGGATATTATGATAACAAAGTAAAGTGAAAAGAGTATTGGAAAAAGGATGATACTCAAAACGATATTACATATTATGAAGGTAATAGGAAAGGCCACCTTAAACATACTATCTAAAATAAAATTACAAAACAAAGTATGAGGTTTAGGATATGAGATCAAAAAATTCCCTGAAAGCAATATGGAGTGCCTCTAAAAACAGTTCATGTGACTCAGAAACTAATCAAGAAGATATATCTGACAAAGACAAACATTTCTTTACGAAAAACACATCGTATGTAAAAAATTCTCTTCCTATGAATCCTACCAATGTTTCAAATATTTTTAAAAATGAAGAACGTAATGATAATTGGGTAAAAATGAATATAAGTTATATTATTTATTACTGAAACATGATAGTATATAATTTTCATGAACTAAAAAATGAATATAGGTCTCTAAAATAATACTACTCTTTATCAGAAAATTTAAAAATTAATCATAAAGTTGGAAAATAGAAAACTAATCAACTGTTGAATGAAAATAATGAAATAAAAAATTTCAACTGAAAATTAAATAAATACATAGAATAATTTTACACTAGTAAGAAATCATTGACTCTAATATTTGAAAAAAAAGTAACACCAAATATGAAACTTGTATAGGCTACTATCTTGGACAATGAAAAATTACAAAAACTAGATTTACATCTTGTTCCTATGATAAAAGTTATTATAATGAAAACACCTACTCAACTAGAAAAATAATGGTTTTATATATAGATTTCATAAATCTATTTATATTAAACTTGTTAGAAAAATATAGACACCAAAATATTTTTTTACTACCATATCTGGACACAATAGAATATGTGTACCAAAATTATTTTTGGAACAAACTTTGTGTTGTAGGAAACCTATCTAGGAAACTCCAAAAAACGCATATGATATCTAGATAGTGAATGTTCCAAACACATATTTGGCGAGTATTCAAACTTCATGAATTTTATTGAAGTTATCGGTGGACATGTAACTTTTGGGGACAATGAAGAAGGTAAACTAATCAGCCATGGCCAAATTGGATTGTATATTTCAGTATAAATTTCTAAATTTTTATATCTAGATGAAATAAAATACAATCTTCTTAGAATATCCTAATTTTGTGATGATGTATTTAATGTGAAATTTTAAGACAATTTTAGTTATGTTTTTAATGATAAAAATGATTTAATTTTTATTGAATTGATAAATGATATCATTTATTCTATTGATTTAAATTCTTCATACTCTAACAACATTTCATTATTATGTAACGTTCATAAAGTATCATGGAATTGGAATAAGAGACTAGTAAATTTCAATATTTACTCAATTAGAAAGAAAACATGGAAAGAGTCAATAAGAGACCTACCAAGGCCTACATTATAAAATAATTGAGTTTGTAATCACTTCAAAAAGCAGAAACTTCCTATGATTTCTTTTTAATATATGAAAGAAGTTTCAACCTCTGATCCTCTAGAGTTAATCAATATATACCTCTTTAGACCTTCTAGTGTTTCCAGTCTAAATGAAAAACACTATATATATATCTCTGTAGATGAATTCTCTAAATACACTTGGGTATTATTTTTAGATCACTGATGTTATGGTTTTTCTTATTTTATTAAGTATTCCAAATCAGTAGAAAATCATAGTGTACTTATGATTAAGAACTTAAGGAGTGACAATGGTCTAGTATTTGAAAATCAAGAATTTGAGTAATTATGTTCTAAATATGTAAATAATCACAAATTTTCTACTCCTATAACAGCACAACAAAACGGCACTGTAGAAAGATGAAATACGAATCTTCAAGAGGTATACCAAACTATATTAAATGAGTATGAACTACCTATCTACATTTTTGAAAAATAATTTTAATTAAAACTTTTTTATTATTAATATAGTTTTATAAGAAATATCATAATGAAAACACCTTTTGAGTTATGAAATAATATAAAACCAATGGTTCATTACTTTAGAGTTATTGGATACAAAGTATTTATTCTTAAAACAAAGGAAAATTTGGAAAAAATTTCTTCTAAGAGAGATGAAAGAATTTATCTTTTGTATTCATCATCCATAAAATCTTATAGTGTATTTAACAAGAAAACAATAACAATTAAAATATATTTTCAGATCAAGTTTGATAGAATCGATTCCACTGAAACTAACATGATCTCAGAATACCATGTGGATGATATTTCATCCTTGAATCTATAAGGATTCAACCTTAATAATTACATGGTCTTGAATTAAGTTAATAATTAACATTGAGGATCTTCTCATGTTTAGAGTTTTAAAAAATTAGGACATAACTATTACATTAAATCTCAAATAATATAAAGTAGACACTTCTACCCAGTATCCATTTTTTCCATAAAATAAAAAATCTTAAAAGAAAACAAGATTTCTTTTATTGATATAAATATTATTGAATTCTTATTTTCTCTTACCATGCCTTATATCATGTGAAAAACATTTCAAAACACATGGGATGAGTATAAAAATCTCAATAAGGGTTATAAATCAAATAAAGAAAACATTATTCCATCACTACATCAAACTCAATGAAATCATACATTTCAATATTTAACATACCACATAAGATCATAATATTTATGAATAATAAATGGAAATCATATATCATAAAGGTAACATGTGGCATCTATAACAGACTTATGTTTTAGCTTTCAGAGATATGTATGGAGTTACATTTTGAATACCCATCACACTATATTACCTAAATTGTTGGGAAAAAATCCCTCAAGGTAACATTTCAGTATTTTTGGGTTGATTGTGTTTGTTGACAAAGCAGGTTTTTCATGGATATTTGTCGAGTTCTCGAGAAGTTGTTGACATTCCATGTTGACAAAGAATGATGATAAAGGAAAGGACGATCTGGAGGCGGTACAAAAGAGCAGTACAAGGTGGCGCCGTTTCCCAGTGTTTGCCAAATTTTTGGGGTCCAAAATTTGGAGTTTGGTGAGCATCGCGAAAAGAGGATTTCCATGAAGAGCATAATTTAATATGGAAAAGGTATGAATTTCGAGAAGCTAGGATGCATGGTTTGGAAATCGCGAAGACCAGAAGAATGGAGGCGGTGATGGTTCGCGATTACGTCAAGCTTCGCGAACGGCAGAGGCTGAAGCGCATCGCGGCGGAGAAGGGGTTTGCGAGATAGCTTTGCGGCGAAGGCGCGAAGGAAGGTTAAGCTTCGCGAGGGAGCTTCGCGGAGAAGGTATGAGTTGTGAAGGTAAGTTGACGGTGATTCTTCGCGACTACGTCAAGCTCCGCGAACGGATAATTGCCGTGGAGCTTCGCGATTTGGACAGAATTCCGACAGAAACTTTGGAGCTTCGCGATTTGAGATGACGTGGCGTTGACTTCGCGCGGAACGGATGAGGGTCGGTGGAATCGCCTATAAATAGAGGCCGACCCCTTCGAGCGAAGTAGAGAGAATTTTTCGAGAAAATACTTTGCTCTCGATTTGCGAAGGTGGTTCGCGGAGCCAGTGTGCTTCGCGAAAGAGGTGCTTCGCGGCGGCTATTGTAGCTCCGCAAAACCTGCGAGCTCCGCGTTGGCTTACTTTTCTTCACGAGGGTCGTTGCTTTGCTACGGCTTGAGCATCGCGAGCGTGCTTCGCGAGGGAGCTTCGCGAGTGAGCTTCGCGAAAAGGTAGGAGCTTCGCGAAGGCTTGTTTGAGCTTCGCGAAATTGGGAGCCTCGCATTGTAGGGTGCTTTGCGAAGGTCTTTCCAAAGGTTGTTTGCCCAGTGGATAGTGGCAAAGGGGTATTCATCTACGGGTGAAAGTTGAACTTCAACAGAGCATCTACATATAGAGAAAGATGCATTCCTTAATGGAAATGAAGAGACCTACAGGTCTATAAACTGTGAGTGAATCCCTTCCAAAAGCAGTGAGCTTAGGAAGAGGAAGAAGGTGATCCTCTCCACCGGCAGTGAGCCAGAGAGAGAGAAATAGGGAGTGACCCTTGGGAAAGCAGTGAGCTGACCCTAAACATTGTAAAGGCAGTGATCCTGGGCATAGAAGTGATCTAGCCCGAACCTTATAATCCACAGCTAGTGAAGATTAGTGGAATTTGGTACGACTGGCAACCTGTCGGTGTATGCTCCTTGGACGTAGCCCTTAGCGGTGAACCAAGTAAAATTGTTGTGTCCTGCGCTTACTTTACTTTCTGTTTATATTGTGTAGCAGGAAAGAGAGAGAAGAGTGTTTTGCTTAACAGCAAAACAAGATCAGAACGGGCATTAATTTTTAATTAGTCATACCCTGATTCACCCCCCCTCTCAGGGTATTCAGCCTAGTGGACCTAACAAGTGGTATCAGAGGGATGGTTGAAAGTTGTTCTTCTCTCAATGGAGGTAACCAATCATAAAGGGATTCCAATCTTCGACGGATATAATTTTCAGATATAGAAGAATCGGATGCAACACTATTTCCGATCCTTGGGAATGGATGTGTTTTCAGCAGCTATGCATGGTATCACAGCTGATATTAATAGTGGTGCCTTATCAGAAGCTGAGCATAGAGAGTTGGATGCTGATTCCAAAGCAATCAATGCCTTAGGGGGATCCCTTTCCAATCCCATCTACACAAAGGTTATGTCATTCAAAACGTCACATTCCATGTGGGAAAAGCTTTTGAATATATATGAAGGGGACAAAAAAGTCAGAGAGGAAAAGCTGCAGGTGTTGTGGAACAAATATGAAGATCTGAAAATGAACTCGAATGAGTCTATTGACACATTCTTTGACAGGGTAAACATTGTTGTGGAAGATATGCGAGGTCTTGGAGAAGTCATTGAAGACATAAAGATTGTAAAGCGCATCTTGAGGAAACTTCCACCTCGGTTCAATCCGAAAGTTTCAGTTTTAGAAGATAAAGATCCAAAAGAGCTGACATTAGACAATTTGCACAGTACCTTGGTTGCATATGAAATGAGGAACGATGATAATGAGGCTGTGGAAAAGGGGAAGTCTAAAGAGGTGGCATTTAAGGCCATGAAGAAGCTCACCATTGAAGATTCTAATGAAGAAGAAGAGACAGATGAGGTGATGTCATTCCTTTCTTCAAATCTACAAAGAGGAAGAGGAAAGTTTAAAGGTAAACTTCCACTAGCATGCTTTAGATGTGGAAAGGTTGGTCATCTTGCGGCAAGATTCCCTAAGAAGTTTCAAGATGATGATGATGATGATGACGTTGAAATTCCCAAAAAGAAGACTTCAGCTTTTTTGAAAGGGAAGAAACAATTCAAGAGAAATTTCTTCAAGAAAAATAATCTTCTTTCACAAGAATTTGAAAGTTCAGATGAGTCTGAGGATGAAGAAGTTGAGGAAATAGAAAATTGCAGAGATCGTGGGGTAAATGCCTTGGTGGAAATTGTTGGTAGTTCTCAAAAGGGAGAAGAAGCTGATGCTAAAGAAGAAGAAGAAATTGAAGGGAGAATTGATATGGAAGCCGAATTGGAAGCAGCTCTTGAGGAGATAGATGTTTGGAGAGCCAAAACGAATAAATCCAATAAAGTGGTTCGTGATGCCAAACTCTATATGCAACAACAGGATGAAGAAAAGTCTGAGCTGTTAGAAGAAATTGGAATACTAAAATCCTCAACACTAGAGAGCTCAGAAAATATTGTCGAGTATAAGCTTAAAATTGAGGAACAAAAGAAGGAAATTGATTGTTTGACTAACACAGGAAAGGAGCAGGTTAGATGTATCAAAGAGCTTGAAGAAGAAGTGGTCAGTCTGCGACAAAAACTTAAGGATCAAGATAAACTCTTGACCCCCAATGTGATATCCGAAAAGCAGGCCATTCAGAAGATAGAGAAGATGAAAGCGGTGCCTAGCAGTTCAGTAGGGAAGAAGCAGCAATTGAGCTCAGATGTTAAGGTCGTTTCTGGGCTTAGTCAAGAACAAAAATTTGCGACAATTGCAGTCAGACCGCAAGCACTCATCCCAAAATTGAAGGTTGATTTGGGAACAAAACAGAATCAGAATATTCAGAGATCCCAAATGGGAAATCATAGTGCTGAAATATCACGAGGGAATGCATCCTATATCAGGTGTTATTACTGTGGAAAAATGGGACATTCACAGTATGTGTGTTCCATAGCCAAGAGATACAGAAGGGAACATGAACAGAGATGGAAGCCAAACAGAGAATGGTTTTCCAGAACACATTTTGAAGGACACTGTTTTTTGTGCGGAGGATTTGGACACATGGCTAGGTACTGCACTTCAACCATTCAGAGAAATGTGTCAAAGCATAATCAAAATGTTCGCAAGCAGCAGATCAATAAACCAACAAGTGAGTTAAAAGTTCAGAACAGATTTGCAGCTCTGCAAGATGAGGGTGGTCCATCATACTCTGAGAAAGAACAGAAGCCTCAATCCATGACGAGTGTGAAAGAAAAAGTATGGACCAAGAAGAAGAAAAACGAAAAGGCTGTGGTGGCGGAGATTGCCCTTAAAGCATCAGATCGATCTGGTGTTTGGATCCTTGATAGTGGTTGCACATCCCACATGACGGGTAATAAGGATCTTGTTACAGGCATCAAATATGACAAAGAATGAGTTGTCAAATTTGGAAATGATGAAGGCCTGAAGATTGTTGGCTCAGGGAAAGCCAAGTTTGGGGGCAAAGAGATGAGACGTGCTGATGTCTTGGTAGTAGAGGGTCTCAGTCATAACCTACTCAGTGTCAGTCAACTATGTGACTCTGGGCACTCTATCCAATTTACCAAGAAGATGTGTGTTGTGAAAGGAAAATATGGAGTAGCTGTTCTACAGGGAAAAATGTCAAAGGGAAATCTCTATCTTGTAGGTGGGGAAGAAGATACTTGTCTTTTATCCAGAGAGGAGGAAAACCAGCTATGGCATAAGCGACTTAGTCATCTATGCCAACCATCTATGGAGGATCTCGTTAAATGTGATGCTGCTAGAGACCATCCCAAACTATCACGTGATCGCACTCATACGTGTGATGCTTTTCAACAAGGGAAAATCATCAAAAAGACATACAGGCCAAAGGAACAGAAATCAACTAGAGTGCTCGAATTGGTTCATGCTGATGTATGTGGACCTATCTCACCACGAGCTATAAATGGGCAAAGGTACTATGTTCTTTTCATTGATGACTATAGCAGAATGGCCTGGGTATTCATCATAACCCATAAGACAGAGGTGTTCAGTTGCATAAAGCAGTACAGGAGGGAATCAGAAAAGATGCTTGGGCAGAAAATTCTGAAGTTTCGTACTGATAACAGTACGGAATTTACAAACAGTCAGGTTGAAAACTATCTCGAGAAACATGGGATAAGGCATCAAGTTTCATCAGTAAGAACTCCCCAACAGAATGGAGTAGTTGAAAGGAGAAATCGTATCATCAACAACATGGCCATAACAATGCTTATTGATAAGGACCTGCTAGAGAAATTTTGGAAGGAAGCAGTTTTGACATCGGTCTATGTTTCAAATAGGTCCCTGTTATGTCCAAAGAAAGGGAAGACTCCGTACGAACTATGGTACGGAAAGAAGACAACGTTGAAGTACTTTCGAATCTTTGGAAGTAAGTGTTTCATTCTCAACAAAGAACATCATAGGAAGTTTGAGTCACGAGGAGATGAAGGGATATTCCTTGGCTATTCCGGGAAAAGCAAAGCGTATAAATGTTTCAACAAAAGGCTGGGAAAAATCATTGAAAGCAATGATGTCACTATAGTTGAAAATGAGCAGAATACTCAACGATCCAGTGAACAGTTCCTGGATGAAAGTGATGATGAGGTAAGTAACCCAGGGGGAGCAGAAGTGGCAGAAGCTGACTCAGAATAAGATATTGATGATGAAGAGGAAAGTGTCAATTCGGTGTCTGTGAGAAAGCCAAAGAGTCGAGCTGAAATTGATAGGCAGAATATCATTGGTGATCAAACAGCTCCAGTTCAGACTCGAAGAATGAAATCATCACAGCAAGTATCGTTTTTGTCTCAAGTGGAGCTGAAATGTTTTTCTGATGCAGCTGAAGATGAAAACTGGGTTCAGGCCATGAACGAAGAGCTTGATCAGATTGAGAAGAACCAGACATGGGAGATTGTTTCGAGGCCAGTAGACAAGAATGTCATTGGGACTAAATGGGTCTATCGCAACAAGATGAATGAAGATGGCACAGTGATTCGGAACAAATCACGACTAGTGTGCAAGGGATACTCCCAGATAGAGGGAATAGATGTTGATGAGACATTTGCACCGGTTGCAAGGCTAGAGACAATCAGATTATTTTTGGCCATAGCAGTGTAAAGAAAGTTCAAAGTGTTCCAGATGGATGTCAAATCAGCATTCTTGAATGGGGTCCTGGAAGAAGAGGTGTATATTGAGTAGCCAGATGGTTTTCTCATTCATGAGGATGAGAACAAAGTTTGCAGGCTGAAGAAGGCGTTGTATGGGCTGAAACAAGCACCAAGGGCATGGTACTCAAGGCTTGATCAGTACTTGAAGAAGCTTGGTTTCCAGCATGGAGGAGTTGACTACAACCTCTATTTCAGCAATGACAGTAATCAAAGGATGATGGTGCTAGTGTATGTCGATGACATAATTTTTGGCGGATCAGATGAAGCTCAGTGCAGACAGTTTTCCGAATTCATGAAAAATGAGTTTGAAATGTCAATGATTGGAGAGCTAACGTTTTTCCTTGGTCTACAGGTGACACAAGGAAGGAATGGAACTTTCATTTCTCAATCCAAATATTCCAAGGAGGTTATAAGAAGGTTTGGAATGGATAATTCCAAGGAAATGAAGACTCTGGTTGCTACCTGGATGAAATTATCAAAAGATGAGGATGGCAAGGCAGTTAATATCACAGAATACAGGCAAATCATTGGAAGCCTATTGTACTTAACCGCAACAAGGCCTGATATTGTTTTCGCCACATGCCAAGCAGCGAGATATCAGAGTAATCCCAAGGAAAGTCACATGCTTGCAGTGAAAAGAATACTTCGGTATATCAAGGGCACGGTGGACTTCGGCTTGACATACAACGACAAAGCTCAGACAGAGTTATTGGGATATACTGATGCAGACTGGGCCGGTTCAGCAGATGATAGAAAATCAATGTCAGGTGGTGCATTTTATCTTGGCAGACTATGTATTGCTTGGTTAAGCAAGAAGCAGGATTGAATTTCATTAAGCACCGCAGAATATGAGTATATTGCGGCCACTCAAGCATGCACACAGTTATTGTGGATGAAGCAGCAGCTTGAAGATATGGGATTTGAAGTGAAGTCTCCGATCGGAATCCAGTGCGATAACTCAAGTGCTATAAATCTCAGCAAAAATCCTGTCCATCACTCTAGGACAAAGAACATTGAGATAAAGTATCATTTTATCAAGGAGAAAGTTGAGCAGGGGATCGTGAAGTTGGATTATGTGCCTACAGAGCTACAGGTTGCAGACATTCTGACAAAGGCCTTACCCAAGGAAGTTTTTGAGAGGCATCGACTGGCTCTGGGAGTTCAGTCGATTCCCCACACTTGAAATAGTGTGGATATGGGACCCCCCCCCCCTCTCCCCGAGGCATGATGTGTTTTTCCCTGATGTGCTGATATGTGTTCTCTACCATGTTACAGACTACAACGGAGTGACCTTTGGATTCATTGACAAAGGGGGAGAAAATAGTGATTGTTCAAGGGGGAGACAGTGCGGAGATTTGATAAATCATATTTGATACGGGGAGAAGCTGACAGGTGGAGCAGCCAGAAAGGGGGAGCAATGATAAAGGGGGAGATTTTTAAATCTGACGATGCTAGAAGTGATCGGTCAAAGTATAGATATCACGACAGCTGAGGATCGTGATAAAAGCAGAACAGTGGTGTTGGAATGGTGTGAGACGGTGTCCAGCTATCACCAATTGGTATCAATGTGGTTCAAAAATTGGTATCAATTTAAAAATTGGTATCAGGGTGGAATCGACAATTGTGGTTGACATGAAGTGATTCATTGATGAACTTTTCATACTACTCTTGTTTCTCACGCTGAGCATTGCTCATGTGGGCTTAGAGTACGTGTTAAGTGAATCCTTGAATGCTATCAGAATCGCAAGAGGCGAATGGTGGTAGCGGCTGGAAGAAGACTCAGTGAGGTATCACAGTGCAGAAAATCATCCTGAACAGAGTTGTGAAGAGTTGTCAACAAACCCAAAGGGGGAGATTGTTGTGAAAAAATCCCTCAAGGTAACATTGCAGTATTTTTGGGTTGATTGTGTTTGTTGACAAAGCAGGTTTTTCATGGATATTTGTCGAGTTCTCGAGAAGTTGTTGACATTCCATGTTGACAAAGAATGATGACAAAGGAAAGGACGATCTGGAGGTGGTACAAAAGAGCAGTACAAGGTGGCGCCGTTTCCCAGTGTTTGCCAAATTTTTGGGGTCCAAAATTTGGAGTTTGGTGAGAATCGTGAAAAGAGGATTTCCATGAAGAGCATAATTTAATATGGCAAAGGCATGAATTTCGCGAAGCTAGGATGCATGGTTTGGAAATCGTGAAGAACAGAAGAATGGAGGCAGTGATGCTTCGCGATTACGTCAAGCTTCGCGAACGGCAGAGGCTAAAGCGCATCGCAGCGGAGAAGGGCTTTGCGAGATAGCTTTGCGGCGAAGGCACGAAGGAAGGTTAAGCTTCGCGAGGGAGCTTCGCTGCGAAGGTGCAAGTCGCGAAGGTAAGTTGACGGTGATTCTTCGCGACTACGTCAAGCTCCGCGAACGGATAATTGCTGTGGAGCTTCGCGATTTGGACAGAATTCCGGCAGAAACTTTGGAGCTTCGCGATTTGAGATAACGTGGCGTTGACTTCATGCGGAAGGGACGAGGGTTGGTGGAATCGCCTATAAATAGAGGCCAACCCCTTCGAGCGAAGTAGAGAGAAATTTCAGAGAAAATACTTTGCTCTCGATTTGCGAAGGTGGTTCGCGGAGCCAGTGTGCTTCGCGAAAGAGGTGCTTCGCAGCGGCTATTGTAGCTCTGCGAAACCTGTGAGCTCCGCGTTGGCTTACTTTGCTTCGCGAGGGTCGTTGCTTTGCGACGGCTTGAGCATCGCGAGCGTGCTTCACGAGGGAGCTTCGCGAGTGAGCTTCGAAAAAAGGTAGGAGCTTCGCGAAGGCTTGTTTGAGCTTCGCGAAATTGGGAGCCTCGCATTGTAGGGTGCTTTGCGAAGGTTTTTCCAAAGGTTGTTTGCCCAGTGGATAGTGGCAAAGGGGTATTCATCTATGGGTGAAAGTTGAACTTCAACAGAGCATCTACATACAGAGAAAGATGCATTCCTTAATGGAAATGAAGAGACCTACAGGTCTATAAACTGTGAGTGAATCCCTTCCAAGAGCAGTGAGCTTAGGAAGAGGAAGAAGGTGATCCTCTCCACCGGTAGTGAGCCAGAGAGAGAGAAACAGGGAGTGACCCTTGGGAAAGCAGTGAGCTGACCCTAAACATTGTAAAGGCAGTGAGCCTGCGCATAGAAGTGATCTAGCCCGAACCTTGTAATCCACAGCTAGTGAAGATTAGTGGAATTTGGTACGACCGGCAACCTGTCGGCGTATGCTCCTTGGACGTAGCCCTTAGCGGTGAACCAAGTAAAATTTATGTGTCCTGCGCTTGCTTTACTTTCTATTTATATTGTGTAGCAGGAAAGAGAGAGAAGAGTGTTTTTCTTAACAGGGAAACAAGATCAGAACGGGCATTAATTTTTAATTAGTCATACCCTGATTCACCCCCCCTCTCAGGGTATTCAGCCTAGTGGACCTAACATAAATACCTTAAGAGAAACAATAACGTTTACCTACGTCATAATAACGATTGCATCAGAGTGCTATCTCGGGCTCACCCGCCCTAGGTTTATCACAGAACTACCCGTATACGTAAGCAATACCCAAGAACCATAACATATTCCTAACACATAAAACAAACATAATGAAAAGATAAAATTTCCACATTTCAATGAAAATATATCATTTAAATATATTGACATAAAAATCCATTTTCCAAACCATTTTCAATTCCTAAATATTTAAAATGAGTATATGTTATTTTTTTCATTTAAAAACATTACAGCTTGTTTAAGGAAACCAAATATCGAATAATTCTCGTAGTGGCGGAAAGGTCATTTTCACCATGTATGTTAAAAAGAAATATTCCATTGGTCATTTAGTAAAATGCTACATAGAAAAACATTCCCTTTTAATGATATGAAATTTCAAATGAGTTTATACAGAATATAAAATAATATCGTGTATAAATCGAAATATGTCGTAGTGAAAGAAGATTCTGATGAAGTCCCTTACAAAGATAATTTTCTAAATAAAATAGATCCATTACGTGTTTCAAATATAAGTAAAAATAAATAATGTATAAATACAAGATATTATAACAAACATTATTTCTCCCAAAATTATAGCATGATATAATCATGAAGTATAAAATCAACCCAAAGAATGAAAATCGGGTTATGAAGTTCCCTTACCTCATGACCGCCATGAATTGTTAGTTATTTAATCTCTTGAATAATAAACTAAAGTTAATTTAAACATGATTTAAGAACATTTTTAAATTATATTTATATGTTTATATTACTTACTATCATATTGTAAACATTACATAATCATTTATGTTAATAATGGTTGTTTGTCATTATTTGGTACTTGAGTCAAAAATGATCTTCTTATAATTACAATTATTCCATGTGGTCAAAATAACATTATCTAAATAATTATATTCATGATATGGATATCATATATATCACATATATGAATTATAAATATATTTATTTATAATAGTATATAACATTTGGAGATAAGAAATGAAACACACCATTAATGGAGACGGTAAGTCGTACATACGTATGAATGCTACTTTAATTTCAATTTTGTTTTTAATAGAATGGAAGAATAATGATAAATAGGTATATTATAATTCTTGTATAACATCATATATAATTTTAGTAACTTCATCATTTATACGTTCCACGTATGGCATGAATGAGTCATATCACTTTGAGGGGGTGGTAGTCTGCACTTCCTCAAATGAAATTATCATATTTATCCATTATGGAAACCATAGAGGTATGATATAAATGAAAAATACATAATAATAAAGACAATATAAATATAATATATAGTAAATATAAATGCAGTTCTATCTTAATTTCCACCAAAATAGGAGGTAGGAGATAATTGAACAATCATCATTTCGTGAGGCGGTAGTTCATTGTCCACAAAAACAGTATGTTCGTATCAATTAGATGGAGGTGTGTTGAAGTGTAGTTATAATCCTTCTCATAATAACATCCTGTTATATTTAGGATACTTTTTTTTATAAAACAATGTAAC
The DNA here is from genome assembly GCA_963277665.1 of Viscum album. NCBI lineage: Eukaryota > Viridiplantae > Streptophyta > Magnoliopsida > Santalales > Viscaceae > Viscum > Viscum album. The sequence goes on along the minus strand of OY728126.1, from coordinate 554,696,487 downwards.
AAAAATACTTTAGGGGGTACGAGAAGGAAAATAAAAGAAAATATCTTGAGAGAAGATGTTACCTTTATATTTGATAAATCTTTTTAGTTTGAACCAAATGGATTTCTTGAAGTGCCTTATGCCTATGTTTTTCCATCTAGGTGGTAAATAAGTATGTTTTGAGATTATTTGGGCAGATTTAGGATGATCCAAGGGGGCTTGATAGGTGTGAGTTAGGGTTAGAGGTGATTTATTTTTATAAGGGGGGTGGGCTTTTTAGGAAAGCATGAAAATATTATTTTATTACAAACTTAATTTCAACTTAAAATGGTACCCAAGTAATTAAATTATAAGATAAGGTGATTATTGTTTAAAATATTCTCATCCAATAGGGTTTAGACATGTTTAGGGCATAAAATTAACCTTATCTTTTATCTTTATCCTTTAGTTAACTAATTTAAATTTTACCATGTCCTCCTGTATATATATACTATATGGTTAATATATTAACTATAAAATGCCAGGAGACCCAAAAATTGATCATTTATTTCATTAGTAATATCATATATGTTCGGACTATTTTATCATTTAATAAATTATTTATTTATTTAAATACTCATTTATGTCAATTTATATACTATCCACTTACTGACTTTTAAAAAAATCTATAAATATTGATATATTCAAACAAAGTAAATTAATCCAAAGATAAAATGTTATACCAATCCATAATTCTTTTTATGGCATAAATATTTCAAAATAAATTTATTTTAATTTTTATAATCTCATTTATTTAAAAAATTCGTTAATGAGTTAATCATTACATCATCATTGTTTCACAAATAAATTTATTTATATAATTTCTAAAAATTATAAATAAATTACCATGAAGAAGGAATGATTTTTAGCTTTATAATTACTATTTATACTCAGAAGAACACATATATAACTCATTATAAAAATTGTTTTTATTAAGTGAAATATGTGGGTGTTATATTTTCCTTTACATTAAATAAAATTTTGTAGTGTCATTTTCAAATACAAGTGGCTCCATGGGGTCCCAAAATTGTCCCAAGGATTCCCATGGTCAGACATGTATCCCCTAATAGTATTAGAAAACATGTTAGGGTAATCTAATTATATTATAATATTATTTTTTTACCCTTATTTACCAGATTTTCCCTTTAATCATTATAAAACAATATTTACTGAAGTTACTATTCCTAATGTATAAAAATAATAGATATATTTTTACACAATTTGGACATCCTGATTCCAAATATGGAATCCAATTTTCCAAATTATGAACACATATATTGCAGAAAATAATTTAACATAAATTCCCATTGTCAAAAACAAAAATCTTGTTTTTAAGAAATAATAACTCTCAAAATATTGACACTTTTTATGTTCAATTTCAAAGTGAAATTATTTCAAATAAACAACGTTGGATAAAATGGTAAAAATATAATCTAATTACAAATTAAAACCAATTTAAATGATAATTTATCCATATAAATAGATTAGATTAAAAGTCTATTTTGAATTAAAATGTAGTATTTTTCACTATTCATTTAAAAATGAACATTATAAGAAAAATACCAAAATTTCATCCAAATTAATTTTTTATGTCCAAATTCTAAATAAGAATATTATTTTATCTAATAAAACATATAAAAGTGAAAAAAAATATATTTAAAAAATGTTCTCCATCAAAAGAGAGTAAATTGACCATTTAATGAGTATTAGAGTATTTATGATTAAGATTGGATTCATTCACATTTTAAGCCTCTAACTTTTATTGGATAAATGTAAAAACATTTAAAAAACATGAATAATAATATTTTAGATAGTTTTGTTCATTCCCACTAATACAATGACTCAGTGTTAACTTCCATTTAAAATAATATTATATTTTTATATTTTTTTTAGTACAACTCAGTATTGTCTGCCACTTGACATTTCAAAGAATCCCATTATTGTGTGTTGGGTAATCCATTGATCATAGCATTCCCTTTAAAGTAAAATTAACATTGAATTCACAAATATTAAGAAATATGAAAATTATTATATTTTTTAGTTACCTGGGATGTTACATCCATCCCCCGTTTTGGGAATTATGTCCCTGCAATTCTATCCACTTATCCAATATGTGGGAGTATTTATCCTTCATTACATTTTCAGCCATGTTGCCTCTTTGACCATATGATTTTTCCACAAAACCTTTACTTGATTAATTACCTTATTCCAAAACACTTTCTCTCTAGGGTCTTAACTCTGGGTAGGTTGTTCCTCATAAGAAACATTCTCTTCCAACTGATCTACCTATGGACTCAAAAGGTGAGATAGATCCAGAATATAATTTCTCAACATTGATACGTGAAAAACATTATGTACCTAGGATAAACATTGAGGTAAATCCACTCTTTAGTCAACTGATCCAACATTCATCAGGATTTTATAGGGTCCAATGAACCTTAGACTCAACTTTCCCTTCCATCCAAAAAATCAAAATTTTCCATGGAGAAACCTTGAGAAAGACATGAACACCTACCTCAAAATAATAACCATTCTTACGGTTATTCACATAAATTTTATGCATGTTCAGAGCTGTTCTCAGGTGCTTCAGATTCAATTGAAATTTTTCTACCATCTCTTCTACCAATTTTGATCCCATAAACTTCCTTTCACCTACTTCATCCCAAAAAGCTGGAATTCAACACCGTTATCCCTATAATGCCTCAAATGGTGCCATCTATATACTAGATTGAAAATTGTTATTATAGGAAAATTAATCCAATGAAATATGTTGGTCCTAACTTCCCTCGTAACCCATTGATTAGAAACGTAACATAGCTTCTAATGTCTAAATTGTTCGTTCTGACTGCCCATCTAATTGTGGATTAAAAGATGTGGTAAAATTTAATTCAGTACCCAACGAATTTTGATGCCTTTAAAAATGATAGAAGTAACCCTTGGATCACGATCAGATACAATGGAGAGGGGAACTCCATGTAACCTAACTATCTCTTTAACATAAAACCGAGAAAGTTTTTCTAGAGACAAAGTATCTCAAATAGGAAAGAAATGAGCAGATTTAGTCAATCGATCAACAATAAACACTGATTGCATTATTACCTCGAGAAGTCTTTGGTAATCCCACAAAAAAAATCCATAGACACATTTACCCATTTCCACTCTAGCACCAGTAAAAGATGAAGTATCCATTTCGGTAACTACTGCTCTACTTTAACCTGTTGACAAATCAAACAATTCATAGTAAAGTCATCAATATTTCTTTTCATTCCACCCCACCAGAAATTCATCTGATTATCTCTATTCATCATAGTACTACAAGGATGAACTAAAAACGGGGAAGTATGAGCTTCACATAACAAATTTTTCTTCAGTAGTGAAACACAAGGAACACATAATCGCTTTCCAAACCTCAAAACACTGTCTATATCAATGTTAAATTCCAAAAACATTACATTCTGAACCAACACTACCTTTATCTGCAAATCACTATGATCTTTCTATGCATGCTTTATTCTATCGGCTAGAAATGATTTCAATAACACCTGAAACATAACAGATAAATTTCTTATACCAACAACTGATATGGAAATCTTCATCAAATCGTTAATCAAATGATCTTGTTCCAAATGTAACATTATTAATGTGGCAATACTCATTCGACTCATGGTGTCAACCACATTATTTCACTTTTTTGGATGGTAATGAATTTTCCAATCCCAATATTTGATTAATTCAAACCACCTCCTCTGTCTCATATTTAATTCCTACTGACTAAATGTATACTTCAAAATTTTATGATCAGTATATATTTCACACATTACTCCATAGAGATGATGCCTCTAAATTTTTAAAGAAATAAAAATCAGCTAATTCCAATTCATGGGTAGGGTAATTTAACTCATGAGGTTTCAACTAAAGTGAAACATAAACCATTACCTGATCATTATTCATTAAGAAACAACCTAGTCAAATCAATGTAGCATCACTATAAATAACAAAATCACCATTTTTGGAAGGCTATTCCAAAACTAGAGCATTCACCAATCTTCTTCTGAATTCCTAAAAACATTCATCACATTCTTTTATCTAGATGAACATAATACCATTTCGACTTAACATAGTGAGTGGGCAAGATAAATGTGAAAAATTTTCAATAAACCTTCTTTAATATCCTTCCAAAACAAGAAAACTATGAGTCTCGGGTGTATTTTTGGGTAGTTTCCATTATTTAACAGGTTTTTAGTAGGATCAATAGTTATGCCAATTTTTGAAACAATGTTATCCAGGAATAAAATTTATTTTAACCAAAATGCACACTTCCTGAACTTTCTATATAGTTTATTTTCATTTGTGGTATGAAATACTACTAATAAACTACATTCATGGTCTACTTTAATATTAGAGTAAAACAAAAATATAATATATAAACAAAACCACCATTTATCACATGATTCTACTGAGCCATCACTGCAACAAATTATTCAATTCTGATTCCGACCATCTCAAGATGCTGAGTTGGAGGTTCATTTCCTTTTGTATGCCTTCCTAGCACAGCTTCCCTTTTCCATTCTGAATAATCATTCTAAATTCAGAAATATCTTAAGTGAAGCAATATGGTAATATTCAAATGCTGCATAATTTCTATCTTACCAAAAATGAATTTATGGATATTAATTTAACAATATCCTAACTCTTAATGTTTTCTAAACCAAACTTTGATACCAACTATAAGGCATCTACCTTAAACATTACATAATCATGAATTATGTTAATAATTCACATTGAGGTTCTTTTCACATTTAGAGGTTTTGAGAATTATTCTATAACGATTACATCACATCTCACATATTTTAAAGTAGACACTTCTACTTAGTATCCATTTTTTTCATAAAATAAAAACTCTTAAAAGAAAAAATGAATTGTTTTATTGTTATAAATCTTCTTGAATTCTTCCATTCTCTTACCCTGCCTTATATTCTATGAAAATCATTTCAAAAACATGTTTTGAGCATAAAAATATCTGTAAGGTGTATAAAACAAGGAATGAAAACATAGTCCGTAAATACATAAAAATAAATGAAATCATACACTTAAATCATTAACATACCACAAAAGATCATAAGATTTATGAAAAAAATTGAAATCATAAATCATAAAGGTAACTTGTGGCATCTACAACATAATACATTGTAGCTTTCACAGCTATGTAGGGATTCAAATTTAGAATACCCATCAATGTATATTCACTAAATCTCTTAAGAGAAACATTAACTTTAACCTCTATCATGTCACCCAATGCATTTGAGAGAAATATTTGGCTCACCTCGCTTGGTTTATTACGAAAGCACTCGTATACGTAAACAATGCCTGATAACCATATCATATTCATAACAAATAAAACAAACCTAAAATAAAGATAACATTTATATATTTAAATCCCAATATATAATTTAAATATATAAAAATAACCAATCCATTTTCAAAACCATATTCAATACCAAAATACATAAAAAGTGTATATGTTATTTATTTTTCTTTTAAAAACATTATGTCTTATTAAGGAAAACAAATATCAAATAAAGCTTGCGGCGGTGAAAAGGTTGTTGTCACCATGTACGTTAAAAAGGAACATTCCCTTTTTCATTTAGTAAAACTCTATATAGAAAAATATTCTCTTTAAATGAAATTAAAATTCAATGGGGTTTATACAACGTATAAAATAAAGTCGTGTATAAACCAAAATATTCCTCAATGAAAGGAGATAGAGATGAAGTCCCTTACAAAGATCATTTTGTAAATAAAATAGATTGATTATGTGTATTCACTATATGTACACATAAATAAGTTATAAATACAAGATATTATAATAAAAGTTATTTCTCACATAATCATAGAATGACATAATCAATAAGTAGAAAATCAACCCCATGAATGGAAATTGGGTAAAAAAGTTCTCTTACCTCGTGTCCGACTTGACTCGTTTGTTCTTTAATCTTATGAATAATAAAATGAAGTTAATTTATACATTCTTAAGAACCTTTTTCATGTTTATTATTCCTTTTATATTATATATTACCATATTATAAACATTTTTTAATCATTTATGTTAATAACGGTCGTTTGTCGATATTTGATACTTGAGTCAATAATGAACTTTCTATAATTACAAGTTGTCCATGTGGTCGACAGTCCATTATATATATAATTATATTAATTTTTTCAATATAATATATATCATATATATATAGTATATATATGTATTTATAATATTACATAACATTTGGAGATATAGAATGAATTGCACTGTTCAGGGAGACGGTAAGTCGTACATACATAAGAACTCTACTATCATTTCTATTTTGTAATTAATGGAATGAAAAATTTATGATTCATCAATATATAAAAATTCCAGAATAATATCATATATAATTTCAGTAAATCCGTCCTTTATATGTTCCACGTTTGGTATGAATGAGTCATCTCAATTTCACGGGGCGGTAGTCTGCACTTCCTAAAATGAAATTATCGTATTTACCCATTATGGAAACCCTAAAGGTATTATATAAATGAAAAATACATAATCATAGAGAAAATATGAATATAATATATATCAAATATATATAAATTTCCATCTTTATGGCCACCATAGGAGGTGTTAGGAGATAATTGAACAATCATTTTTTGTGAGGCAGCAGTCTGTCATCCACAAAAACAGAATGTTTGTATCCATTAGATGGAGGTGTGTGGAAGTGTAGTTAGAATAAATCTCATAAAAAGATCCTAGTAAATTTAGGATACTATTTTTATTATAAAATAATTTAATAAAGAGATTTTAGGTGGTTAGATAAGGAAAATAAAAGAAAAGAACTTGAGAGAAGACGTTACCATTAAATTGGGTAACTCCATTTGGTTTGAACCAAAAGAAATTCCCGAAGTTCCATATGCCTAATTTAAGGATTCAAGGATGAATATAGGGATTTTGGAAGCTCATTTGGGTAGATTGTGGATGATACATGGTTCTTAAGATGTGTGAGTAAGGGATATCGGTGATGGATCTTTATAAGTGGGAGGAGGGGCTCTTTGGGAATGTTTGAAAATATTATTTTATTATAAACTGAATATTGATTTAAAAAGGTCACCAACTAATTTAATTCAATGATAATGTGAGTATTGTTCTAAATACTTTCATATAAAGGGTTTTAGAAAAGTTTAGGGCACAAAATTAACCTTATCTTTTAGCTTTAACCTTTAGTTAACGAATTTATCTTTTACCATGTCCACTTGTATATTCATATTATATGGTTAATATATTTACTATAAAATTATATGAGACCCAAAAATGAATCTTTAATGACATTAGAAACATCATATGTTTCATTATAACTAATCTTATATTTTTAAGACTATTTTATCATTTAATAGAATATTGATTTATTTAAAAACTCATTTATGTCAATTTATAAAATATTCATATCATGACTTTTAAAAAAATCTATAACAACATGATTAATTCGACAGAAACTACTTTAGTTAAATTATAACAAGTTATAAACCACAATAAAATTATTTTTTGGCATAAAAAGTGTCAAAAGAAATTTATTTTAACTTTAATAATCTCATTTATTTAAAACATTCACTAATGATGTAATCATTACATCATCATTGTTTCATAAATAAATTTATTTATATGATGTCTAAAAATTATAAGTAAAATACCATGATATAAGTAATATTTGTATCTTTTTAATAAAAATTTATATTCGAAAATATCACTTATATAACCCATTATAAAAATTGTTTTACTAAGAGATATATGTTTATGTTATTGTTTCCTTAACTTTAAATTATTTTTAATAAAGTATCATTTTCACTTAACTGTGGCTCAACGGGGTCCCAAAATAGACCCAATGATGAGAATGGTCGGAAATTTATCATCCAATTTTATTATGAAACATATTAGGGTAATTTAATATTATTATAATATTATTTTTTACCCTTATTATTACCAGATTTTCCTTTTAGCCATGGTAAAAAAATATTCACTGAAGTTACTATTCATAATGTCTAAAAATAAAATCTACCTATTTACAAAATTTTGAACTCCAAATTCCGAATATGGAATACATTTTTTAAAATTAAAAATATATAATTTGGGGAAATTAATTTAAAATTAATTCCCATTTTCAAAACCAAAAAGCACGTTTTTAGGAAATAATAACTATCAAAAGATTGACACTTTTTATGTTCAATTTCAATGGGAAATTACATCCAATGACCAAAATAGGATTAAATGGTCAAAATATAATCTAATTAAAATTTAAAACAAATTAAAAAATTAATCTAACCATATAAATTAATTTTATTAAAATTATGTTTTGAATTAAAAAGCAGTATTTTTCACTATTCATTTCAAAAAATAAACATTATCAAAAAAATACCAAAATTTCTTCCAATGTAAATTTTGATGTCCGAAATCTAAAGAATAATATTATTTTTTCAAATCAAACATTAAAAAGTTTCTAAAATTAGATTTAAAAAGGGTTCTCCATCAAAAGGTGGTAAATATGCCTTTTTAAGAATTTTAGAGTATTTATTCTTAAAATTAGATTCATTCAAATTTTAAGCCTCTAACATTTATTGTATAAATGTAAAAACATTTAACAAGCATGTATAATCATATTTTAGTTAGTTATGTTCATTTCCACTAATACAATGACAAAGTGTTAACTGCCATTTAAAATAATATTATATTATTATTATTTTTTATGACTCTGCATTGTGTGGAACATGAGATTTCAGAGAAATCCATTGTTGTGTGTAGGGTACACCATTGAATATAGAATCCAATTTAATGTAAAATTAATATTTAACTGAAAATATTAATAAATTTGAAAATTTCATATTCTATATTTACCGTTGATGTTACATAATCTCAATTCCAAACCATCTAAAACTCTTGTTAAACAAGATGAATCTACATCTAGTGATCCACCAGAACCTGAATTGGATGAATACCCTAAGAGTAACAACCCCTACTCTAAGAGAACCATTAAGACTCATAAAGACCACACTTTAGATGCAAAAATAGGAAACAAAGATAATGTACATAGACATGATATTCTCTGAGAAATCATATTGAACGTTAAGCCTTCTTGTAATAGATTGAACCTAAGAACATTAATGCTTCCATAAATGATAAATTTGGGGTAATTTTTATGAAGGAATAAATTAATCAATTTAAAATAAAAAAAGTTTAGTAACATTTTGACCAATCTATGGATACCTTAACTATTTTCAGTAAGTGGGTGTTTATAAACAATGTTGATGAATGTATAACTATAGTAAGACACAAAGCTATATTAGTTGTACAAGGTTATGCCAAGAAAATGTATTGATTATGATGAAAAATTATAACCTGTAGAAAGACATGAAACCATTAGGATACTGCTTTATTTTGAAACTCATCTGGACTTCAAACTATTTCCAATATATGTTAAAATTTCATTCATAAATGGATTTATATTTGAGGATTGTTGAACAACCACTAGGATTTCAAAAAACCTCATTTTCCAAATAATGTATTCAAATTAAAAAAATCATCATATAGTTTAAAACACGATTTTAGAGCTTGGTATGATAGCCTTACCACAATCATTATTTAAACATGTTTTTCAAAAGGAATATCTAATCCAAATCTCTTTATAGAATGAATTTCATAGGATATTTTGATTGTTCAAATTTATGTGGATGGTATTATTTTTAGATATACTAAAGATTCATTATGTTATGATTATTAAAAATTACTGCTAAGTGAATTTGAAATGAGTTTAATTGTTGAATTTAAATTATTTCATGGACTTAACATTTAAAAAAATAAATAAGTAATTATTTGATTTCAAATTAAATTAACTAAATAGAATTTAAAACATTATTTCCTAGAGAGTACCAAAAGTAGTGATACTCCCATGAGTACAACCTATAAACTAGAACTCGATGAAACTGGGAAATAAGTTGATCAAACTAGTTATAGAGGTATGATTCACAGTCTTCTCTACCTAACTACTTGTTGGCCTAATATTATGTTTAGTGTATGTATGTGTTCTCTCTTTAAATAAAATCTAAAAGTGTCACATTTATTAGTTGTCAAAAGAATTTTTAAATACCTCAAGTATATAATCAATTTTGGATTATTCTACCCAAGAATACATCATTTTGATTTAGTTATCTATCCATATTATGATTATAGTGATTGCGAGTTATATATAAAAAGAACATTTGGAACATGTCATATTTTAGGAAAATATATAGTATCCTAGTGTTGAAAGAAGAAATATTTTGTTACATTATCCACTTATGAAGTGGAATACATAGCTATATGAACTTTTTGTCCACAAATATTGTGTATGAAACCTAATTTACTAGACTTTGGATATTTATTTAGACATGTACCTATTAATTGTGATAACAGGAGTGAAATAAACACTTCCAAAAAACCAATATCTCAATTTAGAACAGAACAAATTGATGTAGGACATCACTTTATGAGAGATCGTTATCAAAAGGGTGATATAACATTAGAATATAATAGAACCAAAATATAAAAAGAAAATATAATCATAATACCTTTGAATTTTATAATATTAAACTACATCAAATATGAATTAGGAATGACAAACTTTGGTTGATGATTCACTGTTGAACGAGCCACTGTTCCTTTTTTATGTTACTATTATTTCTATTATCATTGTGATTTTTCGGTAATGATTAAATTTTTATTATCATAATTTTATTATTATTCTTTTAGAATTCCTAAATTATAAAAACATAAGGATTACTCAAAATCTATTAACTACTCCTAAACCTTAAAATCTCAATCAATTGCCTTCCTCAATAACCAATCTTCTATCATCCTTAGTCCTCCTGAATCCTTAAATCTAATTCAAATGGCCTTCATAAATATAGCTACAGAATCAAATCCAGAAGAGATGAGGCATTCCAAGAGATGATGAGTATCCACATGTAGTTTTCATTCCATGTTAGTAAACCCTCATCTGATGAAATATGTAGTAGATGCAGAAAAAGAGACTGATGAATATTGGATTACAACTAAAAAACATTACTATTAATTATAATAGAAAAAAAGAAGATAAAATGGTTAAAATGAAATCATAATGAGTATTACCCAATGACATTTTGTGAATTTTACCAGAATATGTGATTCTTATTTATGAAGAAAGAATATAGAATTCATAGGAGTATAGATGGAGAAGAGTTTTCTTTCTCTTCTAATGAATGTAATAAATGTCTATAGATTCCTCAGAGAGCTATTTATGAAAATTTCATAGGAATTATACCAAATGACATGTTATTGGAGGCTCTCCTAAAATTAACTGTATATCAAACAAAGATGTTAACAATAGATATTGATCTTGATAGTGAGTGAGAGATGGTGTTTATATTTATACCACTAGATTTATGTCCAAGGAAAACAGACTTCAACATAATATGATATCAAGATGTCTACTGTATGTATATGATTAAGAAAGGTAAAATAATAAATCATTGTATATTTTGTAGGGTAAAAATGCATGATATGTGCAAGGAAATATCTAGATCAAACTCCCTTATTTATCCCAAAATGATCTCTACCACCCTAGATTCAAAAGGTTATGCCATGCGTGGAGAATGAGATAAGGATAAAATTATTGGATTTTTCCTATCAAAGTCGTTATGAAATCGAGTAAATGATAGTTGGAATATGTTTAAGGGATGTTTAGGTTAGGGATAATAAAAACATATATCATGATTTTAACCGTATTGATCACCCAACTAGACCAAAGGATATGGTGGATCCATGTCCTGAACCTCTATGAATCTTGATTATTCTATAATAGATGTTATTGCTGAATGAGATGAAGAAGAAGAAGAAGCATAGTTAGTTGAAGAATGGAGTGATCAAGATATTATAAAATATCTACCAAAAGAATCAAGTTTCATGTTAGTTATACAGTTTCTTTACCTTATTGATGAAAACATTTATCTGAGCATGATAATGAAGAAGATACTGATGTTTCTGGAGAATCACAGTATAAATCACCTTCCTCTGATACATAAATTGAGGAGAGTAATGATGATGTTAATGATATTGTTTCGTAAAATTTAAAAAATTAGATCATGGATCTTGAGGAATTGGATGAATCTTCCAAGAATAACCCTAAGGATAAATATGATGATGCTCATGATGAGAATCCTGATGTTTAAAATGAGGATAGTGTCTGTATTCTAAGATTTTATCATCATAAAAAAGGTGGTTCTGATCATGAATAAAATTAAAATAATGGTGTTAATACTATCCAAGAGTATTTTATTTTTCAACCCTATTGATAAATTGTGTCCCATATCATCAAAGAATGTTAGACTAGGGATAAACTAATACCTTAGATTACAATTGTTCATTCAAAGGATTAGAAAACTGCAAGTGAGGGGGATAAAATTCCACATCCTGACGAGCAGTTACGTGAATTGGCTCATTTATAATTAGTGGATATTTTGGAAAGAAATCATCCAGATGTTCTTCAAGATAAAACTAATGGGGAGTTGACTACCTTTCTAGTTAATCTATTAGTTCTATTGAATCAGACTCCATAGACACCCTATTTGAAACTAAAAAATATAGAACTTGGGCCCTCAAGAATAGAAGTTGGAAAATGTTTTCAAAATCACATTGACACTCCAATTCATTAACATGTCAAGTTTTTTAGTTAGGTCCTTTCAAGAATGGGGTAAATTTCACATTTTTGTAATACTTGAACTGACATATAGTGATTCAGATGATAACTCTGAATTCTGAAGAAAAGGATTCCTAGTGAATCAGATAGATAAAGCTGCTGAGTTATAGCATTTCATTCCCATGAAAAAAGACCAGGTGAGGATGAAGTATCACATGAGTAAGTAAATAAATCATCTACTCCATCAGTTTTTCATCCTACTATTGTAACCAAAGATAATTTAGATTCATTACAGAGGGATTTTCATTAAGATATAAAAACCATGATAACAAATTTGATCTATGACTTTTCACCAGTTTTGATATCTTAACTATATCATACTTATCTTCTTAATGAAGATAGTGTTAGATATATAGAAGAGATTTTCCTATATCATATTCAACCTATAGTGTATTTTCATATTAATGAAATGTAGTTTGAAAATAAAAGATTAACATATGAGGTAGCTAGTTTGAAATCTTCATTATAGTTTTTACAAACATCTTTTTCAGATTTTATGAGTTCCCCTTATTATATGTTGGATTGTTTGGTTTCAATTGCCTCTACATCATATGAAACGTCTCCTCCCCTTGTACAGTTTGATACAGATATGTTGCAACATTTTTTCAAAGAAGTAAAAATAAATTCCTTGGGTGATGTCATTTCTCATGAATACCCAATTTGGCATATACATCTACATGGAGAACATATTATTCAATACATAAAAGAGTATATTGGGGATCTACAACAAGATAAAGATGTGATAAAAAATTATATCCAATATTTTTTTCAAGGATCTATAATATGCATGATATGTCAAATAATTTCAAGTATCTTTTTGAGAACATAAAGACCACACCAATGAAAAGATCCTTTAAAGAACATGTGTGTCAGTTAAAAGTCATTACCCCATCTCTTCAAAGGATTATGGATGAAAAGGACGAATTCATTAATGCAATGGAACGAGGATCTTCAACAATTATGGAATTCATAAATATTCTGAATCCTTATATTCATGTACATAAAACTGTTGTTATAGGTCAAGAGGCAATTCCTATTTCTTCAATTCATTAACTACAACTACATGCGTAGTTCAGTAATGACGTCTCATATCTCTCAGCCCACCAGACATATGCCTCCACCTTTTCAACCTCTATGTCTGTCTCTATTTTTGATATCATATGGATCAGACCTGTTCTTTTAATCAAAACATGACCTCCTTCTACCACTCTACCATCCATAACAACCCATTCCCAAACTTATACATTGACAGTCTCTTCTCTGGATGATGAAATATATAGGTAAAAGTAAAATGGGAAGGATAAATATGATAATATATTATCCTCTAACGAGTTAATTTATTTTTATGTTATCTCTTTGCTAGGGATATTGTACTTTCTTCCAATAATCGTCATCTTATTTGATTCCCTATCTTTTATTTAGCAAGTTAATGCAAATCCTTTATGTTCTTTTTTCAATTTTGTTATCTTTTGATAATTTTAAAAAAGGGGGATATAATTGGGAATTTATGTTATCATATTTTTCTTAACTACCATATATTTCTACTTATTATTGACTAATTTTTTAGTATATGCATTATTAAATAACATGTTTTTTGATCATCAATATGGGGGAGAATGTTGTCTCCTCCTTTACTGGAGTGTGTTTGACATATCTTATTTTAAGGATCACAAACACATATTCATTTATTACTAATGATTCAAATTTTTTATGATAGAATTCTACATGAACATATTAATCTATTATGTTCTTACTAAGAGTTATAGCAATACACTATTGGTTACGAGTCACCACTACTGCTAGACTCATGTAGCTGTTTCCACTAGAATAAAGACATCATTATTTCCAGGATGAGATACCACCAGACTCATGTCACCATTACCACCAAAATCAAGTCACTTTTACAACCAGGATGATACATAATCAGACTCAAGTCACCCTTATCGCCAGACTCAAGTCTCTATTACCACCAGGATGAGCTACTGCTAGAATAAGGTCACTGTTACCACCAGGATTAGTTAACTCCAAACTCAAGGTCAAAATTAAAACCAGGATGAGCTATCATTATTAGCGAGTCACCACTACCACAAAAAGAGTTATTGTTAGTGGATTCACCACCAAATGGTGAGTCACTGCTAGCACCCTTGTTACTGTTGTTGTCTGAGATCTTCATAGTGAATAGTGAAATGAAAAAATCTTTTCATGGATGGTTTGACCAAGTCCCCATGATGTAGTAAATGTTGATCTAAGGATTGTGGATCTAATTTATCAATCATTTCTATATATATGTTATGTTTCACTCTATCAACATAATGTTGATATATAGATTCAATGATTACTATTGATCAAGATAATTTTCCGACCTAACTTGTGAATTCTCTCAATCATTTTTATTTACAATCTGTGACGATCAACGACACAAAAACACTAAACCCATTTCCATTATTGATTGAAAAACCATATAGAGATCAACAGAATTATACCTAAAAATTCATATAATCCTATATTCTACTTCAAATTTTCTTTAACAAAGCATTGAATCCTCAAAATTGCTGATCTAAAGATTAAAGACATGCAGAACACATCAGACTAAGATTTTTCTATAATTTTTTTCAATTTTATTTATTTTTGAGAAGTGTGATTTTTTACAATTATCCAATACAAATTTTCTCCATCATACATTATAAGAATACATTTTATTCTCTCTATTATCAATTTTTACCCAATATGCTTATAAAAGAGGTCCCTATGTGACCTATTCATTACTTTCGTACACTATATAACTATAAAAGAGACTTTTTAACCTAGACCACATGTTTTTATTGACTGTATACCTAATTCAGGTTGGGAAATTTTCTGATCATATTTATAATAATCAAGGTAGAAGTTTATTTCTAAGTGGAGGGGTTCACACCTTACCTAGAGACAGAACCGTTTTTTACACTGTTTCAATATATTGTTTTATTTTTGTTTTCATATCATATTCAAAATAATATTTCGTTAATGAAAAAACCATTTGATTTATAATAAATCATAATTAGTGTTTATATATGTTTATATCAATATTAATTGATCTCGAAATTAAGGGAATTTCAAACCAATATTTTAACTGAGACCAACTCACTCTTTAAGAAATCTTTTAAAAGGATTGATCTTATATCAATTTTCTGTATTGATGAATTGGAAAATTTATTTTATTAATTTATTTCTATTTTTTAATCTACTTATTTATATATATTTTTATTAGGAACTCAATTAAACCACTCTAGGTTTACTATCTTCAACGAACAATTTCATTTATAAAAGTAAAATATTATTTTTTAGTATATAGTTATCATTGATGGTATATTATTTATTGATGGTTGTGATCAGGATAATTTCAATCATGTAATATTTATTATCCATGTTTTATTTCATATAGAACTTTTAATAATTATGTATTATTTAGTTAGAAAATATTTTATTTCATTTTTTATTCTATAATTAATGAAATGTACTCATATTTCTGGTATTACCTATATCAAAATATATCTAATTCAAAGTATCTATTTAATTCAAAATAGATACATAATTTGGGGGATGTTATACAATGGTGATGGCTGCCCATTTGGTTATGATGGTACTGGTGAAAGACAATTATTCTAAGAAACACTACCTTGATCTGGTGAGATATCCAACTTAACTAGATTTTACATCAGTAATATGTCATTTTAAAGTGGACATTTCATGTCCTATTCATGGGGGAATTTACCAGGAAAATATGAAACTTATGGATAGTTCTTTTAATCCAAAAATATCAATCATGGTCATTATATTTACACCCCCCCCCCCACTCTAGTTTAGAGGTTTATATAGAAGATACTAATACAATATAGAATGGATTCATATATATTCCCTAAATGAATGATAGAATATATTCCCTTGTAAATGATCGATTTCATCCAGAGGATATAACATAGGTTAAAAATCCATATCCTTTGAGTCTTTTTTAGTCTAACATCTTGACAGATAGAGGTAAATCCATTGTTGACACCCCCTATTTGTATTTTGTTTCTGATTTGTGAGTTTCCCATGAATATATTTCACCATATAATGAGGATTATTTCAATGGGAATTTTTACACATTATAATAGGTGGAACACTATAATGCATGTAGTCAATTCACTCAAAGTTATTCAATTGAATTTTCATATTCTCCATGTGGAGGAACTTCATGATGGTTACTTTTAACATTAACAGATGGTGGGTCAAACACATCATGCTTAGTGGGAGGTTGGGTCCCTTATCCCATAGTGATGTAAAGTATCTACTACTATATAACTGAAATTTAAAGGGGTGTAATGATTTTTTTCAACATACTGGTAGAAACATGAGTTTTTGTGTCAAAATTATAGAATGGGGATTGAATCATACAATTGATTTCAATTTTTATCAAAATATAATAATGAATAAATAATGCTATCAATGTGAATATGTAATGATTTTTGGTAGTATTCCATATGATAATAAGGAAATCCTTTTTTGTGATCCCAAACTAGTGGCTCAAGGTTGGAAAGTAGGGATGTTACACCTTATATTTTACTAATATAATTGGAATAGGGGTAGGGGATATTGATACACTGTAGAATAAACTCCCATAGAAGTTCAAAATGATAAAAATATGTGATTTTCCACTAGTTGAACCTATATTATATTGAGGGAAACAATTCCATTCAGCATAAATATCCTCCAAAAAAATATTTCTCCTATCGATGATTCATTATTTTTCATTATAGTTCAAAATATACTTATGGAACTACTATTTTATAGGCATTTTTTGGGAAATAATGTTTGTACCCCAAATACAAGGTAGTTTGAATATTTTATTTCTACGAATAACAGTAGAAGATAAATAAATTTGGGAGACTGTTATAGTTATAACTGTCAAGGGCTTCCATCATAGATCATTTCCAACTTGCATTTGGTTGCATTACCAAACATGGTTTTTTCAATATTTCTCTTTCTATAGGAGGATGAATAAAACAATGAATATATGATTAATGATGATGATAACCAATGTTTCTAATACTCTCATTATTGAAAGATAATTAGTTGTTTTTGGGATCAAATTTTAGTTATTCTTATCAATTTAACCTCAATGATTCTTTGATGCATAAAATAGTCAATGTATAGATTTATTTTCCCAATTTTTAATTTCATGAATATTTACACCACTATTGTGACAATGATGGGACCTTTGAAAATAATGGCTGGATTTGAGGACTAATCATAAAAGTATGGGTACTTTTTCCCAGTCCAAGACACCCATATAGATTTTATATTGTATAATAAACTACTCCTCTATGAAATAATTGCGTATGTTTATTAATTACATCCTTTATGACCTTATGTTGGTGAATAATATATTTTATGAGGTATTGTAGTGTTTATTATATTTTACACTACATTATCATCGATGTGTTAAGACATAAGGGTATCGTATTATTTTTACACAAGGAATGAGGGGTTGGTAGGATTAATGTAATGAAGGTGATGTAATTATGTTTTTTCATCAAAATATGATATTTTTTATAGTATAAATGATGTTTTAATAGTACTGTATTATAGTATATTGAGTACACTCTAGTTTTAGTGTCTACTAGGGAAACTCATGGATTAATTTCGGGTTTGGAAACTTTGGGTGTATAATACTTTAATAATACTCCCAATTGAAACTATTTTAGAAACATTTTTTGTTTTTAATATTATGTTGATACTCTATGAAATGATGAAACATGTGTAGAAACTCTAGGATGTTCATGGTAATTTAGTATGGTTCTCATTGGTTAGGGATACCAACTCTCATTGGGGGAGAAAAAATGATATTAATGTTGGGATTTATCCCCATAGAATAATACTATATTTTATCAGAGAATAAAAATAAAATTCCATTTATTTTTAGTTCCATAGTTTATGGTCTCATTAAAGGATTGGTTTATTTAATTTGGCATCATACGAGAAGGATTCATGTGTGGTGATGGGAAACAATAGGGTATTGAGAGAGACTTAAACATCAGTCTTATTGGATATTTCATGAAAAAATAAAATAAATTTTTTCATATGATAATGATTCCCCATCCATGTATGATAGTAAGGGGGGTTAGAGATAAAACAAAACAATTTATAATTTTGATATATATTTTTCATTATAGAATTTATATTGGGAAGTTGAATGTCCAATGATTCAACACTTTTAAAGACAAATTATTTATTATAGAGTTACATAATGTGATTTTAAAAAATTAATGACAAATGATTTTGTTTATATAGTATCCAGGAATGCATAAATAATTATTCATTATTGTGGGATTCTATATTTGTATATAAGATGTTTCATGAAATTGAATCATGAAAATTATATTTTAATAATTGTTTTTTCAAGTGGTAAATTAAATGTCATTTATAATGTAAAGGATATAATTTGTGTTCCATTTTTATCTTGTGTGAGATGTGATAATTCAACTCCTTAGATTATACAAAGGGCCACAGTGTTTTTAAAAGGGTAATATATTGGATTATTTCCTACTGAAATATTGGGTCTCAGAAAAGATATATAGACTCAGGAAAAAATTGTTAATTTAATTGATCTAGATAATTACTCATAAAGTCACATGTTTGATTCCCATATAAATAGATTATAATGTAGTCCCCCAATATCATAAAATCCAAGGGTACATGTAGGATAATCATGATCGTGTCTCCTAAATAATTTATTTCTCAATTCCTTCTACACCAATTTTGGTTATTTTTAAATCATAAATTTACATACATAAGAATAATTATGAACATTACATAAAATAAAATATTTTTTCCCATATATTATACATTCCTAGGAATTTCTGTTTTATTAAATTGTTGTCTAATTTACATAGAAATTATGTAATTGTAATTATAAATCATTTGGAACACTTCATGATCATCCAACACCATGAGTATCTTTTTGACAACTCCACATACCTTCATGTTGATAGTTTTATCCACACAATATATTTTATGGTAATGTACCACAAAAAAGCTCAATGGTTTTCCATAGAAAAATTGGAATGGATGTATCTAAATTGGTTTTTTGTTGGTAGTTTGTTTAACCCACAATGCAACATCATGTTATATTAACCAAACATTCAAAATAGGATTTTTATCCATCTCAATATTTTTAATTGGATCTCTATTCAAAAATACTGATTCTGAAATGTTTGTGGATGATAAATGTTACTAATGATGTATTTAGCTCTATACTATTCCAAAACCCTCTCTATAAAATGTGTTTTTTGTGAATTTTGCAACAATAATTTACATGATTTTATTTGTAGGTCTAACATTGACACATCTATGTCAAACTCAACACACATCATGATGCATGTGTGGTCGATATAATTGAGTAAAGAAAACAAGAATACATTTCTCCACAAATAAAAGAACTCATCCTCAATGGTTTGGTGGTATAAAATTTATTATATCTTTTGAATGATTCAGGTTTTCTTGAATACATCTGAAGGTTCTATAAATCATCATGTATTTTTGAGTAATATTTATTTTAAAATTCAAAAATATATATTTTATCAATAGATTATTATGTTTAATGATTTCCTCCCATTATAATAAAGAGATATAACTACAAAATTATTTCAATATAACTCTTATTCAAAAATAATCAATCTAATCCTTCTCTATGTTGATTAAATAGAAAAACATTATCTAATAACTATTTATGTACAAAGACTAAAAACCAATTTAATTATTGATATGAAAACTAAGGTTAAAATTTTATAGTATCCAAGAATTCAGTGATTTTATTGAACCATTCCCATTAATAACCTCTATTTTAAATAATTGTTCATCCAAAAAATAATCATTAAAGTCATCATCTTTTTTACCACTCAAATATGATTTTTTCCATTGTAAGGACCTGGCCTTAAATATCAAATATTACAATTAATTCATCTAGAATAATCTTATTATATTCTGTAATATATTATTGGATTAGAGTTTTATAATTTATGTATAATAATCCCACATATCAACTGACATGAATACAATGTGGATTCAATTTTAAACAATACCAATTTCTTTCATATTACATGAGTTTTGAAAAAACATGAAAATATATTCATTGATTGTATTCATAAAATTCATCTTGTATTCTCTTTTTCTCTATCCCATTATTAAACCCTATAAAAAATATTATTAAAATTTTTTAAGTGCACAAAATATTAGTATGTGATATAAAAAGAAGGGGATAAACTACTAGTCCCATTATACTTATAAATAGGTGAAATAATTTTCCCAAAGACATACTTATCACCCATAAAGAATCAAATAGTTACATCATTAAACATGAGATTTCCATAAATCAATGAAAACAAAAATAGATTATAAGGGTGTCTTGGGGAATTACAAACATATATTGTGACCCTTGAGTCTACCTTATGATTTCTAACCCTCATGGCTACCTTACAATATAACCCGCATTGCTACCTTATGGTTTTACCATCATAGTTACCCTTGGCGTAACCATAAGGTTGAACTCTAACATACATATAACTAATGAATTGGAGGGAGATATAGTTCACAAACTTCATCATAATTAATTCTCAATAACCATAACATAATCATCAAACATGAATAACTCCATAAAAACATTCATTTTGAATTTTGTGAAATTGAATTTTAAAAGAGTATTTTTAAAGGAATGTCCCTTGAAAATGTCCTATAATTGAAGAGAGAATTAATAGAATGAAAGTAATAAGTGTATTTACTATTAATAAACATAATAAATCATAATATAAATTATATTAATTACAAAAATAATCTCATTAGCGCATAATAAATGATGTCGAAGGTAAACCCAATGAATGGAAATTGGTTTAAGAATTCCCTTTCCTTTAATTTCTATAGCATAAAACATTCTTAAACATCCCCAATAATGGTTAAAATTGTGTTATTAATATTTTAAAGAATCATATTGATGTTTATTACACCTTATATGGTCATTTTATAACATCATTCCTCCCATTAAGTAATAATATTTTGTTCATTCCATTGTTTTGGATATGTTCTTTTCCTGATTTCTATGGTCGGTTCGTAAAGGATTTCCATATCGAATGGAAGAAAAGGTACCGAAGTAGAATGAAATGGTATTAATATGTTACTTGAATATTAAATGATTCCATAAATCAATTTTTATATTGAATTAGGATGAATCATTAGATAAATCATAGTGATATTAGTTTAAATCATTTTGGTTGTTCTTCGATAAACACGAACTTATTTCATTATATAATTTAATTTTATGTATATATGTAAACTCTAAAACATAAAATCATATATAAAATAAAAATTAAAATATTTTTCAACCATTAAAATAGTTTTACATGAATCCTTTATGGAATAAAATGAAATAGAAGACACGTCATATACGATGTAAATAGATCGACACATCCCATAAGATGTTTTTATTATTAGAATATGTGGAAGAGGAGAAGAATAATGATTATTAATGTTTCCATAAAAATTATAAAAATCATGAATATATAAAATAATAGATATTTCATGTCCCTTAGATTAGGTGTGTATGATAGATATTAGAAAAGAAAATAATTGAATAGAAAACACAAGAAAATGAAAGAGGGTCCTTACCTATTGATTTATTATCCTTAAGATCCTCTTTAAGGCCCTTGGTTTTGGAACTCTTATGATACCAACAGCTCTTAGACCTAGGGAATATCCTTTTAAAGGGGATTGGGAATAATTTATATAATTATATAAGCTTTATAGTTGTGATAGGAAGAGGGGGTGAGGGTGGTATTTGTAGTGGAGGAGTGGATGGGTTTCCATTATTTTAATCATTGGTTAAATATTATTCCTCAAAAATATTAATAATCATGATTCATGTGAACACAAATAGTAATTATAGAATGTGAGTTCAAACCCAGGTGGCTTACATTATCCCTGATTCTAGGAATAGTGTATTTAATTGATAATGTATATTTATGGTATATTACCGTATTTTAATATTCATCAAAAATTCATGAATTTCAGAAAAACCCCAAAAGATAACCCAAACCATATTTCGATGTGTAGAATTAAAAAATGAAATACTTTTGAGAAAATATTTTCCTAAATATGATAAAATTAAATTATAAATAAAACCATTTTTATACCAAAAATATCAATTTTAAAACTATAATTGGTTTTATATCACCTTGAAAAATTAATCAATATCTCATTATCATTAACATTAAAAAAAATAAAATAATAATATGATTTACTATTAATAAGTTTCATATTAAAACTCATAATACTATTCATAAGGGTATGTTACTATTCACTAAAAAATGTTAATTCTATCAAACTCTAAATAACATTCTGATCGCAACTCTAGATATCCGTTTTTCAAAATTCAAATCATATAACCAGAAAAAACTATGTTTAAAGTCATGGTTATAATTATATTCTTATAAAATGAATCATTATGTAGAGGCTCATTATTTCATTCATTTCAATTTATTTGGTAAAACCTTGGGGTGTTACATTCTCCCTATCTTCTGGAAATTTCATCCTATTAATTTTATTTACATATTAAACAAGAAATGGTGCATTTCCCTCATTGTGTTTTTAGATTCCCCTGTTGCTTCTTCAACCATTTTGTTTCACCATAAAAATTTTACCTGGTGGATTACCTTAATCTTAAATATATGTTCTCTTCGATCAAGAATCTGAATAGGTTTATCTTCATTAGAAGGGTTCTCTTACAGCTAAATTGCTTCTAGGCTCAAAACATGAGATGAATCTGGACCGTACATTCTAAACATCAAAACCTGAAAACAATTGTGTAACTCAGATAAACAAGGAGACAATACTACTTACTATGAAATCTATCCATCTTTCCCCAAGATTTAATATGGTCTAATGAACCATGGAATTGGATTTTCATTCATACCAAAACGCATAACACATTTCTATTATGAATTCTATGAAAAACATGATCACCTACCTCGAAAGAAAAGTCTTTCCTCCTATTATCTGCATACAATTTCTACCTACTCTAAGCTATAATAATTTTTTTCTAGATCATCTATACTATCTCAACCACTTCCCCTAATAATTCTAGTCCATTAAAATTTCATTCCCAGACTTTAATAAAAAAATCTAGAGTTTGACACCTCTTCCCATATAATTCCACAAAATGTGACATCTGTGTATGGGAATGAATACTATTATTATTAGAATACTCAACAAATGAATGATTTTGATCACAACTTCCATTTTAGTCTATTGAACAAGATTGAATAATTTCCTTCAATGTTTTAAATGTTTGTCTGAACTACCCATCTGATTGAGGATGAAAAAATGTATTGAAATTTAATTTTTTTTTCAAAAACATATGGAGGATATTCCAAAATTTATAAATGTGTCTCGGATCACAATTAGATACAATGGAAATAGTAACTCAATGTAACTTGAAAATATTTTTTAGGTATATTTGAGAAAGCTAATCCAATGACATAAAATCTCAAATATGAAGGAAATGTGAATATTTAGTCGGTCGATAAATAATAAACCATATTTAATTATTACCTCAAGATGTATTTGGTAGTCCCACAATGAAGTCTATGGATATATTTTTCCATTTCCACTCTGGCACTGGTAAAGGATAGAAGCATCCAATTTGGTAACATCCGCTCCGCTTTAACCTGTTTACATTTCAAACATTTCACAGTAAAATATACAATATAACATTTCATTCCATCCAACTTGTAAAACATATTATGGTATCTGTACATCATTATACGTCTAGGATGAACTAAAAATGGAGAACTATATGATTCACACATGAACTCTTTCTACTGCTGAGAAACATGAGGCAGACAAAATATTTTTTGAAATCTTATAAACAAATCAATATCAAGGTTTAATTCAGGAAACTTACTCATTTCAACCCATTCTACCTTTTTTATGTAACTCCCCATCTTCCTTATGTTCTTGCTTAATTATTTATAACAAATACGACTCCACTGAGGCATGAAACAAAATAAAGATATTTCTTACACCAATAACGTCTAAGAAAATATTATTCAAATCATTAATCAAGTGGTCATACTCTAATCATAACATGATTAATGATGCATGATGTCTTTGACTCAAGAATTCACCACTTTGTTTTCATTTCCAATATAGTAAATGATCATTAAATCATAATCCTTTGTCAATTCAATCCATCTTCTCTACATCATGTTTAGTTCCTTCTGAGTGAATATATATTTCAGAATTTTATGGTTAGTATATATTTCACATTTTTCACCGTATAAATGATGCCTCCAAATTTTGAAAGTAAAAAACAATATCTAGTAATTCCAAATCATGTGTGGGAAAATTTAATGCATTAGATTTTAGTCGTCTTGAAACATAAAAAATTACCTAA
Organism: Viscum album; assembly: GCA_963277665.1. NCBI lineage: Eukaryota > Viridiplantae > Streptophyta > Magnoliopsida > Santalales > Viscaceae > Viscum > Viscum album. The sequence continues at coordinate 554,671,221 of OY728126.1, read as the reverse complement.
TCATTTCGCATTAGAACACAATCATGTCCCTTAAATAAAGAATCATCAAAGATGAAAAACTCTTTATTTTAGGATGGAAGGGCCAAAACTGGATCATACACCAATCTCTTCTTCAGTTCCTAAAAATAATCGTTGTATTCTTCTGTCTAAAATAAATTAACCTCTTTTCGTGTTAACATAGATAGAAGGCTATAAAATCAATATATGTTTTTGACAAACCATTGATAATAAACTAAAAATCCATGAAAACTAGGAATCTATGTATCTATTTTATATCTATAACATTAATCTACCACATTTGTTATCGAAGGACCAATAGTTATGACATTATTAAAAACAATGTCACCTAGCAATGAAATTTGTTGCAACCAAAATTCCCACGTGATAAATTTTCCGCACAATTTTTTTCACTTATGTTTTGCAAGACAACCCTTATATTTTTTTCATGATACACTTTTCTTCTATAATAAACAATAAATTCTTCAATAAACACAACAAAAAAATTATCCAAGAACTCATGAAATATTCAATTCATATGATCCATGAATACAAAAGATGAATTAGTGAACCGAAATGGAAAAACAAACAATTCCTATTGACCATATCTAGTACGAAGAGATATTTTTGGAATGAAATCCTCCTTCACCTTCAGTTGATGGATCCAAGATCTCAAGTCAATCTTGGAAAAATACTGATCTCTCTAGAGATGATCAAACATGACATTAATGTGAGGAAAGGGATACATTTTATTAACAGTAATATTATTAAAAGCTCTATAATCACTAAAAATTATTATGGAACTATCTGTCTTTTTAATGAAAAAAACTGAAGATCCTTGTGGTGATGTGATAAAAAAATGATGCCTTCATCAAGAAACTCAAACAACAAATTTTTCAACTCATGAAGTTCCATTTGAGACATTTAATAAGGGGCATTGAAATTGGCATAGCATCTGGAACTTTGTCAATTGTGAATTCAACGTCCCAATCAGGTATAACACCAAGCAACTCATCAGGAAAAATGTAATGGTATTTATTAACCACATGAACATCATTAATATTAATAATTTCCTTGTATTCAACAATATGAGTAAGATACACTTCACTTCCACCTTTCAATATTTTCTCATCTTTATAATATGTTAACAACTATATGGTTCATTATTTCATACAAACTGAAACTTTTAAAAAACACGTTCTTAGCTCTATAATCAATCATTTAATGATAAAAAGAAAGACACTCTAATCACATAATGAAATCAAACTCTACTAATGGAAAAAATATCAATGTTTGAATGTAATTTTTTTCCATAGATAACAATAGGAAGATCATTAAAATTATTTTTTCCAATAACATTCCCCCTATGTTTTAACTATATGTTATGCTCTCATTTGTTGAGGACATAATTTGAATTTCCCAGAAAATGTATCATATAAAAATGTATGTGTAGACCCCATAACAAACAAAAATATTTCAAAATATGAGTTAAAAACATGGTTCTTGTCACAGCTTCATTGGAAGGCCTGACGTATGCTGATGTTGTTACAAAGGATCTCATTAAACTATTCTTATTATAGTATTGTTTATTTCCCACATTCAAATATTTCTTTGGGCATACATTTTCATAATGACCCATCTCACAACATTTGAATCACTTTTTATTTTTCTAATCAGAATTGATCTTATGATATTTTTCATTACGATATTGGAAGTATGTCTAAATTTATCACATCAAAAACACTTCTCGGTTTTTCTATGGCATTCCCCAAGGTGTGTTTTTCTAAACATTTGACAAACTATAACTTGAACTTTCAAACCATCAGATTTCATTGATTGAGTATTACCCATCTCATTACATCTTGAACTATTATTCTCTTTGTTCTCAAAGTACACGTGATCATTAGAAAACTCCATTTCTACCCACTCATGGCATCGTACACATTTCTCATAACATTTGATTTATCGAGAGTCCAATTCTTTTTGATATATTGGATTCAATCCTGAGTAAAAAACGATTCATTTTCTTATCAAGATCTCAAATAATATTTGAAATATAACTTTCTATTCCGATGAAGTTTTATTCATACATAGCTGCTGAATCGTTCTCCTTTTGCTTCAATTTGCGGAACTCGTTTTTCATCCTATGTCAAACCTCATTGGGAAAAACATTTCAATGAAAAAACGTTTAAATTCATTCCTCTCTAAGATATCAATCACTTATCTATCCCTAATATTCTTGAACATTGACTAACACTGATCGGCTTCACCTTCAAAATGATAGATATAAATACTTAACTTTTTATTATCTAAACATCTCATAACATTGAATATGTTTTTGAGGTCTTTAATAAGTCCTTCAACTACAACTAGATCAGAAGATACCCTAAAAGAAGTAGGGTGTTGCCTCATAAAATGTTCCACTATCTTCATGTTTTTTATGGTAGTTCTTGTTGATCTATTTCATGGATGTCACCACCATTTATTTACTACGAAAAATGAGCCATTACTATCACAAACTACTTTGTACCAATTCCAACCATTCCACATTGCGGATTTGTAATGATATCATCATCATAGTTTCTTTCCAACCTCAGCTTCCCTGTGTCTTCTAAAAAAACCCTTTTGAATAGACATATCTTTAATGAACACCATGGTAATATTTAAATGTTATATCATTTCCACATAAAAATAAGGTAAAAATAATTTATAGTATTCTGGGAACAATATACTAACTACTATTTTTACCAAAACCTTGCTCTGATACCAACTATAAGGACTCATCCTTAAACATTACATATTCATGTTAATTTGATAAGAATATGCTTATCACATTCCCAAAGATCATTTTGGTTTAGTGTTTTAGAAATTTAGGTAATAAATCAAACAAACCAACCCCTTATCATAAAAAGTGTGTATTGTTTTAAACAAAATACATTTCATTAATATTTTAATAGTTTTATATAAAAACATGAAAATATTTTCATGGATATTCTTCACAACATTCCACATGGATTCTGATATTATATTACCCATTCCAAAACCCTGTGAAATATAATTAAAACATGGTATGAGATCAAAAGTTCATTAAGGGACATAAAAAAGGAGAGAAATCGTTAGTCTATGAACATATGAAATCATTTTCCCAATGACATACTTCTTACCCATAAAGAATCATATACATACATTCTGAATCCTGATATTTTTATAAATCATACAGAACATAAATAGAGAGTAGTTTTATCCTGGGGAATTACTTTATTATATTTCAACCCTTATGGATACCTTTTGATTTTAAACCATCCTGGAAACCTTACAATGTAACCCTCCTGACTACATTATAGTGTAACCATTACAATTACACTTGGAGTAACCATACATCCGACCTCCAACAAAAACATACACAATGAATTGGAGTGATATATAAGTACCACCCTTAATGATAAATTATTCCCAAGAAAAATAACATAATAATCAAATACTAATACGTGCATAAAATAATTCATTTTGAATTTCGTTAAATAGAATTTTAAAAGAGGATATTTGAAAGGATAGTTCATTTAAAATATCAAATAATTGAAGTGAAAATATATAGAATGAAAGTATTATGTGTATATACTATAAATACCCATGATAAATGATATTATTAACGAAATTATATTACCCAAATAATATCAGTATCACATAACTAATTAAGTATAAGATTAATCCAAAGAATGAAAATTGGGTTATGAATTCAATTACCTCGAGTCTATCTTACTTATAGCTTGTTTAAACTTCCTGTATAATGGTTTAAAGATTGTTATTAATATGTTAAAGAATAATATAGATGTTTATTACACCATATATGATCATTTTATAACATCATTCCACACATTAATTAATAATATTTTTGTCTTTCTGTGGTTTCAGGTGCGTCCTTTTCTTGAATTACATGGTCGGTTCATAGTGGATTTCCATGTTGAATGGAAGAGAAATTCCAGTAGAAGAATGAAATGGTATTAATATGTTTTAAGATTGTTAAATGATTCCATATTTCATTTTGGTTATATGTTTTGAGGAATAATCATTAGATAAATCATTAATGTTATCCATTTAGATCATTTTGGCAGTTTTTTGATAATCACAAATTGGTTTCGTTATATAACATAATAATATGTATATATGTACACTACATAACATAAAAGAAGTTATATCATACCATTTAAATATTTTAAATCAATTTAAATGTTTTTAAAACTATCTATGAAGGATGTAATGAAAATTGAAGACAAATTGTTCACATTGTTCGTAGATCGACACATCACTGACAATGTTTTTATTTTTTGTATAAGATGACGAGGAGAGGAAGAATGATTATGAATTTTTCCATGAACATGATAAAAATACATAATATATATAATAATGCAGCTTCCATGGCTCTTGGTTAAGGGTAGTACAATATAATATAAAAAAATAAAAGAATTGAAAAGAAAACACAAGAAAATAAAAGAGGATCCTTTCCTCTTGATCACTTCTTCTTGATATCCTCCTTAAGGACCATGGATTTGGACTTCTGGTGAGACCAATATATATTGGACGTGATTAAGAGCCTTAAGAAATAGATTAGACATAATTTAGTCAATTGTAAATATTGAGAGTTGTTAGAGGATGTGGTGGGAGAGGGTGGTATTTATAGTGGAGGAGATGAGTGGTTTTCTATTATTTTAATTAATAGGGTAATATATTTTCTCAAGACTATGAATAGTCATGATTCATGTTACCCCAATGAGTACTTTGATCATGTGAGTTCAAAACAAGTGTTCTTACATCATTCATGATGCTACAAACTGTTTATTTACCTAATAATGTATATATACGGTATATTATCATATTTTAATAATCATAAAAAATTCATGAATTTCAGAAAAATCCAAAAAATTCACCCTAAACATTTTTTGAAATTTTGAAATAAAAAAGGAACTCATTTTTTTAAAATAATTTTCTAAATATGATAAAATTAATTTTTGAATAAAATCATAGTTTATTCCAAAATTAATAAATTTAAAACTATAACTGATTTCATATAACCTTGAAAATTTAATCATGATCTCATTATCTTATAACCACAAGAAACTAAAACAACAATATGATTTACAATTCATAAGGGTCATATTACTATTCATATTACAATTCTAATGGAATGTTACTATTCATCAAAAAAATAAATTTTGTTCTATTAGACTCTAAACAACCTACTAATCGCTACTGTAGATGTCTGTTTTCAAAATTAAAATCATACAAGCAGGAAATTTTTTAAATGGATAGTTTATAATTAACATCATAAAAAGATTCATTTTGTAGAGACTCAGTGTTGCAGATATTTCAATTTATTTTTTAGAACCATGTGGTATTACATCCATTGTTGAATGATAGTTAGTGAGGAAATTATTCAATCAATTATACTCTTTTAATCATTATATAACAATCCAGAAACTGTAATATCAAACTAATAAAGTTATGTTTCGCATGATTATTTTCCAAAAAATATTTTAGTTTTAAATGAAAAATGATGAAAACCACATTGGTTAAAAATAATAAATGTCTAACAATTTTAATATAAAATACCACTATAAGTAATTGTTTCATTATAAAGGAATAAGAATTGTGAGTATGTTATGGCACTGATAGCATGGAGGATTGCTTTGAAATTTGTACACATCCATTACCAATTAACATATCCTAGTGTATAGAATCTTGTGTCACATATTAATTAAAAGGGTTCATCACATTTAGGTTATATCATAAAATATGCTGAAATTAGACTTATTTTCAGTTCATTGAAATCCAATTTGAATTTTTAGTCAAACTCAAACTCTATCCTTTTGAAAGAGGCTAGCAAGTGGCTTAAATACCTATGATATGATTTTTATGAATATTTAGACAAGTTATTCCTATCCTTGAAAATATAATATTTATATTACTAATCATTTATTTGGAAAATCCTTGACTTTCTCAATTTTGGATGGATATACCTCTATTATTTCATTAGAACTATAATCACCCAAAATAAAACAATTAGTGACAATGAATTTCCATTTTTCTTAATTTAGCCTATCATATTTAACCTCTTATTTTTTTAATACAAGCCTATAAATTTAAGACATAACCAGAATTTTAGTAAATAAATTGTGAGGTTATGTTAATATCATTATGGATTCATCCCTAATTACTAATATTCTATTTAAATCAGAAATGTTATATGTGATATCATAATTAATTTAATTCATCACTTCTATAATTCATTGTACAAATTCTTTTGAGAATATTTCATTATCAATAACATGAAACACTTCGATTTATCTATAAAAAGACTTTTATTTAAAATAAATTTTAGATCCAATTATAGTGGATTTATTATTGAGAGGTTTATATGTAGATATTTATCCATCATATATTATTATACACCTATAAAACCTTCAATAAGATATAGTTATTCAATAGTCCCCTCATTTTCATTATTCACATAATTATTACTAAAATAAAATACAACTTCAATGTCTTATATTTTCTTATTCCCAGGTATACATAATTACGTAGTAGCTTTAATAACATGTAATTATAAATGTGTTTTCTCAATGATTAACTAGGTTAAAGGGGATGAATAGTACCCCATCTTCTATATCCAAAAAACTCAAACACCCATTGTTAATATTGACTATAATTTCCCTTGTAGGTATCAAAGTGTATCAAATTAATATTAGGACATCTACTTTTTCATACATATCTAATATCATAAAATCAATTGAAATATCAAGTTTCACCAACTTCCTAAAATTGTTACTCATAATTCTTATTAGGAACTTTACTATGATATTTTATAAATGTATAGAAACTTACATTGGTTTTTCATTACTAAACATGGACTTTTGGAGAAATTCAGTACCATAAAAATAACATTGTAGCATTTTAACAATGGTCCTTCCTAAATGTAAATGATCTAATCATGAATGGAATGAAAAATCATCATTCATCCAAAGGCCCGAAGGCCTTTAATTTTTTATTATAGATAAACCTCCTTTTAAGGGAAGAAGGGGAAAACCCAAAAGACTTCGTCAACATAAGACAAACCATCACCACATATGATCACATCTTGGACACATGACCACCAAAAAAAGCCCCACCACAATGAACCCCCGACCACACTTCATCTCTGCATCAAAAAGAAACTCGAAGGGGCAGGAGCTCCAATATGTGTGATGTCAGGTCAGCGCCACCTAGGGCTGGACGACCCAGCAAGCACACTAGAGGAGTTAAACCGGAAAGGGAAACCAAGTCGACCTGCCCTAGAAGCGCTGCTCTGGGCTGAAACCGGGTAGATCTAAACAGAGTAAGAGCCGACACCGGATGCCAAATCAAATTGGCTAATGAGAACAGTGGCGAAGGGAAGCATCAAGAACCGAGAGCAGGGTAGTGCTGGCGATGTCGACCCCAAGAAAACAACCACATTCAACCAACAACCATGAAACTCAAATCCAAACCAGATGCCAATGCGAACAAGCCACACAATCAAAGAATCACCAACAAACCCGAACTAGGATACCTCCCCCTCCGAGCTTTTCAAGAGGCGACCTCGGACCACTCCAGAAGATGCAGGTCCATTGCCGAGTCCCTCCACCACCAAACTATCGATGAACCAAGCAACACGAAGCCGGAGGCGCCTCCAGATGCCAACCCGAAGCCAACTCTCCATCCGCGGGACAGCTGAGACTCGCGCCGGTGATGCACCCACGAGCCACCTGGAACCAGACCATCAGCAGTCGGAGATGCCTCCAGACACCGAGGCTAGTGTCGACGCTCCATCCCCGGGCCATCCGAGGCCTAGAATTCCAGAAGCCAGAGACGACGCCTGATGCCAGAGCCAGCAACAACATGCCACTACCGGGCCATCCGAGAACCAGGACAGCCGAAGCCGATGGCACCACCACTGGAGCGGGACTCCCAAGCCGATGAAGTATCGCGCTAATATCTGTAGGAGGTCAATGAAGCCCCGTCTCGAAGACAAGACGGAGGAGGGGAGGATGAAACCACAATGTGGAAACCCTAGCCGCCGCGTTGGGAAAGGACACGCTGCTCCGACAATCCATTTCTGAATGAAAAATCATGGTTAATTTTTTTATCTGAGTTTTTAAAAAATTAAAATACGATAACAGGGGTTAGGGTTCGGATATTTTTAAAAATGGGTCCGGGATGCGTGAACGCCGTTCACGCATCCCAGACCCCGGCGTCATGCGTGAACGCCGTTCACGCATCTTCCCGAGAGAAGAGATGCGTGAACGGCGTTCACGCATCTCACAGAATACCTAAATTCCCCTTAAAATGTATAACTATTAATTATAAAGTAATAAACTTATTATAAAAATTAAGAAATATTAATAAATATCAATTAAATAATATAAAATATTGAAATAATGTTAATAATTATTAATAAATATTCATGAATAATAGATATTCATTAAATAATTATTAATAGAATGGCTTGAGTATTCTCTAACATATATTGAGAAATCTATAATCTTAGCATCTTTCAGTCACTCACGTTATCTCAACATATTGTAGTTAAACATCTATTTCTATAAAGATCCTCATATGGTTCCATTTGTATTCTAAAGAGGAAACTTAATTTTTATACTTTCTAATACTCCTTTTTCATTGTTTTTCTGATTAAATATTGGTATATTTGTGAACAAATGAGTTACATGAAAAACATATAGTGATTGTGATGAGTGAACCATGATCACATCATCACTATGCTAAGTTCTCTGAGTTTCATTTCTAGATCCAAGAGTAATATTTTTTAAGGCATGTGCTCTCTAAAAAATATCATTTTATCTAAATAAGGTGGAATAAGTGATGTCATGGACATGACCTAAGTTTTGAGATGCATACTCAATAATCTCACTCTTTAGATTGCGTACCAGTATAAATCGTTTCCTTTTATAAAGTCTGAATATGTATCTTCTCAAAATTGGCCAAATGAACTTCTAATTCATATTGTAGTTTTCAATGTTGTCCATAAACAACCATAAATGTTAAATCATGCTTAGAGTGTATCAATTATTAACCAAGGGTAGATAATCAAAATTATCAATGAAATGCTAAATCCTGCACATACTTCACCAAATATATTAAAAAGTTCAAGTGAAAAGACAAATCTCCCCTTTTCATCCCATCTTTCCATCAATCAAGCTCTCCCTCTTAATTGAAATGAGAAATATAATTAAGAACAATGGATAAAGTGTGATTGGAATACCTCAAGTTTCAACTTCTTGAGATGATATGAATTTCAAGATTTGTCATGAAATAATCCTTGGATTTTAGCTCAAACTTATTCTTGGAAATAGTTTCTTTCACAGTTTTCTTGACTTCATTGTTTTGCATATTCCCAATGGAAGATTTTCCAACTATTGTTCCATTCTTCTACACTTGTTGTGGCCTTTTATTCTTATCAGCATATGCATTTTGCATGGTTGGACTGAACCATCACTTATCATAACTGTGACCACTTCTATTGCAATTCGAAATAATTAATATAATTAATATTTATCATTTAATTTAATCATATTATTTATTATACATATATATATATATACATTGGTAGATAATTTGATAACAGTAAGACACTTATTAAAGGCATAATAGAAGTCTAGATAACAGTAATACACATACAAAACGTATCATAAATCAAATGTCAACCTAATCTACGCCTCCGGTGTGGATGCTCCTCTGTCCCACAGTCAGGCGTATACTGGATGCGTCCACGCCGTGTCTGTCTACGTCTGTGCTCTGGCGTACGCTGCGCATCCTCATCGACAGCCACCTCCACATCCTCCTGTGTGACAGACGGTGGATGTACAGTCTCACCGCCTGTACCCTGGCCTGCATCTAAGGATAGTGGAAGCTGGCTGGAACTCTCACCAATATAGGAAGTAGATGGCTGCTCTGCTGCGGATGACTGCAATAAAACATCGAACTCAATCCAGTCAGCGTCTGTAAGTACCTGTGGTTGTGCCTGAGAAGCTGGAGGAGCATATGACTGATCATGCTGAACACCCTCCTCCAGTGGAATAATATCATGTGGCTGAGCAAGCTGAGCAGCCTCATCCTGTGGAACAACAACATCCATAACAGGGTCGTCACCCCCAGGTACATCTATGTGAGGCTCAGCAGGCTCCGCGGCCTCCGCAGCAGGCTCCGCGGCCTCCGCAGCAGGTGGTGGATCAAAGAAAATGCCATGATAAATCTCGTCCATCGACGGTAGCATCTGTCGTACAAGGCTGTGAAAATATGCTGGGTCAAAGGCAGCTCTCTCCACTGGATCAGACATATGAAGTAGATGACAAATACGAGCATCCTGCGAAAACAAATTCTGTTGTTAACTAATTTGAATAAAAAATATGTTGAACAGTGAAAGGAAGAATGCATACCAAGTCATGGAAGCCCCGTCCGTGCCGTGTCAGAAATCTGACGGGAGACCTGATGTACCAGCCTGCATAATCCATCTGATCCATCAAATGAAAGCGTACTGTCCCTGCCCCTCGCAACTAGGACTCCCGTCGCCTGTCCCATAACCCAACATATCTCGCATGGTAGCTCCTCCAATCAAAATCTCTCTTCTCTGACATCTTCAGGGAATGCAATGAATCCAACTGACTGGGCGGGTCAGGAACTGGCTGAAGGAATCCAAACTGTCTCATAACCCTATCCGTCTGATGCCACTCGACTATATGAAAATGAATCAGTGGAACCATGCAGGAGCCGATATCAAGCATCACTGTACAGTATGGGGGCAGACTCTGAAGGATATCATCTGTATATGGCATCCATGTAATCTGAAAGAAAAAATGAATAATCAATTAATAAATGAATAGATTTACAGTAAAGAGTAAAGATTTAACAATATAAATAATAATCACTTACATCGTCTGGTCGAATGCTGTCTAGCATAAGTCTGTAGGCGTGAACATCATGTCTGGGAGAATCTGAATGTCGATGCGCCTGACTCCACCTGTAGATAACATTTTTTTTTACATTTCATAAAAGAATTTTATACAAGTAAGTTAGATATTAAAAAGAATTAATAACATACCAACGTCCACGTGGAGCCTCTGCTACAATATCTACGGGTAATGGCACACGGGCATGTGGAGCTAAATGAGGTATGTGCTCCCATACCCACATCTGTAGAAGAACCATGCATCCTGTGATCTGCATCTTATCGATGCGACATGCGCTGCATAGGGATCTGTATGTATATGCTAGGCAGGCAGACCCCCAACTATATCGGCCTGCCTGGTCCAAATCCTCTAAAAAAGCTAGATACATCAGGTGCACAAAAGTAGTAGAGTGGTCAACAAAAAGCGTGCCACCGATCAGCCTCAAAATATATGCGCGTGCAAAGCGCAGCACGGTGACGTCATCAGCATCATCTGGTAAATGTGTGAAGTGCTGGTCTAACCAAGACATCCGCAATCTACCACCGACGATGGTCCTGCCATCATCCTGGACCTCTATGCCCAGAAGTCTATGAACAAGCTCAGGCAAATCTGATGGAACTCGGCCTGTCAAAGCATGTCCGTCGATAGGGAGGCCCAACATAATAGCCACATCCTGCAATGTAATAGTCATCTCCCCCTCACTGAAATGGAAAGTATGCGACTCTGGTCTCCATCTCTCGACAAGTGCGGCAATGAGCTGATGATCAAGAAACGTGAAGTCGCACATCGCTACTCCATAAAATCCAGCTCGACGAAGATGTGGGACGATAGCGGGAGGTGGTGCAGTATGATGGAAATGGTGAGATCTACGTACACTCAAGGGAGCCACATGACATCCCTCTAAAAGCAGTCGTGATACATGAGTAGCCTGAGATGTAAGCAATGGAAAACCTGCCATCTGCACACATGATATCATCGTTACTTATTAATAGTGGAATCATGATATATTCATTTTTATTTGGTGTCACAATCAACATTAGCCTAGTCTCACAATCAACATTAGTTAAGGATGCTCAGACACTCAGATGCCATTACTAAAACTAGACATCTTATAAGAAAACCATAATTTAAAAGTGAAAAATTAATTATTTCTTCTTATTTGTGAAATTACGTTTGTTAATTTATCCATTATCCATTAAATAACCATCAACATTATTCCACATTAAAAATTAACAGGAAAAAGTGAAAAATTAATTATTTCTTCTTATTTGTGAAATTACGTTTGTTAATTTATCCATTATCCATTAAATAACCATCAACATTATTCCACATTAAAAATTAACAGGAAAAAGTGAAAAATTAATTATTTCTTCTTATTTGTGAAATTACGTTTGTTAATTTATCCATTATCCATTAAATAACCATTAACATTATTCCACATTAAAAATTAATAGGAAAAAGTGAAAAATTAATTATTTCTTCTTATTTGTGAAATTACGTTTGTTAATTTATCCATTATCCATTAGATAACCATTAACATTATTGTAGGACCCCAGGACACCCTGAGAGGGGAGGGGTGAATCAGGGTGGCAACTTTTTCTTCTTAAAGTTGTGGATCTTGTTCCCACGTTGGTAGGAACTACTTAAACCTGTATGATGGATATGAACAGCAATTAAACATTCACATGCAGAGAGATGACACAGCTATTTTTACTTGGTTCACCACTAAGGGCTACGTCCAAGGAGCATACGCCGACAGGTTGTCGGTCGTACCTAAATCCACTATGCTTCACTAGCTGCAGATTACAAGTGTTCGGGTACAGACACTCTGTCCCAGGCTCACTGCCTTTACAATTGTTCAGGGATAGCTCACTGCGTCCCTCGGGTCACTCCCGTTGACTCCCCCTGGCTCACTGCCGTTGGTGAAGTCCCACTCAGTTTATAGACGTGAAGGTCTCTTCAATAAATGTGCATTGATGTTCTTTGTCTCCTGTTCAGCATGAGACTTTGCTTGCATCAGGGTTCAGAGTTGATGCTCTTTATAGTTCAATCTTTCTTCTTTAGTGCAATGTCTGAATGCACTAGATCCCCTTGTCTTCGTTTTCCATGTATGCATGAGATCATGCATGTATCATTTAGATTTCTTCTTCAATCTCGCTTTGCACCGAAAGTATCAGGCAATCTTCAGCTCTTGTGCAGCTCCAGAAAGGCGGGCGTTCTTCAACAGTGTCTGGGTATCCTTTTCAAGCCCGGCGCGCAAGTCTCCCGGCGGCGCGCAAGTCTCGGGCGCGCAAGACTAAACTGGCGCGCAAGTGTCACTGAAGCACCTGCGCGACACTGCCTTCTTGAAGTTAATACTTGCGCGACACACTTCCTTTCTCCCCCAAATCTTCTAGGGCGTGCAACCCTCACTCGGCGCGCAACCCCTACTTGCGCGGCTCAACCACCTGCGCGACGAGAGCTCGAACAATCTCAAAGTCTTGAGCTCCGTTGGAAATGAGGAGGGGTGGTCCAGTATTTATAGGCAAACTGGACCCCCTGCGCGGCGGCGCGCAAGTCATCCATCGGCGCGCAAGTCTTGTCTCTAGTAACCTCTGTCGCGCAAGTCACTTGCGCGAACCAACCAACACTTGCGCGACCTTCTTTCCTTAGCCAAATTTTGATGTTCTGATCCTCAAAAACATAAGGCGCGCAAGTCTTTTATCCTCCAAGAGTATGGCGCGCAAGTCCCTTTTCCAAAATCACTATTCTTCATTTGTTGATTTTGAGGCCCTGAAATTTGGCAAACACTGGAAAACGGCACCACCTTGTATCTGCTCTTTTTGTACCGCCTCCAGATCATCCATTCCTCTGTCAAAGTTCTTGAATCAAACATAGATCGTTGACCACAACTCTTGAACTCGACATGTCACCATTAAATCTCCTTTGTCAACAAATGTGTATGTTGTTTGTTTGCTTTGTCGATAAGCACGATCACCTCAACATCACTTCTTCTTGGTGATCTGTATCCTTTAGCAATTCTTCTGCTTTTATCACAACCTCCACTATTGTGATATGTTTTCTTTGAAGGAACAGCTTTAGCATCATCATCTTCTATGACAATGTGATATGCATGACTATCTCAGAATTCCAATCATTTCACATTATCTTCTTCATCAACCGTCATGATATACTTCATGCAAACCAATTCAATTCATCAAGAAGTCTCTTGCATGGTTCTCATGCAGTCATGAAAAATTACGTGGTCTTCATCAAACCCATGGGTCTCATGCAATAATGAGGAATTGCATGGTATTCATCAAATCCCATGGTGCTCATGCAATATGGAGGAATTTCATAGACTTCATCCAAAAACCTCATTCTTCTTTAGTCATCCTTGGATGGATCCTCAGATGGATTACACCTCACATTCTTCATTGTTGTAAACAATGTATCACAATTGACACATGTTCTTTGAACTTACGATCAGCACAACAATCTTCTGAATCACTACTCCTCTACTTCATCGGAGTACTTCATGATCTCCTTCATTGTGAGCTTCCATTCCTCCATTTTATTGGAGTACTTCTTAATCTCTTTCATTTTGATATTCCATTGACAACTATTGACAACAAATACAATCCTATACACAAAGTGGTTCCAACAATCTCCCCCTTTGTATTTTGTTGTCAATACCTTATACATCTTCTGAAATGAATTTGTCAATGTCAAAATGAGAATCTTCTATTCAATCATCTTTTCTTTTCAAACGTTCATTTCATTTCACTTTCTCTCCCCCTTATTGACAAGAAATACAAAGCACATAGTAGGGAGGGTATCAATCCACACTTAAGCAATGTTTCATTAATCATTTCACTCTAAGTCTACTTGAGCAATGCTCGATGTAGAAAACAAGAGGATTTGATTAAGTCAACAAGGATGTCCATTATCCACAGATCATGATACCAACATGAGATGAGAACTCATGTATCTTGTCTTCAAGGGTTTACCACTTTTACTTCAGGTAGAGGAAGATCAACTATGATAGATAATAATCAACCTGAAACTCCTGCACTCACTTCAACAAATAGATCAAAAACATTCAAGTGCAATCGACATGATAAGTGACCTTGGGGCACTTCCATTCTCTTTATGTCACTGATCAATTCAGTTGCTCCCCCTTTGTAGAATAATCATTGATCTGAGTAACCAAGGGATAGAGATTGAGAAATGACATACCTTCTCCATTGGCGTGTTCTTCAAGAAATTCACAGAGTTACTGCTTTTGAGTCCAGCTGGAGTTGATATTGATTGAAACAGTGATTATGGAAGCTTCTTCATTTTTCTCCCCCTCAAGGGAAACAATCCTCATCATCTTCATCAAGAGTGATCCTTCATCATCATAATCCTTGAATATCAATTGAAGAATCCACTAAGGATGGAAACTTCTTCAGCTTCGCTATCAAGAGTTGACAGCATTCACTACTTCTCAGGTTCTCCCCCTGAGAGTGTGCTTCACCTTCAATTCCCTGCATTGTTAGCACAAATACAATACACAAATGATTACGGGAATAAGGTGGATCCTTCTTGCTTCATCACGAAGACTTGCTTGGTTGAGGTTCTTTTCTCAACCAAGTTCCTCTGTTCACTCCAGTCTTCATGCCTGCACATTTGAATATATGTTCTGACATCTGTCGGTGTGGCATGGCTCTGTTCACATTCTCTTCTGCTTTGTGTGGAGAATTGTTCTGCTTAGCAGCCATCATGAATGATAGATTCTTACTTCTCTTCAGGACTGCTTCTTGCTCTGGTATTAAGGTTAGGCAATCTTTTGCAATGTGACCAGATTTCTTGCATCTCTCACACAAAACTTCTTTGACACGAGTGCTTCTCTTTGTTTGCAATCTCTCAAGCACCGTGTCTTCATCATGTGAAAGTTTTCCTTTTCCTTTATCACCAGCCCTGGCCTTTTCATCTTCAAGTTTTCTCATTCGTTTCAAATCTTCTGGCCAGATGACCAATATGTCATTTGGAACTTTTGCAGCTAGTTTAGGTCTTCCACATGGGTTCATATGAGATTCATCCCACTTAGTGTTTCTTTTGGATGAATGACCCTTCAATTTCAAGGATCTAAAATCTTGAGTCTCCTCAGTTTCCCTACTTGAGATCTTCTTGGGGAAGTGTGTGTTCACAACATTCTTCTGATTTCTCCCCAAGGAAGCTGCTTCATTCTTTGACGACATCAGAGGTCTTCTTTTCGTTTTGACAGTGAAAGCATGTTGATGTGGACATGTGCCTGCATTGTGACCGCTGTCGTTGCATACATCACAGATGTTATCAAGAATTCCAAATCTGTTTGCAGTAAACAGATGCTTCTGGACCTGCGGATGTTGCTTCTTCTTCTCTGGCTTCCTCCCCTTTGATATAGGCTTTCCCTGTGCTTTTCCATGAAAGGGATTATAAAAACAATCCAGTGCATAGTGTCCAAATCTATTGCAGCACCAACATTGGCCCACAAATATTTTCTTCTTTGTTTCTTCAGTATTAAGTTGTTGGGCCATCTGCTTAATCGTTTGTGCTCTATTTGAGGAATAATCTTCCTCCTTTTTCTTCCTATCCACCCTAGTCATGGTGGTAGGTTTCTTCTTCTCACCTTTCCTCATCCATACTTGTTTAGAACTTTTCTTCCCACCTGCACTGATTGTAGGAGTGTATTTAGAAATATGAGTACAAGATGGTTTGGATGGTACCTTCACTTTCTCAGTTGCTTGTGATAGATCAAAGAGTGAAGTCATGATCTTCTTATCACATGTTGGAGGTCTTTTGACAAAAGAATCCTCCAGTGAGCATTGAGTACCAGCAGCAACTGATTCTTGATGTGGATAATCAAGAGTGGTCATAATCTTCTTGTCACATGTTGGAGGCATTTTAGCCTTAGACTCCTCCAACGAACATTGAGTGCAAGCATCACTCATTTCATTCTTCTGTGAAGTCTCAATATGTGTGTTCTCAATCTTGGTCAATTGAGCTTCCAATTTTTGACCCACGATATTGAGGATGATCTTCTGATCTTCAATCGTGATCATATTCTCTTCACAATTCTTCTTCAACCTTTCAACCTCATCTTCATGCATCTTAACTTTGTTTTGTAACAAAGAGTCAAGTTCCCTGAATTTAATGGAAGTTTCTTCCAGAAAAAAATTCTTGACTTCATTGTTTGTCTTCAGCTCAACTTCAAGTGCATGGACCCTTTCTTTTAGAGTCTTATTGACTGCCTCGTTTTCTTCAAAGACTTTCACCTGTTTGGTGAGCTTCATGTTTTCCATAACTTTTCTTTCCAACCCCTCTTCCATATTGTCAGCTTCCCTTTCTAATCGATTTATCTCAACCTGCATAGATTGGAATAGGCTACAAATAATAGCAACCCTTTCTTCTGGAATATCATGCAGATATGTTCTGAGTTTTTCCTGAAAGCTTGAAGTAGGGGTATCATCCTTTCCTCTGGATGAGTTCTGAGCCACCTGCTTGATACTTTCCATGCCTAATGTTTCTTCATTATTGGAATGGCATGGAGAACAAGATACTGCATCTTCTTTGGATGTGGGGGACTTCTTCATCATCTTCTTCTCTTTCTTTTTCCTATTTGTCAAAGTCTTGGTGGATATAAATTTCTGCTCAGAAGTGACTGCGTCATTATCAAGACTGCTCTTCATTGTTGACTCTAGGAAAGAACCTCAAATCCTCTTCTCAATAGAATTACTGGAGAATATCCAACATACGTCAACCTGCCTCTGATACCACTTGTAGGACCCCATGACACCCTGAGAGGGGAGGGGTGAATCAGGGTGGCAACTTTTTCTTCTTAAAGTTGTGGATCTTGTTCCCACGTTGGTAGGAACTACTTAAACCTGTATGATGGATATGAACAGCAATTAAACATTCACATGCAGAGAGATGACACAGCTATTTTTACTTGGTTCACCACTAAGGGCTACGTCCAAGGAGCATACGCCGACAGGTTGTCGGTCGTACCTAAATCCACTATGCTTCACTAGCTGCGGATTACAAGTGTTCGGGTACAGACACTCTGTCCCAGGCTCACTGCCTTTACAATTGTTCAGGGATAGCTCACTGCGTCCCTCGGGTCACTCCCGTTGACTCCCCCTGGCTCACTGCCGTTGGTGAAGTCCCACTCAGTTTATAGACGTGAAGGTCTCTTCAATAAATGTGCATTGATGTTCTTTGTCTCCTGTTCAGCATGAGACTTTGCTTGCATCAGGGTTCAGAGTTGATGCTCTTTATAGTTCAATCTTTCTTCTTTAGTGCAATGTTTGAATGCACTAGATCCCCTTGTCTTCGTTTTCCATGTATGCATGAGATCATGCATGTATCATTTAGATTTCTTCTTCAATCTCGCTTTGCACCGAAAGTATCAGGCAATCTTCAGCTCTTGTGCAGCTCCAGAAAGGCGGGCGTTCTTCAACAGTGTCTGGGTATCCTTTTCAAGCCCGGCGCGCAAGTCTCCCGGCGGCGCGCAAGTCTCGGGCGCGTAAGACTAAACTGGCGCGCAAGTGTCACTGAAGCACCTGCGCGACACTGCCTTCTTGAAGTTAATACTTGCGCGACACACTTCCTTTCTCCCCCAAATCTTCTAGGGCGTGCAACCCTCACTCGGCGCGCAACCCCTACTTGCGCGGCTCAACCACCTGCGCGACGAGAGCTCGAACAATCTCAAAGTCTTGAGCTCCGTTGGAAATGAGGAGGGGTGGTCCAGTATTTATAGGCAAACTGGACCCCCTGCGCGGCGGCGGGCAAGTCATCCATCGGCGCGCAAGTCTTGTCTCTAGTAACCTCTGTCGCGCAAGTCACTTGCGCGAACCAACCAACACTTGTGCGACCTTCTTTCCTTAGCCAAATTTTGATGTTCTGATCCTCAAAAACATAAGGCGCGCAAGTCTTTTATCCTCCAAGAGTATGGCGCGCAAGTCCCTTTTCCAAAATCACTATTCTTCATTTGTTGATTTTGAGGCCCTGAAATTTGGCAAACACTGGAAAACGGCACCACCTTGTATCTGCTCTTTTTGTACCGCCTCCAGATCATCCATTCCTCTGTCAAAGTTCTTGAATCAAACATAGATCGTTGACCACAACTCTTGAACTCGACATGTCACCATTAAATCTCCTTTGTCAACAAATGTGTATGTTGTTTGTTTGCTTTGTCGATAAGCACGATCACCTCAACATCACTTCTTCTTGGTGATCTGTATCCTTTAGCAATTCTTCTGCTTTTATCACAACCTCCACTATTGTGATATGTTTTCTTTGAAGGAACAGATTTAGCATCATCATCTTCTATGACAATGTGATATGCATGACTATCTCAGAATTCCAATCATTTCACATTATCTTCTTCATCAACCGTCATGATATACTTCATGCAAACCAATTCAATTCATCAAGAAGTCTCTTGCATGGTTCTCATGCAGTCATGAGAAATTACGTGGTCTTCATCAAACCCATGGGTCTCATGCAATAATGAGGAATTTCATGGTATTCATCAAATCCCATGGTGCTCATGCAATATGGAGGAATTTCATAGACTTCATCCAAAAACCTCATTCTTCTTTAGTCATCCTTGGATGGATCCTCAGATGGATTACACCTCACATTCTTCATTGTTGTAAACAATGTATCACAATTGACACATGTTCTTTGAACTTACGATCAGCACAACAATCTTCTGAATCACTACTCCTCTACTTCATCGGAGTACTTCATGATCTCCTTCATTGTGAGCTTCCATTCCTCCATTTTATTGGAGTACTTCTTAATCTCTTTCATTTTGATATTCCATTGACAACTATTGACAACAAATACAATCCTATACACAAAGTGGTTCCAACAATTATTCCACATTAAAAATTAACAGGAAAAAGTGAAAAATTAATTATTTCTTCTTATTTGTGAAATTACGTTTGTTAATTTATCCATTATCCATTAAATAACCATTAACATTATTCCACATTAAAAATTAATAGGAAAAAGTGAAAAATTAATTATTTCTTCTTATTTGTGAAATTACGTTTGTTAATTTATCCATTATCCATTAGATAACCATTAAAATTATTCCAAATAGATCAAGTTCCTAAGTAACTATAGAAACTTCCACAATAGGTTATTCAACCACAACCTCTTCCTCTTAGTCTTCTACTTCTTCTCATCCTCATCCTCTATTTCTTATTATTCTTCTTCATCGTCAACACCAACCACAACCTATTCCTCTTAGACCAGGTACACAGACTCGATCATGGATGATGAGATTTGGAACTCTGTCCTGCCACTTGGGGACATCTCTTACGAGTATGTCCTTCTGCGTGGCAGATACTGCATCGTATTCTCCCTCCTCATTTCCGAGGCCAATTCATCTCATTTCTGATGCGAGTTGACTTCGGTCTTCCTCGAGGCCGAAACCTAGTAGCATGAAGCCAATAATTTTAAAAATGACACACATTGAAAAAATTATAAATGATACCAAAACCGACTTATGAAAACCTGGAAATATCAGGGACGATGGTCGGTTGATCAGCAGGCAATGTGATAGAATGGAAGTCACCAACAGGCATCCAAGCAACACTATAACAGTTAACCAAAGTGCTCATGTGATACACCGGGTCAACATATGGCTCCCATGATATATTTACCGAAGCGCAAGCTGTAATAACATGTACACATGGATATCTCAATGCCTGAAAGCTGCCACAATCACAGTACCTGTTATCCAACATCACGACAAACACTCCACCATTAGTGCATGCACCCTGGTCGTAACACTTTCTTACCCGAAAACTCCTCTTTTCCCTGTCAAAGGCTATAACATTCCATCGTGAAGCCTCATTCCGTATCCAGTCAATATCAGTTTGAAAATGCTGAGTAAAAAGCATTCCATTTTCCATCCTCTGGTAGGCCTTTTGGGACCGGTCAACAAAGTAGTGAACACATCTAAAAAATGTCTCTTGCACTAACCCTGTGATTGAGAGTTTGCGCACACCCTTGAGGACCCCATTTACGCACTCCACTATATTAGTGGTCATATGCCCATATCTCATGCCACCATCGTATGCTAATGACCATTTTTCCTTTGAAATTTGTACCATATATTCATATACCTCCTCATTAACTGTTCGGATCTCTTCAAGACGTCGATCAAACCTTTCTTGTTGGGGTTCATATGCTGAAATCATAACATAATAATGTATTAAAATGGATAGTAAATTTTGTTAAAAAAAGAAAGTTTAGAAAACCATACCCAATTTGAGGATCGCCTTCTTTATGGCCTCATCTCTAAACTGCTTATGCACATTACTTGCAATATGTCTAATGCAATAACGGTGATAAGCATTCGGCTCAGTCCAAGAAACCCCATCACTACTCACGGCCTCTATAATCGCTCGATGACGATCAGATATCAGACACACGCCCTGTTTCTGCATGACATGAACACGTACACATGCCAAGAACCAGCTCCAGCATTCAAAATTTTCTTTTTCAACAACAGAAAAAGCAAGTGGCAGAGGAGCGCGATTACCATCCTGTGTGGCAGCAATGAGTAGAACACCTGTATACTTTCCATAAAGGAATGTGCCATCTACCTGAATAAATTGTTTACAAAAGGGAAATGCAGCAATGCACGGTCTGAATGCCCAAAAAATCCTATTGAACTTCACCTTTGACCGATCAACTAGATGATTTTGGGATACATACTCAACACTGTCCAACTGATAAACAATATGATTATTGAGAGACAACAATTCCATAAGCTGTGGCAACAATGCATAAGACTCATCCCAATCACCATACACTTTTACAATGGATTTCTGTTTTGCATTCCAAGCTTTGTTGTATGATACCTTATAGTTATACAACTGTTGAATTCTTTCCTAAATAAGGGAAACAGGAACATCCTGACTTGTTCGTATCATCTCACAAATAACAGTAGATATAAACTCTGCATCAAGAGAAGAGTGATCTTGTGCCAAGCTGGGATGCAGACAAGTGTGTGGGCCTTCTAATTTGGTTATCTTCCAACATCCATAACATTTATCAAATAGTGCTCTTAATCGAAATTTACATTCTGACCCATATTTTTCACAACGAATGAGATATTTGGTCTTCTTTGACTCATAAACCACAAATGTGAAATGTCGCTCAATGTGGTATTGCTTTATCACATTTTTCATGACCTGTTTACTTTCGAACTCCTGCCCAACATATATGGCATTATCATTTGATGCAGGAATATTCCCTATAATGCCAGGGAATTCAGAAGCTGGTGTAATGACATCCCAATCAAAAGGTTGTTCACGAGACATTCCTCCAACTAAGGAACTCAAAACTGAAGGCTGATTACCACTAACTGGTGGATGTAGTGGATGTCTGTCTCTCAAAGGAACCTCAGAAGGTTCATTTCCAACCACATCATCTCCTGCTGACTCCCCAGATTCTTCTTCCTCATATAAACTTTCTTGCACTATATCAGCACAGAAAGGGATGTCATCTACATTTCCTTCCAAATTTTGATGATCTTCCTCATTACATTCTTCCAAAGGAGTCGTATGACAAGGAGGCAATGAAGAAGACTGCTGTGAAGGACCGACTTCTATAGAGGTCACAAAGCATGGTTCTGTAGTAATCGATTGCACCACATCAATATCAGAAATGACAATAAATAATTCCATCAAACCATTAATACACTGTTGCCTGAATAACTGAGAAGCCTCCATCCAATCCTCATCATCGACTATAGGGTAGTCGCTGTGCCACATACGCTCAGGATATTGAAGATGTCGGTATCTAATTGAAGTGATTGCTTGTCCTGCACTCAATTTTAACCGACTATGAATCTTATTATGAACTGCATCCAATGTCATACAACCATGGAGATTTACCACTTTGACAGGTGGCACACTGTAGCTAAAACCCTGATCGGTACAAATTACCTCACCGTTGCAATATATTTGAGCAGACATAATTACCTATTAAAAAAAAATTTTAAAAATATTATACACTACATTAAAATTTTAAATTATTTAATTTGGTTTTGAATAATTGATTATCTTGAGACCTTTTTATGTATTGATTTATCACTGTTAAGGTATAGTGATTGTGATTTTAGCACAAAAGAAAATTTAATATAATGTTTCATAAAGTTTGATTACTTATGAATATATAATCATGACTTGATCATGAGACTTGCGATTAGTTTATCATTATCTGATAAACTAACCACAATTTATATGGGTAAACTCCTGTCTCTATTATCAAATATTGCAGAAACCGCCAATCTCCTGTCAAATAGCAACGCCTCCTCTCGAACGAGTTCTCAAATGCCTCTTCATCGACACCTCTTTGGGGATGCCTCTTCGTCGACACCTCTTTGGGGCGTCAGTCTTTTAATTACAAATTTACTCACATGCATGTGAGAGGGTCTAGGGGTATGAAATACATAAATTAATTTAAATGGACACACAGGTCCTTACACTTACTGAGAGATGACTCGCAGGTCATCAATACCGAAAAAATGCAATTATTACAAATTGAATAACAACATACACAAAATAAAACATGCAATTTCAATTATGCATGGTCGGTCATCTCAAGATCAGTCATCACTCATACCGTGTTTTTTGGTATATTTATTATATTATCCGTATTATATAAAATCTATATTAAATACTACACCTATTTTACAAAAATTTAACTTCATGTGTATATATATATATATAATTATTAAAAACATTAAATAAATTTTATTATAACTGATCTAATTGAGATTTACATAATAAACACTTTTGTTATTTTAAATTTTATGAAATTGTAATGTTTTTTGGGCATTCTTCTACTTTTCAAAATATAAGTAAATATATTTTATACATTATTGATTAAAAATATTATTACTAGTAAATAAAAGTAATTTAATTTACACTTACATCAAAACCATCCATTAAAATAAATTTCTCTAACATAAATTACTTTTTCTAAACATTAAAAATTTTAGACATAACATAAAACATTCAATATTTAGACAACAGACATTCAAAAAATTAAATCATACGAACATTCAACATCAAGAAAATTAAATCATACAAAACATTTCATGCATAACATATGAAATAAATAAATCATACACACAATTAAACATACAAATGAAATAAATAAACACAATTAAACATACAAATGAAATAAACATTTCATGCATAACATATGAAATAAATAAATCATACACACAATTAAACATACAAATTAAATAAATAAACACAATTAAACATAAAAATGAAATAAATAAACACAAATAAACAATTAAATTATTAAATAGAAATTTTACCTCAATAAAAGCAGCAAATATTTGTTGAGAAAGAATTTCTGCAGAGCTTCGCAACAAAAACCAGAGGAGAACAATGGGTATTGGGGGGGGGGACCCCTCCTTTTATAAAATATCTCAGCCGGATGCGTGAACAGCGTTCACGCATCCTTCAGCTCGTCCGCGAAGGATGTGTGAACGCCGTTCACGCATCCTTCGCCGCGGAAGGATGCGTGAACGCCGTTCACGCTTCCTTTAGCTGGTCAGAAAAGAACGCGTGAACGCCGTTCACGCCTTACTGTCGGGGTCCGGGATGCGTGAACGTCGTTCACGCATCCTTCCGCGGTGAAGGATGCGTGAACGGTGTTCACGCATCCCGGACCCATTTTTAAAAATATCCGAACCCTAACCCCTTTTATCATATTTTAATTTTTTAAAAACCCAGAAAAAAAATTACTCAAAAATCATCATAGATCTAGAAAAAATGGTTATATATTCTTCTCAAAAAATACTATGATTTCACCTATCATTGAAATTACACAGTATTATAATAATGTTTTTATTAATAATATTTTACCTAATGAAATATGATGATTATGATATTTGGAAAATTTACATTGTGAATTGTATGTATTTGTGATGATTCCTGAGAATATCTAATAGATTATTATTTATTTCATACTTATTTCCTTGGAAAACTCTCTTAGGAAATGTAATATTTGTTAAATGTGGATTAATATTATGATTAACTATAATTTCTATATATATTTACATTTTTTGTTTGGTCTTTTTCTGGACAGATCAATCGGTTCCTTCTCTTTCACATCCTACATCTCTTTATAATCATACCATTCTAATCTATTTTTATGCACAAAATTAACTTAAATTTCCTAGTGAAAATTGAAATCATTTATTTACCATTCATTTAAGAACATCAAAGCATTTCATTATTTCGTGGAACCTGGTGTTCGTTAGTAAACATTTGGTGTTCACTCAGTTAGATTTTATGAAATAGTTCCCCATTGATTCTAAATGTTCCATAGGGAGACATTGTTTGTTTCTCAATATTTATCAATATTTTGATTATTTATATCTACTAGATATATATTTTGTTCACACAATTGAATGTATTTCATCACCAAATACATATATGATATATGGGATTGAATATATGGTTGATAAAATTTCTGTATAATTTTTTAAATAAAATATGGAAACATGGATAAAAAAATATTCCAATTGGGGTTTGGTGTTCCTATCTAAGAGGAAAAAAATTTGAACTTGCTAATGATTTTTATCCCACCATCATCCATGTCTCAAAACAATTTTCTTTTTTTGGACCTTACCCATTTCCAAAATTAGATCTAAAAATAACATTATGGATCACAATGACTCAAACATTATCCACAATCAATGGATTTTCATCCATAACAACTTTTAAATATTGATGGATATGTGTTCCAATACAAATTTCACATTAATAATCCTACAGTGTCATGAATTTGGATCATCGATTATAGATCTCCATCAATGACACCATTTTCATTAACCACACCACTATTTAAGAAACTACAATTACAGTTTCTTAAATGTGATGAAATAATTTATATTTGTATCCTCATTCTATATTCTATTTACAAACACTATTAAAATATTTAAAATTTCTAGAGCCCTAATGGATGATTTCTAATAAATTCACCACTAATGGATGACTCTAATCCTCCTCAATAATACGTTGCTGAAAAAAATAGAATTTTTATAGATACATAAAAAATAATGATTAAATGATATAGATATGTTTTTATAAAATCTATAAAATTCTCTCCAATATCATTAGTGGAATATCTGTATTTTTTAGTAATGTTTAAAAATTCACATCATATATTTTGATACATTTCTAAAATAAAATATTTCTATGGGAATCCCCACAAATGATCACCCCATGTGATAATGGATACTGGTGGTTGGGATTTAATCTAGTATTTATATTTTTATATTAATAATATTAGAAATTCTGAAAGATGGATAAAATCATCATTGAATCCATTTTTAAAGAGAAACATATATCTATCAAACATTAGAGATGAACATGTGGAATATTTTATAAAATACCATGAATTGAAAATTATTTTAGTTAATTTTTAATAAGATCAACATTATTTAATGGTTTTTATATTTAATTGGTAGCCTCAAATTTCTTATAGAATACAAATTAATAGATGTAAATCTATACAAAATTACTTTCATCACATGTGGTGCTCATTGGGATTCACTAACAATGTTTTACAACTCAATATTATCTATATGGGGTTATTTTTTCAAAATTTATCCATATTTTTTCAGAAGAAAACAATATGTATTTTCATTACCCTTATTTGTTTATCATAGTCCAATCATCTTAATATAGTTGGTGTTATTTCATTTATACAACTAGAATAGGTAGAGAAACAATCAAAAGGAACCAATGCAAGAAATACAAATGAAAGGGAAATAAAAGTTAGATTAAAGTTTGAACTAGTAAAAAATAATACATAACATTCTAATTCCTGGATCCTTTCCCCTTATATAGTGTGAAAAATTATCATACCCAAAATTTTAATCACTTATATAGAGAATCAACCTATTTTTAGAATTTATTTCTATAGTACCAAATCACTAATATAAGAAATGTGTTGTATAGTGATCAGATGTACTCCGGTTGATCCACTTGGAATGGTGGAAGCCAAAACAATTATATCATTTTATATTTATTGTTTCACCCAAAATTAAATAAAAAATGATAGAAAAGGGATTAAAATAATTAAGAGTTGTATAAAAAGTAGTGAAAATAAAATCTATGAATGATAAAAACATTTTATGATGTCAAGAGATAGTTGATAAATTTAAAATGATAGGTTTTTTAAAAACATGTTTTCATTCTGATGTTGATTAATATTTGTAAATAGTTACTTGACTCATTGTATATATTTAGTCAAACATGTTCTATATAGATTAAAAATAACTATTATCATTTCATTCATTTGTTCTAAGAAATATAATAAAATTGCGGTGCATGATAACATATCTAAAAAGAAATTTAAGTATAAGTAAATAATTAATAATAATATAGTTCAATAAAAAAATTATATCAACCACAATATTAAAAATATTTTGTTTACTAAATATAGGATATGATATTTATTAAATCAATGTCACACTAATTCAATACAGAAAATCATTAATAAAAACCTACATTTACATGATAACACCATCATCTTAATATCTATCCAACAACCCCTAATAAATTACTCACTAAGGAGGGAAGGGTTCTCTATTATGACGGAGTAAGTGATCCAATGGGGTGAAATAATTATACTTATAATAGGATAGGTTAATGAATTATATCAAAATGTAAATGAAAAATAAGTGAAAATTTATGATTAAATACACAACCTATAAGAACTAATCAATATAGAGTACTACTTACTAAATTGTTTGAGACACCATAAGATGTTCTATTTCCATTGTCCCATTTAATCTATATATTTACACAGTGCATACACATTGTAATTTTTTCTTTTGAAATTAGGAAAAATTAATTCCTTAAAATATTTTTTAGTTTTTCATAGCAATACATTGATATAAACAAGAACAAAAACTCTTTGGGCTTTACTCTATTACATCAGCCTACATCACAACAAATTATCATGCTTGTGTTGTGATATCAAAATATCTTCATTTTTTAGAGAATTATTTGAGATATTTATAGGTAAAACAATTCATACACCTCAAATTTTTATTATGAAATGTAAGGGCTATAATGATTGAACAAGTCCCAAAGAGATTACACCTATAAGAAATTATATGAGATTACATAGCATACTCCATCAAACAAAAAACGGTGATGAAAAAACTAGAAAAACTCTTATTTATAGATATTTACCCACATTTTAAAACCATAATGACATAATATAGACATGAAATCCTTTTATAAAGGTCCCAATAAAGTCCATGCATGAACTGTGATAGTACCAATGTAAACATCAACTTCCACTTTCATAAAACTAGATTCCCACGTGATCAAAATAAATACTTTTGGCATTAAATAGTGATCAAAAGTTCATATTAAAAAATTTTGGGAAAATTTGGAAAAGGTAAATACCCTTGAGATCAAAAATATGAAGTATTTCCTCAAATCATCTAAATTGAGAAAATACACAATAAAAAAATTCTTGAAAAAACATAAGAAGTTAAATTCAAGCATCAAAATAAAAAATCAATGATGAAAACCAAGAGTAAATCCTATAATTCTTAGAATAAAAAGAGAAACAATGGAAATTAAAGGTTTTAACACATCTATAGTAACACAATACCATACTACTTGCACAACCCTACACTAATGGTCTAACCACGATTCATCCTATACCATCATGGAGTAAAAACATCCTACATTCCAGACACAGAAGCTAATGATTTCAGAAAAAATAAAAATTAGTCACCCTTAAAATGTAGTAGGACAAATATTAAACCACCAACCAAGAACTAAAATAATTTAATTTATAGTTTAGAGTGATAAAATCATTTAAACCATCTTATGCAGGATGATGGAAAACTATGTGTCTGGATAGAAATGAAAAAGTGGAGAATATAAGCTTCAACTAATAATCAGACTTTAAGAAATATTGATTCCAATCATATATTATGTAACTAATATAATTAAAATATAAATATCATGAATTAAAACATAAATTTTTGTAATAATATTAAACAAAAAAGGCGTAATTTCTATGAAATGTCTCAAAAATTAAAGGTATGATTTTTTTATAATTCCTCCACCAACTTAATGAACAATATATGTCTGAGTGGAATGTAATTCTCCCTGGTAATATCAACAATTTTTATGTTTTAAATTATATTTTATCATGATCATACATATAAATTTGAGATAATAGTCCCTAATATATAGTTTAATGATTATATCATATGTAGTTTCATTCGAATGATTTTCACTTGATTATGTGATGGATTTTCCTAAAACCATGGTTTATAATTGAATAGTTTAAATATCCATCCATGAAATCTCTAATGCTTTAGTAACAATCATTTTCTTGATGAAAGATTAATGTATGTGTTTTTTTCTCATTTTGGTTTGGAGTAACAAATCCATCAATATCAAATATTGGGTTTTAAACATTCCGCATACTCAATTTCAAGTAAGCATCTTCAATCTAACAAACATGATCACATATATCTTGTAATGACTCACTATACTCAGAGTAAAAATTTTGGTCCTCCACATTACAGGATTTATCCAATTCACTGTGGGTTTATTTTTCATCCACCATGTTGGGGGAAAAAGTGTTTTCCCCCAGTATGGTGTGAACAACATTAGACAAACCTAAAAGGTCCTAGGCTCAAGTATAGGACATAGCGATGATCCCCATTTGATCATTATCCTCATGTTCAGCCTTATTATATTTATATTACCATTAAAATCAGATTTTCTTACATGTTTTTAATTATTGTTAAAGAATATAAAGGGAATTTTCATTTTATCTTTAATGATATTCTATGGGAATGACTGCTTCCATTGTTCAAATGTTTTTCCTCCTTGAAATTTTTATGATAGTTCCTTAAAATCATTGTCTAATACAGTTAGGTAGGATTTATGTATCCTATTTCATATATCATTACTACTTGATACCACTTCATGGTCCATCTTCAAACTATTTTCTTATTCAAACATGATTTATATTTTCAGGATTGATTCTCTGTATTTAGGAGTTTCCATTCAATCATATTTTTTTGACAGATCACACATTGGATTTGATCATTTTTGTCCATTTTTTTGCTCTCAACATTCTTGGATAAGAAATTAGTTTTATTTCATGAAGTTTAATTGATGTTTTAGTGTTTTTAAATTTGGAGAATGTGAATACTTTTTTGGGGGTATGTTTTTTTGTGTATTGGTTTTCATTATTTGCTATTGATGTTGTCTGGTGGAAGCTGATAAATTCATGTTTTCCTAGGACTACAGGTAAAGATTGAGAATATATATGTACAATATCATCTTTGATGAAAAATATTTAGTATTGTTTCCCTTGGTGAAATTAATTATCATGATTTATTCAATGAGTAGCATATTCCATTTTTGAAGAAAACAAATTGATGAAGGAAATCTTATGACATGTTTTTTTGTAGTTCAAGTATTTGGATTGTTACTATTGGAAGTTAAAACTTGTATCCCTCTCAATATCTTGTGGGCGTAATATATTTACAACTCATTCATGTATTAAAACTATTTATTCTTTTAATAAAGTTCTTAGGTTCCTATATTAGGTGACCAATTCATGTCACTGCTTCTATAATGAAATAATTTTTTCCTCCATGACTCTGGATCCTATAAGGGTGAGTATAAACTATGTGTCTATCATTATATTTCTTTGAATATAGATTTATATTCCCCTTTTATAATCATTTTAATTTACATTCCATTGGTAACGCTTCACCATTTCCACAATTCATCGAAAAATTTCAATTCTTATGAAAAGAATCAGAATAATTAAGCAGATTTACATATGTCACTTATTGAAAAATAATCTATAATTTACATTTTGAATCCAATTTTGTGATGGTAGCATTTTTGAAATATCAAATTCAATGAAATCCCTATAAACTAAGGGTCTGGATATATTTCTTGAGAAAATTTCTTGTTTAATATATTTCCAATAAGGTTGGAGACAGGAAACATGGTGGAATGTTGAAATAAATGAAGTGGTATTCCAGGGAAACCAAGCCATACCAGAATAGTAAGAGATTTGGATGATGGATCAAAATATATGGTCTATTTGATTACATTCATATATATTCCCCCAAAACTGATGATAATCCCACGCAAATTCTATAATACACATTCTTATAAGATATGTGAAAGACAACCTTAGAGGAACTTAGCATGCTGATACAGACACCCATAATACAAAATTTATCAAGAGAGTTCATGAAAAAACTCATATACTATCTACACGTGATGAGTCTTCCCATGAGAAAAAAGGGTATATCCAAGGAGAAAATGTTTACCTCATAATATATGAAATAAATCATAGATGACCTCTGTGATGATTTTTTTGGGTTTTAGGTAACAATCATTATCTGTAATAACTCCTTCTCCTAATTCTAAATGAAATCTAGATACTCCAATGACCGCATCATCAAAGGGTCAAGGATTTTAATTATTTGTTCTTCTTTGATTACTCAGGATTGGGCTCTATGGAATCCATGACACCATATACAATATGAAAAAAACATCACTCAAAATTATAAATTTAGAAAAAATCATTGATGTGTCTTGAGTTTCATAGTTACAGTTTCAGTATCATTAATCCATCCCTCAATCAAGTTTATTTGTTGCAACATGGTTATGTTGTGATTGAAAATATATAAAAACTTGTTTTTTTAATACTTAGTGAACAAATATGAAATTTAAGGTTGTCTCTAAAAGATATTTTTCTAGTAATTCCTTCAATTTAATTATTACAAGTGAAAATTGACATTGTTTGACCACAATTTAATATCACATTATGTTATAATAATTTAATGTACTATATCCTTATTATGGTGGATGATTAATAATTTTTACAATATATTAAATTGATTATTTATTTAAATCTCAGATAATTATTACAAAAAATATTCCTTCATAACCATATGTTTAATATTCCATATTTTTCTTATCAATAATTAAATTACTTTTTGAGAGTATTATGTTATAAAGGATCTAATCAAAATATTAGTAAATTTTATTATTTTAAAGTTTATTCACACATATATGTTGGTGATCCAATTTCAAGAGGTAATTTATTGGAATAAATTCATAATATGAAAAATAAAAATTTCCCTGATTCCTCACCAAATTCATGGTTATATGTATCAAGACACAAGATGAAGCACCCAACTACATTATCCTTATAAAGGTGGTAAGATAAATTTACCTATCGATGTTTCATGCTTATTGTCATATTGTGTGATAGTGAACCGATGACATTCTCCAATGTACCTATATAGAATTCCATTCACCTAGGGTACCAATTTACTACACATAGACCTCAGTGGGTAATAATTTGATAATATTTAAGAATGATAACAATTACATTGAAAACTACTATCATAGGTCCTCTATCACTATATAATTGGGATATTCAGCCTAAAACTAAGGGGAAAATGGGTATTTACATCTATTTGTGTAATATGGAATGCTGGCACATGCAGAATATTATAGAGGACTAAATTTACCGATGTCTAAAAAACTATTATAAAGCCCCCCTAATATGACATAGTAGGGAACTATTCACACATATAAACTTATAGGCCACCTAAATAATGAAAATATACCCCTTTTATCTTAAATATGGATGATAAATCAACATAATCATTAATAACGGTGATAGTTTTCTATAACCATCCACTTGGGTGAATCATCTTGTAAATATTCAAATTAGGGACACACTTA
The DNA here is from genome assembly GCA_963277665.1 of Viscum album. Classification (NCBI taxonomy): domain Eukaryota; kingdom Viridiplantae; phylum Streptophyta; class Magnoliopsida; order Santalales; family Viscaceae; genus Viscum; species Viscum album. The sequence continues at coordinate 554,638,424 of OY728126.1, read as the reverse complement.
TCACTAACCGTTTATAAGTGTGTAGCACATCCTAACCCAAAAACTAATATTCTGTATTCCCCAATACATAATACCTTAGTTAATTACTTCCCAAATAATATATTAAATAAAAATATTTCCTTTATACTCATACTAGGGAAACACATTTCCATATCTCTCTACTATGGAGACCCATTCACCCAAGCTTACCATTATGTTACCAATTATTCCCAATCTTATATTAGGGTAACAAATTCTCAATTGATAAACATAAGGTTTCCATATTAAAAAATTGTTAAACTCTATTTACACATTGTCGTAGTATCCTTTGAGTGTTCCCTCATTCACCTTGGTCTCCTTCTAGGGTTCTAGTTCACCCAGGATTCCATATTTGAAATCCAATATGAAACCCTAATTGAACCAATTTTCACTTTTCGTCCTTAAATGGGGAAATAATTTTTCCCAAACATCCTTTTTGAAACTAATGTAACTATAATAACTAATTACTAAGTGAAATTATCCACACAAATCTCTATTGAATCCTAAATAAATGGTAAGTCCATACTCATTATCTGCACTTTGATTATCAATGTATTACCTATAATGATTTACTCTCATGAATTTCCACTATCTTATAAGTCCCTAAGGTTAGACTTGATTATGATATAAAATTATATCATTGATTTTTAAAATTTTTATATTTTTTACATCTCCCCAAGTTAAGAATGGTCATCTTGGAGAATTATATCTCATCCAGTCTCACCCAGACAACTGAATGAGCCATGACTACAATGGACTCCTTTCTAGGAGTACACCCAAGAAATGTAACCATTAATTACCTACCCTCTAGGATAAATGAATTAAAATTATAAATAAACATAACTGTATCAAATGAATAATATGAAACATATCCCTACAAAAGATATATACTCTATGAATCATGTCATCCTTATTTCAATATATCATTCGGTCAGAGGAAGATGCTTCAAATTATATCCTACTTAGTATGATCCCAAACATGTCATCAGTGTGACACATGTATGTATTATGTTGTGAATCAATTAATCAATGTGAAACACCTATTATAAAAGGTATCAATGTGTATGATCAAAGACAATTTCACATGAACACTGGTTGGGAGACAATTTTTTAAAAACCCCACTCCTTCTTCAAAGTGAAATATTCCAAAAAATCTTCATTAATCAAAGAGATACATTACCTAGGTTCCACATTTCTCAAATTTGAATATTCTAGAAAACATTAGCAATATATAGGATACCCATGTGAATATCCCCACTCAAGCCAAAGCTATCATACCTTCGATGACATAGTCATACTTGTTACAGGATGTAAAACATTATGAAAATGTAATTATTGAAAGAAATAATTCTTCTCAATTATATTCCATTTTCATCATTATATACTTTTCAAAAAATGTAATAGTAAATTATAATATACACACAATAGGATATAAAAATTCATTTTATAATTTTATCACATGACCGTATTCTAAAAAACATGAGTTATATGGTATTTTATTTTAATAAAATAGGATGAATAGGATTCATATTAATGATCTATAAGGTTCAAACTAATCTTTTCAAATAGTATTCTCATTGTCTAACTTTTCCTATAAACCCTTCTCATTGGGCCAAATTCTAGATCCGATCATTCCAAACATTATTTTCCGTATAATTTCTAGGTAATATTCATTATGATCTATATTACTCATCATCAATTCATATTTCCCATGATACATATAATACCATCCATAAAGTCTCAAATTCCCTATTAGAGGAATGAAAAAGGGGTTATCAGTTCTATGTCCTCATCAACTATTGTTTGGTACCAATCACATTGCAGTCAATTGGTATATGGAAAATGACCCTAAAATGAAGCTCACTCAGCCATTGATATATAGCCTTAAACGCAATTATTATAGTCCTTATCACATTTACATAAAATTTTGAAGTCTCATTTCATGTGGTTAGGACCTATATGGGGATTGATTCTCCCACACAAGGATACAAAATAATCCTCTATCATTGGCCGGTGCAATACACCCCATTACCTACCACCTCCCGATATGGTGAAAAGTTAAAAATTTTTGAGCTTCATAGATTAAATGAAAATCTAAATCACTGAATAATATATTGATAGAGAACCAATGGTATATTACAATACTATAATAAAATGATATTATTATATGAAAATATAAATTTTTATATTGATGATACCATTTATAGAAAACCTAATATATATATTGGTATTCACATTAATGCTTGTTCACAATTTATATCTCTCTTAATGTTATCTTTATTCATACTAGGAAATGGGAAGGATTAATAAAAATATATAAAATCTATAAGAGTGTCCCATTTAGGTAATAATTCACCCTAAATCATCAAGATGAACATGACCTCACATCCTCTTTAACAATGAACATTTAAAGGTGGTTCTATTAAGGATTCTGCAAAAAAATATTATTTAGTGATAATGTCCACAGTGAATTAAAATTAAATGATCAGGGAGAACATCATATATTATGATAGAGAGAATAATGGTTAAGATGATGTGAAATTTTTTATGTAATGGAAATCGATTATATATTCACTTATATGAGATACCAGGCTAATGGATTTTCCTGTTTAAATATGTTAATACTTTTTATGGATTTAATTATCACGACCCGCCTTCACCAAAAGGAGGGAAGGGTCAATAGATTGACAGAACCTTCCTTCATTAAGTTGAAGGAGAGATAATGACCCCTGAAACCCGCCTTCAATGGGTCCCGGAGTGGCGACTAGCACCAAGGGTATAGAATCACACACTAAATGGAAGGCATTACCCTTTTTCTGTCAATAGGATCAGGAGATAGAATGGTAAATCCCAACAACACCAAAGCTGAAAGTAAAAGTAAATCCAAACAACCATTTCCACATGCATGTTCCAAAATTAAATACCACAAAGTACAAGTGAATACAAAGGTAAAGTACCAAATAAAGGAAAACAACAACTGCAACTACCTCAATGGTTTGAGGTAGTACGGTCCTGTGCGATCCCCAAGGTCCTCCTGGAAACCTGGAAGCAGTTTTATATACGTAGGGCGAGCATAAAAGTACACTCAGTAGGGAAAACCAAAGACTCTCATGCACAAGTGGGGGAATGTACTAAAGTTCCATGAGAAAAAGGAGTAAACCAAACACCTAACAAGGTAAAATATCCACCCAAACATCACCAGGGCACACTCCCCAAATAACGCAAGTCAAGTAATATATATAATAAGAGAACATCAATGTTTGGGTACCCCATGACACTTTCCCACTGGTTATTGAGACATCCTACACATCAGACCAATCCCTCCATTCTCACCACAGTCCCACTGCCACACCCACCCGCACAAACCTGGGCCACAACCGCACGCAGTCCCACTGCCGAATCCCGCCCAGACACACCTGGTCCATAACTATCACTCGTACCCATGCCTGCAAACACCTAGGACAGAACAACCACCACCACACCCGAAGACACCTGGGCTAGAAGATCCACTACCACGCCCAAAGACACCTGGGCCTCATCCCAAAGACACTTGGGAAACCACATGCCCGTACACACCTAGGCTGTAACCACCGCACTACCCCGCCCAAAGGTTCATGGGCTAATAATGGACCTCAGGCCATCACAGCCTGCCCGAAGATACTTGGGCTATCTGGGAAGGGGAGTAGAAAAGGAGCTAAAAACTAGCCACTAATAATAGTGTCAGAAAAAACACCCTCCCCCATGAAATGGGGGTGTTCGGCACTATGTTCTCAACTTGGGTGGGGTGCGAATAAGAAACACAAATCTATAAGTATATATATAGGTAACAGACAATCACCCAAAGTTAGGTTTTTCTTCAAACAGCCTACAGATCACAACAACACTCAAATACGAGTCACAACTCTCGCCAACCAAACCCATTTGTCCCATTCATTTTCATGTTCAGTAATGTTGTTTATTTCATTTTTTCACCTACTTGGTCAACTAATACTATGAGCACAACCAAGGAAAAGAATCCAGCCAAACGTCAATTTAAACATTCACACCCGGTTCTCTTGTAAAGTCACAATAATAAGGGGTATGTGAGATCCTTTAAAGTACTAGAACCAAAGAAAACCCCGAGAAACTACCTCGTGTTCCCCACCCCAAGGAGGTTTCTCATCAACATAGGATCCCACCCCAATTCGTGATATAATCAAGATAACCATCCAGTCTTAACACTCACGACCACTGAATCCATAACAATAGGGGATCCCATCCCCAATTTCACATCCACCGAGAGTATAAAACAGGGGATCTCATCCCCTCCCACATCTCTAGCAATTGGCCCATAAAAGAAAACACCCAATCCACTACCATCAACACAAGTAGGGCCATGCCAATATTTTCAGATTTATAAGATTTAACACACTCCATGATTTCAATTTCTGTGTGCTTTAACTGGGGGTTATCACAGGAGGGTTGATCCTGGTGCTTTCAATTTATCTAGCCAGGTGTACGTGATTAACCAATTTCCTTTTTAACAGTAAGAGTTCACAACCACAAACAAGCCATTTAAAACATCACCAGGGTTTCATTAGTCCACAGAGAAAGACCACCAACGTCCATGATTTTCAATAGGCATAAGCCCACACAATTCAGAAAGATGATCATAATATAAAACAACATAAACGATCACAACCCCCCTCTTTCTTTATAGAATCTGTTCATTATATTTATTTAGGTCTGGTATATCCAATTCTATAGAATCAAAAGCACACCCACCCTGCATGATACACAAAAAGGGAGAGACGAAGGAGAAATTCCCTACCTATTCGACGATCGACGCTAAGGCCGACAACGAAACTTCATGTATAGTGATGCGGCTTGCCTGAACGAAAAGCTATGTGTGAACGAAGGGTACTCCCAGCCGTGATCGAGGAAAGAAGAAACCACGACTAACCCTTTAGTTTATAAGGGCAGGGGACGGTTGAGATAAGAATGTGAAACAGCGTAAGGAGCGGGGTCGTGGGTTGACCACGCGGCCCCACACGTTATAAAAAAAAGGGTAAACCGACGCACACCAGGTTAATTCATTAAATATTTAATTAAAACATTTAGGGGCGTTATGGGGCTTTAAAACGAGTTTAACCATGCCAAAATAGGGTTTAAAATCCTATTTTCACAAGAAGGAGCGCTGTTGGAAAGAACCCGCAGGGGTAGGCCAGAGCCACCGGTAGCTGAGAGCTACCGGTGGGTGGCAGCAACCAGTAGCTGAGAGCAACCGGTAGGCTGCAACGACCGGTAGACCAAGCTACTGGTAGACAGAGCTACCAGCAGCTGTAGCTACCGGTGGACCGAGCTACCGTTAGCCAGAGCTACTGGTAGGCTGCGGCTACTGGTAGACCGATCTCCAGGTAGGTCTGCTACCAGTAGGCTAAGGCTATCGGTAGGCCTACCGTTACGCCAAACTTCACCGAGATTCCCAGACCAGAAAACCCAACACGAGATTTTCACAAAGTAATGGACCCCAAAAACTCAGGCCATTACATCAGATACCTCTTAAACAATTCTCATCCTCGATAATCAAAATAACCCAGAAAGAAAGAGAGGGTCCGAACAACCACCTCGAAAGATACCTCTTAGGAGTGAACCTCATTGTTAACTAAGAACACTTTCATGTCAAGAACCAAGCAACATAACATGTCAAACTACCCAGCCATGTGGGTTAGGGAATCTCCTTCCCCATGTCAAGATACAATCCGCTTTGGGTGGCACTGACTCGCCCGCACGGGTTTAATCGCATCCACCTTAATGCGTCTTGATTAGGGGTCGGGTCCTTCCCTCCCCACAGCTAGGGCTTTTCACACACATTCAGAGGAAAGAAAACTAGTACATCTCATAGCCAACAAGACCAAAACGTTCTACCACAATAGGTATAACTAACAGAACATTACAAAACTTAAAACAACTATGGGTACTGGGCAAGAATCTATACTTCCCTCTCCCACGTACTCTCCTCAATCCCACCATGTCTCCACAACACATGAACCAAGGGAATGGTTCACCCACGAAGCACCTTCTCCTTGCTATCCTCCATCATCACTGGTCTCTCTAAAAAAGTCACGTCGTCCTTGATGTCCATCTCACCCCAATCAAGAATGCTTGAATCGTCATGTAGATACTGAAGGAGCTGGGACACATGGAAGACATCATGTATCCTCAGTAGCGGTGGTGGTAACGCTAGCTAATAATCCACTTCGTCGACCCGCCACAACACTTTGAAGGGCCCGATGAACATGGGAGAAAGTTTACTCCCCTTACCGAACCTCCATTGTCCACACCGAGGGGAGACCTTCAAGAACACATGGTCTCTAACCTCAAACTCCAAGGGCCTCCTCCTGGTATCAGCATATGAATTCTGTCGATCCTGGGCCGCCATCATCCTTTCCTGTATGAGCTGAAACCTCTCTGTCGTGCTCTACACCACCTCCGGGCCAAGGATGCATGCCTCTCCTACTTCGGTCCAACATACAAGTGAAAGAAATGGGCTCTCGTACAAGGCTTCAAAACGGGGCCATACCAATGGTAGAGTGACAACTGTTATTGTAGGCAAACTCTACCAGGGGCAAGTATCGCACCCATGATCCTCCTGAGTCCAGAACACATGCCCGCAACATATCCTCCAAGGTCTGGATGGTGCGCTCTATTTTTCCATTTGTCTGGGGATGGAAAGCAATGCTATGACACAGCTGGGTGCCAAAATCATGCTACAATCCTCTACAGACTCGCAAGGTAAACCGTGCATCCCAATCCGAGACAATAGACCTCGGAACTCCATGCAACCGCACCACCTCATCCATGTACCTTCGTGCCAAAGCATCCACTGTACTCGACTCCTTGATCGCCAGAAAGTGAGTCGATTTTTTCAACCGGTCCACTACCACCCAGATGGTGTCATATCCCCCTTGGAACTTTGGTAGTCCCATGATGAAATCCATCGAGATGTCATCACACTTCCATTCAGGGACATCTAGAGACTGTAGTAGGCCGCCTGGAACTCGGTGTTCAGCCTTCACCTGCTGACACACTAAGCACTTGGCCACAAACTCTGCCACTACTCACTTAACTCCGCACCACCAAAACTGTCTCTTCAGTCCCTGGTACATCTTGGACACTCTAGGGTGTACTGATAGGGGTTAGCTGTGGAACTCACTGAGAACCTTTCCATGCATCACTTCTGGAACAAACAACCTTCCCTGGAAAAGCATCCGGTTCTGACCATCCTCCGTCCATCCTTCCGAAGCATTGCCCTGGTCAACTCGGTCACGCATCACTTCGCACTCTGAGTCTCCCCATTGAGACTCCTCCACTTGCTGCAACAGAGACGACTGCACTACCATCTGATACAGGCAGCCTCTACCACTATCCATCCTCGCACCCAGGTGTAAGGTAGCCAAATCCTCCATCGCCTTCCAGGTGTCCACCGACTCTCAGACCACATCCTTCTGCGTCATCCTTCTCAAGGCATCATCCACTACATTTCCCTTTCCCTTAGTATAAGAGATCTCGAAGTCGTAATCCTGGAGGAACTCCACCCATCTCCTCTGTCGCAAGTTTAGGTCCTACTGGGAGAAGATATACGTCAAGATTTTGTGATCTGTGAAGAACAAAAAGTGTCCTCCGATGAGGTAGTGCCACCATAACTTTAGCGAAAAAATGACCGCTGCAAGATCCAGGTCGTGGGTGGCGTAATTACGCTCATGAGGGCGTAGCTGCCTGGACCCATAAGAGATCACCCCTTGTCATTGTATCAACACACATCTCAGCCCTGTCCTAAATCATCACAGAACACCTCATACGCCGCCCCTTCTTCTGGTAATCACAGCACTGGGGAACTGACCAACTTCTCCTTCAGATAGTTGAAGTCTAACTCGCTCTGCTCACTCCACACGAAAAACTGGTCTTTCTTGGTCAGGGCTATCAAAGGGGCTGAAACTCAGGAGATGTTGGGTACGAACCTCCGATAGTGACCTACCAGCCTGAGGAAACTATGGATCTCTGCCACATTCTTGGGTGCTTCCCAAGAAACAATTTCCTCTAACTTTGATGGGTCCACCGCTACCCCCTGCTCGGACACCACGTACCCGAGGAAGTTCACTTCTCGTGTCCAGAATTTGCATTTTGACAACTTCCCATAGAGCTGATGCTATCAGAGGACCTCCAAAACTGTCCTCAAGTGCTCTACATGGTCCTCCTCTGATCTTGAATAGACCAGGATGTCGTCGATGAACACAACTACAAACCGATCTAGGTACTCCCGGAAGATGGAGTTCATAAGCCCCATGAACACAGCCAGGGAATTCGTAACACCGAAAGGCATGACTACGAACTTGAAGTGTCCATATCTGCACCTGAACGCTGTCTTCGGGATGTCGACCTCCTTCACTCTCAGCTGGTGGTACCCAGACTGTAGGTCGATCTTCGAGAACCATCCTACCCCTTTCAGCTGGTTGAAAAGATCTTCTATCCTCGGAAGAGGGTAGCGATTCTTGAATGTCACCTGATTTAGACCCATATAGTCTATGCACAACCTGAGACCACCATCTTCCTTCTTTGCGAACAAGATTGGATCACCCCACGGTGACGCACTCAGCCGAACATAACCCCTGTTCATCAGATCATCAATCTGAATCTGCAACTCCCGTAGCTCTGAAGGTTCCATCTGGTAAGGATCCATCGAGATCGAATGAGCGTCGGGCTGCAGGTCTATCCCAAACTTGATATCACATCGAGGGGGTAGAGTCATCACCTCCTCAGGGAATACGCCCATAAACTCACGTACGATCTCTGGCACCTCCACCATCTCAGCATCTACTGACTCTATTGAATGCTCGGCTAGAAAGGAGAGGAGGGGTTCCTCTCACCTGCTGCCCTTCAAATTGCCCCACTCGCCGGTGAAAGTAACACGCCGGCCGCCCAAGTCTGAGAACACAACCCTTCCTCGGAAATAGTCAATGATGGCACACATAGAGAATAGCCAGTCGACGCCTAGGATGACATCGTATGGCTGTATATATAGCAAAAGAAGATCCCTAACCGACTGATGTGGCCCTATCATCAGTCTGCATCCCCGACAAACAAACAACAAGTCAGTCTGACCTCTGACTGGTGTGCTCAACACTAGGGGCACTGGAAGTCTCTTATCATCTATACCCAAGGCACGAGCTAGACTGGGTGCAACAAAGAAGTGTGAAGCTCCGGTATCGAACAAGGCATAAGAAAGGGTACTGAACAAACTGATTGTACCTCGAACAACCTCCGGCCCTACTGGAACCACTACCTCTACAGTGTGTAACTATCCACGCCCAACTCCTCTGGCCCTCGGCTATCATCCACCTCCCCGACCATGCCTTAATCGAGGTCCCTGTGGAGCGCCCTGAGGTCGTCCTCCTCCTCCTACGTCTGCCCTCGGAGGATCGGGAGCTCGCTGTCCCTGCTGCTGCTACTGGAAAGGCCTCGCTGGAAGCTGCTGCTGGGGCTGTCCGCCACCGTCGTACGGTACCCGGTCCGGGAACTGACTTCGAAGATGTCCAAGGCTCCCACAGATGAAGCACCGTGGCCCTGGTCTTGACGAAAAAGTGCGAGGACCAGGGGATCGAAACTGAAACTGCTGCGGCCTGCTCCCTCCTGGTCAGAACCTAGAGGGTCCTGATGCTGGATGTTTGGTACTGACGGCCTTCCCCTTCTATGGTCCTAGGTGGATCCCCTCTTGTGACACACCACTTAGAGAGTGCATCCTCTCCACCACTTTTGCCTTCTTCTGGACCTCCAAGTACGTCGGCAGGGTAAAGGGGGTAACGACATACTGGAGGGAGGGTCGGAGCGCCTCCTCTAAACATCTTGCTCGAGATTCCTCGTCGGGAAAGAGGTCTGGAGAAAAATGTAGGAGGTCCTTGAACATGATTCCTAGATCCCTCACTGAAATACTCCCCTATTGGTGGGAGAGTAGCTTCTGTCTCTTTTCCACCTTCATCATTGAGGAGCGGAATTCTGCCCGGAACTCCCTCTCGAAATCAGCCCATGCCACCTCAGCCTCTCTCCTCTCCCCCAGGTAAAGCGTCCACCACTGACGTGCCACTCCCCGCATCTGGATGATGGCCAAAGGAACCCAGTAACCAGTCGGGGCCCGAATCTGGCCGAAAGCTATCACTATCTCCTCTAGCCAGCATTTCTTCATCATGTCAGAGGTGCTCCCCTCATACTTCTCGAGAGTCTGTCGCTGGAAGTCACGAAGAGTCTTCTACCACTATTCATCCTCATCCTCTCGATCAACTCTCTGTCGATCGGACAAAGTAGTCTCTGGGGCCTCGATCGCCTGTACCACACGTGGTCTCCTTCTAGGTTCCATAGCTGCAAGGTAAACAAGGAATACCTAAGCCCAAGTAGCGCAAAATGTTGTTCTTAAAACTTCTTAAACTTTTCATTTATTCTTAATTCCCAAAACACCATAGAAACATGAGAAAACAATTCATTATGATTCATGTACCTTTCCCAGGGTCTCTACCCTGAAATCAGTGTGGCCTCACTTGGTCATTCGGTAGGTCCAGAGTCCTTGCGTCAGATCACAGGGGCCCCTAAAATCCCGTGTCCTATCCGGTCTTCCCTGGCCTATTTCACACACCATGGTCACCCAAAACTGTTTCCCTACCATCCCATGCAACCCTCACTGTGCCTAACTCCAGACTCCATCCTATCTCTCAACCATCACCTCTGATACCATTCTGTCCCAACCCGCCTTCACCAAAAGGAGGGAAGGGTCAGTAGATTGCCAGGCCCTTCCTTCTTTAAGTTGAAGGAGAGATAATGACCCCTGAAATCCGCCTTTAATAGGTCCCGGAGTGGCGACTAGCACCAAGGGTATAGAATCACACACTAAATGGAAGGAATTACCCTTTTTCTGTCAATAGGATCGGGAGATAGAATGGTAAATCCCAACAACACCAAAACTGAAAGTATAATTAAAGCTAAACAACCATTACCACATGAATGTTCCAAAAGTAAATACCACAAAGTACAAGTGACTACAGAGGTAAAGTACCAAAGAAAGGAAAACAACAACTGCAACTGCCTCAAAGGTCCGAGCTAGTACGGTCCTGAGCGATCCCCGAGGTCCTCCTGGAAACCTGAAAGCTGTTTTATATACATAGGGTGAGCATACAAGTACAATCAGTAGGGAAAACCAAAGACTCTTGTGAACAAGTGGGGAAACGTACTAAAGTCCCGTGAGAAAAAGGAGTAAACCAAACACCTAACAAGGTAAACTATCCACCCAAGCCTCACCAAGGCACACTCCCCAAATAACTCAAGTTAATTAATATATATAATAAGATCACATCAATGTTTGGGTACCCCGCGCCACTTTCCCACTGGTTATTGAGACGTCCTACGCATCGGACCAATCCCACCATTCTCACCGTAGTCCCACTGCCGCACTCACCCACACACACCTGGGCCACAACCGCACAGAGTCCCACTTCCGAATCCCACCTGCACACACCTAGCCCACAACTGTCTCTCGTAACCATGCCTGCAAACACCTAGGCCAGAACAACCACTACCACTCCCGAAGACACCTGGGCTAGAAGATCCACTGCCATGCCCGAAGACACTAGGGCCTCATCCCGAAGACACTTGGGAAACCACCTGCTCGTACACACTTGGGCTATAACCACCGAACTACCCCGCCCGAAGGTTCTTGGGCTAATAATGGACCTCAGGCCATCACAGCCTGCCCGAAGATACTTGGACTATCCGGGAAAGGGATCAGAAAAGGAGCTAATAACCAGCCACTAATAACAGTGTTGGGAAAAACACCCTCCCCCAAGAAATGGGGGTGTTCATCACTAAGTGCTCAACTTGGGTGGGGCGCGAATAAGAAACACAAAACTATAAGTATATATATAGGTAACAGGCACTCACCCAAAGTTAGGTTTTTCTTCAGACAACCTACATATCACAACAACACTCAAGTTCGAGTCACAACTCTCACCAACCAAACCCATTTGTCCCATTCGTTTTCATGTTCAGTAATGATGTTTATTTATGTTTTTCACCTACTTGGGCAACTAATACTATGAGCGCATCCAAGGAATATAATCCATCCAAACGTCAATTTAAACATTCACACCCGGTTCTCTTGTAATGTCACAACAACAAGGGGTACGTGAGATCCTTTGAAGTACTAGAATTAATGAAAACCCCGAGACACTGCCCCGTGTCCCCCCCCAAGGAGGTTTCTCATCAACAAAGGATCCCACCCCAATTCATGATATAAAAAAGATAACCACCCTGTCTTAAGACTCGGGACCACTGAATCCATAACAACAGGGGATCCCATCCCCAATTTCACATCCATCGAGAGTATAAAATAGGGGATCTCATCCCCTCCCACATCTCCAGCAATTGGCCCATAAAAGAAAACACCCAAACCACTACCATCAACACAAGCAGGGCCATGTTGGTATTTTTAGATTTATAAGATTTAACACACTCCATGATTTCAATTTCCGTGTGCTTTAACCGGGGGTTATCACAGGAGGGTTGATCCTGGTGCTTTCAATTTATCTAGATGGGTGTACATGATTAACAAATTTTTTTTAACAGCAAGAGTTCACAACAAAAAACAAGCCATTTAAAACATCACCAGGGTATCATTAGTGCACAAAGAAAGACCACCAACGACCATGATTTTCAGTAGGCATAAGCCCACACAATTCAGAAAGATGATCATAATATAAAATAGCATCAACGATCATAACCCCGCTCTTTCTTTATAGAGCTTGTTCATTATCTTTATTTAGGTTTGGTTTATCCAATTCTACAGAATCAAAAGCACACCCACCCCACATGATACACAAAAAGGGAGAGACGAAGGAGAAATTCCCTACCTGTTCGATGATCAATTCTAAGGCCGAGCACGGAACTTCACGTAGAGAGATGCGGCTCGCCTGAATGAAAAGCTATTCGTGAACGAAGGGTACTCCCAGCCGTGGTCGTGGAAAGAAGAAACCACAGCTAACCCTTTAGTTTATAAGGGCAGGGGACAGTTGAGATAATAACGTGAAACAACGTAAGGAGCGGGGTCGTGGGTTGACCACGCGGCCCCACACGTTATAAAAAAAGGGTAAACCGACGCACACCAGGTTAATTCATTAAATATTTAATTAAAACATTTAGGGGAGTTATGGGGCTTTAAAACGAGTTTAACCGCGTTAAAATAGGGTTTAAAATCATATTTGTGCAAGAAGGAGCACTACTAGAAAGAACCCGTGGGGGTAGGCCAGAGCCACCGGTAGACTGAGCTACCGGTAGGCTGCAGCGACCGATAGACCGAGTTACCGGTAGACAAAGCTACCGATAGATGCAACTACTGGTAGACTGAGCTACCAGTAGCCAGAGCTACCGGTAGGCTGCAGCTACCGGAAGACCGAGCTACCGATAGGCCTACTACCGGTAGGCTAAGGCTACCGGTAGGCCTACCGTTATGCCAAACTTCACCGAGATTCCCAGACAAGAAAACCCAACATGATATTTTCACAAAGTAATGGACCCCAAAGACCCGGGCCATTACATCAGATACCTCTTAAACAATTCTCGTCCTCAAGAATCAAAACAACGCAGAAGGAAAGAGAGGGTCCGAACAACCACCTCGAAAGATACTTATTAGGAGTGAACATCATTGTTAACTAAGAACAATTTCCTATCAAGAACCAAGCGACATAACATGTAAAACTTCCCAACCATGTGGGTTGGAGAGTCTCCTTCCCCATGTCAAGATACTATCCACTTTGTGTGGCACTGACTGGCCCGCACGAGTTTAATCGCATCCACCATAATGCGTCTTGATTAGGGGTTGGGTCCTCCCCTCCCCACAGCTAGGGCTTTTCACACACATTCAGAGGAAAGAAAACCATTACATTTCATATCCAAAAAGACCAAAATGTTCTACCACAACAATTATAACTAACAGAACATTAGAAAAATTAAAACAACTCTGGGTATTGGGAACACATCTATGCTTCCCTCTCCCATGTACTCTCCTCAATACCACCATGTCTCCACAACACACGAACCAAGGGAATGGTTTTCCCATGAATCACCTTCTCCTTACGATCCTCGATCATCACTGGTCTCTCTACAAACGTCACGTCGTCCTCAATGTCCAGATCACCCCAATCAAGGACGTGTGAATTGTCGTGCAGATACCGACGGAGCTAGGACACATGGAAGACATCATGTATCCTCAGTAGTGGCGGTGGTAAGGCTAGCTGATAAGCCACTTCGTTGACCCGCCAAAACACTTCTAAGGGCCCGATGAACATGGGAGAAAGTTTACTCCCCTTACCGAACCTCCGTTGTCCATGCCGAGTGGATACCTTCAAGAACACATGGTCTCCAACCTCAAACTCCAAGGGCCTCCTCCTGGTATTAGCATCCGACTTCTATCGGTCCGGGGCCACCTTCATCCTTTCCCGTATGAGCTAAACCTTCTCTATCGTGCTCTGCACCACATCTGGGCCAAGGATGCCTGCCTCTCCTACTTCGGTCCAACATATAGGTGAATGACATGGCCTCTCGTACAAGGCTTGAAACAGGGCCATTCCAATGGTAGAGTGATAGCTGTTATTTTAGGCAAACTCTACCAGGGGAAAGTATAGCACCCATGATCCTTCTGAGTCCAGAACACATGCCCGCAGCATATCCTCCTAGTTCTGGATGGTGCGCCCTGTTTGTCCATCTGTCTGGGGATGGAAAGAAGTGCTAAGACGCAAATGGGCTCCAAAAGCATGATGCAATCCTCTCTAGACTCACGAGGTAAACCGTGCATCTCTATCCGAGACTATAGAACTCGGAACTCCATGAAACCACACCACCTCATCCATGTACCTTCGTGCCAATGAATCCACTGTACTCGACTCCTTTATTTCCATAAAGTGAGCCGATTTCATCAATCGGTCCACTACCACCCAGATGGTGTCATATCCCCCTTGGACCTTTGGTAGTCCCATGAGGAAATCCATCAAGATGTCATCCCAATTACACTCAGGGACATCTAGAGACTACAGTAGGCTTCCTGGAACTTGGTGTTCAACCTTCACCTGCTAACACACTAAGATATTGGCCACAAACTCTGCCACTTCTCTCTTAACTCCGCACCACCAAAACTGTCTCTTTAGTCCCTGGTACATCTTGGACACTCCAGGGTGTACTGCTTGTGGTGAGCTGTGGAACTCACTAAGAACCTTATCGCGCATCACTTCTGGAACAAACAACCTTCCCTGGAAAATCATCCAGTTCTGACCATCCTCCATCCATACTTCCGGAGCATTTACCCGGTCAACTCGGTCACACATTACTTCGCACTCTGAGTCTCCCCACTAAGACTTCTCCACTTGCTGCAACAGAGACGACTGCACTACCATCTGATACAGGCATCCTCTACCGCTATCCATCCTCGCACCCATGTGTAAGGCAGCCAACTCCTCCATCGCCTTCCAGGTGTTCGCTGACTCTCGTGCCGCATCCATCTGCGTCCTCCTGCTCAAGGCATCGACCACTACATTTCCCTTTCCCTTAGTATAAGAGATCTCGAAGTCGTAATCCTGGAGGAACTCCACCCATCTCCGCTGTCGCATGTTTAGGTCCCACTGGGAGAAGATATACGTCAAGCTTTTGTGATCTGTAAAGACCACAAAGCGTTCTCCAATGAGGTAGTGCCACCATAACTTTAGTGCAAAAACGACCGCTACAAGCTCCAGGTTGTGGGTGGCATAATTACGCTCATGAGGGAATAGCTACCTGGACCCATAAGAGATCACCCCTTGTCGCTGCGTCAAAACACATCCCAGGCCCTGTCCTGAACCATCACAGAACACCTCATACGCCGCCCCTTCTTCTAGTAATCACAGCACTAGGGCACTGACCAACCTCTCCTTCAGATAGCTGAAGGATGACTCGCACTGCTCTCTCCACATGAAAACCTGGTCTTTCATGGTCATGGCTGTAAAAGGGGCTGCAACTCGGGAGAAGTTGGGTACGAACCTCTGATAGTAACCTGCCAGCCTGAGGAAACTATGGATCTCTGCCACATTCTTGGGTGCTTCCCAAGAAACAACTGCCTCAACCTTTGATGGGTCCATCGCTACCCCCTGATTGGACACCACATTCCCAAGGAAGTGCACTTCTTGTGTCTAGAATTTACATTTCGACAACTTCCCATAGATCTGATGCTGTCGGAGGACCTCCAAAACTATCCTGAAGTGCTCTGAATGGTCCTCCTACGATCTTTAATAGGCCATGATGTCATCGATGAACACAACTACGAACTGATCTAGGTACTCTTAGAAGATGGAGTTCATAAGCCCCATGAACAGAGCCGGGGCGTTCGTAACACCGAAGGTCTTTACTACGAACTCGAAGTGTCCATATATGCACCTGAACGCCATCTTCGGAATGTCTCCCTCCTTCACTCTCAGCTGGTGGTACCCAGACCGCAGGTCGATCTTTGAGAACCATCCTGCCCCTTTCAGCTGGTCGAAAAGATCTTCTGTCCTTGGAAGAGGGTAGCAATTCTTGACTGTCTCCTGATTCAGCCTCCTGTAGTCTATGCACAAACCGAGACCACCATCTTCCTTCTTTGCGAACAAGACTGGATCACCCCACGGTGACGTACTCAGCCGAACATAACCCATCTTCATCAGATTTTCAGTCTGAATCTGCAACTCCCATAGCTCTGAAGGTTCCATCAGGTAAGGAGCCATCAAGATCGGACGAGCGACGGGCTGCAGGTCTATCCCGAAATCGATATCATGTCGAGGGGGTAGAGTCGTCACCTCCTCAAGGAATACGTCCATAAAATCACGTAAAATCTCTAGAACCTCCACCATCTCAGCATCTGCTGACTCTATTGATAGCTCGGCTAGAAAGGAGAGGAGGGGTTCCTCTCGCCTGCTTCCCTTATGATTGCCCCGCTCGCTGGTGAAAGTAACACGCTGACCACCCAAGTCAGAGAACACAACCCTTCCTTGGAAATAGTTGATGACGGTACACAGAGAGAATAGCCAGTTGATGCCTAGGATGACATCGTATGGCTGTATCTATA
Source organism: Viscum album (assembly GCA_963277665.1). Lineage (NCBI taxonomy): Eukaryota > Viridiplantae > Streptophyta > Magnoliopsida > Santalales > Viscaceae > Viscum > Viscum album. Next base: position 554,621,263 of record OY728126.1, on the reverse strand, counting down.
GAAGAAGAAGATCCCTAACCAACTGATGTGGCCCTATCATCAGTCTGCATCCCCGAAAAACAAACAACGAGTCGGTCTAACCTCCGAATAGTGTGCTCAACACTAGGGGCACTGGAAGTCTCTCAGCATCTAGATCTAAGGCACGAGCTAGACTGGGTGCAACAAAGGAGTGTGAAGATCCGATATCGAACAAGGAATAAGCAAGGGTACTGAACAAATAGATCGTACCTTGAACAACGTCCGGCCCTGCTGGAACCGCTGCCTCTGCGACATGTAACTATCGACGCCTAGATCCTCTGCCCCTCGGCTGTCGGAAACCTCCCCGACCACGCCACAGTCGAGTTCATTGAGGAGTGCCCTAAGGTCGGCCTCCTCCTCCTACGTCTACCCTCGGAGGAGCGGGAGCTCGCTGTCCCTGCTGCTGCTGGTGGAAAGGCCTGGATGGAAGCTGCTGCTCGGGCAGGTGGTGGGGATGTCTGCCACCGTCGTATGGTACCTGGTCCAGGCACTGACTCTGGAGATGTCCAAGGCTCCCACAGATGAAGCACAGTGGCCCGGGGCCTGAAGAAAAAGGGCGAGGACCAGGGGATCAAAACTGAAACTGCTACGGCCTGCTCCCTGCTGGTCGGAACATAGAGGGTCCTGATGCTGGAGGTCTGGTACTGAAGGCCTTCCTCTTCGATGGTCCCAGCTAGATCCCTTCTCGTGACACACCTCCTATAGCGTGCATCCTCTCCACCACTTCGGCCTTCTTCTGGACCTTGAAGTATGTCGGCAGGGTAAAGGGGGTAACAACATACTGGAGGGAGGGTCGGAGTGCCTCCTCTAAACGTCTTGCCCGAGATTCCTCGTCAGGAAAGAGGTCTGGAGAAAAACATAGGAGGTCCTTGAACTTGATTCCTAGATCCCTCACTGACATACTCCCCTGTTGGAGGGAGAGTATCTCATGTCTCTTTTCCACCTTCATCGTCGAGGAGAGGAATTTTGCCCGGAACTCCCTCTCGAAATCAGCCCATGCTACCTCAGCCTCTCTCCTCTCCCCGAGATAAAGCGTCCACCACTGACGTGCCGCTCCCCACATCTAGATGATGGCCAGAGGAACCCAATACTCGATCGGGGCCCAAATCAGGACGAAATATATCACCAACTCCTCTAGTCAGCCTTCTGTCTTCATGTCAGAGGTGCTACCCTCATACTTCTCGAGAGTCTGTCGCTAGAAGGCCCAAAGAGTCTTATGCCACCGGTCATCCTCCTCCTCTCGATCAGCTCTCCGTCAATCGACCAAAGTAGTCTCCGAGGCCTCGATCACTTGTACCACATGTGGTCGCCTTCCAGGTGCCATAGCTTCAAGGTAAAAAAGGAATGCCTAAGCCCAAGTAGCGCAGAATATTGTTCTTAAAACTTCTTAAACTTTTCATTTATTCTTAATTCCCAAAACACCCTAGAAACATGAGAACACAAGTCATTATGATTCATGTACCTTTTCTATGGTCTCTACCATGCAATCAGCGTGGCCTCACTTGGTCGTTCGGTAGGTCCAGAGTCCTTGCGTCAGATCACAGGGGGCCCTAAAATCCAGTGTCCTAGCCGGTGTTCCCTAGCCTAATTCACGCACGAAGGTCACCCAACACTATTTCCCTACCATTCCATGCAATCCTCACTGTGCCTAACTCTAGACTCCATCCTATCTCTCAACCATCACCTCTGATACCATTCTGTCCCGACCCGCCTTCACCAAAAGGAGGGAAGGGTCAGCAGATTTCGAGGCCCTTCCTTCATTAAGATGAAGGAGAGATAATGACCCCCGAAACCCGCCTTCAATAGGTCCCAAAGTGGCGACTAGCACCAAGGGTATAGAATCACACACAAAATGGAAGGCATTACCCTTGTTCTGTCAATAGGATCAGGAGATAGAATGGTAAATCCCAACAACACCAAATCTGAAAGTAAAAGTAAAGCCAAACAACCATTCCCACATGCATGTTCAAAAAGTAAACACCACAAAGTACAAGTGACTACAAAAGTTAAAGTACCAATGAAAGGAAAACATCAACTTCAACTACCTCAAAGGTCCGAGCTAGTACAGTCTCGCGCGATCCCCGTGGTCCTCCTGGAAACCTGAAAGCAGTTTTATATACGTAGGGTGAGCATACAAGTACACTCAGTAGGGAAAACCAAAGACTCTCGTGCACAAGTGGGGGAATGTACTAAAGTCCTGTGAGAAAAAGGAGTAAACCAAACACCTAACAAGGTAAACTATCCACCCAAGCCTCACCAAGGCATACTCCCTAAATAACGCAAGTCAAGTAATATATATAATAAGAGCACATCGATGTTTGGGTACCCCACGCCACTTTCCCACTAGTTATTGAGACATCCTATGCATCGGACCAATCCCGCCATTCTCACCGCAGTCCCACTGCCACACCCGCCCACACACACCTGGGCCACAACCGCACGCAGTCCCACTGCTGAATCCCGCCCGCACACACCTGGGCCACAACTGTCGCTCATAACCACACCTGCAAACACCTAGGCTAGAACAACCACCGCCACGCCCGAAGACACCTAGTCTAGAAGATCCACTGCCTCGCTCGAAGACACCTAGGCCTCATCCTGAAGACACTTGGGAAACCACCTGCTCGTACACACCTAGGCTATAACCACCACACTACCCCGCCTGAAGGTTCTTCGCCTAATAATGGACCTCAGGCCATCACAAACTACCCAATGATACTTGAGCTATCCAAGAAAGGGATCCGAAAATAAGCTAATAACCAGCCACAAATAATAGTTTTGGGAAAAACACCCTCCCCCATGAAATGGGGGTGTTCGACACTAAGTGCTCAACTTGGGTGGGGCGCGAATAAGAAACAACAAACTATAAGTATATATATATATATGTAATATGCACTCACCCAAAGTTAGGTTTTTCTTCAGACAGCCTACAAATCACAACAACACTCAAGTCTGAGTCACAACTCTCGCCAACCAAACCCATTTGTCCCATTCGTTTTCATGTTCAGTAATGATGTTTATTTATGTTTTTCACCTACTTGGGTAACTAATACCATTAGCACAACCAAGGAAAAGAATCCATCCAAACGTCAATTTAAACATTCACACCTGGTTATCTTGTAAAGTCACAACAACAAGGGGTAAGTAAGATCCCTTGAAGTACTAGAACCCAAGAAAACCCCGAGACACTGCCCCATGTCCCCCCCCAAGGAGGTTTCTCATCAACAAAGGATCCCACCCCAATTCGTGATATAAACAAGATAACCACACGGTCTTAAGACTTGCGACAACTGAATCCATAACAACAGGGGATCCCATCCCCAATTTCACATCCTCTGAGAGAATAAAACAGGGGTTCCCATACCCTCCCACATCTCCAGCAATTGGCCCGAAAAGAAAACACCAAAACCACTACCATCAACCCAAGCAGGGCCATGCCAGAATTTTCAGATTTATACGATTTAACACACTCCATGATTTCAATTTTCATGTGCTTTAACTTGGGGTTATCACAGGAGGGTTGATCCTGGTGCTTTCAATTTATCTTGCCGGGTGTACGTGATAAACCAATTTCCTTTTTAACATCAAGAGTTCACAACCACAAACAAGGCATTTAAAACATCACCAGGGTTTCATTAGTGCACAGAGAAAGACCACCAACGGCCATGATTTTTAGTAGGCGTAAGCCCCCACAATTCAGAAAGATGATCATAATATAAAACAGCATCAACGATCACAGCCCCCCGCTTTCTTTATAGAATCCGTTCATTATATTTATTTAGGTCTGGTTTATCCAATTCTACAGAATCAAAAGCACGCCCACCCCGCATGATACACAAAAAGGGAGAGATGAAGAAGAAATTCCCTAACTGTTCGATGATCGACACTAAGGCTGGGTACGGAACTTCACGTATAGCGATGTAGCTCGCCTGAACGAAAAGTTGTTCGTGAACGAAGGGTACTCCCAGCCGTGAACGAGGAAAGAAGAAACCAAGGCTAACCCTTTAGTTTATAAGGGCCCGAGATGGTTGAGATAAGAACGTGAAACCACGTAAGGATCAGGGTCGTGGGTTAACCATGCGACCCACACGTTATAAAAAAAGGGTAAAACGATGTACACCAGGTAAATTCATTAAATACTTAATTAAAACATCTAGGGGCATTACGGGGATTTAAAACGGGTTTAACCGGGTAAAAATAGGGTTTAAAATCCTATTTACACAAGAAGGAGTGCTACTGGAAAGAACCCACGGGGGTAGGCCGGAGCCACCGGTAGCCGAGCTACCGGTAGGCTGCAGCGACCGGTAGACCAAGCTACCAGTAGGCTGCAGTGACCGGTAGACCAAGATACCGGTTGACAGAGGTAGCGGTAGCTGCAGCTACCGGTATACCGAGCTACCGATAGCCAGAGATACCGGTAGGCTGCGACTACCGGTAGAACGAGCTACCAGTAGGACTGCTACTGGTAGGATAAGGCTACCGGTAGGCCTACCATTATGCCAAACTTCACCGAGATTCCCAGACCAGAAAACCCAACATGAGATTTTCACAAAGTAATGGACCCCAAAAAACCAGGCCATTACATCAGATACCTCTTAAACAATTCTCGTCCTTGAGAATCAAAACAACCCAGAAGGAAAGTGAGGGTCCGAACAACCACCTCGAAAGATACCTCTTTGGAGTGAACCTCACTGTTAACTAAGAACACTTTCCTGTCAAGAACAAAGTGACATAACATATCAAATTGCCCAGCCATGTGGGTTGGGGAGTCTCCCCTCCCCACAACCAGGGCTTTTCACACACATTCAGAGGAAAGAAAACCAGTACATTTCATAGCCAACAAGACCAAAATGTTCTACCACAACAGGTATAACAAACAGAACATTACAAAAATTAAAACAACTCTGGGTACTGGGAAAGTATCTGTGTTTCCCTCTCCCACGTACTCTCCTCAAGCCCACCATGTCTCCACAACACATGATCCAGGGGGATTGTTCTCCCACGAAGCACCTTCTCCTTGCGATCCTCGATTATCACTGGTCTCTCTACAAAATTCACATCGTCCTCGATGTCCAGCTCACCCCTATCAAGGACGTGTGAATTGTCATGCAGATACTGACGAATCTAGGACACATGGAAGACATCATGTATCCTCAATAGCGGCGGTGGTAACGCTAGCTGATAAGCCACTTCGCCGACCCGCCACAACACTTCAAAGGGCCCAATGAACCTGGGAGAAAGTATACTCCCCTTACCGAACATCCATTTTCCACATCGAGGGTAGACCTTCAAGAACACGTGGTCTCCAACCTCAAACTCCAAGGGCCTCCACCTGGTATCATCATACGACTTCTCTCGGTCCGGGGCCACCTTCATCCTTTCCCATATGAGCTGAACCTTCTCTGTCGTGCTCTGCACCACCTTCGGGCCAAGGATGCCTGCCTCTCCTACTTCAGTCCAACATACAGGTGAACGGCATGGCCTCCCGTACAAGGCTTCAAACGGGGCCATACCAATGGTAGAGTGATAGCTGTTATTGTAGGCAGACTCTACCAGGGGCAATTATCGCACCCATGATCCTTATGAGTACAGAACACATGCCCGTGGCATATCCTCCATGGTCTGGATGGTGCGCTCTGTCTGTCCATCTGTTTGGGAATGGAAAGCAGTGCTAAGACGCAGCTGGGTGCCAAAAGCATGCTGCAATCCTCTCCCGACTCGTGAGGTAAACCGTGCATCCCTATCCGAGACTATAGACCTTGAAACTCCATGAAAGAACACCACCTCATCCACATAACTTTGTGCCAAATCATCCACTGTACTCGAATCCTTGATCACCAGAAAGTGAGCTGATTTCGTCAACCGGTCCACTACCACCCAGATGGCATCGTATCCCCCTTGGAAATTTGGTAGTCCTGTGACGAAATCCATCGAGATTTCATCCCACATCCACTCGGGGACATCTAGAGACTGCAGTAGGCCGCCTGGAACTCGGTGTTTAGCCTTCACCTGCTGACACACTATGCACTAGGCCACAAACTCTGCCACTAATCTCTTAACTCCAGGCCACCAAAACTATCTCTTCAATCCCTGGTACATCTTGGACACTCCAGGGTGTACTGCTAGGGGTGAGCTGTGGAACTCACTGAGAACCTTTCCGCTCATCACTTCTGGAACAAACAACCTTCCCTGGAAAAGAATCTGGTACTGACCATCCTCCGTCCATCTTTATGAAGCATTGCCCTAGTCAACTCGGTCACGCATCACTTCACACTCTGAGTCTCCCCAATGAGACTCCTCCACTTGCTGCAATAGAGACGACTGCACTGCCATCTGATACAGACAGCCTCTACCACTATCCATCCTTGCACCCTAGTGTAAGGCAGCCAACTCCTCCATCGCCTTCCAGGTGTCCGCCGACTATCGGGCCGCATCCTTCTGCATCCACCTGCTCAAGGCATCAACCACTACATTTCCCTTGCCCTTAGTATAAGAGATCTTGAAGTTGTAATCCTAGAGGAACTCCACCCATCTCCACTATTGCATGTTTAGGTCCCGCTGGGAGAAGATATACCTCAAGATTTTAGGATCTGTGAAGACCAAAAAGTGTTCTCCGATGAGGTAGTGCCGCCATAACTTTAGGGAAAAAACGACCGCTGCAAGCTCCAGGTCATGGGTGGCGTAATTATGCTCATGAGGGCATAGCTGCCTAGACCCATAAGAGATCACCCCTTTTCACTGCATCAACACACATCCCAGGCCCTATCCTGAAGCATCACAGAACACCTCATACGCCACCCCTTCTTCTGGTAATCACAGTAGTGGGGCACTGACCAACTTCTTTTTCAGATAGCTGAAGGCTGACTCGCACTGCTCACACCACATGAAAACCCGGTCTTTCTTGGATAGGGATGTCAAAGGGGCTACTACTCGAGATAAGTTGGGTATGAACCTCCGATAGTAACCTGCCAGCCTGAGGAAACTACGGATCTCTGCCACATTCTTGGGTGATGCTCGAGAAACAACTGCCTCAACCTTTGATGGGTCCACCGCTACCCCCTACTCGGACACCACGTTCCCGAGGAAGTGCACTTCTCGTGTCCATAATTTTAATTTCGACAACTTCCCATAGAGCTGATGCTGTCGGAGGACCTCCAAAACCATCCTCAAGTGCTCTGCATGGTCCTCCTATGATCTTGAATAGACTAGGATGTCGTCTATGAACACAACTACGAATCGATCTAGGTACTCCCGGAAGATGTAGTTCAAAAGCCCCATGAACACAGCCAGGACATTCATAACACCGAAATGCATGACTACGAACTCGAAGTGTCCATATCTGCACCTGAACGCCGTCTTTGGGATGTCTCCCTCCTTCACTCTCAGCTGGTGGTACCCAGACCACAGGTCGATCTTCGAGAACCATCCTTCCCCTTTCAGCTGGTCGAAAAGATCGTCTATCCTCGGAAGAGGGTAGTAATTCTTGATTGTCGCCTGATTCATCCTCCTGTAGTCTATGCACAACCTGATACCACCATCTACCTTCTTTGCGAACAAGACTAGAGCACCCCATGGTGACACACTCAGCCGAACATAACCCCTCTTCATCAGATCATCAATCTGAATCCGCAAATCCTGTAGATCTGAAGGTGACATCCGATAAGGAGCCATCGAGATCAGACGAGCGCCGGTCTGAAGGTCTATCCTGAACTCGATATCATGTCGAGGGGGTAGAGTCTTCACCTACTCAGGTAATACGTCCATAAACTCATAGACGATCTCTGGAACCTCCACCATCTCAGCAACTATTGACTCTATTGACAGCTCGACTAGCAAGGAGAGGAGGGGTTCCTCTCGCCTGCTGCCCTTCTGATTGCCCCGCTCACCGGTGAAAGTAACACGCCAGCCACCCATGTTCGAGAACACAACCCTTCCTCAGAAACAGTCGATGCCGACACACAAAGAGAATAGCCAGTCGATGCCAAGGATGACATCGTATGGCTGTATCTGTAGTAGAAGAAGATCCCTAACCGAATGATGTGGCCTTATCATCAGTCTGCATCCCCGAAAAACAAACAACAAGTTGTTCTGACCTCCGACTGGTGTGCTCAACACCAGGGTCACTGGAAGTCTCTCGGCATCTAGACCCAAGGCATGGGCTAGACTGGCTGCAAAAAAGGAGTGCAAAGCTCCGGTATCGAACAAGGCATAAGTAAAGGTACTGAACAAACTGATCATACCTCGAACAACCTCCAGCCCTGCTGGAACCGCTACCTCCATGACGTGTAACTGTCCACGCCCAACTCTTATACCCCTCGGCTATCGACCACCTCCCCAACCACGCCTCGGTCGAGGTCCCTGAGGAGCGCCCTGAGGTCGGCTTCCTCCTCTTACGTCTTCCCTCGGAGGAACGGGAGCTCGCTGTCCCTGCTGCTGCTGCTTGAAAGGCCTGGCTAGAAGCTGCTGCTGGGGCAGGTGATGGGGCTGTATGCCACTGCCGTATGGTACCCGGTCCAAGCACTGACTCCAGAGATGTCCAGGGCTCCCACAGATGAAGCACCGCGGCCCTGGGCCCGAAGAAAAAGGGTGGGGACCAGGGGATCGAAACTGAAACTGCTGCGACATGCTCCCTGCTGGTCAGAACCTAGAGGGTCCTGATGCTGGAGGTCTGGTACTGACGACCTTCCCCTTTGATGGTCCCAGCTGGATCCCCTCTCATGACACACCTCCTAGAGCATGCATCTTCTCCACCACTTTGGCCTTCTTCTGGACCTCCAAGTACATCGGCAGGGTAAAGGGGGTAACGGCATACTATGGATACCAGTAGACCGAGCTACCGGTAGGCCTGTTACCTGTAGTCTAAGGCTAACGGTAGGCCTAACGTTACGCCAAACTTCACCAAGATTCCCAGACCAGAAAACCCAACACGAGATTTTCACAAAGTAATGGACACCAAAAACCTGGGCCATTACATTAATGTTATTAAATAAACTATACCAAGTCAATTAAAATGGAATCCCCATTATGATAGACATATTACTTATATGATTTAAGGGTTACGACATCCCATATAAGGAGGATAATGTCACTGATCTAGTGTTATATTCTTTTCTTAGGGAGTATTTCATTAATTTTTTCATCCCCACCATAGATACATTAAAATAAATATTCAAAAACATTAAATAAAAAATATAACCTCATTGAAATATTTTAGACATAATTAATGGGTACAATTATATGGCTAACATTATCTTATAGATAATTCACAATAACCTATAATGTGACAACAACTGACCTCCATCGACATAGCCATGTGGTCAATATGTGGAATGAATATATTCAAACTCTTATTATTATAAGAGACCATTATAGTTCATTAATGTAAAATGTATGGAAAAATATTTTATTTAATATTCCCATTTAATAAATATATTACTATGGATCTAGTGTTTTTTGAAGCCAAAAATTAAATTTAAAAGAATAATACTTCAAAAAATTATATGAAAATGTAAATATAATCATTTTATATATTAAACTAGCATAAATTGATAATAAAAACTACATTTTCAATTACAATATTTATTTATAATTTTTGAATCTGATTAAATTAACATTTTTTAATGTACCCATATTTACGAAAAATGAAATGATGTTATTTTTCAGAAACAAAAAAGTTGTTTGAAAACTATGAAAATAAGGATCTTTCAAAAATTATTTTTTATTAAAACATTATGTTTATGAAATCCATTTGGAATATATATATATAAATATATATATATATATATATATGAATTGTATTAATGCATTTAAAATACCATGTTTAGTATTAAAAGATCATATATAATGATTTGGTAACTTATATAGTCATTCACTATAAAAACAAATTCTTATAAACTTATATTAAAGATTAATTTTCAATATTATAGGAATATAATCTTCCAAAAATAAATTCAACATTATGATCATATTTTTAAATTTATATTATAATGGTATTTTTATTTTTAGAAATAAAATATTAGATCAATATGAATGAACTTAATCACCATGATATTGGTGAACTATTTTTAATAAATATTTATTACATTAATATAGCATAAATTTGTAACAAATAAATATATTTTTAACCTATAAATAGTAAAAATAATATAATATTTCATCCTACATATCAACATTTTAAAACCCTTTTATTTAGTAATAAATACACAACATGATTTTCAATGCTTAATTGTGAAAACATCCTTTCTCTCTGAAAAAATTATTTTTTATATACTCAATTATTTTATTTAAATCATTATTTTGTAACACATAGATATTTAATTAGATACAATTATTAAAAAAATTAACTTTTTGAACTAATTTTATTCCATGACTGTTTACCTTATTATTTTAGTTAAATATCTATTATTTAATTAAAAAATTGATTTCTGAGTAAAAACTAAAATTATAAAATGTAAAAAAATAATGGTAAATAAATTAAAAAAATTATAATATATATGGAAGTGTCTGGATGAGGGATTATAAAACTAATAAAATCCTATAATTTATTATTTAAAACATTTCTAGTTATAGACCTTTCAATAGTGTAATGATATTTTTGAAATATAATGGGTATTTAAAAATGTTCCCTTTTTTAGGATAGACATTAAAAACATCATACAAACCTATAAGATAAAATTTCATCGTAAAACAAATGAAATTGTTTCTTCTTATTACCCTATTCCACAACATTTGAATTCAAATCTCCATTACTTATCTGATGATCTCAATTTACATGGATATTTCTTATAGATATCAAAATCTCCATTTATAAGTATTAACTACCTCCTAATATTTTCTTCCTAATCACCCTATTTCTAATCACTCATTTCCATTAAAATATATTTATATCAGTATAATTATTATAACAATATATTGTTATATTAATTTAGAATTATTTATTTATTCAAATCCATCTGCTAAGAAAAATAAAAGTGTTCTTAGTGAAGGGGTGTATACTTCCACCTACACAAATCAACGTCTATCATTTTTTATTACTACCTCGCATGGTTGGTTTTATTAGTGATATTTTTGAATATATATTATATTTATAATATAATTATTATTCAGAAATTATAGATAAAAATATTAATTAATTATCTCTCACTCATTGAAAAATGGATGTCTTATTCATCCATACTTGTCGACAATCACAACCATGAGTGAATTTGTTTTCTTCTTCAACCAAAATGGAAGAAATGAAAAATAAATTTTCATTTATATAAATGTTATTTTTTTCAAAATGATAATATAATTCGGTTTATAATGTTATATAAAAAATTTACCCATCCAAACATTTTAATCTATTTTAGAGGAATTAACTAAAGAAAACTACATAATATAAATTAAACGACATTATATTTAAAAAATAAAAAATGAAAATATATGTACCATATAATATATTTTCTAGATTAATATGGTTCTTGGGGATGCATTTACAATAAATATTTAATCCATTTAAAGGGTTATGTTCATGTGCGGAGTGAATCAATACATGAAGTTACTGATCTTATATAACACTCTCATTACATGTAAGATACATGTTGTCTTTCATTTTATCCCTATTACCAAATTATATTCTCATGAAAATAATATTTTAATTTATATATTTAACTTTAATTTTTATTTATCCTAATATCAGTTTTATTACTCAGTTTATATATTTATTTACTTCCATTAAACATTCTGACTTTTTTTATAAACCTTGTTTAAAGGAATTTTCCTTTTTGTTGACTAATGAAAAGGATCACCCATATCAAAATTTTTAAAATAAATAATAACATAGAAAAAATATTTATTGTATATATATCCCTATTTGTTACATTTTAGTTTTAGGTAAAACAATTTAAATGTTTTTTATATAAAAATCCATTAATTATTTCATAAAGTATTAGTGATGTTGTCCATTTTTACTCATTTTTCTTCAATATAAATCACATATTTTTCTAGTTCATAAATAAAAAGTCACGTCATTTAATTTTAAATATTAAAATTTCAAAAATAATTAATTTTACTATCTGTTTTTAATTTTTATGTTTTATCCTTAATTTATTCACAGAAGAAAACTTTTAAAACCCCTTCCATCACTTGTGTTTTATCATTTTTAGGGATTATGTATTGATTAATGTCTACATGGGGTAGAAATATGTATTTTTTTCATTATGAGAAAGTATGATAAAAATTATATTGTACTCTAATTCATTTATAATCATATATATCCCATGAGACATTATGCGGGTGATTAGGGAGTAAACCTAATCTATGGTGGGTCTTTGTGTAATTAATTATTATCGTATTGAGTTTTACTATTATTTAATGTTTATTATATAATTCCTTATCTTGTTACCATAGAATATATGATTCAATGCAAATATGATATCATTTATTTATTCCATGCTTCCATTCTTATGGTCACTAAATTTAAATATCCAGTTTTGAATGTTGACTCGGATGATATTCTTTATTTATATGTGTATCCACATACACTAATTTTAATATAAAACTTTTCATAATATAACTTCCCCATATAATCCTATATGATTATATAATATTCATGATTTTTAGGATCTTCATGTGGTTTATTATATAAAAATTATATTTATTATGTTTTAGTTGATGTTTTTTTGAAACCAAATCATCAAAAGAAACTAGAACTATAGATCCTTAAAAACTCTTAATTAGAAATGTATGCTAATGATAATGGATTAATATGTGTTTAATGTATGGGTATATATTGTTTATATTAATGAAATAACTTGTTATTTTTAGCTATTAGGATGATATAACATTAGTGAGAATACAATGTAAAAGACTAAGTATAGGTTAATAGCATGATGGTTTAGAATTTTATTTAGTATTTAATTTTTTTTCTTTGAAAACATTCTCTGGATATAATAAGTGGATTTATTCTATGAAAATATGTACCTATATTTATTATAAAAAGGGTATATTTTTTATTACCTAAATCATCCAGTAGTGTTGGTCATTGAATCCACTCTACACACCTAGTTTGACACTCTTGTAGTCTCTGATTTAGGTAATTCATCCACTCATTAAAATCATCACAAAGGATTTGTAAAAAAAATTCCGAAAATATTTCCTGAAATAGACTATTGAAATCATATATTGTTACATTAAAACTACTATATAAATTTTTAGATTATCATTTTTACGTTGACAATTTTACTTTTTTGTTTCTCAAAAATAAAACTTTTTTATTATAGATATTAATAGGAAATAAAATGAACCATTCCATAAGAGGAAAATGGGAAAAGTGATGATTAACATAATTGAAGGTAGAAAAAAATTATGGGTACCTGATAACATTATTAAAGTACTAGAATAATAAACTCATGTTATCAATAAAAACATGAATCATGTGTTAATTCATCTGAGAGGGAATGTAAGGATTGAGAATTTTATATTACAGATAATCCATCTTTTCATGGGTATACTGATCTCATAAACATTGAAAAATGGATTAAATACATTGAAAAGATACTCTATATCATAAAATGGTCTAATAAAGATAAGGTTATAGTAGTCATTTATCTCCTTGCTAAATAATTTAATTGGTGGTGGTTATTTAGCAAACTACCAAGACCACATATGTCATGTAATTGGTGGAGTGGAAGGAATTGAAGAGGGTATTTTTCATTAAATGTTTTCCTCACACTCTTCATCTTAAATGGGATATGTAATTCCTTTCATATTCCAAAGGAAGTTGAATCAGTTGCATTTTATGATGAAAAATTTACAAGTCTATGATGGTACACCACTTCCTATATTAGAAAACCATAATGTGAAATCAACCACTTAATTGGTGGTCAAATAATAAGGCTATAATGTTATTTGATAATTAAGGGATTAGAAAAAATTGATTATGTTATTGGATATTTTCTCAAAATTGAGATGTGAATAAGGGATTATCATTTTTTAAGGATGCGTAGATAATAAATAGAAAATAATGTTTAATTATATTGTATTAGTAGATAATACTAGTGGTGGTAAGATAAAAAAATTCCCACATTTCAAATGTATGGAAAGAGGAATATTTGTAATTCTCTCAAAGGAACCAGGATAAGATTCATCAGTCGAAAATAGGGACATCGGGCTAATTCATGATTATGCGAGATAATGAGTCCCAGTAAGGTGATTAGTTAAAATAATTTCTATACCTATACAAATCATATTCTATTATTCTTAATATATAAGGAATAAGGAAACAATACAAATCAATTTTCAATGCCACATGTTGTTGAATATAATCAATGATAACAACCCACAAGGAAAAGAGATACCAGTTGGGCTTTTGTTATCACTACTGAAAAGGATGAATAAGAAAATGATGTGATATTATATATGCTAGTCATTAAACCGTGAATAGAGAATATACTATTTGATTCTAGTTTTACTGATTCATTCATATCATCCATGTTTATTTTACACTTTCAAACACCACCACAAAGCATGGTGGTTTTGTTTTTGGTTTAAACAACTAACGAAGTATTTATCAAATCTAATGTACATAAATCTACCGAAGATAATATTTCTTGGATGAATCTCATAGTGAAATTTTTCATAATAATTTTGGTAGATATTCATGATATATAACAAATAAACTATATATAAGTACATATAGCTGAAATCTCTAACATTAAAAAGTAAAAAAGTTCACGTATATAGATTTACCCTCCAATTCTATAAAAATTAAAATAGGATGACGTAACTCTATTTTAAATTTTTTCATAAGAATGCTTATTGTTTTATTTGGATCATGTATAAATTTTTATAATTTTTAAAATAAAGGAGAAGACTACTCATGAATATATACACACTATAAGGTATTATATTGATGTATCCCCCCAAAAAATACATGTCATTAACATGACCAAGTTGTTGAGTTAGTAGTTGATCTTATACCAACATCATTTCTGATAAAAATGACTCTTTAAAAATCCCCTATTAATACCGATGATATGAATATAAAATTTTCAGAAAATCATCACATGGTTGTCATACTGCTGAGTGTATCACCATATGGTGCACCAATTTCTATTTTCATGAAGAAGGATGGGTCAATACATTTATGTTATATTTTTTAGGAACTTAGTGAGATCGAAATAAAAAAGTGACACTATTCCTAGATTGATAACATGTTCAGTAAATTATGTGTAGTTTAATTCTTCTCTAATGTGGACCTTTTATTGAGATATCATCAATTAATGGTTAAGAAATTTAATATTTCTATGGAAACCTTTCATAAAATATACATACACTATTAGTCAATATTCCTACCATTTGGACTCCAAACTAAAAAATAATTCTTAATTATTTTAATAAAAAGTGTCAATAAATATTACATAGATTAATTTTTGGTTGTCCCTATAGACAATATTATTATATTCACCAAAATAATGATTAAGGATTATGGGAATTTTTGTAATGTTTTAAAATCACTATGGGAGGGGGATTATATGAATTTAATGGTGACATTGTTTTTTGGATGGAGAAAGTAAAATTTTAGGGATATTTTATGACTTATTTTGGGAAATATTTGGATAGTTAGAATACAAATGCTATTGAGGAATGACCTAGACTAACATTTTTAATAGATAACTTTAGTTTCCTCTTATTTAGTGGGTACATTCTGCAATTTGTGAGAAAAAATTCATGATTTTCAAACCTTCTAAACAACATGACTCTTAATGGAGTGAAGTAAGTCTACATTGATTGTGTGAATATAGAATCAAATAGCTAAAGAAGATGTAACAGTAGAACATGTGTTCACCCTACAAATATCATGGGAGAGATTTTACATATATAATGATGCAACAAAAAAGGTATTGGGATATGTACTCATATATAATGATTAAATGATAGAATATACATCAAGATAATATAAGGTGTATGTATAGAAATATCTAATGTGTGATTATAATTTGGATGTAGTAATCATCACATTTAAAATTTGGGGACATCATCTCTGTAGAGAAAAGTGTGATATATATGAAGACCATAAGATCATAGAATATATAATCAACCAAATTTAACTCAATATGCTTGAATAAATATTGATAGATGTAGTTAAGAATTATGATTTTACAATAAACATCCAAATGGAGATGAGGAATAATGTTTTTGATACTATAAGTGTAAAATATCCTATATTTCTATCTATGATAGTTGCCAAGGATGATCTAATATTCATTGATATGTAATTGATGGAAATGGGAATAAAGAAATAAGGAACACATTGTACCATTCAATAATTATTTTACTAACATTACTAAAGGAAAAGATTAATAAATATTAGAGGTATAGTATGAAGATATATAAGAATTTGGATTACATGAAAAGGGAAATTCCACGAAGATAAAAAAACATTATGAATGTTTTTTGTGATTTTTGAAATGAAAATTCCTACCATCAAAGTTGGATATAAAAAAGGTGTTGTTGAATGATTCTCCGTGCTCAAAATAATCCATTAACCTAGGGATAAGAAATAATTAAAGTGACCCTCATAAACACTATATCTAGATAAATATTACTAATAATATTTAATAATATAAATCAATGTGATGGGTATGTCAATTGAGAAATGTAGAATGAAAAATATTGAAAATTGAAAATGAAACCATTGAACATAACTTCATTGAAATTGGAGAACATGACAATTAATTTTTTATGGGACATCCAAATTCATCCAAATAGAATAAATCTTTATGGGATATGTTGGATAATCATACAAATACTACACACCTAATATAAATTCATGAGGAAATAATATATGATCACCTCAGTATGATATAACTTAGAGAAGCATTGAGGCTACATGGAACACCATTATCAATTATATTTGATTAATATCTGATAATTATTTAAATTTTTTAAAAGAGCCTTTAGGTAGGTTTAATCTCTAAGATAAAAATCATCATGGCCTATCACCCCATGAATGAAAGAAAATAGTTAGGGACTATCCCTATCCTAGAGGATATGTGGTGATATTGCTCTATAAACATTAATAGATACTATTACCAACATCATCAATTGGTTGAGTTCTCATAAAATAATTATTTCCCCTCTTGCATCTAAATTGCCCCATAAAATTAATCTTATGGGATGAGATATATAACACTAATATGTTGGGATTATGTAACTGAATAAACATTTATAGGCTATAACACAGTCAAAGATATGGTAAAACATTCTATCATCATATAAAATCATATATATGTTGTGTAGAGTTGATTGAAGTGTTATACTGATAACAAACAATGATACCTATAAATAAATATTTCTGATAAACTGTACCTCATTTTATATTTTTTGTAAGGATTCCAAGGATTTTATAAAAATTGGAAGCTAATTACAAGATACATTTTCCCCTATGGGAGTCTAGATAATATATAATTAATTTAATATCTACTATATCTCACCAAAAACCTCTAAAATGTATAAGTATTGGTCAATATATCCCTCTTAATAGAGTATGTACTAGATCCCTCCCACATAATGAATTTATAGGTGGAATAGATATAGAATAATATCTAATAATGTTAAGAAGACAAATAAAATAGAATACTTTAGAGGCAATGGTTTGATAAATAATAAAATTTAATGTTCCATTGTATTTAGGGAAAAACATACATGATGAGACAGTGTGGGAAATATATGAGATAGTGAGATAGAAGTACCCACATTTTCTTTTACCGTAGAGATCAAAATGAAATTTCAATATTGAAATCTAATAATGGATGAAGAATGTAATTACTATTTTTATGTAATATTTCACATTAATAAATATACTAATGTGAATCTACTATTTCACTCACCCAAAATCTGAAAAAATATTAGATACGTTATAGAAAACTAAATTCTTAATTATAATAATTTAGGCCATTAAAATAACAGGCTTGCATAATATTGTCTTCCTTTTGAATTCTTATATTTATTTTTAAATTTCACTTAACAAAATAAAGAACATTTTTGGATTTCTTTTATAGATATATTCTTAAAAATAATTTATTGAATTATTCAAATATATTTTTTCAAATATTGAAAATACAATTTTTTTGAGAAAAATGTCATTATTAATTGATTAGTTTTTAAAAATATTTTTAAATACAATATATTTATTTATAATGTTATACAATAATTTTTAAAATAAAAAGTAGAATTTTTAATTCCCACGATTAATGTTTTGGTAACATATGAAGTAGTCCACTAAAAATATTGATTTTTATGTGCGTATATCTAAAATTAATATTTTCACTTCATATAATCTTACATATAAAAATTAATTTATTATTTTGGACCAGGATGTTCAAATTATGTATCAACATCAACTATTTAATATCCAAAATGTTTTTAGAGAATAAAAATGTCATTGATTTTAATTTCTGATTTTTTTCAAAGAAAATGTATTTTATCAATAAAAATAACATAATAGATTATTTAATCTCTTTATGTCAGGTTAATGTCCCAATTAACTTATTGAAATCTTCAATGAAATACTTTTAGAGCTTGGAATTGAATTGTGTGATATTCTAAGGCCCGTTGAGTCTCAATTCATATGGAATTTAAATATTTAATATATTATATTAACATTGTTTTATTTGTCAGAAAAATAAATTATCCATCAAATGGTGTATCATATGGGAAATCTATGACCACCATTAGGTTTAGGATGTGGGGTTAACCATATGAGAGACATAAAATTTATATCCATAAAATTATTCATCATATTTCATGCAAGGATACCATATTTATTAGTTTTTTACATATTTTTTCAAATATATATATATATATATATTAAACAATGAATTATATTAGAAATTTGATACCCATGTTTGGTTTGGGATGTTGGTTTTACCCGAGGAGGGAAATAATTTTATTGAATTTTGGGCGTATTGTAATATCACATGTGGTTATAACATTATAATATTTATTTAATTATTATAACCCATATAATGATTTATAATTCGTTTTTTATTATATTTTCAATCCTTAAATATTTTATTATGGAGTTTATCATTGATGAGTCCAAATTAATTCAGAAGCTTCATAATACAAAACATTCGACCAACTTAATATATATATTTCCATTAATGGATGTTATAGTTTTAAATGTTACTAGTGATAGTCACAAATATTTAATAATAATGACAATAAAAAAATAGGGTTGTTGATATTATAATTATTATCAAATTGGGGAAACAATATTGGATTATAAATATAATTTGTTCATATGAATTCTTTAAATATATTTGTATATATATATATACACATTCTGGTGTATATATGTATATATAGATATTCACACATATACATATAACGTGTATAAATATGGGTCTATTATATATGTCTATATTTGTGTGCTTGTGTGTATAAATATACAAGTACGTAAAAATATATATTTGTGGCTATATATATGTATATGTTGTTGTGTATTTACACATATATTTATAATGAATATGTATAAATATGTATCACATTTAATATACATATTTAATAAGGATGTATTAAATGTGTTGTATGATGGGATTTATAAATCAACGAAACCCATAAATGGTTATCGAGGTGTGGTGCATGGGGATTAAATATAAAATTTGAAAAAATAATTTCTATAATAAGTAAATTGATACATTTATTGAAAATAATGTAGAAAATATATAAATATTGGGGAAATAATATCTCATGCCCCAATATCTCGATCCCACCCTATCTCTCCACCCACACCTCTCTAGTATTATTTATTTTATTTTATTTTATTTTATTATTCAAAATATACATATTCTATATCTTCTCGACTGATAGAAAATTTACTATTTTTTAGATATTCAAAATGGTAACTTGGTGGTTGAGCGGTCACCATTATAGAAAACTAAAAATATCACATGGGAACATTAGGGAGATCCGAATTTGAAATACAAATTCCAAAAGTCACAACACCAAGGAGATATTGATATGGGATACACCTGCAAGATTGAAGTAACATTGCTTTACTTCGTTAAACATCCATGTAGAAATCACCAAACCAACAATCATCATCATCAACAATTTCCTTCAAGACCACCAATCATCCAACATCACCGATGGAGTAGATGCTCAAAGCTAATAGAACCCAAACATCCACAAATAAGGACCCCTATATTCATATCGCACTCATAGAACTCAAAAATATCCACCATAAAAGAACCATAATAAAACTTCATAGAATTTAAACATTCATTAATGATCCAGTTTCCATCATAGTGATCATAAGTTCCTCGAACCGCACCTCTTGGAACATCCTTGAATACTCCCACACCAAACTAATTTGTAATGGAGCACCGGACCAGGGCACTAGATCATAGGTAAGATGATGGAGGCCTTAGTAGGGGACCATGTGAGAAATAATATTTTAAATCATAATATAATTATCAATAGATAGTGATAATGAATTATCATAAGATATTTATGATATTACTAAATGATAATTATTCAGATTATCAAATGTTACTTGAAATATTTATATAGGATAATTATTAAAATAAACAAATGATAATTATGAGGCTATCAAAGGATAATTTTAAAATTTATCAAAAAAATTGTGATATTATAAAAGGATAATTATTAATATTATAAAATGATAGTTTCTATATTATCAATGGAAAATTTTTTGAATAAAAATCATCAAAGTATAATAATATGGATCAATCATAGGATATTTCATAGAATTATCAGATGATAATTATTTTGAATTATCAAAGACTAATTTTTAAAATTATAAAATGATAATTGTGATTTTATAAAGGTTAATTTATTAAAATTATAAAAAAATTATAAATGATAATTTAGGATAAATTATAAAAATATAATTATAAAATAATATTATAGGATAAATTATCTAAAATCAACAACAGAAGATTATTTGTATAGTATTATCAAATGATAATTATAAAGGATAATTTGAAGTAAACATTAAAGGATAATTATTAATGAAGAATTTATGATTAATTATCAATATATAATTATAGAAGGATATTTTATGATAAATTATTAATGGATAACTATTCATAAGGAAAACATTTCTTGAAATGAATCTACCAAACTAGATAATATTTAATTTATCAAGGTGAGAGAAAATGTCATTGCTTGTGATAATTTAATGATAATTTGGAAAAAATCCATGAGTGAGTAATTATCATGAAATGTTTTATTTTTTTATTTTTGATATAAAAGAGTTATTTTTATTTTTAAGGACCCTTTATGAACCTGGATTATTGTTGTTTTTAAATTTATAATAATATGTTTTTGAAGAGGTCTTATGGACTATTAAGGTTTCAAATCTTATTATCAGACTACACTATGTGATTTAGCCTTTCCTTTTATGTTGAGGACTTTACGGGTATTATGTTCCATAGATATTTGGTCTTCTATTACATTGTTTTACATAAAAATATTTATCTATTGACATGTTTTTTGACTATGTAAGATTATGATCACATGTGGGTGTGTGCATGTCTGTATGTATCCTTGATAACTATATGATATAGTTGTTTATATAATTTTTTTAGATTTTTGATCAAGTTGAATGAAGATACATACATTGTAGTGATAAAATACATATGATGATATGGTATGCTCTCTCATGTATCCAACTATGTTGTATGTGATATTGTGGTATTATTCTTGGATCCCAAGGTTAGTAGATTTTCATGACATGATTATCCCTTAGAAGGGGAGTGGGCACGATTTGTGATAATTGTGATCATGGACTTGTAAAAATGGTAGGTGTATGATGATTCTTCATGGATACCATGTGATTCACGTGATTACCATCAAATTAAAAGGGAATGTTCTCGATTTAGAGCGAATGTCAAGTAACTCTTTCTGCCCATATAATCCCAAGAACATGAACTTTTTGATACCTAGTATATTCCAATTTACATGATCACATGATTCCATCTAGCATACCTAATGATCCTCATGGCCAATAATTTATTTTTCTAACACATATATTATCCTTCTAAAATAGATCCAAACTATGTATGGTCAGGGGTTTACAGTGGCTTGGTTACTGCATGACCTCTTAGATCCTTATTTTGAGTTACTATACTTTTTACTCACTTATTAAGAATATGTAATAAACTTATATACATTATGAAATGATGTTCGAGATACATTGGTTGTGTATTATTGATTATTTCACACACACGTTACTCAAGAATTTAGGTGTGATTATATATTTCAAGAGGGATTTCATGAATAGAAAGGGCCCCATGGAAGACTTTTGAGCTGCGAAGTGTGGATCTTATGGTGGGATTTGATGGAAACTGACAAGACACGTAGTTTATTATTTTTTATCTTGTTTTTTATCTTGGATATGCTTTCTAGTTTTGGTACATTCTTTTATTTACTTTTCATGTATGGTATGTGCTAAATTGTTCATATTGTTAAATATTATGATTTATATTGATAGATATTATTTTTAATTTATATTGCGAAATGGTACTGATTGTATAGTCTCTCCACATTCGAACTCAAACCCTTGCATCTAGTCACTAAACTCTTGTGTATGGGGAGGCATGGATGTGGTCATGTTTCACTCCATATCGAACTTGGTTGTTTATGTTGGGATGTTACAAAATGGTATCATATGATTAATATGTAATAACATTTATATTATATTTCCATATTTTGGGATAGGATAGATAAGAGTTATGATGTTTGGGACTTATACATGTTAATTGTCACAATGTCTGGCTAGCACTATATAGTGAACCTCTATGTGAGAATGTTTTTATGGAATCAATTATTTTCAACTAATATTGACTAAAATCACTTTGGGATTAACATGATTTTGATATGTGACATATGGTATTTTGTGCATGATCATTCATCAAGACTAGGTGTGTAGGTTATCATGAACAATATATACTTATTGTTGTTATTTATAGTAGTTCATTAAATAAATTCCTTTATTTGTGGTATCTCTTAATGATAGTTTCACTTCGTGTGATATATATATCTATTTCCATCATATTCTGTTATATATTTATTGGAATTTATTATTTCTAATGATATTTCCATTTTTTTAGTATATATATAATGTCTGTGACTAACATGAAAATATGGATACACGGGTTAGTGATAAGAATGTTTTACCTTGGTTTAAGGTTAGAATCCTAGGAGAATTTTTTTTAATCGCATAGACCAGTGAAGAGGAATAATTTTTGATCCCATGGAAAGATTAGATTTTAGAATAACTACTATGTTTCTTTTCTGAAGTGTTTCCTTCACATTATTGGAGACATCTACTCAACATAGACTTATGATACTATTCTAGAAGATGGATGGAATAAATTTTCATGGAAGAACGCTTGTACATAAATATAGTATTTATAAGAGAATGTAGTTGATCATACTTCTACACCTAATATGTGGTTTTCAATGAAGTGTTTCTACAATAAGAAGACTTTTACTTATTTATTATACAAGTAAAATATTTTAGAACAATTTTTGAATGTGAAATGATTTTCAACTCCATCATTATTCATCCATCCATTACACTGTAGGTCATCTGAAAGCGGATGAATATTTAGAAATAAATTTTTAGAATTTTTGGCATATTAGAGACTATAAATGAATGAAATTTTATGATAATTTTGGGCTCATTATGGGATTACAACACAATATGATACCCCATATCAAATGTAGGCATCCATGATGAAGGGTCCAAAGGTGTTGATGGATGACTTGGATATTTGAAATGTCGTTTAAAAACTAACATGTTTGTGCAATAAGCTCTTTATTCATAGATTTGTTGTCTACCCAAAACATAAGATACATCTCTATATCTTCACATATAGGGATCTAAATCTATGATGGATGTTATGGTTAACCATATGTAAAATTATTATATTTATATGGTGTAATCACCTTGTATAGGTAACTTTATTTTATATTCCCTTAACTATAATACTGACACATAGATAAAGCATAATGTGAGGCCTTTATATTTGTGGGGCCTCTTGTTGAGCTTATTGTATGACCAGAGGAAGCATGCTTCTGGGTATTAGTGCATGTTGGATTATGTCCCTCTAGTTATCAAATTATCAATTAGAGGAGAAAAAAATTAATGAGTGTTCTTGAGAGATGGATCAATATAATTAATCAATTGAAGCATAATCATAAACAATCTTGATAAATGATGAGATTTTAAAGATAAATTGTTATCGTTATGGTAACATTGTATCAAAATCACCAAGAAAGAATAAAGTTGAATGAATCTAAATATATCCTAAAAATAATTTTACTCATGATATAATAACTCAATGGATGTATATATAATCCATATAAAAATATAGGTTCACAACATGGAATGTATCTCAAGAAGGAAAATTGGGACAAAAATACTTTACCGATTTTCAAGCATTTGAATCCAAATCCCCAAAAAATAATATCATAAAATGGATATGTTAATGACAATAAATTTAATTTAAATAATAATATAATACATTAACTGGAAGTACATACTCCACAAAAAATAAATGAGTTTTTAACAAGGAAAATGTATCATAGAAATAAAAGTGAGATGAGAAAACTCATACCTTATGTATTATCACTCAACGTACATGTTCAAACCTCAAATAAAATAAATATATTATTATTATAAATATACAATATAAAATAATTATTATATATAATACCATATATTATTTTTTATGACATTATATTTCATGTTCATTAACAAATCAATATTAATGTTATGTTTTGGGTAATATCTTCTTTCTTTTTCATATATGATTTGTAATGTTGTTCTAGATACTCATATATAGATCGAAATATACTTAATTAACTAATTTAAAAAATGATATAAATATCATATGTATTCTCTGTTTAAGTATATATAAGATAAATTAATATAGATTACATATTTCATGATGATGGTAGGTTGTATGTATGCATGACCATTGTTTACATTTTATTTTCATGTTGAAAGAAGGAAGGTAAAAGACATATATATATATATATTCATTAAATAAAAATTATTATACCATATATATGATATATTTTCAATAAAAAAATCTTTAATACATTCCATGTAATGTGTGAAGGAATCACATCTCTTTTAGGAGGCATCGGTCCACACATCCACAAATGAAGTTATCATGTTTAGAAAAATTGAAAGAATGAATTTATTATTTTTATAATAATTATAGAAAAATAAATAAATACCAAATATAATTTATATCATATAAAATAAAATTTCCATAATAATTCCCACCCATGAGAGGTGGTAATGTGAAAATGAACAATATCGTTTCGTGAGGAGGTAATCTGCCATATACATGAACTGAAAGTTCATTAACCTTTCGATAAAATTGTGTGTATGTGTAGGTGGAACCATGAGAATAAAAACATGCTAGTCTATTTATGATAATGAAGATATTATTTATGAATTTTATAGGAATATTTTTGGGGTGGAGATTTAAAATAAAACAAAGGATCCAGAGAAATGATGTTGCCTCTTCTTTGGGTAACTCATCTTGGTTTGCAGTAGATGGATTACTTGGTTGGATTTAGGCCACGAGATTATTATAGGATGTATTAAAGGATTTTGGGAGATTATTTTATCATATTTTTACCAAGAAATATTACTTTATAGGTTTTACTAAGTTGGAGGGGTGAGTTTCTTTTTATAGTGGAGGATGAGGGACATTCTTGTAATTTTATAAAAATTGGATTCCACCTAAGTTACTCCACTCTCATGGGGATCAAATAAAGTTCCACGTCTAATACCAGTGATGATAATATTCTAATAGTAATAAAAAATTAATTTTGGTAAAGTTTTTATGTCTTTATGGGCTTTATGATTTATTCTTAGTTCGGTGTGAAACTAATTTACCTCTTAATCAATGTAAATAACATCAATCGTTATCACAAGTCATTTTTTTAAAAACAATGTTCACCATATAATAAATTTTATATAATTATGATTCAAAATATGGAATCCATTTTTCCATATTTCAATCATAGAATTTTCATAAATTATTTTCAAAATAATCTTATAGGTGGGAGAACATTGTGGGGTGTTATGGTGAAAATGTCCAAAAAGATTGAAATGCTTTCATATAAAATTTCATTGAGGAATTAGATCTAAAGAAAAAATTAGTTTAACTGATATATAAATTATCCAATTATTCTTAAAAAAAATTAATACATTATTTATCTTTATGAATAAATTAGTTGAAAAAATCAATTTTTAATTAAAATCTTTTTTTTTCACTTTTCCTAAAAAAATGAAACTTCTTAGACAAATATGAAAAAAAAATAAAAATTAAATTTTCATATTTATAAGTTTAAATTAATTATTATTTTTTAAAATTAAAATTAAAATTATTAAAAATCATCTTTGAAATGTTTTCTCTATTAAAAGACGGTAAAATTACCTTTTAGTAGAATTCTTCTTTTTTAATAAAATATGAAATATATTTTTATCTTATACATATAAAATCTATTGGATAGTTATAAAGAAATTAATTTAATATATAATATATAAATTTTATTGAGAAAAACATTCAAAAGGTTGTTTTTTTAATTTATTGAGATGAAATAGAGTTTATCCATAGAAAAATGGTTCTATTAGAAAAGTAATTTCATTATTTCATCTTTTTATTTCATTCACATCTACAAATTGATAACCAAAGGATTACTTTTATAAAAATTTTTAATTAATTTTTTCATTATTTAATTAATCTTATTCCTAAATTCCATTTCAAATTCTCAGTGTTAGCTAAAAAAATAATTTATAAATCACATTGATAGTAAATAGTGGTTTTGTAAAAACTCTGCCTTGTGGGTAACACAAGCTATCGAATAGAGCCAATATTTTGTGTAATAAAATAAAAAAAACAGTGTTTTGTGTTCCAAAAGATAATATAGGTGTTTCATGTAGGTAATGATTAACATTTGGTTATATATAATGCATGCCAAAATTAGTGATTTTATATAAAAAACTATATTTATTGTTTCGTGAGATGAAAAATATCAAAAATAAAAAATTTATTCAATAAATATAATTCAAGAAATATAAGGTTGTAACATTCTACCCCCTTATAATGAATTTCACCCTTGAAATTCATCTCATATATAGGATTCAACATGGTAGAATGTACGTGTCAAG
Organism: Viscum album; assembly: GCA_963277665.1. NCBI lineage: Eukaryota > Viridiplantae > Streptophyta > Magnoliopsida > Santalales > Viscaceae > Viscum > Viscum album. The sequence continues at coordinate 554,594,037 of OY728126.1, read as the reverse complement.
TGAAAACATTGAAATTGTAGATACATCTAACTATTAATATTTGAAGGATAGTAATAGAGAACATGGTTAGGATAATGTAATCAATCAAAAATCCATAACCCAAAGAGGATTTAAAAAGAATATTGTTAGAATAAAAAATTATTATAACATTAGCAAAATTATCTCAATTAAATTTTTCCTAAAGATGAAGATTTTTCCTAAAAAGATATAATTACATGATATCTGGAAACTATACCCTTTATTAGGGATCAATAAACATCCACTTCATCTCTTATTCCAAAAAATGATGTTTTATTTTTCATTCTTAAAGCACTAAAACAACATGAGATCCATAAATAGAATTATAGGGAATTCCATATATCATTTTCATAAAAAAATGATATCAAATGTTATTAAATATTCATAAATCTTTATATTTTGTTTTAATACTTTAATCACTAAAAATCAACAAAATTTTAACATAAACCATTTAAAAAATGGTTAACAATATTACCATTATAAAATATAGAAGCATAAAACTTTAGAAAAATGGTTACTAAATTTATAAAAAAATAGTTTAGCTTTGATCCCCCATATATCATAATGTAGCTATGGGTTTTCGCATTCCAAACGTACCAATAACATCATCATGTATTCTCTTGAAACAATGTAATAAGTTGAATTACAATATGTCCTTATTGAAACCATTCATGTTTCTTTATTTCAAATATTAATGGATATAGTCCTAAAATTAAAAAATGTTGTCAACTTCCTCAATGGTAGCTTAATTCACATGCTAGAAAATACCTAATTATTTCCAAGGTAATTAGTATCATCTAGTTTACTTATTCATATTAAACATATATTTATCCAAATATAATACTCTCAAAATTAAGAACATATCCAGGGTTATCATTCCCATAATCTTGTATTTTCCATTAATATCACCATTACATAAAATCAGTTTTCTAGTCCAGCATAATTATTAAAAATAAATTTTTAAGTCATTAGACAATCACATGGATGGAATAATCCTTATATAACTTGTCATTCATAATTCATGAATCCAAATATATAAATACTAAAATCTTTCATCATTAATGATTCTTGTGGAATAGGATGTTCCTTTGTTTAGAAGTAAATTATTTGGTCATGGCATTGAGTTGTGTTATTCCGATGTTCTCAAAAAATAATACCTTGAAATACTTGAAAATTAATCACTATATGACCCTTTTTACAACACATATAGCATGGTTTCCTATATATTAGCTATTCCTTAAGGATCTCCATCCCTTCGTCATGACATATAGGGAGACAAATATTCTTTTCTCTATTCTTATTTCGATGTGAACATTTATGAATTTTCATCTACCACTTATTTAATGGGTTTGTAATATCACAAAATTAACACTGTTAATAATATATTAATATAGCTGATTTTGAATAATAATAATATATTTCCCTCCATTCATTATCTAATTCCATTTATCAAAATCACCAAATTTCCCATTAGATTAATTTTTAAACCAGTTCCTTCTAGTTCTATCCATTAAGTCAAACCATAATGGCACTAGTGTAAAAATGAATTTTCACATCGGTTTATAGAGTGTTTACATTGGTTATTAGATTACATTAATAAAGGATATAATTTAAATATTTTATTTAACATAGGATAATAAACATACATATACAATGGAACATATTTTTTACATTTTTTATTTAATAACTTGCATAATATAGCATATACCAAATCAGTTTTTTATATAAGCGACGTGATAAGGCTTCTGGGTGAAGGGTGATTATTTTATTTATTTGATAACTGACGTAAAAAATCATATACCACATTGGCTTTTATATATCCAATGTTGAAAAACACCATCCCAAAGCCTTTTTTATGTCAGTTAAAAAATAACAAACTTGAAAACACTATTCTACGTCGGATATCATGAAACTGATTTGAAAAGTTACCAATATGATGGGTAATTTATGTTGGTTATTATATAACCTAATTAAAAAACATATACCAAATAAATTATATAAAAATTGACATAAATATCCATCAAATGATATTTTTAAAAATGGTTAAAAAATTACCGACTTGATTTTTATAAATATTTCACTTTATCATTCCACTCCATTACTAAAAAAACTAGAGAAATATAGAAAGATGAATAAATATAAAAAAGTATAAAAATTACATATTCACAATTAAAATAATAAAAAATATTATATTAACTAAAAAACATAAATCCAACCCAAAAAAAAAGAAAAAACATATTTTCAATTACAACATTCAAAATTACCATATTCAATAAAAATAACTAAGATCCAACCAAACCTATAAAATGATTTTCCCATTCCACTTGTAATTGTGTAGGCTCTTGTAGAATGTTATGGAGAGAGTCATAAAAATGAATAAAATTAAAGGAAACAATTTAATGTGAATAATTAATAAAGGATATGAAATATTAAGTAATAGTTTATAAGGAAATCTAACCTAGTTGATCATCCTAATTATTCTAGTTGTAATTATTTCATACCTAAATCTTAATAGTTATTATCTGTATTCTTTGATAATTTTTTTTATGAATATTATTTTTAAATATGGGTTTCAATTCAAAATATCAATTTCTTATAATATATATAAAATGTACTAATTATAATTGAGAATTCACCATTACTTTTACATATTTGATCATGGAACTCATTTTCATTGTGGTTTGTGAAAGGGAATCACATGCCCTATTTTATAATAAAATGAAGGAAATAAATTTAATATTAATTATAATATAAAAAAATATTAATAAATTAAAACATGCTTTTAAAAAATGTTCATAAAAATTACTCACACATCTCCACGGATAAAGAATATCTAGTAATGTGCCTTATCCCATGGAAAAAAACACATAACATACAAGGTCACTGATATAAAATAAAATTGAATGTTGGTGGATATTATTTTCATAGATAAATAACAATTTTCAGGAATTATGTTTAATAGCTCTCAATATAAGAAAACATCCAACACTGCGTAATTATATTATGTTCAAATCATTTAATAATATAATCTTTTATTTATTCTTTATTCATTATTTGCATATTATGTGATATGAACTATGGCTCCATATATCTATATACATATGTCTTTTCATTTTCCTAACACATATTATAATGATACCAAATAAAGAACATACAAATGTATAAATTATAAAAAAATTTACTATTAGAAAATATTAATGATAAGACGTATATGAAAAAACATACATCATGTTGATTCCTAACATATCTCAAATTACAAGATACATGATATCATTTTTAAAATTCTGGATAGTTATTTCACTTCCATATATATTGTAATCCTTTTAAATCTCATAAACATTGCTAAAATGTTTTTATATCTTAACAATATGTCAAAACTACTAGAATCTATATCCGTTTCCATTTCCAATTTTCATTGTTGATGGTAATATAGTATCTCATTAACATTAAAGTATTCATGTGAATAAATAGATAAATATATTAATTATTAAATGTTAAAAAAATTATTACAAAATTAAAATAAAATATAAAACATGCCCTTACCTATATGGTAATATATCACAGAAGTCTAGATAGGCAAACTAAAAAGTGTCCCATATATTTCCCAATTTTCCTCACCTCATATGTAGGTAATGGTTCTCCAACTGTTATATCCATAATATATTGTATAATGACCCTATACTACTCTATCTCCAACTATTGATGATTATTGGTATCTCTGATATAATATATCAGCTCATATGAAACAATTTTATAGTGAGGATCACCAAAATATAACTCATAGAAACTATGAAGATGTGGAGGTGGGGGTGTAGGAGTAGGATAAAAATGGGGTATGTAGGTGAAGGTGGAGGAGTGGGTGTTAGAGTAGGACAAAAATTTTGGGGGTTGAGGTAGAGGAGTGTGAACTATTGGCCGAGGTGTAGGAGTGGGAGCTATAGTCTGAAATATTCTTTTAATGTATGAAAACATAGACTATACCAACAATCTTATCACATCCCCTATCGTCAAATTAATATTTTGATCTTTATCCTACAAATGTACTATTATTTATAAAAACTATCAATTTCAGATGTTGAAGAACATGATATCACTTTTCTAACCACTACACCTGCTGAGTATTCTTATACATGACCCAAGTGTTAGAGATTTCCCAATGATGTAGATAAAATATCTTGCCTCCCATTAGCTAAAAATTCCCCATGTTTTCTCTACTCCACAATAGAATAATGTAATAACTATTTGAAAAAATTTGTAATGCTTCTAAATATATAAATAATTTAATTAACATAGATAAATAAATAAAATAACCATATAACATTCCTCTATGTTAAATCCTATATTTATTCCATAAGATATTGCAGATTTTTGTCTCATATGAGCCCTCTTCCATTTAATATTTCTGGGAAGGGGATTGAGGGGAAACCTCTAAAGATCTTGATGACTCATCTCTCAGTTTTTTTAAATTTTCAGCCATTATTTTTTATTCCAATAATGTATACCCTACCGAAGAAAAAGTGTGATTGTTTACATTTCTAGAATGGATCTCCTAATGGGATATCCTTTATTTCTATAAATTAAGAATAATAAATCATTAATAAATCATTAATAAGATCATTAATATTAGAAAAATTATAAAATATTACATTGAACATTCCATAAATTCTTCTTCTCTTCTACATTCAAAAAATTGTTCACATGTATATTTATCTATAAAATGATATATATGAAATGGATTCTTATGCTTCCAATGCCTAAAAATGAAATCAGATATGAGGGTTGATTTGAAATCCCTTAATATACAAGGAACCATTAATATACAATTCCTACTAACTCCTCACGTGTTAGGTATATCAACAATAATCAAATAAGAAGAGGGAAAAAATATTATACAATACTCATTTTAAGATTACTAAAAAAATAATGAAGTAGGTCACTGAAATGGTCTCCCACAACTAAGATATTGCTTAATGTGCCAACACTTCTCCATTCATTAAAAAAATACTCACTTTAGTTTTACTATGAACATATATAAAACTCTTTATTTTTCTTATTAGGACTTCTTGAAATATCCTTATCATCAACGTCTACCCCTAAAATCTGGTCCTGACTATGAGAAACTTGTAATTTTGGTAAATGTGTGCTGCTATGTTTACCAACACTGAAACTCTTCTTTGGATTTTTGGCAGTATATGAAGGTTTTGTATCATCAAGAAGATCATGTGCACATTACTTAATGAAGGTATGATCCAGATAATCATCTCTAGAAGTATGTGTTTGATCATCTGATTGATCTTTCATTTCCTTCAAAGCAAAGAAACAATAAATTTCTACACAAATATAGAAATTCAACTATTTCAATAATAATGTAAATAAAAATTAAAAAAATATTAAACATAAAATTAAACTGAAACATAAGACATTATTATTCATAGTTGATATAATTAACTAAAATTCTATGAATTGTAATAATATATGAAATGTTATATAATTGAATGAAATAAAATCCAAAATTTGTGAAGGAATATTAAAAATGGGCCAACATAACAAGTCATTTTTAATATAAAAGGAATATTTTTTCAATATACTTTTATAAAATATTTTTTTTCTTATTTAAAATATTATATTTAAAATAATTATAATTCAAAAAATCAAAAAATATATATTTTAAGTATTGGAAAACATGGACTAAACAGAACTAAACTAATATAATCAAAAAAAAATTAACATATTAGTTTTAATAAGTGTTTTAATAAAAAAATAGCATATAACACATTTTATAAAAATAATAAATGTAAAGGAGAAATAAACATATATTACCTATAATATTCGGAATTTACTAGTGTATTGTTTTCCTAAATTTCATCATCATGATCAGACTTTATGAAACAAACCATGTCTACAATGTGCTCATTGTTATTATATATTAATCCTTCAATGGTTGTAGGGATATGACTTAAATCATCATCATCATCAATTCCATTTAAAAAACAGACCACTACATATCAGGTTGATAAAAAATGTAGAAAAAAAATTTATAATGTGTTTTGACTATAAAATAATCATCTATGTATTCCAATCTATTCAGATTAACAAGTTTCATTCAAAATTCATCATGTATGACAGTGTTGTTATGGATAAACCATTTTTAGTTAAACAATGGAACATTATATTCAATTTTAATCATCCTCCCATTTTTCTTCAATGACTACATAATATGAATTTGATATATAAATTCAGTATTTTTCTTTAGATATTGACAAATGAATTGCTTCTATGAACACCAATACACCACTATTCAGAACATCACTTATGTTTTCCTGATCTTTCATATGAAATATATTTCCATTAATTTATTACCCAGACCTTGATATCACATTTAAAAATGGACCACAAAATAACAAACATAATTCTTCTGATGCATCTGATCTACCATACACAATATTTTTAAACCATTGTAATTTTTTTATTATGATCATTCAAAATACACATTTAATTTTTCAATTGATGACACTGTTTCTAGACATTTATATGAAATGTAATATATGGTTGATTATCATCTTTTTTATTCAATATGTATAAATTTAACATCATTATCTATACACCTAACAATGATTTGAATTTCAAGGAATGAATCCCCTTTCCCCCATAACTATCTCATTTATAGAGAGATAGAGGTAAACCAATCTTCTCCACCACTAGCATATAGCTCGCAAAAAACTCTACAACCTCATCAAAAATGTATTTTTCAGAAATGGAGGCTTTAGGTTGATATGAATTCTTAACATAACCCTTCAATATCTTCATATGACTTTCAAAATAATACATCCAATGTAGATATACAGGTCTAAAATCATTACTTCTTAATACAAGGGAACCATTATAGGAATCAATATATCAAAAACATAAGGAGGAAAATACATTTGAAATTGATATTGTATAAAACTTTATTCCTTTTCCAGAATATTTAATATATCCAAATCATTCACCTTATTAAAAATTGAATAGAAAAAATAAAACAACTTTATGATAATTTGTCTGACATGGACAAGAAATAATCTATATAATTAAACTTACAGAATGTTTTGCATCATGAACTGAAAAACATGATATTTCATACCTTTCAACTTCAAATCCTTCAAAGAGACAAAAAAATCATTGGAATAATAACCCTAGCGCACATTAATATCATGATGACAATGAAAAAAGTTAATTTTCTTCTTCTTTTATAATGTATGAGATACTAGGGTAGAAATGTCCTCCTTCCATCAGGAGTGAGAGATAACTCAAAACATATTCCCATTGGCAATAAGTATAATCATGATTTAAACACATATTTAGTATTTTATTTAATATTTAACAATGTTCCAATCAGGTTGTCACAAATATTTTTCTCTATGTGCATTACAACAATGTTATTCTTCACTTAATGATATCTCCAATATGGTTTCATCAAAAATATTGAATATTTCTTAAAAATATTTTTATCATTTCCAGATTAATGTCTCTTTCTAATTATCATATCATGGTTTTTCAGCCTCTCAAAATACTTCTCTAACGATAAATTTTTTGGTGAAATGTCAACTTCATTTGATCCATGGAATGCATATTTTAATCTTATATAAGAGAGATCAATAGAAAAATACATTCAATGACCCATGTATATTTTTTTTCCTACCATGATGAAATTGATAATATGATTTCTATTGTTTGAAAATTGGGCAAGCCTTATGCCCCTTAACAATATATCCATACAAATTTCCATACATCGAGAATTCATTTATAGTGAATATAATCATCGCATGCAGTTGAAAATATTCCATTTTTAAGTATCATACACCTTAATACCATTCCCTAATAATAGTTTCAAACCATAAACTAATGGTGAAAATAAAACATCAATATCATTTTTGGGTTTCATTTTTTCGAGATATCATTAATTTAAACATGACATTTTTTCATAAAAAACTCAAAATATAGGTTGTAAATTACCAATAAAATCATCCATGAACTATGGGTGGTACTAAATATTTGATATGGATTTGTTCAATCTATGTACATCGCATGTCTAGGATTTCAATATTCATTTCCGAATATAGGAAAATAATGCTGAATTTTCTTCTGCTATGGGAAATCAATTGGATGACATATTTTTTTATCATGTATTCGCTCATCAACATTCTATCTTATCCTTTTTTTCATCATGTGAATTAGAAATTAAATTTCTCTAATGATGAATAATAGGAATTTATAAAAATACCTTTGTAGGGGTCTCTATAACCACTAAATTAGCTTATAATTTTTCTTTCAACTTATACCATGATGTCTCATATATTGAAAACTCTAAAATAAATTCATATTCCTTCATATATATCACAAATTAATTTTTGAATTCTTGATTTTTTTTGTACCCTAGTCCATTAGGTATAGTATTTTCTTCACATTATAATGTGAATCAGAAAGATCATTGTCTTTAGGAAGATTATCTTTCCAAAATTATAGAAAATCAGTAAATCATTTTTTACTCCAACAACATTTTTCCATAAATTTAATCAATCATAACACCAAATATAAAATAGTAAATATTTTATAAATAGGATACAATGGTTTTTTTGAATCTCTATATAGACGCTCAGTTTCTGGTTCTTTCTCAATTTTCTCTACATTAATATCATGAATCGTTTCTTAAATTTCATCAGTGTTACCATCATGCAAAAAATCAACATTAGTAGGTCTGAAATTACTCCCAGTTTCACTTTGAAAAATCCCAAGGCTATAACTGGGATTAAAACCATGACGAATTAAATGACCTTTGACCTCTCTAATTTTTAACATCTTTGAATTTAAAAATTTATTGCATGGACATAAAAATATGTCATTTTTTGGATATTTATTTTATAAAATTTCAAAAAAGAATCAACATCTTCCTCATATTCATCCCTCACTCAATTTTTCAAAATCCAAATTTGATCAAATAGTAAAACTAAAAAATATAAAAAATATATAATTTATTATTTTAAAAATATTTATATATATATGAAATGTTTCATAATCTCAGTGTAACACAATTTTGAAATTAAAAAAATATATATGCGTATTTGAAAAATAAATTATAAATTCAATAAAATAATGGAATCATAGTTCAAATATAAATTATAAATCATAAAAATATATGAATGAAAATAATTTAAAATATAAAATATAGTAAGATAAAAACTTTTTATAATTACATGAAATATTCCATAATATGAATGTAAAACAATTTGAAATTTTTTAAAAAAATACATGTGTATTTGAAAATTATAATGATATTGTTTTTAAGAAACAAGATAAAAAACTATGTAAAGATAAATCACCATCCACTAGTATGATGTATTATTAACACGTCATAAAATTTTTTGTGTCAATGTAAATCATGTACAAATCAATACATAAGAATAAAACAAATGAATTCATATAATAATTGAATCACAATTTTTGTAACAATATATTTTAACATTTTTCTATGACGTCTTGAATATGAATAATTTCTAAGGGTTACATAATTTTATGGAAAATAATACTATTAGGAAAAAATACCCGTTACATAATTCTACCAACCATAAAAATAAACAATTATCTAGAACATTAGGGAGAACACATTCCATCATTTCTCCTTTGTCTATTCTAGAAAATGAGAACTATTTTGAGCTACTCAATCCCTATAAAGGATTTCATGTCATTGTATTGAGAATGATATAATGTATGATAATAATTCATTATTCCACTAGATTATTGTATTAGGATGTTTGGATATTTATGTAGTTTGTTTTTTATTATTTTAATATAAATTTATCCTAGGGATCCTTTATCTCAACAAATGTTTTACAAACATCATTATCTAGATATGACATTAATAATTTAATAATTATTAAATAAACCATCTTGGGGAACTATTTTTTGTAAAGGTAACATTGATACATGACTTTTACTTATGATGTTCAGTCCTTTTATAGAGATTTATATCCACTACATGAGGAAAAATAATAATGGCACGCCATTTGGAAAAATTTTAGGTAGTTTCACAACATCCACCCAATTTACCAGCCATATGAAACAAGGTTTAAGAGGTGGAATACTATGTAAAAAGTATACATGATTTGAAACCTCACACGGGCTCACTTAGTCGGAAACAAAGAATCTATTTGTTCCAAAAAAGAGGAATTCATATAATACAAAATATCAATATAATTAAATTCGTGTAACATGGACTTATAGTTAATAGATAGTGTGAAATTGGTTTAAAACCATATCCCGCACAAATTCTTTCTAGTTAAAGATGGAATCTGATAACATGAATAAGTTAAACTAGATATTGAGATATTTTAGTAATTGACATTGAAAAATGTAGATTTAGGGAATCCATCAAATAGAATGTCCAAAATCAAGGAATTTGAGTATTACATGAGTGTTTTGAGTCAATCAGAGAGATGCAATAATGAAAAAGATGATGAATGAAGCTTGAAAATTTTGTTTGATGGTCACAGGATTGAATAATTGATTTTAGGGTTTCAGTAGGAGAGAGAACCGTGTTGATATCGCCTGATCGAAAACCCTAAAAAGACTCAAAAATGGGATTCATAAAATTTTTAAATGATCTACAATGTTGGTTATTTAGTAAATGATGGGATAATGAAAATTTTTATTGTATTTATCATTTGGGTTATTATATAATCGATGTGATAATGCAATGAAATTTTCTTTATAAAGTCGATTACTATATAACTGACATAAAAATTAGATTTATCAAGTTGGATATATAATAACCAATGTGATAATGATAGATACTTTATTTATCACATTAGTTATTCTATAATTGATGTGATAAAGAGAGATAATTTATTTTTCATATCGATTTTATTATAACCAATGGGATAAATCAATATACAAAAATTTTTCATGCCGGTTATAAATAGCCGACGTTAAATCCCTGATGAGATATATATATTTTGTACTACTGTGCATAGTGTGTTCAACACTTATCATATCATAATGCCACATAATTACAAAAAGTAACTTATAAGATTCCAAAATAATGAAACCAACCATTAAATATATGACACCAAAGAGTTATCGTTAGATACATCCTTATAAATATCCATTGAAATATTCCAAGGGATCTTATTAAGGATTTCTCAGCCTAGTTTTTAAAGGATGAATAAAACATTATGTTGATACCATATATAGAAACCCTGGCTTAACATACATGGATATTAGATTATCATAGATGAATATTAAGAATATTTCAAAAAATACATACCAGAGAACCATAATTGTTCAGTGTCTTCTGAATCATTGATTATAATATTAATCTGGTGAAAGATCATCAATGTATCCATTATAGATCTCCACCTTCAGAAAACTTACCAAAAATACATTCTTTATAACCTGGTGAAATGAAACAAAAGAAAGGGGTGATATCTGATGCTCAGTTTCTATAAACAAGAGAAATATTTAATAATAATAGGATCATAATGTTATAAGAACAATATCATATCATTAGGAGATCACACCCTATATATCAATGAAGATATACAATAATAATTCCGTACATACTAGTAGTTCATAAGACATGAATGATAATATATTCTTGGGCATAATCCATTAAATCATAATGTAGGAATAATACATGAAATTTCACGATACATATTCTCTTATAACATTGTGAACATGTATATGTAGAAATAGGATCACTCGTTATCTTAAGGAAAATACAATAGTCCATCACATAAACTTATGAATATGAAACTAGGTCCATACATAACATTATGAACATGTAATTTGGTTTGCTCATAACATTGTGATCATGTTATTTGCTTAACGCATAAAATTATGGACATTCATTAGGATCCATACATGATAGTGTGAACATGTAATCTGGTTCATTAATAACATTAAGATCATGTAACTTGGTTAACAGACAATTTTATTAACACGTAAAAAGGTTCATGCACAAAAATTGTGGCCATTTAGTGAGGTTTTCACCTACACTTACGTACATTAAATGAGGTACATGCATTACATTTTGAACATATAGTAGGGTTCACAGCTAACAATGTGAACATTAATATAGGTTCATACATAAATAATATTCTCATGAGTCATCCATCATTACCCAATCCATTGGTGGGAGATATTGGTCCCCCTATCACATAATAAAATCATATATACATGTTCAATAGGAAAATAATACTTTTATCATATCATGACCCATAAAAATAGTTGAGTTTCATAAAGACAATATCATAATCTAAGAATTAAAATGTCCCTCCAAAAAATATCATCTTATTATTACCTATGTAAATTAGGTAGGTCTCATAATTATTTTATCCAAGCATCACCCATTAAAATGACCTGGTTTCAAAAACGTTGTATCATGGTATAAACCACAACAATAATTTGTGTTTCATCGGCTAATTTTCATAACCCATTCATAATAATAATAATAATTATTTTTTATTGTATCTAAAATAATATTAATCTAAATCAAATAATGTCAACTTAGATGGGGAAGTATTTTTAAATATTACATGATTCATTTCTTGAGTAAAATAACATTTCTTCAAATTTCAATTATTAAAAAACAAATCATATTAAAAACCTTTTATTTGAAAAAAACCAACTTGAAAACATTTAAATCAAGATTTAAAAATAATTTAAAAAAATTCATGCTAAAATATTCGTTCTACCTACAAAATTCATAATAAATTATAAAACATTTAGAAAACCATCAACTTTTAAAATAAACATGAAATCATCTAAAAGGAGAATTGTAATTCTTTTAAAAACACTTTAAAGATAAAAAAATAGAAACATTTTTCTTTGAAAAGAACAATAAAAAAATTATCTTAATGGAAATTATGGATACTAATTTCTTTAAAAATAACTTTGTAAACATTCAATGGATGATTCAAGGAAATGATAGTCCTAATGGAAGGTATGTACATAAATGTTGAACAGTTTTTATTTAAATGTTTAGAAATGATCCTTTATTGAAAAAAAGGATATTTCTTTTAAAAACAATTTTCATTGATTCATAAATTTGGGAAACAATTCTTTTAATAATCATTGGATGATAGAAAAAAATTAAAACATTATTAGAACCCTAATTTTTGAAAGAACAATGATTTCTTACAGTATTGTTAAATAATTTTACATTTTCATTAGAATGATTACTTAATTATATAAATTTAATAATAGTGAAAATGTTAATAGTACATTAATGTATTATGTATAACCATATTTGAATAAAAATAATGAGTTTTCATGAGTGATGGATCTGAATATTTCATCAATGTAAGCATAATAATAAAGAATCCTAAAAAATAATTATATTTTAACAATAAACTATTACAACTTTGGTAACATTTAATCATAATAATAATTAAAGAATAAAATTTCATAAAGAATAAAAATCATTAAAATAATTAGATTCATGATATGACATGAAAATTGTAATTATATATACCCTTTAGAAAAATATAGGTGCATAACATTGGATGAATCCCAAATAACGAAAATTGAGACCAAATTACTTTATCAATTGGAAAACCTTTGAACCATAAAATCAATGAAATAATGACCATAAAGTAGATATTTATATGACCATAAATTTAACTATAAAAATAATATAATTAATTCATGGGAATTATATAGTTCACACTAAATAAATAAGAGGTGAATAAGGAATACTCTCATGGAAATAAATTTCAGATGAGAAAACACTTACCTTATGTCATGATTTTTTTTTGTAAAAATTAAAACAATTTTGTAACACCCCATGGGTTTAAAAATAAATTTAATTCTTGAAACATTGTTTTATGTAGATAATTATAAATAGTCATTAATCATAATTTTTCATCTTCAATGGTTTGAATATGAAATAATGGACATCTACATATGTGTTCAGTAAGTTATTTAGAGTCTGATCGAACCAACCTGTTTTTTGGTGAATAGTAACATACCCTTATGAATAGTAATATTAATTTTATTATGAACATAATAATAGTTAAGTTTATAATTATTTTATTTTCATAAGTCTTTATGATATTGACTTTTGTGTTGATTTTTCAATGTGATATAAAAGTAGTTATAGAATTAAATTGTTAATTATTTAATTAAGTATGATTTTATTTAAAAAATAAATTTATAATATTTATAAAATTATTTTCAAAAAATAGAGTTCATTTTTGAATTCTACATGTAGAAAAATTGTAAGTGTAAATTGATGGGATTTTTTTGAAATTCATGAATTTTTGCTGAATAATGAAATAAGGTAAAACGCCTTATATTTAAATTATTAGTTAAATACACTATTTATGAAATCATAAGTGATGTAAGGCAACCTGGTTTGAACTCACATGCCATTATTACTTTTTGGGGTCACATTATTAGAGATTATTCATAGACTTGAAAAAAATAATTATAATAATGATTTAAATAATGTAGGATGCCTCCCCTCCTCTATTATAAATACCACCCTCATTCCCCTCTTCCTCTCACACCTCTCAAGCCTTGAGAATTTCCTAATTAATTCCACATTACCTCCCCAATATTCTTTCCCATGACATAGAGTTGATGGTCTCACCAAAAGACCAAAACCAAAGACCTTAAGGTGGATTTCAAGGATTATAGATTAAGGGGTAAGAAATCATCTTCCTTTTACATGTGTTTTACTTTATTTTCCTTTTATTTTTTATAGTTTCTTCCCCTCCTCATATCCAAGAGGCATTAAAGATCCTGAAATCATTTATATTCTAGATTTTCTCATGTTCATCAACAATTCAACTTCATTCTTCTCCATCTTTCCCACTTATTCAAGTAATAATTAAATTGTATATGATGTGTCGAATTACCGACATCATGGACGATGTGATTTCATTTGGATTTAATTCTTTTAGGTATGTTAATGAAACTATGATTATGGTTTAAATATATTATAATATATTTTTTATCCCTCATCCATGGTTTTGGAATTATTTTGTATTGTTGTTTTAATTTATAAAACAAAATGAGGTCCTTATTATCAAAGAACCACTAAAATTATATAAACGAACATCATTAATGTTTTAACTTATGAATCATCATAATTTTAGAATTAAAAATGATAAATTGAATAAATTATGGTTCAATAAATATTTAACCACCATTCCATTCCAATTATGGAGTTTCACTTCCAATCAACATGATCATCCATCATGAACCGATCATGGAAAACATGTAAAGAAAGCACACAAAACAATGGAAGGAACAAAATAATAATAATTAAAGGATTAAATAGAGTTATAAAATTATCATATAAGGTGTTATAATCATTAATATGTTTCATTAAGATATTAATAAAACTATTTTAACAATTATTCAGGAGTTTTAAACTCTTTTTATGTAAGTAGTCCCTGAGGTAAGAGAATTCTTAACCCAATTTAGATTATTTGGGTTAACCTTCTTCGTTATTTATTATGTGGTAATAATATTATTACTGTGATGAATTTTGTTTATATTATAATGAATAATGGGTATTTATTGTTTATATACATATTTCATTCCATTTTATTAATTTTCAATCAAATTATATTTTAAGGGACTTCCTTTTTAAAATCCTTTTTTAAACTCCCTTTAATAAATTTCAAAATGATTTTTTATGGAATGAGTGGTTTCTTCTAATTTCAAGACAATTTGATACCATGATATGCTCCTTAGAAATTATTTATGTTGTCTTGATCCCATTATAGCTCATGATAGGTTGGTTTGAGCCCATTATAGATCAAGATTTGTTGGGTTGAGCCCACTATAGCTCAAGATATGACAGGTGAGCCCCGTTATAGCTCTCCAATGCATTGGGTAATTTAGAGATAGATGTTGAACAAAAGCTTAATCCATGTGAAAGTGTGAATGTAAGAATGATATGGTAAATATTTCCCATGTCAACTACATAATGTTTCTATGCTTATGAGTTTTTATTATTGTTAGTTTTATTGGTTTTTATGTTATCACTAGACTAACACTTTCTTTTTGTATATCCCTTATTGAGTTTTATACTCATACCATGTTTTTAAATGTTTTTACTAGGATATAATGATTGTTAAAAGAAAATATAGAGTCATGATAAATTATTTATAGGGTTTTCAACGAAATCATGTTTTAGTGTTTTATATTTTGAAAAAAATGGAATATGTTTCTAATAGTATCATATTGTTTGAATGTGGTATGTTAGGTTTTTAAGGTACCCTAATTATTTAAAACTATAAACCCAAAAATATTCTCAATGTTTTATAATGTATGTTATTGTGTAAAATTCATGATTAAGTAACATTTTAAGTTCGGGTCCTTATAGTAGGTATCATAGGATGGTTTAGATAACATTAGCAGTTGGGATGATATTTAATGAATACCATGATTGATTTTTACTCTATGATTAATTTTAAATGTTATTGAATTTAAGGATTTACATGTTGCATTATCTATGTTATGTTTGTTCATAATGGTTGTACATAGATGAAATAGGGAAGTAGAAGTAGGGAGGCACAATGTAACACCCTGAACCCTCTAGACCAGAGATGGTGAATTACTTGTTATATTGGCATGGTTATAAGGAATGAACATCCCGAAGGAACGATCAGTTTAGTAGTCTTTAAGAAACTAGATACATAAATGTAACTCAAATTACATTGGAAAAGGTTACAAAATACAATATAATACATAACAAAAACTAAAAACTGCATCCAAAGGAACTTAATAAATGATCTCCACTTCATCACCTGTTGAAGGTAAAAAGTGAAAGGGGTGAGCTCAAATTTTCAGTAAGGGTTACAAATGGTGGAAGCATGAATAAATAATAACTGAATTGTAAAAAACATAAACTCAGGCCATTAAAAAACTAAGAATGAAACTACATCCATAGATTTTGTCATAGTGAATACCTCATGGATTGTAATAAATGAAAATGAATAAAGAGGACACTTATTAATTGGAAGTCATGTATCTGGCACATGATTCCATAATACTGTAAAAACGGTTTAGTTATGTGGGTAGAAACTCGTCTGATTTTTGGAAACAAAATTGAAGGGATTGTCGCCAAACTGATTTGTCTCATGAGATCTACCGATACATCAAGGGGATATAGCGGGACCCAGCAGCCACTGCATGTCCAAAGAATTATTTATACAATGATTCCAAACAAGCACAATATTACTTTTCAATATATGTACAGAGTAGAGTATACAGATTAATCAATAATTCCATAATTAAAATAACTTTCCAAATAAACATTTTATGTAAAATGGTATAGAGTTTAGACAGAAAACATATCAATGATATGAGATTATGGATATTTAATATAAATATAATTTCAAATGAAATGTGATCTCACATGGTCAGTAGGTATACCACATAAAGATTATTAGGTGCACCATACAATGTTAGTCACAACAAAATGGTTGTTGAGACAAAGTATCATACCACAATGTAATCAGTCTAGTCATATGACCCGAACATAATAACCCTCAAATGAATCATTGAATAACATGAATATAAATGTAATCATGTTATTATATATCAAATTGTAGTAAAAATATACCACATACAAGAATTAAGTGGAAAATAATGAAAATATCACAGAAATGAATGTGAGACGAGAAACCCCTTAAAGTTTGATCGAGTGTTTTCTTCGTTTGTTTTAATGACCTAAATAATAAATTTTATATTAATTAATTAATAAATCCAGAACCTAATATACATTTTCTTTATTTATAATAACCTTATTAGGTTCATTCATGGCCCTTTTTATGGGTTTTAGAGGTTCAATTTTATTGTTTTGGAAGCATTTTCTTCATTCGTTTCCATGATTCGTTTACTTGTTTTCATGAATGGAAGATCATTTGAAATGTGGTTAAACATATAGAATTATTAAGATATCATATTAATGGAATTAAATAGATATAATTGATCTTATAATTATTTTGGGATATATACCATGATGAGGATTCATTAGTTAAAAGTTTATAACAAATATTTTGATAAACTTGGCCATTTTGTTCGTAATGAACTTGTTTTGTATTATTATTTCATATTATGAGTGTGTAAAGATTACAGAAATTTTTTGAGATGAAATATATATATTCTTATCTAGTTTAACCATTAAAATTGTTTCATGACCATTAATGAAGGAGAATGTGTAGAACGAAATTCCATCATCCACAAAGGTTATAAATTGGAACCTCATGGATGTTGATTTCGTTTATAAAAATAAAAAGGAGGGAGTAAGAATATTGAAGATGGTTCTTACATTCACATGATATAATTCCAGTATATAGTTGATACTAGATTTTATCATGTTCATTTTGACAGAATAGGTGAGGAGTGAAAAACAAAAGAGATGAACTTGAAAATAAAAGAAAAGGTGAGAGATCCCTTATGAAAATTCGGCAGCCTAACGACATCGCTTAAAATTTCATAAAATGAAATGATGTGAGAAAAAGGGTATCTCATAATATTGAATTACAAATCAAAGTATGAATAAAAAATAAAATCAAACCCCAACATATGAGAATGGAAAATCAAATAGATAACATAAAAGAAGTGTTGACTAAAAGATGAGAATGAAAGATTCTGTTACTTTGTAGAGTTGCACATAAATCTGGATGGATGGGACCTTGGGGGGTTAATGAACACTTGGTAGGACACTTAGAGAGGTAAAAACACCAAAGCATCTATTATTAGGGTTTTTGAATTAAATAAAATGAATGGATGAGTGGGAATTTATAGAAAAGGAGAGGTAGTTTTTTAATAATTTCAAAGGGACACCCCATTAGTGGTTTATGCCCAACCATGGGCTTGCTGATAGTATTTACCCATGGTTTTGGCCACATGGGACTCCTCATGTCATAATTTATTATACACAAGTCGTCCATGATTTTATATATAATTATTACATCATTATGATATCATTAAACTATGGAAAACTCAAAACTGTATTTTAACTATTCATGAAAAATTCATGTATTTTAGAAAAATAGAAAAAATTCACCCTAACCATTTTCTGATGTGTAGAATTCATAAATGAACTCCATTTTTTGAAAATAATTTTCTTTTTATTTTAAATTTAATTTTTAAACAAAATCATAGTTAATTCCAAAAATAACAATTTTAAAGGTATAATTAGTTCTCTATAACTTTCAAAAAAAAATTAAGATCTCATTATCTTATTACCTTAAGAAAATAAAATTTTATCATTATTTACTATTTATAATGGCCATATTACTATTCATTTCACTATTCATAAGGGTATGTTACTATTCATTCAAAAATCAAGTTGGTTCTATCAGACTCTAAATGATTTACTGGTCCTAACTCTAGATGACCGTTTTCCAAAATTCCAAAACATAGAAGTGGAAAATTTATGTTTAATAGATTGTCTTTGTCTATATCTGAAATAAACAAGATTTGATTCAAAGGAACACAGTGCTTTATTTAATATTGGCTAAAAAAATAATATATTGAATAGAGTAATAGCATAAAATGTTTGAGGTGTAATATTATTCCATCCTTCGGAAATTTATTCCTCGAAATTTTATGTATAAAGACCACCAAAAAGATGTGGGTGGTACTTCTTCATGAAATCCTCTAGTTACCATATTGCTTCTCCATATTTTGGTTTCTACATAGAACCTTTACCAGATGAGTTTTCCAATTTCTCAATACCTGCTCCCATGTGTCAACAATCCCAATAGGCTTTTCAAATTATGAAAAATCCTATTCCATTTCAATTTCATCATATGTGAGTTCATGCACTGGGTTTGGAATGTATTTATTCCACAATGACACATGGAACACTTCATGGACTTTGGGGAGATTTGGAGGTATTGATATATGGTAAGCTGCTGATCCTATTCTTTCCAAAATTTCAAATGGCCCGATATACCTAGGTCTAAGTTTACCTTTTTTACCGAACCTTAAGACACCCTTCCACAGAGATAATTTCAGAAAGACATGATCTCCCACTTGAAATTTCAAATCCTTTCTCCGATTTTCAGCATAACACTTTTGCACACATTTAGATTCTTTAATATGGGCTTGTATTTTCTTCACCTTTGTCGTAGTCTCTTTAATAATTTCTGGGCCTATAAGTTTCCTCTCACCAACTTCATCGCAATAAGTTGGAGTTTGACATATCTTTCCATATAATCCTTCATATAGAGCAATTTGAATACTATAATGGAAACTATAGTTGTATGAAAATTCCACCAAAGGCAAGTATTGAACCCACATACCTTGGAAGTCAAGAGATCATGACCTCATCATATCTTCTAGAGTTGGAAATGTCCTTTCAGACTATCCGTTTGTTTGGGGGTGATAAGTATTACTCATACAAGGCTCAGTATTCAAATCCTTCTGGAGAATTTTCTAGAATTTTGATGTAAATCAGGGATCTCGATTAGACACAATCGATAGAGGTGCACAATGAAGTCTTAAAACTTCATTAATATAAAGTCTTTCTAGGCACTCAAGCATTAAATCCTCTCTTATAGGAAGTAAATGTGCTGATTTTGTGAGACGATCAACAATTACCCATATTGCATCGTTCCTTCTATATTTCCTCGATAGTCCGGTGATAAAATCCATCGTATTGTTATCCAACTTACACATAAGAATAGGTATAGGTTTCATCACTCCTTTGGGATGTTGTCTCTCTGCCTTCACTTGTAGACAAACAAGACACCTTGACTAGTAGTTAGCAATTTACCAATTCAAATTATCCTACCAGAAATATTCCATCAGATCTCTATACATCTTTGTGATACCATGTTGTATAGAGATACTTGAGCTATGAGAATCTTCTTATTGTTCCCTTTTTAGATCTGGTACTAATGGAACACATAACATCTTCCTAAATTTCCGAACTTCTTCTTCATACATGAAGTCAGCCTATCTCCCATCCTTGACAACATTTATTTTCTTGTGCAGATTCTCATCATCAGATTGAGAGCTTTTTATCTTCACTAATAAAGATGGTTTAGAAATCATTTGAAAGAGAAAAGATGTTTCCCCTTCCTTAACAATTCCTATATCCATCTTTTATAGATCAAAAAATATTGGATCACTCTTAATCCTCATTTGAGTCATAATTCCATGATCCTTCCTACTTAACGCATCTGCCACCATATTCGCCTTTCTAGGGTGGTAGTGTATTGAACAATCGTAATCTTTTTGTAACTTGAGGCACCTCATTTTCCACACGTTGAGTTCTTTTTGTGTGAAAATGTATTTCAATCTTTTGTGGTCCATATAAATCTCACATCTTTCTCCATATAGATAATGTCTCCATATTTTCAGAGTAATGATTATGGCTGCTGACTAAAGATAATGAGTTGGATAATTTTTCTCATGGGTCTTCAACTGTATTTATGGATAAGAAATAACTTTATCGTTTTTCATAAGGACACAACCCATCACATTCTTTGATGCATCACTATATATTACAAATCCATCACTTCGAGATGGAAGAGTAAAAATTAGAGCATTGACCAATCTTCTTTTCAATTCTTTGATGCATTTCTTATGCTATTTTTTCCACACAAAAACAACTCCTTTACACGTGAGATTGGTTATTGGGTTATCTAGCTGGGCGAAATTCTAAACCAAACGTCGATACTAACATGCCAAGCCAATAAAACTACATACCTCAGTTATGTTTATTGGCATGGGCCAATCCTGTAATGACGGTGTCTTTACAGGATAAACATTGATTCCATCCATAGAGACAATATAACCTAGAAAATAAATATATTGATCCAGAATTCACACTTGCTAAACTTCCCATATAATTAAATTCTTCGATGAGTTTTCATAATAATCTTCAAGTGATCCTCATGGCCTTAATTGATTTTTGAGTATACTAGGATATCATCGATGAATACCACAAAAAAGTTATCAAGATATTCCATGAAAACTATATTCATTAAATCCACGAATATAGATGGTTAATTAGTCAGTCCAAAAGGAATCACTATAAACTCGTAATGCCCATACCTGGTTCGAAATGCTGTCTTCAGAATATCTTGCTTCCTCAAACGTAGTTGATGATATCCAGATCAAATGGAAATCTTTGGAAAGTGTTAAGATCCATGAATTTGATCAAATAAATCATCAATCTGGGGAAGAGGATAATTATTATTTATTTTAATAGAATTGATTTCCCTATCATCAATTCATAGCCTCAATGGTCCATCTTTCTTTTGGACAAACAACACTGGGGCTCCCCATGGTGAAACACTAGGTTGAATAAATCCTTTGTCACTCAACTCCTCTAGTTGTTTCATTAGCTCCAATAACTCCATAGTGTCCATTCTATAGGGGGTCTTTGATTTACGTCTTTCACCAGAAACTATGTCAATGGAAAACTCAATTTCCCTCTCTGGAGGACATCCGGGTAAATCCTCTGGAAAGACATCAATGTATTCATTCACTATATGCACATCTTCAATTTGAATATTTCTTTCCTCACCCATAGATATTGGGTTTTCTTCCTCTACAAGAATTTCATTCAATTGAGTTACATGGGGTGGGTCTAGATAAGAATCAGATGGTGAGGTCTCTTCTATACAGAAAATATATTCTACACCATTTTCAAAAATTGTAACTTCCTTTTTATTGCGATAAATATTCGCATCATATTTTGATAGCCAATCCATACTGAGAATTATATCAAATTCATTCATAGTTATGATGATAATTTTAGCAACTAAATCGCGTTTATGTGTCACAACAGGGACTAGTCGACATGCCTTTGTTGCAGTGATGCATCCCCTAGGAGTTTTGATTGATAACTCCTTTATTAAATCAAATTGGACATGTAAAATTTTCTTGGAAAACTGGGAAGATATAAATGAATGTGATGATCCAGAATCAAATAAAGTATTGGCTATGTATGAGGAAACCATTAAAGTATCTTCCACCACACCATTAGGAACATCAAATTCTGTGGTTGTAATCGCATATGCTCTCCCTTGCTCTATCGGCTTTTTCTGAGGCATGTTTCCTTGGCGCTTAGGACACTCATTTTTATAATGTCCCATCTCTATACAATTGTATCATTGAACATCATAAAATTGTTTCTTTGCCTTTCATTCATGAGATAGATGACCCTTTTTTCCACAGTTATAGTAGACTCCCTTTCGTTTTATGCATTTCCCGAGATTATTATTTCCACTGTTTTTGCATAATGGGAATTTCTTCATTCACTTGTTCTTCTTTGGTGCTTCACCTTTCCCATTGTGATTAGTGTACCTATTCTTCCCTTGGTATCCCTTGAACAAATTTGATCTGGAAAACTCGTTCTCTATTTTGATTGAACATGATACAATATCATCATATGATGAAAATGTATGAGAAGCTAGTGCCCTTCGATGACTGGTCATAAGACCTTCAAAGAAACTATCAATCTTATCTGAAGAGTCATGTATGTAATCTATTGCATATCTGGATAGCCTTGTGAAGGTATCCTAATACTCTATAACACTATCTTTTTTCCCTTGTCTTAAGACAATTATCCTCCTCTTCATTTTGGTTCATTTCTCATGATGGAAATATTTTTCAAAGAATATCTCCTTAAAAGTATTACATTCCATATATTCTATTTCTACTTCCTCCGTGGTATTATGAATTAATGAACACCATTGATCAGTGTCCCCCTTGAGACAATATACTTCCAATACTACCTTTTCTTTTTCATCGCATCTTAATGCCATGAATATATTTTCAAGGGACTTGATCAATTGCTCAGCCACCACTAGGTTAGTAGTCCCGCAAAAATATGGGTTCTTCTCCCACATTAAATGATCCCACACAGGTGTGGAATTTTTATTCCTTACAACCTGAGTAAGTGGTCCCCATATGGTCATGATCTGATCTGATCCAACATTGAGTGTGTTGACTTTCTCATTGCAGAGATCCCTATGTTTCCCACATGTATTTATTCCCCTTATTTAATTAGAATCCATTTCTAAATAATAGCACACACTAGATTTGGGTATGATCATATTTTATAATCTTAAGTTAACAAAATACTTAACATAAATTGAGATCCTGCACATGGAAGATCCCTTAATCAGAAAAATGGTTTCATTGGGGAATAATTTACATTTCAATACTTCATTATAGATTGTAAAAAAACATGAATTATCCTAATAATATCACCTGGGAGTGTCGTAACCAAGGGTGTAGCAAGGCCCATTGTCTTGCACCAGTTCCCATTTTACACTATCTCAAAGTAGTGTTTTAAGGTTTTACCCCTAGTTACATCTGTGCCAGAGATGCCTCTACCTACTCATATCCAGACAAGGATGTACTGCATGAAATATCCACATAATCTATTCCTTACCAAAATACCAGGACGTTCATTTACTTTTATCCTCAAATACTACCTTAGGTATTTGTTCTTTATTATAAATTTCCTACTCTGGTTTCCCTGTTATCTACTAAACTTCCTCAGATACCAACTATAACACCCCAAACCCTCTAGACTAGAGTCAGTGAATTACTTGTTATATTTTCCTGGTTAGAAGGAATGAAAATCCCGAAGGAACGATTAGTTTAGTAGTCTTGAAGAAACTAGATACATAAATGTAACTGAAATTACATTGGAAAAGGTTATAAAATACTATACATAACAAAAACTAAAAACCGTATCCACAGGAACTCAATAAATGATCTCCACTTCATCACCTGTTGAAGGTAAACAGTGAATGGGTGAGCTCAAATTCTTTGTAAGTGTTACAAATGGCGGAAGTATGAATCAATAATAACTGAATTGTAAAAAACATAAACTCATGCCATTAATAAACTGAGAAGGAAACTACATCCTGAGACTTTTTCATAGTGAAAAACTCATTGATAGTAATAACTGATAATGAATAAATAGAATTATTATTAATAAGACTTCATGTATCTGACAAATGATACCATAATACCATAATAATGGTTTAGTTCTGTGGGTAGAAACCTGTCTGAATTTTGGAAACAAACTCAAAGGGTTTGTCACCAAACTGATTTGCCTCATGAGACCTACCGATGCATCGAGGGGCTATAAGGGGCCCCACCCACCACTAAATTTCCAAATAATTCTATATACATTGATTCAATACAAGTGTAGTATGCCTTTTCAATATCCCTATATAGTATTGTATACAGATTCTTCAATATTTTCATAATTAAAATAACATTCCAAATAAACACTCTATGTAAAATAGTATACTGTTTAGACAACAAAAATATCCATGATACAAGATTGTGGATATTTAATATAAATATAATTTAAAATAAAAATTGATCTCAAATGGGCCGTATGTACACCACATAAGGATTATTAGGTGCACCATACAAAGTTAGTTACAATAAAATAGTAGTTGAGACAAAGTCTCTTTCCACAATGTAATCGGCTGAATCATATGACCAATACATAATAACCCCCAAATGAATCATTTAATAACATGAATATAAAGGTAATAATTTTATTATATATCAAATGGAAGTACACATATACCACATACAAGAATTAAGTGGCGGACAATGAAAATATCACAGAAATGAAAGTAAGATGAGAAACCCCATACATTTTGCTTGAGTGTTTTCTATGTTTGTTTTAATGAACTGAATAAAAAAATATAGCTTCATTAATTAAGAAATAAAAATTAAATATATATATAATTGATTTATTATAACATTATTAGGTTCATTCATTTCCCTTTTTATTGGTTTAAGAGGTTCAATTTTCTTGTTTTGGAAGTATTTTCCTCTTGGGTTTTCATGATTCCTTTACTTGTTCTCTTGAATGAAAGTTCATTTTAAATGTGGTTAAACATAAAAAATTGTTAATATATATATTATTAATGAAATTAATGAGATATAAATGATCTTATAATTATTTTGGGTAATGTACCATGATGATGATTAATTAGTTAAAAGTTTAGTACAAATATTTGGATTAACTTGACCGTTTTGTTCATAATGAACTTGTTTTGTATTATTATTCATATTATGAGTGTGAAAAGATTACAGAACATTAATGAGATGAAATAAATATATTCTTATCTGGTTCAACCACTAAAATGTTTTCATGACCAGTAATGAAAGAGAAAGTGAAGAACAAAACTCCGTCATTCACAAAGGTTATAAATTGGAACCTCATGGATGTTGATTTCATTTATAAAATAAAAGGGAGGAAGTAAGAATATTGATGATGGTTATTCCATTCACATGATATAATTCCACTATATAGATTATAATGGAGTTTATAATGGTCATTTGGATAGAGGATGTGAGGAGAGAAAAATAAAAGAAATGAAGTTAAAAATAAAATAAAAGGTGAGAGATCCCTTATGAAAATTCGGCAGCCTAACGACGTCTCATAAAATTTCATAAAAAGAAATTATGAGAGAAAAATGGTATCTCATCATATTGAAATAAAAATTACAGTAATAATAACACATTAAATCAAACCCGAACATATGATAATGGAAAACCAAATAGATAACATAAAATGACTGTCAACTAAAAGAAGAGAATGAAAGATTCCCTCACCTTTTCAAGTAACTCCTAGATCTTGAAGGATGAGATTTTGGGGGATTAATTACACCTTGGTATGACTTATATGAATTTTAAACCACCCTATCATCGAGGATGAGGGATTTAGAATGAAAGAAAATGAATGG
The DNA here is from genome assembly GCA_963277665.1 of Viscum album. Classification (NCBI taxonomy): domain Eukaryota; kingdom Viridiplantae; phylum Streptophyta; class Magnoliopsida; order Santalales; family Viscaceae; genus Viscum; species Viscum album. Next base: position 554,567,275 of record OY728126.1, on the reverse strand, counting down.
ATGAGTGGGTATTTATAGAAAAAGAGAGGTAGTTTTTTCATAATTTGAAAGGGACACCTCATTAGTGGTTTTTTCCAAACCATGGGCTTGACCAAGGTATTTTCCGATGCTTTTAGCCACTTGGGACACCTCATGCCATAATATAAAGTACCAAATCCGACCATTATTTTATATTTAATTATTACATATTACGATGTCATCAAACAAATGAAAAATCAAAACTGTATTTTTACTTTTCATAAAAAATTCTTGTATTTGAGAAAAATCCCAGAAATTCACCCTAACAATTTTTCGATGTGTAGAATTAAAAAATGATTTCCATTTTTTACAAATAAGTTTATAAGTATTTTTATTTTAATTTTTAAATATAATCATAGTTAATTCAAAAAATAACAATTTTAAAGTTATAATTAGTTCTATATCACATTGAAAAATAAATTATGATGTCATTACCTTAATGTCATAAGAAAAAAATATTATCATTATTTACTACTTATAAGGGTCATATTACTATTCATATTACTATGCATAAGGGTATGTTACTATTCATCAAAAAATCATTTTGGTTCTATCAGACTCAAATAACTTACTGGTCACAACTCTAGATGACCGTTCTTCAAAATTCCAAATACTTGAAGTGGAAATTTTATGTTTAATGGCTTGGTTTTGACGATCTCCTACCTAAAAAAGTGTTGTTTCAAAGGAACACCATGATTTATGAAATATAGGCTATAAAAAGAATGTATTTAACAAAATCATACCATAAAATTTTTGGGGTGTTATACACTAAGTGGTTGATGTCTGTCCGAATCAGTAGCCCAAAATGGGGGGAATCAGAACTGATAAGTTTGTGATAGAAATGGATCATTTGAATCAATAAATAAATGGTGGTGGTATCCATTCTAGAGAGAAACATGATAAACCATGAAGAAACATGTATTTTGTAGAGCATTTTATAAGGAAACATCCTCCTAAATTTAGTAGAACTGCATATCGGGTGATAGATGATGGACATATCAATGATCTAGAAAAGATATTTGATATCATAGGATGTTCTTAATATCTAAAAGAAATACTAGACATTTATCATTTTCAAGGTTAAGCAGTCCAATAGTGATCTCTAGCTAAGAATATGAGAGAAATATATGATCTTTAAAATCTTGAATGGGATGATTTTGACCATCTTTTTCTGGAAAATGATTTCCAAACACTGTTCGACTCAGAATGGAGAAACCATTCATGGAACTGAAGCTGAAATATGAGGATTTTGTGGCACCATATGAATCCAATTTTACAAGGATGGCCTCATATGTACCAGATATTACTCTAGATTTTGAATGTAAAATTAATAGATTTTACTCTGGTTTGAAACTGTTTTAGTGAAGATATTAGGCCTCACGAGAGTTTAAAAGACATGATAAGTAGTTTGTTGTGCTGAAAAACTTGAGATGGATTTTTCAAAAACATATGTTCCATGTGATGAGAATAATAATAAGCAATTAGGTGGGAAGAAAATGGGGAAGAACTCATCAAAGAATTCTGGAGGTAAGAAAATGAATTTAGTTTCTTATGAAAAGTGTGGTAAATTGAATCCTGGTGAATGTATTGTAAATTTTGGGAAATGTTACCGATGTAGAATTTTTGGACACATATCTCTTGAGTGTAAATAAAATTATATGAAAATTAATGAGAATATGGTGGTGAGATACTTTAACTATAAGTAATTAGGTCATTTTGTTAAGGTTTGTCCAAAACTAGTTACTCAAGCAGGTATTGAACATGATTCAAAGCTGAAGGGTTTGATAAAATCATTTGGAAACACTATAATAGATGTTGAGACATCAAATGAGGTGGTATCATGTACATTTATTTTTTTTATTGATTTTCCAAATGTGTTGTTGGATTCTGTGTTGACACATTCCTTCATTTATGAGAAATTTTCAGAAAAATTAGGAATTCAACCATATTAAATGTAACCAAAACACATTGTAAAAACAAATAGAGGAAATATTGTGGAAAAAAGAAATAATAAAAATTTGTCTATCTTTTTTTTGGAAAGAGTCTACCTAAAAACCTTATTGTTTTGGCTCTATTATAGATTGATGTTATTTTGTGTATGGACTGGCTTTTTTATCATGCTATGATAGATTAGAGAGAAAAAGAAGTTGTTTTTAGAAATAATTTTACTTTTTTTACAACAATGAACCCATAACAGTAATAACATATCAGTAATCTAGGAAACCAATAAAGGATTGAAATGAATGTTTTCTTGCTTATATTTTTGATGATAACAGAACTATCTAGATTAATGATGTACTAGTGTTAAATGAATACCTGGATGTTTTTTGCAACAATTTTCCTAGTGTTAGTCCTAATCGATAGGTTGATTATAATATTGACTTTGTTCCTGATTCTATGGAAATTTCTAAACCTCTTTATCGAATGGCCTAAATTGAACTTCTAGAATTAAAAAAGTAGTTGCAATAATTATTAGATAAAGGCTTCATCGGATCTAGCACTTCATCATAGGGTTCTCTTGTCTTGTTTATTAAGAAAAAATATGGTTCAATAAGACTTTGAATAGATTATAGATCCTTGAATAACAGTACAGATAAAAAAATTATCTTTTTCCACATATCTATGATTTGATCGATTATATCTAGGGAGTGCGGTATTTTTCAATGGTTTTCCTAAGGTCGGGGTACCATCACTTGAAAGTAAAGGATGAAGAAATCCTGAACACTATGTTTCATACTATATATAGTCATTATGAATTTGTAGTTATGCGTTTTGGGTTATCTAATGCACCTGTTGTAATCATGGATCTTATGAATAGAACATTTCATGAGTTCTTGGATAAGTTTGTTTTTTTGTTTGTTGATGACATTCTGTTATATTATAGATGTAAACAAGAGCATGAAAAACATCTAAGGGTTGTTTTGAAAAACATAAAAGAAAATAAATTGTATGGAAAATTCAGAAAGTGTGATTTTTTGTTGCACCAGATTTCTTTTCTTGGGGACTTTGTGAATAAGGATGGAATGATAATTTATCCCTCCAAAAAAAAAGTGGTTTATGAAAGGCCAAGACCTAAAAATGTTACAATGGTTCGTAGTTTTCTTGGATTAGCAGGTTATTGCAGATGGTTTGTTAAGAAAATTTCCCGATTTTCTAGCCTGCTAACATAGTAAACAGGAAAAGGTGTTAATTTTGTTTGTATAGAAGAATGTGACGTTTTTTTTTTCAGGAATTGAAAAAGAGATTGGTGAATGCTCCAGTTTTGGCCTTGCCTTCCCGAAATGGTGAGTTTGTTATCTATAGTGATTCTTTATTTATGGGACATGGTTGTGTCATGATGCAGAATAATTTTGAAATTGATTATTCTTCAAGACAACTAAAACCTCATGTATTAAATTATCCCACACATGATTTGGAATTGGAAAATGTGGTCTTTGATTTGAAAATATGGTGGCACTATTTATACGGAGCCAAATGTCCAATATATAATTACCCTAAAAGTAGGAAGTATATAATAACTCAGAATGAATTAAACACGAGAATGAGAAGATGGCTTAAACTGATAAAATATGATGATTGCATGATCAGTTACCATCTAGGAAAAGCAGACAATATGGAGGATAACTTGAGTCAAAAACATCATGAATAATTAACCATGTTACATTTGGAAGATGATCACTTAATTAAATATTTTAAAAATTTTGGCCTTGAGGATGTTGGTACAAAGAATAAATCTATCCCGTTTCAGGTTTCGGTGAAGTCATCGTTTTCAGACAGAATTATGAAAGTGAATAAGGAAGACTATGACCTACAAAAAAAGGTATATTTGGTTATAATTGGTACGTTTCTAGAATTTTACCTTGATAAAGATTGTGTTTTTAGATTTTTCAAAATGTTATGTGTTCCTTGTGATTCCCTGTTGAAGAAAGACTTATTTTGTGAAGCTCATAGTTCACCATTTTTAGTACATCCCGGCAGTACTAAGATATACAGAGACCGTCAGGATTATTATTAGTCAGATGGAATAAAAATAAATATTGATGATTTTACTATGAAATGATTGACATGTCAACAGGTTAAAGTATAGTGGTAGTTATTGAAGGGGATGCTTCATCGTTTTCCAGTTCTAGAGTGGAAATGGGAGAATGTATCCATGGATTTTGTGGTGGGACTACTAAATACTTCTTGACGTAATAATTCGATTTGGGTTGTAGTTGATCTGCTGAAAAAATACGCACATTTTCTTTCTATTCAAGATAAAATGTATTTGGATCAGATTTCTTGATTTTACCTTAAAGAGATTTTCAGGCTACATGGAGTTACTCTTTCCATTGTATCTGATTAGGATCCCAGGTTCACTTCTTAAATTTTAGAAGGGGATTAAGAAGTCATTGGTTACACAATTAAATTTCAGTACATCTTTTCATTCTCAATCAGATGGTAAGTCAGAATGAACAATTTAGACTTTAAAAGATATGCTTCGATCCTGTTCAATGTACTACCAGGGATGTTGGGATCTTAATATTTCTTTAGTTGAGTTTTCTTATAATAACAGTTTTAATTTCAGAATACTGATGGAACTTTTTTGGGAAATTGTATGGGAGGCGGTGTCGAACTCTAGCTTTTTGGGATGAAGTCTGGGATAGAATGTTGATGGGGCCCTAATTAGAAGAGTAAGTAGCTAAGAAAGTGAAGATGATCCATCATAACGTTAGGATAACTCAGAGCAGGAAGAAAGGTTATGCAGATAATATAAGTAAAGACATCTCCTTCAAGGTAGGTTACTATGTTTTCCATAAAATAACTCCTTGGAAATGTGTGATGTGATTTTGGTAAGATATTAAAGCTAAGTCTGTGATTTATCAGTCCTTTTGAAATCATGAAGATAGTTTGACTAGTTGCATATTGAGTAGCATTGCCTTACAGTTTTTCATAGTTACACAATGTTTTTCATGTTTCGATGTTGAGGAAGTATGTTCCGTATTCAACTTATGTTTTGAGCCCTGAAGTAGTTCAGATGGAAGATAACCTTTCATGTGAAGAGAAACCATTTCAAATTCTTGATCGAAGGGAACATGTATTTCAAAATAAGGTAATCCAGCAGGTAAAGGTTTGTTTTGGAGAAACCACTTGTAGAAGAAGAAACACGGGTGTCTGAAAATGCTACGAGGAAAAGGGACCCATACTTGTTTAATAAGTAATTAAAATTGCGAGGACACAATTACTTGAAGGTGGGGATAATGTAACACCCCAAGGTTTTAAAAAAAATTCAATTCTTGAATATCTTTTTAAGTAGATATTTATAACTATCCTTTAAACTTAATTTAGCAGCTTCTATGTTTTAAATTTCAAAAAATGGTCATCTACATTTGAGTTCAATAAGTTATTTAGATTCTGATGGAACCGACATGTTTTATTTGTGAATAGTAACACACCCTTTTGAACAGTAATTTGAATAGTATTATGACCCTAATTAATAGTAAATTGTATTACTATTTTATTCTCTTAAGGAATTAAGATAATGTCATTTGGGTTGATAATTCAATGTGGTGTAAAAGTAGTCATAGAATTAAATTGTTAATTTTGGAATTATGTATGATTTTATTTAAAAATTAAATTAATAATATTTATAAAATTATTTTCAAAATATGGACTTCATTTTTGAATTATGTTGGTCAAAAAATGGTAAGGGTGAATTTTTGAGATTTATCTGAAAGTCTCGAATTTTTTATGAATAGTGAAATATAAAAAAAACCTCATATATTCAAATTATCAGTTAAATACACTATTTATGACATCATAAGTGATGTAGGACGACTTGGTTCAAAGTCACATGCCATCATTTCTATTTGGGTCATATGATTTGAGATTATTCATATTATTAAGAAAAAATATTATATCAATGTTTTAAAAAACGTAAACTACCTCCCCTCCTACATTATAAATACCACCTTCATTCCCCTCATTCTCCCACACCTCTCAAGACTTGAGAATTGTATAATTTCTGAAAACATCCTTCCCCAATCTTATGGCCCATGACCTAGAGCTATTGGTCTCACCAAAAGACCAAAACCAAATTCCTTAAGGATGATCTCAAGGAAAAGAGATCAAGAGGTAAGAAATGCTCTTCCTTTTTCATGTTTTTTCTATTCCTTTCATTTTCTTTTATTATAGTCTCTACCCATCCTATTATCCAAGAGTCATGGAAGATCCAGGAATCATGGATATTCTTGGTCTTCTCATGTTCATGGGAAATTCAACTTCATTCTTATTTCCTCTCCCACTTCTTAACGAAATAAAAACGTTGCCCATGATGTGTCGAATTACCGACAGCGTGGATGATGTGATTTCATTTTATTTAATTATTTTAGGTTGGGTAATGAAACTAATTTTTTGGTAAAAAAAGTTATAATATATTTATTATGTAGCATCCATGGTTATGTAATTCTCATGTACACATAGTTTTAATTTATAAAACAAAATGAGGTCGTAATTATCAAAGAACCACAAATATGATCTAAACAAACATCATTAATCTTTTATCTTATGAATCATCCTAATTTCATAATTCAAAAAGATAAATAGAATAATTTATGGTTCTGGAAATATGAAACTACCATTCCATTCCAATTCAGGTGTTTAATTTCTAATCGACACGATCATCCATCATGAACCGATCCTGAAAAACATGTAAAGAACGCACCCAAAACAATGGAAGGAACAAAATACTAATAATTAAAGGGTGAAATGATGTTATGAAATGATAGTATAAGGTGTTATAAAAATTAATATGTTTCCGTAAGATATTAATAACAATTATTTAAACATTGTACAAGATGTTTAAACACTTTTCAATAAGAAGAATGCGAGTTAAGGTAATTATTAACCAAATTTCCATTATTTTGGTTAACCTTATTCTTTATTCATTATGTGGTATTAAGATTTTTGGTGTGATGAATTTTATTTATATTATAATGAATTCCATGTATTTATAGTGTATATATATATTCCATTCCATTCTATTAATTCTCACTCAAATTATATTTTAAGGGACTTCCATTTTTCAATCCTTTTTAAACTCTCTTTAATAAATTTCAAAAGGATTGTTTTATGGAATGAGGGGTTTCATCTGATTTTAAGATACTATATTACCATGATATGTTCCTTGGAAATTATTTATGTTGGTTTAATCCTATTATATCTCAAGATATGTCTAGTTGATCCCATTATAGCAGAAGATATGTTGGTTTGAGCCAATTATAGATCATGATATGACGGGTGAGCCCCATTATAGCTCTCCAATGCATTGGGTACTCTAAATAAGGAAGATGACCAAAAGATTATTCCATGTGCATGGGTAAATTCAAGAGTGATTTGGTAAATATGTCCCAAAGAAACTACATGATATATCTCTACATGTGAGTTTTTATGATTATGAGTTTTATTGGTGTTTATGATATCAATAGACTAACGATTTCTTTTTTAATATCCCTTACTGAGTTGTATACTCATCCCATGTTTTTATAATGTACTTCATAGGATATAAGAATGGTTATGAGAATCAAGGGAGTCGTGATGAATGCTATAGAATTTTGTCAATGAAATCATGTTTTAATTTTGTATATTTTGACAAAATAGAAACTATTTTTAGTATTATACTCATGTATGAATATGGTATGTTATGTATGTAAGGTATCCAAATTCTTTAAAACTCTAAACTAGAAAATATCCTCAATGTTTAATAATGTATGGTGTTGTTTAACATTAATGATTAACTAATGTTCTAATGTATAGTCTTTATACTCTTGTATACAAAAAATATGTTTATTATATATTTAACACAAAAAATTATTATTATATATAATAACATATATGATTTGGTTATGACTTTATATTACCCATTAATTAATAACTTCAAGTCAATTTGTGTTTTGGGAAATATTCACTTTCTTTTTTGAATATTATTTGTCTTTCTATTCATGATACTCTTATATAGATCCTGATTTAGATGTTTATTGAATATATAAAATGATAATACAATTATATATAATCAATATATATGGATATATAAAATATAAAAAATGGAATAAATTGTTTATGGAGACGGTAGGACGTACGTATGCATGAACATTGTTTCTATTTTATTAATGTATTGATTGAAAGACTGTAAAAGATAAATATGTTTGTATATATATAATATAATTAAATAAGAATTATTATTTTATATATAACATATAATTTTACAAAACCAATATTTAATACATACAATTTAATGTGTAACAAATCACATCTCTTTGAGAAGGATGTAGTCCACACATCCACAAACAAATTTATCATATTTAAACAAAATGGAAAACATGATTGTATGTTTAATATAATAATTCAAAAAGAATAAATAAAACATATATAAAATATATATCTTATAAAAACAAACTATATATCCTAATTACCACTCTTGAGAGGGGGTATTGGAAAATTGATCATCATTGTTTCATGAGATATTAGTCTGCAGTACACACGAATGATAAGTTCATTACACATTACATGAATGTGTGTGTGAGTATAAGTAGAAGTTTTTTAATTAAAAAATATATTTATATTTATGATACATATTTTATAGTTTATTAATGTAATAATTATATATTATTGTTTGTAGAATGAAAATAAATCTATGGATCTTGAGGAAGGATGTTACCTCTTCTTTTTGTAAGTCTTATTGGTTTACAACCAAGGGCTTCCTTGGTTGGATTTATGCCCAAAATTATGATTATAGGGTGAATTTAGGGATTTTATAATCATATTAGAGTATATATTTATTTATTCAATGGTCTTGAGAGTTGTGAATAAGTGGGAGGGTGAGTGCCTTTTTATAACAAAGGAGGGGTGTCATTCTTATTAATTTTTTTAATGGAAATTCCACCCATGTTTTTATAGGGTATAGTGGATCCAATAATTTTCAAAAATAGATAACCGGGAGTATAGTTTATATATAATAGTAGAAATTTTATTTTTAAAAAAATTCCATGTCAGTTTGGGCCTTCATTTTATGTATTAGTCCATTGTTAAGATAATTTTTAGCTTAATCATGGTAATTAATTTTAATCAAATTCACTAATATTTTGGGTGAAAAATAAGTTGATGAAATTTGGAATCATATATTACTCTAATTACAAATATGGTATCCATTGTTTAAAATTACATTCACATAAGTGACATAAATTAATTTAAAATTAATCCCACGTAGGGGATGACAACGCATGGTTTTAATGCGAAAAGGTCAAAAATATTAGATTGTTTTAATTTCCAATTTCATTGTGAAATTGGATACATTGAGATTATTTTAATTAATTTATGTATGATTGATATAATTATTCTTTTATAAATGTATTACATAATCTAGTAAATAATTGAATTATAATTAAATGTTGTTCTGAATTACAATTTTTTTAAGTATTCATCAAAAAGTAAAACTTCTAAAAAATTATAAAAAATTATCTCATAGTAAAATATGTTAATAAAATTTCAAAATTGTTGTATATTTTTTCCAAAAAATTATAAAAGTTTCAAAATTCATATTTAAATGGATTCACCCTTAGAAAGTGGTAAAATTAAATTTTATAAAAATACATCTTTTTATTCATAAAATTGGATTAATTATTATCTTACCCCTATCAAATATATTGGATATGTACCAAAATATCATTCAATATATAATATATATATACTATTGAAAGAACTAATCATATGAGTTTTAATTATTTATTGAGATAAAATTATGTTTGTATGGAGAAAAATAGTTTTCCAAGAAAACTAATTTCCTTATATTAAAATTGTCCCTTTATTCACATCAATTAAATGATAACCAATGGATTTATTTTATATATATGTTTAAATAATATTTTAAAGTTTTATTTATTCTTATTTTTAATTTCCATTTAAATGTATAGGTTTTAGCTATAAATATATTTTAATAATCATATTAATAGTATATCATAGTTGGGTAAAAACACAGTATTTTATGTAATGAAAGCTATCTAAGGGACTCAATATTGTGTTAAATACAAGAAAAACATACTGCTGTGTGTACTTATATATAATCTAAGTGTTTGATGTAATTAAATATTAATGTGGGGTTCCTTATAAAGTAATGAAAACATAGTGATTTTATATAAAAAATAATTTTTTGTGTTGCACGTAATGAAAAATATCTAAATGATTAAATTAATTTTAATGATATAAATCAAAAGATATCAGAGTCATACACACACGATGTAATTTATTATTGGGATACCTAGGACCCCATGGGGTCATGAAACCACTTCAGTAATTGTTGATTAGCTAAAAAAGCATTATACTTTTTACCAATTAGAGAGACTCACTCAGTGGAGGATCTGAGAAAGCTCCTTATCTGGGAGATCTTATTCCTGGATGGAGTTCCCATGAAAATTATTTCTTAAGGATACACACATTTTAAAACATTATTTTAGTTGGGTATATATATATCACTATGTACTCGGCATAGATCGATCACAACATACCATCCTCAAAGATAGACAATCCAAGATGAGTATAGGTATATTGAAAGACATGCTGCGAGCAAGAATTTTAAACATCCATGGAGTGTGGGATAATTAAATATCATTGATTGAGTCCGTATTTTATAATATCAACTAATATTTAATTCAACTAGAACCTTATGTGGTTCTTTATGAGAATCCGTGTTGATCACCATTTGTTCGCATGAGGATGGTGAGTTCTACGTTATAGGACCCATTTGGTATAGGGGGACACTGAGAGAGTGAATCTGATTTTTAAGTGGCTGATCACCACATAGATAAGAAAATTATTACATGTTGGACACAAAACAAATCTCTTGGATTTCACTATGAATGATCAGATCTTCTTGAGAGTGACCCCTTAGGTAGTTCACGGACATCTGAAAAAGAAAGGTGAGATAGTACAATGGTTTATCGGACCCATTGAGATCACTAAATGAGTTGGGACAGTGGAATAACATTTGGTCGTAAATCAATTTTATTTAAGAAGGCATAATATGGTCCATGTTTCTCAAATTTGGATGTAGATTTCCATTCTAGTTCATGTAATCGTTTGTAAGGACATTGATTTGCAACCCAATTCATATTATGAGTAGCCTCTAGTGTGAATTAAAGAAGAAAGTATGAAATCCATCCAATGTAAAATAGTAAAACTAGTCTGGATTCTAGGGAAGCATGGATTGATATAAGAGGAGATTTTGGAGTATGAATCAAATGTTCAATCTATGTGCCTTGTTTTTATCAAGAAATAATTCTAGATATGATTCTATGTGATGATAAACTAATAATTTATGAAGATTTTAATATCCTAAATTTTTTAAAGACAATAAAAACTATCGATGAAAAAAATTTATTGTAATATTTATGAGAAAACATAGTTTAAAAAAATAAATTAATAGATTATTTATAGGGTTTTTTTATGATTAAAAGATTAATTAACACCCATGAATATTATATAGAATATTCTAAGTGTTATATGTTGACTTTTTTTGAGATTTTGTGGCCCATAGAGCATAGGAAGAGATGAAATAGTAATATGAAAAATATTATATTACGTATAGGTGTATTTTTTAAAAAAGATAATGTATCTCCCATATGGTCTATCAAATGGGAAATCTCATAGTGTTGTAACAGCCCAAAATTTCATTAATGGAAATTACTCTTGTTCTAATTAAATGAATTATTATTGTAATATAAAATGTTTAATTAAATGGTTTTATGTTTATGGATTTTAAAATATCGTTATAAATTTTTATCGTTGCAAATATAGTTGTTGAAGAGTGTTCACATGATTAGTATAAATATAGAGCTTTATCAAATCAAATTTACTCAGACAAAGGAAGCGATGGCCTCATCCAGTATAATTTATACTTAAGAAGCCCATTTTTAGGAGATCAGAAAGGAGGTGAAGTTAGGGGGATTTTCTCTTGACCATTCCCAATCCAAGCTTGAATGTGTTAAGCTTGAGAGGAACCGACAACAGGAGAAGTGGAAGTTAATAGAGATTACCACCAGAGCAATGTTATCCGAGCCACCCCAAGAGTCTGTCACCATCACACACCTTACTCTTCAGTCTTATGCGGGTGTTATAAGGGGTTATGTAATAATACCCTAGCACTATGATTATGTACATTATTTTTAATAAATAATGGGCATTCATTTTATTATGGTTTCTTTGTAAATATTTTTTAAAGAAGAAATAGTATTTCTAGTTAATATTATACTAAGAAATATATTTTGATGAATTAATGGATTTTTTAATTAAATATTATTTTAATAAAATATTATTATTAAATTTATTTAATATAAAATATAAACGATCAGTTAATTTTATGAATACAATTGTAATTTTTATTAAGGTTTAAAAGCAGTTTATGTTAAAACCCATGTATTTTCGATAAATGTCAGTTTTTATTTTAAAAGTAAAAATTCACATATTTAGAAAATTATTTAAATCAAATGAATATTATTTTGGGAATCATGATGTCTAAATTATCCAATGGTGATTTTTTCATAATTTTCTAAAACAGTCGAATTTTTTGGGTAAAAATAAAATACCGTTTAAATATATAATGTGTTTTATGACATCATAATGAACCAATAATGATGTAATAAAATAAAATAAACATTATGATCGTCCAATATATGTTTTACCATTAAAATAATGTGATTTTGGGTTTGTTTGATTTATTTTAAAAAGCTTTAGTGGACCTTTCATGGCTTATAAAACATTTTCTCTTTCTAAATTGTTTTCCCTGAGAGTGTAACTCACCTTCACATAAACAACCCTATTATTTTAAGAAGTTTGGACACTGAACATATAAAATATTGTTTTCCACTCACCTTTGGAAAAAAACCATGGGAAAAAACTATGGTCTGGTTTGTGGTTTTGATTAGTTTAATGCGAGGTGTCCCAAACATAAATAATAAAGAATTCCCTCTCTTTTATTATATAAACCTCCCCATGCTTCCACTTCCTCTTCACTCAAACCCTTTGGAGTTTGACCAACCCCTGCCTACTCTCTCTAGAATCTTACCAAGGTTCTCCAAGCTCCCAAGAAGCCTCTCTCAAGGATCTCCCAAGCCTTTGGGATCACACTTCCAAGTAAGGGATTTTGTCCTTTCTCATTTTTGACCAATTTTTATTAAGTTGATTTGCCCTTGTTTTCAATTAAAAATGTTGGGGTATGATTTCTCACCTCCCCCATACTATCGTCTTTATGGTTGGATGACGGTATACCCATTTCTCTCTCACTAATGCCTCCCATTTACACCTGTTACCATGCCGAAATTCCTAGAGGGATGTCTCTCTCCTCTTTTACATCCAAGTAATTATTTTGAATTATGTATCTAAATTCCCTTAAGTTTGTTGGGACATGTATCTATATGACTCCCTTACTATCCATTTCATGTAAATATGATGAGACACCCCTTTCTATCCCATCAAACTTTTTTTAATGATTTATTATTTCACGTTGTTATGCAGCCAAAATTGCACTAAGAATTTCCAAGTCAATGTCATTGTGTAGTGAATACCATGCCCATTACTCTATCAATGATATTCAACATTATAGAAATTTACTTATTTATTATAAATCTTCATGTATGTATTCCACATCCATTTATCATATAATAAATGATGATGATGGATTCCGTGTTGTATGATCCTTGTGGCACACTTATGCATGAATTGAAATGTTTAAGAACGGTGTGCCCTGATAGTGCTCGAATGCATTGGGTAAAGTATAGTATCATTATACATCCTGTGAAATGGGTGTTGACTCGTTATAATTCAGGTGGAATGTGGTTTTACTCATGATTCATGTGCAATGAGTGTTTACTCATGCTCCAGGTGAAATGATACTCGGTTCATGATAATTCCATGTTAAGTGTTGTTGTCACATTTCCATGTTATGGTTATCATGATTTATCATGCCTTTATGTTCATGTTTCTCTTGTGCTCCATTAATATGCATATTTTATAACATGTATTTTACTCCTCATGTTATTCCATGTTTTCTTCCTTACTATTCTTTATAGCACACCCATTTCTTATGAATGTCCTCAGGTTATCCCATGCAATTCTATGTACGAGGGAATGTAGTAGTCATGTAAAGGAAGTTTTCTATAATGATGATTTGTTTCATGTTTTATGTTGTTATGTAATGTTCCTAATCCCAAAAGATAGTAGACCTCTCAATATTCCATGTTGTATCAAGTGAATAGATTATATAATAAATCATTTTTAAGTGGGTAATAAAGAGCAGGGTTGTTATAGTTGGTATCAGAGGATACATTTAGTTATTTCAGGGATTTGGATAAGAAAACCCTAGTAAAGAGTTAGAGAAAATAATAATTATAATAAAAACATACCTAAGTATTGGTGAGTATTGATTAAGTGTTTTATCAATCCAATACATCTCTATTTGGATATGAGAAGGTAGGGGAGGCTCTGGCATAGATGTATCCTCGGGGTAAAACCCAAAAACACTACTTTTAGCTTGACTTGAACAGGAACTGCTGGACGACAATTGGCCTTGATGCACTCTTTGTTACAACACTCCCGAGGGATATTCTTTGGTAAATTCACAAGATTAGTATGAACCCTTATTAAGGCAATGAAGAAATCCCCATAAAAATATATGTTAGAAAGTATATCATGAATAACATATATTGAAGCCTATGGATACATAAGTTAAGGAAATAAAAGTTATTTATAAGCCATCTGTTTTGTCCTCGGATTAAACTTTATGTGTTATCCCTAGCATTACTTTCATTAAGGGATAATTAATTGTTAGAATTCATGTAGTTTAATATCAAAATTTTATAGTGTCTAGCTGGTAACTCAAAAATTGTATATGTTTCATTAGCAGGATAATGGATAGTTTTTGAGATGGAAACGGAAGAACCAAATACAAAACTATTATCCCTTCCAGAAAAATTACTAGCAATAATTATTGCAAAATCAAGCTCACATAGAATCGAAACCTTTTCCAATGTCTAACTTTATTTCAAGATGCTCTACGACAAATCAAACACCTCTTCCATTCCACGGAATCATCAAGGATCATGGCACACCTATGATCAAATATTAATCTCCCATCTCTACCACCTTTCAAGACGAGGGAGGTACCATCACGGTATTTTCAAATATTTCAGCCTATCAAGAGATTATAATGAACTATTGGATTTTGGAATAGCTACTGAAGAGGGAGACCTCCAAGAAGCTTATATATATATAGTCTTGTATTCTAGTTTTTTTGGAAACATAGTCAATATATTAGAAGAACCACATTTCAAAAATTTGAAATCTGACACTGTCAGAATATTTTAAAAAAACCTATTACATGGCGATGTTTTGAAAAAATATGTTAATTTTTTTTTTCAAAAATTGCATCATATTTTCCATCGGTATGATCCATGTTGAACAGACTTTGTATAGACTAAGGAAGTGGAAGACATTGAATGTACAATGAAGTATTGTTTCACTAAGTGAACTCTATCTCTCATTGATCGACAAGATAATGATTTTTGGGGAATGCTTAATGGTGGTGGGTAAGAAACCCAGAAGTCATGTTTAAAATTCAGAGTTCTTTTTGTATGTAATCAAATTGTGAGGACACAATTTTTCTTAAGGGGGGAATATTGTAATGACCCAAACTTTCATTAATGGAAATTCTTCTTGATCGAATTAAATGTCTTATTATGGTTATATAAAATGTGTAGTTCATTGGTTTTAAATTTATGGATTTTAAAATACCATTATGAATTGTGATTGTTGTTAATATAGCCATTGAATATTGATCACTTGATTAGTATAAATATAGGGATTTAACAAATCCAATTTACTCAGGCAAAGAAAGCGATGTCCTCATCCGGTATAATTTTCCCATATGAATCCCATTTGTAAGAAGTTGGAAAGGAGGTGGCATCCGGGGGCTTCTCTCTTGACTATGCCTAAGATGAGATTTAACACGCTATGCTTGACCGGAACTGACTATGGTAGAAGGGGAAGTTAAAATAGATTACCCCCTAAGCAATGTTATCTGAGCCACCCCAAGAGTCTGTCACCATCGCACACACCTTACTCTTCGAACTTATGTTGGTGTTATACGGGATTATGTAAAAATACCTTATCACTATTATTATGTAAATTATTTTTGTATAAAGAATGTGGTTTCATATTATTATTGTTACTTTGTAAATAGTTTTTAAAGCACAAATAGTATTTTAAGTTAATATTCAACTATGAAATCTATTTGGATAAATTAATGGATTTTTGAATTAAATAAAATTTTAATAAATTATTATTATTATTATTATTAAATTACGTTTTCTTAAATATAAATGATCATATAATTTTATTAATGCAATTGTAATTTTTATAAAGGTTGGAATGTAGTTTTTGTCAAAACCCATGAATTTTCGATAAATGTCAGTTTTTATTTTAAATGTAAAGAATCACATATTTAGAAAATTATTTAGATAAAAAAAAATTATTTTGGTTATCAAGAAGTCTATATTATCCAATGGTGAATTTTTCATAATTTTCTCAGATAGTCAGATACTTGGGTAAAAATTAAATACTGTTTGAATATATAATGTGTTTTATAACTTCATAATGATCCAATATTGATGTAATAAAGTACCATAAACACTATGTTCAGCCAATATATAATTTACCCTTAAAATAATGTGATTATGGGTTTTTTATTTATTTTAAAAATATTTAGTGGACCCTTCAGGGCTTATAAAACATTTTGTCTTTTTAAATCATTTTTCTTGAGAGTGTGACTCACCTCCTCATAATCAAACCTATTATTTTAAGATTTTAGGCCATTGGAAATATTAAATAATGTATTCCACTCCCATTTGGAAAAAACCATTGGCAAAAACCATGATCTGGTTTTTGTTTTTGATTAGTTTAATGTGAGGTGTCCCAAACATAAATAATAAAGAATTCCCTCTTATTTCCTTTATAAACCCACACAAGCTCCCACTTACTCATCACTAAAATCCATTGGTGTTTGACCAACCACTGCCCTCCTCTCTCTAGAATCCTCCCAAGGTTCCCCAAGCTCTAATGAAGCCTCTCTCAAGTCTATCCCTATCCTTTGGGATCACACTTCCAAGTAAGGGATTTCTTCCATTCTCATTTTGGTCCAATTTTCTTTAAGTTGATATTCCCTTTTTTTTCAATTAAAAATGTTGGGTTATGATTTCCCACCTCCCCATACACTCCCCATAATTTTTGGATGATGGGATACCCCTTTCTCTCTCAATAATGCCTCCCTTGTACACCTGTTACCATACCGAAATTCCTTGAGGGAATTCTCTCTCATATTTTACATCTAAGTAATTATTTTGAATTATGTATCTAAATTCCATTAAATTTGTTGGTAAATGTATCTATATGACTCCATTACTGTCCATTTAATGTAAATATTATGAGACACCCCTTTATCTCACAAAAACCATTTTTTATGAGTTCTTTTTTCATGCTGTTATGTTGCCGAAATTGCAATATGTTTTCCATGTCAATGTCATTTTGTAGTGAATACCATGCCCATTTCCCTATCAATGGTATTCAACATCATGTAAAATTACTTATTGACTATAAAGCTTCATTTATTAATTCCACATCCCTTTATCGTGGAATAAGTTATGATGATTTATTCCATTTGTATGATTCATGTGGCACACTTATGTATGATTCATGTGGCACACTTATGTAAGATATGATGCGCCCGTAAGGGGCTCCCGACCTGGGTCTTTTTCCTCTCGCCATTGCCGCTCCTTCACTACGGAAGACACGACGTTTCCCCCCACGTTCAGTGGGTTTTTGGAGGCTCTCCGCGGTCATTGCGTCTGGAGGGTTTGTGGTCTTCCCTTTTGCTGTAAAGGTTCTCTTCGGGATTCAGTAGTTGCTGGTTCAGATTTGCGGGTGTAAGACCGGTCTGTGTCGACAGCATACTCTTTGGAGCGCTCCTGGTGTTGTTCTCGGCTTCTTGCAGTTGCCCTATGGTGAGCTTTTTCAATGTTGGGGGGTCACACTCATTTGTCGACGGTTTGTGGGTTCCTTCTCTTCTCCTCTGAATTCGTTGGGGTCTTGTTGTGTCTGATGTGGTCGGTTGTTCGGGTGGCAGCGGGTGTTTCCGAGTCAGGGTGATGCTGTGGTGCCGTTTCTGGAGCGGCCTGATTTGGTTTTTGGTGGAATTTCTCTTAATCTCTTTGATTTTTGTTGTTAGTGATGGTTGCTGGAGTGGAGGTTTTTCTATATATCGCGGAGTTTTTGCGATTGATTCCTTTTTGCGAGATGGGGGTGAAGGTTTTAGGCCTTTGCTCTATTCTCTTGGTGATTTGGATGAAGACGTTGATGTTCTGGTGTCGGGATGTTTCTCCGATGGTGATTTTTTGATATCGGTGAAGCTCGCTGGGGACGACGATGATGGTTACCGCTGAAGACGACGACGGGAGCCAGTGTACCTCGCCGGTGTTCCGGTGATAGTGTGGCGCATGACGGTGTTCGGGTCGTCACATGGCTTTTGTCTTGCGTGCGGGCTGTTGCGCAGTGAGGGATTGACGTGCGGTGCGCGGCGCGAGGCATGTCAGCGCTGTCGCGGGATTCGTTGGCAGGTTTGAAGCGATCGTGGGCGCGTGAAGATGACGCCGGTTCGAAGCTCAAGGAGGCTAGCGTGGATTTGATTTTGAAATTTGAAATGTGTATTTCATCTGGATGTGGAGATGTGGTTAAAAGGATGTGGTGAAATGGTGTAATGGGTACCGGCAACCCCTTAAACCGACTTCTGAAAATATGGAAAAAAATGATTTGCAGGCATAAGAAGGGTACACCCTGATAGCACTCCAATGCATTGGGTAAAGTATAGTATCTTGATATTTCATGTTCAATGGGTGTTTACTCATGCTAATTTAAGTGAAACAATTATTTACTCATGCTCCATGGGAAATTTGGGTTTACTCATGCTCTATTTGCAATGAGCCTTGGCTCGTGCTAATTCTATGTTAAGTGTTATTGCCACATTTCCATGTTATGATTATCATGCTTCATCATGCCTTTATGTTCATGTTTCTATTGTGCTTCATTGATATTACTATTTTCTAACATGTATTTTACATCTCATGTTATTCCATATTTATTCCCTTAGTGGGCTTTATATCTCACCCTTTTCTTTTTCATGTCCTCAGGCTATCCCATGCAATGCTAAGTTCGAGGGAATGTAGTGGTCATGTAAATGATGTTTTCTATAAAGATATTTTGTTTCATGTTTTAAGTTGTTATGTAATGTTCTTATGACACAAAGACACTAGATCTCTCAATATTCCATGTTTTATCAAGTGAAGAGTTTATATAATAAATCATGTTTAAGTGTGTAATAAAGATCGTAGTTGTTATACTATGGTTAGGTCTTAAATGTTTGCTTTACCCAATGCATGACATGAATTTTGAGTGGATCAAATGTTCAGTCAGACCACACAGAAGGATGGGTTATTTAATATTTTTATATATTTTTATTAAAATAATTTAATCTCTATCAAACGATTCACTATATAAGAATTTTGAGACTGCCGTTGGATCCAGGATGCATGGTTTACCATAGGATGGAGATAAATTTTATGTTGGTTACTTTTTGGTTAACATCCCATGTGATAATAACTTTTTAATAATTTTTTAATTAATATAACAAATTTAATTAATTTCCATTCATTTTATATTAAATTATTTATTATTCTTCATGTTTCAATATGGAGAAACCCATTTCTTATGTCACATCATTCCAAAAGATTCAAAATAAAATGGTTTTTACATGTTGAAATTACGAAACATCATTAATGGAATTTACTTTTTTAAAAGATAATGATTAAAATTAAGGATATTTAACAACAACAACAATAAAATATGTTTATAATTACTAATAATATTATTAAATTTGGAATATAATATTTTTGTATCTATATAAGGTTTATATATTAGTATATATGTGTGTGTGTGTGTGTGGGTGTGTATATCAATATACAAAAGTGAATATATATATATATATATATAAAGTATAAATACATGTTAAATATATATTTATGTATACCTATGCAAGTGTTTATAAATATGAGAATATAAAAATACATATTTTTTTTTGTGTTTTGATATATAAATATATATATATATATATAATGTGTATTAATATATATATATATATATATATATATGAATTACATTTCATATACATATGTAATAATGTTGTATTAAATTTGTTGTTAAATGAGATTCCAGATAAATAAATCCCATACATGGTCAATGGGGTGTGGCACATGGGCATTAAATATGAGAGAGAGAGAGAGAAAATGAATTAAATAATGTAATAAATAAATGAATACATTTATTGAAAATAAGAGTTAATGTATAATAATAATGGGGAAATACCCCCCCAACCCCTATATTTCCATCCCAATACTCTCCCTCCATCCATTCCTCTCAAATTGTATATTATATTTTTATTATATTTTTTTTGAAAACATCCATCTTCAATATCATCTTCTATATTGATCGAATTCACATATCATCGATGCCATTGGATTTATATAAAAAAGTAAAATTTCAACCCTATGATTTTTCAAAGCATCGAGGAATGTTATTATGATCTAATGCAATCCTTCATTTCAATGTTTTTTATATCATAGATAATTATCAAGTGATAATTACAATTAATTAGCATATTATAATTGTGATGTTATCTAATGATAATTTTAAAAACTATAAAATTATAATTATGAGATTACTAAAGGATAATTATTAAGATTATTAAATGATATTTTTGATATTATAAAATTATAATTATAAAAATCTTCAATATATAATTTTGATACTATAAAATTATAATTATTTTGATTATCAAAGTTTAATTTATTGATTAAATTTTATTAAAGAACAATTACATGTATTTATCAAGAGATAAATTATATTATAGTTAGAATATTTTTTTAATTATTACTGGATAATATTTAAAATTATTAATTTATAAATGTGAGTTTTATCAGGGGAAATTTTTTTAAATTATCAAATTAAAATTATAAATAATAATTTAGGATAAATTATCAAAATATGATTATAATAAAATAATTTATTTAAAATTATACAATGATAATTATAAAAGATAGTTTATATTAAATTATCAAAATATAATTCCAATTTATAATTTTAGGGAAATTAGTAGAGATAATTTTAAAAGTATAATTTTTTATAAATTTTTAAGAAATAATTATAGTAGGATAATTTTTGATAAATTATTGATAGATAATTATTTATATAGATTCTATTGATAGAAAATGCATCATCCAAAAATGATAATTTGAAAATTATCCTTGGGAAAGAAAAAAGCATCATTTGTGATATTTTAAATATAAAAAAAATTAATGGAGAGAGTAGACATCATCAAATGGGAATTTTTTTTCCTTTATGAAATAAAATAGTTATTTCTTATTTTAGAGGGCCATTATTAACCTTAACCATTGATGTATGATGTTTATAAAAATAAGGCCATGACGGAGTGTTCTTAACATATGAGGTATCTACTTCAGCTATTTAACCATGTAGGGTGGTTTATCCATTCATTTAAAATCATTGACTTTTTAGGTAGGAAGTTACTTTCCATTTTGGACATTTGATACAAATGTTTTATTAATATGATTTATGTGTAGACAGATTTGATGACCATGTGAGATTATTATTGCATGTTGGTCTATGTTTATAACGCTAATAACCTTCTGTTGCACTTATTTCCAAGAGTACATTGTATCTTGTTATTCATGATTGATTTTGATCACATGTATTGTTGTGCCACCTTACATATGATGAAGTGTTATACGTTCTCATGTATCATAACTTACTATAAGTGATTTTTATGTATTGTTATTTGGATCCCAAGGTAGGTGGACCTTCGTGATATGTTCATCCTTTATAGGGGAGTGAAAGTGACTTTTGATAATGGTGATGAGTGGCCTATACACAGAGTAGGGATATGATTATTCTTTATGGATGTCATGTGATGCACTTGATTCCTAGGGGATTCCATGGTGGCCAATTATCAATACATAGTGAATGTTCTCTACGTCTCGATTCTAGAAGAATATGGAGAACATGAATTTTCATTAATTCCAAGTGTATGTAATGTTATAAAATCAGCCAATTAAGAGTAGTGAGATTTAGGATCCTTGTATGCAATGTCCCAGAACACGTGCCACATTAAATTCCCCGATTCGGTTCTACCCATGACCTTAGGTGTTCCTCCCCTTACAGTAGAGGTTTTCAACCAATAGTGAGGGTATATTATGTAATATGGAGTGATTTTACCTTCTTTATTAAAGAAGAAAAATAGTTGAAATCAATAAAAAATAACCAACACAAGACAATTACCAACTATCAACCATAATAAATATAAGACCATGAATTAAAAGATAAATCTAAAGTTTGAAAAATGATTATATACCAAATTAGTAAATATTTCGTACCATTAAAGTTTCAAGTGTCTAATGAAAATCCAAAATAAACACACAATAGAGTATCCTTACAGGTTAACAACATCATGTATGGATCCCTCATCAATGCTACTTATAAAATATCAACTAATCCATCTAACATAGGTCTCTTTCCCATATTATGTCATGAAACAAATGATGTATATCTGGGAACCGATCAAGAAACCTAAGTAGAGAGTGAGTAAAACTCAGTAGAACACCGAAAATATAGTCAAAAGAAATAACTAGTCCATATAACTATACACAGTTTTATAAGGAATAACATTCATATGAAAAATTTAAACATGTTTCACAATTATTATTATATAATCAACCATATATCCCTAAGGTTTATAGTTACACAAAAACTAATCATACCTTCTTTGGCTATTTGAAAAGTCAATCCATACACCATATGAATAACATAGTTCATTATTACATTGTATTTCATTATTCAATCAAATCCATTTTCATTTCAATACAATGGACCATTAGTAGAGTTTCTAGTATCTTTTTCTCATGGAACACCAGTCCAATTGCAATATATCTGGGGTCTATAGCATCAGTTTGGAACCCCATATATATTTAGATCATTAGTCTATGGGACACAACTCATTGTTCATGTGAATATAATGGGGCCTTAAAGAAACATTCTAGAACCCCATGGGTTCTTCAAGCTTCAGTTCCTGAGACATAACTCATTGATCAATCATACAAAAATATCACACATATCACAATATATAAATCATAGTTTAATATCATTATATTTCTTATCTGTCATTAACATCATGGTTGACCATTTCATTTATCTATCACAGCCATTATTCATTGCTTTAATCATAGTGAAAAATATAAATAATTTTCTACTAAATTCATTTTTCACCATTTGTTTCACACCTAATTTATACTTCACGGTTATGCCACTCATCCCCTTAAATGACATTTTCAAACACGAAACAATGATTTATTTCAATTCCAAACACTCATTATTACCCTACTCACATTTTATAATTAGCATTTCTCAGATAATTAGTACAACCCATGGGTTTTCATTAAGTAGGGTCTCAATATCATCAATGGTACCAACAAGATCATTGAAGGGTCCCTCAATTTAATTGAATTAAATAAAAATTTCCAATTTATTTGTAATCTCACATAGTGGTAATGAAAATACGCAATTATATAAACACAATCATAATTATAATTATTTAATTTGATATTATATCACCTACCTTAATATCGTTTTTGAATTATTACCTAACTGTAATCCTCAATTTGATGTATATTGATCGAAATCACAAAGGTGGGGAAGACCTAGGATCGAAACCAAGGATCATGATCCAATGAAGTGAGATAAATTATAAAAAATATCTAAAACATAATCAATATAGTAATTTTTCAAACTTAATGTAGAGAGAATAAAATGAGACAGAGGAATCTATTTGAGGAATAGTTTACATAACATATAGGGTTCATTTTCTTCCATAGTTTCTTTTATTCACTGTGAAAGAGGTCTGAGGTGTTGTGGAATTCTCTTGGGGGACTCCATGAGAATAGGAATAAATATTTGGTCAAGTATCAGTGATTAAGGAAAAAAACCTAGGGTTAATTAATTTTAAAATATATTTTCTAGGGTTTATAATCACAGGAGTATGAATTCTTGGACAAGACCCACAGTTTGAAAAAACCAGAAACCATAATATATGAGGTTACTAGTTACTCATAGGTTGGACAAAAGGTTTTAAAATCATTCCAAATACCTGAAAATCCCCTCCATCGGAGGGTGAAAGTATTGGAGGATGGAGGACACTTTATTTGGACAACAAGTGCACCACCTTTTTATAGAACAGAATGGGGCTCTCGATATCTTGGGGAAAACTGAATTCTTTTCCCAAACCATGCTACAACCATTCCCATCCACAATGGCTTCCAAAATTCTCCAAATTCCACTTAAATGACACATAACAAAAACCCAAACAATTTAATTTCCCAAAAAGGTAACATATACATGAGATTGATTATGAGACATCTCTAGAATGGCTAGGATAATACAATCTCCGAAACATAGAGTAGTTCATCCAGGAGTTGTACTCTAAATAATCACTAAGATTATAAGGTAATTTTTTTGGAACACTAAGCCCACATATCAAATTACCTGTCAAAATATTCTTCATAAACATTTCTTTACATCCACAACACTCTCTCCAATAGCATAACCATTCCCCATAACAATTTATCACTGTAATACATAATATGAATTGGATGATACACAATGGAAGGATCAACATTAGGCTCAATATCATCAACATCGATCAAATGTGATGGGTAAGTTTGATACTACCTATGGTACAACACTTGAAAAGAATCATACATAGAACTGTACCTCTATTAAAGATCCTAATAATACACTACTGGTATAATGTTTTGTTAAATATCAAATGGCCTCATAGAACATGTATAAAATCTTCCTTTCTTGTGCATTAGATAGTGATCCAACATCAGTGACACCCAAATGAATACACCGTCTCCCATTGTATGCTTAAGTGGTCTAGGAAATTGATCAACAAATTACTTCTATCAAATATGCACTATAGCCATATATTTCTGATTCAACTAAGCCTCCCCTGATGTCTCATATATGAGACTTAGACCCAATAACTATAAATCAACCCCCTTCATCAAACATAGTGATAATTTATATTGTCTATCATAGAGATCCTCATATGGTTTGATCATAATTGATACCTGATGGCTATAATTATAGGAAAATTCAACCAATACTACGTGCTTCTCCCAAGATCCCATAATGTGTAGAATGCATTCCCATAATGTTTCCTCTAACACATAAACAGTAAGCTTCCATTACAAATCAGTATATGTTTTCAAGGACATACACAGAAACACCTAGGTACCCAATGCCTTCTGTATGATTTTCTAGGAGTGAGATCTAAATCATGAATCATGACATGAATATATGATCTATGGAACCCAGTGAAAATAGAGTATCTCCCAAATATAAATATCCCCAAATAGATCAACAATAATAGTTCCTCAAATATGAAATAAATTGGATAATTTTGTTCATCGTTCCACAATACCCCATATATCTTCACAATTCTGAGGGGTCCTTGGAAGACCTAATATCAAATAAAATGTAATGTTGTCCCCAAGTCCATTCAAGAATGGTTAATAGTTGTATCAATCCACTACTTCATTGATTCTTAGCCACAACATGATGATAGGTGTAGCATCATATTGCAAAACCTATAATTTCAATTTTCATGATCATCCACAAATTTTATCGACGTAGGCCATGGTTCATTTTGGTTTAATTAGAATAATCAACCCACATCAAGGAATGAGACTCACACATCATCTCCTCATATATTCATGAAAGTACTATAAAAAATCATGGAAATAAATGATCTCATCCACTTATATAGTCTAATCAGAAGGTGACTCACCATCTTCAATGAATTTCATTAAGTTGAAATAAAATGGTTCCTCAAACTTAATATCTATGATTTCGATCATAACAGTGAACTAATCTAATAATGACACAATTTTCATTTTCTCATCGCTCTCCTGAATCTATATATTTATCTCATTCAATAAATCCATCATCTCCCACTTAGAGCTGGACTCATGGATAAACTGTGTCTATGTATACTAGCTCAAAGAGTCAGTAAAATATTTTACCTTATACCATGTTTAGTCTAGCTCAAAATCAAATTAATGCATATAATAAACACATATCCACTATTGGATATTATAATATCACTAGAAAATCTATTCATTATGATTTTTTGGTCGGTATAAAATGTAACATTTTCTCCCAAAAGGGAATTATACCAACACTTTAAATAAAAACCCACCACATCTAACAACAGATAATGTCTACTATAATTCCATTCACATGGCCAGAACTATCCCAAACAATACACAATAACCTAACCTCTCTACATCAACAATGCCCCATGTTTAATCCTGAATGCGTTATAAGACATTATTTTCTTCTAACCCATCTTTCGTAGTATAAAAATTTAATTAGTATCCAAACACTTCTTTAACTATAGTAAATATTTATCACATGATTAAAACAACTAAATATTTCCCCCATCATAGGTCTTGAATTATTATGGTTATGCAACATGGTAAAATTCCCAGTTAAATTCTTAACAGTTAAATTATAAGTCCAAAAATATTTGGATAACAAAAACATTCTTGGGATTATCTCATAGAAAATATATGTGAACCTTATATAGGTCCACTAAGAAACCTTCCTTATAGATTATGTTACCCATGAAATGTACCATAGTGATCCCAAATTGGAACATTGATAGCCTAGTGTATTACTCATTCTCTCTCAATATACTGAGTATGATGTCATGATTTTGGTCTTGACCATTATGTGTGATGGAGAACACACATATTCCATAAAAAAATGAAAAAAACTAATCCTTTTACATTTTAATGATTCAATACATCTATTCTAGAAAAAATAGCATGAGTGTTCGTCAGCCCAAATACAGTGTCAATGAACTCAAATATTCCATTACATCTATTTAATATAGTCCATCATATATCAGAATGTCTGACTCTCTACTAATGATAATTAGATCTCATTCAATTTTGGAGAACACAATGACTTTTCTACATTTTTAAAAGAGATCATGTATATAAGGAAGAGGACACCAGCTCTTAATAATTTTCTAGTCAAAATAATGGTAAAGGACACATAAATGATACATATTATTAGGATCCTTAGATAAAAACTAGAGAACACCATGATACCATTCTTGGATGGATAAACCCATTAAACAATTATTCTTATAGAAGAGTCTTAGTCTCATTATGCATTGTTGGATCCATTGTGTAATGTGTATAGAACTAGTGTGGCTCTCGATAAGAGTTCAGTTGTAAACAAACTCCCAACCTAATGTGGAATCCCAAAGATGTATTTACAAAATAAATCATAAAATTGATCTATTATGGGTGGAAATACACTATTCCCTTTACCTCCCATCATCCAACATAATACTCTGAACATGGGCGGTGAGATCCCCTTGTTGTTGATGAACTATCCTAGAACAACATTCTTAGATGTCCCATTCTCTATGATGAATATTAATATTACCCTATCAAGATGTAATATTTACCTTCATAGAGTAATAGTCTATTTGGGATCAGTATGACACCGTCCTTTCCATACCCAAAATAAAGTAAAAACCTAACATGCCATGTATGTAAATATACCAAACGAAATGATACTCTCCAACTACGAGGGAATATCCCTTCTATAGGAATATTTAAATTGACTAAATATGGATTTGTGTGTTGATCAACATAACGCCACTCATAAAATCATCCATCAGCCATAAAAAATTCAAAAGTTTTGTAGATAAAAAATAATATTATTCTCATGTATCTAGTACTGTGATAAAGATAATATAAGCTATATGAATAGTACATCTCAATATCATTGACCAAACATCACAATCCTAATGTGCCAGATGAGATACATGTAATGGTACATTTTTAGTTCCCTATAATGTACTATTCTGTTAAAATGAGATCTACTTTTTTAAAGTAGTACATCTTCTACCACGACCACAACTACTAGTAGCAGTCCAACTACATGAATAATATTAGGTAGAAGACCCCCATATGGTACTCTGATTTTCCTATATCCTTCATTACTACAAGTCTATCCTTTTTTCTTATAAAATCATTGTAGATTACCCATCTCTATATAATATCAAAACCACATCGGTGGTCCAAGAAAATATTTACGATAGTGATCCAACCTACCACGCTGATGGAAAAGCACTCAATCATTTCCCTGAAGAATTTATCCTTCTCCATGTATACTCTTCTTTCCACTTTTCTAGTTATAGTTCACATAGTGATGCTTTCTACACATGAAAGGGGTACCTCTTGGTCATCTAGTAGAAACCACCTTTCCTCCATTCTGAATCACCTTCACATTACACTCAGAAATGAGAGTCTAATTTATCACATAAAAAAACCTCTATAATTGATTCATATTATCCTAGGAATTAATCTAACAATTATATCCATCATGAAATTATCTCTCCCCAATAAACATATGACCTATAAAATTTTTTCAAACCAATTCATGTTAGTGAAGTGACCATCATAGTTTTTCACGGGCATTCTTCCCTTAATCAGCTGAAAAAACTCATATTCCCTCCCCAACATAATTTCTTCTTTGTAAAAGTCCTCCAAGAACATATCCTATAAGTCATTCCAAACCAATCACTCACACTGATCATGCTAACAATAAATATCCTATGAAATCTTCGCATGCACAGGTAAAATATAAACAACCAAATTTTATCTCTTCATTGAAAGAGTCTCTAAATGGTCATGACTTTTCTAGGTTTATGTAATCCATAACTAATATTCCTCATGTCCTCATCATGCGTGAAGTTATGTGGGTGTTTCAATAGGAAAACCCATGACAGATCTGAAAAATTATGCATGGACTTCTGTAGGTCTCATTCCATATACTATATAACATGGGAAAAGTTCTCGTTGAAATTATCTCTTTCCCCTTCACAAAGATCTATTGGGACTTCTTGTCATAGTCCTAGATGCATAGATCCCACAATGTATTCTTATCTTCCTATAAAAACACCTTTATGGAGGCATGAATCTACAATGACAAACAAAAATATTAGGAAATATAACTCATCACATTTATATAATAGGTATTCACATAAATTCATAAATATCCAACCCTCATACACTGTGGCATTGTCAAAACCAAGGAACTATTAAAACGCTTAACCATCCCTACCCTAGGATATGGTTAACACCATGTATAATACTATTTATATCATATGTTTTACCATAGAAACACATTTTCACCACATGAAATTACAACTATTAGGATCATTTATAATTTTCAATTCTATATTAAGAACTGCATAATTTTAAAACAATCAAATAATGAAAATAATGTTCATTCTCCAAAGTGTACGCATCACATGATTTTTCATGCATGCTTAATATGATGCATGTAATATTAATTCCAATGTTCATAGAATGATTCATTCCTACCAAACTATTATTTTTGTATATGGAAATGATTCAAATCATAGAAAATAATTACATCACACATCATGTGCATCACCTAAGGGAAAATTACATCCAACAATAACAACAAACATAAATAAAAATTATCCCACCCAGGGTAGTTGGATTCCTAACCACACATGGTTTTCTTACATCCATTTATGTGCTCATGACCAATAAAAAATTATCCAAATATTATTTATACCTCTACATAATAATAAAATAATTGAAAAAAATCTTTTGATACTACTTTATATGTTTCAACCAAGGTGCCACATGCTGATGCCCCATGTTAGTTCACCACATGACCTAAAGGAAAAGATCCTTGTACACTAGAGTCATTATAATATTAGTGGAGGTATAATATATGACACGTAGAGACTGTTCCCTATTTTTTAAAGCAACACAAAAAGTGGAAATAATTTTTTCCCCAGGTATGTTAATGAAGAATAGTCAACCATAATCGATAAAAGGATAAGCATCACACAATGAATCTCAAACAGCGAAAATGACCCTAAACAAAGAAGTAAATATATCATTCTATAAAAGTGTTATGTGTCTAATGAAAACCCCAAAATAAAGACCACTAACATCTCTAAAACATGTCCCAAAATCATGTCTTCTTCCCTCATACATGCACTACTATGAATACCAACTCATTCATCTAATTGGTCTCTTTCCCTAATCCTATCGAGAAAACATGATGTCTATTGGAGTATATATCATGCAACCTAATATTACTATGAGTAATACCTATTAGGACACCACTAATGTAATATAAGGAAAAATCCAGTCCGTAACATTTTACTCTATTTTATATTTAATAAATATCTATCAAAAAGGTAATAATGTTTCACATTTATTATTCTTTATTCAACTACATAATTCCTTTGATGTATGGTGACACCCAATCAAAGTATACCTTCTTCATCCCATGCCTGATTTTGAAACCTATACTATACGGAATATCAAAATTCATTTTTTCCAGGGATTTCATTATTTATTTACTTTAGAATTCATTTTTGTTACCGTGGTGCATCAGTCCAGGTACCAATATCTCGGCCACATGGAACATCACTACAATACCAATTTATCTAGAACCTGAAGTATTAGTCTAGTACCCAATGGGTATTTTTACCATCATTCCATGACCCAGAAGTAAATTTTCACATTAATATATTGGGGGCCGAGGACATTAGTCTTATACCCAATTGGTATTTGGAGAATCACTCCCAGACTCATAACTTATTGATCTATCATTCACAAATACCACATATTTCACAATATATAAATCATGGTTCAAAATCAATATCTTTATTATCAATCATTCCCATCATGGTGGAAAATTTCATTAATAAATAAAAACTATTTTTTTATAAATAATTAAAACATAAAAAATCCCACTAATATATATATCATCATTTATTTCATAACACATTAACCCTTTATGTTAAATCCAATCAAACCCTTATATACCAATATCTTACATGAAAAATGGATTTAGTTTAATTATATACAACTATTATTCCCCAGTTCAAATTCCTTAATTATAATTACAAGGATAGTTGCACACCCCTTGGGTTTTCATCAAGACCTGCCTCAATATCTCAAATGTGTCTAATAGGATCTATGAATGTTCTCTAAATATCAATAAACTAATTTCAACTTATATAATTAAATTAAAGTTCATAATGTGGTATCACAAAGAGATAACAATATAAACATGGTCATAATCAAGACTATGGGAATTATAAATTATTCCATGTACCTCAATATCGTTGTTGAACAATTGCAAAACCATAATCTTTTATTCGATGTAGAACAATTGAAATGACAATGAAAAGAATGATCTATGATCAACAATTAGTATCAAGGTCTAAAAAATGAGATACATTCAAACTGAGATCTAAACCATCACGAATTGAGTACATAATCCTTATCAAAGGCGAGATAATGATGTATGAAAATGGAATGAAATTTGAGGAATAAATTACATACAATAGATGGTCTTACTTCTTCATCCAGATGTTCTATTTTCACCAGAATTGGTTCAAAGAGGATATGAATCATCTCAAGAGAATCTAATAGGAATGTAATTCCTCTCTATTAATGTATGGGTCATTGGGGATTTAAAATGAGGGTTTTGGAATTTTTAAATAAATTTACAAGGTTTAAAATCCCACATGAACTGTTTTCTGAATGGTTGAATGGTTTGAGAAATTTTTCTTCCCAACAATGTCCACATACCATTAGGGGTGTATTTTTACACGTAATTGGGAGAATAGATTGAAAAACCATGTCATAACCATGTAAACCCTCTTGATATGTGGGTTCCTAATTTGGGGGAGGGAAACCGCACGGGTTGGTAAAACCATGTGCCCCATTACAAAGGTTGATAAGAGGAAACACGATTTCCTAGGGGAAACTGCATGGTTTTCCCTAACATTGAATCAATTCTCCACATTACTAGGACTTCCAAAATTAAAAAAATTCACCATAAATTTCCTCGAAGAATGACCCAACCAATGTATGATAAAAAAGGATACAATAATACCATTGAAAAAGTAATATACAAATCCAAAAAATTTTGTATTTTATATCATGGATAGTCCATAATTATTCATACATAATGATTATTCTTATAGTATAGAGCTGAAGAAGGAATTGGTGGGGGTTTTTTGTGGCCTAGATAGCACACAACCACTCAATTTTTTTTGGTGTCGAATAATATTTATTAAAAATTTATAATTTTTATGGAATACACTTCTTTCTTGAGAACATAAATTTAAAGAAACATTTGTGAGGCCCTACTAAGTCTTCTACTAACACCATAATTGTTCATTTCATTGTTTTTTTATATTTCATGAGGGATATGATGAAGGTTAAGCTCTATATGGATGAATTTTGAACTGAGGAGTGTGAAACTGTTTTTGTGATAAGACAGACACTGGTGTGACATAAAATTTATCATTTATTTATATATCTTTATTGTTTAACCTATATTGGATTGCTAGTTTTGGGAGATTATTTTATTAATGTTTCATTGATGCTAATTTGAAATGTATTTTACTAGTTCACTCTGATTATTTTTTATGTTATTTATTATTATTTTATTTACTCTTGGACAAAAATACTTATTGTATAGTCTCTCTACATCAATGCTCAGACCCGTGCAGCTAGTCTGTAGCCTATTGTGTGTGGGTAGAAATACATTAGGTCATGTGGATCACTTGCTCAAACAGAGTGATTCAGGTTATGATTTCAAACATTTAATATTTTTACTAGTAAAATTTTATTAACATTTTTAAACATAAATACACTGAAAATTGTGATTTTTATAATGAAATAATTACTTTATAAAAATTGTGTAACTATTTTTTATTAAAAGTAATTAATCACTTCGTGATAAGTAATCACATAAAACACATAAAACACATAAAACTCTAAATTTATATTAACACTCATTCGTTATGTAATCAATATAATATATGATTAGAAAAACAAAATTCTTCAAAAAATCTCTTCCCTATAATTTTTATTCTCAATATTAAATATTTGAATTGAAAACATAATTTTAAATAATTTAAAAATTGAATTACTCTAAATAGAGATAAAAGTATTTTTGGTAAAATATATTCTTGTAAATTGTTTTTAGAATCTATTTTGTAAGAAAATAAAAATTCCATATTTATAAACTATTTACTAAGATAAAATCCATAATGGTAAAAATATAAAAACCAACTGGTAAATAAATAAAAACTTGATTAAAAACAATGTTAGAATACATGGATGATGATTTATGTAATTATTATCTCAAAAAATCCATTATTCAAATATTTTTGTTAGATATAACCTTGAATATTGTATTGATATTATTGAAAAGTCAAGGAGATTCACAAAACATCCCTTTTATTCACTTTTAAAAGAGAGGCACATCCATCACTTTATAAAAAATCAATCCCATAAAATTTATTTCTAAATATATATCATTGTATTCAGTATATATCCCAATACCACATCATGAGACCTATTTTCACAATTACGTTTCTTTAAGGCCTTTATTCACAATTCTATTTTTAAAATAAAACTCAAGCACTCGACGTAAGTGTTACATACATATTAATATTTTCATCTTATTTATACTCTTCATACCCTATTATATCGATAAAAATATAAACACATAATTTTTAAAATGATAATAATAATTTATTATACTAATTAAATAATGATTAGTTATTACATTTCATCCACTATAAAAAAAATGATCACTAGTAGATCTTGTTGGACTACCATAACCATGAATCAATGACTTAAAATTTAAAAAATCAACTATAATTGATGGTATTAATGATGTGATTGTTTAATATATATTATATTTATAATATAAAAATTAATATCAAATAGATAATTTTTATATACATTTATTCTCTCTCATTAATTGGGAAATGGAAAAAAACTAAAGAATATATATGCTTACTATCACGGCCATGAGAACGAATATTATTTGTCATCACAATGTTGTATTGATACTGTTAAAAAGTTATTTAATATATACAAATATTATTTTCATTACACTATTAAAATTAGGATGATTATGGATCTATTTTTCTAAACATTTTTTCTTGATCAACATACAATAGAAATAATGGATAAATTAACCAAACCAAACAAAGTAACCTATATATGAATACATTATAAATCAAATAAGTGATAACTGATAATAAGTAGACCTTAAAAATTATTAATAGATTAATAATTTTATTTTTGATTTATTTTATAAAAATAAAACACTAATGATGCGATAATATGGATTATAGTGAAAATGAAAACTCGAGGTAAGGGATCTTTAGTAAAACCCCCATTACCAATCATTAACATGTTATCCTTCATTTTTATTATATTATTCTATAATTTTTTTGGAGAATCATATAATTTTCATATAATCCATTCCATTTATATCTTTTTAAATATCTATTTCATTGATTATTATATACCTATATTTACATCTTCTCGAAGTTTATACTATTATATACATTCAAATTAAGGGAAAATTCCTATATATTTTCATATTTCAAGAATCCCCAACCATTAAATTATTGAAAAACACAAATAGATTCTTAAAATGATATATATAGAGTGGGTAACAATAATGATTAAATTATGATTTTATAAAAACTAATAATAACTTTCCATATTTAAAAACAGCCTTAACTAATTTTCTCAATCATCACCAAATTTTATTGTTTTATCTATTTCTTATCCATGATAGATATCAATAATTTTCTATATTGAAACAATATGATCATTAAATATTAACCTTTTTTAATAATTTTGTTCTTAAATTTTTTAATTCCTTATTCTCTTTGGAAATCTTATTATTTAGCCTTTTATTTTCCCTCAATTCAGTATTTTCATAACCACTTCTTTCACATAGGTTCGATAATGATTATGGTTATGTATGGTTTTCTTGCTCATGTGGAACACATATCTATTATTTTAGATATGTGATGTGTTTTCCTAGAAATATGTATCCCTTTAATTGTTTTTCTAAAAAATTATATTTCATGAGATTTTATGTAAGGGATGTGGGAGTAATAAAAATCACCCAATATGTTTCCTTTTATATGGGACCACTATTAAAAAGTAACTATATACTCTCCATAAAATATACCATCAATTGTTTAGTGTATTGGATGATTCATACAAGTAAAAATGGAATATAAAGAATGAAAAAAATAGTGTGAACTAACCCAAATAATTAAAAATAAATAAATAGTATTTAATAAAAATAAATTTGTAAGAGAATGAGGAAGTCATTCATGTTGTTTCTTAAGAATATATAAATTTCATTAGTTTCATTATCACTGAAACCATTAATAATGTCCCTATTATTGAAGGATTTTATTGAGAAGTGTCTAATATATACATGGTATTCATTGAAAATGATGTTTGGTGGACCCAAAATTACTTTTTTTAATATTATAAATTATCCATGTAATAAATTAATTTCTACTCCTCATTCATTGGTTTGGATAAAAGGGAAATGTATTGAAAAAAATTTATCTTATCCAACACCGGGTTAAGTTCATGTTTTTTCAATCAAGGAAGTGATCCTTTGGAATGATGTTAAGATGGATAAAGTGAAGAAGCATAATGAAAAAAACTATAAATAAATATTCATTTAATGAAAAATTATCCAGTGAAGGTTAATTCCCCTATTTTTGTATACATTCAATGAGAATGGAAATATCCACTCGAATTAGTAGTGTCATACCACTTGATAGAGTTGGGATCCATAAACTAATTTTATCACACCTAGTATCCAAAGATTATACTAAAATTCTTTTACTAGATTATCTGAAGATATTTTATGATGAATAAAACAATATGAATCATATCAAATATCGATAGTAGACATAAATTATTGGAACTTATTATTTTCTTGTCAAGAATTCTTCTAGATAATCCTCCAAGGTGAGACTGCGGCAAGGACTGCTTGATTATGTTGAGTCCTTTTATACTCAATTAGGGGACATGTATGGATGTTACTACTCAATATAGGTATAATTTGTTTTATACATACTCAATATATTTCTCTTATCCTTATTGTAATTTTAGGTTTATCACATTCTATAAATTTCAATTGCAGGGTTGTTCCAAATGATCATGTAAAAAAATTATTATCTAGGTGTGGAACAACGATCAAAACATAGGAATAATCAGAGGAAGTCGGAAATGTGTGACTCATTACACTATTGTAAATACAAATATATATATATATATATATATATGTTACTTAAATATAGGTTTATTTATAATAGATAGGGTCTAAGATGATTGTTCCTCTAAGTGTTTACCTCTATGATAATGTAGAAAACAATTTTGAACTCTAAAAAAATTAAACATGAAAATTAGTGGGTAATAGAATTCATCTCTAGCTAGAGTGGTATAACCTATATACTAAATATTTATCTCCCTTATGTTTAAAAATTTGTGATAGGTTTATAAATCACCACATTCAGCTGGAGTCACTTTTGATTCCATAGAAAAATATTGGTGGAATTTGTGTCATTGGTGTAGTTACAAAATAATTGAAGGTTGCCTTATGATAGTAAAACTATAGTCCTCAAATGACACTATCAGTGAGGTTACCATAGTATTACACATATAAATATTACTTCATTTTATTTTAGTATTGAATACATCTCATAATTAGACACCGCAGATAATTGAAACTGTTTATAGTTTTTTGCGACTATATATATGATCATAATTTTATCATAATGATATTCAATATATCCCACAAGGATATTATCAATTATTACCCTCTTTATACACACCGTAATTAATTTTTCTTGTATATCCTAGAGTAATGTAATCATAAGAAAGTGTGTGATCATAATCATTGTAAATGTAATCATAGAAGATATCAATAAATAATCATTAATGGACATTATTAAAGTATAATATTATTAAAATATGATTATAAGATGAATAATTCATCCCCAATAAGTCAAATAACAATATTCATGATTCATGGCATAAACAATATAGCTTAATTTATGACATGTTTAAAGTAATGAGGCTATAGTCATATTCCATGGATAAAAATATGGGAATATGATATTGGAATTTGGCTCTAGAATGGTTATGTAATATAATGAAATTTTGATGTCATAAAACAAAAATATTTTCAATAATTATGTTAATGTCTAGAAATAAGGTCCCTGTATATAATTATGGACCTTAAATAATGATATATATATAAAATTTTTATATTTTATAAATTAGAATAGGTAAGAAGTTAATTATGTGAACATGGGATGAGGTTCACACATGAAAAAGTAATATCATGATAAAAAAGTCATTAAAAATTTAATTGGTGGTCTATAATTGATCCAACTATCTTATAATGATAATCTAGACATATGTTTTCTATAAAATTTTAATAAAATCCTCTAATTCCGCAATGCATACATAGTGGAGAATACACTTATTTCTTACAGATTTCATCATATAATAATTTACTAATATTAATGTAATTAGTATCATGGAATCATCATTAAAAAGTCATCATAAAAAACCATACATTTAGATTATGTGGATTCTATCATATAATAATATCCCTCATTAATCATACATCAATTAATGTTCTTATAGAAAATATATCTTTTAAACATTAAATGACTTATTTTAAAAGATTACAAAAATATTCATCTCCTTTGAAAACATATTAAAATAATTCATAGCATAATGAAAAAATATATTCATTTAAAAAATTAATTAAATCATTTAAATGAAGATCAATGAAAAGAACATTTATGATAGTAGGGAATGAATATTGTGTCATAAATGTTAAAATAATTAATCCTTCCTCGCACCATTGAAAATTCAAAAATAACATGTTTATAAAACATTACGAAAAATCATTTCTCATCCTTTGAAAATTAAAAATATTATTTTTTAAAATATAATTGAATAATGATTTCATCCTAAAATATATATTACTCAATTTATTTTAACAAATTAGAGATACAAATAAAATAATTCCAGAAACATTGATTCTTGAATTAAAAGTCCTAATTAAACGTGACAATGCAACATTACCCCTTACCTCCTGTCTGGAAATTCATCAATATGTATTAAAGATAATTTGTTAATAAAATTAAATTTATTTTACCTATATAATAGAAGCACATCTGGACTTACCTTTTTTTGTAACATTATTTTAAATGGTAAAATTACACATTAATTATATACTCATTACAAAAATAAATAATCTAATTAAAACATTAATGTTTTTCTAGAATATTTAAGTTCCTTGGTTCTACCCATTGAAACATTAGCCTTGTTTCATCAAATATTAAATCCCCATTATTTTATAAATATTATACTCATTCATTGTATATAATTTTTTAACCCTTTATATGGCATCGTGATGATAAATTAATTGTATCACTTCATTGAGACAATTATTTGTATTTATGCACAAGT
Organism: Viscum album; assembly: GCA_963277665.1. Classification (NCBI taxonomy): domain Eukaryota; kingdom Viridiplantae; phylum Streptophyta; class Magnoliopsida; order Santalales; family Viscaceae; genus Viscum; species Viscum album. The sequence goes on along the minus strand of OY728126.1, from coordinate 554,528,579 downwards.
GATCAATATAATTATTGATGGATGAAATGAAATAATGATAAATAAAAATATAAAATTATATAATAATTATTCATTGATAATTATTATTTTTATTCCTTAAATATATCGTTATTTTCAATAATGTAATGAAAAAATGAAAAATAAATCACATTATTTAATATGGGTGGTAGTCCACCCATCCACACAACCAATGTTATCATTTATAAATGAATGGAAGGGTAAAAAGTCAGATAATATATTATATATAATGAATCATCATTGTAATATAAACATCATATATATTCATCTATATAACCATAATAATCTATATGACATAGAATAATATATATCACTTAATGGTGATGAATGTATATATGTACATAGGAGAAATGTTTTTATTTTTCGTTAGTTTTGAAAGAGATAGAATTATCTATTTTTGTTAGTTAACATGATATAAAAAATAATTCTATAGATTCAACATTGTTAATATGATTATTGATCTTTATAGGGAGGTTTAAGAATAATAAATCATGAAAATGGTTAGTAAGATCATATATCTATTCATTATTAATCATTTATTGATCAACACATCAACATATGTTAAATGGGACATTTGGGATGAGAAAAACTCATTATTGTTTATGAGGAAGTTTGGAGCGAGTATGGGTAGACCTGGTTTAATAAAATGGATCATATATTGAAGATAATATAGGAAACGAGGTTCCATTTTATAACTAAGGTGTGTGGAATATTTGTAATTATTAAATATTTTAAAATATAATAATGTCAATATCAAGGAATTTAGATACAAATTTACTACATTAAAAATATTTGAAGAGATTTTATTGAAATAAACAGATATAATTAGATTCTATAAACATTGTTTTTGATATTTTAACTCTTATTTAATTTGTTTAACCCCTCATTAAACACTTTTAATATTTTTGGAAGTATATTATTTATAACATTGTATGAATTCATAATTTGAAAAATTAAAATTGACCTTTTTACACAATATAGAGATTAGGATTTCAAATGTGAAATCTATTTTATAATATTATATTCTAATAATTTTAATATTTTCATTTTAATATGTTAGTGAAAATAGAACAAAAAACATGGATATAAATATTCATTTTTATGAATAAAATTGAACTAATTTTCATTTATATCCTTGTAAAAAATATCTAAATGAATGTTAATATATTTGAATTAATATATTAAGAAACCCCTTCATCAAAATCATTCATTAATACTGATTAAATAAATTTTTTATGATTAAATATATTGGAAAATTAAAAATTGGGTTTCGATAAATATATATTCTAACTTTAAAAGATATTGTTTTTATGTATAACTAGTTCAAAATCAACATATGAAAGACTATTTTTTTAAATAATATAAAAATATATTTAAAAAATATTCTTGTTAATTACTTCTAAATAGTCATAAAAATTAAGATTATAATATACTTTTTAAAATTTTATATTTTAGCATAATTCAATATTATTTTTGAGATTTAAAATTGTGTTAATATTTTATATGAATTAAAAATTACATTTTCATTGAGGAAAAATCAATTAATTTTTTTATATGGAAAATATTTTAATCATATTTTTATCATATATCATTGTTAATATATTCAAATATTTTCATATAAATATTGTTATGAAACATATTGAAAAAAAACTAAACTAAAAATATAATAAAATTATAGGGTGTTGAGTTCTACAATCCTAATAAGAATTTATCCATAAAAAACATATCACATAGATACAAAAAAGAGTATTTAACTACCACATCACATCCTTGGGTTCCCACATAGTTTCCTCAAATTTATTGTTTTAAACAAAAAAAATGGGCCATGTGATTGGTCTTATTTCACATAAATATATATCATCAATATAAAATGATCTCCAATTATTCCTCACAAAAATAATTATTATCAATTTTACAACCTCTATATTTATTAAACAACAATCATCTTGTATTTGTAACATCAAATGTGAAACATGGAACACCTCATGAATATGAATTATCCTTAGTGAAACCCCAAGTGAAAAAAACCATTCTAATACCACCAATAATTTTGAAAGGACTTATATATAGGGATAAAAATTACTATCATTCCAAATTTCTTGACATTATTCTATTGAGATCTTTTAAGTAATTCCTGGTCATATAGTTTACACTATATATCTTTCCAATGAATATATTTATGACCTTTACATCAACTATGCGCTACAATGAAGTTCTACTAAATGAATCATACTTTCTCTACAAATTACTCAACAACCCATTGTCATAATATTTTTTTCACTGACATTATCCCAACACACTAGATACCTACACATCCTATAATACAGGGATTTATTATGTGCCAACTAATTGATCATGTGAACGAAATATTTATAAGAAAATTTAATAAAAAATGTGTTTTTATCCCAAAAGTATTTGAAATCCAAAAACCACATTCTCAAAATACCTTATATGGTTTAAATATTCCTCCTAGTGTGATAATATTACTAATGATGATATTCAGTGATAAAATATTATAGAATATATTAAATTTTTGTGTAATACATCGATAGAAAACTGAGGTTAACATCTAGTAACAATCAAATGAAATTCAATGTGTTACAACATACAATATTATAAATTATTTGATGTTTATCATATAAATATAAAGAAGAGATAAATCCTTTCTGATATCCAAAAATTCATTAAAATAAAATGAGGATTAATTATAAAATATTTTTATGGTCGTTACAAGTTTTTGGGGTGTCTATCTTTGAAATGAAATGTGATGTTTTCAAACTACAATTCTAGTTGTCGTAAGTGTTATATCATCTCTTTAGACTTTTGTTTATCTTCCATGACATACTAATATACTAGTCCTCAAGACATATACTCTTCAATATCTCTTTTATTATTAACTAAACAGAAATAATCATTGATATCTATTTACAAATTATGATTCAAAAATAATTAGATGAATATGAAGTATGATCTTTATCCAACAAATTGTACATCAATTTTGGAATTGATAGGAAAAATTATTATATTATTATAGTTATCTCATTTCATCGGGATTTTTATTGAACATAGGAACATTAATCAATGTTTTTTATAATTCAATATCTTATTTATAGGTTTCATTAATCCCCACATGTACTAGTAGTTGAAAATAAATATAAGATAAATATGACATTTCCCATTCATATATGATTTCAAGATAAATTTTCTATAAATATTAAAGTATTGGGGATATTTTAATCCTCATAATGATCATAATAAAATGGTCTTTTCATGTCATATTATTATCTAACATGTTCACATTTCAAGGGAGGTAAATTATCATGAAGTGATAATATTTGATAAAATCTAACCACCTTCATTGGTGTATATTAAAATCTGTATGTTTAAATATATAATTCACTATTTTTTTATTAGAATAAATATACAATAATTAATTATATAAATATTACCTCTATATATTCAATGGTAGTTATCAATACATTCTTTTATGATAAATACCTCCCATTATTAGGTTGAAAAACCATATAGTAAAAGTAATTACAATTTTGTATTCATTCTAAATCCAATAGATGCTCATTGTTTTTAGGTTATCGAATCTAAATTCACTTCATCGAAAATTGATATGGGAGCTATATAAATAATTCAAAATCTGTCCAAATAGAAAATATGACTTTGGGGAGGATAATAATATTTTTTGAAGCACATTTTAAAAATATTATATAAAAAAGGACCGGTAGACGTGAGATTCAATCATCATACCCTTAGATTATTTTAATATAAAAATAAACATCTTGAAATTATGGTGAATATTTCATCTTAATATCTATATTATTATAATAAATAGTGTACGATGAACAAGAACCAACTATAATAAATGTATTTCATGAATTAATTATTTTTTGATCTTACCTTAATATATTTCTTGGACCCCCATTACAAATTATTATTGCATATATTTTCCCTTTTTCCATTAATAGCAGAGGTTTATGAGGCTTATTTTTAGTATTAGTCCTTGTATATAGTAATTAATTCACATAATTCCAAAATTCCATGAAACTATGAACAAAATAGATGGTGGTTTATTAGTTTGATTGTTTTTATCATCCATTTCATTGATTTAACTCTTCTCCTCCTCTTAATAATCTAAATCTCAATTAATGATCCTACCATATCTGAGACATCACCTCATTCTGTTTGATAAATTACCTTATTAAATCATCCCACATTTATTGAATGTAAGTGTTTGATACATTTTCCATCCACATTACATTCCATTATGGTTCCCATAAAATTAAATATTACTTTTAATATAACTATAACAATCAAAATGACAATTTCTTGCATTAATTTTCAATTTGAGTTAACTTCAATAAATATTTTCAATGTTTTAAATAAAATTTATAGAAAATTACTTTTGAATACTTTGTTTCAAGATATTGATGATGTAATAAATTGTCCATTGTTGAAATATGACCAACTAGAATCATAAATTAAATTACATGTAATATATTCTTGAAAGGTATCAATGGATTAATCCTCATTCTATATCCATTATAAAATGTTCGTCTCTATTAGAGAAGGAAAATCTTGGGAATTTATGTATCATGAAATACCCCAACAAACTCTTCCAATTCCATGTACATTATTTTTTCCTCTTACATCACATTCTTCAAATTATTCTATATATATATAATGATTTCTTTGTAGGGGTATATTTATAATACTACATTCTACTGGTCTGACCACTAGATAATGTACTATATTTTTTCTTATGTAATTATCTATTACTCATCAATTAGTGGGTAGGATGACTGATAAGAGATATTTCATATTTTCATAGAAAATACTCATTGGCATGTTTTTCTTTTATTAGATCTTCAACTTCATTAACATAATTATTCATTGCTTGAGAAGGTTAGGAATGAATTTTGACCAATCTTTAAATAAAAAACCCCAAGCCAATTTGTTTCTCATGTGGAAGTCATTACATTATTTTTCTCATTCTTTTTTTAAAAGATTTATCAATGTTTTATAAATTAACTAAAACCAAAAATTGATGTTTCATCACAATATATAGTCAATCAATGTGATTAATATTATAACAAATATCATTCGAAATGAATCCAAAAATATGAAACCTTCTAATTCGATGAAAACACTTTATATTCATCATTTATTACACTTTGTTCATCATAAACTGGCATATATTTTATCCTCATATTATTTATAATTTTTTATAATGATAATATAAATTAACAAAATAACATTCCTGCATTGATTCAAACTAAGTGTGCAGTTATAACTTGTTTTTGTAGAACCAGGTCAAGATTAGGTGAATAATCATCAATCCATTTCAACTATATTACCCATACGTGCATCTATATCAGAGTCTTCATCAACTTATTTTCTCTTTAAAATGATTTCATTGTATAGAAAATAAATTTCTCTTAATTATCACAACATGATGATATTATACTACTCTTATACTTATCCCAACAATTACCACAAAATGTTTTAATCATTATAAGTAGAAATAAAAAAATCTCTAACAAAAACTTTGATGACACTTGAATTACATATATATATACATATATTACATCATTAGGTATGAATTTATTATACATTTCATAATAATATATTCATAAATATCATAAATGATATGTGTATATATAAACTATGTATAGAATCATATTATTTTATTAAATATTTTCAACATCTCCAATAATATTCTTCTTTTCATGGTATCCTTCTAATAAATAACCAATTTAAACAATTTCTAAATAATATAGGGAAATATATTAACAAGAAATGGTGGGATAAGATGTTTAGTTAGGGTAAAAAATGAGATACTAATCAATAATCAATGTGAGTGTGGTATAAGAATAATACAATGATTACATGATCATAAATTAACACTTCCATTCCAATTCAATCATTTTTAACTAAGCATGAGTCATGGCATATAATTTTTATCATAGCATAAGACGTGTTTATAACCATGAAGCCAAAATAATGATCAATGGATCATAACATTAGTATAAATCATTGGAATGTAGAGAAAACATAAATATAGAAAATAAAAATATTCTGGAACCATAATACTCTAATTGTTACATTCATTATGATAAGGATATGAAATTATATTCCTCTATAAAATTATGGACAAGAAATTAGGTCCCTATGTAAAATTGAAATCATTTTTTGAATATGAATAGGTCCATCTATAATGTTGTAAACATGAAAAAGTTCACTAATTACTCAGTTATATCATTTGATATTAATCATGAACCAATTTTATAGTGGATAAAAATATACCCAATCATCTCATAATGATATTCCAAACATATGATTTCTATATAAAAAAAAAAATCAATTAATTGATGTATAACCCATACTAAATAAAGAGGTTTACTAAATATTTCCTCATAGTATAACTAATGTTATGGAAATTAATTCATTTTGTGGAATAAAATTTAAAACATCTTTATTATAATCTATCAAAATAAATAAATGTGATTGTATATCGTACATACACATTAATGTTTTTATCCATTTTATAAACTATTAAAAAAATAAATTTAAATAATAATTATCCTTTATGGAATCATTATTATATTATATATCATTTATATTTATTAAATATATCCTTTACACTAAAATTGTTAAAAAATGAATCATATTGCTTTGTGGAGGTTATAGTCCACAAGTATACCTGAGGGAAGTGATCATTTTCTAACTAATTGGATGGTATGAAGGTAGAGGTAATATTATAATTCTAGATGTTTAATTTTATCATTAATAACCTATATATTCATTAAATATGTATTTATATACCACCATATGAGGTGGAAATGGAAATTGAATTACATTAGTTTTTGATGTTTTAGTCTTCCATACATATGATTTCTAGTTTTGTTTCTAATTTGATGGATGGGTAGAGAGAAATATGTTATTAGAGTAACATAATAAAATCATTGTATTTGTGATATAACTATATTATTATTTTATGATTGATAATTAATACATGAATGAGTTATAATAAGAAATGAAGTGAAGATGAATTGTTAAGAATAATAATCATTCATCAGACATCTTGTTTAGGTTTATGACTATAAACATTGTAGAATTGTTTTATGATAAAAACTGGGAATCTAGGTCATGGATATATATCTCATAAAAAAGTTCAGGAAAGGTTTTTATAAACCAAAATTCCATTAATTTGTGAAGAGGATAATGAAGGGGGTGTCCTTTTATAAGTTGGGGTGCGAACACATTCAGAAACAACTTGGACATTTGCAAAAAAAATTGATTAAGTCATTTACAAGAAAAATTATTCTAGATGACCATATAATATATTTTTTGATTGGATAAGATATAAATTATTCCATAAAATATGATTTATAAAAGTTTAATTGGAAAAATTACAGTCATATTTTGGTTTAAACACCAATAATGACATGTTAACCATAACTACAGTAATTAATAATTACTATTTTTATTATTAATTATAAATAAAATATATGTTTATATTTTTACATAATAGTAATCATTATTATTTAAAATAATTAATCTATTTTTTCAATCTTAATTCATATAAGGGATTGAATTTAATTTAATATTATGCATGCAAGTGCAATGAAAATGTGGATTGCCAAAAAATTATTTCCCAAATGAAAAAGGATTTCATATCAAAATTAAACGTAATATTGACTACAATAAGCAAAATTATATAATAAATATATAATTTTACTATTTTTTATTTTAAAACCATTTTATAAATGGTTCTTAATAAATTAATTACAAGAAATTGAATTTTCAAAACCAATTAGATTCTTCTACTATTCCCCAAAAAATTAGCCTTTTCAGAAAATTCTCAAAAATTCAATCATGGGTAATGTATAAATATTTATTTCAAAAAATTTAATATTTTCAATTTCTTTTTAATTTGGTAAAAATTAATTTATAATAATTAATAAAAATGGCAGAAATCAGTTTTTAAAAATAATAGGGTTTTAATCATAAAATAAATTATTTCTTCTATCATTCGTTAAAAATTTAAATAAATGATAAATATTTTGGATAAAAAATTAATATATAAATTTCAATAAAATAATTACCAAATAGTAAATAAATTAATTTATTATGATAAAAAAACATTGTGTACATAAAACCATTTTTTTAATATATATATATATTTATCTTTAAAATTATTTTAATTTTTATTAATTATATATAGAAAACAAATAAATTTATTTAATACATTTCTAAACCACATATATCTCTTAATTTAGATAGTTTTATTCAAACTCTCTAATATAACAACTATTTTATAATGGTATACCACATTATGGTCCATCTATACAATAGGTTTCATATATCACAAGCAACTAAATATGTCAAATTAATTATTAAAAAATATATCATATTGTCTTAGAGTGACACGTTGTACTTTTTCTATACCATCTAACCCATATTCATGTTTCATGGGTTCTGATTTACGTACTCCATAATATAATTACTCATGTAATTTTTATACATAATGAGTTTCACATTCTATAATAAAATATTTTTTTAAAAGTAATAACTTGATATCCAAATCATAGACCATCACGATCCTCATTACTGGAACCTTAACCGCATGAAATAATTACCAAAGATCCATAAACATTAAAATGTTCCCCTCTTGGTGAGTTTCTATATATAATTATTAGGACATAATTCATGTTTTAATTTCACCTTTACATTATAATATTGGTTATATCATCTTTTATTCAATGACCTTTGACTTTAAATATTTGATTTCCGGTCCAAGAATCGTGGAATGATACCATATGAACTTATCTATGAGGTTCTCCACACTAGTGGAATGGGGATCTCACTCACATTATATTTACCTCTCCCATAATATTATATAGTCATCACTACATTTTGATCAAATTTATCATACCATTAAACACATGTCGTATAGGTCTAAATAAGAAGACAATAAATTACTTATGGAATGATTCATAAAAAGTTTCGAGTTAAAATCTAGAAAATGGTATTATAGGAAAAAGACGAGTCTTTCCATTTTGGACATGAACCTTTCATAAGCTTGTAAAATTTAAATTATTTAAGTTGAAAATAAAAAAATCATTACTGAAGAAAATCAATAATGGGAAACTAGAGAAAAATGTTAGTGCCAAACATTAAAATCATTCAATTATAATGTTTTGGAAAATATTTGGACAAAAAATTAAAACAAAAAGGCTTTTGGAGTTCCATACTAGACCCAATCAAAAGTCAAGACATGATATCTAGATCTCATTATATTTTTAAAAGATATATAATACTCATGCATCCTTTATTAATTGGTTTAGTTCATCAATTTAAATCACATAAAGAAGTAATATTTTTGTTGTATTTACCCTTACAAACATTGGAATTGTTAATATAATCCCAAACCATCATGATCGACATCATATTGAGTCACCCATATCCATATAGAAAAAGGAAAACCATGTTTTATGGTGATTCTATATATTCCTACAAATGTTTATGATAACACACCTTCAATTAAATCATTATAAAAATCCAAATAGACCAACTACTGGGTTAAGATGATTATATTCAAGGGCATACCAATCCATGAGAAAATAACCTAAATGAAATAATTATTGTTATTTGAATTCAAGAAATTGATATTATATAGATGTTGTACAAGATTATAACCATGTGAGAGATCATGATATGGTTGAGATATCCATACATATCTTAATGTGCAAACTGTTGTATTTTCTTGGTAATACACATTTGTATACCGTTCTGTGAGCAAATTTCTAGAAGTAAATCACAATGAACTAGGTTTCTAAGAATTTTATTAACAAAACCCATTATAGTTAAATGTTCAATTGGATTAATTATATATATATATATATATATATGACCATTTAAGTGTTTCACCAGTTATCTATAAAATAGGGGAGGTCATAATAAATTTCAATTATAAAATGAATTTATTATCATTCATAGTTAAAATGGGTAGGAATGTTTCTAAAAATTATAGTCTCTCATCATAAAAGTGACATATTATAGAATTCAGTTTACATAGAATCAAAATTTTTAAATGCAATTTAGAGTTTCATCAATATTATTTCAATGGTTTATCAATACTACAACTTCAGAATCCTCAATAAGATGGTGATTTTTCATATAAACATTTGTTTTCTTCTTCCTTGATTATACATATACAAAATTAATTTTTTACCCCAAAATTCATTCCTTAAGAGAATCATTATCCCATTAGGGGTGTATTATGAAAATTTATTCCTCATTATCCAAACACAATGCTCCAATTTCACCATAACATATTCGGATTCTTATTGATGTGAAATAACTCAATGTATAAAAAGTCTATAAGATATCGATTTTATATCAAGATACATATCCTTTTTAAATATACCAATATTATTTTTTTAATCAAATTAAATTTCACAAGGCATTAGTGGTGGTTATGGGAGAGATAAAAATGGTTTATAGTCCTTGTGACATGGTTTTTGGTAATACTAACTAAGGAATAGTGTTAGCACATTGTTCAACTAATTGTGCTCCTAAATTGTGTAGATTTGGATAGGAGGATCATGGCTTGATATTTTTTATTATTAAGTACTATTAAACGTTAAAAACATAAAATATATTGTAGATCCATATTACATGGTTTGTACACACTTTATCTAATTGTTTCCCTCAAATTTGTGAGGTATGGTGCTCTTAGATAGTAGTTATGCCTGGTTGGTGAATGTTTTGGAAAAACTTGTGGCCAGACAATTAGGCCCATTAAAATGAAATAAATTACAACTAAACTTTAAAATAAAAACAAGATCTTACTCTTTCCCTATTTTCTTTGTAGTGGCATCATGGCCCTCCCTCTACCACTTTGAGATCCATAATAGATTACATTCATCTTGAATCTGATTCCTTCTTCATTGGTTATATTGGAATCCCCTTGGTAACTAAATCACTTAAATAAAATCTTTTAATAGTTATCTACAACAGATTTCTTTTCATATTTTCTGGCCAAATATACCATATTTTCAGTTCATTTTTTAGGTATTAAAATTTCTCTTCTTCTAGAAAAATATGAGGCTAATACCATATAAAAAGTCTTATACCAGACAATGGTTGTTGTTATGTAATTTTCCATAAAAGTCATGAAAATTTTATATTTTTCTATTTTTTCATGGGATTGATTTTTAACTTATCAAGCCAAAAAGTGTAACCCTTTTAAATTTATTATCTAAATCTTGACTTCATCTATAATATAAGTCCCCAGCCTTAAACCTTACTTAATATTGAATTAAATGAATAATTCACATTGAGGATCTTTTCAAGTTTAGAGTTTTAGAGAATTAGAACATAACTATTACATCTCAAAAGATTACAAAGTAGAAACTTCTACTAAGATTCCATAGAATAAAAAAACGCTTAAAAAGAAACATGTCTAGTTCCATGTTTTATATAGCATGACTTTCCCTTGATACCATCCTTGACCCTATTACACATTAATTCCTGTGAAAAACATTTCAAAAGAACTTGGGGTGAGCATAAAAAGCTCAGTAAGGGATACACAAAGAATGAAAACTGTTAGTTTATCAAAACAACAAGTAAACCATGTATACTTTATCAAAGTAATAATTTTCACCTTTATGAAGTAGTAAAAACTCTTCACTGAATAAAAGATCATTAGTTACCCTTTTTTAACCAAAATATTACCATAAAACCCATATAAAGATCACATAACATATAAAGGTAACTTGGGACATAAACATACTTAAATGGAATAACCATATGGTCGACTTCCACATATATCACTTAATGGAATAGCCATACGGCCGACTTCCATACCCAATGAATTGGAGGTTATAACGTAACCACCTGTCCTGGTATTCAGGGTACCACCCATCATATGGTTTATCACGTAACCACCCGTCAAATGTCCAAGTACCATTATAAAACCATAAGACATAAAACAAATATAATGGAAAGAAAACATTTCCACACTTTGATCACAATATATAACATAAATATATTGACATAACAAATCCATTATAAAAACCATTTTCAATACCAAAATACATAAACGAGTATATGGTATTTATTTCATTTAAAAATAACATTACAGCTTATTGAGGAAGCCAAAGACCAAATAATACTCGTGGCGGCGGAAAAGGTCGTTGTCACCGCGTACGTTAAAAGAAACATTCCTTTTTGTTGTTTTGTAAAATGCTTCATAGAAAAAGATTCCTTTTGTATAAAATTAAAAGTCAAAGGGGTTTATACACCGTATAAAAGAAAGTTGTGTATAAAACGAAATATGCCTCAATGAAAGGAGATTGAGACGAAGTCCCTTACCTCGGGTCCGACTTGACTCGATCGTTCTTTAACGTCTTGAATAATAAACTTGAGTTAATTTAGACTTGATTAAGAACCTTTTTTAAGTTCATTATTACTTTTATATCACTTATTACCATGTTCTAAATATTATGTAATCATTTAAGTTAATAATGTTTGTTTTTTCGATATTTGGTTCTTAAGTCGAAAGTGGACTTCTTACAATTACTTGTTGTTCGTGTGGTCAAAGGTTAATTATATCCAGAATGATATTCATGATTTGGATAGCATATATATCATATATATCCAGTATATACATGTATTTATAATATTACATAATCATTTAGAGGTAAGAAATAAAATGCACCGTTCATGGAGACGGTAAGCCATACGTACGCATGAACGCTACTTTCATTTCTATGTCATATTAATGGAATTAAAACTAAATGAGAGGTATATATATTTTAATTCCAGAATTATATTCATAATTTATATGTAACATACATAATATATAATAACTTTAAATCCATCCTTTATACGTCCCACATATGGCATTAACGAATCAAATCACTTTGAGGGGGCGGTAGTCCACACTTCCTAAAATGAAGATATCGCGTATACCCATAATGGAAGCCATAAAGGTGTGCCATAAATAAAAAATACAGAAGCTTAAGGAATAAATAAACATATTATATATGATATATAAATATAGTGACATTTTAATGGCCACCATTGAAGGTGTTGGAAGAATATTGAACAATCATCGTTTCGTGAGGAAGAAATTTGTCATCCACATAAACAGTATGTTCTTTAACCATTAGATGTGGGTGTGGGTAAGTGTAGCTCTAATTATTCTTATAACAACATCCTAGTATTTTGAAGATACTAGAGTTGTTACAAAATAAATGAATAAAAATAGTTTAGGGGGTTGGAGAAGCAAAATAAAAAAAAATAACACAAGAGAAAACACTACTTTTAAATCGGGTAACTCTTTTTGATTTGAGCTCAAAGGCTTCCTTGGGAAGACTTCTGCCCAATGTGAGGATTCAAGGAGTAGTAGAGGGATGTGGAGAGACAAAATGGTCAGGGGTTTTCTGAGCCAAAGGCTTTGGAAGTGTGGGTAAGGTGGTAGAGGTGGGGGCCTTTTATAATAGGAGATGAGGGGCACTCTTGGAAAGTAAAGAAATGTTACTTAATTTTAAAATGCGTTTCAGATTTAAAATGTCCCACATTGATATAATTATAGGATAAGGTGATAAGGGTTCTAAATATACCCATCCAATAGGTTTTTGACAAGTTTAGGTCTTATATTTTACATTATCTTTACATTTTATTTAAATCATTAAATAATGAGGTAATCGCTGCATCATCATGGTGTCATAAATAATTTAATTTATTTAATGTCTAAAAATTATAAAAAAATATAATTATGTAGGAAATCTTTTTAGATTTATAATGAATATTTATAGTAAAAAATAATAATTTTATAACCCCATTTAATAATTGTTTTAGTAAAACATTTCATGTTTGTGACATTTTAATTTTAACTTTAAATAAAAGTCATTAATGTCATTATCTTACCCAAGTGGCTCCATGGGGTCCCCAAAATAGACCCATGGGTTTTCTTGGTCGGAAATGACACATCCAATAAGGGTAGTACATGTGTATAGGTCATTTCATATTATTAAAACATTATTTTTACCTTAAACTACACTAATTACCTCTAATTGCGATTAATAAACATAAAAGTTACTATTCACCAAAAAATTATTTTAATCCCATTGAACCACATTTTACTTCCTAATGACAACCATGTATGTTGGATTTTTGAAATTCAAAACCCAATGGTTGTAAAATTTCATTTAAACGAAAAATCAGTTTTTTAAGTACCACTTAGTGGTTTCACTATTCATCAAAATTTGAAGTTTTTCAGAAAAATACCAAAAATTCACCCTAATCTGTATTTGATATTCCAAATTAAAAAATGATTTCTATTTTACAAAATTAAAAATATATAAGTTGAATTAATTAATTTAATAATTAATTCCCACTGTCAAAACAAATAGCATGTTTTTATGAAACAAAAAGTACCAAAAGATTGACACTAGTTCAAGTCTGATTTCAAAGTGAAATTAATTCAACGACCACTATTGGATTAAATGGTAAAAATATATTATAATTTCACTTTAAAACCACTTCAAATGATAATATAATCATATTAAAAAATTAGATTTAAAAGAGGTTTTGAATTAAAATACAACATTTTTCACTATTTATTAAAAAATGAACTTTATCGAAAAAATACCAAAAATTTACACAAAGTAAATTTTGATGTCTTGATTCTAAAAAAGAGTTATATTTGGTAAAATAGAATGTATAAGAGTGATCAAAACTATATTTAATGACGGTTCGCCATCAAAAGGCGATAAGTGAACCTTTAGTGAAAATTAGGGTATAAATGCCTAAAATTGAATTCTTTCCATATTTTAAGCCTTTCTCTTTTATTAGATAAATGTCAAAACATTTAAAAAACATATATAATCATATTTTAGTTATTTCTATCCATTCCCGCCAATACAACGGCTACGTGTTAACTACCATTTAAAATAATATTATTATATTACTAGTGTGCAACGTAAGTTTTCAAAGAAACTCATCGTTGCATATCGAGTACGCTATCGAACATAGAAAACCATTTAAATTAAAATTAATATTTAATTTGCAAATATTAATAAATATGAAAATTTATTATTCTTTATTTACCTGGGATGTTACATCCTTCCCCCCTTTTGGGAATTGTGTCCTCACAATTTTATTCACTTATCAAAATAAGTGGGGGTATTTATCCCTCATAGCATTTTCAGATTCCCACGTTGCCTCTTCAACCATATGGTTTTTCCACAAAACCTTTACCTGGTGAATTACCTTATTTCGCAACACTTGCTCTCTTCGGTCAAGAATCTAGACTGGTTGTTCTTCATAAGAGAGATTCTCTTCCAACTGAACTACCCTTGGGCTCAAAACATGAGATGGATCTGGAATATACTTTCTCAACATCGAAACATGAAGAACATTGTGTACCTAAGATAAAATCAGAGGTAATTCCACTCTGTATACAACTGATCCAACTCTCTCCAGAATTTCATATGGTCCAATGAACCTTGGACTCAGCTTTTCTTTCTTACCAAATTGCATCACACTTTTCCATGGTGAGACTTTGAGTAAAACATGATCACCTACCTCAAAAGGGAGATCCTTCCTCCTGTTGTCCGCATAACTCTTCTGCCTACTCTGAGATGTTCTCATGTGTTTTTGAATCAACTGAACTTTTTCTGCCATCTCTTCTACCAATTCTGGTCCCATCAGCTTCTTTTCACCCACTTCATCCCAAAAATCTAGAGTTCGACACCGCTTCCCATATAATGCCTCAAATGGTGCCATCTGTATACTGGAATGAAAACTATTATTATAAGAAAACTCAACCAAAGAAAGATGTTGGTCCCAACTTCCCTGATAATCCATTGAACAAGCTTGTATCATATCCTCCAAAGTCTGTATTGTTCGTTCTGACTGCCCATCTGATTATGGATGAAAAGCTATACTAAAATTTAATTCAGTACCCAACGAATTCTGAAGGCTTTTCCAAAAATTAGATGTAAACCTGAGATCACGATCAGATATAATGGAGAGGGGAAATCCATGCAACCTGACTATATCTTTAAGTTAAAATCGAGAAAGTTTATCTAGAGAGAAAGTATCTCGAATAGGAAGGAAATGAGCAGATTTAGTCAAGCGATCAACAATAACCCAGATTGCATTATTACCTCGAGATGTCTTCGGTAATCCCACAAAAAAGTCCATGGTTATATTTTCCCATTTACACTCTGGCACTGGTAAAGGCTGAAGCATCCCTTTCGGTAACTACCGCTCTTCTTTAACCTACTGACAAGTCAAACACTTCACAGTAAAATCAGCAATATCTCTTTTCATTCCATCCCACCAGTAATACTCCTGCAGATCTTTGTACATCTTAGTACTTCCAGGATGAACTGAAAACGGGGAACTATTAGCCTCACATAACAACTCATTCTTCAACTGTGAATCAACAGGGACACATAATCTCTTCCCAAACCTCAAAACATAATAATTATCAATGTTGAATTCAGGCAACTTACCCTTCTGAACCAACTCTACCTTTTTCTGAAACTCACTGTCTTCCCTCTATGCTTGCTTAATTCTGTCTGATAGGGATGATCTCACTGATACCAGAAACAAAACAGAAGAACTTCCTACACCAACATCTTCTATGCCAAAGTTCATCAAATCAAAAACCAAATGATCTCGTTCCAAAATTAGCATGGTTAATGAATCATTACTTTTTCAACTCAAAGCATCAACCACTTTATTTGATTTTCCCGGATGGTAATGAATTATACAATCATAATCCTTGATTAATTCCAGCCATCTCCTTTGTCTCATGTTCAATTCTTTCTGAGTGAATATATACTTTAAACTTTTGTGATCAGTATATATTTCACACTTTACTCCATACAAATGATGCCTCCAAATTTTTAGAGCAAAAACAATAGCAACTAATTCCAAGTCATATGTAGGGTAATTTACCTCATGAGTTTTCAACTGATGTGAAGCAAATGCAATTACCTGATCATTCTGCATAAGGACACAACCAAGTCCCTTCAACGAAGCATCACTATAGATAACAAACTCACCATTCCATGAAGGAAGTGCCAAAACTGGAGAATTCACCAATCTTCTTTTCAATTCCTAAAAACAATCATCACATTCTATTGTCCAGATAAACTTAACACCCTTCCGAGTTAGCTTAGTCATTGGACTAGATAATCGTGAAAAATTTTCAACAAACCTTCGGTAGTAACCTAACAAACCAAGAAAACTACAGATCTCAGTTATATTTGTGGGTCTTGGCCATTCTTCAACAACTTTTGTTTTAGTAGGATCAACAGTTATGCCATCTTTTGAAACAATGTGACCAAGGAAAGAAATTTGTTGTAACCCAAACTCACACTTGCTGAATTTTCCATACAGTTTCTTTTATTTTAAGGTTTTCAAAATAACCCTTAAATGACTTTCATGCTCCTCTTTACTTTTAGAAAACACCAAAATATCATCAATGAAAACAACCACAAACTTATCCAAGAACTCATGGAAAATTCTATTCATAAGGTCCATGAATACAGGAGGTGCATTGGTTAACCCAAAAGGCATAACTACAAATTCATAATGGCCATATCTTGTACGGAACATAGTCTTCGGAACGTCTGCTTCTTTTACTTTCAACTGATGGTACCCCGGCCTCAAGTCAATCTTCAAAAAATACTGAGCTCCCTAGAGCTGATCAAACAAATCATCGATATGAGGCAAAGGATACTTGTTCTTAATAGTGATATTATTCAAGGCTCTATAATCAATGCAAAGTATCATTGAGCTATCTTTATTTTTAACAAACAATATAGGAGCACCCCATGGTGATGTGCTAGGTCAAATGAAACCTTTATCTAATAACTCCTGCAATTACTTATTTAACTCTAAAAGTTCAACTTGAGCCATTCGATAAGGGGGTTTTGAAATTGGCTTAGATTCATGAACTAATTCAGCAGTAAATTCAACTTCTCAATCATGAATAATACCAGGCAACTAATTAGGAAAAACATCATGATACTCATTTACCACTGGCACATCATTAATATGAACAGTTCCTTTATTTTCAACAATATGTGCAAGGTAACATTCATTTCCATCTTTTACTAGTTTCTCACCTTCTCGATATGTTATCAAAATCAAGAGTTCATTCTTGTACACAAAATGAAAATCTTTCTGAAAATAAACCATTTTAGCTCTGCAGTCAATCTTAGCATGATAAACAGAAATCCAATCCATGCCCAAAATAACATCAAACTCTACTAGAGGAAAAACAATAAGGTTTGCTGGTAGATTCTTTCTGCACACAAGGATAAGAAGGTTCTTATAATTCCTTTTTGTCTCAACGTTCCCTCCGAGTGTTTTTACCATAAGTTCAGGATTCATATCTTGAGATGGAATTTCCAATTTACTAGAAAACTTCTCAGAAATGAAAGAATGTGTAGACCCTGAATCAAAAAACATATTGGAATAATATGAACAAACAAACAGTGTACCTGATAATACTTCATTCGATGTACCAACATCTGCTGAAGTAGTTGCAAAGGATTTCACCACCCCTTTCTGCTTGTAGTCTGGCTACTTTCCCTCAGTTGAGTTCTTCATTAGACACTCATTTGCATAATGACCCATTTCGTTACACTTAAAACATCTTACTGATGACTTTTCATTGTCTGCTTGATCATCTTCCTTACAGTTACGAGCAATATGACCTGACTTACCACACTGAAAGCACTTTCCAGACATGAATAAACATTCTCTAGGATTCATTTTACCACACTTCTCACAGGATGGATATTTGGTTTTCTTACCTCCTTGCTTCATTGATGAATTCTTCCCCTTTGCCTGCCAACTGGACCTCTTATTCTGTTGTTTGTCAAAGAACACCTGATCGTTGGAAAATTCCATTTCCACCTTCTCCGCACATCAATCAAGTTTTTAATAACTTTTGAACTCACGAGAAGATAATTCCATTCGATACTTTGGCTTTAACACTGAGTAAAAATGATTTATTTTACTATCAAGATCTCGTATGAAGTTTGGAGCATACCTTGCCAATCGAGTGAACTTTGCTTCATAAGCAGCCACTGAGTCATCCTCCTGCCTCAATTCTAGGAACCGTTTTTCCATCCTAAGATGAACCACCTTAGGAAAATATTTCTCAAGAAACATACCTTTGAATTCGTCCCAGTCAAGATCATAAATCTCATCACTATCCCTGATATTTTTCACCATCGACCACCACTGATCTGCTTCACCTTCAAAACGGTAAACAACAAGACTAACATTTTGATTTTATGAACACCCCATGACATCAAAAATATTCTCCAGTGCTTTAATCCACCCTTCAGCTTACACGGGGCCAGATGATCCTCTGAATGATGGGGGATGTTGCCTCATGAAATGTTCCACCACTGACATGTTCCTCTGCGGTTGATCTGGCTGATCTTGTGCATGGATACCACCACCATTTATAGCCTGAGTCAACTGTGCCATCACTGCAACAAACTATTCAGTTCCGATCCTGACCATCTCAGGTTGCTGATTTGGAAGGTTGTCTTCCTCCTGATGTCGCCCCAACATAGCTGCTTTGTTTCCTCTGCGGAAAACCATTCTGAACATAGAAATATCTTAGGCGAAGCAACATGGTAATCTTTAAATGCTATATCATTTAAGACATAACATAAATTAACTTATAATTTAATCATTTTCTAACTCCTAAAGTTGTCTAAACCGACCTCTGATACCAACTATAAGGCCCCATCCTTAAACCTTACTTAATATTTAATTAAACGAATAATTCACATTAAGGATCTTTTCAGGTTTAGAGTTTTAGAGAATTAGATGATAACTATTACATCTCAAAAGATTACAAAGTAGACACTTCTACTAAGTTTCCATAGAATAAAAAAACTCTTAAAAAGAAACATGTCTAGATCCATGTTTTATATAACATGACTTTCCCTTGATCCCATCCTTATCCCTATTCCACATTAAGTCATGTGAAAAACATTTCAAAAGAACTTGGGGTGAGCATAAAAATCTTAGTAAGGAATACACAAAGAATGAAAACTGTTAGTTTATCAAAACAACAAGTAAACCATGTATACTTTATCAAAGTAATAATTTTCACCTTTATGAAGTAGTAAAAACTCTTCACTGAATAAAAGATCATTACTTACCCTTTTTTAACCAAAAGATTACCATAAAACCCATATAAAGATCACATAACATATAAAGATAACTTGAGACATAAACATACTTAAATGGAATAACCATACGGTCTAATTCCACACATATCAATTAATGGCATAGCCATACGGCCGACTTCCATACCTAATGCATTGGAGGTTATAACATAACCACCCATCCTGGTATTCACAGCACCACCTGTCATATGGTTTATCATGTAACCACCCGTCAAATGTCCAAGTACCATTATAAAATCATAAGACATAAAACAAATATAATGGAAAGGAAAAATTTCTACACTTTGATCACAATATATCACATAAATATATTGACATAAAAAATCCATTATAAAAACCATTTTCAATACCAAAATACATAAAATCATATATGGAATTTATTTCATTAAAAAAAACATTACGGCTTATTGAGGAAGCCAAAGACCAAATAATACTCGCGGTGGCGGAAAAGGTCGTTGTCACCGCGTACGTTAAAAGAAACATTCCTTTTTTTGTTTTGTAAAATGCTTCGTAGAAAAAGATTCCTTTTGTATAAAATTAAAAGTGAAAGGGGTTTATACACTGTATAAAATAAATTTGTGTATAAAACGAAATATGCCTCAATGAAAGGAGATTGAGATGAAGTCCCTTATCTCGGGTCTGACTTTGCTCGATCGTTCTTTAACGTCCTGAATAATAAACTTGAGTTAATTTTGACTTTATTAAGAACATTTTTCAAGTTCATTATTACTTTTATATCACTTATTACCATGTTCTAAACATTATGTAATCATTTAAGTTAATAATGTTTGTTTTGTCGATATTTGGTTCTTAAGTCGAAAGTGGACTTCTTACAATTACATGTTGTTCGTGTGGTCAAAGGTTCATTATATCCAGAATGATATTCATGATTTGGATATCATATATATCATATATATCCAGAATATACATGTATTTATAATATTACATAATCATTTAGTGGTAAGAAATGAAATGCACCGTTCATGGAGACGGTAAGCCGTACGTACGCATGAACACTACTTTCATTTCTATGTCATATTAATGGAATTAAAACTAAATGAGAGGCATGTATTTTTTAATTTCCAGAATTATATTAATCATTTATATGTAACATAAATCATATATAATAACTTTAAATCCATCCTTTATACGTCCCACATATGGCATTAAAGAATCAAATCAGTTTGAGGGAGCGATAGTCCGCACTTTCTAAAATGAAGATATCACGTATACCCATATTGGAAGCCATAAAGGTGTGCAATAAAGGAAAAATACATAATATTAAGGAATAAATAAACATATTATATATCATATATAAATATAGTGACATCTTAATGGACACCTTTGAATTTGTTGGAAGAATATTGAACAATCATCATTTCGTGAGGCAGAAATTCGCCATCCACAGAAACAGTATGTTCTTTAACCATTAGATATAGGTGTGTGTAAGTGTAGCTCGAATTATTCTTATAAAAATATCCTAGTATATTGATGATACTATAGTTGTTACCAAATAAATTAATAAAAAGAGTTTAGGAGGTTGGAGAAGCAAAATAAAACAAAAGAACACAAGAGAAAACACTACCTTTAAATCGGGTAACTCTTTCTGATTTGAGCTCAAAGGCTTCCTTGGGAAGACTTGTTCCTAATGTTAGGCTTCAAGGAGTAGGGGAGGGATGTGGAGAGACAAAATGGGTAGGGTTTGGCTGAGCCAAAGTCTTTGGATGTGTGGGTAAGGTGGTAGAGGTGGGGGCCTTTTATAAGAGGAGAGGAGGGGCACTCTTGGAAAGTAAAGAAATGTTACTTTATTTTAAAATGAGTTTCGGATTTAAAAGGTCCCACATTGATATAATTAGAGGATAAGGTGATAAGGGTTCGAAATATACCCATCCAATAGGTTTTTGACAAGTGTATGTCTTAGATTTTACATTATCTTTTCATTTTATTTACATCGTTAAATAATGAGGTAATCGCTGCATCATCATGGTGTCATAAATAATTTAATTTATTTAATGTCTAAAAATTATAAAAAAAATATCATGATGTAGGAAATCTTTTTATATTTCTAATGAATATTTATAGTCATAAATATTACTTGTATAACCCCATTCAATAATTGTTCTAGTAAAACATCTCATGTTTGTGAAATTTTAATTTTAACTTTAAATAAAAGTCATTAATGTCATTATCTTACCCAAGTGGCTCCATGGGGTCCCCAAAATCGACCAATGGGTTTTCTTGGTCGGAAATGACACATCCAATAAGGGTAGGACATGTGTCTAGGTCATTTCATATTATTAAAACATTATTTTTACCTTAAACTACACTAATTACCTCTAATCGCGATTAATAAACATAAAAGTTACTATTCACCAAAAAATTATTTTAATCCCATTGAACAACATTTTACTTCCTAATGACAACCATGTATGTCGAATTTTTTAAATTCAAACACAAATATGGTAAAATTTCATTTAAACAAAAAAGTAGTTTTTTAAGTACCACTTAGTGGTTTCACTATTCATCAAAATTTGAAGTTTTTCAGAAAAATAACAAAAATTCACCCTAAGCTATATTTTATATTCCGAATTAAAAAATGATGTCTATTTTACAAAATTCAAAACATATAAGTTGAATTAATTAATTTAATAATCAATTCCCACTGTCAAAACAAATAGCGTGTTTTTATGAAACAAAAAGTATCAAAAGATTGACACAAGTTCAAGTCTGATTTCAAAGTGAAATTTATTACAACGACCAATATTGGATTAAATGGTAAAAATATATTATAATTTCAATTTAAAACCACTTCAAAAGATAATATAATCTTATTAAAAAATTATATTAAAAAGAGGTTTTGAATTAAAATACAACATTTTTCACTATTCATTAAAAAATGAACTTTATCGGAAAAATACCAAAAATTTACACAAAGTAAATTTTGATGTCCTGATTCTAAAAAAGAGTTATATTTGGTCCAATAGAATGTATAAGAGGGATCAAAACTATATTTAATGATGGTTCTCCATCAAAAGGCGATAAGTGAACCTTTAGTGAAAATTAGGGTATAAATGCCTAAAATTGAATTCTTTCCATATTTTAAGCCTTTATCTTTTTTTGGATAAATGTAAAAACATTTAAAAAACATATATAATCATATTTTTGTTATTTCTATCCATTCCCGCCAATACAACGGCTACGTGTTAACTACCATTTAAAATAATATTATTATATTACTAGTGTGAAACGTAAGTATTCAAAGAAACTCATCGTTGCGTATCGAGTATGCTATCGAACATAGCAACACATTTAAAGTAAAATTAATATTTAATTCGAAAATATTAATAAATATGAAAATTTATTATTCTTTATTTACCTGGGATGTTACATATAAGAACATTTAACACCATTGGGGGTTTTAAAACCTCAACCCAGATAACCCCTTAGCATGTGTCTAATTTAATGATATTTATAGCCTAAAATTCGCTGTAACAAGAATAATTAATAAGAATTTTTTTTATTATTTCATAAAAACTAATGGTAAAAATAAATTATTGAATTGATAAATTTCATGAATAAATCACTTTTCCCATTGGTCATATTATCTTATTCTTGATTAATGGCATGGACTTAGATCACTATAATGGTGTGTCCTTTGTTGAGTAAGGAATGTATTTCTGAGTAGGTATTACTTTGGAAATCCTATAAAATGCTAGATGATTCATTGATATGATCCTCATTTATTATACCACAATTGTGTCTTATCAATGTATAAGATATTGAATTCCTTATATGGACACAAATGAAACACACAATTAATTGTGAAATTAAAATTCATAGGATAATATTCAATGATTTGTAATGATTTCCTCACACACAGACTAAATTTGAGGAGCCTCACAGACTCTAAAAAAATAGATACCGAGATTAACATAGACTTGTCCTCAGGCTCTCCCAGAAATATTTATGGTGGGATTCAAATGGTTCACCCCTTGTATTATAATCATACCCCATTATCCTAATATACATATTGATTAATATGGGTTTTTTGGACTCTTTAATTTCATGGATTTTATAAATCTCAAATTGATCCCTTTTAATTTATTTACATGTTTTCCTTGAACACATGCCTTAAGTCCCATAATAATTAAAGATCATTACCATACAATCATTTGTCTTAGGATGAAAAAGGCAGGGCCCACTGTGTCCAAATTTGGATCATGATTGAGTCATTGCCTATATTTAAATTATTTTTTTCATTCAATTATAACTATAAATTGTTCATTTTATATACACAATTTATATTTCCATTATAAACGATTAGGGGTTGTATATTTCGTTTTACTCACACACTATTCTGTTTTTCATTTGGTAGATGAATAGTCTATATTGATACACCTAGTGAAAAAGGGAACATACCACCTATGGATTCTTGATTTCTTTGGGATGGGTCCTCAGAGATTACTATTAATCTAGAGATTTGTATTCATATGGGATAGTTTTTTGGCCCTTTTTTTTCATTTTTTTGTTCTAGATAAGATTAATAACTACATTAATATCTACCTACTAGAAAATTTACATATATAAGAAAATATAATTATGTACCGATGCTTACTTTTTATGGTCCAATTCTTCAGTATTTGGTTGACTTAATTATGGTTCCCTATTTCTATATCAATTTTATTATTTATTATTCTGTATATTTATTTATCATTATGTTTCACTCAAATAATAATAGTATGGTCTCCAACCATATAACCATTAACCCTCGCTACCAGTTATCATCCTCATCTATATGGGGATTCATATTTGGGATGTGAGGCCCTAATATTAGGTTACTTATGGGTGAAATAAACTTGGTTCATACTAATGTTGTATCATATATTTTTTTCATTAACTTCCTACTAGGGTTTAGTAAAACCGAGACGAAGATGTTTCAAAACATAGTAAATGTCCGTTATAAGGAGTATCAAAACCATGTGGGGAATCTATGTTTCTAGGGATTTTATTTGATGTTCATTTATTCACATTTCATAGTTATCCTAATTTCACCATTAGGTGACCCACAAGATCTTTTTGATTTCCCAAACATGAGTTTCTATCCATAGATTAGTATAACATGGAATCATAAGCTCATAAATCATTATTTTAATAAATGGATTTTTATTTTATGCATGTTCCATGTCATGCCTATTATATTTCATGATCTACTAATTTTCTTCATATTATTATTGTTTTTAATGTGTGTCATTCTGAACATTTAATTAAAAATTTATAATAATGTTTCTTAAATAAATTTTTTCTTCAACCAAAATGGGTTTTTTCCTCATAACATTATTATGAAACCTTATCTAATTTTGTTCATGGTAATTCTATATAAATTTGGTCACAGTAGATGGAACACTAGTATGATTTAATTAAATATACTATAAATTTATATTTTTATTGGTCTATACTTATAAATTTGGAATAAAAACTCTTTTAATAGAACTATCATATATAAACATGTAAAATTCGGATACTAGATGTAGATGAGTTTTTACAGTTAAATGGAATTAAAATAATAAATTATCAAGTTTATTATCACCCTAGTATTTTATAACTAGATGAATGTTTAAGGATCAACTACCTGGTGATGGAACTAGACATTTGATGAACACAGAGTAAAATGGATGGAGAAGATAAAAGTCATCTAACCATGAAATATAATTAGTTACCAATGTGGATCATAATCGATGTATAATATTTCAAATACTCTATGTAATAGAGTGTAAAAATATTGAATTTAGGTATTTTTGTGTATGTTGAGAGTGTGATGTTCTTGTAAAATTATCAGAAACATGTATTCAAAAGATACCACATTGAAACAACAATTTATTTTTGCAAATGTTTTATTGATTTCAATTAATTTTCTATTCAACCAAATATTCAAAAAAGGATATTTAAATTATTAAATTTTTAAAGGAATTTATTTCAATAATAGTAGGCTTCATAAATAATTGAGTCACTATCCATATGGGTTATAAATCAAACGGAGGAATAAAAAACTAAAATATCAATAAAAATCATTTACCATTCTCAAGACATACTTTCTAAATAAGGGTAAAATGTTTTACTATTATTTAACTCCATATAATGGGTTGTGTAAGGGTAACTCTAGTTTATACTTATATAATATTTGTTCTTCTCATATGTTAATTATCCTATAATTGGTAAACTGTGTTGACCCTTACATGAACATGCTAACAATGGTTTAATCTACATTTATGTAATTTGTTTATAAGAAAATATACCCTTAAACTATCTTCATATTACACTTATATTGACTTATTAATCTATTTCATCCCTTATCCAAGTCGAGTACTAGAATTAATATAGTCTTCAACATTATGTAGCACCACCCTTACATAAGATGGTATGATTAGGCATGTTATGAGATACCCTTACCCAAATTTTTGTAATGTTATGTGAGTAGAAGATTCTAGTATTTAGCGTTATTCATAACTATGATTCCCCTATATAAGATTTATAAGAATATCCTTTCTATAGTATGTGGGGAGTTTACCTATACATGGAACAATGGGGATGCATGTTTCCCTTTCATAATCTGTAGAAAATACACTTAACCTTATACTACTTCTTTAAATGCTACTTTACCAATAAATAAGACCCAAAAAATTAATATTATTATTAAAAAATTAATTAATAATAACCATTACAAATATGCATCACCAATATCATGTGGAAGGGTAATTATTTTGTTGAAATACTAACTTTTGATTTAAACTAACAAATAAATTATTACGAAAAGTGTTTGTTATCACATCCCTTTTCAAAAAACATATAAAATATTAGAATCACATTAATGGATCCTAAATTAATTCACATAAATAAAAAATTAAAATATTTAAATTAAATTAATAATTTTAATACGATTTTAATAATACTTAATTAATAATTAAATAATTTTAAGAAACATTAAATATTTATGAAACCTCTCAAAACCATAAGATACCTAGAATGGAATAGGGAATATCATGAATATTCCAAAACATTACATTGGATAAGTCTCAAATAATTATAGTCCCCAATAATTAAAATTCAACTAGTAATGAGGGAGGTGGATGGGAAGATAATTTTACCAACTCATGTGATACCTCTCAAGGGTACCAAAATATTTTAGACACAATTACTCTAATACAATCTCATAGGGTAGGAGATTCTCAAAAAAGAATTTGGAAACATAGATAACCATGATAAAATCATCATAAAATATATAACAATTAGTCTATTTGAACAAAATAATATAAAAAAGGGAACACCTTCAGAAAAAATCAACATACACTAAAATCCAAGAACACCATGTAAGAGAATACACTATCACAAATGGCATATCAACAAAATTACAAAGGATTCATATCAATTGTATATCTATAAATTCATTTAATTAATTTATCATGATAAGATATAATATTTATAACATATCATGATTAATAAGAACAACAATGATTAAAATTATTAAATAATAATTTATTGATCATCATAGATATCATACTAATGACAATTCATTATATCCAATGGATAAAGGATTTAAAAAACACAATCATTATATCAATTAATCCTGAATATTATATACATTCATCATAAAATTCAATTTTTAAAACATGTTATGTCGACTATAATGATGCTACAAATTTAACTATAACACTTGTGAAAGAACATCCAAAACCTTTTTCATATCTATATTTAAATTAAAAGAATTCCCAATAGAGATCTATAATTGATTATATATGAAATCATGTTCCTAGAAAATTTAGTATTTCCAAAAAAATGTTTATATTAAATAAAAGTCAATTAAATTTTCATTTAAATTTTACACAAAAAATAATAGAAAAAACACTCACCACTAAAATTTTAATCAAATTGATAAAATTGAGAAATGTAAAACATTTTTTCGACAAAATATTTTAATTCATCTAACTGAAATCTATTGTGACCATTAAAAAATTATGAGTATAATTAAAAAATAAATTATAATTTCTCAATATAATTTCCTTACAAACATATAAATAGTTTATAAATCCACATTATTAGGCTTTAATAGTTTCACATGTTTACTAATAGTTCTTTATAGAACAGTGTCACAGTCATGAAAAATCTAAAAAAGATTCAATATACTTCTATCATAGGATAATATAATTTTACTCCTGAGTTTTCAAAATAAAATCAAATAACATCACCTAATAATTCCTTTCACCTAGATAAATAGTGATACAAAAATCATATGAGTAAACAGAACTTAACGAACATACCATGATATTTTCTACATATGGAAGTACTAACTTAGCTTCCCTAATTTAAAACATATTATAATATAATGTTTGGTAATATAACAAGTTCCACCTATATTGACATGATTTTGTCCATAACATATGTACATATTATGAGATAACTCTTTTATGGGTTTTTAATAAAACTAATCAATAACCAATAAAAAATAATCATTACCATTAAGCATTTCAGTTGTTAGAACTACATTTTAGGGAAAATGATTCATAACATAATTATTTTAGTTCCAATTCAATTATTGATACCACTAATCATAAAAACGCATTTGGCATCCCATTATAACATCATAATCATAATTGAAACATGATTCCCCCATTGAATCCTCAGGAATCCCAACTATAGTCATCACCCTTACCAGAATCTCATTCCAGAATCCCAACCTCAGGTATCCCCACCATTTTATCAATAATAAAAATCCATACCATGATCACTTCAAAATAAATATGAAGTTTCATGTCTAGATAATACTTGTAACATATAAATCAAAAAACATAGTAAACAGAGAATATTATCCCTTAAAAAACACATCAATTCATTACAAGAAAATTTTATCTCATGGACCCAAATATTTACCTTTATTAAAAAACAGTTATTAAAATTTTGGGATAAAAATAATATTTTTCATGGGTCACCACCAAAGGTAATACAAGGCATAAACTATTTAGATACAAATATTATTTTAGCATTCTCAAAATTATATCATCTAGTTTAAGAAAAAAATTAGAGACAAACAACCTAAGTGACATGTCACTTCATTATTTCAATCAATAATCATTTACGTCGACATATTCATTATCTAATATCATTAAATTATAGATGAAAATTTTTATATAAACCTGAATTTGAAATCCCCTACTTTATATAAAATTATATGTAGCAACAAATTTGATAAAATGGTTTATTTAATTCTTCATCAACCTATGTTTATCGATTATAAGTGATTAGACCCTTTTTGGGATGGAGGGTGATTTCAGCAATAAAACAATATATCAAAAAAAGAATATCCATATAAAGGGTTTATTTTATAGTTAGCAATAAATAAAAACATGTAGATAAAAAAGGATTCAATTTAAATAATCCTAATAGTTTTATAGATTGTGATATATGAGGTAATATCTTTATAAAGTTCATTTATAGTGTTATTTTCTAATCTAAGAACATGTTTTCATCTTGTTATATAAACACTCTACTGATGTAATCAATAAATAATGTATCTATAAACAAAAATCAATTATCTCTTGTCATTACTAGGGAATAACATGACATTATTTTAAAAATATATTTTCATGTATCATATTTATTGAAAAAATGTATATGTGTTACCTGATGCATCATCCATGACAATAATAGGCAATATATTCTAGTATTTTGCAATTATTGAAGAAATATGATTCCATTATTATCTAAAAACTAGTTCCTAATTGGTTATTAAAACTAATTCAAATACCAAATTATTTATACTATATGATTTCTGAATTTACTAAATAAAAAAATCATTCATATCAAAAAATAATACTAAACTTGTTTTATTTCAATGTTTCATTCCTATCAAGCCTAAACTAAAATGTAAAAAATCATTCAATTCCATAGGAACATATTTGTAAAAACTATAATATGGGTCACATGATTTTACTCCAATAAAAAGATAAAACATGATCCACCTATAACATGATTTTATATTCTATATAGTACATACTAAACATGGGACATGTTAATGAATAACATTCCTGAAATTTCATAGGCACTAAAAATTAATTTTATTT
This sequence comes from Viscum album, assembly GCA_963277665.1. Lineage (NCBI taxonomy): Eukaryota > Viridiplantae > Streptophyta > Magnoliopsida > Santalales > Viscaceae > Viscum > Viscum album. Next base: position 554,498,191 of record OY728126.1, on the reverse strand, counting down.
GTAGACATGATTCTCAATATAAAAAACACGTTCCTTAATATAGGTGGCATAATAATTCATTTAAAAAATTGTTTCTTGATGTTGAAAATAATAATTTTATATATTTAAATTGTTCTAAGTCTCAATAGGATACCACAAATCATGCTTAACATTTTCAATTAATTAAATAAAAAATTCAAATATCTTCATATAATAAATTCCAAAAACAAGATTTAAATAAAGTACATCTATAAATGATTTCAAGAAAAATTAATTTTTAAGGAAACCAATATACACCGATGAATGGTTATCAAGATAATAAATTTCTTATGGAAGTATAAAATTTATTCAATGCAACTTGAATTTTAGGGGTTTTAAAATTCACTAATTATATTAAGAAAAACAATATAATAATGAATTTGTAATAATTTTATACATTTTGAAAACATGTTATCATGATATGAATTTTTCAATAGAAACAAATTTAATTATCAAATAATCATGCTATAATAGGAAAGGAATGAACATATTCAAGTATAAACAATTCAAAAATATTTTTAGACCTATTGATAAAAATATTAAAATTTTCATTCTATTTATATTTTTAATCATGTAATCAAATGAATGTCATTATCAACAATTGTATTGTCACGACCCGCCATCACTACATTGAGTGATGGGTTAGCCGATTTCTAGAACCTTCCTTCTTCATGTTTAAAGAGTGATAATGACCCCCAAGACCCGCCTTAAATAGGTCCCAGAGTGGCGACTAGAACCAAGGGTACAAAATCACATGTGAAATGGAAGGAATTACCCTTTTTTGTTTAGTAGGATCGAGAGATACGATATTGAGTCCCAAACTACACATAAACTAGAATTAAAAGTAAATACCAAACAATCCCTTTCCCATATGAATGTTTCAAATAAAAAGTTCTATAAAACAAGAAAACTCCAAAGGTAAATACCAATGAAAAGAAAACATCAACAACAACTGTCCCAAAGTCTGAACTAGTACAATCACGGATGGTCCTCGATGTCCTCTTGGATACCTAAAAGTAATTTTATATGCATAAGGTGAGTATAAAGGTATACTCCGAAGGGAAAACCAAAAGCTCATGTGCACAAGTGGGGATACATTCTAATGTCCTATGAGAAAAAGAGATAATTAAACACCTAATAAAGAAATTATCCACCCAAACCTCACTAAGGAACACTACCCAAATAATGCAAGTTATGTAAGGTAACAGTAATAACACATCGATGTTTGTGTACTCCAAAATGCTTTCCCACTGGTTAATAAAGACATCCTATGAATGAGACCTTCCCCGCCATTTACACCACAATCCCACTACCATACCCCACCCGAACACACCAGGGCTACCACAACCACTCACCCCACCCAAAAACACCTGGTCCAAAAGCACACGTAACCACACCCAAAGACACCTGGGCCATAACAACTACCACCACACCAAAATACACCTGGGCTCGAATAACTACTAACATGCCTGAAGACACCTGGGCCCGAACAACTACTGCCATGCCTGAAGACAGTTGGGCCTCATCCTGAAGAATCTTTGGAAAAAACATGCCTGCACAAACCTGGGCCAACCACCACAATGTTCCTTGAATGAGTAATCTTGGGAAATAATGGACATCAGGCCATCATGTCCTTCCCAAAGTGTCTTGGGATACTCAGGAAAGGGAGCATAAAATGAGCCAATAAACTTCCACTCGTAATAGTGTATGGAAAAAACACCCTCCCCCATTGAAATGGGGTTGTTCGGTATGAACTTCTATACATGGGTGTGGTGTGAATAAGAAACATAAGAGAAAAATTATACATATAATTAAACAAGAACTCATCCCAACCTAGGGGTTCCAAAACCATCCTATAAAAAAACACCCTCATTAATATTCATTCATAAAAATCACACCACCCACATCCAATTCACAACTCGTCCTAGAAAACAAATTCCTATTATTCCCATTCATTTCAACACATTTGAGTGGTTCGATTTTGGATAATTCTTCACTTCTGGGAAACTAACAGGCATAGCCACTAGCCGAGGATGAAAAAACAACCAAGTAGCAGATAAAGCATTTGAACCCGGTTCTTTTGTAAAGTCACAAAACAAAAGTGATCTATGAGATCCCTCAAAGTACTGGAACCAAACCAAGACCACCATACATCCCCACATAGACTTATATCCTCAAACCACCATGATAGGGGATCCCATCTCAATCTATGTCACCCCACATGAATCAAGCAGAACAACCACACATATTTCCTAGATAGAGTAAGGGAGTTTCTAGATTCTATCACACCATTCATTGAGTTTTTCTTCTTTTCATTTTTTTAACTAGGGTGTTCACATGAGTATTCTTGTTCACCAGACATCCATTTAATCATATTATTTAAAATTATTAACCAATTTCCATGTTACAGCCACTCAATCATAAAATTAACAAAAAATAGAGGAAAATTCGTGCATAAGGAAAGAACACCAATGACCACAATTTTTACTAGAAATAAGCACATAAATTCCACTACATATAATCAAGGATAAAAGAGTACAATAGAAACATCACCTCACACATTAATTCTTTAATAGTCTATTTATTATCTTCATTAAGGTTTGGTTTCATCCATTCCCATAAAAACATTAGAAAACCCACCTCGCATGATACACTTTAAAGAGAGACGATGGAGGAACCCTACCTGGATGATCAAAAACTGATGTTTCTCTCCACGATATAAGAACTGGGGATGTGCGACATATAAAAGGGGAACTCTGGGGACTCCAAGAGTGAGTAGAAAATATCTAGCACAGGCGCACCACATGCCTCTGGAAGGGGGGCTCCAAATGCCCCAAGTGGAAGAATGAAAAGAGACCATCCCCGAATAAGAAGAATTACCACGTGATAGAAAGGCTAGTTCCTAGAGTTACTTTATATAAAAATCATTAATAGAATAAAAGGTGGATTGTGGTTTCACCACGCAGTTGGATGGTTACACACGATGGGCTAATTTTTTTTTAATAATTCTCATCCGAGAGGTGGCCATAATAGTTATGTTTCAAAGGATATCATTTAATGAGAGGAAATGGGTCTGTTGAGGGTCTCCTACCCTTAGAGGATTTAAAACATTGGTTTTGGGGCAAAAAAACTGCTTTAAACCACATTAAAAACATTAAAAGTCTCAAACATGATGTTACGAGAAACTGGGGAAAGAAGTCCTAACAAGCCCTTCGGGGAACCGATCGGTGACACACTGATCTGTGACATGATGATTCTCTACACACTGATTATGGTCACACTGATCCTCAATACACTGATCGAGGACACACCAATCAGCGACACATCGATCGATGAGACACTGATTATGGACACAACGATCAACAACACACTGATCGGCGACCCACTGACCAGGGACACACCGATAGAGGACACACCGATGGGTGACACACTGATGGGTGACACCTTAGTGAAATACTTCCATTGATATGCCTCCCTTCAGATCCAGACTTACTGATGGGGTCTAGGGCATCCCTAACACTATAAAATGCAATGTAATTGACCAGGTTGGTGCAATCCATTACATTAGTTACCTCTCAAACTATTATCATCCTCGAGAATTAAATCCAAACTCGATGTAGAGATAGGGGTCTGAACAACCACCTCCAAAGATACCTCTCATGGCTAAACAACCGTAGACATCTCAGAACACCTCTCCCTTTAGAAACCACACAAACATGTAATGTTTATACCTTCTAGTCATATTTTTAGGGAGTCCCTTCCTCCATGTCAAGATACATTCCACTTTGTGTGGAACTAACTCCCTTGAACGAGTTTTATTAGCATCCACTTTAATGCCTCTTGATTAGGGATCTTGTACTCCAATTTCCATAGTCTAGAATCTTCATTCACACTTAGAGAATAGTGAAAACAACACATCTCAAAAACCAACAAGGTCATCTTTACATCATAGCTTGTCACAAAAACAAGAACATCCAGGAAGGCTCAAAACAGTTACTCAAAACAGCTCTAGGTACTGGGCACGCATTTGAGCTTCTCGCTCCCAAGTAATTTAATCGAGGCCACTTTTCATCCACAACACACGAACCAAAGGGATGGTTTTTCCATGAAGCACTTTTTTTTTCGATCCTCGATCCTCACTGGTCTCTCCACAAACATAGTGTCATCCGCTATATCCAACTCTCCACAGTCAATGACATGGGAATCATTGTGTAGATATCAAAGAAGTTGGGAGACATGGAAAACATTATAGATCCTTTCCGTCTAAGATGGAAACACTAGTAGATTTTCAACCACACCGACTTGCCCCAACACTTCGAAAGGACCGATGAACCTTAGAGAGAGCAACCTACCCTTATAGAACCTTCATTGCCTATGTCAAGGGGAAAACTTCAATAACACATGGTCTCCAACCTTTAACACCAAGGGCCCAATTCTACTATAAGAATATGAATTATCCCAGTCCTGGGCCACCTTCATCCTCTCATATATAAGCTAAACATTCTCTTTTGTGCTCCACACCACTTTCGTGCTAAGAACACATGCTTCCCTGACATCTCTCTAGCACACGGGTGAGTGGCATGACCTCCATACAATTCTTCGAATAGATATATACAAATGGTAGAGTGATAGATATTTTTGTAAGAAAAATATATCAATGGAATGTTTCACACCCATGATCTCACAAAGTTGAAAACACATGCCCGTAGCATATCCTCAAATGTCTGGATGGTGTGCTCTGTCTGCCCATCTGTTTGGGGGTGGAAGGTAGTGTTGAGAAATAACTGAGTGCCAAAAGAATGTTTCAATCCTTTCTAGACTTGTGAGGTAAACATGGTGCCCTGATCGGAGCCTATGGGCCTTGGAACTCCATGCAAATGCACCACCTTGTCTACATACCACTGTGCTAGGGCATCCATCGCAATTGACTATTTGATTGCCAAGAAGTGATCTGATTTCATCATCTGGTCCACCACTACCAGATATCATCACAACCCCCTTGAACTCTAGGTTGTCCCATGACTAAATCTATCGATATGTCATCCCACTTCAACTCTACGACTTCTAAATCTTGTAATATAACTACTGGGATGCAGTGTTCATCCTTTACTTGCTGAGACATGAGGGACTTGGCTATAAACTCTGACATTGCCTACTTCACCCCATGCAACCAAAACTGACCCCTCATGCCCATGTACATTTTGGAAACTCCTAGGTTGTACTGCCAAGGTTGAGTTGTGGACCTTACCAAGAAATCTCTCATGAATTCCAACATGGAAAAAAACTTTTTTTGGAAAATAATTCGATTTTGAGAATCCTCCGACCACCCTTCTAGAGAATTTCTTTGGATATCCTGATCGCACATCACTTCAATCTCTAAGTCTCCCAACTTAGAGCCCACCAACTACCACAACAGAGAGAACTAAACTGTTATATGAACCATACAACCTTTACCACCATACACACTTTCATCTAGGTGTAGGGAAGCCAAATCTTCCATCGCCTTCCAAGCATCTGTCGACTCTCGAAACGCATCTTTCGGAGACTTCCTTCTCAAGGCATCAGCCACCACATTCCCCTTACCTTTAGTGTAAGTTATTTCGAAGTCGCAGTCCTAAAGAAACTCCATAGACCTCTACTGCCACATGTTCATGTCCCACAGGGAGAAAGATACACCTCAATCTCTTATGATCCTTGAAGACCACAAAGCACTCTCCGATGAGGTAGTGCTGCCACAACATTAGTGAGAACACTACCAATGCGAGCTCCAAGTTGTGGATGGAATAGTTACACTCATGGGGATGTAACTGCCTAGATCCATAAGAGATCACCCACTACTACTGCATCCGCACACACCCCAAGCCATGGCTTGAAGCATCATAGAACAACTCAAACATCACCCCATATTCTGGAAACCTCAGTAATGGGGCACTAAACAGCCTCCGCTTTAGATAACTAAAGTCTATCTGGTAGAATTCATTTGATACAAAATCCTAGTCATTCCTGGTCATGTATTTCAAAGGTGCTGCATCTCGGGTGAAGTTCGACACAAATCTATGGTAGTAACCTGCTAGTCCAAGGAAACTATGAACCTCCATCACATTCTTGGGTGCTGCCCAAGAAAAAATTGCATCCACATTTGACGAATATCATATCTATTCCTTTCTCAGAAACCACGTGTCCAATGAAGTTCACTTCTTGTTTCCAGAACACGCACTTGGAAAACTTACTGTAGATATGGTGCTGTCAGAGGACCCCTAAAACTGTCCTCAGATTCTTAGAGTGGTCCTCCTATGAACTTGAGTTGAACACGATGTCGTCAATAATGATGACTATGAACTGGTCCATATATTCTTGAAATACCAAGTTCATGATCCCCATGAACACGGATGGTGAAATCGTAACACCGAATGTCATGACTACGAACCCAAAGTGCCCATATCTGCAACTGAAGGATGACTTTGAGATGTCACCCTCTTTCACCCTCAACTGGTGATATCCAGACCTCATGTCTATCATGGAGAACATTCTTGACCCCTTCAATTGATCAAATAGGTCATCTATCTTCAATAGAGGGTAACAATTCATGACTGTGGACTGATTCAGTCTCCGTTAGTCAATGCATAGTCTAAGGCCACCATCTGCCTTCATTGCAAACAAAACCGGAGTGGCCCATGGTGATGCACTTGGTTGAAAAAAACCATTCTTCATAAGATCATCAATATGAATTCGAAACTCCCACATCATAGAATGCGCCATCCGATAGGGGGACTTCGAAATCGAACGGGAACCAAGTTTTATGTCAATCCCTAACTCAACGTTGCGTAGAGGGTGTAGAGTCACCACCTCCTGAGGGAAGACGTCCATGAACTCACTAAAAATCCCCGATACATCCACCATCTCTGTATTCTCCACTCTACTAATAGCTCAGATAACAGGGAGAGAAGGGCCTCCACTCACCAGATGCCCTCTTGGAAACCCCAATCACCGACGAAGGTCACATGTTGTCCGCCCATATCTGAAAACATGATCCTCCTTCGAATGCAGCCGATAACAGCACATACAGAGGACAAGATGTCGATGCCTAGAATGAAATCATATGGCTGCATCTGCAATAAGGGAAGGTCCCCAATGGACTGCTGTTTTCCCATCACCAGTCTACATTCTTGGAAAACACAAGACTAGCTGGTCTGACCTCGAATGGGCGTACTCAAAAATAGGGGTACATATTGTATATCTGCATCTAGACCCAAATCAGGGGCTAGACTGGGTGCAGTAAATGAGTGTGAATCTCCTAAATCAAACATGTAATAGGCAAGATTAATAAACATGTTGATCATACCTCAAACGACTTACATCCCTCTTGGAACATCTACCTCTTTGGCATGAAACTACCCACGCCTAGCTCTTTTGCCTCTCGGTTTTCGGTCGCCTCATCGACCATGCCCTGGTCGAGGTCCATGAGGTGCACCCTGGGGTCAGTTTCCTCCATCCATGTCTGCTCTCGGAGGATTGGTAGCTCACTGTCCATGCTGCTGAAAGGGCATGGATGCAAACTACTGCTCATGAGGTGAAAGCTGAACCTACCTACCCCCACTATACTGCACTCGGTCCGGGAACTGATTCTAAAGGTGCGCATGACTACCACATATAAAGAACATCTATCATGGGATTTCAAGGAAGGACTAGGACTGGGAGATTGAAACTAGAACAGTTAGGGCCTTCTCCCCACTTTTTGAAACCTAAAAGGGTATGATCCTGGAGGCCTGATGCTGAAATCCTTTCCCTTTGACGAACCCAACTAGCTCTCCTTTCATGACACACCTCCCATATTTTGCATCTTTTATACACCGTCAATCTTTTTTGGACCTCCATGTATGTATACAGAGTGAAGGGAGTAACAACATACTGAAGAGAAGTTCAGAGTGCCTCCTCTAAAAGCCTCTCCCGAGACTCCTCATCCGAGTAGAGGTTCGGAGAAAAGTGAACAAGATCCTTGAACTTGATCCAAATATTTCTAACTGACATAATCCCTTGATTAAGGGAAAATAGCTCCTACCTATTCTCATCCTTCATCGTGGAAGAGAGGAATTCTTCCCAGAACTCCCTCTTGAAGTCAGTTCATGTAACCTCAGCCTCCCTCTTCACCCCAAGATATAATTTCCACCATTGACACGGTGCTCCCCACATTTGGCTTATAGCCAGAGGAACCCAGTACTCTAACAGAGCCCGAATCAAGCTGAAAGCTATCACAAGATCCTCAAGCCATCTCTCTGTCTCCATATCCAAGACACTACCCTTGTACTTCCCGAGGGTCTGCCATTGAAAGTCATGAAGCATCCTCTGCCACTGATTTACCTCCTCCTCTCAGTCAGCCCTCTATCGATCAGCCAAATCAAACTCCTGGGCCTCAATCGCCCTCACTCTCTTGGTCATCATCCAGGTTCCATAGCTACAAGGTAAACAAGGAATGCTTAATCCCGAGTAGTGTCGAAAATTGATTTTTTTTCATAGACTTATTATTCATTTTAAATCATGAAAATACCCAAGAAATACAAGAAGACAAGTCATTATGATGCATGTACCTTTCCTTGGGTTTCTACCTTGTAATTAGTGTAGCCACACTAGGTCATTCGGTAGGCCCAGGGTCCTTGCATCATATCACAGGGGTCCCTAAAATCCCTTGTCCTAGTCGGTCTTTCCGGGCCTATTTCATTCCCCATGCTTACCTAACATTATTTCCCTACCATCCCATACAATCCTCACTATGACTAACCCTCAACTTCATCCTATCTCTCACCCTCCCTCTGATACGATTCTGTCATGAACCGCCATCACCAAGATGAGTGAAGGGATAACGTATTTCTAGACCCTTCCTTATTCAAGTTGAAGGAGATATAATGACCCCAGAGACCCGCCTTCAATAGGTCCCGGAGTGGCGAATAGCACCAATGGTACAAAATCACATGCGAGTTAGGAGGCATTACCCTTTTTTGTTTAGTAGTATCGAGAGATAAGATAGTGAGCCCCAAAAAACACACAAACTACAAGAAAAAGTAAATCCCAGTTAGTCCCTTTTACATATGATTATTTCAAATAACAAGTGCTAAAATACAAGAAAACTCCAACTATAAAAACCAATGAAAAGAAAATAGCACCAGCAACTATCCCAACGTCTGAACTAGTATGGTCTCACATGGTCCTCAAAGTCCTCCTCGAAACCTGAAAGTAATTTTATTTATGTAGGGTGATAATAAAGGTATACTCAGTAGGGAAAACAAAAACATCTCATGCACAAGTGGGGAGGCATTCTAATGTATCATGAGAAAAAGGAGATAACCAAACACCTAATAAGGAAACCATCCACCCAAACCTCACCAAGGAACACTCCCAAAATAATGAAATTCATGTAAGGTTATAGTAATAACACATCAATGTTTGGGTACCCCACACCACATTCCCACAGGTTATTAAAGACATTCTACACATCAGACCTTCCCCTCCATTTTCAGTGTAGTCCAACTCCCATACCCCACCAGCACACACCTCGGCTACCACAACCACTCACCCTACACATAGACACTTGGGCTACATCCACACGTAAACACACCCATAGTCACCTAGTCCAGAACAACTACCACCACATCCGAAGACACCTGGGCCCAAAAAACTACTACCATGCCCGAAGACACCTGGGCTTGAACAACTACAGCCATGCCCGAAGACACCTGGGCCTCATCCCGAAGACTCTTGGGAAACAACCTACAAGAACACACCTAGGATAAACACCATAATATTCCATGCCCGAAGAATCTTGGTCTATAATGGACCTCAGACCTTCATAGCCTTCCCAAAGAGTATTGGGATACTCGAGTAAGGTTGTATAAAGAGAGCTAATGACCAGCTACTCGAATGAGAGTTGGAAAAAAAACCTCCCTATTGAAATGAGGGTGATCGGCACGATGTTCTCAACTTGGGTGGGCACGAATAAGAAACATAAGAGATAAATTATACATATAGGTAAACAAGTAATCATCTCAACCTTGGTGTTCCAAAACCATCTTATACACAAACACCCTTCTTCATATTCATTCATTAAAAGCACCCACCCCAAACAAAGTCACAACTCATCACAAAAAAAAATTCCCATTGAACCTATTATTTTAGACACATTTAAGTGGTTCTATTTTAGATTATTCTTCAATACTGGGAAACTAATAGGCATAGACACTATCCAAGGAATGAAAAACAACAAAGCAACATAATAAGAATTTACACCTGGTTCTTTTGTAATGTCACAACAACAAAGGGGATCTGTAAGATCCCTAAAAGTACAGGAACCAAATGAAGCCCCAACATAAGTCCCCACACGACCTTAGATACAGAAACTAAAAAAATAGGGGATCCCTTCCCCATACATGTCACCACCAAGAATAAAGCAGAACAACCACACATATTTCCAAGACAGAGTAAGAAAGTTTCCAATTTCTACCACACAATTCATTGTGTATTTATTATTTTTGTTTGGTTAACTTGGGTGTACACATGAGGATTAGTGTTCACTAGAAATATAATTAATCTACCGGTTTTACATGATTAACCAATTTCCATGTTACAACCATTAAACCATAGAATTAACCCGAAAAACAAATGATCATTACATCACCAGGAATGACCACCAACGACCACGATTTTTAGTGGATATATGCCCCTAAAGTTCACAACATATAAACAAGGATAAAAGCGTACAGTATAAAAATAAACTCACCCCTTTATTTTTTAAAGGTTTTTTATTATCATCATTAATTTTGGTTTCATCCATTCCTATAAGAACATTAACATACACACACCGCATGATACACAGTTAAGAGAGATGAAGGAATAACCCCACATGGATGATCAATGATCGAAGTTTCTCTCCACATGAAAAGAACTGGGGATGTGTGACTTGCAAAGGAGGAACTCCAAGGACTCCAAGAGTGAGTATAAAAGCTCCAGCATAGGCGCACCACTTTCCTTGAGAAGTAGGAGGGGACTACAAACATACCAAGGAGAAGAAGGAAAAGATACCAGCCCCGAAAAAGAAGAATTCCCTTGCGATAAAAAGGCGAGTTCCTGGAGTTAGGGGATATGAAAATCTTGAACATATTTATAGGCGGAACATGGTTTCACCACGTGGTTGGATGGTTACACATGATGGAATAAATTCGTAATTTAATAATTATCATCGGAGAGGTGTCCATGATAGCTATGCATTTAAGGATTTCATTTAAAGATTGAAAAATGTGTCTATTGAGGGTATCCTAACCTTATGGGATTTAAACCATTGTTTATTGGGATAAAAACATCATTAAACCACATTAATAACATTAAAATACTCAAAAGTGGTGTTATGGGAAACTAGGGAAAGAAAGACTGACAAGCCCTTCATGGCACCGATCGTTGACACACCAATCGGCATCACACCGATCGGTGTCACACCGATCGGAAACACATAGATAGATGACACAAAGATCAATGACACACCAATCAGTGACACATCGATCAGCGACCCACTGATCGGGGACACACAAATCGGCGACCCACCGATTGGGGACACATGGATTTGTGACACACCGATTGGTGTCACCAATGGGTGACACCTCGGTGACATCCTTCCACTGATATGCCGCCCTTCTGATCTGGACTTATTGATGGGGTCCAAGGCATTCCAAACACAAAACGTGGCAATGTAATGGACCGAGAGGGTCCGATCCATTACAAGAATGGGTACAGTATGACATATTCATATAAAGCATGAATTATATTTTAATTAATTTTCATAAATTATATAGTCCACATAATTAAATCAAAATGTAAATCTTTATAGATGAAATTACCAACCATATTTCTCTACCACGAATGTAGAACCACCTCACATGGTCATTTAGAAGTATCAGGGTCATTACATCAGACCGTCAGGGACATTAAATATCATTTCTCAACTTGTCTCCATGGCATATGTCACATACCAATATTGACTAGTATTATTTCCTTTTCAACACATGAAATACTTATAGTACATCACTCTAATCTCACTCTAATATCTCTTCTGACACCATTTTGGTTACATTGTTACAACCCCATCCTCCAATGGTTCCCCTCCTAGGTCAGTAATAATTAGAGAGAGATAATGACCCCTTGATTCCGATCTCAATTATTCCCAAGGATAAAATCGAGTTTTGAGGGTTTAAAAATATCACATACGAGACTAATTACTCTCTACATCATATATTATAGATATATGGGATTAATTAAATAAAAAAGAAAATCCTTCACATAAGAATGGAAAAATCTCTAATTTCTATATTGAATAAAATAAGATACAAATACTTTGAATATATCCAACTAAAACATAAAAGAAAATCATATGATAGGAACTCAATATGAGATCCAACACCCAAGATATTAATATATATATCTTTCCTCAAAGGCCTCCATAAAAAATGAAAAATAGTTTATTTATATATAATATGGGTATACAATTATACTCCATAGGATAATAACAAAATGATTTCAAATACATTTGAAAAGATCATACTAATAAACCAAAGAGATAATATTATAACCAACAACACCTAAACGGGTATAATAACCTATCATGTCATCAAAAAGGCATGCTATCTGAATAGCACATCCATGTATTGTAATATACTGAAAAAATAACTAATAAATGGTACCCTACACCACATTATCATTATTATTTCTCTCCCTCACACCACAACATGATAAAACCATGCTCACATATCCCTTCTATACAATATACCTTCCAGATGAAACGAAGGACATCACATCATATCTTCCCTAAAGATGCCTATGAATTCACATCACGTCATTCCCAAAGACACATGTACCATCAAAGTACTTCTTTCATAAAGACACCAGATCCATCACATAACAACACTCTTAAAGATACATGGGCTATTAAATCACATATCCATTATATCTATAAATAATATAGTAGGGTACAATGAACATTAATGAAACCATCCTTGTTACCTCCCCCCTCCATGAACACCCCTGACCTGAACAACCATATAATATTATAAAACACTAACTATAGTGCACTGTAATTTTTAATCCATCACATCCATGTTGCTAGAACATCAAATTAAAATTATTTATAAAGTTTGGAATTAGAGGTGTTTTATCTATCTTTCATCTCCATATTGATGTTGTGAAAAACACCAACATCATTTAGATATCTAAAAAATTTTCAAAATGAAGGTGCGGTGTATATAGATTTTAAAACTAAAATAAAATATAGAGTATTCATAAAAATTATCAAAAACTATTTTGTTTCAATAAGAATAACATTCTATTCAAAACATCTCTACAAATGACATAAAACATTCATGAAATTTTGTGCCACTTCTAAATCTACTACATTATACAAGATCCAAAACTGGACACCATATAAAATCATTCTTTTTTAGGTATTTCATTTTAAGATTTTCCATTTACCAAAAATATTAATTTACCCATAAACATCAATTCATTTTAATCTTAACATACTTTTCACACACTTTCCCTGTTAATTTGAGAGTCCATTTATTAGTATTATCACATTACATTTCAGTTTCATCATTAACTCAACACATTTGTTATCTTTCAACTATATTAATAAAAAATCCACACATCAACTTCATTGTTATCATATTACTATATCAAATTAGATACATTTTCATGTTCATTTATCATATTTACATAATAATATTACACATCATTATACCATTTAATGTATAAAATTTTCATCCCCAACCAATAATAATAGAAATATAACATAATAATATCAATAAATAAATCAACCATCTCAATATAGTCAATACAGATAAAAAACCTTCACATCATACCATATTTGAAAAAGATAACACACCTATTATTTCATGACAAAATAAAATTTTATTTGTGGTATTTTATTGAATTTCATTATCATTATCAAGTATTATTGTCACATAATTCTATGTATAAGTGGGAACATGTTCATTAACCATATATATCATATTTTTTATTTAATTGAAAATGAGTTTAATATATTAATAACATTAAGGGACTCGTTATACTTGATAATCACTGTGGAAAAATGTTACAATCCTATTTTTTTCATCAATGAAATAAACATGGATTATATTCTAAATAATTAAAACAAAAACCATGGGGGAACTAATATTTAACAAAAAATATATATAACCTATCTTTATGTGAATATTAATTTCTATTTTCTGGAATTTTTTTATCTAAATAAAAAAATAGTTGATAAAAAGAATAATAATTCATTATTAATGTGTGAAAATTTTCTACTAGGATAACATATCTTTTACCTAGAGATACTATATAATGTATAGGAGAAACACCCCTTTCTAAAAAATTAAATAACCAATTAATACTCATCATTATACTGATGCATATCATCTTTCAAAAAGATAAATATAAGCATTATCCCTCCTAAATTCTTCAACCACAAAAAACTTTGATACCCTTCCAAGTGATGGTACTGGACTTGTGATTCTCACGATGTATAAAGGTGTGAGAGGCTAATACCCATGTTTCCTATATCTGGAATTTGAAACCAAAGGGATTCATGCATGATTTTAAAGACTTAAAACACTACTAGGTATGAGGTTCTATCATTATAAAGTAAGAGGATTCAAATAATGTTGATAAGAAGTGGATCATGTTTTTTTATATAACAGATGCAATGCTTATTCAATATATACAATATTAAAACACATATTTAATTTATCCAATGGGTTGTAGATCTAACTTAATTTCAGCTGGATGTAAATCAATAAAAATATGTATAATTTTTAAATACGTCAAAGGAATTTAATTTGATTATATAAAGAAATAAAAATCATTGAAATAAGGTCCACAGGGTTTTCAAGTCAAAATGTTTCAAAAATAATTGAAGAATATGTAAAATTATTTACCCATATATAAGAGATAAATGGTATAAAATTGTTACTTTGTTTACAATTATGAGGTTCTTTGGAATTTACTATGTAATATTAAATCCATCATACCATTATGTATGCTTTTAAAAACTCAGATGAACCAACTATTGGCTTTAGAAAACCCTGATTATTATTACCTGAATAACCTTATGCATATTGAAGAAAATATTACCCATCCTATATAAAATCAAGTATACAATTATTTGATCTGTATTTTACACTTATGCTGCCTTGTGAATCTAAGTTATAGCCTTAATAAATTCCACTCTTACCCTTAATAGATCCTGCACCCTTATGATACTCGACCCTCCAATGATCTGTTACCCTTATGCAAGCATGGATCTACCCTTATTCAGCTAGAAATTACCTTTATAATAGTATATTAAATAATTATTTACCCTTATATAGTGATGATAAACCCTTATGAATCCATTTTTATAATATATTTATTCTTTTGGGATGTAGTTTTACCATTACGGTAAGCATGGGGATCCATGTTTCCATTACCTAACGAATAGAAGACATTATTGATACATATATCAATTCTTTAAAAGGTGGGGTTCCCTTAATAATGACTTAATGAAAATAATATTACCCTAATAATGCAATTAAAACAACCTTTACTATTATAAAACATAATTTTCCTTCTTATGAGGTAAATATTTCATTGAAAATATAATCGTTTAATTTTTTCTCCAATATATATAAATTAATAGAATTTTTTATTAACATATCTAAATTCCCAAAACTCATCTAAAATATTCAAATCATTTCAAACAACATAATTTTTTCCAAAATTAATTTTGAATCATTTATATTAATTTAATAATTTTAAATCAATGAAAATAAAACTTTATAAGTTTTTCATTTATTTAAAAACATCCTTAAAATTTCAAAAAACCCCCAAAAAAGGCGATACATGCTTGAGTATCAAATGATTTTTTGGGAGTACTACAAATCAATTATGTAACCCAACAATAATCACTAGTCACTCACATTGGATATGATTTTGGTTATTCATATTCTACTTACAAACCATTATGTGTGGCTTGAGAAAAAAATATGATATGGTTTGAAAGCATAATCTGTAAATACAAGGAAATCCTAGGTTAAATAGATGGAGGTATTTGTTGATCAAACAATATCATTGTATAAATGAATGTATCATATGATGAAATGTCGTTTTCATAAGATAAGGCATCATAGGATAATAATTTTATATTTATATGATCAATTATTATGTTTTTAAATTTTTATCATATTAATTTATCAATATATAATTTTAAACAAAATCATAAAAGTTATTTGAATGATTTTATTCCACTAAAAACAACTAATACATTGGTGTGGAGGAATATTTAAAAGAAATGAATAAGAATAATAATATATCCCTCTTATGATGGAAATGATATGTTATATAGTATTAGTAATGATATAAATTTATGAATCTCATTAGAATATATATCGATTCATTTTAACCATTTAGATACCATTAGTTATCTTTATCAGTATGCGGTAAATAATATTTTTATGAAAACACTTATTTTTTGGAAAATATAATTTTAAAAGATTCTAGAATTAATTTCCATTTAAATGAAATCTATGTTTAATAACTTTCATTATATGCAAAAATAAACTAAAAAAAGCTGTTACAAACTAATATATATATATATATATTAAATTTAATGGTTTCAATGTTTTTTTTTAAAATATTAGGTATAAGTTAAAGTAATCCCATAATGAAAACTGTATAGAAACAATAAATGATAGAATCAAGAAGTATGAGTATCCCTTATCAAGCTCACCTCTCCATGATTTGAATGTTGGTCGAATATACATGGTTATCCCTTCATTATGCATAATCAAAACTTCAACAGTTATGATATTGGTGAGATAAAATGTTACAGAAGTTCAAAAATGTTGAAATATCATTTAGATAGATTCTAGAAGAATCTACACTTTTAAAAGCCACAAGTTATTTCCTTACACATAAATCATACATAGAGACATTATGTTTTTATAACTGTGAATAACATGATATAAAAAACTAATTATTTATTTAATAAGTTATTTTTCGCATGAGTTTTATACATAATTTTTTATTATTTTAACAAAAAATGAATTATTATTTACTAATGAATTAATAATATTAAAAAATCCATTTATTAATAAAAAAGTACTTATTTATAAAATAATATGTTTTATGGCCTTTTGTTTGGAAAGAATATATATTTTAGATAATATATACGATTGAATTAATAATACAATTTCATATATATAATTAGTCACTGATATGAATTCATAGTATGGAGAATTAATATCTTTAAAACCCATTATATTACAATGTAATGATTTTTATCTTATTTTTATGAATTTAATTAATATTAATTTTTTATAAATTATATTTTAAAAATAATTTTTTTAATTATAATAATAAAGATTATCACGGTATTAGTTTTTTGGATTTTTATGAAATAATATAATTTTTGTCAATATTAAAATCTTCAATTTTTTACTGTAGTCATAGAGTTTATGACTCTATAAAAAATATACCTTGAAAACATATAAAATATTTTAAATGATAATTTTTTATTAATTTTAATTATTTAATTAAAATACTATTTTTGATTTATAAAACCAATGTTTAGATTTTCAAAAATTAATCAATATTCTTACAAGAAAAATTAGTTTTCGAGTTTTTTAATTATGTTTTTGACAAGAGAAAGCATACTTTTTATTGATTTCAATATAATATAACTCTAATTTTGATAATAATAAACCATTAATTTTTGTTAATGTGAACAGGATTTCCAAATTTTTATTGGAAATATAATATAGGGGAAAAGTATACTTTTTCAAAAAATGGAGTTTTACTCAATACATGTGTTATTGTTAAAAATATTTATTGTCACAAATATGCATTTTATTTGATTATTTTTTTATATCTGGTAATAGAAGTTATAAAATTTAAACTAAATATGGATTTATTTTTATTTATTTTATGTAAACTATATATATATATATATTAAATACCATGATAAAATCCAGAAATGATAAAATTGAAAAATATATGTGTAAAATTGATAGAATCTTGTTCAAAATATCTTTGAAAATGAAGGGGTTAGGTAGTTTTTACCGTACCTAATCCCCTAATACATTATTATGTGTTTTGGATCCATATTACATTTATAAATATTCTCTCCTAATATAAAGAGTATATATTTAAAAAAAAATGGCACTCCCTTCCCCTAAAAATGAGAGAAACTCCACCGAATTCTTCTACCCATTCTAAATAATTAGATCCAGAAAATACTTAAAATCTCATCCAATATTCCAAATATTTTATAATCCTTGTTCCCCTCAAATGATCATTCTCTAAATCCTTAAGGTGTTAACCAATAGACAACATCCAAAGAGAGATGTATTCATCTCAACCATTCTCTCTTAATAACATCCTTATTATTTACATAATATCCATTATATAAATGTATATATAATAACACTGTTATAACTAATATTATGATAAATTATTATACTAATGAAATATGCATTTTCAACCATCCTTTGAAACCATTTAAAAAATGAAGATGTTGTCATGTGTTTGTCCCGACTATTGCCTCCATAAATGGAAGGCATGGTATTCAAGAACTAACATACATTGATTGTTATAAATATATATTTAAATAATTACATTGATATTTATAATTATTTTTAAAAAAATTGATTACAACACTATCATTATCATAAATTTTTTGATTGATAATGAACATGTAGTCCATAAATAAGTATAGATTACCACCTCCATGAAATTGAGATATTTTGTTTTTCACATTATTATTTTATTATTTATCCAAATATCATATATCTGATTACAACCCTTAAAAGTGTAAATAATAACATTCTTATTTTATAATAATAATTTTATGTATAAAAATTATCTTTCTTAATCATTTTATCCCATTTATTATATCTCCTTATGGATTCATTCTGTTTAACCACCAACATGAACAATATTATTAATGTTTTTCAATACTGACTGAATAAACATTACTAAAAATATTAATATATTTCAATGAAAAAATAATTATTGGTTTTTAGTTAATAAAATGTTATATTAATATTAAATATAATATTATTATAGTTCTTTTTCCTTAAATATTAACAACATAATATTTCCAATGACTTCGTTGTTACTAGTCATAATAGGATAACATATGAAGTAAAATTAGATCATTATAAAGCAATATTAAAAATACTATTTAGTATAATTAATTATCACTTAATTGTGAACATTTAATTTATAAACATGAATCTATAACACCATTATGAAATAATTATAAAGATATAATCAATGATAATGACATAAAATGATGCAAATAAAATACAGCTAACTAATATTTTTAAATAAATATTTTTAAATTATTTTTATAAAGGGTCATAGATACAATTTTTTTTAATACATAATTATTGTAGCTATATTTTATATACAAAACTGGATACCTTTTGGACTATTAAAGAATAAATCTAAGGTTCTTTTCAAATTGATTTTGATTCATTTAGATATGATGAGTATTTAAAACTTCATTCCATTTCATTGTGTATTTATTGGACATGTATTTTTTTAGTCAAAATAATTCTTGATCTCAAATTTAAATGTTGATCCATCTCATTTTTCACCATATATGGGATATCAATTCAAGATATAATGATATTTTAAGTTTTTTTTGACTCAACTACTTTTTTGAGTAATAATGACTACTCGTTGACTATAATTTTACAATATATTTTTCATATATTATATGGGAATATTATTATTCAATTCCACATAATTTTTTTAGGAATTAAATTATCAGACACATTTATAGATAAAATTTTTTTGGTGTAAAGAATGATTATTTCTTCGGATTAGTATAATTTTATCCTCTAAGACTATATTCATTATTTCTTCCAATGTTCTTATTTCATTTCATATAATTAAAATATTATTTAATTATATTCATCATAGAATTTATGTTAAAATATTTTTGAAATGATTGTTTTATCCAAAAAATTATGAATTGGGTTTTCATCAATTGTGATTCAAAATATAAAAAACATTGTTTCATGATCATATGTTTTATAAACCACATCTCATTTACATTGAAAAATATATTATTTATTTTTCATGGATCTACTGTATTAGATTATATTTTATTTTAAATTTTATAAAAATGTCTCAATTCACCATTTTTTAAACTAATTTATATTTTTTATTACAACATTCACCTTATAAAAATGGAAAAAAATTCATCTAAAAAATAACATTTATTTTTTTCCAATTAGGAGAATTATTATTTATGAATATTACATTATATGTTTTTAAATGGTTCTATAAATGATTATAAATCTTCATGTTCGTTAAATGGAATTTTAATATAGTTATATATTTCAATATTAAATTTTTTATTGTAAAATAATATTGATTTTTAAAATTTTATATTTGTTCTTTTTTCAAAGTGCTTACTCTAATAATCTTAAATAGTCCTTTTTCGTTTATACAATCATGAATTGATATTATTTACAAGGATATTAAAATTGTTTCTTCTAAATCCATCCACCATATGAATTTTTACGTATTTTGGTGATAATTTTTTAATGTTTTTTTCCATAAAAAATATTTTTATCATATAGGTTAGTTATGCTAATACAAAATGATGAATTTATTTATAAGTTGTGAAAAAATAATATATGGGTTCCCTTATGTGACTTCTTTGGTCTAATAAATTATCAACATGGTTTGGGAACATTAAATTCTTAAAATTCATATGGTAAATGTTTTATCACATTTTATAATTATGTTGAGTGTGGTAATTTTGTTCGTTTATAACATAAATTATAGGATTTGTTTACTCAACAACATAATTTATTGGTATGTTATCTCTTCACCATATTTAGTGAGGTAATTTTATTCATTTACAATATAAAGAATGGACATTTGATTTTCTATAATAGGAATCATCGATCATTTAAATTCAATAAGATGAATGGATATGATGTTTGTTTTCTATGTAATGTAAGGGAATTTTTTAATTACATTACAATATTACAAATCCTTATATATATGTTTGTTCCAAATGAAACTATATTATAATAAATTTAAGAGAAATATGCATTTCTATTTTATAAGTATATGATTGTTCTCCATATCTTGTGTTTATTATCTCATGATCCCATACTCTTTTCCTAGTGTATATGTTTGTTCATTTGATATTAGATACCATTATATTAGGACTTGTGTACAACTATTATCATTCAATGCTATTTTTAATATGACATTTCTACCATTAACTTTTTTTGTTATATTCTTATGATATATCCCATATTGTTTTATTTTAATAATTTCCCCTTACTTTGTTTTGTATGTCACCCCTTCAATATTATTTTAATTTATTGGTTATGGATTTGTGAATATATTATGAGGGGTAAATAATAGATTCTAATGTGGAACATTAATTGAAAAAAGTCCCCTAATTTTATAAATTATGTTCCATACATATCTTTTTTATTATGAAATTAATCCATTAATTCCTAGTATTGTGTGTTTGTTGAATGATATACTGTTTAAAATATAAAAATATATGTTATTTTATATTAGTTAATCTCACATTATATCGAAAAAATGTAAAAAATAACTGTTTTGACCATCAAAAAATAGATTGCTGGTTTGGGGAACATCATCCAATCATTATGGATGAAACTTAAAAATAAGGATAAATAATATGTGGGATTCTTATAGTTATTTTCATAGTGCGGATACTCAAGAGAAAATTTGGATATTCATAAAACCCTAGTCGACCATTTTCAAAAAATTAAAAATTAAATTCTTAATTCAGACATGCCAATAAATTCATGTGTACTGTATGAAGATGATTTTTATTGAATATTTCTATAGATTTATAAAATAAAAAAATAATTGAATCCTATATATTTTATATTTAATGATAATATCCACTCAATAGTTTTCTTTAATTATAAACAGACATAATTTATCTGGTATAAACTGATAGAAAATTAGATTATATTTACTACTTGAATGTGACTCCAAATCATTAATAGTAAGTGGTTCTATGGAGATAAGAGGATTTGATGTATGGATAAATATAGATATATAATATTTTCTTGAACTCATATGTTTATAATTCATATAATTATAATTATATATTATATCACACAAAATTTAATTTTCAAACTCAACAAACACAATGATTTCCAAGATGAATTTGGAAAATGATAAAGAATACACCACTTGTGAGAAATTTTTCCTATATTTTTATAAATAATAATAGAATTAATAAGAATAAGAATAATTTGACTAAATTTTAAAACCACTATAGATGTGAAATCCTACTCCACCAAAAAATTCAAATCACACAGAGGAGAAAACCATAATACTTTATTGGGAGTCTATTTACCATCAATTCCCTACTTTCATCCCTATACATTTCTATCTTTCTTCATTCCTATGGTTTGGAAACAAATTTATTTTACTTTTGTGATATCATTCATGGGATTCAATTATATATGATTGGATAAATAAAAATTTTGTGTTCTTGAAAAAAAATCCTCATCCACATTCTAATATGGATGAACAAATTGGAACATCAGAATTACAGTTAATGAAAATTTAATAACCTCATGGGGATCCAAACCAAGACATATCCCTTTTTAAAAATTTCCGCATATTTTTTTTAAAATTTTATATTAATTATATTCATATATTATTCTATTTATTTAGGTTATTTTAAAATTATAATAATATAATAGAATAACTAAAGGTAGTGAGTATAGTAAATAAACATATATTTTGGCATTCTATCACATTTGTTCAACATTATTATTCATTAATTTAATCTTTAATGAGGGGTTACGAGATGATAACTATGTATTGTTAAAATACTAATTGTAGTAATTTTCTATATTTTCTTTCATTTGATGAATTAAAATGATATATTTCATTAATAGTATTTTCTATATAAATTATTTGATTGTATTTTTTGATCATGAGCTTAATCACATGATATTGGAATTTTCTACCCCTCTTGTTATTTTTTTCTTGATACATGATTTGAATATTTTATAGATTTAAATGATTACTAATATAGAGATTTCTATCTTCACTTTCAATTTCTTCATTTAAGGATGACTTTTAATTGGGAAATTAATGTTTAATATTACATTCTTAAATGAATATATTTCCCAAACATAAAGGTTTCTAAACACATATCACTTCTTCTTTATGATTCAAATTTTCTTGGGAGTCTTGAGTATATTTTTTATTTTTACAACTAATTATTATTTATAATTAAATTATTTAGTTTCCTTTAATTTTTTAAAATATAATGAGGAATCTATCATGAGAAATATAATTATAACTTAAAATATATCATATATATAAACCCATATTATGCCCATTGAATTCATGAATTGAATTAAAAAATTTATCAATATTAAAATAATAGTTTTACATACCCACCTTAACTCTTAATAATTTTCAATTATAATTTCATGTTTGAGTGTGAGGAGTGGGATTTTCATATTTATTCTTTGGGAATCAATTCACTATAATGTGGTTTATGTTGTGTACCACTCTCCTGGGAAGTGGAGTGAGTGAGATAGGAAGGAATCAGTATTCATTTTACATCATTTATATAACCCCTTACACCTTAAATAATAAAACTAAATGAAAAATATCATTTAGTTGAATTTTTTTTATTATAATGAATTATCGATTATACATAATTTTATGATCTATCATCCATTCACTGTGTTTTACTTTTATCTTAACTCTATTTAGAAAACATAAAAAGGTAAAAAGAAAAAATCAAACATATAGAATTGTTCCTAAATAATTCATCTCATAAATTATTTAAATCATGCCTCCTTGAATTAAAATCTGGGGTGTGGCATTTTACATTAACGAATGGAATTAAGTGTGGTATATTTTTTATCCTTTCACTATAATATAGATAGTTTTTATGTAAAATTATTGACTATTATTTTTGTACATTAAATTTTCAAATTCTCTACCCACCAACACTTATACAAAAAAATAACCAAAAATATAGAATTAAAATAATAACATCAAATATTTTGTATATATTTTTATATTATGAATCTAATGGATATCTCATATGTTCTTTAGAATGTCATATTTATGCATTAAAATATCTATTGGTAATGATGGAAATTTATTATAGGGAAGGTACTTATGACATGAATATGAGTAGTACCACTGATATTAAATATAAATTTTTTATAACATTTGAGTGTTATGTAATTTTGATCAATATAAGAGGAATTTTTTTCATTATATTTAACCATTCAGTGGTGTTTCAAATTATTAATTCAAAAGTTTTATTTATCCATTGAATAAATGATTTACAAGTAGTGAAATTGTTACAAATGGGGTACTGATGTTGATTATATTATCATATATTTTATAAAATAATTCATTGTTTTTAACATCAAATTTGATAAATTTAAGGAAATAGTAAATATTTGTGGTCTTATAAATATTTTCATAATAATAGGGAAATGGATTAAATATGAATTTTTATGTTTTTAATCAATTTTTTAATTCCTTCATAACCTTTTCTATAATAATATAAATTAAAATTTTCATTCATTATAATATTACATGTTCATTTTCATTATTTAATTATATAAAAACTCTTCCTAAATACACTATATTTAACTGCTGCTTGAATATGGGCATTGATGTCTATTAACAATTTTGATAAATTTTTTTGATGATCTCATATCACATAATGTGGAACAGTAAATGATAAGATATGTTATATTTTGATAGATAATGATTGAAGAAAATATTTAAAAACTATATGTAAGTAATATTTTTCTTGTTCAAAAGAATATTTTCAGGGAAAACTGATAGCAGTCGAATTAAAATATTATTCCATTCCTAAAATGATTTCATTAGTAATAATTTGATAAATTTCACTACACTCTTACAATAGATCTCACTATTTGTGGAATATTGTGTATAACATATATGAATAGTTTAATATAATCCCACATTGTAACATTCATCCCATTATTGGACAACACATGTGCTATCAATTTTTGGATAAACATTATATGGTAACCCATCACTCATATTTCTAATACATTTTACCCCAAAATTATTTAAATATAGTTTTTACATTCTAATGAGGTAATTTTATTATAATAGTTTTCTATAATTTTTATATATATTTTTCATATCACTATTATTTATTCTACCATCGTTATTAATATATTATCAAATATATTTCAATTTTATGATATTGTGGAATGTTCTAACAAACCATCATTGGATATCCTGATATGAAACTCAAACAAATATACTAATTTCTATCAATGGAGTCCTCAATACCCATGTGTTATAAAATAGTGTATTAGTTTCTTAAACAACTGATTAGGACCATATGTTCAAAATTAAGGGATGTGTGATAACCCAAATCCCACATAAAATAGGAAGGGGATGTTGAGCATCACCGAGTTGGCATATCTCAAACATGGTAGACATTGGAATTTTTTTTTCTATTCACAGACACACACACATACATATCCAAGTCTATAAAAATATTTAATTAAAAATAAAAATAATTCATAATATATATCCCATTTTATATCATTGTGATTTAATGTAACATAATAAATGGGTCTAATTTTGGCCCATCCAAATTAATATTAAAGGATTCCATCCTCCTCAGAGGAAGAGGTTGACTGTCAAAAGAAACATAAGAAATAAAAATTACTCTACCAAGTTCATTATGCTCCACGTACTCCTGGAACTCCTAGGGAACCATTAAAAGGTCTTTCATCCTAAAAAAACACGAATTGTGCAGTCATAAGCCATGTAGAGATGATTATAACAATTCCTAGTAGTATTAATTAAATGAATAATCATAAATAAAAAATATTAGTAAACTCATCTCTTGCTATGTAAGTCAATATATACAACAATAATTATTATAATTAGAAACAAAAAACAAATATACTAATAAAATACATGATACCTAAAAAATGTGTCAACAAATTCTAGACACAACATTCTGTTAGAGTCCTCAAGGTATCTTTTGATATAGGGGAAATCACTAAGAGATCCATGTTGTCACTTATGGAACACATTTGAGATTTCATATGCATTGGTTATCACATATTAAGTACTCAAAGTATCCCTGAGGATCATTCTCCCTATAAAGGGGATCACACCAAGGACCACTGTGGAACCCACCATCGATACATGATCAATCATCTTGATATGGGAACAATGCCATGTGTATGGTGGTCACACCCATATCATAAATCGAACATGGGAAACAAAATATGATATAATATCTCACACCTATCCTTACAATGTTATAATTAAGACTCTATCAAAATGATAGACCATATAGTGGATCAAAATACCTTGTTAATGATTTAATTCAATAATGTAACCTTGTATGGATCAACCAATGAAACTCTCTAATTGTTCTATAATGATGAAACAAAGGTCTCCAAGCTACCGCGTAGGAAGTACACGACATGTATAGTCGGTACAGTATGCATATAACTAATATAGTACATAATTATGTCCATTATCAGGTTAATATTATTGTTCCCATGTATACTGTGTAAGTTACATGTATATTTGGTTTTCCCTTTATACATAGTTCATTCCTGTATACCTAGTTGTTTCATATTTTCAGGTGAATCTTGTGTACAATGCCCGTGTATTTTTTAGTGGTTATTTCTATGCCAAAGTACCCTCAGGGTACCCACTAAGCTAACAACACTAGTCATTCATTGTGTGACATATTCCATGCTTAATGTTATGTTATGTTTAACTTGAAAATCCTGTAGCCACATCAAAGGACCCATAAAACATGTGTTCATTTTTGTACACACTGTGGAAAGCTATATTTTCCAAAATCATATTATCCATTCATATGTCATCCAATTATATTTCTATTGTTGTTAATAAAAAACCAAGAAACTCTAACCAGGCCTCGACTAAGACATGATGTCATTGGAAACAATATTCCAACCAAAAAATTAAATCATAAAACCAACACTATCGCATCACATCATTTGTGTGTGTCAAACAAGGAAAATGGGAAGCAGTGATCTAGTCCAGATCCAATTTTAACCATCTTTAAACATATTAACATATTCCAAAAACCATAATTCATGAAAACAATCCAATGGTAACATTCCATTATACTGAAATATGAACATGTAATAATTAAATTCTAGGTATACATTGAACCACTGACTAAACAAATTTCTGATGACGATTGTGTGATGAAATGGGGAGAGAAATACCCTAGCCAACAAGTGAGGAATTAACCTAATATATGTTTGGGTTGGCCTCAAATAATTCCTATAATAATTAATAATAAAGAGTATTAATAATTTATAACATATTTATTCTAAATATTGGTAATAATAAACTTAAAACTACAATCATGATTGTATAGTGATTCAAAATGATAAAATAATTAATTCGAATTACTTGTGGGTCAGTCAACGGGGAAATAAACCATCAAAAACAACACTCTACCTTGGGTAGGATTGATCACTGATTATTAATTAATTTTCCTTATCATTGATTGTGAGAACATTAAATTGAGTGGATAAAAATGAATCATGGTCTTTCATTTTCAATTTCCAATTCATACTCTAATGGCTTCCTCTCAATCCATGGGTTATGAATATAACCTTTTTAATTGGATATAAAGTATATTTATAGAGGAGTGGGTTATGTCACAGAATTTTAAATATTAATTAAATTAATTTTTTATTTTTTTTATTTTATTATGCATGCCCATGAAAACACATTTTCAAAATTATGGACATCAATATTAAATTTTTTGTAAAAATAGTGAAACCCTCTCAACGGAGTTAACAATTGTCTAATATTTCCAAACTAAGAATACATTTGTAGTTATTAAATTATTTTAAAAAATTACAATACTTGACATATATTAATTTAATATATAGATACCATAAATATAAAGCCTCTCAAGTTCCTAAAATCTCACAAAGTCTCAGTTCCCCGATACAAAAATCTTATAAAATATATTGCATTTAATTAGATGTAAAAAATAGAAATGTTACATTATCCCCACCTTAGGGATATTTTTTCAAAAATGAAGAAAAATACTAAGCCAAATGATGTGGGAACTAATCTTATATATGGATCCCTTACTCTAAAGTAATTTTATGAATCACCCCATGCCACCACTAGACACGCACCAAGGAAATCTCTCACACAAATAGGATCTTCACCTAACAAACATCAATCTCTACTAGGTAATCTTCAATGGTATCCCAATCCAAGATGACTATATACCCATTTTGATAAATTGTGAAGGGTCATGCTCATACAACCTCATCGGTGAAATGTATGTAACATTATGTACCCAGTAAAACTATGATAATATGGCCAAGTGGTATTCCATCTCCCCAACTCGAAGAACCATCATTGAAGGACTAACCAATCTCTAAGATAACTGGTAGACAGGAAAAAACACCACATTCAATTATAAGTTTAGAACTTAAAAAATCTATGATCTTCATCCTAAAACTCATAATTCCTCTATCATCAGTTAATATGGGTCTTTTGATGCCTTTTTCAGTCCTCATCCACTTCTAGATGATTTTCTCATTTTCAATTGTAAATCAAAAGAACTCTCTTCCACAGTGGACTAACTCACATGGATTAGTCCAACATCAGGGTAACCTATAGGTTATTATATACTACTATGTGAATGGTTTAGTTACCTTAGTGTAATTATAGTTGCTATTATACACCACCTCATTTAAGGTAGGTGATCCTACCAACTATGGGAAAGTCCAACATGCAATGTCGTTGCAAGTCCTCAAGAATCAGAATAGACTACATAGTTTGACCATCTTCCTAGGGGTGAAATTCCATCTCAATCAATAATTTATCCCAAATGCCTCTGATAATTCTATATATAATCAGGAAATGATGAAAGGATCATTTTTATAAATGATCATTTACTTATATCCATATAGCCAAAATATCTCAATCTTGAAAAGGTATCCCAAGATCTCTAAGGAACTCTACTATTTGATTGAGAAAATGTGGGAAGACTTGTTGGGTCATTCTATAACCATATAGAATAAATATTTCCCAATAAATTTCCTTTGAAGTCCCATTATTAATTACATAGGTATAGTAGCCCACATATACTTTGGAACCTCATGTGGTTGTCTGATACCTTCTAGAACCAGGTCCTCATCCTTCACCTACTGACATGCGAGGTATCGAGGGAAACTCAATTACACACTTATACGCATCATACACTAGAACATGAATTGCATTTTTTATATATATTTTCCAAACTTGAATGTACCATCAAGGGGAATTTATAAATATCCCTCATAACCCCATTTGACAATGTCACTTCACATAAAAAGAGTAATATATTCCCCAACATTATATAATATATCAATAGAACATCTATAAGATATCATATAACTTTAGGTCACATAACTGGTATATCCATACTAAGCCACTGTTACACGATGTAGTATTTATGGGGTAATAACCATCAACTTTAGGTAAGATCTACAATCTTCATCCAATATGGACTAATTTAAATATCCTAACAACTCAAAATCCTAGATAAAAATGCTAATTATATATCCTACAAAGAGAATCTACCACAAAATTCCCCTTACCTGTGGTATAAACTCTCTTTATTTAATTATCCTAGAAAAATTCAACCCGTCATTATTTTTTCACCTTATGATCATTATGTGGGAATATAAACTTGAGACTCTTGTTGTTATAATAGACAATAAACCGCTTAGCCACAAGGTAGTGCTTTCAAATCATTAGGGGTGACACTACAACTTCAAACTCAAGATCATATGGCCCATAATTATACTCATATGGTTTCAACAGATGAGAAAGATACAAATTCAATTATTTCCCCAATATGATAATACCACCAATTATCTTCCCCGAGGCAACATACACAACTACATAAATGAAACTGTCCTCTTAGAGTATCAACATGGGGTTTATAATAAACCACTTTTGAAAATCCTAAAAAACTATCTAGAACTATTCATTATATATATATATTGATTCTCCTTTTTGTTCAAAGCATTGAATGGTGATGATATCCTGGACAAATTGCGATTAATTCCATGAGAGTATCCTTCCAAACTAAGGAATGTTTTCACCTCTATAGTGATTATGGGTGGATACCATGTTAAAATTTCTTTAACCTTTAACATGTCAAGTTTTACACCCTATACTGAGATAACATATCCTAGAAAGTAGACCTCTGGACTCAAAAACTAACAATTTGAGAGATTCCTATAAATTTGGTGTTTTTGGATTATATCCAGGACTATCCTCGCCTATTTTGTGTTCTCCTACATAGAAACCGAGTATAATAGGACATCATCAATGAATAAAACCAAAATTATGTCTAAAAAGGCTGTAATGTTTGGTTCATGAGTAACATGAACACTATTGGGGCGTTCATCATGCCAGAATGAAACACCATGTACTCATTTTTGAGTACAGTGACATATATATATCGTATTCATTATATCCCCATTCCAAACTCAAAGATGGAGAGAGCCTTATTGGAGATTAATATTTGAGAACCATGTCTCACTTATTAAGTAATTAAATTGTTCTTTTATCCTCAGTATTGTTTACTACCTATTCAATATAAAAAATTTCTAGCCCTGATAAGCCACATAAAAAAAACACTCATCATAATTTTGAAAAAAAGGGCTACCTAGGGGGGAAAAGTTTGTATAACAGATCAATTCTACTACAAGTCCTCCCTCTTTACCTTCAATTCATGAAGCTATGTGGATGTCATCTAATGTAATTGAATACATATAGTGGTAGTCCATGGTTACTTAATAATGCAGATGTCTACATAGCAGCAGGGTGGTAAAACTTTTATATCCTCAGGGATGACGACTGCATACTCTACCACCACTCTTGGATGCTGAAAGCCCAGAGCATTCACTAATCCTTGGGAAATACAATTAAACATGTGATTAATTATCTACATCCTCCGATATAATTGCCCATCCTTCCCTACATCATATTCATGTCCACTAATAAAATATAACATCATGTTAATATTCTAGAAACACTTTGTCCTATACCTGAAATAGTTAATATGGGAATAATTAATAGATAGTCATTCCACACAATATATGATGTCACAAGTCATTGTTGTTTCTATAATGTGATATCATAAGAAGGTCTCACCTCCAATAGTCATGTCAAACTATCTACATAAGTGCGGGATCATTGAGTCCCCTATAGAAGGAGTATCAAAGTGAAATTTTAAGATCTTGGGGTTTTATATGAGGTATGTATATTTTTTATATTCATTTTAAATTCTTATTTATGGCCTATTATGGATAACCTTTGAGGTCATGGGGTTTTGGAGGTTTGTGAGGATTTTTTGGAGCCCAAAACCAATCTATAGGAGAAAAACAACTAGTCTCACAATTTTGGTAAACTGTGAACCCCAAGACACATGGTATGATGAACCCATATGGGGCTAGAAATTGGGATGGAGAATACCTCATAGTTAAATGAAACATAATTGTTGGAGGTGCACTCTCATTAAGGACTACCTATAGTTTCTAATAAACATGTTTGTCTTAGTTTGTTTATGGTTAGTCAAACCATTTATGGTGACCATAGATGTCTCTGTAGAATAATAGATGCAACATGGTCGGTGAACTATTTTTCCAACTATGTGACCAAACAATGCATCCCAGTATTTTATGTCAAAAATAAAGATTTTCCCTTAAATGTTTTATTAAAACTAAAATCATCTTCCCTTTTTTCTAGAAGACCGATCCTATAGTGAGATCTCTACTTGAATCAAATATTAGTCTTTTACACAATTATTCCATCAAATATCATAATCAAGCATCAATAATCTCATTGGATTCACATCGATGATTACTCCATTAATTTTTTTATATTTATTTTTATTATTTATATATAATGAGATATTTATGTTAAAGATAATATCTCCATTATAAATTATCTTCTATAATTCTTCATTTTTCTTCCGAACTATGTCAAATCAAAATATAATATTGGATTACCTCTCTAAAAAATAGTAATGGAATGTTTCTTATACATTTTTCGAGTGGTTTGGCACCTTATAGAGATAGTTATTAATTTTATTCCCACCGAAAATTCAGATGTGGACACAAAAATGAATTTAACAATTTAATTTAACAATATGGAAACTGTTAGGGACACCCATTAGATCCTTTGGACTTGTTAGAGGTCATTTCTCTATCCAAGGTCACCCATGGGGCGTCTCTTTGATTTTCAAATTTTTCATTCCACCCATGTGGTGTATATTTTATCCTATTTAGTTATAGAAATCCATTTTATAAATGAATTGAGAGGAATAAATTTATTATGATATGTTATTCCACCATTTCCATGGGACTCATGATGCATAATTCTTTAATTGTTGAAATGTGATATGTCATATGAGTGGGTAAACTCATTGTATTTATTTATATTGAATTAATATATGAAATGATGGTTTGAAAGGTAGTGGATTCCTTTATTGGTATATATTGGATCCTAATTCGATTATATACCATGGAGGTTAATCTCATGGGTGTGTTACATGGTAATGGACTCATTAGATGAGATTTATCTTTGTGTGTTGATTCTATTTGATGATTTGGTCCTTACTACACCTTGGATATAATTTATTGGGGCTTAGACTGGACATGGATTGTTGACATTATCCATGGACACCAATTCAAGAATCCCGTAGTTTCCATCGAGATTAAACTATGACTCAATAAGGACTCCATGGTATTCTATACCTTGGACCTGACCCTTCATCTTATGAAACATCTGATTAAACATCACTATCCTGGTATATATGATATGACTGGTATATAATGAATCCATGTATGAGATGAAATGGACTATATGAAAATTCAATAATTATTTGATACACAGGTTATATAGGATGGTTTTTTATGGTATGATTTGATTGGATGTTGGGTAAGGTTGTGATAGTTATTAAATTCATCATTAGAAACCTTGTTATATTTTCTTCACCCTTGTTTTGTATGTAGCTCTGTTGGTCTCTATAGTATCACTTTTTTGTTGTATATATGCATGGTCACATTAAATTTTATTAATTCTTAACTAGGATACATACAACATATTACATTACTAAAATTGAAAATCCAGGATTTGTTATAGAAACTTTAAGTAGAGACCAAATGGGATTATATCTCACACCATGTTTACGATACTTTTGTGTATTCTGATAGACTATACCAATACATGTAGGTACATAGGTAATAGTTTTCATTTCCATTCTTGACTATGTTCTCTGCATCAATGTAGGGGAGAATGCGACCAAGCTAGTGATCCTAATTTTATATAGAGATAATATTTTTTTTTTCATTTTTATACTTTTGATATATGTATATTATTTTCAATATGTATACCTGTTTTTTATGCATTGTAGAGACAAGATATATATCATCATCATGATCTGTTAAGGAGATTACATTGGGATTATTTTTTATTTTCATTCTTTTTTGAGTTTACTTATTTCAGTTGTTGGGAGATGGGCTTGAATAATGTGGTGATCATTGATATGACAAATATTTTTCACCATTTCCTAATGAGATAAGGTATACATATCATTCATCCATTTATTAACATTCATGGATTAAAATTCAATTCATTATGCAATTACATATATGGTGAATTTCTTCACTTTATGACATTGTGATTTGTTCCTCATGTTATATATCTATTATTGTGATAGATATTCTGTAAAGGAAACTAACAAAACATGGTTTTTAATTAGTGTTCATGATGTAATAAAAAATTGTTTTCATAATTTTGCTACAAAATACACCCTAAGCATTCAATTATAGAATAATGAGTCATGGACGAGGACTCACATGTATTGGAATGTTTTACGGTGTCAATTAAGTTGATGAAATATTATGGTTCATGAGAAGTATGGGACCTTATGGATTAGTAGTGACACTCCATTTGGATAAACCATTTAAATTTAAATTAAAATGAATATAAATTCAAATGTAAAATTATTTTGGTAAATATTGAACTCAACCTAGACCATACTTTTGATTGGGAAAGAGGGAGTCTCTCTAGTGAATTTTAGGAAATATCCCCTTTACCTTTCTTATAACTTGGAGAATGATAATTATTATGACCTATTTATAGGATGGTTATGGCCTATCCATTGATTCTGAGTTATAATCATTATTATTATTCTTTTCTGAGGCATGTTTTTGGAATTATAGATATAGTCCACCATGATGACCTCTAGTTGTACCCCATGAAGGTTCCAATGACCATGCATCAGAAGAAGTGGTCGATGCGATACCGGTGAATCATACTATTGTTCTAAATGAGAAAAAAAATTCTAGACACAGATGTTTTGGAATTGTTTTATAATGGGTATTTCATCTTCATGAGGACTTTCTAGTTAGAATTGCAACATGTCTTATCTATGGATGAGCTGATGCATGTATCTAATAAAAACATCATCCAAGAATTTCAAGGTATTGATGACCATATGATAATGTGATATGTAATGAGATGATGTTTTTGACCTTTGAGTACTTGGAGACACATACTTAGTGTATAGTGAATCATGTTATATACATGATACATGGATTTCAAATTCACTGATTTTATATTTTGAACTAGACTTATAGGTTTTGAATATATGTTTTGGTTTTATTTTCCAACTAGGTTATATGACTACTTATACCCCTTAACTCGGAGAGAATAGAGTTCAAATGATTTCATGTGCCTGGATCCTGGCACCATGATAGTTACAAAGTATTCATCATGCTTTATAGAGTTGTATTTTCTTCACCATTGTACCTTGTCAAAGATCTATCAAGGAAAAGACACATTGAGGAAGGTCTCTAAAATAATTTGAGGTCTCATTTATGTGTTTCCATGTTGATTATGATTACTGAGTTGGTAAATTACCTTCTAAATATATAGTGCAACCAAAGGGAAGTAGGGGTAAAGTGTAGAGAAGTGAAATCTCTTGATCTAGCAGTTTGACATCCAGTGGCATGAATCAATGTTTTAAGGCATCTAGTGAGATGAGTACTAGAATTTATATAGGGCTTTGGTAGCTCAATTTTCTATATTTGTTTCTGAATATATGGAAACATGAGCAATTAGTGAGATCGTGACCCATTCAATGTCTGACAATGTGGCATGATGGGCCACGTGCAATGTTTTTCTTATACCTTACCTCTAGAAATTAGTGGATGGACGTCAAATTTGACACTAGGTTTGGGAGATTTTTTCATAGATCTATTAGATGATGATATAACGAGTACTAGTAGTCATTTATGCTAAGGTGGTGGTTGTCATAGCCGAGGTAGCTAGACAACAGTTATACAAAGATTGAAAAGTGGGCCTATATTGGGTAGTGAGCTTGTGTCACAATATATTATATACATCCTACCTAAAAGGATTTGGTCTATGGACCATTTACTATGAGATATATGGTCATATTATCCTGCACTCTTTTATATGATCATTTTTTATATTGTTTTATTGCATTATTTTATATCTTCCCCTATGGTGGAGAGTGCGAGGATCATTATAATGTTGCTTGATGTTGTTACGCTGCTTGATAAACTATTCGGGATCAGAATGGATAGTGTACACTAATTTAGGGAGTGTCTCTTCGATATTGTTGGGTGTCAATTTGTATGGAATTATTTTTTCCATAAGATTAAAAAGATTTATGTAATACTGGGGATAGAGTGGCTAGTTTCTTATTGATCCTTTACTGAATGCTATTAGTAGAGGGTGATACTCCCATCACTATAGGGTAGAGAATATATTCCCAAGGGTGAAAGGGATATCCAGGTTAGAGGAGCTAGACTATAGCATCATGGACTTAGTAGGATGAAACCCCATATTTATATTTTGTACCTGGATGATCAAGTATCATTTGAAGATGAATTACCTCCAATGGTTGATCATTTTAGGAATATTTTTCCAAGAGGAGTTTTCATTTTTACATCCTAAAATAGAGTTTGATTTATCCATCATCCAAGTTCCATGGGATGAACCATTATCCATTCATCTTTATAATATGTCTATGATGGAGTTTCAGGACCTCAAGAGGCAACTATATGACTAAGGGGAAAAGTGGTTTAATCGACAAATTATTTCTCAATGGGGTTTTCCAATACATATGGAGTAGATGATGATGGTACCGTAAGGGTATTCATGGAATTAAATTAATTGAAAAGATGAAAATTTAGATCTGGTATCCCTTTCAACTAATAGTTGATCTTTTTAACATATTTCGAGGAGCTTGGGTGTCTCAAAAATTAATTTGGGATATAGATTTAATCGTTTTACATGTTTTTCCTATAGAAACACATAGTAAAAAATTTCATAGTTGTTATATTATATAGGAGTATATAGTTTTTACTCTTAGTCACACAAACACACCAATCGTTTTCTCAATTCCAATTAACTGATTTGTCCATCCTTGTCGATATTTGTTTGTGGTGGTTTTGATGTATGATATATTGGTGTGTTATCACAATCAAAACTACCATGAAAAAAATCTTGAGATAATTTTTGATATAATAAGATATAATTAGTTATATTCTAATATCCCAATGTACCATTTTTGGTTAATCAATATTTAATTTTTAGGTTATATTATCTCAAATGAAATAGTATTGTTTGACTGAGAGGATGTGAGAGCTATTGATTCCTTAGAAAAATCATTGACATATATATTTTCTTGGAGATAGATGGATATTACTGGAATTTAATACAATAATTTTCATTACTATCAGCACCACTTACAGGACTGACTAAGAAGGGATTAAATATTTTATGGTCAAATACCTATGAGACAACCCTTTATAAGCTCAAGGGGAGATTTATTTCATCATCAGTTCTAATTTTTTTAGAGTAGGGAAGGATATAAACTGTGTTTTTTGATGAATTATGTATTGGGAAAGGATTAGTTCTAATTCAGTGGGTGGTGTTTTGGAATACAAGTCCTAAGAGTTTAGGAAAAATAAGAGAAATTGTTTGAAACATGATCCTCAGTTAGCTGTTGTTGTTCAGGATTTGAGATGTTTGATTTATAATTTTTAGGGAGAGTGCATGGTAGTGAACATGGACCAATAAATACTCAAGTACATATTTAAATAGCATGAACTAAATTTGAGATAGATAATATTCTTTGAATACCTACTGTCATTTAAATTTTATCTTACCACTATTATTGGTGAGGAAAATTTAGTGGTCAATGCTCTGAGCAGGAGGACTCAAATATAGGAAATTCAAGATTCCAACAGTGAGTGTAAGCTTATGTCTTTTCCTACGAGATAATATAGGATCAGTAGGACCTTTAAGGTCAAATAATTCCTTCTTCCTAATATATTACCTCTACACTGCTAGATAATGTTTAGAATAGGTGGATATAATATTATGAGGTATTAGTCCTACCAAAGAGTGTGGCATGTGAGGACCCACATCATAGTTAGACGATAAGCATGGATGAGGTTCTATATAAGCATCTTCCCATTTGGTATATAGTGTACATACTCTAGGATTTGATATGGGAGTGTTATTCCTCTATTCGGTCAGTGCATCCCAGCATCACAATGATATACTATGACATATACTTCTAGGCCTGATGGTGAGAGGTGAAGTGAGAGGTAGATAGTTTTTTGATGAGGTGTTCCACTTTAGAGAAATTTAAGGTGGAACATCAGTGACCATCCAAAATCTTAAATCAACTACCATCTCCTAGGTTAAAATGGTATGATATCATAATATATATAATGACTGGTTATCCATGGTCGCCTTGTGGTAGTGATGTTGTGTGGGTTGTTGATTACTAGATGATAATGTTTTATCATTTCCTTCTAATCATCATGACCATTAGTGCCGATGATCATGGGAGGTTGAATATCTGTGGGATATTATGATATCATGGGCTCCCTTATAATTTTTTTTTCATAGATAGATAGTTAGTTTATATCTCACTTGTAGTAGAGTTTTCAGAGGTTGTTGGGTACACAAGTGTTTATAAGAACATCCTACCACCCTCATATTCGTAGATTATCGAAGTGTATGACACATGAATTTTAGAAACTTTTTTGAGCATGTGTCCTTGATTTTTGTTTCTCTTGAGATATGCGTGTACCCCTAATTTTTTTTCCTATAGTAATAGTTATTAAGAAACTATATAGATGGAACCTTATGAGGCTTTATATGGTAGGCCATGCCAATTTACCCTATTCTAGTTAGAGTCTGGTAATGTATATTTAGTGGTACAACACCTTATGTATGAAACTTCTAAAAGGGTCTTATTGATTATGAATAAAATACCTACATAAAAGTTTCCATGTAAATATTATGTTGATTTCCCAAGAATACCACCATACATAGTGGTTAGGGATCATGTATTTTTAGGTAACATACCATGGATGGTACATATATGGATCAATATGCAGGGTATGCATTCATAGTGAAATGTCAGTCCATTTTAGATTTTGGAGAGCATCAGTCTGGTAGCCTTTTAGTTGCATTTACCTAAGAGGTATTGAGCCATTCATGACGTCATCTATGTATCTCAGTTATATTGTAACAATTCAGACACATCTCATGCATTTCATCCCGAGGCGGTTTATTTACATTTATATTCTTCAATTGAGGAGAATCTAATTTGTATTGTTAACAAGATCACAAAGGTTATCTAAGGCTAGTTAGTTCCTCTAGTATGGGTGCTATGAAATCATGTTTGACTATAAGATGATACTTTTTAGCTGGGGACCAATGTACATTCTTAGTTTTTAGTATTATTATCATGAAATTAGTTCCTCTAATGACGTAGGTATATATTTTTTTTGGTTCAAAATCTTATTTATGGCCTTATGTCAATACCCATTGAGATCATAGGTGTGTTAGAGGTGTATGGGGATTGTTCAAATACTGAAACCTTACTCCAAGTGAATAATATGTGGGCCACATGGTTAGGAGAAACTGTAAAACCCAAGAAATGTAGTTTGATGAATTCATGTATGGCTGGACAGTGGGCAGGAGGAGTTGGCATGATTTGAGAATACCCTTCACTTGGAAGAACATGCCCATTTGGAAATTCCTTCATTATTTATAGAGTATTTTTTAATGTTTGACTCATAATTTCTCAATCTATTGGTAGTGATCGTTGAGGTTCCACCTTAGCATAGTAGAGGCTGCACGGTTGGTGCACAGTTTGGAAAAACATGCGATCAGACTATGCAGCCATGTTTTTTGAGGAAAAATGAAAATTTTCACATTAAATCCATTTAAAACCAAAATCCATCTTCAATTTTATTTCTAGTGGATAGTGTATATTTTGAGGGGTAATCATTAATACAATATTATGGTTTTCCACATTTTCTCCATCTGAACATGGAATCAACCATCAATCAGCTTATTAAATTCACATTAGTAAGTACTCCATTACAATCATGTTGTTATTCATTCTTATTGGAATCGATAGGGTATTTTATGTGCAACCAAATATTCCCTATTTTCATGTGCTTCATCTACTATTTTTATATGATATTAGTTAAATCATAAGATTATTTTGGATGACTACTCTTCTATAATCCATAGTAGGTGGTCTATACATTTCCCTACTGTTTTTGTGCTCCAAATAGCTATTTCTAATTATGAAACTCATCTATTTTTCCAGTGTGGAAATGAAAATGAACTGAAAATTTTAATTTTAAATTATATAATTTGTTAGAGATACCCTCTAGTTCATTAAGACTTGTTAGAGGTTTTCCCCAACCAGGGTCTCCCTAGGGGTGTGCCTTTGTGTTTTCCCTTAGTTATTCTAACCATGGGGTTTGTGTTTGAGATTTTTGTGTTGTAGGAATACATTTAGTAAATTAATTGAAATGAATAAAATGATTATGAGATGTTCTATATCCATTTCAATGGGATACATGATGTTAAACTGATATGTTATGGAAATTTGAAAATGTATATGAGTTTTTTAACTCATTCAATTGAATGCCTATGATTTAATGAATGAAATGATGAATTGAATGGAAGTAGATCCCTTAGTTGGTGTAACTTGGATCCTGATTCCATTAGATTCCATTGAAAATCCTCAAATGGATATTGAACATGGTAGTGGGTGAATTGTAAGAGACTTATATTTGGGTTTTGATTTGTGGAATATGTTGGGCCTTCCTACCCCTTTGATCCAGGTTGTTTGGGGTCATAATAGAGATAGTTTGTTTAATTTCTCCAAATATACCAATTCAATCCTAACCGAGTTTACATTGTATTTATCCTTGTAAATGAAGAGGATTCCTAGGTCTCCCATTACATATATCGACCCCTTTATAGTTTGAAAAATCTAGTTATATAGAAAAGTCATATTAAATGTGATATGCTTTGTTTTATAGAATTTATGGGGATCAGATGAAGCAAGTTATATTGAAATGTGGTGTTTACTTATTGCATAGTTTATACAACATGTGTGTGGTTGGAATAATATCTTGTGTGTATGGAGTGGTAGTGATATTTATTTCACTATCGCATTAAGCATCCCTATTATAGGACTTTGATAATCATTTGGTAAATATACTTATGGGGTTATACATTACCACATGTTTTATAGTATACATGGAATGTGAACCTTATATTTTATTTTAAACTGAACGATATATATATTACATACTTCATTAGAATATAATGAATTATAATGATTTTTAAACACTTTTCATAGAGACCAAATGTTACTGTATCTCACACCAGTTCAATTAGTAATTGGGTACTAAGATTGACTAAATGAAGATAGGTGGGGACTAAGCCAAATGCACACAGTTCAATGTATGATGTTGTACTAGCCTTAGGGGTAGGGGTTCATGAGTCTGAGCTAAGGATAGTGTGTATATATGGAGATATTAATTATTATAATTTTTTACAATCGATATTTGTATGGTACTACTATGTGTATACCTTTTTAGATTCATTATGGAAACATAATATATATCTTCATCATCTATATATGAGATTTCTTCTGGATTTGTTTTCATTTTCATTAATTTGGATGTTAATCTACAATAAGTTGTTTTATGTCCTTATTATATTGATATGTATGATTTTTACCATCATTTTACACACTGAAAGGATGGAATATTATCTATACATACACACCCCATGTAATCCTTACTAGTCAGAAACCTCTAGAATTTGGGGATATGCACATGAGGGAATGTGACTAACTAAGCCCGGTGTTCCATATTGTTGAATCCAAATCATGGAAATTATAGAAAGGTTCGAGCCAAAGTCTTTTCTGGAATATCCATATCTTAAACTAGAGAAGTTTCATGAAAGGATTTAATTAAGGTTTTGTATATCAGTACTGCAAATAAGAACATAAGAATAGATAATACCTCTAATCACCCTATGAGACACATGGTCATGGTCATCCACAACCTATAATTTTCCTCATCCATAGACACTAGTTCCCTTATCTTGGCATGGATTACCTGGGGCCATGAGGGAAACATGTTAAACCTCATCCCCTCTCCTATTGATAATCCCACTCCTCTTATACTTCAACGACCCTATTGACATCCCTCCTCTTACCGCAATCTTTCTATATGAGATCTATTATCTATCTACATATCATATGTATGATGGGATGGAAAAAATGATTGATTTATCCTAGACCATCAAAAAAGGAGAACCACCACTCTATATGATGACTCGAGACATTTTGAGATACTTTAACAACTAATCGACTTTCATGGGATCATCCCCTAAACTATCTCGCATGCCTTGATCTCTTTGACTGTCATTGTATACATTATTTTGTTGTCTCAAAAATTGGGTTCCTATAAGAAAACCCACTATCGAAATATTCTCTTATAATAAGGCATCCACCACTAAGTCTCTCTCAAGAACATTATCACAGCTTGGAATGGAATGAGATATAACTCAAATAATTATATTAGGAGTTAATCCATACAAAAATGCATGTACTCTAA
This sequence comes from Viscum album, assembly GCA_963277665.1. Taxonomy (NCBI): domain Eukaryota; kingdom Viridiplantae; phylum Streptophyta; class Magnoliopsida; order Santalales; family Viscaceae; genus Viscum; species Viscum album. Next base: position 554,456,039 of record OY728126.1, on the reverse strand, counting down.
ATGTCATGTTTTTAACCATGTTCCTGGAGTATCATGATAGATAAGTGAACCTTACCAAATACTATCTATGATTACGCTATCCTACTACAATTATAGATTCGCCTGGATATGGATTGAACATAATGCAGTAGAATTGAATTTCTTTCTAAACCAGCACTCTAAATATAACTAGGATAGGGTTACCATATCATGTTACTAGGTAAATAGACTAAACCATTACCGTATAGAGCCATATAGAAGACTAAATGATAAAAACAACATCGTATATGTTGTTGTACTCACAATGATTAAAATTCAGGTGACTACCTCAAATTATTCCAAAGATACCTAAGGGTTTAGATAACAATGACACCTATGATGTCTCTTCTTCATTTAATTATGAAACACAAACCTTCTGCACAAATCATCTTTTGGTACTTCTAGTGAAACATGTTACTCAATAGTTTATTTCACTACATGATACAAACATGGTGGTACCACTTCCAATAAAGGACCTCATACTATTGAATTCTCACACAATATATTATCCTTATGATGATGCTATAGAATCCAAGAAGGATTTCATCATGTCGGAATCCAAATATAGACAAGATACGCCATAGGCAATGGGTATTTATGGGGAGTTAACTCAAAAAGTACATGAAAAAAACTCATTCCAATATGAGCCATGTAACAATATTTTTCTTAAAACTATTATATGAAAGTAATTAGTAAACAAATAGGTTATTAGGGTCCTAAATATTGGATATGTTTTCCACCACACCAACACTAGAGTCCATGGCCTGAATATCAAATAGAAAAATATTTAAAAGTATTACTAGAAAAATAAAATCAATATCACCTCTTGAAAATCATTATGATTTGGTATTATGGTAGAACATAATTATTTTATGACACTCTATCATGAACCATCCCATCCCATTAGGTCTCACCTTGAACAGAAAAAAGAGGTCATTAGGGTCCTAAATGTTGGATATGAGACCCCATGAGTAGAACTACATGATTCATGAACTAATTTTGGAATTTTTAGTCTTATACATGTGGATTTGGAGACAAAATATCCTGGGAGAGCACATTGTGGTTTACTCATACCATTAGAAAAGTTGTAAAGTATTAATGCTTAGAGACCTAAACCTTAGGCAAAGGCACTGGTTAGTGTTCTTGACGGACTATGAATTCGAGATAGTAAGTACTCTAGGGATGGTATATGTTTTAAAAGCTTCCCTTAGAGGGATGTACCTAGATCTCTATGTGTATTGTTATTCAAAGTAGTATGTTTACCTATAGTTTTCCTTGGTAGATCATGAGGGACCAACTTTTCTATATTAAATGATATTGACTCCTTCACTTATTATTAATGTGAGAGAGTCCTGATAGAGAGAGATAAACAATGTGGTCTTACATTATTATGTATCCCTAAGAGGCTCAATAGATTAATATTATGATGGAGGGAATCACATCATATTATTCCATGGGTATAAATTTGAACTATTTATGTTTCAGGAGGAGGTGATGAGAGATTTCCAAACTTCTCCCATATTTGAACATCATGGTGTGAGGACAATATAAAGAGACCATAAGCGGTCGTTTGGTTGTGTTTCTTGAGACAATGTGTTTTTGAGTTCGTCTCTTGGTGCCCCACTAGATAGCATGTGAAGTTCGAGCACCATGTTATGATAGGTTTGTTGTATCCCCTTGTGATCCAAGAGTTGAAATGGGATGGCATGTCCATGGAAATTGTTACAGGGATTCCACACATAGGGAAGGACCATAATTCTATCTCGGTTATAGTTTATGGGATCATCAAGTCACAAAATTCATTTCAATCAGGGTTTAGAGTTCAAAAGAGATTTTCGTATAGTTGTATGTATTTGATATTGTTTACCTTCATGGAGTTCCCTCAATGATTGTCTCCCCTAGTGATGTGATGTATATGACATGATTCTAGAGAGTCTTTAAGGAGGAATTGAAGATCCAAATGAAGATGACTACAATATTTACCCCACAAACAGATGGGCAGAACAAGCTCACAATCCACGTGTTAGAGGATATGTAGAGGGATTACATGTTAGACTTTTTCCATAATTGGTAGGATCATCTGGCCTAGGTAGAGTTCTAATAAAAAAACAACTACCACTCAATTATCAGCATGTAACCTTTTGAGAACATGTACAAGAGACCTATCTGGTCACCCTTGTGATTGACAGAGATTAATAAGACATCTACCATATGACCATTGATGCTGAAAATGAAAATGGGGAAGGACCAGGTCATCCATGAGCAGATGAGGATGGACCATATATAATAAAAATCTTACTTATATCTCTTTCATAATCCCTTTGTGTTCGAGCAAGGAGACCATGTCTTATAGGGATTCTCCCCATGAAAAGGATTATATCAGGTTAATCAGGGAGTAATGATATCCCTGAAGTTTATTGGTCCGTTCAAGATTTTTTGGAGGGTTATTGGGGCTTCATATGATATCTCCATACACCCATAACTAGAGTAAGTGCATGGAAGCTTCCACGTGTTGCATCTAATGTGATTCAGGCATGACCCAACCAACAGTTTCAACTTTGGAATGCTAGATATCTAGGATAGAGACACCATTATAGAGTACCAAGTGAGATAATGTATTGGTAGGAGAAGAACCTATATTGAAGGACCATCCCCTTGGTTACCATGTTGTTGGAGCACATAAAAGTGCATGACTGCTCATTGGAGTGGGAGATCCAAGTGCAAGCTCAGTTTCTAGATTTTTTCATAGTTTTTCTTTTTAGGGATGAAAGTAATGAAGTAAAGAATTTTGTATAGACACTTTTTATCCTTCTATTAATTTTAAATATTTTATTTTTATTTCAGGAGTTATACATTAATATGGTTTCCAATTCCGAGGACCGTTCTTCCCAAAAACAATTTTATGAGAATTGGTAGTATATGTTATATTTCATGCATGAATCCTATTAAAGAAAATGTGATAACTCATAAAGGGAAGCTCAAATTAGATATCTGAGAGAACATATGAGTTAAAAATACATTTTATACCGTAGTTGCAACCTAAAATGGTTCAGTGTATTGCATTTGAATCCCTCACTCATTGGATGAATGTTCACTAAAAAACAATTAAGTACTTACTTAATTAATTGATTCATTTTAAAATATTTTTTATGAATACTAACATGGTTAATGGTTTAGATTTATCCACGTAATTCCATTATAACCAAAAACCTTCCCATTCCTCCTTTTGTTGGCGAATCTCATTGAACGATGAATAAATGCCTGATCAAATCAGATTAGGACCCAGTGAATGTAACTACATTACATGATCAATGGAGGGAATGTTCTTCATCAACTAATGATCTAAAAACTAGTTAATACTCTCCAATTAGTGATTTACACCATTAGATTAAATTTATTTAGTAGATCAACCCTTGAAATTTGATCTAATCGATTTGGGAACAATTTAATGCACTCGAGTATTGAAATCGTGATTTATTTCATTAGTTTATTACTATGGATCATCGTTAATGATTATTGTCCATGAAAGAATTAAATATAATCATTTAGACCTTTTATACGGTTTTTTCTCCCATCCCTTCTTCACTTTCTTAACCACTAGGACATTGTTATCATGACCCATCCTAGTGGGGCTCACACCGTGACTCCCAAAGCCCGCCTCCAATAGGTCAGGGGCTGGTGACTAGCACCGAGTAGGCATATTACTAACATGGGAGGCATTGATTAAGTACCTGTACACATGCACACATCTCCAAGCCCACAAATTCTGAAATATAAAAAAATCATTAAGGAACGAAAATCATTCATACAACTAAACCCAACCAACAGATTATGACGGAAAGCAATGTATTGAGAGTAAAATGGGCCAAAATACAAGCCCAAAAAAATAAGAGGCTAAAAACTGCAAAGTCCAACCTCTAAAAACAAAAGGTACTGGGACTGTAGCTCGTAGCCGTAGGAACGCCCTGACCTGTAGGGATCTCAGAAATCATGGTCTTGTCCTGGTTCGCCCTAGACTCTATCAAAATGCTGCTCGTCTGCAAAAGACACGACACATGTGGGAAAATCCCGTATAGGGGTGAGTATAACAATACTCAGTATAGGACCTCCGAAATAATAAAGTAGTACACAAAGTAAATGTATAGTCAGCTATGCACATAATATTTCTACAGAACATATAGCACAAACCTGATATACTCAAGACCTAGACTTGTGGTCTTGAGACAAGTCGCACAACCACATACCCCCGCTAGGGGTTCAGTTTGAAGATTCCACAAAGCACTCATTCTAGGAGAACACACTCCATGAGTCTTAAAGCACTGATGATGTCCGTCTGAGAAATACTCTTCATCGGGAAACCTCATGAGAGGTAGTTACACACATTAAGGCAGACACACTCTTGAGTGGGAAGATTAATAAAGATCGGTGCACTAATTACAGGAGACACACTCCTGAGTTGGAAAGAACTTGATACACAGATGAGGATCACTACCATGGCCATGGAGGATACCACGACTCGTCCAAAATCCACCTGCTAGGTAGAGGATCGATGCCCGGTGGAGTTTTTCACATCGATACCTGACTCTACATAGGGTCAAGAATGGACAGAGGTTCTGGATCTGGGCCTCTCAGATAGATGCCTGACTCTATCACAGGAAGCCCTATTGAAGGGATCATATTCCTGTAGAAGGAAAAGATGCATGACCTTCTGGGGAATGAGAAGAAGGGGCACTAGCCCAAACGAAAGATGTCCAAGATACTATGAACAAGAGGACCATGTTGTTTTCCAAAAAGTACGCAGCGTGTAGAAAATTACATGTTGTGTTGTCTGACCCTGGGTACTGCCCATGTACAATGGCCCATGTCATAAGGCTGGTCGTGTAGAAAAGTGAGTATGCAGCGTGTAGTACGATGTGCACGCCATGTCCGAGTGACTAGGGTTGGCTCCGTGTTTACTGGTCATGTGCCCGTACACAGTCATCAACCTGTGTACTCGAACTCATGTAATTGGTACACAGGGTAACCCTCGTTACTGGCCTCTCTTGGCCATGTGATGGAGTACACGGTTGTTTACTCCATCCCGTGTCTGTTTATCCCCGGGATACATGTCGAGTCCCACGTAGCTGCCTCTTCCATGCTGTACACGTTGTGTTTTGATTCCATGTACATCATCCTATGTTTGTGTACTTCCTAAAATACACGCCGAGCTTCGGGGGAACTCTAACACACCATGTTACCAAGGTCACACACCATGTGATTCCTCTCGAACCCCTGAAACCCTATCCATGGTTTCCACCAGTACTACATGGCATGTTCTTTAGAAGTGCACGCTGTGTATTCTAGAAATTTCCTGAAACGTGAACCTCCACCATTGCGCCTTTTGTGATGCCCCGTTCGTCGATCTGGCCATTCGATCTCCACGGAACTCCAAGGTTATGGTTTCCCCGAAACCACGATGCCGATTCCATTATTTTCGGACCTTCGAACAGCTCCGAAAACTTGCAACAATCCATCCACCTAAAGAACGCTTGAATAAAGACCCTTACCGATCCGGTCTAATTCGTCGTCCGCTATCATTTTCACACCTACACAAGGTCATTGTGGTGTTGTTTTTTCAATTTGCTATCATTGCATCACATAACTGATGTGCAATGATCCGTTTTTTCTCATCCCACGTAGAACGCAAAGAACACGTAGAAGAAAACGGGGGGGGGGGGGGAGGAAATCCAAAGTGAATCGAGGAACGAACCTCTGCTGTCATTCATCACAACGTTGATCCGCTGTCGTTAGTAGGCTTAAATGGAGCAGATTAAAACAACAACAGATCAACTTGGATCAATTCCACGATTCATCTCAAATAAAACCCTCCAGCAAGATCGTACGAGTCCGCAGATCAACTTGTTCGTGGTTGATCCGAGTTCTCCGTTTAAAATCAAAAATGAGGAAAATATATTTGAAATAACAACCCATACCTCCAGAAGGGATCGATCACTAACGAAATGGTTGTTCTATCATCATTGTCGAGATCCTCCAACCTCGTTGGTGCAACGATTCGTAGCTTTGATCCGTCATTGTTCGTCGCTGAGATTTTTCTACAGAGTTTCTTCTTAATCTTCTACCAACGATCGACATTCGATTATCCCAATAAAAAGGGAAATGTGTTTTGGCATTCAAAATATGTTGTGGTATTAATGAGTCCATCTTTCCATTTCTGAGTCATTAGTACATGACATTTATTAAAGGAACAGCTTCCCTATCGCCGCGCTGCAGCATATATTTCCAAAAATAAATAAAATAAAATTTGCGAATTTATTTTATTTTATTTTACTTAAAGATTCCGAAAAATAAATTTCTCCCTCGACCCATGCTGGTCATGGTTTGGCTTGTTTGTACATAAAGTTTTCATCTCAGATGCAATGGTGCCCTGAGATTTTTAATCCAGGTGTCCGTTTGGAAATTGCCACAACTGCGCACAAGTGTCGACTCACAAAACAAAAAAAAGGTTCAAACCACCATTCTGGGATCAACGAGCCTCAGAATGATGTGTCATCTTTGCGCCTGGTCTCGTAATAATTCAATATAATATTTAATAAAAATACATGGAAAATCCTAGTCATTACATTCTCCCCACCATGGGGCTTTATGTCCCCGAAAATCCAAAACAAAGGCTACTCAAAAAGATGTTGGAACTGGGCACAGATCCGGGCCTCCCGCTCCCATGTGCTCTCATGAAGATTCTCATGCTGCCACTGGACATGCACCAATGGAATCAATCTCCCACAAAGTATCCTCTCCTGACAATCCTCAATCTCCACTAGGTACTCAGCAAAGGTCACTCCATCTTTGATTTACAGCTTGCCCTAGTCGATGACATGCGATGGGTCATGCACATACCTCCTCAGTTGCAACAAGTGGAAGACATCATGTACCTGATGCAACTATGGAGGTAGAGAAAGGTGGTACACCACCTCTCCAAATCTTCACAGTATCTAGAAAGGTTCGATGAACCTCGGAGATCACTTGTTGCCTCGACCAAATCTCTGTAACCCTCATCGAGGTGAGACCCGAAGAAAGACGTTGTCTCCATATTCGAAGTATAGAGGTCTCCATAGTCTGTTAGAAAAGACTTCTGTAGGCTCTGTGTAGTCTTCATCCACTCCCATATTATCTACACCTTATCGGTGGTAGCTCGGACCAACTCTCGACCCATGAGTGCTGACTCTCTGGGGTCAGTCCAGTAAAGTGGTGACCGGAAGGGTCTCCCATACAAGGCCTCGAATGGTGTCATACCAATGGTGAAGTGGTAACTATTATTGTATGAAAACTCCACCAGTGGTAGGTGGTCCTCCCAACTGCGAACAAAGTCCAAGACACAGGCTCACAACTTATCCTCCAGATCCTGAATAGTCATCTCTCTTTGACCATCTATCTGGGGATGAAATGTAGTGCTCAAGCGTAGCTGAGTCTCAAAATCCTTCTACAATCCCTTCTACAACTGGGATATGAAATGGGAATCTTGGTCTAAGACTATTGTCGATGGGAATCCATGAAGTCAAACAATCTCCTGTACATAGAGGTGTCCCAATATCTCTATGGAACTCTGCTCCCTGATAGCTAGGAAGTGGGATGACTTGGTATGTCAGTCAATGATCAACCAGATAGAATCATGCCCCATTGATGTCTATGGTATGAATAACCCAAATTCTATCGATATCCCATCCCACATCCAATTTGGAACATCCAGGGGTGAGCTAATCCTGCTGGAACCTGGTGCTCGGCCTTCACCTACTGGCATGTAAGGCTTCGAGAAATGAACTCTGCTACTGCCTTCTTCATGCCTGACCACCAGAACTATCATCAGAGTTCCTAGTACATCCTTGCCACTCCAGGGTATACCTCCAAGGGGGATGTATGAAACTCCCTCTAGATCCCTCTTTCAATGCCACCAGTACAACATTGTGTCTTATGAAAAGAAGCATGTGCTCCCCACCTTGCGAATAACTATCCCGAGCATAGCCTATGGATAACTGGGCATGTAAGGCCACACAATCGACATACCTTATCTGTGCCTCCCTAACCCACTATATGATTGGAGGGGTGAAAACCATCTACTATAGGTAAGTTGTATCCTCTCCATGTACAGAGGATAACTGCAACGAGGCTAACTGCTCTGTCACCTAACTCAACTGCTGTGAGCTCGACCTTCTGCTAAGAGAATCCGCCACATTGTTCCCCTTCCTAAGAGTATATATGATATCAAAATCCTAATCCTGGAAGAACTCTAGCCAACGCCTCTACCTCAGATTCAGATCCTTCTGTGAGAATATGTACTTGAGGCTCTTGTGGACAGAGTAGAGGATAAACCACTCGCCCTTAAGGTAGTGTAACCACATATTCAATGCGAAGACTACCTAATCCAAATAAAGATCATGGGTCACATAGTTCTGATCATGTGGCCTAAGCTGGCATGAACCATAAGCAATCAGCACCTGCCTCTGCATTAGGACACAACCAAGCCTGGTCCCTAATGCGTCGCAGAAAACTATGTACTAGACACCCTCCTCCAGAAATCTCATGGCTGGGGCGCTTGTCAAAATCTATCTCAACTGCTTGAAATCCAGCCGACACTTATCCATCCATGTGAAGGGTTGCCCCTTCCTGGTTAATGCTGTCATCAGTTCTGATATCCAGAAGAAATCCGGAATGAATCTACAGTAATATCCTTCAAACCAAATGAAGCTCTACACCTCCATCACGCTCTGAGGTGGCTCCCCTGATAAAACAACCTCCACCTTGGCTGGGTCTATAGATACTCCATCTGCTGAGATGACATGTCCCAAAAAGTGGACCTGCTGAATCCAGAACTGGCACTTTGTGAGTTTCCTATGAAGATGGTTCTCCCGAAGTACGTCTAGAACCATCTGCAGGTGTCTCACGTGCTCCTCTTCTGACGTCGAGTACACAAGGATGTCGTCAATGAAGACCACTACGAACCGGTCCATGTATGGATGAAAAATCTAGTTCATCAGTCCCATGAACACTACAGGGGCATTCTTCATGCCGAAAGGCATAATCAATTACACATAGTTACGATAGCGGCATCTGAAGGCCTTCTTCGGTATATCCTCGTCTCGTACTCATAGATGGTGATAACCCGATCCAAGGTCAACCATCGAGAACCATTGGTCTTATCTTAGCTGGTCGAAGAGGTTGTAGAACCTTGGTAGTGGGTAATTATTCATCACCGTCACCTAGTTCAGGCGCCAGTAATCCACGCACAGCCTTAGACTCTCGTCTACCTTTTTGGCAAACAAGACTGGGGCCGCCCAGGGTGATACACTGAGTCTTACGAAACCCTTACTCTATAATTCTTCCAACTACAACCTCAGCTCACAAAGCTCTTCAGGATCCATAAAATATGCTGAAGAAGAAATTGGTGTCGTTTGGGGGTGTAAGTCGATGAAGAAGTTGATTTCCCAGTGGGGAGGTAATCCTAGAACATCTTCGGGAAAGGAATCATCAAAATCTGCCACTACTGCTGGGAACTGGGAGCTCACAACATCCACTGCTCTGGGGGAAATTCTAGCCAACTCATGAGTTATTGGCTCCACCCTCACATGTGTAAGCCCATTCTGTGCTGGCTGGGTTTCCCTTTCTCTGAAAAAGGAAAACCACATTCCATCATGACGGACACACCACACTCTTTTCCTATAACAGTCTATCTGGTCATGGACCGAAGATAACCAATCCATTCCAAGAATGAAGTCATAAGGCCTCAACTCTACAACCAATAGGTTCTAACCGAAACTCACACCTCCATGGGTAAGATCACATTTTCTGCAAAGGTGTGTGATTGTCGAGTCTCCCCATAGGTGTCTCCAAGCGTAAGGATCAAGTCAACAATTCTATCAGAATCTCGAGGTTTCATACAAGACATGTGGCTATAATGGAATGACCGGCACCTGTGTCTATTAGTACGAAGGCTAAGTTAGAAAAGACATAGACTGTACCTCGAATTATCCCTGAAGCCCTTGGGTCTTATGCCTCGACCACATACAGTTTTCCGCATCCCAATCCCCCAGCTCCCTGAGCCTGGTGCGGACCTCCTTGGGGTGGCGGTGGAAGTAAGTCAAAGCATCTTCCACCACCGGAAGCTCTCCCTGCTCCTCTGCCACATCCACCACCTGGAGGGTCTATCTTCTCCACTCTTTGCCTCTGCCTCGGTGGTCCATCCACCGCTTCCCTATCAGCATCTCGACAGGTCAGACAATCTCTAGCGAGATGTCCCCTACGATCGCACGTGTAGCAATGATTCTCCCTCGGATGACTGGATCAATCCTGAGAGACGTGGACTGTCAATCCTCAGTCTTGGGTCCTCCTATGACATTTCCCACATCTGGATCCCACTACCTGATGTCGGCTCCCTGCGATCGGGGTCTCCGCACCTATCTACCTGTTGCTGACTGTCGTCGGCTGTCTCTGCTCCGCCAAGATGCTCAAGATCTCCAAGGCCCGCTCGAGTACTCCATCACAAGTCGATATGCATATTGGAATGCAACTAGCTCATATGTCCCATCGTAGACCTCTATCTAAGGTCCGATCTCTAAAGTACTGATCCCTGACCATATCCATCGAGTACCGGGTAATGTTGGTGAACCTCAATAAATAGTCATCTACTGTCAAGCTTCCATGATAGAGCTGAAGAAGCTCCTGGATGCGCACATATCTCATTGTAACCGGAGAAAACTTATCCCATAAGAGTCTCTCAAACTCTGTCCTTGAAAGAGTATCCTCGTCGTGATTTTGTGGGGTCAGACTCTACCATCTTCCCACTGAAACCTGAAGAAGGATCGCTCTTAGGATCACCATCTGTTCTGCTGGTGTCCTCACTAGACAGAAAACTCTGTTCACCGCCTCAATCCAGTCCTCAGCCGCCTGAGGGTCGGGCTCGCCTCAGAACATGAGGGGTGTATGTCTCTGGAACTCATGGAATGTGCTAAGACTACGCTCCTCATCGGTCGGTACCACAGGTACCACGGGCTGCTCCACTAGTGGCGACATAACTGTTGAACCACCTGGTGGCAATGCCTGGTAAACTGGTCCCTATATCGAAGCCTTGTCACTAAGGGGGTCATCCTCGTGATTGCACTGCTGAATCCTATAGGGTATGTGTCGCAGAGGCATCATGTAATGAAACAATATGTACCATGGTTAATGAGTATATCTGGATAGCAGACACAAAAGACATTGAAAACACATCCCATTCCTATATGATGCATGTACAATTATTTTACTTCCCTGCAACTGGTGTTTTCATGTACCAAGTTTAAAAACAGGTTATCAGAGTCCTGGTGTATGTATACGTTAGCCGCTACACCAACGCTGGAGTCTCTGGACTGAAAGCTAAACTTTAAACACTTAACCCTGTTGCCCCAACCCAATCTCACATACTCATGGTCCTAAGGTAGAACCGGCCACCCTCTGATACCACTCTTTCATGAACCGTCCTAGTGGGGCCTGAGCTGTGACACCCCAAGCCCACCTCCAATAGGCCAGGGGCTGGTGACTAGCACCGAGTAGGCATATTACTAACATGGGAGGCATTGTCTAAGTACATGTACACATGCACGCATCTCCAATCCCACAAATGATGAAATGTAAAAAAAACAACTAAGGAACAAAAACATGCATAAAACTAAACCCAACCAATAGAGTACGACAGAAAGTAATGTATTGAAAGTAAACTAGGCCAGAATACAATCCCACCAAAATAAGAGTCTGAAAACTACAAAGTCTAACCTGTAAACACAAAAGGTACTGGGATTGCTGCTCGTAGCCATAGGAACGCCCCGACCTCTAGGGAACTCTAAATGCTCGGTCCAGTCCTGGTCTTCCCTGGACTCTGTCAAAAGGATGCTCATCTTCACAAGACATGACACGTGTGGGCAAAGCCCGTGCAAGGGTGAGTATAACAATACTCAGTAGAGGACCCCAAAAACCAAAAAGGAGTATACAATGTAAAGGTACAATTAGCTATGCACAACATATGTCTACAGAACATACAACACAAACCATATATACCCAAAACCTAGACTCGTGGTCTTGAGAGAAGTCGCACAACCACATACCCCTGCTAGGGGTTCAATTCAAAGATTCCACGAAACACTTGTTCAAGGATAACACACTCTACGAGTCTTAAAGATCCGATTACATCCATCCCGGAATTACTGTTCTTCAAGAAACGTCACAAGAGGTAGTTACACTTATTACGGGAGATAGACTCTTGAGTGGGAAGATTACAATAGATAGGTGCACTCATTGCGGGAGACACACTTTTGAGTGGGAAATATCACGATAAAAAGATGAGTTTCACTGCCAGGTCCATGGAGGAAACCGCAACTCATCCGGAATTCACATGCTAGGTAGAGTATCGATGCCCAGTGTATGTTGTTCACCTCGAAGCTTGACTCTACTTAGGGTCATGAATGGAGAGAGGATATCGATCCGAGCCTCTCGGATGGTTGCCTGACTCTATCATAGAATGTCATGCTGAAGGGATTATACTTCTGTATATGGAAACGATGCCTGACCTTCAGGGGAATGAGAAGAAGGGGAACTAACCCAAACAAAAGATGTCAAAGATAATATGAACCAGAGGACCATGTCATTTTCAAAAAAGTACACAATGTGTAGAAAGGTTACACGCCATGTTGTCTGACCCTGGGTATTGCCCATGTACAATGGCCAGTGTTGTAAGGCTGGTCATGTAGAAAAGTTAGTACATGACATGTAGTACGTGTACACGCCGTGTCTGAGTGACTGGGGTTGGCTCCCTGTACGCTGGTCATGTGCCCGTACACAGTCATCAACCCTTGTACTCTAACCTGTGTAATTGGTACACGGGCTGACCCACATTACTGGACTTACATGGCCGTGTGATGTAGTTCCCAGTCGTGTACTCCATCCTGTGTCTGTGTATCCTCAGGATACATGCCGAGTCCAGCGTATCCACCTCTACCGTGTTGTACACCCTATGTTCTGAAGCCATGTAAATCATCCAGTTTCTGTGTACTTCCCAAAATACCCACCGAGCTTCGGGGAATGTCTAACACGGTGTGTGACTAGGGTCGCACGCCGTGTGATTCCTCTCTGACCCCTGAAACCCTAGCCATCACCGCCAGTACTACACAACGTGTTTTTCGGAAGTACACGTCGTGTATTTAGGAAATTTCCAGAAACGAAAACCTCCGCCATCACATCTTCCATGAAGACCCTTTCATCAATCAGATAGTCCCATAGCCACGAAACTCTCAGTTTTTGGTCTTCGTGACACCACGAAGCTGATTACAATGTTTTCAGACCTCTGATCGGCTCCGAAAACATGTAACGATCAATCCGTGTGAATAACTCTCGAATAACGGCCCTTCTCGATCCGGTCTGATTCGTCATCTGCCATCGTCGTCACACCTACGCATGGTTTTTGTGGTTTGGATTATTCAATTTTGGATCCTTTAATCACATAACAGATGTGCAATGATCTATTGTTCGTTTCCCCATGAAGAAGGTGAAGAACACACGAAAGAAAAAGCGGGGGGGGGGGGGGTGGAAATCCAAAGCGAATCGATGAATGAACCTCCACCGTCATTTGTCATGACGTTGATCTGCCCCCTTTAGTATGCTTAAATATAGAAGAATCCAACAATAACAAATCAACATGGATCAATTTCCTAAATCATCCCAAATAAAACCCTCTCACAAGAACGTACAAATACGCGGATCAACTTGTTCGCTGTTGATCCAGATTCGTCATTTAAAATCCAAAATGGGGAAAGGAGATTTGAAATATCAACCTGTACCTAAAGAAGGGATCGATCGCTGATGAAGAGGTCGTTCTACCGTCAACGTCGAGATCCTCCAACCTTGTTGGCGCAGCGATTCGCACCTTCAATCTATCGTCGTTCGTCTCTCAGAGTTTTCTCCAAAGTTTCCCCTTAATATTCTTCCACCGATCGATGTTCAATTATCCCAATAAAAAGGGAAATGTGCTTTGGAATTCAAAATACGATGCGGTATTAATGAGTCCAGCTTGCCGTTTCTGAGTCATTATGATGCGGTATTTAATAAAGAAACAGTTTCCTCGCCTCTGCACAACAGCAGATATTTCAAAAAAAAACATTGCGAATTTTTTTTACATGAAACGTCCGGAAATTTAATTTTTTACCTCGACCCGCAATGATCGAGGTTAGTATCGTTCTTAGGTAAATTCGTCGTCTCGGACATAATGGTGCCCTCATATTTTTAATCTGGGCGTCTGTTTGGGAACTGCCACAACCTCACACAAGTTCCAACTCACTTAATGTAATGAAACAGACCTCTCCAGCCCATTCCTTTGTCAAAAAAAAGGTCACGAAGTGTTCTGGTGGGTAAAATGGACTTTTCCCACACTTTCTAGAATTTTGAAACTACACGCCGTGTATTTTGAGTACACGCCATGTACCCCCTTGCTGGGTATACCCCGTGTTGTAGGCCGTGTGCAATAAATGGGTACACGCCGTGTGTCCAGTACTACACGCCGTGTAGTCCTTCCCCACGTATGCGTTACCAGTTAACGACCATGTGCCATGTTGGAGTCGTGTCCTTCCCGTTTGCAATAAATGGGTACACGCCGTGAAGTCCCTCCCCGCGTATGCGTTACCCTCAAACCGTGTGTTGACCAGTCAATGGCCACGGAGCCGTGTTGGAAGCCGCGTGGAGACCGTGTGAAATAACCGAGTACACGTCGTGTACCATAAATTACACACTGTGTACTTTGGCTTTTCTCGCCTATAAAAGGAGGGGTCCCTTCCTCCTTTTCAACTCACCCCACTCCTACCCTTTCCTCTGAGCAGAGTTCTACCAAGAGACTCGAAGGCTCTTTCTTCCATAACTTCTTCGTCCGAGCTCCGATATACAATCTATCAGTGTCCATGGGATCGTAACGACAAGACGAAACTTCTGAGCTTGGATATTTTGTCTTTCCTTCAGCCTTTCTTTTCCGACTTCCACCTGAGGAGGTTTTTCCGGGACCCAGCAGTAGTGACGGACGCCAATGAACGTCTTCTATGGTTGATCCGAGGGAGCATTGCGATTGGAACCTGTTGAGGTAGGGATCTTACTGTCGTCTCTCTAATTTGTGCGTCATGCGGGGTGGGTATCCTCTTGTTTCCATGAGAAATAGTTGAACCATTAAATAAAGACAATAACTGGTTAAATAAAGGGATGGGGAAGTTGTTATGTTTATCTTTGTTTATCCTATCGATATGTTGTGAATTGAATGAGCTTCTGCCTACTGAAAATCATGGTCGTTGGGGGCCTTTGCTTATGCAATTAAATGTTTCCCTCTCCTTCTAGATTTTCTTATAAATAGAAACTTTGTGGAATGTGGAAATTGGTTAATCACATAAAGTTGACTATTTAAAATCTGGAACCCTTGTGTGATCACCCCGGTTAAACAGAATGGAATAATGAACATGTGGGTGTTGGCTTGGATACGTGACATGTGATGGGGGTGTTTGTGTGTTATTGTAGATTGGGTGAGTTGCGGGGCTACTGTTGGCTTGGTTATGGGTTGGTGTGTATACTATATTTGTGATGGGCAGTGGGGCTGTGATAAATGGTATTAAAGGGATAATGATGTACTGTGTAGTTGTGGTTATGGCAGTTGGAAGCGAGGCTGCAGGGATGGGTTTGAATGTGAACAGACTATGGGTTGTGAATAATAAATGAAAGTGGAAGAGTTAATGAATGGTTGGTCATGGTAATGGAACGAGTTTAATAATCAAGGGTTTGGTTGGTTGATAAGAAGCATTATGTTGTGCTGCTTGTGTTTTTCCTAACTTGATATGTGGATGGTAGGGATATGTTTTACAAACAATCGATGTGGTTGGTTCTGCATAGTTTCCTAGTAGTTAAGGAACTAATAAACTAATTCTTCTGAAATGTGAAAACATAAATGGGGTTGGGGTTGTTTGTTGTTTGCATGCTTCGTAGTAGCAGTGCCGAGGCACATGCTCAGTTTCTCTGTTTAGAAGCCATAGGTTGGGCTGTGTGTTTGGTATACATATATATATATATATATATATTTGTATATTTTGTGTTTTTTCACACCCCACCCATGTTGAGCACTTAGTTCCGAACACTCCCATTTCATGGGAGAGGGTGTTTTTCCTTTAGTTACTAGCTCCTTCCTGCTCCTTCTCCCCTAGGTTGTGATGGCTTGAGGCGACCTTACACCTAAGACTCTTCGGGTAGGTTTTGATTGGGGTGGATTTAACCCAGGACTCTTCGGGTAGGTTCTACTGTTTCCCAAGAATCTTCGGGATGAGGCCCAGGTGTGTGCGGGCGGGATATGTGGTTGTGAGGCCCAGGTGTGTGTGGGCGGGATACGTGGTTGTGAGGCCCCGGTGTGTGCGGGCGAGATACGTGGTTGTGAGGCCTAGGTGTGTGCGGGTGGGATGTGTGGTTTGTGAGGCCCAGGTGTGTGCGGGCGGGGAGAGTGTGGCAGCATCAGGTCGTTCTCCGTTAGGAAGAGCAGCTAACTACTAGGAAATGGTGCAGGGTACCCAATACTCTTTTTTCTTATATACTAATACCTGTTGTGATTGTGTTTTTGGTGAGTGTGGCTAGTGAGGTTGGGTGGATAGATTTCCTTACTAGGTTTCTTCTTTTTTTCTCACGGGACATTAGGATGTCTCTCCACTTGTGCATGAGAACTTTAGGTTTCCCTACTGAGTATACTTGTATGATCACCCTATGTTTACTTTTAGGATTCCAGGAAGACTACCAGGGCCGTGCGGGACCCTACTAGTTGGACAGTTGGATTAATTGCAATTGATGTATTCTTGTTTTCTTTTGGTATTGTACATTTGAGCTTTCTTTTACTTGTACCTTGTTATAAAAATTTTTAATCATGCATGTGGGATTGGTTTGGGTTTATTTATATACACTTGTTCTTTTCCTTTTTGGTAGTTGACATGTCCTATTTCACGATCCTAAATAATAAAAAGGGTAATGCCTCCCATATTTGCGAAAACTCATACTCTTGATGGTATTCGCCACCCCGGGGCCTATTAGAGGTAGGACTCGGGGGTCATTATCACTCTTTCACCATTTACATCTTAGGAGGGGCATCTTTTGTGGGAGGGGGTCATGATATAATGGTATCAGAGCTGAAGGTTGAGAGATATGATAGAGTCTAGAGTTAGGAAAAGTGAGGATTGCATGGGATGGTAGGGAAATAGTGTTAGTTAATCTTGGTTTGTGACATAGGCCAGAGAAGACCGGCTAGGACACAGGATTTTAGCCCCCCCCGTGATATGATGTAAGGACTCTGAGACTACCAAATGACCAAGTGAGACTACATTGATAGCTGGGTAGAGACCCTAGGGAAGGTACACACATCATCATGATTGTGTTTTACTTGATTTGGGTGTTCTGGGAAATAAATTGAAATAAAATGATAAAATAAAACCTTGAGTTTTTCCTTACTACTTGGGCTTAGGCGATCCTTGTTTACCGTATAGCTATAGCACCTGGACGTCATCCCCGGGTGGCTCAGACAGCCGAGGCCCAACATATTCAGGCGGTCGATCAGTTGAGGATTGACCGAGAGGAGGAAGATAGCCAGTGGGAGAAGAATCTTCTGTTGGAACCATGGTCTTCTATGCATGATTTGGAGTATGGTTTGTGTTTGTTGTCAATTAGTAGTGGAAGTTCAGAATGTTTACCCGCCAAGAGATCATACAGTTGAAGTAGACAACAGTATTGAAGGTGGCGCTATTTCCCAGTGATTGCCAAATTTTTGGGCCTGAAAATCTACAGATGGAGAAAAGTGTTTTTGGAAAAGAGACTTGCGCACTGTGTACTGTATGAAGAGGAAACTTGCACGCCATATGTTTTTCAAGATCAGAACACGGGAAAATGGCAAAGGGATAAGGGCCGTGCAAGTTTTGGGCTGGTCGTGCAAGTGACCTACGCGCTGTGAAGAGACTTGGGCGCCGATGCCTAGGAGGACTGGAAACTTGATCGCCTATTGTTTTTCAATATCATAACTTCATAATATCGTAAAGGAAAGAAGTTCCCACAAGTAGTTGTGTAGGTCGCGCAAGTGAGTAGCGCGATAGAGGCTAGGGAGGATGAGCTGTGCGCCGGAACCTGCGCGTCGAGGGAAGACTTATGCACCACCACACAGGGGGTCCAGTTTGCCTATAAATAGAGGACCCCCCTCATCATTTGGAATGAAGTTCAAGACTTAGATATTTTTTGATCTCTCGTCGTGCAAGTGGTTGAGTCACGCAAGTGGTTTTTGGGTCACGCAAGTAGAGGTTGCGCGTCGATTGTTGGCTGCGCGGCCAAGGTAGTTGGGGAGTTAAAGGCGCAATGTCGCGCAAGTTTGGTGTTGAAGGAGGAAGTGTCGCACAAGTAGTTTTGGTGTCACCTTTGCGCCGAATTTGTACCGTGCAGGTGACTTGCGCGCCAGGCTTTGATAAGCGCGCCAGGGTTGTGAAAGTTCATCTTTCCTTCTGAAGTTGCACGAAAGCTGGAAGATCATCCTGTACCCTCTGCGCAATGTGAGATTAGTCTTTTGATAAGAGTTGGACTTCAATAGAGCATCTACATATTACAGAGGATGCATTCTTATGCAATGATGAAGAGACCTTCATGTCTATAAACTGAGTGGGACTTCACCTAAGGGTAGTGAGCCAGGGGGAGCCAATGGGAGTGAACCGATGAAAGCAGTGAGCTATCCCTAAACCTTTGTAAAGGTAGTGAGCCTGGGACAGAGTGACTGTGCCCGAACCTTTTTAATCCACAACTATTGAAGATTAGTGTAATTAGGTCCGACCAAAAACTTGTCAGAGTATGCTCCATGGATGTATCCCTTAGTGGTGAACTAAGTAAAAAGTGTTGTGTTTTCTCTGTGCATGTGAATGTGTGATTTCTGATCATATTCATCTTACAGGTTCAACAAGTTCCTACCAACATGGGAACAAGATCCATCACATTAAAAGAAAATATTGTCACCCTGATTCACCCCTCCCCTCTTAGGGTGTCCTGGGGTCCTTCAAGTGGTATCAGAGTGTAATGGTTGCTGGTGTTGAATCTGTCCTTTATCATCATGGAGAATACAGTCAATGTTAGGGGAGTCCCTCACTTCGATGGAAGTAATTTCCAGATCTAGAAGAACAGAATGAGATCTCATCTAAGATCTCTTGGAATGGAAGTTCTCTTTTCTACTGTGAAAGGAATACAAGTCACTGACCCAACAGGTTTGGCTATGATTGAAACAGACTGGAAAATTCTTAATGCAGATGCTAAAGCACAAAATGCACTTACTACAACCTTTTCTAATCAGATCTACCTAAAGGTGATAAATTTCACCTCAGAAAAATCCATGTGGGATAAAATCGAGAACATTTTTGAAGGAGATAGCAAAGTGAAGGATGTGAAACTACAAGTGCTACAAAATTGGTTTGATGATCTGATGATGCATCCAGACGAGAATGCATACTCTTTCTTCAATCTAATTACTGAAGTGGTTGGAGCAATTCAGGGTCTAGGTAAAGAAATCAAAGACATTGATATTGTAAAGAAAATATTAAGAATACTTCCACCTCTGTACAATGCAAAGGTGTCAGCCCTTGAGGAAAGAGATATTTCAAAACATTCTCTGGATGATCAACTTAGTAGCTTGGTAGCATATGAAATGAGAGTCAAACCAGAAGATTCTATGACTCTTGTGAGCAAGGAAATGGCATTCAAGGCCATGGATAAATTGAAAATCTCAAAAGATAGTAGTGATGAAGATGAAGAATAAAAATAAATTCTTTCTCTCATTGCAAATAAGTTCTAGATGGGGAAAGGGAAATTCAAAGGGAAGTTACCTCTCACATGTTTTCGTTGTGGAAAAGTTGGGCACATTGACTCTCAGTTCTTAATAAAGATAAATGATGAAGATAGTGAAGGTGAAAGCATCGAGAAGCCTCAGAGAAGGTTCTTCAAAAAGGGAGACTTCAAATCTTGAAAGAAAATGCAAAGGAAGAGTTTTTTCTGTGAAGAGGAAGAAGATGATAATGAATTCTGTGTTGAAGAAGAACCAGAATTCAAAACTAGGAACCATGCTTCCATGATGGCCACTATTGAAAAGTCAAAAGATACTGGTGGAGAAGAACAACTGAGAACTTGTGTAGATCCCGAGATGCAACTTAAGGATGCTGTTAGTAAGCTTAAGATTAAATGTAAGAGTTGCAATAAGTGGAAATCAATTGTAGAAGAATCAATGGAATACGTTGATCAACTTGAAGATGAAATTGAACAACTGGAAGAATTTGTGAAGGTACAGTCTAAAATAATTGAAAGAAATGATGATGTAGTGGATCTGAAGGTGAGAATTGAAGCGCAGGAAAATGTCATCAATGACCTCACCTCCAGACTTGATGAAAAATCAAAGACTGCTGAGGGTATTGAAGAGGAAGTTGTTACTCTAAGGAGTAAACTTGAGATTGAATCAATTCCAAAAGAATTGAGGAAGAAAATACAGTTTGGAAGATTCTCAGATGCAGAATTACTAGCAAGAGCCAAGTGTGGTTCAGATGGGGTTGGAAAAATCTTGAGTGATCAAAGACCCGCTTGCATGGGAAAGAGTGGAATAGGTTGTGAGAATGAAACATCAATTGATGGAAGTGAAAAGATCCAAATGGAAGATAAGATGAAAGTTGAACATGTTGAAACGTTACCTAATGTGCTGAAAAAGGAACCCTCAATCCAAAATAAATGGAGAACTGAAAATTATCCTCAAAAATTCAGAAATGAAAGACATTCTAACTTTTCTCTCAAGGAAAGAAGGTATGAGGAGAAATTCAAGTGAGAAGACATTTCCTCTCATGAAGTGTCAGTTCTGTGGCTATCTGGGCCATACCACGTCTTATTGCGAAGAGGCAAGAAGCTATCTGAATGGAGAAGATATAGAAGTTCAAAAAAGGAGAACAAATTCACATCATAATTCTTAATTGAAGAAACAATTTCTATGGATATTGTTATCGTTTTTCTAACTTTGGTCATAAGGCTGTTAATTGCAGGCAGAGAAGGGACAAGGATACCTCATACCGAATTTCAAGACAAGTCAAGTCTCGTCATCGAGATAGTGTTTCTCTTTCAAATAGGTTTTCTCCTCTCAAAGAAGATTTTGACTATAAAGAACCTGGGTATGTGGAGGAGATAATTGAAAGGCCATCAGAACTATATACTCAATAAAATGTATCATGGAAGGAATGGAAGAAGATTGAGAAATCTAACCTTGCAGAGGTGGCCCTCAATGCTACAAAGAACAACAGTACCTAGATTCTGGATAACGGTTGTTCATCTCATATGATAGGTAATGCTGTCCTGCTAACGGATATCAAAAGGACGGTTGATGGTACAGTACAGTTTGGTAATGATGGGTATTTGAAAATAAAAGGGAGTGGAAGTACTGAATTAGCTAATGGAGAACTAAACAAGACTGAAGTCCTTTACGTAGATGACATACGTCATAATCTCCTCGGCGTGAGTCAAATCTATGACTTGAGACTTATAGTTAATTTTAAACAGAAAGGCTGCACTATCAAGGGAAAGACAGGAAATTCACTTATGAAGGGATGCATAACAGAAGGCAACTTATATCAGGTTTATAGTGAAGAAAATTTATGTTACATGACTGTCGAAGAAGAAAACAATTTGTGGCATCGGAGACTGGGACACATCAATCAACAAGACATGGAGAAAATATCAAAATTGAGAATTGTCATGGACATTCCCAACCTGAACCATGAGCGTGAAAAATCTTGTGATGCTTGCATTTGTGGGAAGCTAGTCTGCAGTTCATATCATCCAAAGAAGAAAAGGGCATCTCACCATCTTGATCTGATTCATACAGATGTATGTGGGCCGATAAATATTGCCAGAACTCATGGAAAAAGGTACTTTGTCCTTTTCATAGATTATTATAGTAGAATGGCATGTGTGATGGTCATTCACAGGAAATGACCAGTCTTTGACTGCATGAAAACATATCGGTGAATCGCCGAGAATGATACTGGATGAACAATCAATGTGTTGCGGTCTGACAATGGAGGAGAATACACTTCCATTGAATTTGAAAATTATCTGGAGAAGCATGGGATACATCATGAGGTAGCTGCTGTGAGAACTACACAAACAAACGGAGTTGTTGAATATAGGAATCGACAGGTGAACAACATGGCACGAACTATGCTGATTGAGATTTGTATTCCACAACATTACTGGAAGAGGCTGTTCAAGTAGAAGTGTACATTCAGAATTGAACGGGAATTTATATGGGTGATACGAGGACACCATATGAATTGTGGAATGTATAGAAGCCTTCTTTATAATACTTTCGTGTCTTTGGAAGTAAATGCTTCATCAGGCAAAAAAATAAGGAAATCAATGGAAATATGGAGACAATGCAGATGAAGGAATTTTCCTCAGTTACTCAATGAAAAACAAAGCCTACAAATGTTTCAACAAGCGTTTAGGAAGGATTTTGGAAATCAGTGATTTTATGATAATTGAAGAGAAAATCACAAATGCTTCGAAGATGTCATATGATGACGTGATAGAAATTCAAGAAGAAAGTGAATGTGAAGAAAATACAAATGTAGAAATAGAGTAAGTTGTTCAAAACACTCAGCAGTCACATCATGATGTTGACTCAGAAGAAGAATCTGAAGAAGAAACTGTGGCTGAAGAGAATGCTACTGAACCTCGTAGGAGAAATAAAAGAGATGAGATTGATCCATCCAACATAATTGGGGACAGGAGTGTACCCACTCAAACAAGAAGTATGAGGAATAACATGCAATCTGCATTTCTATAGTTGTAGAGCCATCCTCATTCGAAGAAGATTCAAATGATGAATCTTGGGTGAAAGACATGAATGATGAATTAGATCAGATTGACAAGAATCAGACATGGGATCTTGTCCAGAGACCCGAAGGTCACAATGGGATTGGTACCAAATGGATCTTCAAAAATAAGTTTGATGAGCATGGAAGTGTCATCAGAAACAAGGCACGATTGGTATGTAAAGGATACTCCCAGATTGAAGTCATTGATGTTGAAGAAACCTTTGATCTAGGGTCTAGATTGGAGTCAATCAGGCTTTTCCTTACCATGGCACTCCAAAGAGGATATAAAGTATATCAAATGGATATCACGACAGCATTCTTGAATGGTGTACTGGAAGAAGAATTCTATATTGAACAACCAGTTGGCTTTGTTTTGGGTACTGATGAAACAAAGGTCTGAAAACTGAAGAAAGATCTATATGGTTTTAAGCAGGCACCACGGGCGTGGTACTCACGGCTGGATTCATATCTCAAGATGCTGGAATTCAAAAGAGGAGGAGTTGATCACATTATTTATGTGAAGAATTCTCCAAAAGATCAATTCATAGTTCTAGTCTATGTTGATGATATCATATTTGGTGGAATTAGACAGAAATCAGTGGACAAATTTTCCAACCACATGAAATCAGAATTTGAAATGTCTATGATTGGGGAGCTCACATATTTCTTGGGGCTGCAGGTGATTCAAAAGAAGGAATACACTTTCATTTCTCAGGAAAAATATGCAAGAGACACTACCACAAAAACAGTTTTTCGTAGCCCCCCCTTTATCAGTGCTAACGAAAAAGCGCTGATAAAGGGGGAGCCTTTATCAGCACTAAAAAAACGCTGATAAAGGCACCCCTTTATCAGCGCTGATAAAGGGCCCCCCTTTATCAGTGCTTGTTTAGTAGCGCTGATAAAGGGTCGGCTTCAAATTTTTTTTTTAAAATATATTAATATATTAATATATAAATATAGTTATATTTTTATATAAATATAATATATAATTTTTAAATATATTTTAGATAATTATAAATGTACATTTACCCTTATTATACTTAATATATAAGATATTTAATGAAAATGGCTTCTTAAAAAATTAAAAAAATATTTTTAATTAATAATTTGATAATCATTATGGATTAATAGTCATTTAATAACAATTTGAAGACTAAAAAAATTTAAAAAATTTAAAAAAATCCAAAATATGTTGAAAACGCAACTCAAACTTCAAACGGCCATAACTTTTGATCCGGGTGTCCATTTGAGCTCTACCACAATCAAATTGAAGCCTGCGACAAGCTCTACATCGCTGTGACCCAGGGGGCCCCGGTCAAGGGATTTTCGAGGTCAAAAGAGGCCCAGAAGGCCTCCAAAACTGAGTTTTTAGTCGGGGTACCCTGATTTTTTAACATTTTGTGGATTTTCACCCTCGTTTAAGGGGGTATTATTGGATTTTTTTGGTGGGGTTTGAATTTATTCCAAGGTATTTCATTCATATTGATATTATGTCTTTAAAATTTCATCCTTTATTATAATGAACCGCTATTTATAATAAAAATTATAACAATATATTCATATTTTTTATATATTCACACCTAAAAATTTAATTATAAATATAAATAATAAAATATATTTACATATAAAATATATTAGCTTTATATAAATAATAACTAACATCCATTTTATTTAAAATACAAATATATGAATATTTATATACCTATATATTAATCTAACTATATATATATATTAATCTAACTATATATATATATATTAATCTAACTATATATATATATATTAATCTAATAACTATATATATATTAATATAACTACATATATATATATTAGTATTACTATAAATATATATATTAATATCACTATATATATATTAATATAACTATATATATATATTCATATAACTATATATATGTTAATATAACTATATATATATATATTAATATAAATATATATTACTACACGAATAAATATAACTATATATATATATATAGATATATATTAATATCACTATATATATATATTAATATTACTATATATATATATTAATATAACTATATATATATATATTATAATATAACTATATATATATATTATAATATAACTATATATATATTATAATATAACTATATATATATTAATATAAATATATATTAGTATACGAATTAATATAACTATATATATATATATATATATAGATATCATGAATTGGAAGACAAATCAAAATAGAGTAGTGGTAAAGGCTTAGGCGCGCAGGGGGGAGGTCTCGAGTTCAAATCCTGTGGGAGGCAGGGGCGCGCGCGCATGGGGGAATATAGCAGCAAGCGCTGTTAAAGGGTGAAGGGGGTGTGTGGGGTGCGTGGTACAAGGGCAGAAAAGCACTGTAAAATGGGGGGCTCAAGCGTTATAAAAGCCCACCCGATTCACAGTATTTTTTAATTTTTTTAATTTTTTTTTTAATTTTTTTAATTTTTTTTAATTTTTTTTAAATTTTTTAACTTTTATCAGCGCTTTTTTAAAAGCGCTGATAGAATGGTCCTTTATCAGCGCTAAAACAAAAGCGATGATAAAGGAAGCGCTGATATAATACCCCTTTATCCGCGCATTTTTTAGCGCTGATAAAAGACCATTCTATCAGCGCTTTTTTTAGCGCTGATAAAGGGGTCCTATATCAGTGCTTTTAAGAGCACTGATAAAGGGGACCCCCACTTTATCTTTGCTGGCTTTATCAGTGCTTTTTCTAGCGCTGATAAAGGCCATTTTTAGCACTGATAAAGGCCGTATTTGTTGTAGTGAGAGCTGCTGAATAAGTTTAATATGCAAGACTCCAAACCAATGTCAACACTGATTGCAGTTGGAACTAAACATTGAAATCATGAGGATGGGGACTATGTTGATCCCACCATGTATAGGAGGATCATTGGGAGCCTACTGTACCTGACAACAACACGACCAGATATTGTCTTTGCCATATTCCTTGTGGCCCGCTTTCAGAGTAATCCAAAGGAGGAACATATGGAGGTAGTAAAAAGAATCATGAGGTACATTCAAGGTACACATAACTTCGGGTTATTTTTTGCTGCAGGTAGGGATAGTGAATTATCAATGTTTTCTGATGCTGACTGGGCTGGTGATGTAGTAGACAGAAAGTCCACTAGTGGTGAAGCTTTCTATATTGGGCAGAAATGTGTTGGCTAGTTGAGCAAGAAACAAGTACTTCTCTTAGTACTACTGAAGCTGAGTATATCTCCGCCACAAAGGCATGCACTTAACTGCTATGGATGAAGCAATAATTAACCGATATTGGTGATGAGGTAAAGCAACTAATGGTGATTTACTGTGATAAAAAGAGCGCAATTGATCTTACAAAGAATCCTGTTCAGCATTCCCGTACGAAACATATTAAAATCAGGTATCACTTAATCAAAAAAAAATTTGAACAAGGGGTGATTAGAATGGATCATGTGGGAACTGATGAGCAAGTGGCAGATATCCTGACCGAGCCACTGTCTGCGGCTGTGTTTGAGAAGCATCAGGTGAACCTCGGTGTTCATCCACCTCCCAGTGCATAAGGAGGTTAGGCAATACCCCTCTCCCAATTTGTGATAAATATTTTTATTTGTTTATGGATATGATTTAGGTTTATGGGGGAGATACTATCCTGGGGGAGTATGGTTTGAAATGAATGTTGAACAAATTACTGGTCTTTGGATTTATTATTAATTGGGGATAAAGGAATAAATTCAGACAAGTAATGCTTCTATGATGAGAAGAATGAGAGGGAATAAATTCAGGCAAGTAATTCTTCTGTGATGAGAAGAATGAGAATGAAAACATTGGAACCCAATTCAAGCTTCCTCTCTTGTTTTCTACACGGAGCATTGCTCACGTAGACTTAGAGTGTTAGCTGAGTTGTTTCTTGCATTTTTGTTTTTTACATGATGGAGATCTGTTGAATTTATTTTCTGATTTCCAACAAACCCAAAGGGGGAGATTGTTGGAACCATGGTCTTCTATGCATGATTTGGATTATGGTTTGTGTTTGTTGTCAATAAGCAGTGGAAGTTCAGAATGTGTAAATGCAAAGAGATCATAATGTTTAAGCAGACAACAGTATTGAAGGTGGCGCCGTTTCCCAGTGATTGCCAAATTTTTGGGCCTGAAAATCAACAGATGGAGAAAAGTGTTTCTGGTAAGGATACTTGCGCGCCGTGTACTTTATGATGAGGAGACTTGCGCACCATATGTTTTTCAAGATCAGAAAATGGGAAAATGGAAAAGGGATAAGGGTCGCGCAGGTTTTGGGCTGGTCGCGCAAGTGACCTGCGCGTCATGAAGAGACTTGGGCACCGATGCCTAGGAGGACTGGAAACTTGAGCACCTATTGTTTTTCAATATTATAACTTCAAAATATGGCAAAGTAAAGAAGTTAGAGCAAGTATTTGTGTAGGTCGCGCAATTGAGTAGCGCGATAGAGGCTAGGGAGGATAAGCTGCGTGCCGGAACCTGCGCGCCGAGGGAAGACTTACGCGCCACCGCGCAGGGGGTCTAGTTTGCCTATAAATAGAGGACCCCCTCCTCATTTGGAATGAAGTTTAAGACTTAGAGATTTTTCGAGCTCTCTTCGCACAAGTGGTTGAGTCGCACAAGTTGTTTTTGGGTCGCGCAAGTAGAGGCTGCGCGCCGATTGTTGGCTGCGCGACCAAGGCAGTTGGGGAGTTAAAGGCGCAACGTTACGCAAGTTTGGTGTTGAAGGAGGTAGTTTCGTGCAAGTAGTTTTGGTGTCACATGCGCGCCAAATTTGTACCGCGCAAGTGACTTGCGTGCCGGGATTGAAACTTGCGCGCCAGGCTTGGATAAGCGCACCAGGGTTGTTAAAGTTCATCAGTCCTTCTGAATTTGCACGAAAGCTGGAAGATCGTACGTTACCCTCAGCGCAAAGTGAGATTAGTATTTTGATAAGAGTTGGACTTCAACAGAGCATCTACATATGACAGAGGATGCATTCTTATGCAATGATGAAGAGACATTCACGTCTATAAACTGAGTGGGACTTCACCTAAGGGCAGTGAGCCAGGGGGAGTTTATGGGATTGACCCGAGGGAAGAAGTGAGCTATCCCTGAACCTTTGTAAAGGAAGTGAGCCTGGGACAAAGTGACTGTGCCCGAACCTTTGTAATCCAAAGCTAGTGAAGATTAGTGGAATTAGGTACGACCGACTACTTGTCAGCGTATGCTCCTTGGATGTAGCCTAAGTGGTGAACCAAGTAAAAAGTGTTGTGTCTTCTCTATGCATGTGAATGTGTTATTTCTGATCATATTCATCTTATAGGTTCAACAAGTTCCTTCCAACGTGGGAACAAGATCCATCACATTAAAAGAAAAATTTGTCACCCTGATTCACCCCTCCCCTCTCAGGGTGTCCCGGGGTCCTTCATCTCCGTTCTTTTCAACGACAGACCCTCAAGAAGTACGAGGGTAGTACTTTGGATATGGAGATGGAGGGGTGGCTTGAGGAGCTAGGGATCGCTTTTACCTTGATCCGTGATCCGAGGTAGTACTGTGTCCCCCTAACAGTCAGTCAGCTGAGAGGCGCGGCACGGCAGTGGTGGACTCTCTACCTCAGAGAGAGGATAAAGGCAGAGGTTCCATGGGATGACTTTGAGAAGGAATTATGAGAGGAATTCATTTCTTCCATTATCAAGGCAGAGAAGTGGCAGGAGTTACTCTTCCTTCAGCAGGGGAGTATGTCAGTACGAGAGTTGGGGATCAAGTTCAAGGATCTCCTGATCTTTGCTCCGGATCTCCTTCCGGATGAGGAGTCTCGGGCGAGATGTTTGGAGGAGGCGCTTCGTCCTTCGCTCCAGTATGCTGTCACCCCCTTCACCCTTCCGACGTACTTGGCGGTACAGAAGAAGTCTGAGGTTGTAGAGAGGATACAATTGCTTGAAGGTTCACCCTGAGAGGGGATCCAGCCGGGCTCGTCGAAGGGGAAGGCAGTCAGCAGCAGGTCTCCTACGATGGGACCTTCCAGGTTCAGGACAGTGGGGAGTAGGCCCCAGTAGTTCCAGTTCAGATCTTCGGGTCCTCGTCCATTATTCACGAGCCCAGGACCAAAGTGTTTTTCTTTTGGAGGTTTCAGGCACGTTCAGAGTCAGTGCCCGAACCGATCTCAGTACGGTGGAGGTGGGAAGGTTCATCACCCACCTTCGAAGCACTAATTGCCAGTGAGGCCCTTCCAGTAGCAGCATGACCATGCTCCTCTGAGGGCAGACTTTGCGGGAGGAGGCCAACCTCAGGGTGCTCCTCCAGGACCTCGACCAGGGCATGGTCTGGGAGGTGGACGACATCTGAGAGGCAGAGGAGCTGGGTGTGGAAAGTTGTATGTAGCATAATTGACAGCTCCAGCAGGACCAGAGGTGGTGCGAGGCATGATTTGTTCTTCAGCACTATTGTTTCTGCTTTGTTCGATTTGGGAGCTTCTCACTCTTTTGTTACACATGGTCTAGCCCATGATTTGGGACTGGACGTAGGGAGACTTTCCGTACCACTGGTGCTGAGTACACTAGTTGGAGGCCAGACCAACATATCTTATGTTTGCCGGAGATGTGGGCTGATGTTGGGACCACATCAATCTAGTGGGGACCTTCTTCTGTTATAGATGAAGCCATATGATGTCATCCTAGGCATTCACTGGTTGTTTTCTGTTAGTGCCGTTATCGACTGCTTCCGAAGAAGAGTCGTGTTCTCCGAAGTGGATGGGTAGCACATATCTTTTGTTGGCAAGAGGAGCTATCAGGTGGGATGTCGGCATGTGAAGCCTCTCCTTTCCTTGTTAGGCGGGTTATCAGTGGTTCCAGGTGATACAAATATGATGGATGTCCCGGAGGTTTTTGGGGAGTTCCTTGATGTTTTTCCTGAGTAGGTTGTAACTCTACCCCCCCCCCCCGACGTGACGTTGAGTTCGAGATAGACATACAGCCTGGTGCCCATCTGATTTCGATGGCCCCTTATCAGATGGAACCTTCGGAGTTGTGGGAGTCGCAGATTCAGATTGACGATCTAATGGAGAAGGGTTTTTTTTGACCTAACATATCACCATGGGGTGCTCCGGTTTTGTTCGTGAAGAAGGCAGATGGTGGTCTCAGACTATGCATAGACTACCGAGGGTTGAACCAGGTAACGGTCAAGAACTGCTACCTCCTTCTAAGGATAGATGATCTCTTTGACCAACTGAGGGGAGAAGGTTGGTTTTCCAAGATTGATATACGATCTGGATATCATCAGTTTAGGGTAAAGGAAAGTACCATCTCAAAGACAGCTTTCGGGTGTAGGTATGGGCACTTCGAGTTTGTAGTGATGCCGTTTGGAGTTACGAATGCACCAGATGTGTTCATGGGACTTATGACCTTTGTCTTCCGAGAGTTTCTGGACTGGTTTTTCATTGTGTTTATCGATGATATCCTGATCTACTCAAGATCAGATGAAGAGCACGTTGAGCATCTCAGGGTAGTCTTGGAAGTCCTTCGACACCGCCAGCTTTACGGGAAATTTCCAAAGTGTAAGTTCTTGACACAAGAAGTACACTTCCTTGGGCACATGGTGTCTCAGCATGGAGTGTCAGTGGACCCATCTAAGGTGGAGGAAGTTGATTCATGGGTATCACCCAAGAGCATGGCATAAGTTCATAGTTTCTTGGGGATAGCAGGTTACTATCGGAGGTTCATTTTAGACTTCTATCGAGTTGCTTCACCATTGACAGCCTTGACTTGGAAAAAACAGGTCTTCTTATGGAGTGAGCAGTGCCAGAAATCTTTCGACTACCTAAAGGAGAAGTTGGTCAGCGCTCCCGTACTCAGGTATCCAGAGGAAGGGTTGTTGTATGAGGTGTTTTGTGATTCTTCTAGCCTTGGTCTGGGGTGCATGCTGATGTAGAAGAAGGGAGTGATCTGTTATGGGTCTAGACAGTTACGCCCTCATGAGCGTAACTATGCCACCCATGACCTAGAGCATACAACAGTAGTGTTTGCACTGAGGTTGTGGCGACATTACCTCTTTGAGGAGCGCTTTGTGGTCTTCTCAGATCACAAGAGCCTGTGTTATATCTTTTCCCAGCGTGACCTGATCCTGCGGCAGTGGAGATGGGTCGAGTTTCTCCAAGACTATGACTTTGAGATCTCTTACAATGAAGGAAAGGGCAACATTGTGGATGATGACCTGAGAATTAAGTTGCATAAGGAAGTGGTTCGGGAGTCCACTGATGCTTGGAAAGTGATGGGAGAGTTAGCCGCCTTCCACTTGGATGTCAGGGTAGAAGGTGTTAGAGGCTATTTGTTTCAGATGATGGTGCAGTCCTCCTTATTACAGCAGGTGAAAGAGTCTCAGTGGGGGGACTTCGAGGTGGAAGTGATGCGGGATCGTGTCGATCAGGGGAACGCTCTAGAAGGATGGTCAGAGGACAACCGACATCGGATGCTTTTCCATGGAATGTTGTTTATCCCAGAGACAATGCGTGAGGGAGTTCTCTGTCAGTTCCATAGCTCAGCCTTGGAGGTACATCCAGGAGTTTCAAAAATGTACCGAGGCCTGAGGGAACAGTTTTGGTGGCCTGGAGTGAAACGGGCAGTGGCGGAGTTTGTGGCTAAATGCCTAGTGTGTCAGCAAGTGAAGGCTGAACACCGTGTTCCCAGTGGTTTGTTGCATCCTTTAGATGTCCCCGAGTGGAAGTGGGATGACATATCAATGGACTTCATCACGGGACTACCCAGAGCTCAGTGTGGTTATGATGCTATCTGGGTAGTGGTGGATCGATTGATGAAATCAGCTCACTTATTAGCAATTAAGGAGTGAGGCTCGGTGAGTACCTTAGCACAGAGGTACCTAGACGAGGTGGTGCATTTGCATGGGGTCCTGAAGACTATCATCTCAGATTGGGATACTCGGTTTACCTCATGAGTCTAGAGGGGGTTACAACATCCTTTTGGCACCCAGCTACGCCTTAGCACTGCTTTCCACCCCCAGACTGATGGACAGACATAGCGGACTATCCAGACATTGGAGGACATGCTGCGATCATGCGTTCTAGATTTTGAAGGATCATGGGTACGACATTTGCATTTAGTAGAGTTTTCCTACAACAATAGCTTCCACTCTACTACTTCCATGGCACCGTTTGAGGCTTTGTATGGATGGCCATGTCGTTCTCCCATTTGCTGAGCATAGGTTGGTGAGACAGGTGCTCTTGGGCCAGAGGTAGTGCAGAGCACCACGGAGAAATTCCAGCTTGTATGTGAGAGGATGAAAGTAGCTCAGGACCGACAGAAGTCTTATGTTGATCTTCAGAGGAGGCCCTTGGAGTTCGAGGTGGGAGATCATGTGTTCTTGAAAGTTTCCCCTCAACGGGGGCAGTGGATTTCTGGGAAAGGGAGCAAGAACTCACCTAGGTTCATCAGACCCTTTGAGTTGCTGAGGCGAGTTGGCGAGGTGGCATATCAGCTGGCCCTTCCACCTCAGTTCCAGAAGGTTCATGACGTCTTCCACATCTCCCAGCTTCATCGGTTCTTACATGACGACTCTCACGTTATCGAATGGGGAGGGCTAGAAATGGGAGATGATGAAACCTTCAAGGAATGAACAATCATAATCGAGGATCGTAAATAGAAGGTGCTACGTGGATGAACCATTCTGTTGGTTCGTGTGTTTTGGAGGCATGGCGGCCTCGAGGAGAGCACTTGGGAGTGGGAGACCCAGATGCATGCTCAGTACCCAGAGTTGTTTTGAATTGTGTTTTCCCTTGTTCTTCTGAGCTTTGTGTTGATGTTATACTCTATACCTTTTATATATGGAATGCTTGGCTTGTCGGTTGTGAGACCTTTTGTTTCCTTGTTCCCTGGTAATGTGTAACATGTCCGGATGTGTGGGGAAAGGAAAAAACCTGACCCTTAATCGAGACGCATTAATGAGGATGTGATTGAACCCGTGCAGGCAAGTCAGTGCCACCTAAAGTGGATAATATCTCGACATAAAAGAAGGAATTTCCCAAAACCACATGTTCGGGCAGTGTGTTGGTTGTGTGGTGTTGGGGGTAGTGCGAGTTGAAAAAAAATCCTAATGTATGAAAGTGGGAAGACCCAATTCTTAATCGAGACGCATTAATGAGGATGTGATTAAACCCGTGCAGGAGAGTCAGTGCAGCCTAAAGCAGATTATATCTCGACATAGGAGAAGGAATTCCTAACACATATGATTAGGGTTGTTGGTTGGGTTCCTGTTATAATGAGAACCTTAAGAGGTATCTTGTTGGGTTTCTCTGGGTTGGTTTTTGAATTCTCGGGGATGAGAATGATTTAAGAGGTATCTGATGTAATGGAACAGACCTCTCCGGCCCATTCCTTTGCCAAAAAGAAGGTCATGAAGTGTTCTGGAGGGTAAAATGGAATTTTACCACACCTTCCAGAATTTTGAAACTACACGCCGTGTAGTTAGAGTACACGCCGTGTACCCCCTTGCTGGGTATACCCCGTGTTGCAGGCTGTGTCCTTGCCGTGTACAATAAATGGGTACACGCCATGTGTCCAGTACTACACGTCGTGTAGTCCTGCCCCGTGTACGCATTACCAGTCAACGAAAGTGTGCCATCTTGGAGCCGTGCCCTTGTCGTGTGCAATAAATGGGTACACACCGTGTAGTCCCTCCCCGCATATGTGTTACCCTCAAACCATGTGTTGACCAGTCAATGGCCGCAGAGCCATGTTGGAAGCTGCGTGGAGACCGTGTGAAATAACCGAGTACACGCAGTGTACCATAAAGTAAACACCGTGTACTTTTTCTTTTCTTGCCTATAAAAGGAGGGGTCCCCTCCTCCTTTTCAACTCACCCCTCTCCTCCCCTTTCCTCTGAGAAGAGTTATCCGAAGAGACTCGAAAGATCTTTCTTCCATAACTTCTTCGTCTGAGCTCCGATTTACGATCCGTTAGCGGCCACAGGATAGTAACGATGAGGCAGAACTTCCGAGCTTGGATCTGTTGTCTTTACTTTGTCCTTTCCTTTCCTACTTCCACCTGAGGAGGTTTTTTTGGGACCCGAAAAAAGTGACGGATGCCAACTGACGTCTTCTAAGGTTGATCCGGGGGAGCGTTGCGATCAGAACCTATTGAGGTAGGGATCTTACCTTTGTCTCTATAATTTGTGCATCATGCGGGGTGGGTATCCTCTTGTTTTCATGAGAAACAGTTGAACCATTAAATAAAGACAATAACTGTTTAAAGAACGAGATGGGGACGTTGTTATGTTTATCTTTGTTTATCCTATCGATATGTTGTGAATTGAATGATCTTATGCCTACTGAAAATCATGGTCGTTGGGGGATTTTTCTTATGCAATTAAATGTTTCCCTCTCCTTCTGGATTTTCTTATGGATGGAAACTTTGTGGAATGTGGAAATTGGATAATCACATAAATTTGGCTGTTTAAAATCTGGAACCCTTGTGTGATCACCCCGGTTAAAAATAATGGAATAATGAACCTGTGGGTGTTGGCTTGGATACGTGGCATGTGATGGGGGTGTTTGTGGGTTATTATAGATTGGGTGAGTAGCGGGGATACGGTTGGCTTGGTTATGGTTTGGTGTGAATAATATGTTTGTGATGGGCAGTGGGGCTATGATAAATGGTATTAAAGGGATAATGATGTACTGTGCAGTTGTAGTTATGGTAGTTGGCAGTAGGACTGTAGGGATGAGTTTGAATGTGAACGGACTATGGGTTGTGAATAAAAAATGAAAGTGGAAGAATTAGTGAATGGTGGGTCATGGTAATGGAACGGGTTTAATAATCAATGGGTTGGTTGGTTGATAAGAAGGGTTATGTTGTGATGCTTGTGTTTTTCCTAACATGATTTTTGGATGGCAGGGATATGTTTTACGAATGATCAATGTGGTTGGTTGTGGATAGTTTCCCAGTAGTTAAGGAACTAATAAAATAATTCTTCTAAAACGTGAAAACCTAAATGGGTTTGGGGTTGTTTTTTGTATGCATGCTTCGTAGTAGCAGTGCCAAGGAATATGCTCATCTTCTCTGTTTAGAAGCCATAGGTTGGGCTGTGTGTTTGGTATACATATATATATCTGTATCTTTTGTGTTTTATCGCACCCCACCCATGATGAGCACTTAGTGTCGAACACTCCCATTTCATGGGAGAGGGTGTTTTTCCTTTAGTTACTAGCTCCTTCCTGCTCCTTCTCCCCTAGGCTGTGATGGCTTGAGGTGACCTTACACCTAAGACTCTTCGGGTAGGTTTCTATTAGGGTGGCTTTAGCCCAAGACTCTTCGGGTAGGTTCTACTGTTTCCCAAGAATCTTCAGGATGAGGCCCAGGTGTGTGCGGGCGGGATACGTGGTTGTGAGGCCAAGGTGTGTGCGGGCAGGATACGTGGTTGTGAGGCCTAGGTGTGTGCGGGTGAGATATGTGGTTTTGAGGCCCTGGTGTGTGTGGGCTGGATGTGTGGTTTGTGAGGCCCAGGTGTGTACGGGTGGGAAGAGTGTGGCAGTGTCAAGACGTTCGCTGTTAGGAAGAGCAGCTAACTACTGGGAAATGGTGAGGGGTACCCAATAATCTTGTTTCTTATATACTAAAACCTATTTTGATTGTATTTTTGGTGAGTGTGGCTGATGAGGTTGGGTGGATAGATTTCCTTGCTAGGTTTCTTCTGTTGTTCTCACGGGACATTAGGATGTCTCCCCACTTGTGCACGAGAGATTTATGTTTCCCTACTGAGTATACTTGTATGCTCACCGTATGTTTATTTTCAGGTTTCCAGGAGGACTACCAGGGCCATGCAGAACCCTACTGGTCGGACAGTTGGAGTTGTTGCATTTTTTCTACTTTTTTTTTCTTTTGATATTGTACTTTTGATCTTTCTTTTACTTGTACCTTGTTATAAAATTGTTTAAACATGCATGTGGGATTGGTTTGGGTTTATTTATATAAACTTGTTCTTTTCCTTTTTGGTGGTTGACTTGTCCTATTTCCCGATCCTAAATAATAAAAAGGGTAATGCCTCCCATATTTGCGAAAACTCATACCCTTGGTGTTAGTCACCACCCCGGGGCCTATTGGAGGCGGGAGTCGGGGGTCATTATCTCCCTTTCACCATTGCCATCTTAGGAGGGGAATCTTTGGTGGGAGGGGGTCGTGACACTTAACATAAAAAAAGTTCAAACCACCATTCCAGGATCACCAGGCCTTGGAATGATGTGCAGTCCTTGTGCTTGGTCTTGTAATAAATAATGATATATTTCCTATGAATGTTGGCCTTAATACCGTGATCTACATCTAGATCCTCATGCTTTACATGGGAAATAACACCCGATATGATTTGGAAATGATTTATTTGAGGAACTAGAAGAAGATATGATGATATAGACAATCTGGATAATGACCACATAGACATAATGTATAGGGATAAACACATGGTGTGTAGTCCCATAATGGTGGCATCAACTAGGGTATTATAAAACATATGGATGACATGGTGTGTATCCCCTCTAATATGTAACACACCCCCTCCATGATTATAAAACCCTTGTGAAGAATCACATGGTCTGGAACCTGTGTGATAATACATAGCCCGTTAAAAGTCCTTGTACCCATGTACACTGACACGAGGTCAAGTACACAAAAATGACATGGTCCCAGTTGACATGGACACACCATATATCACACCTGGATGGTGTGTAATATTACATGCACAGGGGGTTGTGTACCCCCTCCCATCCACTATGTACATTCATGGGTGGTGGAGTAGGACCACATGTCATGTGGGTCCCCTCCCACAAATTATACCCCTTTGTCTCTTTTATAAATCATCAATAATCAGTATCTTCTTTATTTGAACTCAGATTTTAGACTACAAGTATACTATCTATAGTGTTTCTCTATGATGACTATGATGGTTCCCTCCATTGTGGATTTTGACATATGATGTGTTATTTTTTTGGGAAAGAAACCCATTTAAGTAGTGGTAGATGATGATAGTGACCATGGAGGATTAGCACGAGCTATCAAGCAGTAACTTCCAGTAGGGCCTGGCATTGGAGTTCCTCGATGACTATCAATTTATAACATCTAACAGAACTAGGAAGTAAATTTACTCAAAAAATATCATGTGGTACCATCTATTAGGTCTATCCATTTTTGTTCCTTAATGACCATTCTTAGAATTACATTCCACAAGGTTGGGCAGGGGATTTCCTCGATGACCTTTTTGAGTGGTACCCTCTAAAAAGGCTGGGTAGTGGACTTTCTCGATGTTTACCAATTTGAACCTATAGTAGATATGTGAAATAGATTTCCTTGATTATTATAAGAGTTTGAGCCTCCTGCTATACTAGGACATGGATTCCCTATATAGAGTTTATAGCCCCATGACTTTGCATACCAACGGATATTCCTGACTAGACATGGACTATTACTTCAGGGCAGATGCGTGGGATGTTTGGTATCATTTATGGAAAATTTCCACTATTTCATACTCTTTTTCTTAGGCTATATTTTTATATGAAGATCTCCTTAATCTCATGTTTTTTATTTTTTTACTTATCTTGTATTTATAATTTATATGGTATCCATATCATATATTTGGTTACTCTCCTTCCAGTATAGATGAAGACATGAAGGGTATGCCGCATGATTTTTTATGTAGCTTATCATTGTTAGATTATTCTATTGTCCTTATATATGTGGTGAAAGCCCAATGTTTAGTTAATTTACTCAACATTTCCATCCCATTATTCATGTATGTGGTTAAATTCACTCTTAGTTTGCATTGGGTTGTTTTCTATGACTGTATCTTGTACCTACAATCCTTTTATTCATGTTGTAACTCTTACTTCTGCCACTTCATATATCGGGGTGTCCTAATGGGTATGTATATACTGACCCATTCCTGTTATTTTCCAGAACATGTATTGTCTTATGCATATGATAGAAATCTCAATTGTGACTACATATGAGAATAAAGAT
This sequence comes from Viscum album, assembly GCA_963277665.1. Classification (NCBI taxonomy): domain Eukaryota; kingdom Viridiplantae; phylum Streptophyta; class Magnoliopsida; order Santalales; family Viscaceae; genus Viscum; species Viscum album. Next base: position 554,418,058 of record OY728126.1, on the reverse strand, counting down.
ACATATTACTTTTAACCATTTATGGTGGTCATATCATGGGATTCTGGAGTTTTTCTCTCTCACCAATTTACTTTTCCAATTATTTTAGGTTGGTACACTTTTCATGTTGGGTGTATATTTTTTCCATTTAGTTTTTAGTCTACACTACAACACTATTGCACTGTCTACTGGTTTTTCATGCATAGAGATTCCAATATATTTTTGTTTCCTTTAATTTAATCCCTCTATAGTTTTTCATTGATATGGATTCATGTTTTCTTATAGGTACGTAAACAATGGCCTCCCCATTTTTTTTTCCATCAGCGCTAGTCATCATTCCCCATGATAATAAATGCAATCATGGGGAAATAGAAGCTCGATCTACAGCTTGGGTCATGTCATGACATAAAAATACTCAAATACCCACGCGTTCATGTTCAGTTTGGGTGAAAAATTCCATGCATGAACCCAAAGAGTATTCCATGTAATTCCTCCAAAAAAAAAAAAAATAAATTATATTTTTAATACAAGAATGAAAAAAATATGTTTTTTCAAATTTATATGGTTCTTAATAATGGAAAAAACAACATACTCTGCCACATTTCCATTTTCAAAACCCCAAAAAATACTTTCCAAAAATGAAATACATTTGAAAACAAATATTTTTAAACCATATAATTGAAAAATGTATTTATATTAAAATTTTACATAAAAATATAAATAAGGAATTTATAATTTATTATTTTAAATATATCCCTTTTCCCCTATATTTCTAAAATCCTTTTCCAAATACCATTGAGAAAAAATGGCCACTTTTTATTATAAATCACACCATTCAAATCATTTATGAATTTTTACTGAATAATGAAGAACCATTATAATTAAATGTAACCATCCTATTACCTATTCTATTAAAGAGTTGGAATAAACAGTGTAATAACCATGATATATTTCCTTAGTATAATTTTATGAATAGGTGATATAAGAAAGTAACAACGATACCCCGAAGATAATCCCTAACGGGATCCTAATATCATGGGAAACTCCATAGGATATAACATGTATGATATTGAACATAGATCCATATGTCATCTCCCAATATGTGGTCCCTATTTGAAACTTAAAATCCTATTTTCACCACTTACTATCCCTAATAACAAAACATACCTCTAGGATAGTAAGAGTATCCTAAGAAATTATATAGTAAGCACAAACCTTTCTAGTATAACACTGAAAAATAATCTTCTAAATAGATACATATGTTCTCATTATATCAATAAATGATGGGAATAAAGAAATATGGACTATGGATATTACCTGAATCGAGAATAAAAAACATTGAAATAATCCTCATATCAACTCATTCACCATAATCAAAGACAACATATTTATATTCAAATATTCCAATGTCCCATATAAATAAATAAAAATATAAAAATCCCCCATGAGGACACAACATATATTTATTTAAAATACCCAAACATGGGGCCCAATGGGGGCCTCACAATCATAAAAATTTTCTTTTACAAAATTTAAAACTAGCCTTTCAAAATAGGCATTGAATGGAATGCTACATTTTGATTATTGATTTCTCATTTAAAAATATTCCTTGAACCCTAATAAAAAAAATATTCCAATCCTTTTGAAAATTAACCAATAACTATGAAATCACATTTAAATTACTATTTTACCACTTGACCATAAAATAAATTATCTTGGGCCACTTAGACACATATTTATCAAGAACTGTTTTTAATAAACATTAAACCATATTATCCAAATTAAAGAAGTTTAAAGAACCTATTTTAAATCCTAATATGCTATCAGAGACATTTTTAAAATTGATTAATCTATTGTATTGATCAAATTAGTGTTTTTTTGAAAAAACATGGTACATCGAACATTAATATTGAAAATACACTTCTAAAAAACATATGAAACCCCATTCCTATGTGTGGGGAATAACAAAAAAAAAATCAAGATCATTTATAGTTATATTATACAATAAATATTTTATAAAAATAAATTTAAAACATCCATTCTATTCACAATGTGAATTAAATGGGTGCAATATAGATAAACACCAGAATCATTCAAGTAGAAACTCAATAAAATACATCACTTGTGATGGTGAATACACATAAAGATATGGCCTCTATAAAACTTAAATAAGAAAATCCTCAACATTTGACTAATCATATACCATAATCTAAATCCCAATAGTATTTAGGGAATATGAGATTCTGAAATTAAATTATAGGATATGGGAGAGAGTTCCTAATGTATTATAGATTTGATTGCTGTAATTAATACATATTAAAACAATAAGATGTGGCTTAGAATATAATATTAATTATGGGGTAGATCCCCATGAACATCAATTGAATGAATTAATGAAAAATTTGGAGGAGGCTAAAAAGTTGTTAAATTTATATGGATATAAATAATTTTAGTTTTAAATTGAATTTGTAGCAGACATGGTTATACTAAATAGTTTTCAAATTAATTTTATAACCGTTTAACCATAACTAGACCAGAACAACCACCCCATATTAATTTGCATGATTTTTTACCAAGTGATGTTCCTATAGTATAAAAATAAACTACGGAAGCCTGTATAACTACTATATGTCCACATGAATGGATTACCTTAACTATGAAAATTTATTTTTCCAGCATCGAGAACATAGATATTTGATTTCATGGTTTTTAAAATATTTCAAATTGTTAGAACCTAGATTTTTTGATATACAAGAATACAAACTGTGATGTAATGAAATTGAACTAAAAGGATACCCTAGCTCGATATTCTACTTTGTTTCTACTAAAAATCTTGTGAATTAGAAAAAATTAAAAAATTGATTTCATATTTAAATGGTAGAAAATCACAAGAAACCAATATAAAATTCAAAAAATTTCTGATATATTATGGTAAAAATTCACTACACACTTCCACCATATAACCTCAAAAGGTCCTATGTACCTGCAAAAGATAAAAAACCATTAAGAATACTCAGCTTAATAACAGTAGTTGGAATGTTTGAGTAATAGTTTACAAGATTCTAAAATGGAAAAACATCAAAACACATATCCTCCCCTAAAACATCCATTAGTATCCTCAATAAAAACTAAAACTCATCTAGTGAGAAGACAAACAAAACAATTAAATTGAAACTGTATTGAAATTGTGACCCATCATAGGTTTCTATATATTTTATAATATATCTACGATAATTAAACCAATAATTAACTAAATTAATGGGAATAGAGTAATAAAAAAAATAATTATTTTAAAAATCCATTAAGGGTCACATAAAATTGCAATAATAAAGAATGAAAATAAAGAAAAACATTAATAGTAGATTCACAACGTAAAAAATCCATATGAAATTACAAGAATCTAAGAAATATATATGGAAATAATATCGGGTCACTAAACCCATCAACAACTTTCATCTGTTAGAACATTCAAAACAACTCATTGAAATGAAACCTTGAGAAGCAATATGTTTCCATTATTAAGTCATTGGCTACACAAAAAGCAGAACATGGTTCCTTGATCGCCTAATAGAATTTCAGGGTGATCTATTTTATGAAAATAAAATCTATAGAACCCAAATTATAATAGAAAAACTCCACACACCACTATTACCCATGCACATACCCCAAAAATACCAACGTCCAATCCATCAATCCCAGCTACATGCATATCTCACAAGATTAATACATAAAAAAACCATGAATCGCAACTAAACATCTTTTGTATAAAAATATCAAAAAAAGAACCATTCACAAAGTAGAAACAACATGGGAACTGAAATTACATGGAAAATGATAGTAATCTAAAAAACCCGCTGTTGTAATTGTAGTGATAATGAATATAAAATTAAATCATAAACTAAGAGACTAAAAATATCATTCCTCATCTATAACTCATAGGAATATACTACCAAAATAAACAATAGATTCCCAACTAAACTATATCAATTATAACAATCATATATTTTTTCTAGTACTCACCCATATACCTCATAAAGAATAAAATAAAAAATTCCACTCCATTATGTGCCTAGGAAGAGATAAAAATAGAAAATTTATCACTCTGAAATGTTATTGAGAAGAAGATAAACTAGAATGGGCTACCTTTTAAAAAGTCCCTTTCTAAGTGGATAACATTAAGGATCAAGAGATATGAACCAAAATAAATCATCATACCTAAATCTCGCAAAATGGTCCTAATGTCAAAAAAGGACAAATATAAACATACAGTCTTTAAAAATAAGAAAATCACCTTAAAAGTTATTTTTAACTCAATAAACCATGGTCACTAAATGGTTTGTAAGGCCCTAAAATTAAAACCTCACTCCATCGATACCTTTTCTATTATCACCCCATATTCATATAAAAACCCTTATGAAAATCATATATATATATATATATATATATATTATAGAGGATACAAATGCCACCATATATACTCAAAATACATCAAAAAAATGAAAAACAAAACCAAAACCCATCTCACAATTGAAACTCTCAACTCGTAGAGAGAAAGAAATAGATAGTCTCTACATGCATTTGACTCATTATTATTCACATTCTTATCCATGGACTACATTATATCACAAATAACTAGATTGTATTCATAGTATCCTAAGCACTCTTTCTGAAAATCGGATACAATACAATTTCCTTCCAACATATATCATCTGACCCAACTTGTCACCCAACCTAATCTTCCATTAGGTCTAAATGGTGTCCACAATCACAAATGTTTTTAAATAAGTTATTGGGTATCAAGAACGAATTTTTGAGAATAAAATAAACCCCATAAAATAATAAAAAAAATATTAAAACACTAATGTGAATCTAGAATAACATATCCAATCATTGGACATCTGATACATAAAATAAGAAGAAGATAAAATAGTAAAATAAAGAATACACGTAAAAGTAACCCATAAAAAATAAGTAACTAAATTAAATTACATGGAAGGAATATATGTTAATAGAATAAAAGGTAAACATAATTTAATTAACTGATACAAATTTTATACAAAATAATTACATGAAAAACACTTGTGGAATACATATGGTCACACACCAATACTACACATCCATTGATAAACGATGAATAAAAACAAACTAATGTCAGGAATAATTCATCTGGTAGAAAATATGAGAGAATTATACACACACATTACATAGTGTGAATAATGGGAGATAGTGATATGAAACCAGTAGTATTTCACCAAAGAATATATGTAATACCCTTTATAGATAGCTCTTAATACCTAGGTTGACCCTAACATAAAAAATATTAGCATTTAATTTTACATGGTCAGGTATAATTTTAAAAATATTATAATTTAAAATTTCCAATATTTAAAACTAAAAAAATCATTGATAAAAACATACCTTATTTGAAATAATTTTATTAAAAAATAAACATCGAAATAAGGCCTCATTTTTAAAATTTCTTTAATACTATGAAAATAGGTATTTAAAAATATATAAAGCCCAATCCTTATTTTTTCTGCCTTCTTGTAAAATCATTTTTCTAATATCAATTAAAAAAAGTTTTTTTATATTAAAAATATAATGTTCCAATTAATATGTATAATATTTTAAATAATCTAATTAACTATAAGAATTTAAAAATAACGTCATAGAAACCAATGAAAAAATGGGAAAACAAATGAAACAATTACCAAATAATGATTCTATATGATCAAATATATACTATGTGGTTCAATAATGTCATAAAATAAAATATATTAAATAATCTATAATTATAATTAGGCATCATAAAAAACTCATGTACTATCAAAAATAATAATAGAAAAAGTATTATCACTTGATTCTCTCTAGTTACCCCTTACGTGAAATTGTGATATCCCATTTGACACCCAATACATTCACTATATACAATTAATACCCATATGGGAGTTATATTATTCTTTGAACTGGCTAATGATAGTACACCCACTAGTATGAAAAACAAAAAACACCTCTATATTTATACCAAGGATCCCATGATATCAATCATTCAACTTGAATAAGAAACATGGAATAAAGAGATTATATCAATCAATAAAAATCAAATTCATTGAAATAAATACCATATATCCTCCTAAACCCACAAAAGAAACATCCCATATTAATTTATTTGTTTCAATTCATTATTTAATGGAAAAAAATAAAAAATCACACACTAGGTCATAATATATAGTTCAATTAAATACAAACACATGGGGATCAATGATGGTGTAACAATTAAAACACAAGTCAATTTACAAAATTTCATAAGGTCTTTTAAAAAAGTGGTTGTAATATTATTAAACATTTCATTATTTGTAATATCATTTCAAAAAATCCATTAGATATAAAATATATAAAAACACCTTGAAATCCATTTATAGAAAATGCATAATTGAGAAGTCAATTTTAATAAATCATATAACCAATGGACATAGAATCGTTTAACAAGGTCCCCCGAAGCAACATTATAAGAGTTTTAAAAACACTTAATGATTTATTATATTAAAACCAAATATTCACAAGAACTAATTTAAATCCCAATTCAATATAAATAAACTTTTTTGAATCCTTATATACACGTGAATGATAAACTCTAGAATGTTTACAAATAATCTATACACACAACCTTTATATTTGAAATCATCTTTTGAAAAACATCAAACCCCCATTTTATATAATTCTTAAATACCCATATAAAAAATTACAAACCATTATTGATACATTATAAGATTATATTATTATAAATATTCCATTAAAACAACAAATATTTTGAAAACATGAATTATTATTTTTTGAATTGAAGAAATCACTTAATTAAATATGGAACACATTACAATGTGTTGGATTTTTTTGGTCAATACACACCCATGAAATATAATTTAATCCATGAACTAAGAAATAAAATAGCAATCATTAGTATCATCTTGAACCTAAATCCCAACTTACATAAGGGTTATTTTTAATATTATATTTAAAATTGAGGAGAGAGAGTATGGTAAGAAGGTATGAAGAAGAAATGAAGGGATTAACTCTCGAAATCTACTTGAAAAAAGGTTACAAAAGATGGAATCCATAATGAATAAAGGGAGGGAGATCTATACAAGTAACACATGTTTTTTTGAAATAAAATATTTGAGTAGGAGTTAAAGATGGTATTTAACAAGTATGATAAAGTAAAATATTCAATTTATATTAAGAATTTGGATTCTATAATGTTAGCCTACCCATTTTACAAAATAGGGCATAAAATGTGTGGCCTATACTAGATAAGTAAAACTAACCCACATGGTAAACCAAAAGTTGTTCCAAAATTAATAAAAATAATAATTTTATAAACCATTGTAATTTCACATGGCCACTCCCATGGGTTTCCCAAACAATTTGAATATTATGAACCAATACCGAAAATCAAATATGACTCACATGGTTTTCAATATATATCCTATGGTATGAACCAAAAGGTTCACTTAATAATTATACTGACCATTCAATAAGAAAAAAATAACCGAAAAATACTATTCACTAGATATTATTCATGTTTTCTCCTTTTCCATACCTATTTATAATTTTATATTTAATTATTTTAGAAATATTAATAAAGGAAACTTAACAGCTCAAAGGATTAAATTACATAAATATAAAATATTATATAAAATAATAGTGTAATTAGGGTGTAACATGGGTTATTAAACTGATTTCATAATAAAGAAATTTATTGGAGGGTTGTGTGATATGTGTTCAACTATTTTAGGGTGAACATTGAGAAAATGGGTGTGTTTCATTATTTACTGTATATCGTTAATACGATCTTATTCTACCAAAAATTAAAAAATATAAAAAAATAGAAATGACAAAATTAACAGGAAAACAATTTTTTTGAATTTTATTTCATCATTAATTTAACTAATATGTCTTCTCAATCAATCACAGTTATATATTTTTAATCTCATTCTCTACAGAAAAAATATACAAAAAAACTAAAAATAAAATTTGAGAAGTATGGTGAAGTTATTTATTTCAATCATTGTTCGAATCGTGTCTCACAGCATTAGAAAATGGGTTTTATTGTCTTTCATTAATAAATGGAATTAAGTGAATCATATTTCATGTTCTTCCACTTGAATATTCATTTGATTATATTTATGATACATAACGCTTTTTTTAATGTAGTGGATTTTTAAATCATTACGAACAAAAAAATACCCACCAAAATCACAATGAAAATGACCTAATGATTGAATAATTATTTATGAACCACAATGTAGAGATATGAATATTTTCAAACTCCTATATAAATCACACATGTTTGTGATAATGGGAAAATATACCCATTTATAATGCATGAGTGTAGATAGAAATTGATTTTGGATGATATTTTTATAGATTTAACATATAGTTTAACATTAAATATAATATAAAATCATGGTCATATTTTGGTGTTAGGTAATTTGTATCTACATAGGAATCATTAAAATTTCGTTAATGTGATAATTTTATGTAATTTTCAATTAAAAATTGGAAATTTTTTTACAATAGTATAGATGATTTCCTAGGAGTGAAAGGTTTATTTTTATGGAATTAAATAACCCATATTCTCATACATCTTATATTTTAAATCAATTGTTTTATTTTTCAAATTTTACAATTTAAGGTAAATTATTAATTTTTCAGGGTTTTGGAGTATTTTATGCATAATAATGACCCCGAATTAACTATTCATATTTATTTTTCCATCATTCTCAAATTTGATCCCTAAATTTTTTTACACAATATCAAAATTGAAAATTATTATTTTATAGTATTCCAATTTTGATGTGTTTTATTTTTTTCAATTATATCAACCATTGAATATTGATGTTGGATGAAAAATTAAGAATTAAATTTGGTCATTTCTATATGTGTACAATTTTTATGAATTTTGATAATGAGAATATATATATCAAAGTGCCACTTGAAATGTAATAAATCAATAAGAGATGATATATTAGAAGCTCTGGAACAAATTAAAAATTTGTGGTTAATCATGATTCATCCTATAATAAGGATATATAGGCATTGAAAACTGTATCATAATATTTTTGGTAGTCCTCGAGTGTTGAAATGCTTTCTTTATTAATTCAGTTATATATATTTTTAATCATTTCTATTGGATTAACTATTGTATAGGCACATTCATAATAGATATTAAAATAGTTTTACATTAAACATTATGATATTTAATAATTTAATATTTCATACACACACCAACTATTTGAGGACATAATTAAAGGGAAACCTACCCCAACACTTTCTTAAAAATATCTTCCACCACTTCATTTAAAAAATTTATTCATTTTTTTTCTAAGGTGGTGTCAATATATTATATTAGTTTCAGGAATTTATAATATAAATGAATTCTCTAGTTTTATCACCCTTTATTTTCACATTTATTTTTTTTAATCCTTGAATATCATCTCCATAGAAATAGAGAGAACACATCATTTGTTGTTTTTAGAGAGGTAGTGGTGTTAAATGTTGAGTAATTTCGTTTCAATGATTTCTTATTATATTTCAATATTTTATTATTATTTAAGATTATTTGGTTATGTTTTAATTACATCTTCACTAGTAGTGCTATCCTCTTCCATTTCTATCAATATTACATCACTTTAATATTAAAGGCATTAATATTATAGAGTATAACATGGGTAGTGAAGGTTATTGAAGAGGATTGGTAGTTTATTTCGGAAGAGGATTATCCTAGATGTACAGTTCTCATTATGTGGTAGTAAAAATTCAATAAAAATGGTTGTTGAGTTATATTTATTATTTCAACATTAGTTGGAATAATGAAATAATTTTCATAAAATTTAGTTGTTCCACTAGAAAATCCTTATAATATATTCACTTTATTTTCCTTTTTTAACTACCTTCACAATTTTTTTTGAATTTTATATTTTTCCCTTTATTTATTTATATCAAAAAAATTAATAAAAAAAATAAAAAAAATTGGTTCATTTTTTATGTTTATTTTATTTATAATGTGTTAAAATAGAGAATGTTTTTTTAAAGAGACCTCTTTTTGAGATCAATGCTTGGGAGTACACTATTCTACATTCATTATAATGAAATAATATTTTAAGAGGGGACACAAAAAATCCCCATCCATTTATTTGAAATAATTTACAAGGGAGAAAATAGTTTACCAAAAATAATTTTTACATAATAATTATCATAAATTTAGGAAATTTAAAAATATATATTTATTACATATTTGAAATTTAGTATGTCAATATTGTTTTTAGTGATTTTTCATTTTATTAGGGTGTATTTTAGTCTATATGGGATAACATATTAATGTTTTATATGGAGAAAGTTTTTTAAATTCTATAATATACATATATCCAAAAGAAAACAATTTCATTATATTTTATGGAGATTAATACATTTTTATGGAATTAAAAATGAATGTGAAAAACAATCATGTACCACAAACATTTCTAATTGACGAACTGGAAGAGGACTTGAAGGATTTCAAAGAATATACCTTAATCCATTTCCAAGAATAGATGTGGTTATTTATGAATAAATTCCACCTGATATACATGTGGGAAATATATATATGAATTTGAATAATATAGAAATGATTATGTGGAACAAGTATAAGTAAGTGATTCTCCAATAATTGTCAGTGAAAAAATTTATCCATTATCCTCACTATAAATATGGATTTATAAACTAATGATGTTGAGTTATTTAATGAATTTGTGGATGATATGGACTACCTTCCCTCCACATTAATGACAAACCTTCAATTGGTAGTATGAATAGAATCGTGCTTAAATATGAATTCATACTAAGAATATAATATCTTATTGAACTCGTTTATTTATAATTATATTAAAACTAAATTGAATATTAACAATCATTAAATTGATTTTTCATATTTGTATGACACATTTATTTCCTTGTGATTTTCTCATGTTTATAAAGAACACACCATATTGGTTACATTGTTGCTGGAATTAGAGGAAAAATAAGAACATGAAGATGAAAATGATGAAGATATAGTGTATATTATGGAGGTGTGACATCATCTTCTATATTAGTATTCATATCACATGGAAAATGATACAAGGATAAATAATAGGGATCCCATATATATTCCCTTCCATCCCAAAATGTACTTGTAATTCAATATTTCATCTCTCTCTGTGTTGAGATATTAGTTTCTTTAATTTATTGGTCCTAAATAATTGAATCATTTTTTTGGTGTTTGGGAAACAATTATGTTCTATGATAAAAAACAACATCAATATAATAATTGGTGAATACCAGTTTTAGATAACTAAAAATGATTAATAAATTTATTATACCCAATTATGTGTTCAAACCAGGACATATAATTTTTCATTTTCATTATATATATTTATTATTTTTTATTCTATCATAAATTTTGATTTTATTTGGTAGTATGTAGAGTCATCACTCAAGTCTACCATTATCCAAAACTAAATTGTGTTATTTCAATCATTTGATATGGTTTTATATAAAATTCAATAAATATATCTTAAATTGTGGGTTTTAAGATTATAAATGCTATGTGGATTCCAAACTATTTTATGAATTTTTATATGAATTTTTTCATGATTTTAAAATCAATAATTAAATGTGATTCTATTTTTAAACCAAAAAATATAGAGGTACTAGTATTATAGAGCTAAAATAAAAACATTGTAAAATTAATACAATATTTTTATTTTTGGGACATTTATTGTTTAGAGTATTTTTGTGATTTAAATGATTAGTGATATATATTTTTATTTTAACAACATGAATCTATTCATTTTATTATATAATATTAATTTTCAAACTCATGGGATATTTTATTAAAAAATTAATATACATCCAACCATGATTTTTATAAATATTTTTGATAACTTTTTTGTTCCCAATTTATTGAGAGTAATGATTCATATTTTTATATCCATAACATGTCCTTATTTTTGTGTGGAATCACTAAAATTCATGATATGTTTTTAATATGATTGAATCATTTAAATAGATAAAAAAGATTATAAATGGGAACTACCCATTACATAGATCATTTATTATCCATTAGAATTAATTAATTTTATTAATGTTTTAAAAAACATTAGAATATGATATTTTCATACCAATCATCACTCATTATACCATTTAAATAGATATTTATTATTTTAATAAGTTTAATGGTCCATTAATGTGAAATATTTTGGATGAATCATATTTCCTAGTGATTTGATAAATATGAATCTATTTTGGGTTGTAAGGATATAGAAATGGGAACGATCTATTATTATTTTTCCATTATTACTGTCATCATTTTCCCCAATTTTTTTTGAGAATAATTATAATTGAGGTAAAATATTGAAACATAAAATTAGATTTGACATTTATTATACATTTTTATTAACATGATGATCTTTCATAAATTTCCCATTTTATATTATTATCCCATCTCCATTGAAAGAAACAAAAATAAAAAAAATGAAACTGAAAATTAGAGAACTACTATGATATCATTCAAAAATTATATTATTTAACTCATATATCATGCAATTGGAAAAGTTGGTATACTGTATTACATTCCTAAAGTTAGTTGATTGAGGTATATTTCTTCTATATTCACATAAATATTATAATGAATATTTTTATGCTTATTGAAACATTTTTAAAACAACTACATCATTAATTTCATTACACACCCACAATTTTAGAAACAAAAAACACTATTAAAAAAAAATAATATAGAAAAACATGTGTTTCTCATAATGTAGAGATATCATAATTATAATAAATATATATATACAACACATGTTATAGAGAATCACTTAAGACCCACATTAAAAATCAATGAGTTATAAGTTAAATACATTTCTATTAATATATGTTTGACATGCATAAGATGATTATTTTGATATTGAATAGAATATTTTGATTAGGTTTGGAGTTATGGAATTATGATATATGTATGATTCATGATGTTTCCTTATATTTTATGTGTTAATTATTCAATAGTCTCTTATTCTCATAAATTAAACTATTTAACTATAGTTTTTAATCTTAATAATTTTATATTTTACGAGAAATTTTCAGATTTTAGGTTACGGAAAATTTTCATCATAGCTATTATAATTTATTAAGTCTTGAATTTAATGTTTTTAATACATTATTTTATTTTACATACCAATTTTTAAAATAATACTAAATTATAATTTATTTTTTTATTGGATTCTAAAGATATTGGACCTCATTTCATTTTATTATAACTGCTACAAAATCTACACCTAGGAGGGTCAAATAAATCATGAATGTTAGAGATTGGAAGTTGTTAGTAGTATAATGAAATGTTTATAGTGTACAAATATATCAAAATTTACATGAAAACATGACTTTATATTGTCAATTATTATATATCTATAGAAGGAAAAAAATCATTAATAGTGGAAACATGAGATTCTTCTTATTTATATTCTATAAATTCATGCGAATCATGATTATTAGAATTAAAAAATACTACCATTAGATATTCTTTTTCATTAGTAATTTAGTCATAATAGTTTAAATATTTCTAATAGAGCTCATATATTGTGAGACTAATCTTAAAAAAATTACTAAACAATTTCAATGAGTCCAATATTCATATATTTGACCACTACATGGGATAAATAATATCCACATTTTTTACTATATAAATGGATGGTTACTAGCCACACATCCTTATAAAAGAAATTTACCTAGTCCATTTCAATGGATTCATTAATGTTTTTAACTAAATACTAGTATTTATATTTTAATTGTCTGCACAATTTTTATTATATATTTTTTCTATTACTTTAAATCGTTCATTTCACTTTATTCCCACCATTAATATCATATCAAATAAAATTGATAAATAACATTGGTTTTTTCTAATACAGTGGGAGTAACATTGTTATTTGAGTTATTTGGGCGTTTTGAAATCTATTTATTTTATAACAAACATTTATTGGTATTTAAACAGACCATGATTTGTAGTCACACATTTTTCACTACTATAATTTTCTATTTCCTTTCTCACCCATATTCCTTCACTTCACTATTAAAGTCATTTATATGGTGGACTATAAATTGGGGTTTTATCATTAGTGAAAAGGTAATATAGTTAAATATGTTTGTTTGGTTATACCTAATATACACAAGAGGGGGGTGAATTATGTGTATTACAATTTCATCACGAAATCATGATTTGTCCTTTTAACATTATCAGAATGATTAAAGAAACAGAAAATAAATATCAACGGATGCACGATGTACAGTTTTTAGAGGAAGAGAAGGCCCCTAGTACACTCCACTAATGCTCTACTCCACGAGCTTGGTGATTTTCACTATCTAGTCCACTTATCAACAGACCATTCAAGAACTGAGTACAGGCAGTTGACACCATAACAACATTAAGGCTAAACCGAGACTTATGGTTCATACACAGAACCTAACACACAACGTAGTACATGAATCCAGTTACTCAATGTAAAAGAGTATTTGTTTGAAAATACATTCTAGTTGTTATTCACAATGGAAACCACACACAATAGATAGTAGGTATATCGACGTCTTTAGAAAGAATGATCTTTACGTAGAAATTTTTCTGAGTCAATCCGGTTGTAGTGGATCTTGAAATATAATTCGCAACATTAACAACAGTCAATTCAAAAAATATATTTGATGTAGAATTGGTGAATCTTCAATCTTGTTTCTTCTTCTTCAGACGAAAGATATTTTTCCCTCTTCATAATAGCAGATCTATAAGTCTCCATTATCTCTATAAAAATCGTAGTCGTGAAAAAATCAAGAATCTATTCTTCTCATCTCTTTCACAAGGATCTATATCGTGTCCATTGTAATTAAAAAGAACAAAAATTTATATAATAATGATAATCATTTTCCTTTCAAATTTAGATCCTCAAAAGTCGCATATAGAATCATGATATTCAAATGTTTTAATAACAGAGCAGTCATAACTCCACATAAATTTATCCATGAAAAGATCCTCTTAAATCGATCCTATGAATCATAAATAAATGGATTGGAATCAGTCAAAGACATTCTTTAGACACATGAATTTAATATATCTTGAAATTACCCTAATAATCCACATAAACACTATTACTCGATAAAGTTGTGTTTGAATCTCTGAAACCAAAAAAATGGTTGAACTGCATAACATACATTCTTTGAACATAAGGTTTGCAACTTAAGGTTGATCTGGAATGTAAGATTTGAAGTTCCATTCTTCAAACATAAGGTTGATCTCAAATTTAACGTTTATCTCAAATGCACGGTTTATCATCCAAAATTTTCTCTTCAATTCTCACACATACTGTATATAATCCATATATTTCTCTTCTTCTAAATGTAATGTTCACGATCCATACTTTTAAATCAAATGTATGGTTGTTTACAAAAGTAAGGTTGATGAACCATAATTTTGAGAAACAAATGTAAGAAATATCTTCCATACTTTTCTTATAATCAAAACGTAAGGTTCCTTCCATACTTTTCTGATAATCCGTAAAGTAAAACAACAGATTCTTTCTTTATGCTATGCTCCTTAACATAGGGTATGAACTATGTCTCCAAAACAAGCTCAACTGATTTCCAGATACTTTATCAATTGATTAACCCTGATCAAACACTTTAATATTTCTCAAGAAATAATAATATAAATAATATAAGTTTCTGGAAATATACTCAAGATAAAATAATTAGAAAAAATAAGGCTATTTGTGAGCATAAAAATCATCATAATCATTCTCAACAATTTTCTCTTAATAATAATAAAATAATTTATTTTATAAAATGACACATGCTCAACAACCTCCCCATTTATTTTGATCACAAAACCCATGAAATAATCAATGAAATTATCATTCAAAATTAATTGCATATTGTTTAGAGTTTTTCCAAGATAAGACAATATTAAATTTAACAAAATTATTTCATCATGAAATAAACATCATGTTATCCATAGTTACATGAAAGAAAACATTTAAAATTTCACCCCCTTTATAAATTAAAATAGAATGTCTTTTCTCCCCAGTAGTAAAAGATTAAAATAAAAAATATAAATCCAAATTCTTTCAAAGTGATAACACATACAAATTTTTTATCCAAATTAAATTTCTCCCCCAATAAAATATTTAAAAGCTCAAAATAAAATGTTGTGTTTATCAAAATTTCTCCCCCTGTGGTGATATAAAAAATAATGATGGAATAAGGAATACAACACATTTTTATGTATCACTGGACTTAAGTAAATGCTATTATAAACTGTTTATCAATATTTGATGTTGGATTGTTGGAACTTCAATATGGACAGTACAATAAAACAAACCAATAACACATAAACATAGAATGAAATAATATTTTATTGATAATATAGTAAAAGTACATGAAAGGAAACAAAAATCATGGTTTATTTAAAATATGTTACATCTTTCATCTTCTT
Organism: Viscum album; assembly: GCA_963277665.1. Taxonomy (NCBI): domain Eukaryota; kingdom Viridiplantae; phylum Streptophyta; class Magnoliopsida; order Santalales; family Viscaceae; genus Viscum; species Viscum album. The sequence continues at coordinate 554,401,530 of OY728126.1, read as the reverse complement.
TGAATAACTTCCTTGATTTCTTCCAATTTAGTCTGAAATCTTTTCATTATTCCATATCCTAAATGGATAATTAGATCCATTCCTTGTTGAGTCAGATGAAGATTTTCAATCAAGTTGACTCTGATGAAATCATGTAGCCTCTATTCTTTCTCTAAGAAAAGGTTAACATATCAATGAAATAATTCATCAAAGCTCTAATTCCAGGTTCCTTCAATGTAAACTTCTCAAAAAGAAACTTCTGATTGTCAAACAACATAGATAATGGAGCACTATTGCATTGATGGTCCTGTAGTCTATCATTCAAATTTTCCATCACATATGTAATGGCCTGAAATCTCCTAATTAGATCAGGTGAAGTACCTGATGTACTGGCTTTATTATTTCTGAGAGTTTTGAATTATTACTCCATGAACGATTTAAAATATTGTAAATCTGACATCAACACCATTTCAGATTTGATATTTGAATCTTCAACCAACAAATACTTCTTGAAATTTTCATCTTCTTTCTTAGAAACAAAATTGGTTTTCAGTATTTGAAATTTAATATGATCCTTTTATAATGCTCTTCTTAAGGCATAATTTTCATATACAGATCTATTTAAATTTCAATACAGCTCCACTTTTTTCATTCACAGAATCAGAGCCACCCTATGTTTGATTATTAGTTTCATATTCAATTTGATGCATCAGTACAAATAGAAAAGATTGTCCATAATATGTTTCTTCATTCTCTCTCTGAATTGGCTTTTCTAGAGATTTTTCCTTTGAATATTTCCTTGAATCATCCATAGAAAACATTTCATTAAATAGTTTAGTATGATCCTATGAAAAAATTTCTTCTTGAAACTCAACATTAGCAAGAGGTTGATCTTCATGAGAATCTTCTTCATTAAATTCCTCCACTATAGGATCTTAAAAAACTAGTTCCTCTTTATCTACTTCCTTTTGAATAGATTCTATAAGATCAGTTCTAGATGCTGCCTCTTCCTAAGGCGCAATTTCATGTTCTACTTGAGGATTCAACTCATTTTGAGAAACAAATCCACGTTGAAGCTCTTAAACAACATATTTTCTTACAAACATGTAGCTAAAAAAATCTCCAGTAGTTGTAATATTTTATGCCACAGCAGGGTCTTCAACAACTTTAGTAACTATGGTTCTGTTATGTAGATGTCCATCCTGACTTCTCTCAGTAGGTGCATCTACCAATGCAAATTTTTTCCTCCTTGATACTCTACTGGTTCTAGATTCAGCTACTCCTTCCTTTGATTTTGCAGGTAGCTCCTGAGCACTGTCTTGTTCTTCTTCTAAACCAACGTGCATGAGTTTTCCTTTTATTGTGATCCAAAAGAATCTGATCTTCCTATGTGTTCTAGTATTAATGTTTTTTCTATGGCGGTATCTCACTCTGGAATCCACCAGCCTTATCATATCATTATTAAATAAAATCATTGAAATGAACCCTCCAAAGGTATAGAATTTTATCCTTTCATTTTATTGGTAGTAATAATTGAGATATCTCCCCATATATCTTGGAAAATTGAACTTAATATCACTCATAAACAGAATCATTATGTACATATCTGGGTACAAAATTTTCTCCATCTCTGACATTCTAGGTGCAATACCTATTTTCTAGAATTTAACTAATTTTTTTTATTTAGTCTCTAGATACTTCACTAACATCATCCTTATATTTGTAGAGCCAAACATAACATACATAATTTCTTTAAACTTATGGAAATTATAAAAAATATTCATTAAGTCAAAATGGAAAAATCCTTCATGAGGGCAGTTAATAATTTTGGCTATCTCCATTGACGAACTCGAAAAATCTCTTTCTTAAATCTTAGAAATTATTGAATATTCATCTTCTCTTATATTGAAATAAACTGATGTAAAAAAGTAACGAAGTTATACCTCATGTAGAAACTTTGTATAGTCTAAATTGAAGGTTTTCTCAAGTTTCAGACAATCTTGGGCTTGCCTTCGCATTAGATATGTCTGGTATAACCATTCTAGATCGATCATTTTTCCTTGAAAAATATTTCATCCTCCCGAGCGCTACCGCTTGGTGTTGCTGGTTTCGTTCCCATCAGTCGTTTTTATTTTAGCCATTACTATCACATATTTTTGATGGTTTGAAAAGCTAGGGTTTCGATGGTTCAGGTGCTGGTAGAGAATAATGGTAGATGTTTTAGGGGTTTTGAAGGGTTTTTAAGAAAATAAATGATTTTGAATTTGAAAAGGCTCTGACAGCCTTGATTCCAGTGTCATAACACACATATTAATTATCACATTACTTCAAAGAAAAAACGTACTTCGGAAAAATTTAATGATTGAAAATCATACATTTTTTTTAAATTATTTTAATAACATGTAATAATTAAAACAAATAAAATAATAATTAAAAATAATTCATTAAAAAAATCATTTAAAAAATATATAAACCTAGACCCCCCTTAATAAAATCAAAACATGCAGTGGGAAGTGGTTTAGTAAAAATATCAGCTAATTGAATTTCAGTGCATACAAATTCTCAGAATATATACTTTTTAAGAAGATGATCTTTTAGAAAATGTTGTCTGATATAAATATGTTTAGTTCTTTAATGTTTAAAAGGGGTTTTTAATATTTATATTACTTGTATTATAAAATAAAATAGTTGTATTGTTAATTTTTAGTCCAATGTCCATAAGTGTGTTTTTCTTCCACAAAACATGTGCACAAAAACTGCCCACAGATACATATTCTACCTCAGCTATTGATAGGTTAACTGAGTGTCATTTCTTACTAGACCATGACAGTAAAGATTTTTATAAAAAGAGATAAGTCACTAAGCCTCTTTTTTTATCTAATCTACAGCTTCCAAATTCAGCATCTGAATATGAAATTAAATTAAAATTAAAAGTTTTTGGATTGAGGAGATACTGAAAAATAGTTCCTTTTAAATATCTAAAAATTATATTGGCAACACTTATGTGAGATTATTTATGATCAGATTAAAATCTAGTTGAAATACATACCAAATACATTATAACTGGCTTGCTAACAGTATGTTATAATAAACTACCAATCATACCTCTATATAACTTGTTGTCAACTAATTTTCCATTTTTATCCAAATCATGTTTTATGTTAGTACACATAGGAGTTGAATATGTCTTGTTGTTTTCTAGTCCAGATTTATTTAGTAAATTAGTAATGTATTTGATTTAATTTAAAACATTTCCCAAATATTTTTGATAAATTCTAAGTCCTAAAAAGTAATTCCATTCTCCCATTATACTCATTTCAAATTATTTTTTCATTAAATTTAAAAACTCATGAAATTGTTTTTTGTTTGTTGAACCAAAAATTACATCATCAACATAAATAAGAACCAATAAAATATTCGAGTTGATAGTTTTCATAAATAATGTTGGATCTCTCTTCTGAACAATAAAATCATTTTTTAAAATAAAATAACTTTATATATCATACAAATCACTAGGTACTTGTTTAAAGCCATAATGAGCATTAGAATGTTTGAAAACTGAATTTGGTTTTTGTGAAATTTCAATACAAGGAGGTTTCTCAACCTAAACTTCATCAAATAAGTAACCATTTAAAAATACAGACTTAACATCCAGCTGAAATAATTTAATGTTCATATGAGATTCATAGGCTAAAAGAATCCTAAGGGCTTCTAATCTAGCTATAGGTGAAAAGGTCTCATCAAAATCTATACCTTCTTCCTAATTATATCCTTTAGTTAATAGTCTTTTTTTATAGTTATTATTACTTTATCATCCTGTTTATTTCTAAAGACCCATGTAGTTTCTATAACTGGATAGTTCTGATGTCTTTCAACTAAATTCCAAAATTCATTTATCTTGAATTGGTTTAGTTCTTCTTGCATTGTTGTCATCCAAAATTCATCAACTAAGGATTCATCTAATGTATTAGGTTCTAATTGGGATAGAAAGGCAAGGAATTTTATGAGATTTCATAAATTACGTATAGTTTTTATTTTGGTGTCTATGTCTCCTAAAATAGTTTCTATAGGGTGACTTTTTAGGGTTCTAGATTGTCTAGGTAGTACAATGTTAGGTTCTTCAATGTCATGTTCTTCTGAACTGGACTGAATTTTATTTATATCTTTTTCAAAATCATATTTCATGTTATAAAGTATCTTGTTATCATTAGTCTTATTGATATATTTGGTCTTTCCTTTCCTCAAAAGGATCAGATTCATCCAATTTCACATGAACATATTTTTCAACAATCCTTGACTTTCTATTAAAAACTCTATAAGCATTGGATATAGTTAAATATCATAAGAAAATTACTTCATCATATTTTGGATCAAACTTACCAGGATCTTCTTTGGTTTTTAAGATGTAAACCTTTCATCCAGAAATATTAAAGTAATTTACTTTTGGATTTTTGTTATTCTAGAGTTCATAGGGTGTCTTTTTAAAAATCGGTATGATTAAAACTCTTTTCATTATATAATAGGTTGTGCTTATAGATTCTACCACAAAATAGGTAGGAGGACTATATTCATTTATCATAGTCCTCGACATTTCATGAATAGTCTGATTTCTTCTTTCAACAATTCCATTTTGTTGAGGTATTCTTGGTGTAAAAAAGGTGTGTTTAATACCCATATTTGAGGAAAAGTAATTAAATTATAGATTCTCAAATTCTCCACCATGATAACTTGTTAATGAAAATATTTTATAATATGTTTTATTTTTAACACCTTTTCCAAAACATTTAAATATCGTAAAAGCTTCAATTTTAAATATTAGAAAACAAATCCATGTAAATATAGAATACTCATCAACTAAAACATATACATAAAATTTTCCATACAAGAATTCTATTCTTGAAATAACAAAAATATATATATTAATATGTTCTAGAGGTTTAGATGTAGCAATTTTTTTAATATATTTGAAGGATGATTTGTACTGCTTGCCATGTTGACATGCATCACAAAATCCATCACTTTCAAATTTGTGACTAGGAAAATCAGAAACTAATTATTTCTTAGATAACTTATGTAAAGCATATATATTTAAATGTCCTAGTCTTCTATTCTGGATCAAAGATTCATTTAACTTTGCAGTTAAGAATTTTACTTTTTGTTTACAAAAGGAATTTACGTATAGGGTTTAAACATTAATAGTTCTGGGGGCACTAAATTTAAGCATTTTAGCTTTAAAAAAAACACAAGTTGTTAGAAAAATAAACAAAATAACCATTATCACAAAGTTGAGATATACTTATCAGGTTTTGTTTCAATCCTTGTACATAGAGTACTTTATTCATTGAGATAGCTTCTGGATCTCCAATAGTTCTAATCCCAATAATTTTACCTTTGGAATTTTCACCAAATGTGACTAGACCACAATCCTTTTGAGTTGGAGTAATGAAATTTGACGAGTTTTTACTCATATTCCTCGAGAAGCCATTGTCCATATACTATATTTAAGTTTTTCTTCTGTAACCTTCTTTATAAAATGGAATATAAACAAATATTTGTTTTGGTAGCCATATTCTATTGTGTTAAATAGTGTTAGCTAGAAAAGAAAAGGGAATCCAGACTTGCTTTGTTTTTCTATAATAAATAGAATAATATAAACTACTTGCAACAAAGGCTTTCTTAATCCCAGTTATTTGTAGTTTCCTTAAATAATTGCTTTTCAATATGTGACCTTTTGTTCCACATTATTTACAAATATTACCTTTTGTACTTGGGATAAAATAGTTCTTATACAGTTTGGGATTCTCTCCTTTATTGTATATTCCATATCTTTTCATTTTAATTATATTTTTTTCCAAGAATTTCATTTAGTATATTTTCTCATTTTGTAAAAACAAGAGCTGCACTTTTGTATGTTTATACTTCTGTTTTCAGTGGTTTTATTTTAGTTTCATTATCTGTACAATTTATGTTTGATGAGTTATATTTTTTAATTAACTCTTGATGTTTTTTTAGTAGAGTGCCTCTTTATCCTAAAACAACAGTATGAATATTTTTCAATGATTTATGTTTCTTTAATGAGGAATCAAATTTCTCTTCCAGCATATTGCAATAGGCTGGTAGTTTATTATTTGTTCAACTAGAATAAGAATGAGAATCAGATAAGTAGTAAGATTGTACATCATAATCATCTACCATAAAACACATGTTATCTTTCATATTTAATTATTCTTTTTTCAAGTATGACTTTAATGAGATGCTGGTGTCTCCAAAAACAATTGAATTAGCTTTCATTGCTCTATTGTCATTCTTCTCATAATTATTGTTCTTTAAAATTTTCTTTTTTCTTTTCTCCTTTTTAATCAGTACATTCATGTCTAATGTGACACATAATTTTTCATTAATAACATCTAACTTCCTTTGGTTCTTTTTCATCCTTTTTAATAGATTTTCTGAATACTTTCTTCTTTCTATAGAATTTAAACAAAATTCTAGCCAATTGAAAGAGTTCCACATATGAATTAGATGAAATTGACTTCTCTGATTTCACTTTGATATCATTATTCATTTTTCTACTTTCTTTTGAGATGTTACTTTCAAAGAAGTATTTTTCTATTGATTAAAGCATTATGGTCAATTGATTCATCTTCTATCTCAGATTCATACATCATAATAGTTCCAATGAACTCTCTCGTTTTAAGATCATTGACTGGTGGGGATTTCCAAATAGAAACTGATATCCCATTCCATCTTAGTTCTAGTACTCTCAGTACTTTCAGGGACTGATCTTCTTGTTTGATAGGATCTTCAAAGCTAGTTATATTATTAATAATTTCTATGTGCCTTCCATTAATCTGGGTGATAATTTCTCCTTAAAACATTCTAAATGTATTGAATTTAAATTTTCAGTGGCATACCTCACTGGTCTGACATTTTCAGTTCTTTCATAGGAAATTGCAATCATCGGCTAAATTTTATAAGCTTTCGGGCATTGAGATACTCTATTGAATTTATCTGGTCTAAGACCACATATGATATCATTCATAGATTTCGATTTTGTGTCCAAATGTGCTTCTTTATTAGTACTCCATGTTTCAGGTTTCTCTGTAATCACATAGGGGGTTATAATATTTGAGTAGACTCTGCATCCAAGGTTCTTTAAATAAATGATCATCCTTGTTTTCCACCATCCATTATTTTAACCGCCAAAGTAGGTAGCTCAACTCATTGACATAACCTCTTATATATTAGTCATTTTTGTTTGTATAATCCAAAAAAATCATCTTTTTATAGATTTATCAAAAGAACCACATTTGATACCAATTTTTGGATTGGGTTATACCAAATATAGACAAGAGGGGGGTGAATTATGTGTATTACAATTTCTGTGCGAAATCGTGATATGCCTTTTTAAATTTATCAGAATGATTAACCAGTAGAAAATAAATAGCAAAGGGAACACTATGTGTAGTGGTTCAGGGAATAGATGGCCCCTAGTCCACTCCACCAATGCCCTACTCCACGAGCATGGGTATTTTCACTATATGTTCCCCATATCAACAGACTGTTCCACAACTGAATGATGCAGTTAACACCATTACAACATTAAGTCTAAACTGAGCCTTATAGTTCATACATAGAACCTAACACAAAGCTTAGTATGAGAATCTGATCACTCAAAGAAAAAGATTATTTGTTTGAAAATACATTCCAGTTTTTCTTCACAATTAAACAACATTCAATTGATAGTAGATAAATCGACGACTTCAGAAAGACTGATCTTCATGTTGAATAGTTATGAGTTGATCTGGTAGCAGTAGATCTAGAAATATAATTCGCACCTTTAACAATAGTCAATTAACAAAAGTTATTCGAAGTAGAATCGGTGAATCTTCAATCGTGTTTCTTCTTATTCAGAAAACATAGCTTTGCCACTCTTCATAACAGCAGATATGTAAGTCTTGTCTATCTCTGTAAAAATTGTAGTCATGAAAAACTCAAGAATCTGTTCTTCTCATCTCTTTCATAGGGATCTATACTGTGTCTACTATAATTTAAAATAACCCAGATATATATAATTAAGGAAATCATTTTCCATAAAAATTTAGATACACAAAAGTCACCTATAGAATCGTGATATTAAAATTTTTGAATAACAGAGTAGTTGTAACTCCCCTTAAAATTCACCAGGAAAACATCCTCTTAAATCAAACCTTTGAATAAAAAATAAATGGATTTGAATCAATCAAAGGAATTATTTAGACTTGATCTTATAATCTGTCTTGAAATCATCCTAATAATCAGCATAAAGACCGTTACTTGATAAAATCGTGTTTGAATCTCTAATTCCAAACATAGGGTTGAACTGCATAGCATACATCCTCAAAACATAAGGTTCACAACGTAAGGTTGATCAATAATGTAAGATTTGATGATCCATTCTTCAAACTTAAGGTTGATCTCAAACGTAATGTTGGTCTAAAACATAAGATTTATCATCCATACTTTTCTCTTCAACTATCAAAGGTATGGTATATAATCCATACTTTTCTCTACTTCACAATATAACATTAAATATTTATACTTTTCAATAAGACGTACAGTTTTTTACAAAATTAAGGTTAATAAACCATACTTTTGAGAAACAAATGTAAGTTACTTCTCCCATAATTTTCTAATAACCCAAATTTAAGGTTCCATCCAGACTTTTCTGATAATCCATAAAGTAAAACAATGGATTCTTTCTTTACGATACACTTCTTAACTTTAGTTATAAATGGTGCTCCCAGAACACGCTCAAGTAATTTCTAGACACTTTATCAATTGATTAATGTTTATCAAACACTTTAATATTTCTCCAAAAATAAGAATTTAAAGAATATAAATTTCCTGAAATATACTCAAGATAAATTCATTAGAATAACAAATAACGGTATTTTTTAGCATCAAAATCATCAAAAAGGTATAGAGTATTGTTCTCAACAATTTTACCTTAATAATAATAAAATATATTTTTTGAAAATGACACATGCTAAGAAATATATAGTAATATTAATGTGACACATGAAAAGGTTTTGGTACATAGTAGTTCAAATCCAATCATGGAGGGTGTTGGGTGATAATTCATGATCTCAAAATTCATTTGAACACTGAGAATATTTTAATGAACATTGTTATCTATATTAAAAAATCTAAATAGCATCTTCAATTTCATTCTAATTCATGATCTCAAAATTCATTTGAACACTAAGAATATTTCAATTTCATTATAAATAGCATCTTCAATTTCATAATGTTTTAATTTTTTGTATCTCATAGTGAATTTATAAATATATTTCTATATAATCCAACTATATTTTTTAAAACACACACTATTTTAGGTTTCTTTATTATATTATTTTTATTTTTAAATATTTACAAAAGATAAATTAGTTTTAAGTGGTTTCATCTTGTATGATCGTCCCTAAGGTTCCTATTTTCCTATATTCATAGGAGAATAAAAAAAAGATTACTATGGATCTTTTAAAATACCCATTCATGAATTTCTCACCATAGTTGGGATATCCAATAGTTTGTATACAAAAATTTCCACATAAAAAAATGTAAAATTATAATATTATAAAAACTACTACTTTATTTCTTATATTTAGGTAAATATTTATTGTTTTATTTATTTTTGATATGATTAAATTTATATTGAATCTAATGGGGAAGACGCATTAAATATATATATTGATAAAAAAACTTAATAAATAATTGAGTATTAATGGTAATATTACCATCAAATGATATCATCGAAATTAAAGTACAATAGATAAAACAGGGAATGAAAAATGAAGATGAAGTAAGTATACTCCAAGATATATTCAACCTTGATAAAAACATTGAGGCCATTAAGAAATTTATTGGTTATCCATTTGACATATGTAAACAATTTCCAAAATATTTTCATGAAGAAATATTTCCATTTGATTTTCATGTGGGAGATCAACATGAAATTATTAAATGATGGCTTGATTTTTTGAAATGTAATGTAGTATATTATAAGTATCTCGTATCTAACATTGAAAAAATATATCCTATATACCCCTCAATTTATTTGAATAAATAAATCACTAATTTGGTGGAAATGGAGAACAATTTGAGGATATTTACTACACACCACAATCTCTAACTACTCAAAACATACAATAACTAAAAAAATAAGAGGACTTGAATTTAGAGATAACATGGGATGATAATATATTCATAAAATCATTTTATTATTATTTTCTAAATAATTACCATAGTATTATATCTGAATGTTTTTTTCAATGAAATATTTCTCTAAAATAGATTTCCCAAGAGTGTATAGAATATGTCAAATAGAAAACTATCATGGTGAACTTAATATTGAAATTTGAAAAAAAACTATATATGTATTTTTATCTGATGGTGATGATACTTATTCCACTATATAAACATTCATATCACATGGAGGTGCAAAAAATTATCATTGATAGTGAGAACTATACCTTCATAATATCTATGTTTACACATTCATGTCTATATTTCTTCTTTACTGGTGGATATGGAATTTTTTATTTTCATTGGGTTTTTTCTCTATTGGGGAGAAAAACATAAGCTAATAAATTCCCCAAATGAAATCATTTTATTTTTCATTCATTTTTCTTACCATCCTATTGTTTAAATTCTTCATTGATAAGGTGTAGATTGATATTATGTTTTGTATGATGACTTGTTGTTTTGATGAATATAATTTCATTTCATTTATATTTTTATTACGTTAACATATTTTCATGTACATGTTATGTGGTCTATTTTTTTTCAAATATTTTAATTATTTATGATATTAATCAAATACATTAGAAAATTCAAAAATTATTTTCATTTTCAATAGATTTCATAAATTATACCTTTATGTATTTTAAATGATTGATCAACGAGATTATGCATTCATGATTTTATATGTATTAATTTATGGTTTTCTAACTGATATGAATCACATATGCTAAAATATTATCTAAAAATTATATTCCCCACCCAAGGAGGTTTACATACATAGTAGAACTACTCTTCAAATTTATGTGTTTTTGAGTTTATTGAGTCATTAATTCATAGAATATTTCTAAAATTATATAAAATTTAATGATTTTATGTTCAGGAATTATTATTAATATGATTATAGAATTTTATCACCTAATCTAATTTTTTTCAGGAGACCTACACTAATCATCTTACCTTTTCTGGCCCTTAGAAGTCTAAAATTATCATAACACATTAACAACAAATATAAGATGATTGTTCCATACTTTCTTAAACACTAACAATTATTGAATGGAAATGTCTTGTTTTTATTGTGTGGAAAAGGTATTGTCTATTTATTAATGGTAAGTGATTCAATATAGAGTTTTGTAAGGTTTATGACACTATTTGAGGATTTTTATTGAGTGAAATTGGAATGATCTATTATTCATTGTAAATTATTTATATCATCCTTTAATTAAATAAAATGTATAATATTAAAAGCAAAATAGTGATCAGATATAATAATTCATTATTCAAACATACATGACATATCATTCATTCACTACGTTAGATTTTATCCCAACTACCATGAAAAAAAAAGATGGAAACTTATTGTTAAAATGGTGAAATTATGTCAATAACATTAATTACATTCATTATTTGAGTCATGTATAATTCAATTTTAGATGGATGTGTGGTACATAAAATTTATAAATGGAATCATGTGAGGAGTTTTTAATTACTTTTCACATAAATATTTATGTTTATATATTTATGTGAATTAGATTTATATTTCATCCACTTAATTACTGAATGTTTGAACCACCAACCCTTAACCACTAAAATTTTCTATAAAAATAACTCAGGACTGAAAATAATTTTATATATCATAAAATGAGGATATGAGAATTTTTCTAAGCCTATAAAGATGAAATATGTTTGCAATATTAATAAATGATTGAATTTTTAAAAATCATGGTTGAAGAGAGGGGAAAATTCCAAATTACATGGGGGTTATCTTTTATTCAATGTAATTTTTTAATCATCATTTGTAGTTGGGTAATTCTAAATCCACGTTGGAAGCATTTTTTTCATTGATGTTATAACCGACTGATATTGAAAATTATACCTTAGTAAATATATTTTTACCATATTATATATGATACATCATGTGTATAATATTAAATTATGGGTATTAATGAAACTAATATTTTTATATATATTAAATTATAATTAAATAGTTTAGTATATCAAATATTAAACAATATGTAAAATTGTAACAAATTTATGATTTGGAAATATTTTGAACTTTATTTGTTAACTTGTAAACTAATTATATTTCAAAATAAGCCTAAAGTTTATATGATTATATATAAGAGTATTAAAAGAAATTATTTATGGCTTTTAGTGAATCAGACATTTTCAATTCCATATATAAATAAAAAAGTAATGCTTTTGAATTCATATAGTTTACCATTACATGAAATTGTTCTTTTGAATTTCAGATTTGTATATATATTTTTCAAAGTTAATTTTCCGCGTATTGATTACATGCAATAATATATGATTTTGATGGTTGATCCAATGAATTTTCTCATCGTAAGGGAAAAATTGGATTGATCGCTCATACATTCTATCAACATCAATAATTGAAATTTTATTGTAAAAATGATCATTCAATATATCTTCTATATATTAAAAGATAATATTCCAGTCAGTATCCATATTCCTAGTAATATTCTAAAAACCATGCAATTCCTTCTGTTCTAAAATATCTATTCCAATGTATGGTTATATTCCATAACATTTTAAAGATCAACAAATAAGCTTGTTTTCAAGAAAAAGATAGAAACTATTTTTATTTTAAATATTTTTTTATTTAAAAATTGAAAATTAAAGTGCAACGAAATAAAATTGATAGCATACAATGAACACAAAAACCATAGTAAATCTATCTGTAACAAGGATTATAGGGTTTTAATATCCTTGTACCTCACGGATAAATATAAAGTTGATCCCACAACGGTCCTTGTGCATGACCAACTAGAGGGTAATCATATCCCATAGTCTAATGGTCTCCAACCATCACCAGCATTTGTCTAGTTAGTGGTGTTGCATCACTTTTGATATGTAAAATAGGCTACATCCATGCTGAGCTTTGGAGTGTACTACATCTAGTCTACCATCCTAGGTTATCAGGTTCTTATATGCTTAATTAAATTCTCAACGTCATGAAAAACTCATTCAATGAAATTACATTGTCAACATTTAAGGAATCATAATTCAAGAAACATTCCTCGAGTTATAACCATCATTTAACATTGAACTCACACAAAAACATTGGAAAGAACCTTTTTCTTGGTGAATTAATTTTATGCAATCCATTTTATAATAAAAACATTAATTACAAAAATAAAAATTTATTTAAATTAATGGAACCAATTAACATTTTCTGGCACACTTCAAAAGTCTTGGTGGAAACCACCACTTCCCCCAGAAAAGACCCTATAATGCCATTATCATACCAAAAGCATAAAAATATAACCAAAAGGGAGAAGATTGAACTCAATCTAGGTTAACAAAACCACTATATAAAGGAAACCCCAAGTAATATAGTATAGAAGATGAAGATGAAGGGAGAAAAGGGAAGCAGAGTGGTTAACATAAATAATTCAGGAAGATTACGCAAAAAATTTAACCTAGGATTCAACACAAGGGAGTAAGGATGAATGGGGAGGCACACCTACGGCTGAAAATTGGAATGGAGATAGTTGGGGTTTCTGGCGATTGAAATATGGGTAGCATAGAATAATAATTTAAAATTATTAAAAAAAATTAAGTTCACATGTTTTTTCAGAACAATTTACTAAATTATGTAATGATTGTGTGGAACATTTTTATAATGGGAATAAAGGATGAAGGGATTCCTGAAGTGGGTTCACAATGGGGATCCTACCCATGAACCATATATAGAGCCAGTATTCATGGTGATGGTTTGACCTTAGGCCTATGAAATAGTCCATGCATCCTGGATGGTGCCTCTATCCAACATGTATGGTTTCCAGTTGGTTAGAGCATAGTTTATACTAAACATGCAGAAACCTTGCACCACCATCCTCCATAACAAAAAATACTATTTCACTCCAAAACATCTAGGAAATAAAAGTAACAATGTAAAGTCAAATAATAAAAGAGAAAATACCACAAAATGAAACCAAATATGTGAAAATTGTCCCCTCCATGAAAACATTCCACCCATGGAAAGTTAAATCAAATCATGATCATAAAATAATTGTTGTTATTTCCTACCCACCAATGTCTTATGATCCCCTATTTCATGCACATTGTTAATATGATTCCAATGGATCCAAACCAAGGATATTGATTTCACTCAAAGAACTATTATTGTGGAATCCCCAATATTCATTGGTTTATCAAACATAGAAAATTCAGATTCGAACTCCATATCCTCCCAAATCATAACAAGAGAGATGTATAAATTAAACTTCATTACTTTTGAGATGTGGAAGACATTATCACTCAACATTTATTTTTAAGAGATAACTATTTTTTATTCACCCTTAAAACTCTCTTGGTATTCTCAAAATGCATGAAAATACTCCGCATTAGATTCCCCTCTTTACTAATACAATGGGGACCCAAGCGAGGGGTCAACTATAGAATCTCTTGTTTACCCGCACATAACTCTAGGAATCAACACTAGTTTTCATCATATTCATTATTGCGACTCTTTTCAATCAATAATATTTTTCTAACAAAATGAACCATTTCAGACATCTCATTCAAAATGACTGGTCCCAACAAGGAATTATCTACCACATCCATCTAGCATAAAGGTGAATGACCTAGACAACAGTAAATCACCTCAATGGGATCGATCCTTATTGAGAGTTGATAACTATTTTAATACATAAATTTTACAAATCCCAAATGGTTATCCTAAGAGCCTTTCAAATCTAAAAAACATGTCGGGATCATGTCTTCCAATATCCGGATCCCCTGATCCATCCGTCCATATATTTTGAGGATTTATAACACACACACCTTGAAATTGAATACCATTTCTATTTGAAGGCCTTCCCAAAACTGAGTGGTAAAATTAGTGTACCTATCATAAATGATAGTTTATCCAATAACATGAATCCACAATATCATATGAATATACAACAAACTAAACTCATCCATCTTGGTTGATTCCTTTGTCAGGATGAACTAGAATGATTTTTTTAGATCTTAAATAAATCCCAAAAAGGTATTTTATACCAAGGGTGTACAAGGAAAACAAATTATGAGGTCCATGAAGACCTTTTTATAATTACATGTAGGTATGGGTGGTGGATGGAGAAATCTAGAGGACCTATATTACTCAGCTTGGACCTGTTGACAAGTATAACATCATGATAGAATTTCATCTATATCTTACCTCATATCTAAACACAAAAATAGGTGACACATATCATAAAACATCTTAGTGGTACTGAGGAAATCCAACTCTAACTAGTGGCGATACTACACCACCACCTCCACAAAATACAATAAAATCAAAAAGTGAAAAATATTACAATGAACATCCACATGATACAATAACTACTCAATAGGTACCTATCCACAAAAAATCTATCTACACTTTTAGAATTTATCATTACTATGATATTACTCTCAAATAGACACCAGGAAGTAGGGAATTACGCTATTACTAGAGAAGAACATACCCAAGTTATGCTCTTTTAATTCAAATTACATCTGGGAAAATAGCTCCATGAATGTCCACTCCTCATTGGACTCTTTCAAATATTGAAAAATAATTTTCTTTCTAAAATTATCTTCCATAAAATTTCCCATTATGAGGTATAAAATTTATCAAACTAAAACTCTTAAAGGTACTATACCCAATAAATCTACCTATAATTACTGTTCTTCTTAGAACAAATTT
Organism: Viscum album; assembly: GCA_963277665.1. Lineage (NCBI taxonomy): Eukaryota > Viridiplantae > Streptophyta > Magnoliopsida > Santalales > Viscaceae > Viscum > Viscum album. Next base: position 554,385,572 of record OY728126.1, on the reverse strand, counting down.
ATGTAAATAAAATTTTATTTGAGTGGGCTAAAAACCTTTCCTCGATGAGATAGTGACTCAGTGAATTTATGGAATACAAAACTGTAAAAAATTATATTCCATGGTTGGGGTAATTCCATTCATTTGTTAGATTTTAGTGGGAACCATATTCCACCAAACAATCATCCTTCATTAACACACACCCAAGAACCATACCTTATGCTTTATAAAATAACACTTAATCTTTTCCATATTCAATTATGATTCAAACTGAGGTAGTGTTCAATAAATTATTGATCTCATCAATGAATCACTAGAATTTTTTCCTCCATTTAAACATTACCCCTTTCTAGGTAAGGGTCTTCAAGGGTGAATAAACCCAATATAAATAAATAAAACATATAATATCCTAGTAGGCCTAGAAAAATCCATAACTCAATGATGTTTTTTGGATCTCCCATAACATAACTACCTTATAAATCTCAAGGTCCATTGAAACCCCACACTCTAAAATCAAATTGCCAAAAAATATTACATTTCTGATCTTGAAGGAACATGTGGAATGACACTCATAGATATATTGATATTCGAGAGTTCCTAGCACAATCCTCAAGTGTTTCTCATTCTCTTCCTCGATTGGGTATTGAACAAGGATGTCACCTAAAACAAAAAAACAAATGTGTCTTGATACTGATTTAACACTATGTTCATAAGGACCATGAAGATTGAGGGATAATTATTGAACCCGAATGGCATGAAAAAATATTCTATGTGGTTGTTGCTACTTAGAATGGATTTATTTTGATTATACACCAATTTGACTCTAACTAAATAATAATGGGAGCACAACTTGATTTTGTATGACCACCTTTCTCCCAAGAGATGAAGAAAATGGTAATCAATGTAGGTAAAGAAGTATTTTATCTAGATCTTTACCTTTTTTAATTTTTGATAAATGATGCAAAACCAGAGAGATCTATCAGACTTCTTTTTTTAACAGAACTAGTATGGACCATGGTGAGATTCTCGGGATAATGAATCCTTTGGAATTCAATTCATTCAGTAGTATCGCTAATTTCCCCAACATGGTGGGTTCCAAATTATATGATGGATGGGATATTGGCTCGAATCCTAGTTAAAAATCAATGGTGAAATCCATATCGCACTCAGGATGCACCCCTAAGTAATTAACTACAAATACCTCTAAGAACTCATCCACCACAAGAGGTAATCATCCATCATTACTCAATAATCATCCAATAACATGAATGATGGGAGTTAGAAAACAAGATTCCCCATCTCTTGAAGTGGAGGTCCAACACATCATGACCAAGTTTACCATGCACCTTGAAAGACCATAGTAGTCTAATAGGTTCCACAAAACTACAATGTTAGTGATTATAATAAATGTGAACCATAAAACGCAAAATTCATTCCATGAAAATTATTACGCTAATTATATCCATTTCCAAAACTAATAAATCCTTGCCCAACTCGACCCATGACAAGGTGAGAGCACATTATGTAAACTGGAAACCCTGCTCTATCTTCTTACACATTAGCATCAATAAATCCATCACATGTGACATAACCATAATTTAAAATTATATAATTTACACAATATGTGTAGAAACAAAATATCATGAGGAATATGTGTCAAAAAAGTATAATATATGGATGATGCAAAGAGAATCATACCATGAACCATTACAGGTCTTGAATCTGATTCCACTAGAACCAAATTCATAGAATAGTGGTGATACATCTCTACCTAGTTCTGATAATGAATAATGACATAAAAATTTACCATATTCTAAATATGTCTAGTAGTATATCCAAACCTTCATACATGACTGCCAAAATGTGATCCCACTATCCTAGATAATTATGTCTGGGGTTTAATTTGGACATAGGCTGCAAATATATCACAACCATGATATAGGCATGAAACATTTAAAAACTGTAGTATGTTCCACATATGTCCACTCTAATGGAAAGGTTTGGTAAAGATTGGACGTGATGAACGAACATGCCCCCACCTTCCTAACTAATGGAATAGGAATAGAACAACATCCAAATACACATAAAAATATTGTAAGGATGGGTAGAAAGAGGTAAAACCTAGATTCTTCTGCTTCACATCAAGCATCCTAATCCATCCAAATGTATCATGTCTACCTTACCACAATACTAATACTACTCTAAAAAAACATAATTTGACACTTAGATAAATCTACACCATATTGGATAAATCAACAAACTAAATATTTTTAATTGACATAAACAAGAGTACATGATATTGAATACCTAGCCACACCCCCATTTTAAACTGTTGAGACATTGACATCTAATTAGAAACCTACTGGGGTGTGAAATAAACCAAATATTTAACGTAGTTTCCAAAATAGCACATGAAAAACACCCTAACATAGATATAAAAACTCTAAGGTATTTTAAAGGAACAATTAATTAAGGAAATTCAACTAATTAATTAAAAATTTTAATTCCTTCTAGACCATCTTTTCATGTTTCCCATCTTTGACCGCCAAGTCCCGCAACCTACATTGGGGTAATTCCAACAAGAACGTGGAATATTTATCATAGACCTATTATTGTGTACCATGAATCCCCAAAAAAATTCTATCATTTAAATACAATACACTTCATTTTGTGGATATTTTATACCATACATTATTATAGGTTTAGTATTGATGAACTCCTGATACTTTTCCATTTTCAGACATAGTTTTGATTCCATAACATGAGAAGGACCATAGATCACCTCATAACACAAATCCCAAAATCCTAATACACTATATTTATAAGAATCTAATAATATAATGTGGGATATATCTTTTATAATTCTTCTCATAGTTTCACCTGAAGTATATGAGGTGGAATCAAGCTACAATACCCAACAAACACAAAAAAACTATAAATATAATATGTATTTTTTTTCAAAAGCACACTTTAAAAACACTAAAAAATCAAATGAAAAAGAATAATAAAGAAAATAAAAATCCAAAACCATCCACCCCTACTCATAATCCATAAACTATATGAACCATGCACATCTGAACTGAAGAGAAGTCAAAGTAAAACATGAACATCCCATTGAGTCTTAAGGCTTTTCATGAGGTGTGTTTTCCAAGAACTCCACTCACCACCATAACCTCAATCCAATACATTTCTAATTATTATTTATCCAGATTCCACCAAAATTCGTGATTTAATGAATGGAAAAAAACCAATTCTAATGCCATTTTTTCACAAACCACCTAGGCTGCAATCAGACCCAACACCTGAACTGGCTCGTCGAATGACTCGAAGGGCATTACAGATAGCCATGTCCTGGATACTAGTGCATGGGAATCCAACATCACATTTGGGAATAATTTATTCCCTAATAATCAACCATAAACTAATTAAAAATTAAATAACATCACATCACAAAAACTTATCATAATAATAAAATGAAATTATCAATGGATAAACAAAGACACTTTTTAATAAATAAACAAAAACTCCAAAACTTCTAGGGGAGGTAACTATAAAATGGTGCTGTGATGAAACAAGATAGCCATCCTCCTCATTCCACCACCACCAACACCTACGAATAGAGGAACCACTAAAAATCAAATCTACTATAAGAACTAAATTATGACTTTCCTTTACCCATGTCAATTATAAAAATTTATACATACACTCAATGGTCTGTTTATGTTGTTATATAATGGATAGTATGATATAAGAATAATATTCCATGATATAACAATAAAATATGGATTACCATGAATGAATTTATAAAAAATAATGAAATCATTTGGATTTAAAACACAATTTTTTTTAAAAATTTGAAATTGTAGTGGAATAAAATTAAATATAAACAATACAATGAATACAATAACCATAGTAAATACCTATGAAACTAATGTTAGTAGGGTCCTATGATCCTCATACCTTGGTCATAAATACACAACGAAAACAAAATTTTCCCCACCCTGAGCCTCTAGAGGGGATGCCCATCCAATGTTATAATTTTTTCCAACCATTTCCATCATTTTGTTTGTTAGTGTTGTAGCATCAATATTTATTAGGAAACAAGACCTCAACCCTTCAAATCGACCTAGAATATTTGACATAGTCTACTCTCCTTCGTACCTGATTTCCATTATGCATAATTTAATTATCAACATCATGAAAACCTCATTTCTATTCATCCCAATCCTCAACACATAAGGCATTATAATTCATCAGACATTCCCATGAGAAAACCAAGATTTTACATTGAACTCAAATAAAAATCATTGAAAAAATCTTTTCATACAATCCTCCAATTTAGTGATATCCATTTCTAAATCATAGAAATCATAATAAAATAACCAATTAATTTGATGTCATGGAACCACATAAATTTTTATTTCACACCTCACAAAACATATTGAAAACAACCACTACACCAAGAGGTGATAGTATAAATAAAAAATCATATCAAAATCATCAATATATGAGCAAAAGAATCAATATTGAACTCAATCACGGTCATCTAAACTACTAGGAATATGAAAACATAAGGAAGAAGAGAGAGAAGGAAAATAATAATGAATAAATGATAAGTGTTGAGGCTTCCATGGAGAGTTACTGATTATTCACAAAAAAAATCAACAATATATGGAATCTCATAGGATCAAGGGGGAGAGTGAGGCCAGCATGGGGTTGCGAAATCAAATTGTGGTGAGTTTATGTTTTTATGTTAAAATCAAGGAATATATAAATTTAGATTAATTTTTTTATGATATAGAAGGCCACATGGTTCAAATACATAGTTTTCCAAACTCTGTGCCAACTATGAAGAAGCTATTCCTAAAGGGTTAAATGGATGCATGGTTTTCTAGAGGGGTGAATGATTATTTTTATAGTAGTGATCCTCAAACATATAAATTGTCCCCGGTGCAATGTTTTCCCACACTCTCATTTTCTAGGTTGTGTGGCTTAGATAGTGCCTCTATCCAATGCACATGATTTACATTAGGATAGAATAGAGTTTCTACTAACCATTAAACTACCATGATATAGATTATTATTATAAATAAACCATTTTTTCAAAAAAAAATGGAAATAAGGGGGAAAATATATATGATAGAAAGTCAAAGATATAATACCTCAAAATGAAAACATGTTTGTGAAATTATGGTGATTGAAATTCATAGTTATGGTGAAATAAGAGGTATTAATTCATTCATTTGGAATATTATTTTCTAAAATATAGATGACATATTGTGGGGTAATAATAATTTAAGCAAGGAAGGTGTTGATTTATTTTTCTTGCTCTCAAAATAAAATAGAATGATTATTTTAAAGAACTATGATAGCTTTACTATGAACTCCAAGAAACAAAAATTCATTCTTTTTCATTTCATACATTGTTCATAAAATTGGCATTATTTGTGTTTTTCAATACATTCTTATATATATATATCACCTGTATCCTTCAATCCCAATATTTTTTTTATTAAATTATATTTTAGACATCGATACAAACAATAGATAAATATTGATATATAGGTGGCCTTCATTCAATACCTTTATTAGGGTTCATAATATGTTATATTCATAGGAAAATAAGAAAATATTGATAAATAATCTATAAGGGTCACCATACATCAATTTGGTAATATTTATGGGGAGAAAAATAGTTTTCATATACGTTTTTAAAATAAAAAAATAAAAAATTCAATAATTAGAATGATAAAATAGAACGTAAATTAATCTATTTTATTTGTTAGTTTATGATTTAAATTTTTAGTGATTTTTCATATTTTTGGTATTATTTTGAGTCTATCTAGGATGATACATTGATTATTACAGTGAATAAAATTTCTATATTATACAATAAGATATTAATAAATTAAAAATCATTTCCACTCTTATCATATATTGTAATTTTTTGCGGATAGATTAATATATGAATGGTAAAGAATAAGTCAATTTAATTCCACCTTCATTATATGTTTAGAAATATGAAGAGGTCACGAGTTAATTAAAAGTATATTTTTTAACCATTCCCTACCATTTAAATAATTGATTCCATATGAAAACAAATCATATGACACATATATGGTGGATCAATATTTATATAATAAATATTTGTCTATTTTTTTGTGGAATGATTATGTTAAATTATTCTCTTATATTTAAAAATAAAAGAAAATCGATACATATCAATTTCATTAGAATTATAAATAACTGTTGTAGTAAAATTTTCAAAAATCAAGGAGGATATTTACTTCTACCTACAACTCCAATAAATTAACTTCATTAGTAACTATGAAAAAAAGGTGAACCAATCATTACACAAAATATTTTATTAAAATCTGTAGTTTTTTATTTTATTCAAAATTGAATTTATTATTATGTCTCACTTATTTTAATTACTTATATTTGACTAAAATAATATATTTCCAATGAGGGTGAAGAAGATGTTAAAAACACACCATTTTTGAGTAAATTGTTATTATATTAAATTTAGAGATAGAATATGATATTTTGGTAATTTTGGTAATTTTAATTGATCCTCTAAATCAATATGCATATCACCTAGATGATGAAACCATGATTTTTGGTAGGGTTCCAATAGATATTGTTTTCCATTACCGTTTCTAGTATAATTTTTCACTTTGGTATTTCTTAAAGGTTAAAATATTTTTTTCATTTTTATAGTGTTCAAACTATTCAAATATATATATGGAAATTGGTAAAGAAATCATGTCTTATTTCATGCCACAAAAACAACATCCTCCTTTAGATCGAGGATGAAAATATGGATCTACAAGAATATGGGAAGAAACAATATTTGACCAACTTAGGGGTTTCTTCCAATCCTTATCATTTATCTTCTCATTTTCATTCTAATTATTTTAATTTTTCATTCAATAAATATCATCGCTTTTTTCTTTGTTTGATTTAGTTTTAAATTGTTTTTTAGGATCTTAACCCATGGTTTTCATTGTCATATAAAATCATCTTATTTCATTCATTCCAATTGGTTTTGAAACCCTATTTTATAATTTAATTTCAAATAAATGTTTCTTATATTTTATGTGTAGGGAGGATTCAAATCTACTTCATGGACTCTTTATAAGTTTCATTCACTTTTTCATGTAATAAAAATCTACAATTATTTGTAATTATTGTGATAATTTTTTTTGATTGTAACATCCCAGGTAAATAAAGAAATAAAAAATTTTCATAATTATTCATATTTGTGAATTAAATATAAATTTTACTTTAAATGGGTTGATATGCTCGATGGCGTACCCGATATGCAACAATGGGTTTCATTGAAATCATACGTTGCACAATAATAATATAATATTATTATTTTAAATGGTAGTTAATGCCTAGATGTTGTGTTGGCAGGAATGAACTAAAATATATACAATTTTATTATACATTTTTGTAAAATGTTTTTATATTTATCTGATAAATGTTAGAGGCTTAAAATTATATTTAATCTAATTTGAAGCATAAATACTCTAATATTATTTAAAAGGTCGGTTTACCACCTTTTGATGGAGAACCCTATTTAAATCATTTTTTGTTCTCATTTATATGTTCTATTTGTCCAAATAAAATTCTTCTTTAGAAATGGGACATCAAAATTTACTTAGGGTAAATTTTTGGTATTTTTCCGATAAAATTCTTTTTTTTATGAATAGTAAAAAATTATGTATTTTAATTCAAAAGTGCCTTTTAATATAATTTATTTATAAGGTTATATTATTTTGTTAATTGTTTTTAAAAGTGTAATTATATTATGTATTTACCATTTCACCCAATGTTGGTCATTGGAATTAATTTCACTTTGAAATTTTCCATAAGTAAGTATCAATCTTTTGATAGTTATTGTTTCTTAAAAACAAGCTGTTTGTTTTGATAACAGGAATTAATTTTAAATTAATCAATCCAACTTCTATGTTTTGAATTTGGTAAAATAGACATCATTTTTTAATTCATAATATCAAATATATCTTAGGCTATATTTTTGGTAGTTTTCTAAAAAACATCAATTTTTGATTAATCATGAAACCACTAAGTAATAGTTAAAAAAATAAAATTTTCATTTAAATGAAATTTTACCGAATATGTGGATTGAATTTTGAAAATCCGACATACATGGTTGTTATTAGTAAGTAAAATTTGATTGAATAAGATGAAAATAATTTTTGGTAAATAGTAACTTTTGACTTTTATTTACTGCGGTTATAGGTAAATATGGTGATTCTAAGTGAAAAAAAATATTATAATAATACAAAATTACCATAACACTAGTCCTAACCTTACTAGTTGACTCATTTATGACCATGGGCATCTTTGGGTTGATTTTTTGACCCCGTGGAGCTACTTGAGAGTGATAATGACACTTTATTTTAATTAACTTAATGTAAAGGCAAAAATGACATAAACAAATATCTTTTATTAAATTAATTTTTACAAGGGGTTACATAAGTTTCCCTTTAGACAATAAATATTTATTGGAAAGATAAAATAATTTCTTACATTATGGTATTTATTTTATAATTTTTAGACATCATATAAATTATATTATTTATGACACAATAAGGATGTAGTATTGACCTCATTAATAAAATATTTAAATTAATAAGATTACAAATATTAAAAAAATATCGAAAACGTGTCCAATTTTTATTAGATTATTTTATTTTGAACTTGAGTCATCTTATATTCAACTTTAATGGGTTTTGGTTCTATAGAAACAAAATATAAAATTATAGTAAAATAATATTTTCAAACTTTTTTAAAGAGCACCTCCTATCACTTATAAAAATACCTCACTTCTAACCCATTCCACACACCTCTCAAGCCCCTTGCCTCATCCAACCCATACCCTAATAATCCTTCAAAATACTTATACTCCTCCTATAAGCCTTAACATTGGTATAAGGCATTTCCAAAAGTCTTTTAGGTTCCAACCATAGGGAGTTACCCAAATTAAATGTAAAAGTTTCTCTTAAATTTATTTCATTTATTTTACTTCTAAACCCCATAAACTATTTCTATTCCTTTATTTTATAAAAAAACCTGTATTATCAATATACGAGAATATTGTGATGAGAAGTATTTGAACTACACTTACACATAGCTCTATCTAATAGGTGAGGAACCTAATATTTTTGGGGATGGAAAACTAACCCCTCATGAAACAATGATTGTTTGATTATCTCCTACCCCCTCTCATGGTATCCATTAAGATGACACTATATATATATGATATATATTATGATTATTTTTTTCTTTATTCTTCTTTATTTGTCTTTTATAGAATACCTTAATGGTTTCCATTATTGGAAAACACGCTAATTTCATTTGAGGAAGTGTGGACTACCGCCCCCTCAAAGTGATATGACTTGATAATGCCATATGTGGGACATATAAAGGATGAAGTTAATAATATTATATATTATATTATAATGGAATTATAATATACCTATCTATCATTAGGTTTTCATTCCATTAAAATAGGAAATAGAAATGAATGTAGCATTCATGAGTATGTACGGCTAACCGTCTCCATGAACGGTGCATTTCATTTCATACATCCAAATGTTATGTACTATTATAAATACATTTATATAATGGATATATATGATATCTAAATAATTAATATCATTCTGGGTATAATGATCTTTTTACCATGTGAACTACTTGTAATTATAAAAAGTTTGTATTTCACTCAAGTACCAAATATTGACAAAATGAACATTATTAACTTAAATGATTACATAATGTTTATAACATGGTAATAAGTGATTTAAAAGGATTAATGAACTTGAAAAAGGTTCTTAAACGTGTATAAATTAACATTAGTTTATTATCCAGGATATTAAAGAATGAACGGGTCATGTCGGACATGAGGTAAAAGATTTCTTATCACACTCTTAATTCCGTGAGATTTCCATTGTTCGCCACAAATTAATTTCATGTTGTGTATTTTGTACTGAAAATTGATATATATTATCATGATTATCTTTATATTCATGTTATTTTGTGAATCATTTGGTGGATATTAACTTTTGGTCATACGAATCGATTGATTACGACGTGGAAGTAGATTTTCATCTCACTTTTTATTCCCATGAGATTCATGCTATATATCCCACTATTTCCTTTTCTGTGGTGTATGTACTACACATGATTGCATTTATTGTGTAAATAGTTCAATTTATGGGTATTTACATCTTCATTTTATGATCCTTCTGTCATGGGTTGTATGTTTCCTAAGTTACCAAATCGGTAAGGGAACCTTTTAACCCAAATTGCATTCCTAAGGGTAATCGTCTAATTCATAATTACACCATTCTATGATAATGTGTGGAATCAAGATTTATTTATTTATGTCATAATTTCCACTCCCCTTTTTGTGGATATACTTTTGATACACATAATTACTCCATTGATAAATTCTCAAGTCATCGATATGAACTTGATAAGAGTAATTTTAATTCAATTTCCATTCATTGAGTTAAACAACCAAGTAATTGGTTTTGTCTTAAAAAGAATGTGTGTGATTGTTCTCTGATTGATTTACACTTAATATCCAATCATATTTAGTGTATTTAGATTTTTCATTCATTATTAGGTAATTGATTTATCCTTCATCTAAGGGTATATTTTTTAAGGGATTTTGTCTCAATTTACATTCCATTGAGACTTAATTGTTTTTATTCACTAATTCACTTTTATAAAGACTATATAATTTCATTTTGAATATTATATCATGAATAAATTTATTATCAAGATACTATAATGTTTTTATTAAATGTTATTCCTTAATTATTTGTATTCAAAAATCTTTTATTTTCTTAAGAACCCGTCAACTAAAATATTGATTTAAGGATCTATTCTTCTAAATAATTCTCATTAATTTCCATGTTTTCAAAATGTTTTTAAAGATTTATTTTTATTGAAAATAATATTTTAAAATGTTAATTCCTTTAAAATCTTCAAAGTAGTATGGGACACTTTGATTAAAAAATCTCATTATTAACTGTTTTAAATGGTTTTGAAAATGTTTTGATAAAGCATTGATTATGTCTTTATCTTGAAATGGATTGTTGTGATTATAATGTGGAAATTTTATATTTCCATTATTCTTGATTTATGTTTTATGAATATGTTATGATTATTGGGAATTGTTTATGTATACGGGTGGTTTCATGATAAACCTAGGTCAGGTGAGCTCGAGATAGCTATCTAATGCATTGGGTAACATGACGGAGGTAAACGTGAATGTCTCTCCTAAGAGATTTAGGGAATATACTGTGATGGGTATTCTAACTTAACTCCCTATGTAGTTGTGATAGAAAAAATTTAAGTATGATATGAAATCCAGAAGTTTTATTTTTGGTTTATGTTTTCAATGTGTTATTCAAAAAACTTATGATTTCATGAGGTATGTTAAATAGTTTATGTTTTGTATGTATTGATGGAATAATGATTTATTTCTTTATTTTATAACCCTTACTAAACTTTTTATGCTCATCCCAAGTTTTGAAATTTTTTTCGCAGGACATTAAAATGAATAGCGTCAAGGATGGGATCATGGAAATTTCATGTTGTCTAAAACATGGGACCAGACAAGGCTATTTTTTCAAGAGTTTTTATTTCATGAAAAAAATTGAATCTGAGTAGAAGTGTCTACCTTGTAATTTTTGAGATGTAATGTATAGTTATGGAATAATTATCTAAAACTCTATTCCTAAAAAGATCATAAATGTGAATTATTCATTAAATTCAATATTATTTAATGTTTAAGGCTGGGTCCTTATAGTTGGTATCAAAGGTTAGTTTAGATAAATTTTGGAGTTAGGGTATTGTTAAATTAATATCCATAAATTAATTTATGTTAATATTGTAATGATATAGAATTTAAAGATTACCATGTTTCTTCTCCTAAGATAGTTATGTGTACAGAATGGTTTTCCGTAGAGGAAACATGGCAGTTATGTTGGTACGACATTAAGATGAAGACAACCTTCCAAATTAGCAATATAAGATGTCTTGAATCAGAACTGAATAGTTTGTTGTAGTGATGGCACAATTGACTCAGGCTATAAATGGTGGTGGTATCCATGCATGATATCAACCAGATCAACCACATAGGAACATTTAAGTAGTGGACCATTTCATGAGGCAACATCCCCCATCATTCAGAGGATCATCTGACCCTATTCTATCAAAAGGGTGGATTAAAGAACTAGAGAAACTGTTCAATGTCATGGGTTGTTCATAACATCAAAAGTCTAGTCTCGCTATTTACCATTTTTATGGTGAAGATGATCAATGGTGGTCGATGTTGAAAAATATTAGGGATAGTGAGGATATTTATTCACTTGATTAGGATGAATTCAAAGGTATGTTTCTTGAGAAATATTTTCCTAAGGTGGTTCATTTTAGGATGGAAAGGCAATTCATATAATTGAGGAAGGAGGATGACTCGGTGGCTACATAGGAAGAAAAATTAAATAAACTGGAAAGGTATGATCCAAATTTCATACAAGATTTTGAGATTAAAATCAACCGTTTTAGTCCGGATTAAAGCCAAAGTATCGAAGGGATTTAGCTTCTCGTGAGTTCAAAAGTAATGAAAAACCTATTAGTTGTGTGGAGAAGGTGGAAATGGAGTTTTTCGATGATCAATTTTTCTTGGAAAAACAATAGAATAAGAGGTCGAGGTGGCATATGAAAAGAGAGAACTCCTCAAAAAATTATGATGGTATGAAACTTAAGTTTATAGTTTGTGAAAATTGTGTTAAAAATCATGTTGTGGAATGTCTTTTGAATTTTGGTAAATACTACTGATGTGGTAAAAGGGACATAAGGCTCGTAATTGCACTGAAAAAGATCATGGTAATGGTATGAAAAAAATATGATTTACAGTCAGCAAAATGTTTTAAGTGCAATGAAATGGGTAATTATGAAAATGAGTGTCCAACTAAAAATCAACTGGGAAAAGCAGCTAGACTACAAGCAGAAAGGGGTGGTGAAGACCTTTGCAACTACTTCAGCAGATGTTCAGCCATCAAATTAAGTATTATCAGGTACACTGTTTCTTGTTTTGGATTATTCCAATGTGTTGTTTGATTCAGGGGCAACACACACTTTCATTTATGATAAGTTTTCTAGTAAATTGGAAATTCTATCTGTAGATAGGAATATGGAACTCAGGTTAAAAACACCTAGAGGAAATGATGTGATAAATGGAAATTATAAGATCCTTCATGTCCTTATGTGTGAAAGAATCTACCTGAAAACTTATTATTTTTCCTCAAGTAGAGTTTGATGTTATTTTGGGTATGGATTTGATTTCTATTTATCAAGCGAAGATTGAATGTAGAGTTAAAGAGGTTTCTTTTCAGAAAGATTTTTATTTTCTGTACAATAATGAACCCTTTATTTTCATAACAAGTCAAGAAGTCGGGAAACTTTTAAAAGATGGATGTCAATGTGACCATGCACATATTTTTGAAAACAAAGGAACTGTTCAGATTAATTATGTGCCAGTGGTAAATGAGCACCGTTCTATTTTTTCATGTCGAGTTGCCTCATATTATACATGATAGGGATATTGAATTTACTGTTGACTTAGTTCTTGATGCCAATCCAATTTCAAAACCCCATTATCGTATGGATCAAATTGAACTTTTAGAGTTAAAGAAGCAATTGCAGGATATATTAGATAATGGCTTCATTAGACCTACCACATCACCATGGGGTGATCCTGTCTTGTTTATTAAAAAGAATGATAGTTCAATGAGACTTTGCATTGATTATATTGCATTGAATAACATCACTGTTAAGAATAAGTATCCTTTTCCTCATATCGATGATTCGTTTGATCAGCTCTAGAGAGCTCAGTATTTTTCAAAGATTGATTTGAGGTAAGGTTACCATCAATTGAATGTAAATTAATCAGACATTCCGAAGACAGCATTTTGTACTATATATGGTCATTATGAATTTTTATTTATTCCTTTTGGTTTAACCAATGAAACTTCTGTATTCATGGATCTAATGAATAGAATTTTCCATGAGTTCTTGGATTAGTTTGTGGCTATGTTCATTGATGACATTTTGGTTTATTCTATATGTAAAGTTGAGCATGAAATACATTTAATGGTTTTCTTTCAAACCTTAAAAGAAAATTAACAATTTGGGATGTTCATAAAGTGTGAATTTTGCTTATAGCAAATTTCTTTTCTTGGTCAAATTTTTTTCAAACACATGGAATAAATTTTGATCCTGCTAAAACAAAAGTTGTTGAATAATGCCCAAGACCCAAAAATATAAGTGAGATTCATAGTTTTCTTGGTTTGGTAGGTTATTACTGGAGGTTGGCTGAAAATTTTTCACGGATATCTAGTCAACTGATTAAGTTAACTTGAAAAGGTGTTAAGTTGGTTTGGAAAATAGAATGTGATGATTGTTTTCAGAAATTGAAAAGAAGATTGGTGAATGCTACAGTTTTATAACTACCTTCCAGAAATGGTGAGTTTGTTATTTATAGTGATGCTTCAATGAAAGGACTTGGTTGTGTCCATAGTCAGAATAATCAAGTAATTGCTTACACTTCACGTTAGTTTAAACCTCATTTGTTAAATTACCCTACACATGATTTGGAATTAGCTGCTGTTGTTTTTTCCTTAAAATTTTAGAGGCATCAAATGTATGGAGTAAAATATAAAATATATACTAACCAAAAAAGTTTGAAGTTTATATTCACTCAAAAAGAATTGAACATGAGACAGAATAGATGGTTGAATTAATCAAGTATTATGATTCTGAAATCGATTAACATCTAGGAAAATCAAATAATGTGGTTGATGCTTTGAGTAGAAAAATTACTGATTCATTAACCATGATATGTTAAGAATTAGACTCTGTGGTTTTTGATTTGATAAACTATGGAATAGAAGTTTTTGGTGCAAGAAATTATTTTGTTTTGTTAGAGGTTTCAGTGAAATCATCTCTATTAGATAGAATTAATAAAGTATAGAAGGAAGATTGTGAGTTATAGAAAAAAATAATAGTTGGTTCAGAAGGGTATGTTTCTTGATTTTAACCTTGATAATGATTGTGTTTTGAGGTTGGGGAAGAGATTATGTGATACTTTTGATTCATAGTTGAAGAATGAGTTATTATGTGAAGCTCGTATTTACCCATTTTCAGTTCATCCTGTCTGTACTAAGATGTAAAGAGATCTCCATGAGTATTACTGGTGGGATGGAAATAAAAGAGATATTACTGATTTTACTGTGATGTTTTTGACATGTCAGTAGTTTAAAGTATAGTGGAAGTTTCCGAAATGGATGATTTAGTCTTTACCAGTGCGAGAGTGGAAATGAAAAAACATATCCATGGACTTCGTTCTGGGATTACGAAAGACATATCAAGTAAATAATTCAATCTGGATAATTGTTGATTGGTTGACTAAATCTTCTAAATTTCTTCCTATTTCAGATAATTTGTCTCTAGATCAACTTTCTCAGTTGTATGTTAAAGTGATAGTCTGATTACATGTTTTTACCCTCTCCATTGTATCTGATCGTGACCCCATGTTTACATCTACCTTTTGAAAAGTCCTTCAAAAGTCATTGGGTACAGAATTAAATTTTAGTACATAATTTCATCTGTAATCAGATGGGTCGTTAGAATGAAAAATTCAGACCTTGGAGGATATGATGTTTTCTTGTTCACTGGATTACCAGGGATGTTGGGAAAAACATATTTCTTTGGTTGAATTTTATTATAATAACAGTTTTCATTCCAGTAAACAGATTTCTCCATTTGAGGTATTATATGGAAAGTGTTGTCGAAATCCAGCTTTTTGGGATAAAGTAGGTGAAAGGAAGCTGATGGGATCAGAATTGGTAGAAGAGGTGGCAGTAAAGTATCATTTGATTTAAGAGTACATGAAAATAGCTCAGAGCATGCAGAAAAGTTATGCAGATAATCATAGGAATGATCCTTCTTTTGAGGTATGTGATCATATCTTTCTCAAAGTTTCTCCATGGAAATGTGTGATGTGTTTTGGTAAGAAGGGATAGTTGAGTCTGAGGTTCATTGAACCCCTTAAAATTCTGGAGAAAGATTGATCAGTTACATGCAGTGTGGATTTACCTCCATGTTTATCCTAGGTACACAATTTTTTTCATGTTTTAATGGTGAAAAAGTATATGACAGATCCATCTCATGTTTTGAGCACAAAGGTATTTCAGTTGGAAGAGAATATATCATATATTGAAAAACCAGTCCAGATTCTTGACCTTAGAGGGAATGTTTTGTGGAATAAGGTAATTCACAAGGTAATGTTTTTGTGGAAAAACCATATCGTTGAAGAGGCAACGTGGGTATCTGAAAAGGCTATAAGGGATAAATACCCCCATTTATTTGATATGTGAACAAAATGCCGAGGGTGCAACTTCCAAAAGGGGGGAAGGATGTAACATCCTAGGTAAATAAAGAAATAATAAATTTCATAATAATTTATATTTGTGAATTAAATATTAATTTTACTTTAAAGGGGTCGATATGCTCGATGGCGTACCCGATACGCAACAACGGGTTCTGTTGAAATCTTACATTACATAATAATAATATAATAATATTATTTTAAATGGTAGTTAATTACTAACCATTTTATTTGTGGTAATGAACTAAACTAACTAAAATATTATTATACATGTTTGTTAATCGTTTTTACATTTATTCGATAAAATTTAGAGGTTTAAAATGCGAATTAATCTAATTTTAATCATAGATACTCTAATGTTTTTTATAAGGTCTATTTACCACCTAATGATGAAAAAACCTATTTAAATATTGTATTGGTCACTTTTATATGTTATATTTGACCAAATAAAATTCTTATTTATAACCGAGACGTCAAAATTTACTTAGGGTAAAATTTTGGTATTTTTCGGATAAAATTCATTTTTTTAGAAATAGTGAAAAATAATGTATTTTTATAGAAATGTTGCATTTAATCTAATTTATTAATATGGTTAGATAATATTATTAATTGGTTTTCAAGTGTAATTATATATGTTTTTACCATTTAAAAAAAAATTTGTCATTGGAATAAATTTCACTTTAAAATTGGACATAAACAAGTATCAATCTTTTCATAATTATTGTTTCTTAAAAACAACTTTTTTATTTTGATAATGAGAATTAATTGTAAATTATTTATTCAAACTTATATGTTTTTAATTTGGTAAAATAAACCTAATTTTTTAATTCGGAATATCAAATATAGCTTATGTTGAATTTTTGGTAGTTTTCGGAAAAACTACAATTTTTTGATGAATAGTGAAACCACTAAGTATTAGTTAAAAACTGACATTTTCATTAAAATGATCTTTTACCAGTTATGTGGATTTAATTTCAAAAATCTTACATACATAGTTGTTATTAGTATGTAAAATTTGGTTCAATAAGATGAAAGTAAATTTTGGTGAATAGTAACATTGGACTTTTATTTACCACAGGTAAAGGTTAATAGGGACATTCCAGGTAAAAAGAATATTATAATAATACATAATTACCTTAACACTAGTCTTAACCTTATTGGTTGAGTCATTTACGACCATGGGAATTTTTGGGTCGATTTTGGGACCCCATGGTGCCACGTGGGAGTGATAATGGCACTTTATTTTAATTAACATTAAGTAAAGGCAAAAATGACAATAAAAAATATCTTTTAGTAAATTATTTTTTACAAGGAGTAATATAAGTTATATTTTTTACTATAAATATTAATTAGAAACATAAAACAATTTCCTATATTATGGAATTTATTTTATAATTTTTAGACATCATATAAATTAAATTATTTATGACACAATAATGATGCAGTATTACCTCATTAATTAATGTTTAAAATAAATATGATTATAAATATTAAAAAATCACAAACTTTTCCATGTATTATTGGATGATTTTATTTCAATAATGGGTCATCTTATCTTCTACTTTAATGAGTTTTTTATCTTTATAAACCCAATATAAGTTTATAATAATATAATATTTTCAAACTTTTCTAAAGTGCCCCTCCTCCCCCTTATAAAAAGCCCTAATTTCTAACCCATTCCTCACACCACTCAAGCCCCTTTTCTCATCCAAAACCTGCCCAAATAATCTCTCAAGATCCCTATCCTCCTCCTAGAAGTCTTAATTTAGGCAGAAGGCACTTTAAGAAGTCCTTTTGGTTCAAACCAAAGGAAGTTACCCAAAATAAAGGTAATAGTTTCTTTTAACTTCTTTTGTGTTATTTTACATCTTAAACCCCTAAACTATTTTTATTCCATTATTTTATAACAAAAAAGTTCCCATAATATACTAAGATTTTGGGATGATAATTATTTGAACTACACTTACACACACCTCCATCTAATGGGTGAAAAACATACTGTTTCTGTGGATGGCAAACTAACGCCTCATGAAACGGTGATTGTTTGATTTTCTCCTACCCCCTATCATGATTTCCATTAAGATGAAATATATTTATATATGATACATATTATGTTTATGTTTTCTTTATTCTTCTGTATTTTTCTTTTATATCATACCTTTATGGTTTCCATTATGGGTAAACCCGATAATTTCATTTGAGGAAGTGCGGACTACCGCCCACTCAAAGTGATATGACACGTTAATTACATATGTGGGATGTATAAAGGACTGAGTTAATGATATTATATATTATATTATACTTGAATTATAATATACCTATGTATAATTATGTTTTAATTCCATTAAAATAATAAATTGAAAAGAAAGTAGCATTCATTCGTATATACGACTTACCGTCTCCATGAACGGTGCATTTCATTTATTATCTCCAAATGTTATGTAATATTATAAATACTTGTATATAATAGATATATATGATATATATGATATCTAAATCATGAATATAATTCTGTATATAATAAACTTTTGACCATGTGAAAAACTTGTAATTATAAGAAGTTTATTTTTTGACTCAAGTACCAAATATCGATAAAACGAACGTTATTAACATAAATGATTGTGTAATGTTTATAACATGGTAATAATTGATTTTAGTGGAATAATTGACTTGAAAAAGGTTCTTAAGAAATTATAAATTAACTTTAGTTTATTATTCATGAGATTAAACAATGAATGGGTCAATTCGGACACGAGGTAAGGGATTTCTTATCTCACTTTTAATTACGTGAGATTTCCACTGTTCGCCACTGATTTTATGAATGTGGTGTATTGTGTACTTCCAATTGATATATATTATCATTATTATCATTATATTCATGTTATTATTTTAATCATTTGGTGGCTCTTAACTTTTGGTCATATGACTCGATTGATTGCAACGTGGTAAGGGATTTTCATCTCACTTTTTTTCCTGTGAGATTTATGCTATATTTGCCTCAATTTCCTTTTCTGTTGTGTATGTACTGCCCATTATTGTATTTATTGTGTAATATACTTCAATTTATGGGTATTTAAATCTTCATTTTATGATCCTTCTTTCATGGGTTTTATGTTTAATAAGTTACCAAATCAGTAAGGGAACCTTTTAAGCCAATTTCCATTCCTTGGGTAAATATTCTAATTCATAATAATGTCCTGATATGATTATGTGTGGAATAAATATTTATTTATTTATACTGTAATTTCAACTCGTATTTGTGTGTATATACTTTTGATACACACAATCAATCCATTGATAAATTATCAAGTCATCAATATGAACTTGATAAGAGTAATTTTAACTAAATTTCCAATCATTGAGTTAAACATCCATGTCATTGGTTTTATCTTAGAAAGAGAGTGTGTGAATGTTATATAATTGATTTACACTGAATATCCAATAATATTTAGTGTATTTATATTTATCACACATTATTATATAATTTATTGATCCTTAATCTAAGGATACAAATTTTATAAGGGATTTCGTTTCAATTTACATTCCATTGAGACTTCATTGTTGTTATAAACCAATTCAAATTTATATGGTGTATATAATGTTCTTTGGCATATTATATCATGCATACCTTTATTCTCATGATATTATAATGTTTTGAATAAATTTTATTCCTCATTTATTTTTATTAAAGAATCTCTCATTAGGTAAATAACTCCTTAACTAAAATATTGTTTTAAGGATTTATTCTTTGAAATAATTCACATTAATGTCCATGTTTTGAAAATAGTTTTAATGATTTCTTTTTATGGAAATTAATATTTTAAAATTTTAATTCCCTTAAAATATTCAAATTGGTACGGGACACTTTGATTCAAAAATCTCTTTATAAAAGGTTTTGAATGGTTTTGAAAATGGTTTGATAAAGCATTGATTATGTCTATATATTGAAATGGTATGTTGTGATTGCAATGTGGAAATTTTATATTTCCTTTATTATTGATTTATGTGTTATGAATATGTTATTATTATTGGGAATTTTTTATGTATATGGGTGGTTTCATGATAAACCTAGGGCGGGTGAGCTCGAGATAGCTCTCCAATGCATTGGGTAAAGTGACAGAGGTAAACGTGAATGTCTATCCAAAGAGATTTATGGAATATACTATTATGGGTATTCTAATGTAACACCCTATGTAGATGTGATAACTACAATGTATGTATTATATGAATGACACATGTTTCCTTTATAGTTTATGTTTTCAATGTGTTATTCATAAATCTTATGATTTCATGAGGTATGTTAAAGAGTTTATGTTTTGTATGTATTGATGAACTAATGATTTCCTTATTTATTTTATAACCCTTACTAAGCTTTTGATACTCATTCCATGTTTTGAAATGTTTTTCATAGGACCTAAAGATGAATAGGGTCAAGGACGGGATCATGGAAAATTCATGTTGTCTAAAACATGGGACTAGACAAGACTCTTTTTTTCAAGAGATTTTATTTCATGGAATAAATGGAAACTGAGTTGAAGTGTCTACCTTGTAATTTTTGAGATGTAATGTAATAGTTATGGCCTAATTATCTTAGACTATAAAATTGAAAAGATCCTAAATGGGAATTATTCATTAAACTCAAGATTATGTAATGTTTATGGCTGAGTCCTTATATTGATTCATGTGATTAATCATATAATTTTGAGAATTTATACAGTCTTGGTATTTTTCAAAAATTTAATTACATGAAAATTTATGTGATTTTAATGCTCCCTAGTATATATTTAACTTTTTTATTATAAAACATTTCATTTAATTATTCCTCATTGATTTAATACACATGTTTGGTAGTACAATCCTATATGAATATCTCTTCCTACCAAATTTCTTTCTCTTTATTTTGAACATTTAGAAAAAATTTCTTCCTTCATGAGAGTTTTGAGTCATGTTTTGAGAATATTTTTTTATGTCAACTCAAGTTATTATGATATCAGAAAACAATTCTATTATGGTTTTAGATATTATTTAAAAAAAACGTTTTCATTTGAAACATAAAATTTTCATATACCCTTATATTGCGATTAGAATCCATAAATGGATTTATTGGTTGAATATATATTAAAATATAATTTGTTCTTATCTATAATCACTAGAACTATTTTGGTTTTTATATTTAAAATTTAAGTGTAGGAGAGAGACTTAATTTTTTTTCTTTGGGATAAAATTCATTTTAGTTGGTGTGACCTATGTGTTAGGATTCTAGGTAGTAGAGAATGAGAAATGGTTATGAGCCATTACTAATTATAAAATATTTATAACATACTATTGGGAAATAAAATAAAATAAAATAAAAAGTTAAAAATAGATGTGATATTGAATTAATCCTTACATATAAAAGAAATACATGTCATTATTTCATTGTTTTTTATTATAATTTTATCATCAATTAAAAAACTATAAATCACAACAAAAATTGTAGAATTTGGATTATATAATTACATTTCATTAATATATGACACATGCCTTATACCATTAATATAATATATATGTGGTTTTCTATTTCTAATGGGACTTTAGTGATGTATATTTTTTATGTCTTCATGTGAATGTTGAAGAAATTTTATTTTAGGGTTGTAAATTGTATTTTTAGATATTCAATTCTAAAATTGGTTACACAATAACACTTAGCCACCAGAATATAATTGAAATATACGTTGGGATAGAAAAATATTTTACTCCTCATATTGCAGAGAGATAGTAATATTTAAAATTAAATAATGATCAAAATTGTCCCTCAAAATAAGAAAAGATCATTATTTAAAAACTATCGAGTGGATTGAAATATATATATATATATATATATATAGATTTATAAAACATTATAATGGGAATGAAAATGAGATTGAATTTAATTTAATTATATACATTTGACATTGGAGAATTAGGATCCATGTTTGAGGCAAAATGTTTCCATTAGTGTGTTAATTTGATTTGTTTCCAATTATACCATATAATGTTTTTAATACACTTTTATAAGTGATTTTATAGGAGTGATGTGTTTAATGTGGTTGATTGGTGATGTTCTAATTATCAAAAAAAAAATTAATTCTATTTTTTATGATATAATTTTAATATATGATTGGAAATTGTAAAATATTTTTTTATGAATGTATTGATCTTAATTAAAATAGTGTCTTAATACATGATTTCAATGTGTTTTTTTATAATTTTCAATTATATATATATCATTTTCAATATTTATATAAATTTATTAATTCATTTTTTAGGGTTCTATATTTTCTTGGTTTGTTGTTACCCAATTAAAAAAACTATTTAATAATTTTATAAGAGTAAAAAATGATTCATGAATGTTGTCCTTGAAATATGTGCACATGTTTATGAATTTTTATGAGGGCCCATATCTCATACAGTACGAATCCAAATGAACTGAATAATTAATGAACTATATATAAAAGGTCAAAAAAACAAATTCATTAATAAAGGATACCTAAGGTCTATACCATTTCACGACTATAATGGTATGGGAAACCAATGAAATGGAATTCAAATTGATTTTTTGGATTGAAATTCATTCTTTAGTAATTCATCCATGAAATTTAATAAAAATGTATAGTGGTTTTATAAAAATTGAAAATCAATTAGAGATCTAGGATAAATTTCATATAACAACACTATTGATGATTCAATATCTTTAAGGGACACACACTTGGAAACTTTGGAAGACAAAAGTGAATAAAAACTACTCACCCTTTTATATTGTAAAATTTATACCACCATATTTCGAAAAGAGATAAATATTTTCATGATATAAATATTGGTTTTTTATCTTGTAATGTTTTTTACATGATATATATTTATATTTTTCTCTTCATATCACTTATTATTTTCGAAATATTGTTTTAGATTTGGTGAATCACATATCCATGAAATATATATGTACCATTGACAATTTTTTTAAATCATTGATCACTATTTTCCACTAGTACCAATGTGATACAATGAATATTTTTCATTTATTCTATGATTTTTTTAGTTTTTAAAATTAATCTCGTATGTATTCACTAACATATGAGGAATATTATTTCTTCTTCCTTGTTCATTAATATTCCTTCCCTTAAATATCTAAGTAATTCATATGGTTGAAATTTATAGGGGCAGTAGTGTTTAATAATGTATTCTCCTAAATATTTATAAGGATAGTGTTGTATTTTATATAGAGGTTTTGTTTTGGGGTAGTGGGTATTCTAGTAGTAAGGCTGATGAGTTATAGTTATTAATTTAAATAATGAATATAATACTATGAATAATTTAGTTTACACTAATATATTCACTATAAACCCATAAAAATGGCATCATATTATTTAACAGTTATAAATAACATAATAATGCTTTAATTTTTTATTTATGTAGTTTGATTCATATATATATATATATCAATAATTACTAAAAAACAGTCACTATTCCATTTTTATCTATTTATTATTTTATAGTTTTAATTACTCACAATTGATAATTAGTGTTCTGTGAGTGACCACCTAATGAGATTGAACCTGTGGTATTTATTATGATGTATTCATGAAAATATTAATGACTAGGGATCATTTAAAACCCCATCATATCAATATTGATCCATTATTAAAGATTCAAATAGTTTACACACATTGTATTTCATAAAAAAGAAAACATGTAAATTTAAAAATAAAATTAATATAATTTTATATCAATTATTTCTTTGGTCAGTATATATATATTCATTACTTCTCAGTTTCATAGGCTCGTTTTGAGTATATTACGAAGATTCACTAATTATTTATTTGGAAAAAGATTTAGAATGCTATATGAAATGGGAAATCAAATGAAGATATATTCCATGTCTATCATCAAAATTAATTCATTGATTATTCATTTAAAAAACCATGATAACATTGTGAAACTTGTTCTGTGAACACTAATAGTTGATGAAACCATGTATGCAATTATGGAATTCATAAATGATACATTTTAACATTATAAATTAATGCTATGAGTGGTTGACGATGTATAAATGCTTGATGATGTACAAGTGGGAAATAAACATGAATTTTAATAATATTAGAATCATTTTGATAAATGAAAAATGTTAAGTTACACTACCTTTATTGATAATGAAAAATCCTTTAAAATTCTCCCCTATCTTGTTTCAGATATTGACGTCACTGAATTGGAGTATTCCGAATAAATGCAAGAGGAGATTAACTACACAACTCCAACAGAGAAAAAGCAACTCTATGAGGACCCAAAGAATGGATTAGATGATCATAATGAATAATTTTTCATTTAAATTCATATTAAACATAATTTTTTTTATCACATTTATAAGCACACCATCATAGATTATAGGGAGATCATTCACCATTATTCCCCCTGGGACATATTTATTACTCTTTCATATTTCATTAGGGGTTTGAATTTTTAGCATTTCAATGGGGGTTGTCACTATTAAAATCCACTTATTGATTTTAACAGACATAAAATGTGTTTGTTCAAGTAATAAATACACCATACACATTTTGATTAGTAATGAATAGCTGAGACTACCAAATGAGTGGATGTAAAAGTATAACACCCACAAGGGGGTCTAAACCAAGCCATATAACATTCCATTCAAATATCATTTTCTTTCTTTTCATTTTTATTTTGTCATGTATCATTTGATTTACTATTTATGAATTTTAGGATTAATGTATTAAGAACTATGATCTAAGCTCAATGTTATTAGTATCCTAAATATATAAATTTACCATCTTTCTTTCCCATGGGGTTTCCAAAATTATATAATAATTTTTTCTAAAATTAATTGAAATTCAATAAATCATGTATGGGGATACCATTCAATATTTTACAATTTTATGTGTTTTATTTTTTTATTTTAGAATATTTAATTATAAATGTAATGCTATCTTTTATAATGATTAGAGTAATTTTTTTCAATATCGTGTCAAATCGAATACTTTAAGGACAACTTGGTATGTGAGTACGTTCCCAGATTTGAACATTCAATTAATTTAATTGGATGCTGATATTGACTTTATGTTATTTATTTAAATTATTATAACTTTAGGATGTTTGATTCATTGTGAAACACATGTTCACTACCACTATCAAAAATTAATATCTTTCTTAACTAAAAATGTTTATCTTCTGTTTTTACATATATATCATATATCCCTTTCTAATGAGACCAGTGAGTCATGTTTGTAGATCAAACTTTTAGAATTATTTATATTTTTAATCCTTCATGTTTAGGGAATTTTTTCAATATGATTTGCGAATTTTTTTATCTCTAAAAATTTTCAAAAGGATATTTACCTTAGATGTTTACTTATTTTTTTCCATAAAAATATGTGAAATTATATATATGTTTAGTCCACATTACCTGAATATTTTTTGATACAAAACTTCACTGTAAAGTTTTTTATGTATATTTAAATATTGATTATGGGTAATAGGTTATAAAAGTGCATCCATTAAGAATAATTTCATTATATAATTGCGTGTGGTGTGTGTCACTATTTTATTCAATGGACTATAGTAAATGTTCATCATTGATTATTCCATGAACATAATACACATAATTCCTTTATCAAAATAGAGAAAACCCAAAAAAAAGAAATAAAATTGAATAAAAAATAGTGATGATATCGAACAATTAGTTATTCTAAATATAATGATCTATTATTAATTCATTTATTTATAGTGAATATAAATCCCCTAAATAAAATGCAAAAAAATATATAATGGAAAAAATATAAAATAAAATTAAAAGAGGTGAATTTGAATAAAACCATTCAGGAAATATTTAATTCAATCATGTTTCAAACCATTGAAAAATGGTGCTCGGTGTTTCACAATTCTAATGGGAAGGTGTAATTCTTGTGTATTCAGTGGAATATTCTTGTGATTATATGCAGGAATCTTGCCTCTACTATTCAACTGTTGATTTTATTAATAACCAACCTACAAAACATTAGTCAAAAAAACATTGAAAAATACCTTAGGATTGAATAAAATATTATCTATCACAATGAGAGGTAATGATAATTTTCACAAGACTATATATATCATAGATGATATTGAGAATGAGAATAAATATATATATATAATAATGCATTTACAAAGATGTAAATACATTTCCATTTCGGTTTTTACGACATCAAGATATAGTTTAACATTATATTATCTAATTTTAAAATAATATATTTGAGTTATGTAATTTTTATATATAAATCCCTAGTATTTTCATAAATGGGTATTAAATATTTTTTATTCATATTCATTATATTACACAAACACGTTCCCAATAGCCATAATTGTTTAGTATCTATGGAAATGTGGAATAGATTCTTCTAATTTGGTGGAATATTATCAACATATCGAAAAATGGTATTACCCTTGAGTACTCATACTTAAAAACTTGTTGATAATATGGGGAAACAAAAAAAATAAAGGGTGTGCACAAATTCTCAATAATGTTATACATGGAAGACATACAAGAATATCATGTTCATTTTTTTTATGATAACCTGATCATAACAGTAGATGATCATTCCATTCTTATCAAAATCATAAAAATAAACTACGGAATAAATATTTTTAGGTCATTAGACATGAATCATTATGAAATAAGGAGCGTAATCCATGAAATCATAACATAATTATATGATTTGGAATTTCTGTTATGAATATAAACATGTAATATCATACCATTAAGTAATGTAAAAATTACAAAACATAACTGGGTACATCACGGGGACTACACCAACTAATAAGGACACACCACCATCCCTATACATATTCCATTCCTTGTAAGGCATCATGTATCCCTATCATCCCATTGTGGATTTGGATTCCCCAATAACCCATATTGGTTAGGGTTTCCCCATAGTCTATAGTAGATTATCCCCATTGACTTGTTTCCATCAATGTATCATGAGATATTAATATTTACCTAAATTATTGGAGAGATATATTGGTCCCACACCTCACATAATGAAAAAAATACATAGGTGTGTCAGAAGAACATAAATCATTCATCCTATCTGAACCCATGGAATGAAATGGATATCATAACCATCATTCAATCATTACATAACCCCTGAAAACGAAATAAGATTAATGAATATAATTTCATTGTTAACATAAAAAATTATAAGAAATAATAGGAATGGTGTAATTTAATAATATCCCTAAAAAAGAAATAACTAAAAATTAATAATGTAATCTTAGATGGGAATTTTTTTTACAGATCAATTGAAAGTAATTATTGAGTAAAATATCCCTTCTATTTTGAAAATGTTTTCCATTCATTAAAGACCATGAAATTTAAAAATAATACATCGTATTTGTAAATAAAAATGTAAGATAATTTGGGGAGCTTAAAATAATTAATGCTTTATAGTGGAAAAAAATGTCGGGTATCTCTTATAAGTTAAAAAACCATTTCATTCAAACATTTTCAAGAACAATCCCGGATTTTAATGCTTAGAAAATGGAAGGAAAATTCATAGGAAACCATGTAATAAAAAATTGAAAAATGTTTAAATTTGATATTAAACATACATAACATAATATTAAAAAAACTGAAAACTTGTTTTTGAAAACATAGATAAGAAATATAAATTTCCCCAAATGAGGCTTAAAATGAAAGAATCCCAAATATTGAAGAGATTGTAAAATAAATTCTCATCACAATATAATATATAGAATGATATAGATCACAAATGAGGAAAAAATATATGGATATTAAATTAACATAACAGTTTGGATAAGACTCATAAAATACATTCATGGGACGTATGTACACCAGGTAGAAGAAATAAGTCGTGTATAAGGCATATATACCATTGAAATAAAAGTGATACCTAAATAACATAATACAAGAGTAACTTTATAATTATTTACCCCATGAAATATTAACATCAAGTAACACTTTTAATGTCATTAATCAATGTAAATTATTAATATAAAATTTCAAATGTCGGTATATACACCACACAAAAGAAGAGAATGGTGAATATGGAATGTATCTTATAGAAATAAAAAAGTGAGATGAAATTACGTTAACTTATTTATTGAATCTAATCATAATATTAAAAACCTCTTATGTAATAGTTATAATATTTTTATACATCAATTACAGAACCATAATCATTTATATTGTACTGAGCCATATGCTTAAATAACCGCATTGTTGTTGACAGTGTTTCGACTTTTTATTCTTGATCTTCTTACATTGATCATGATATAAAAATTTACAAAATGTAAAATGAATGTTTTATATATCATATATATTAATAATATAAATATAAATATTATATAGATATACAAAATGGAACAAACTGTTCATAGAGATGGTAGGTCATACGTACTAATGAATATTGCTTTTGTTTTCTTACTGTATTGAAAAGAAGTGAGTAAATGACATATATAAAAATAGTAACATAATTATGTTATATATTTCATATAAATTTATTAAACCCATATATATGATATTCCATGTAATGTGTGAATGAATCACATCACCTTTAGGGGACGGTTGTCCATGCATCCACAAACAAAGTTATAATATTTACAAAAAATGGAATGTGTGATGGTATCTTTTATATTGTAACTATAGAATAATTCAGAAATCATAAATTTCATATATATCATACAAAACAGCATGTTCATAATAATGAAAACCATTATAGGTACATAAATTAAAAAATTATCAATCATTTTTTTGAGGAATTAGTCTACCAAACACTCAAACGGGAAGTTCATTACCAATTATATGAAAATGCATGAAGGTGTAGGTATGAAACATAATATATATACATATAATTATATTTATGATATATATTTTGTTACATAATCATGAAATAAAAATTAATGATGATGTTCAAGGAATAAATAAAACAAATATATTCATTGATGAATGTTACCTCATCTTTTAGAATCTCTTTTTGATTTTGAAAAAAGGACTTCATTGGTTGGATTTATTCCCAATGGAAGGATTTTTGGATGAAGGGAAAAAAATTGTGTATGTCTAGAAGATTTTATCTAAGACAAAGGGAATTATTGGTGGGGTGAAAAGAAATAGAGATATCACTTTTATAAGAGAGGGTAGGGGCACTTTGGCTTAGTGGTAAGCACCCCATAATTCTACATGGAAAATGGGGGTACAAAACCCATTGGGCGCAGGTTACTGTAGCAGCACTGTAGCACCCGAGATACTGTTGCAACAGCGGCACTGTAGCGGTGGCAGGGGAACTGTAGCAGCGACGGTTACTGTAGTAGTGCGGGTATTGTAGCAGTACTATTCACAGAATGGGCTTTGGGCCAAAAAATTGGGCCTACAGGCTATGTAATGGGAAAAATGCCCACTAGGCCTTCAAGATATGTAATGGGTCTCCCTCTACCCAGTTAAAGAGGTCTTTGCTTTGTTTCAATAATAAAAAAAATGAGGCTTCAACCCCAACTTTAAAAAACAAATATTGATCCCAATTCCTCATAAGGGTTTTTATTCAAATAGAAGGTTAGATAAAGATATTATTTCATTATAAAATAATAATTTTAATGGTTTTGGTGTGATTTCAAATAGTATATTTTTTATTGATCCTTACTCACTTATTTTAATTTTAACTAATTTAACAAATTTTTAAATATTCAAAGGTTAGTATTTTTTATTATAAGGTTTCAGTTGAACCATAAATTGTCAATTA
The DNA here is from genome assembly GCA_963277665.1 of Viscum album. Taxonomy (NCBI): domain Eukaryota; kingdom Viridiplantae; phylum Streptophyta; class Magnoliopsida; order Santalales; family Viscaceae; genus Viscum; species Viscum album. The sequence goes on along the minus strand of OY728126.1, from coordinate 554,355,338 downwards.
ATGATATTTTAACCCAAAATTTATTCCATTTTCTTTTTTTATGTTTTTTATGATTGAGAATTAATTTAATAAAATATTATTTTCATAAAATATCATTAGTGCTTATTTTTACATAATAAATTTAATTGAATTTATGAAAATAAATATAAAAATATAACTTCCAAAGGATTCGTTTAGTACTCCCTTATAATTGCATATTCTATTATAAAATCTGTGGATCAACTAAATTAATAATATTTATATTTATTTTAATATTTATAATATCATTTAATTGATAATTTTATTTATTGAAAAATTACTTTATCATCAATTTGTTAATATTTATAATAATTATTTCTTTAAATATAATATTCAAGAATGTTGATAAACAATTTTTATTTAGTAATACTATATATTAAAGTTATAAAAAATAATTCTATATTTGATATAATAATAATAAATACTATAAGATAAATTCAATTTTTTTTTTCATAACTAATTTGAAAAATAGTAAAAATCAATTACTGAATTTAAGGGTTTAATGACTTTTATGAGGGATAAAAAAGGTTATAATTAAATAAAAACCTTTCAATTAAATATTTTATGGAAATATATAGACCTTATCTTATCCATGTTTTGGTAATGTTAATTTTTAACCTTTTGAAATGTTAAAAATTTTCGTACATATTGTCTTTTCATAAATTCTATGTGTGTCCTCTCCCCCACATAAAAAAGGTCACCCCCTATCCTATCATATTTTGAATCCCTAATCCATTCTTCCAATACATATCCAAATATCATCATCAAATACCTCACCACATATTGGAGTTCATTTTTTATCATAATTCTTATTTAGTAAGGATGTGGGTAAAAACCATAAAATCATTTATAAAAAAGTGGTAGTTTTCATGACCATGGGATTTTTTATTAACTCTCCTTCAAAATCATTGAATAAATTTAAAAATATTCAACAAAAATAACACCATTATCTCATATAAATGAATATTTAATTTTTCTAAGTTAATAACCTATGCTTATATCATCATTCATTAAATGGGAAATGAAATCATAGATTGTGTGTACGATGGATCACAACATCGTGATCCAATGTATTTTGTTTTCTATCACTCCCTACTACGATTAGGTAAAATGACTTAATTAATATATTTTGGTTAAATTAATTAAATTACTAATGATATTTAATTATAATATCACAAATAACTTCTAACGATCCTATCTGTATGAAAAAAACAATCATCCACCATGACTATGTGTGGAATACTCCCTCAACCAAGCTATGTGGAATGGTTTCCATTTTATTTTCAAATGGATGGTAATAAATAAATATATTTAATTAATATTAATGAAATATTATAAATTTAAATTTTTTATAATTGTAAAATATTATTAATCATTATTTCATTTCATCATTTTCGAAAATAGAAATTGTGTTCTTGAATAAATATTACTTATCATCACTTGGAATAGTGTAACTCATATTCTCATCTCTAAAATTTATAGAAAATAATAAATTCTTATTTAATAAATGTATATTATATTTATATCATGTATACCATTATTTATATAATGGTTAGATGACCAAATAAAAAAACAAATATTTCAAAAAAACATACATGAAAAATGAAGCAATAGTCACCCAAAACACAGATTTTAACAAAGAAATGAAAATATACTAGTCATAATATACTATCCATAAATCACATAAGGTGTTATGAATATGGTAATTTTGTTTAATAAAAAAATAATATAGATCAATATTCTTTATAAAATAGGTTTTGATGCATACAAGGGGTGTCATACCTATAGTAAAGGATCTTTTCCCAATTTTCCTTTATTGGGGATTTTTTTATTATTTTTCACATATCAATATCTATTCGAGTTATATACTACCCTTGTTTCACTTTATATGAATAATCACTGAAAATTAATTCTATTTTATATATAAATTTGAATAACTACATCTATGATGATTTGAGTTGAATGTTACTAATTAGTAAATAATTTTCTAACTGAATATCATTTCATTGGGTTATATTAATTTTTCATAGCCATTAGTGTTATAATTTTATTTTTCTAATGAATTAATATTATATTATTTTTTATTTAAAATTAATTTTTTTAGTTTAAAATTAGAATTCATATTTGATATATTGATTAATTCTCACTACAACGTTATGATCATTGTAATGGCTCATTATCTTACAATTACTTCAATGATATGTATTCCATATTCAAAACTTTTTATTTAGTTTATGTACTTCCACTTTAATTTTTTATATCAATAATTTATTTATCATTATTGTATATAAATATTCATTTGTAGTGATTTATTTCATGGACATAAATATTCATAAGTCACCGATACTGTAATGGATTACTTTACAATCTCATCATCATTCGAGATCGTTTTTTAAGACTTAATTAAAGCAATAATTATTATTTATTTAATTATCAAATTTTATTTTCATTCCTATGTCTATTCCATGACTATTAAATTATTATTACCATTTTACACTCTCTTTTCAAAAAATTATTGAGAATATGTTTTTCATAAAAGCTGGCTTTATATAACTCTTTGATTGAAACACTTTTTCTTCGACATCCTTGTATTATTAACATTAAAAAAATTATTTATAAAAGACATTTGAACAAATGATTTAATTTTATAAAAAAAATGTTTTGACATGAATATTCTTTTAATTTTTGTAATGATGTACATTTTAACCTTTTTTCAATAATGAAAAGATAATTTTTTTCTAACTTATTTGGCATATACAGAGTTACCCACCATCATAAAAAATCATTGAATATATTATTAATTTAAAAATTTACAAGGCTATTTTAATTGAATATTATTTTTCATAATATTATAGAAATTATTAGTTCTTAATATTGGTTTTCAAAATGAAAATTATATATTCCATAATTTTTTCTCTAATAAATGTTTTAATTTATTTCGTTTCATAAATGACAAAAAAACATTCATTTTACTATGATCTATTGAGGATATGAAATAATTATAACATCCAGATTATTTTTCTAAATTTATTTTGTTCATTTTTACTAGGTAAAATCTATTTTGATCCCATTCCCTATATTAAGGTAGATAGTTGATGACTTTTTTTATAAATTGGGGAAAGTATTTACCTTTTATATGATATTTCCTGAATATAAAAATTAACATTGATTATTATTATCCCCTTCTATATGAGGAATAATTTGGACTTAGTAAGTGTCATTTGGGCCCCATAATGGCCCCTTGATCCATTATTATGCCTATTGTGATAATTAGGCATGGTTATTTTGCCACGACATTACCTATTTTTTAGATTTCATGAAATAAGGACTTCACATTATGGATATGATATCTAACATCATGAATTCCATCATTATTGTATTATTTATTAATGTTTATGTGCTTATTTGATTTGTTATAATATATATGGATATGTTCAAATTTCATGTGATTATTTATATCTATTTCTTTGATTATTATTTACTCCTACCATATTATTCTATATTTTCTACTTATTTATTAATTTGAGTGTGTTTCAGTTAATTAACATTGTGTATTGATAATTCCTTTTTTATGCATGATAGTTTCCACTATATGCATATAATTACTAACAATTATATCTCACCCATTCTTATGTTTCCCTTCCTTCGGATGCTAGGAACTATATTATGATTCATTTGGAGTTTTATGCTGAAGGTAATTATAAGGTTCTCAAATAAAATGTTATACTGTATTTAATGTTTTCAATTGTGATGTGAAATCATAATATGTATCTAGATTGCCCATAATACTAAAATATTTAGTCCTTTAGGATGTGATTCCTTAATATCTACTATCAACATAATTATGTAACCACTTACCTTGGGAAACTAGTGTTAGGTTGTTTACATAATTATTCAATCACCATATCATGTCGATGAACACAACTCATTACTATAGATGTAATCTTATTCCATTATTTCATCCCAAGTATATAAATCATCCCCACTAAAAAAATTGGGCTAAATTTCTCATAATACCTAGTGATACGCCCTTTATTAGTATTTTATTTGTTTATTTTTATGAATTTTCCTTCCATTTATAGAGATAACACAAATTGTTGAGAGAATGAAATCACCCACAATATCACAAAGCACCGTCTAATTCTATAAATGTTTTGGGAGGATGTTGAATATTATTTTGTAATAAAATCATTAGTAGATATATTATTTCTTTATGAGAGAGCGTATTTAGAACAATTGATTGAGTGTAAGGAAAATATAATACCTCATAGAATCTCCATTCCAAGGGAGTTTTTTATGTGTTTCCAAAAACAATTCTGGTCTTCCACATAGATGTGTGTTTGAATTATTGATCGAACATATAGCTGATTATTTCCCAATATCCAAGAATAAATATAGAACATTAATTATTGAACATAAAAAGGTGAAGAAGAACATATAAGAGATTATGGATAATGTGTTTTTATGCCGAACTGCTTCTTCATTGGTTTAAACGGACCTTATTGTTGAGAATAAGTGTGGTTTAATGTGTCTCTACATAAATTGTTGTAATATTAACTATATCATAATAAAAAAAGTATCACTTTTCATATATTGATTACTTTTTCAATCATCTACATGGAGTCTAAGACATATCCATGGTGGATATTTGGTTGGAATTTTACCATGTAATGGGGTAGAATGAGGATATAATGAAGACTTATTTTCATACACTGTACAAGGACAATGCATTTATAGTGATGCCACATGGAAAAAATAATTATACATATATCATCACTATCATAATTTATAGACTCTTTTTGAATTTCCAGGACATATTTATGATAGTTTGTATGGACAATATTCTTATTTACTCAAAATTCAAATAAGATTTTAATGTTAATTGGAATTTTTTTCTGAACACACCAGGGATAGAAATGTTGTTAGAAATGTATAGTAAATGAGATATTTATAATGGGGAAGTTATATTCATGGGACATTATGTTAGTAGAAAAGGGATATCTGTGTATCCTATAATAAAGGAAAATGGATTAAGGACCAAACTGAAATCTATGATAGAAATATTTTTTTGAATTTTCAATAGTACTATCAACTATTTCTGATAAACATCCAACAATTTTCAATATAAATGACCAATATACCTAGGATACAAGTCATGTTTTTTGTACTAATGAATCAAATGAGTGATTTAAATAGTCAAATAAAATTCTAATCACTATACCTATATTAACATTTCCCACTATTGGGGAGTGTTATGTGATCTATAGTAATGTTTCAAAAAGGGAATGGGTTGATTTCTTATGAAAGACAAAAAATTCATATCCCAGGCCTTTAAACAATTAATAAACCATGATAAAAACAATCCATATCAAGATATATAATTGGTTTTAGTGATATTCTCATGTAATATTTGGTGAAATTATTTCTACATGGAGATATATTTCATATATAAAAATCATAAAATCCTTATGTATATATTATGTCACGGCCCATCCTATGGAGCACGTACTGTGACATACCCCAACCCACCTCTTGATGGCCAAGGGATGGCGATTAGTGCCAAAGGCATTAACCTACAAGTGGGAGGAATTTCCCTGGATACATGTACACATGTGCACTCACAAACCAAATACACAATGCTGAAAGGTGAACACTATCTAATTGGATACCAAAGTAAAAACGAATGTAAATAACTGAGTGGTAAAACTAGGCCAGTATACATGCCCAACAAAAGAACTATAAACGACAAGGTAAAAAGGGAGAACTGATGGTCATCTACAGAAAATACAACATGATCACTATATTAGTGAAGCTACTTGATGTCAAAGTATTATGTCGTATTTTACTAGTCCTACTAGGCCCCACCTAGTCCTAGGCCGCCAATTCCACTGTCATAATGTCCGTCAGTCCCGTCTCCCTAAGAACCACTATTAAAACATCGAACGTCTGCACCAGACACAACACGTGTTGGTGATGCCCATGTAGGGGTCAGTAACTCAGTATTCAATAGGGTACCCCAAGACCCTTGATGGTCTCTCAGAAATCCACAAATGAAAACACAACAAAACATCCACGAAGCAAACAACAAAGCCACAACCACAAAGTAAACCACAATTCTTAAACCATGCAGTAAACCACATATCAAAAACCATGATGTAAACAATAAATATTATGAATAGTCATCTCTACTCAGCTATATTCCTATATATATACCTAGGTCATCTAGATATACTCATCTTAGTCACAATGAAACATAAGTCTCAAACATAAAATCCATTACCAGAATTTTCAAAGAAGTCTCAAAGCGTAACATAATGATTAGGATTATATGCTTCATGAGCTGTCCATCCCTGATGGAACCCATCTAAGAGATGTACCCCATCAGGTACAACACATCCATTCCTAATTGTATGTCCGAAAGGATGTGATCCATCAAGAACTTTTTTTCTAGAACTTATTCTAGTGCTCGACACTAGAGGTATCGCTATCAAGGTCTTGCTCTCGAGGAAAGACAAAGGGAAACCAAGTGAAGAGGCCCACACTACAACGCTACTTTCTGTTGGGGGAGCACTACACTTGTCTAACCCACAATACCTTAGTTTCTCCAATATGAAGTGGACCACACCTTAGTTTGTTGAGGGGGCACTAACTTCTACCTTGATATTGATTACATCAAGTGGAGGGGCCCACTCTTTGTAATTGTGTCCTACAGTTGATGGAAATCCATCTCCCAGGAAGGACTCGCTCCCCATCTATACTCGGACATGGGTAAGTACTACTCCATTAGTGAGTACCCACACCCTCAATAATGAAAAAATGGTCTTTATCAATGCTAGAAAAGGGCATTAACAGTGCTAGAAAAGAGTTGTAAATAGAGGCTAAGATAAAGGGGGTAAATTTTAACAGCAATCAGAAAAGGGATGATAAAGGACCATTTTATCATCACTAATAAATGCCCTAATAAAATCGGTATTTTATCAGTGATAAAAAAGTGCTGATAAAAATGTCATTTATCAGCGCTTTTTTAGTGCTCATAAAAGAACCCTTTTATTAGCCCTTTTTAAACACTAATAAAAGTGAAAAAATTAAAAAAAGTTAAAAAGAATTTATAAAATGTAGGGATATTTTAACAGTACGTGACCCCACCCACATTTATCAGTTCTAGGTGGATCCCCCTCGCTCTCACCACATGATACACTTTCCCACGCCATGCCCTCCCACTTTCTCGTATGCCCCTATATCCACCAAAACATGAACTCGAGACCTCCCCCATTGTGCACCTATACAATTACCACTAATCCATTTAGTTCTTTCTCCATTTAATGATATATCTATATATATATATATTTATATTTATTTGAATATTAATATAGATTCTATTAATATAAATATATTTAATTATATTAATACAAATATAATTATTCACATATATATATTCGTATATTAATATATATTTATATCTATTTATATATATATATTTATTTGTAATATTTTATCTATATATTTAATTGAATATTAATATATTTTTATAATATTATTTTTGAATACATTTATAAAATATGTTTTTATGTGTGTTTATAAATAATTAAACACATAAATATATACAACACACATAGTCACACACACAGTCACACACACACACAAACATATATATATTTACGAATAAATACATATATATGTGTATCTGAAAAGCTATAGAATGTTAAAACAATTATAACATCTAATCCAAAAGTCGGTTTCAACTCCACAACAAGTAAAATCAATGAAAGTGAAACAATATTTGTTTTGATATGTGGTACATGACTAGATGACATTCGTATCAAAAGTTATAGCTATTTTAATGTCAAACATTCAGGGTGTCCTGAATAAAAACTCAATTTTGGAGGCCTTCTTGGCCTTTTTTGATCAAAAAATGTGACAGGGGTTTCCCATTGGTCATTAACGCGTAGATGTTGTTGTAGGCAACAATATGATATCCTGTAGAGCTTGAATGGACACCCGGATCAAAATTTTTGGTTGTTTGAGGTTTTAGTTACATTTTCAAATTCTGTTAGATGATTTATAAATATTTTTTTCATCTTCAATTTGTTATGAAATGATTATTATTCGATGATAATTAGAATATTATTAATTAATAATATTTTTTAAAATATTTTATTGAAATTTTCACTTAATTTCTTATATATTAAATGTAATAGTCTATTTATACATATATAAAACATATTTAAAAAAAATATAATAAATTTATATAAATATAAATATACTTATATATAAATATATTATTTCTCATAAAATATATATTTTTAAATATAAACATTATTTGTGCTAGAAAAAAGCACTGATAAATCCCACCCTTATCAGCGCTACTAAAAAAATCACTGATAAAGGGGTTTCCTTAAAGATCACTAAAAAAACATTGATAAAGGGTCACATTTAACAGTGCTTTTTTCATTGGTAAAGGGTCCCTTTGTCATATATTTTGTAGAGCTCATAAATGGTGGTGCTGTGGAAACCCTGTTTGTTGGTACTGCCTACCTGTTAGGGGAGTATAACTCTAGTAGTTTGTTCAATGTAGGGTACCCATGCCATAGTACATAAGGGGAGTACTATCCCTAGCATAGAGAACCCGCACCATTGTGTGGAAGGGGAGTACCGACTCTATAGGAACAATGTGTAAAGAGGACATGCACCCTGAATCAGAAGGGGAGTACATCTCATTGAATAGAGGACCCGCGCCCAGGTAAAGTATGGGAGTAACCTCATCTGTCACAATATCTGCTATAGGGGATACGTACCATAGTATGTCATGGGAGTATCAATGCCAGGATAGAGTACCCACACCCTGGCATGGTAGGGGAAAATCGACTATGTCGTTGAACTGCTAAAGGAAGACCAACACTGTGGGTCGACTGGGGAATACCTACACCAAACATAGAGGACCTACACCCTACCCGGAAGGGTAGTACCTGACTCAATGTGAGTTATGTATAGATTACCTACACCCAAGTCTAATATGGGAGTGCTAGATCAAAATATAGAATATCACCCTAAGAGGAAAACTAGCACGCACCCCTGAAGTGGGTTGTACCATCTATACTGGAGGAGAGGAGTAAGAAATACCCACAACTTGAGTCCTCAAGGGAGTATTCTTCCTAACTCTCACCATAAGAAACATCCTCGTTCTCCTCCTTAGGATATCAGTCGTACCTCAACTTCCATGAAGATTCACAAAGATGTGTCTGGAAGAACCACCATGTCCTAAGGGTTCAACCCTATCAGATGACACATCAATCAGACGTCCGGTCTGTAAGTTATATGCATTTTAGTAATGGGGGCCCAGTTGGATTCATTTTGGATCTAACCCAGCCATACTCCAAGTATCATCAAAACTAAAGCAGAGTATATCAATGGGACCGCCACGTCCCAAGGCATTCAGAACTGCAAGAAGTCCCTCAGATGGATGTCGTCTTTAGGAGATAAGGAACTTTATGCGTAACTAGGTCAAATAGGGATTGTGTTCGATCTGACCCGATTGGACCGAACCAACCCAACCTGGGTCGACCTAGCCTAGGTTGTCCCAAACTGGCCCTCTGTGTCATAGGTCCAGCCTGGCTGGGCTGGTGGGCTCGGCCTGCCTATTAGTGTGGCCGCCAGGCTCACCCCAGCCCGCCATTGTGGGCCAACCCCTTCTCATGGAATGTAGCATAGATGCATTCAACACCTACTCATCTAGTAAGGCCAAACAGATGTGTCCCCTAGATAAAGCCACAAGGCTGGTTGACTTCTCCACACAGCCCCACGCTTGCACCGTGGCACTCCTGCGCCGTGTCCCGTCGCGGTCGCAGATTCCAACGCCCTGGTGCGCTATAAGTTTTTGCCTTTTCCTTCGACCGCTGACCAGGATATAGGCCCATATCCTCTCTACTGATCACATGTTTGGAACTTTCACACGCTGACCGTAGCCTTTCCGGTCTAACAGTCACACTCCGGTAGACTGTTTTTCGCACCGTTTGTGCTTGTGGCCTCTAGGGGATACCCTCTTCACTAAAATAGATCTGGATACTTCTTTCTCTCAATTTCATAGAGACAAACATAAGGAATGAACATGATGATGGGCGCAGGCCTTGTTCATGTTGGATTGTGCCCTCCACATCAGAAGACAAAAACTGGGGAGGTTTTGGGTAGTGTAGTTTAAACCAAAATAAATCAATCCAAACATTGAACCCCCAAAGATACCCTCCTGCATGAATGAGAGACTTTTGGATCAACCTGTTCAATGGTTAATTTGAATCCATCATTTTAAAATAACGAATAATGGGGAATATTTTTAAACAAAAAATCCTCTACCTCTTACGATGACTGATGTCGCGGCATTCACCCTTGAGTTTCTTAAGTCGTTGATGTCACTTCTCGTCTCAAATATTCGAATGGTGGCGCAGGTGGCGATGATCTACTGGCGTTCGTCATTCTTCACTAGGGTGGAATCCCATATTAGTTTCACCGAATAATCCTCCAAGATTATCATCAATATTTCCATAGCGTTTTGATCTATAAATATGATCACGTCTCAGCGTTCCCCTTATGATGCGACACCGCTTCATTACACAGTTTCATTTATAAAATAACATTGTTGTTATGTTACAAAAATGCGTCGTTACACTGCAAGATTAATGAGCCATTGATGAGCCTCATTTATGTGCATTGTCGCCACCATGTCACTACCCCGCTGTTTCACTATCTGCCACACAAAAGTGAGAAAGAAAAAAATAATTCTTTTAAATTATTTAATTATTTTTCTTGAAAAATCAAAAAAATTGTTTTTTTGGCCCTTGGCGACAAAAGTTAAATAATTTCTAGGAAACTAATTGAATTGTTAATTCTATGGTGCCCTCAAATTTTTTATCCTAGCGACGATTCAAAAGATAGAAAATCAGGCTCGCACGTTTAGTAAACGTTTCGTAGAAAAGTTCAAAATATTGTTCCTGGCACTATGGACCTCATAAACAAGTGTTGTCGAATTTCATGGTCTTATAATAATTCATTATACATATAAATAAAAAAAATTACATTGAAATTCTGAGACGTTACATCCTATCCACCATTAAACTTTTCATCCCCAAAAACCAAAACCCAAATCTACAGGGGGAAGGTGGATCGACAAAGGTTTCTACGGTACTTATAAGCACGCACCATGAAGAAACACTGAGATCAACCACTATCAGGTCCAGATATTACTAGTTTAGCATCATGCTATAATAGGAACATGTTTTTTTTTTCTGTGACAAGAGGTAAACCCACCAAGAACTACAAGTCATCTACTATCATGTGGTTCAGCGGCTCAAATTCACTCTAACCTGACGTAGATCATAGAATGAACTCCACAGTCCCTATCCGTCCTTGGATGGACTATGCTAAAACACCGATGGGATTTTTTCATTCAAAGATGACACTAACATGAATGAGTAATTAAGAATGAAATGAGGATTACAAAGATAAAATGGTGGGTCTCACAAGGACCATTGACTACAATGTCCAGCATCCACACAACTGACCAGAAACAAACAATAGCACACCTATCAGTGGCATGTCAAATGGGAATGGATGGTTAGGGACCATTCAATTCTGCGAGAACATCTTCAGGTCTATCTCTGTAACCACAGAATGACCCAAGAATAACTATTTACAAGATTCCAAACTGTGCTTTTTGGGAATCACTTTCACTGCAAGGGAATGACCTTCTCCACCACATTGATATACCACATCGCTTGCCTAATATCATTATTCTAGGCATGAACAGTAGTAGTCCTTACCCAGAATGAAGTCCTAAGGTTTTGATGCCATGACTAAGATATCAATACCTCAACTATCGTGTCCAAGAGTAATGTAGCACTATGAGTGTCTTTTTTTGATCAGAGGGACTCCTCTATCAGGTGTCTATAATAATGAGGGTTAAGTCCACATTCTGTCCAAACCATAAAAGTCTCTAACATAACCCATGGAAAAAGGAACATCCAACACCTGTGTTGTATTTAGAAAGCTAGAAAAGGAAAATACATAGGTCCTACCTAGAACACCTCTTAGAGTTTCTTGGTCATGAACTATGACTATGTGCAACTATCCTTGCCCACATTCTTCAGAACCCTGAGCAAGGTGGGGAAAACCCTACTACTTTTCTAGCTCGTCTACCTTACCTAATGACTTACATAACTCCATGTTCTAAGCATTGTCTATACCAAGGAGGTTCTTCTGTTGGCTCCCTCTTAGCTGTACAGTGGGTTAGGTAATATGTAGATAAATTCCTATATCTATTTCAAGCATAACATTGAATCTTCTGCAAATTATCTGCTTCTTGGAACTACGGTTGTTCCTCAGACCCAGGTGTTTGTGTCCGAGCATGGGTACTCCTCCTACACCGCGATCCGGTCTCCATGCTTCTACTAGTTCTATTAGACACCAATAATCCCTATCCTCTGTCATAGGTCACATCCACATGCTCTTATACTATGTGTCTCTCAACCACCATGGCTTGTTCTAGTACCCAAAATGTGCTGAAATGCTAAGAGGCATCACTGATGCGCTGATTTCCCAACGCATTCACTGCTCTAAGGATCAGTCCCTAATGTAAGGGTCACGTACCATAACTACATAGTGGAAAGAAAGATCCCGGAATCATGCTGAGTACTCTACTACCATCATGCTACCCTGCCATAAGTGCAACATCTATTGTATGTGTATAGAGTGAAAATTCACTAGAAATAACTCATCTCTAAAGAGGCATTCATATTCTGTCCAATGAGGGTCACCTAGTCATGAGTCTGAATCTCCAAAATCCACCATCTTCCCACATATCATTGTAGAAGGATTTCATCCATAACTACAATCTGGTCGGGTGGTGTCCTCCCTAGGTGGAAAACATGCATTACAACCTCAAGCCAATCCTCATATGAGTGAGGATTTGTCTCACCACAGAACATGGGAGGTCTCTGCCTCTGGAACTCGTGTAGCACACTCATCCTGTGTGCATCCCCACCCTAAACTGCTGGTAGCAACAACTTATCAATGGTTGGTTACATCACTAGTGCACCACCTGAAGGTAACACCCCAGTATTAAGAGCCCTGCACTGAAGCCTCCACTCAGGAATGATCATCATCATGATCATGCTGTAGAATCCTACCTGGATGTCGTCATGGAAGAATCCTGAAATGAGTAAAGATGAACCATAGTTAGAAGTATATCTAGAGAGATTACTAGATATGGAATATGAAAATCACAACCATCAATACATGAAGAAAAGTCTCTTCATTTCCCTTCATCAAGTGTTTCCATGTACCGAGTTGGGTAACAAGTGTCAAGATTCCTAGTGTACGGATAGGTCAGCCGCTGCACCAATACCGGAGTCCCTAGCCTAAAAGTCGAACTCGAAACAAATAACATGATTGATTCCAGAAAAACAACATAACATTGGTCATTGAGGTAGAACTGACCACCTTTGATACAACATTGTCATGACCCATCCCCCTAGGCCCATACAATGACTTATCCCAATCCCAACTCCTGAAGGCCAGGGGTTAGCGACTATCACCGAAGGCGTTAACCTACATGTGGGATGAATTTTTCTAGCTACATTTACACATGTGAACTCAAAAAAAAAATCCAAAAATCTAAAAGGTGAACACTGTGTAATAAGAAACTAGAGTACAACTGCAAGTAACGCCCTGAGTGGTAGAACTGGGCCAATATATAAGCCCCACAAAAGAACTGGAAACTGCAAGGTACAAAGGGATCACCGATAGAAATCTACTAAAAATACCACCTGATCACTAGATTATTGAAGCTACTGGAAGATAAATTAGAGTTTTCATGTCTGTGTGGTCCTACTGGGCACTGCCTGGTCCTAGGCCACTAATTCCACCATCTTAATATCCGTCAGTCCCATCTCCCAGATCACCTATATCGAAATGATGAACATCTACACAAGACACAACACGTGTGAATTAAACCCATGTAGGGGTGAGTAAGTCAGTACTCATTATGAGACCACATGACCCCAGATGGTCTCTCAGAGAACCACAATGGAAAACACCACAAAACAAACATGAAGTAAACCACAACGATGCAGCCATAAAGTAAAACAAAAATCCAAAATCACGAAGTAAAAAAATACAAAACCACGAAGTAAACCACATAGATTATGCATAGTCATCTATACTCAACTATATTCCCATACATATACCTAATTCAACTGGATATACTCATCTTAGCCACAAAGATACATAAGGCTCCGATCTCAAATCCATTACTAGGATTTCCCAAGAAGAATCAAAGTGTAACTCAAGGATCAAGAGTACACACTCCCTGAGCTGGACATCCTTGATGGCACATGTCTGAGAGATGTACCCCATCAGGTACTACTCATCCATTCCTAAGGATATTTCTGAAAGGACATGATCCATCATGATTTTTTTTCTAGAATAGCCTCTTGTTCCCAACACTAGAGGTCAATCTATTATGTTTTTGCACTCGAGGAAAGACAAAGGCAAACCAAATGAAGTGGTCCACTCTTCGACATTGCATTCCGTTGGGGGAGCAATGCACCAGTCTAACCCATGATACCTTAGTCGCTCATGTATGAAGTGGCTCACACCTCTATTCGTCGAGGGATCACTAACTTATACCTTGGTATCGATTACATCATGTGGAGGGGCCCACTCATCATAAATTTTTCCTATAGTTGAGGGAGATTTAACTCCCATGAAGGACCCTATCCCCATCTCTACTCAGAAATGGGGGAGTAATACTCCATAAGTGAGGACTCGAACCCTTTCTGGAAGGGGAGTGAAAATCTGGTAGTTTGTTAATCGTGGGTGACCCACACCCTAGTACGTCAGGGGAGTACCAACCCCAGGCTAGAGGAACTGTACCTTTTCATGGTAGGAGAGTAACAACTCTGATGGAACAAGATGTGAATATGACCCGCAGCCTGAATCGGCAGGGGATTACAACTCAGTGACTAGAGGACGAACGCCATGGTAAAGTAGGGGAGTAATCGAATCTATCACAATATCTATTGTCGGGGACCCAAACCATAATAATTCAAGAGTGTAATAACCCTAGGCTATAGGAACCATGCCTTGGCACGGTAGGAGAGTACCGACTCTCCCGTAGCACTACGTAAGGAGGACCTCTACCCTAGGTCGACATGGGAGTACCTACTCCTAATATAGATTACTAACGCCTTACCTGGTATGGGAATACCTAAATCTGTATGAGTTATTTATAGAGGACCCACACCCTTGAGAAATATGGGAGTGCGACTCCAATGATAGAAGAACCTACTCATAGGAAAATGAACCTGCACCCATGATGTGGGGAGTCCTGTCTCTACCACAATAGAGGATTAAGGAATACTCGTGGCATGAGTCATCAAAAGAGTATCGATCCTTAACCTCACCACATGAAACATCCTAGTTCTGATTCTCTGGCTATTGGTCGTACATCAACTAACACTCAGTTCCACAAGGAAGTGACCCGATAGACTGCCATGTCATAAGGGTTCCCACCTATGAGACAACACGTCAATAGGATGCCCAGTATATATGTTATAAGAATTTTTGTATGAAGGGACTGATTGGATTTGTGATCGATCCGTCCTATCCATACTAGATCATTATCCAAAACTCAAGTGAATTATCTCTAAAGGACCACCTCATCCCAACAAATCTAGTGCTATATACGGTTAATCAAATTGATGTATAGTTTAGGTGATAAGGCCCATTAAGCGTAACATTGTCGAAAATGTTCCGGGTGTGGTTCGACCAGGTCGCGTTGATCCGACCCGACTTGAGTCCGACCCCACCTGGGTCGACCCAGGCCTGACATGACCCGGCACAGCTGGGCTGCATGTACGGCACTCTGGGCTGACCTAATTGGCCCGGTGTGGCCCGCCAGGCTCACCCCAACCCGCCGTTGTTGGTTGGCTCCCTTCTTCCCGGATGCGACATAGCCTCGTCCAGCACCTGCTCATGCGGTCGGGACCACCAGCCGTATCCCCCACTTCAACTCTCATGGTCGGTTCAATTCTCCACATGGCATCGTGTCCCATCGCAGTTGCAGATTCCACCGCCCAGGCATGCCAATGGGGCGCGCCTCCACCTCCAGCCTCTCGGCACATGGATGACGCTACCGGGTGCCAGCCATAGCCTTGTCGGGCCACCAGACGCACTTCAATGGCCCATTTTATCGCATAGTTTTTACCAACATCCACCAGGGGATTCCATCTTCACTAAGATAGATCCAGATCCTCCATACCGTTAATTTCCAAGAGCCGATCACATGGAACTAACATGAAAAGGGGCTCGAGCCTTATTTTTGTCATCCCGTGCCTTCCACATTAGAGGATAAAAACTGTGGAGGTTTCGAGGAGTGAAGTTCAAACCAAAATAAATCAATCCCAATATTTAACCCCCAAGGATACCATCCATCATGAATGAGTGACTAGCAGATCAACATGGTCGGGGGTTGATCTTCATCTATCGTTTTAAAATAACAAAAAAGGGTGAAGATATTTAAAAAAACAAACCCCTACCTCTTACAATGTATGATGTTGAGGTGTTCATCCTTGAGGGGGTTAGGAAATCCACATCACATCCCAGAACTGATCTTCGAAAGGTGTCGCATGTGGTGAAGATCTATCGGCTTTCATCGTTCTTCACTAGGGTGGAAGTCCGTCGAAGGATCTCTATAGAATCCTTGAAATTTCTCATCAATATTTCCCCAGTGCATTTATCTATAAATAAGAGTACATTGTAGAATTCCCACTATGATGTGACCTCAAATAATTATGCTGTTTCATTTATGAAAATGTTTCGTTGTTACCTGCCATTAAATAATTGTTACACTATGAGTTTAACGATCCATTAATGAGCCTCACAAATTCACAGCCTCACGGTGAATCATGATGTTCGGAATGCAATAGGATGCCCCGTCTACTACTCAAAATTGTGAAAAAAAGTGAAAGAATTCTTTTAAAATATTTTATTATTTTTCTCAAAAGTCTGAAATGTTACTTTTTTTCTCGTCCCATCCTGACAGAATTTAAGTCATTTCTCAGTGAGTCCTGATGTTTGGAATACAATGGTGCCCTTTTATTTTAAATCCAATCGACGGTTCATCCATCCAAAGAGATTTTTTACTTTTTCTAAAAATCCCCTTTAAGGATAAGCGGGAAACCATAATTTCAAAACATAATTGCATTCAATTCAAATTACAACTTTGAGAAACATAGTCATCGTCTTGATTCCCTTGAATCTCGAGTCAAGCGCCTGCCTCGAGTCTCACACCATCACCATGCCATAGGGACCCACATGAATCCTCATCACCATCAATTTCAACTTCACTGATGTATCAAAGAGTTCCGTGTTATCATCATCACTATCCTTAACACTTATCTGATCCAGTTTCACTATCGTTGTCGTAGTCCAAATGTCACACTAGTCGCCCAGAGAACATCATTGTTTATTGAGCTGTCCTAAGTCGGATCAATCCGCAACTCCACCACAATCAGCATGTCTCCAGCCAGACCCCAATCGCCGGTTCAAAAGATAGAAAATATGACTCACACATTTTCTAAACATTACATAAAAAAATTTCAATATTCTGTTCCGGGCTCTCTGGACCTCGGAATCATGTGCCGTCAAATTTTGTGGTGTTAGAATAATTTCATATAAATAAAAAAATTACATGGGAATTCCAAGACATTACATATTACAAAAAAGGTTCTCAGTGTGCACAAAATGGTGGTTAGATATGATAATAGATAATTATTGTTCAATACTATACCATCCCAAGATGGAAAATAGTTTAGTAGATACTTTGACTATAAATGGTTCTAAAACACTATCAATGATGATCATTGAATGATATCATATCATCATGGGCATGAAAATGATAGATATCAAAATTATGAAAGGATAATCATCATACCTTTCTCAAATAACATCAAAACCCACATTTCTTGATAGGATAAAAGGATTCCTAGAAAGATGAAGAATTTATATATAATAATTTAGTAGATATTCAAGAGTTAAAATTTTCTAATGATGGATTTAAAAGGTTTAAAACATTGATCTGTGTCCCCTAAAATACTCAGATAAAAATAGAACATATTTCAAATTCACATTTCACATCATTCTCTATTCAACTAAGAAGATATATGATATAAAATGATGACATTTATTACATTGGTGGGATAACATGAAGATATAGATAGTAGAATTTTTATCTCGATACATATCCTTCCAATAAGACAATGCAAATTAAATGAATTCTAAAGTAATTGTGAAACCATATCTCATTAATATATGAAAATAAGAAAACATATTGATGGATTTTATCCTGTAACAGCCCTAGACATCAAAAAACAAGAACTCAATATGTGTGGAAATTGATTTCATTATATATATTTTTTTGCATTTTATTTCTATAAAGCATGATTTCACTCTTATACAACACTCCAGGATTAAAATAATAGATGTGATAAGGCAACATAGACTTCCACTCTCCATTGAATCCAATCATGATATACTATTTTCCATTATGTTATAGAAATTCCATTAGAGAGCATTAGATATAGAGTAATGTTTTTTACTTCTAATCACCCTAATATAGATTATTAATCTGAGAGAACGATTCTGTATATTGAGGTTATGTTGAGATATATTTTAGTATATTTCCATGGTTGTTAGGATCTATACCTTATGCTAGTATAGTTATAAAAAAACAATAGTTTATATTCTATCATCAAGTGGAACCTAACGAGGATCTATATGGGAAGTGGTTTTAAACTCCAACATGATTGTTTGATGTTGGATAATATATGATAATGGGAATTGATATTGTCTAATATAATTTAGAGATGGATCAAAACATTTTTCCTTATATTATCTCTGTAAAAAGTGATTAGAAATTCAATGTGGATAGTCATATGTGTTATATGGTGGTTGGGGTATGAAATATTGTTATCCTTTTTATATTTATGTTGAATAATTTCAGATGGACTTGGAAGAAGTAAAATCTTATTCCAACATGTTTCATCACCTTCAATATCTTAGGTTTTATCCTATTGCAGCCTATCCACTAGAACTAAAACATAACCAACCTCTTGTAAATGATGTGTTCCATGTATCCATCTTAAAGATGTTTATAATGGATCCCTCACATGTACAGAATTTGGAAATAACAATGTTTGATAATGATATTTCATATGGGGATTTTTTAGTGAATAACTTTGATCATATAGACTATGTTTCACAAAATCAGACTACTCACCTGGAAAAAGTACTATAGTGAAACCAAAATGATGAGAAAAAAAAACTTGGAATAAGAAGATATGAAAAAAATAGAAGTACCCGAATCTTTTATAGTAAAAGAATCGAAATTTTGAGTAACAAATTTATAAATGGTGGCGTAATTTATGGACCTGAGCTATTATTAATGAAATTGTAATTTTAAGTAACTAAATTACATATTATAAATTTTTGTAATAACTTTTCATATTTAAAAAGATTATTAAACATCATCATCATTTCTAATAAATCCATTCTAGATTTATCATTATGATTTATATATATTATGGTTTATGATAAAATCAAGTATACAATTACAAACATAGAGACGGGCTCGACCAGTAGGTCCTATGCTATGAATCCCATTTACCAGACATTCTGAGGGTGATAAAATAAATAGGGTTTTCCTATAACCAATCCCAAGTTGTAATTCAATATCCACACCTTGTGTGAAATATTATATGGGAGAATTTCAATATTTTCAAGATTAAAAGTCAAAATATAACCATGAATCCACCCCAAGAATTTGTTACCATCATACACATTTCCATCATGGTATTCATTGGCTAATAACAGATTAGGTTACTAGAATATAAAAATATGAATTTTTATTTATTTTTTTTAAAAAAATTTGGACTATAATATTCCATTTTTTTATAAATTTATAAATGAATAAATATTTTTTTAAATAAAAAATATAATTTGATACGATAAAACACCAATTGTATATTTGAGATATTTATAGAATCAATCATGATAATTTTCATGATGAATTTAATTATATTTTAAATAGTTTATATTTAAATAAAACTTATTGTTAAATAATAGTTATAAAAATATAAATGATAATACATTTTGATAAAGTTTAATGTAATTTTTATAATTGTTAGGAAATTATTTTCATTGTTAAACAACAACTTTTTCAGTAAATATGGATATTTTATTTACAAGTTTAAATTTATATATTTATATAATTACTCCTATAAGATAATTGTTTGTTTTGAAATTATCCATCGGAGAATATTTCAAAATTTTTCTGGGAGTTGAATATTTCAATTAAATTTTAATACAGTATAAATATATAGAGTGTATTATGAAATCATAAATGCCTTAAAGTAATGTAATGAATACTATAATGAGTATCAAAGACAAAAAATTGTGTTCCACTAAAAAAATTGATGTTGTTTTATTAATATTCTATACAATTAATAAATCCTCCATAAAATATATTATATTTTAAGGGTTCAAAATTTATTCTTTATGGGCATGACTCACTTCAACAGAATGGATTTAATTTTAATGTATTTAGTTCATAGAATTATAATATATTTAAAACTAATAAATTTTATTTAAATAGTATTAAAAATACATGGTATGGTGTATGAGTCTGTTTATTATTTTATAATATAGATTTCGGGGAATATGATTTTGAAATAATAATGAATACCCCCAATCTTTTGATATAAAAGCTCTCCCAACTTCTCTTTAAGATTCTGCCAATACCTTCAGATTAATAATTTTAACTATAATTGAATTCATAATGAACTCCCAATGTGTTACCAAGCTATTAATAAGGTCATCCCAATATGTTTTAATCCCCCTCTCAAGATAAGGGATCATCACCTCCTCCCACATATTCAAACACTCTCATTTTATTATGCATTTTAATTTGAAATTATTTTTGGTTGATATGTTTTTACTTCTCCTTATTACATTCCTTATAATTTCTTGTATAGTATATAGCCCTTTCAATTTAATTATATTCATCCATTATTATTTATGTACCCCTACTAGGAAACAAAAATTTTCCAATACTTTTCTAGGAAATCCATTTAGGTAGATAATTACCATACCCATTTTCACTAAAAGGTGTCCACCTACATGTACATATTTATTAATGATTGAGTACATACATATATGTATCCCACACTCCTTAATCATGGGATTAATGTTTTTTAAGACCTCCTTTTTTTTAGGATATATGTGGAACACTTTTTCATGGGCAAAACAATTATGTGATGGGTGGACCTATTATTATATAATCTAATAATGAACTAGGTAATGTTTTTATCTTACGATATACAATGTTTAGTGAAAGAGAGGTTATTCTATGAATAGTATGTTATCATTTCTTTGTTCTTATCTATGAATTATGCTTATAAATCCATGTTTTATGATTTTTTCCTTATTCACATGTTTCCTTTATGTTATCATATTATATCATGCTTCATTGTTCAATTTTGTTACTATAAACCATTTTATGTGACAATTATATTCTTCTTGAATAAAATTTAGTTATTTTCCTTATTATATATATTTTTTATTACCAATCTAGGGCTTATATATCAACACTCTCTTATATACTTCCCCATGAAATCACATTTTCTTTTAAATTATCAAGGAAATTTTTAGGGAATGTTATAATGTTTTTAAATAATGATATTGTACTAATGTTTCATGTTACCATGATTTTTACAAAAATTCCTTATGACAATTAGAATCACGACCTTATGAAATTGTATTATGTGTTTCATTATGTAATAATTTGGCCATTAATGTGTATTGATATATAGTTTTTCATATACAAGGATTCAAAATATTTTGGTTCCAACAATGAATAATCCCCATTAAATATTTTGGTGATTCCCATTTCATGATATAGTCACCATTTTCAACTAATATAAAACTACAAATCAATTCTGTATTCACATGATGTAAAACTACATGAAAACATCCAAATAAAAAATGTTTAACTCCATAAAAATGTATTAGTCACAGTACATAAAAGTATATGATAACATCATTAACATATTGCGTGAAACAATATTTTATGATCATGTCACATGACGATACATTGGAAAAAAATATTTGGGAATTAATTCTTATCAATTATAACACATATCACACCTATAGGTTGTTCGGACTCAATAATCTAAAACATATCCTTATGAGTCCATATTCCTTATAAACCCAACTATGTGTCCCAAATTTTGGATGATTCCATACTCAAAATTATATGTCATATCTTAACACTGAAATATTCTCTATAATCAATGTTAAGGCATATCCGACAATTTTCCCAATCATCCATATAATCCCTCCATCAATGGGCCTTATTTATTATTAAAGGTTCTATGAAGTATCACTCATGCATAAGTCCCACAAAGACCATTATTAGGAACATGTCTCCATATTGTAGTTATGTAATAGATATAAAACCATATAAGGTACTTCAAATTTTCATAGAAATATGACATTAATGGAACCAAAATGAATCATTTTTACATAAAAAATAAAGGGTATGAAATTTTTCATTAAGTGGAAATGAACTGCGTAGGTTCTAACTTTGTTCCGAAGATTACTTAATAACCTACTATCATGAGCATGATCTCTACTACAAAATAAAAAATAATACATGAATGGTGGTAAATTATATTATACCCAAATTAATAGATATAAATCATACCATGATTAATCCAAAGGATAATGTTTCACAAACTTGTATATATTTAAATATTGAATCGTTGACAGAAAATTCTATACATATATTTATACACAATGATTATATTTCTAGAGAACATATTATATATAAGGATTAACACATCAAAACATTTAGTTCATCAGCCTATAGAATAGTAGTAACCAATCCAGAACTAATATATACTAACTATTTAATAACATATCATTAACTAATAAGAGTGTTTATAGGTGAGAAATAATTACCCTTAATGAATGAAATGGTCCAAACCTCCCATCCTCTGGATCAATGTTCTTTCAAAGGAATATCTAGTATACAGCCAGTGGTCACCGACATTTAGAATAATGTTCTATAATGCACAAATGATCAGGATCTTGGAGCATATCGAGTCCCTCACCATAAATAGTATTTTTAAAGAGTTTCTTAGACAACCTCGTTTGGATGTAGTGATCCATTATAAAACACAACCATATTTCTTATGTCATACATGTTATTTATAAATAAGTAAATTGAATCATTATTTTAGGTTTTCCATTATAGTTTCATCATGGTCATAAATGCTAAGTTTATCACAAAATAATGACATGATGATTTCTTCTACTATAATTTTATTTATTATATTTTTCATCAAACCAAACCAAACACCATAAAAATTATCGACAATATTCAATATTCTTATAATAAACAAAAATAAAAGGAATTAGTAGTATTAACTCTTTTAGTTATTGATTTTTTTTAAAAAAATATATGTAAAAATTAGAGTGCTCAAACCCCTATTTTTCTCTCATATGATTGAAATGTTTATGATTATGACAAAATATGGTAAAGTGATGGATAATAAAATAATTAATATTCTGTTAAAAACTATCATGTGACATGGGAATCCTTATAGCTATAGTTGAAATTGATTTTTACATATTTTTATTTGTTTTATAATTCCATATCTACTTTTTGTCAGTTATATATAATCAGATTAATAACATAGAATCATGATTCAAAATAC
Source organism: Viscum album (assembly GCA_963277665.1). Taxonomy (NCBI): domain Eukaryota; kingdom Viridiplantae; phylum Streptophyta; class Magnoliopsida; order Santalales; family Viscaceae; genus Viscum; species Viscum album. The sequence goes on along the minus strand of OY728126.1, from coordinate 554,331,495 downwards.
CTTTGAAGATAATTATAATTTATATCATGATTTATGGATGATATATAATATTGAAAAATATTTTAATTATCATTAAAAACATGAAATAAATTTAATTTTTCCTTATCTCTAGAATTTATGGTTTTCCCCCATACAGTATGGAATTCATGTTATCAATTTTTATGCATTTTTAATTTCAATAAAACTACTATTTAAGGATTTTCAATATTTCTCCTATGTTTAGTACATGTTAACATCATCCCATGTGAATTTGATACCTATTATGACTTATTAGGGGCTTCTATAAATTGATATTATGTACATTTAAAAGATCCCATACTTGATTAATTACATTAATTAGATGTTTTAGAAATTATTTTTCATGTAGTTACATTACAAAATTTCATAATGTTTTAAATTATTGTAATTTTTTATGATAAATAGTTGATCCATCAACATTGATATATATTGTATTGTTTTTTATATGGAACCAACGAGGTCCTATAGTTGTAAATCAATATTCAAATTATTATTATGTAAATAGGATAACTTCTGTATTACTGAATATGTTTGTCAATTTTATTTATGTATTTAAAATTCATAGTCTTGAATCAGCGTTGAAGGTTACAATTTGATGGCTTTATACTGGCTAACCAAATAGATAGATGTATATTTCATATTGTTCCTCCTCATAAGTTTGGAGGCCTAATATATGATGTGGTATACATATATGAATATTATTATAGATATACATATATATAATCATCTATATCAACAGTTAGTGGTCTCTAATATGATGGTAGATGTATGGTTATATAAATTTATCGCTCATACCAATGAGGATATTGTGGTCTACTATGAAATGAAGATTATAGATACATGTGTGTATGTGTGGAGGATTCCTACTTTAAATAATTAAAGTTCATTTGAATCATTAAAATATTTTCCTTATGGTGAATATGTATTATATCTTGAATTTTAGGCAAATATTGAGGCAGGACTGGTTAGTTCTTGCTTGGAAATAATTAATATATTAGAACAAACATGCTTATTGTATGTTAAAAGTTATTATTTTTTAAAATTATTCTTTTCGAATATATTATGTTACTATTTTATGTTATTTAATGATAATATTGTGATTATTACAAATTGGTTGGTTACATGTGATGACCATTACTATATATGATTTACTCTCATGATATAATTGTTCCTTTATAATGCATTTTAGCAATTTTTGAACCCATCCTTGGTAAAGGTAAAGTAATTATGCATGAGGAAGATAATGGTTAGGGATATAGCACATATATATATGAATGATATATAGATATTCTTTTCTAAAAATGACACTAAGTTACTTTTGTTTTTTATTTTATATTATGGATAGGGATTTTTAATCAATAGATCAAGTAATACCTCTACCTATTTATAGTATTAATTCACTTTTAATTAACCATTGGATTTTTTTTTGTATATGTGCATTAGATATAATGGCTATATGATTATGTATATATATATATATGGATTTTGATATTTTAAAACTCTTGTAAATTAGGTACATATAGAATATAGATTTTCACTTTGAGGACTTTATGAATTATCCTTTTTCAACAATTTACATACATCATACACAAAATTTGTTAACAATGGAATATTATATTTAATAATATATATGGTTATATAATATTATCAAAATTTTAAACGTGAGAAAATATTTATTCAAGTGTAGAATGATTTATATTTTTACTTATGGTATTTTGGAATTATGATTATTATACTATTCATATATAAAAGGCATGTAATTAGAATGTGGGTTGATGTGATTATTTGAGGTTTTGGAGTGTAATGTTACACTATTATTAGGAATATTCAAGGTATTTTCTCGATTTCAATATATTTTTAATGTATATGATTAGAAATTATTATTTTTTAGATTCCATAGGTATAACTAATTAATTTATGGTAGGATAACATGGAATCATTTTTGGACTATAGTAAAAACATAATGTCATGTGGGCCGTGGAGAAGGCATAATATATATTCCAATGTACCTATGTTTTAAATATATTATATGATCTCAGGTACTGATACATGGTCTTGGGTAAGTAAACAATTAATTTAATGAGATTTGAAAATTGAGGTCTATTTATAATGGTTGAGAAGGGATGTGGTCTATTGTAACTCACTATGTGTGTATTGTAATAGGAGTTGGAATATTGTTAAAGATTGTAGGGTTGAGGTTCATGGTGTTTTATTTGTCACTTGAAATATAAACATTATTATTTATAATAATAACGACTATAATATTATATCACATGTATTTATAGTATATTTTCAGAGGTCATAGTCTACCGTACAAAACAAATATGATTTTTTATCTCATTTCATGGATGTGGAGATGGATTTTGGTTAATCAATTAATATAAAAATATTAAAAATAAATTTTAGATACTTTTTTAGTATGTAATGAAAATTTAATATGGTTTTAAGGATATGGTATATGAAATATTGTAAACATTCTTGGTTAAGCATAACACCTCTTTTTCAGACATCCTCCTTAGGTTGTCATTATTAAAAATATAAGGGATCTAGGTCCGGGTTAGTTATGCTAGGAAGTAATTTTGGAAGTGATTTTCCAATATTAATAGATTTTAATTTGTGAAGTTGAGATGATTGGGGTGTCCTTTTATAAATGAGGTGAATGGAACACTTTTAATTTTTTAAACGATAATGGTGTGGCCACATTTTTTACTTTACAAAAGGATCCAAAATAAACTATTAATGAGCCTTATATATGATAATACAAAAATATTTCCATAAAATAGATTTGACAGATGTTTTTAGGTCATTTTATCTCTTATCATGTTTTTAATAACTAAATAATATACTTTTACGTTAACCATAGTAATTAATTTTTAATATTTTAGTTATTCATTAGGGTCAAAAATATTGAAACTAAACAACTATATAAAATATCATAATTAAAAATATTTAATACATATTTACCATGTTCAATTCATATAATTTGAAAATTTCAATTCAAAATTATTTATACAGATGTGAAAAAAATATGTTTTCAAGAAGTGTTTTTTTTTCATGAAAATGCTACTTTTATATTAACTGTTAGACAAATAATAAACATTATAGAAAAAAAAATTATTATTTCTTTATATATATTATATATTTATAAGTCATAAAATTCCCTTAGATCGATTGATTTAATTAAATAATATGACGAAATATTATTCACTTTAAATATATATAATAAATATCATGTTTTTATATCCAAAAGAAATATTATAGTCAAATAAAATTATAAGACGATTGAATAAAATAATGGGGATTAAATATTAATAAATAATAACTATTTACATGAAGTAATTTTCAAAAAATAATGGTACATTTAAATTAATTATATTATTGATAATAAATGAGAGTTTTACAGAAATCTGTATTTTCACAATTCACTGAAAAAACAATATTTTCCCAAAAGTTGAAAAATTTCCAAAATTGTAAATTTATTTATTATAATATTAAAAATAATTTCCATTTTATCAAATAAATAATTAAAATTTAAAAAAATTAATTATACTATTTTTCCTAATGGGATATAAAAATCTTTTTTCAAGAAAACATGTTTTTAAGAATAAAATTACATTACTAAAAATTGACTAATTATCTACTTGAAATTTATCAATAAATTATATTGTGTAGAATATATATAAATTTATATATTTCAGAAATTTTTTAATACAACTCATAGAAACCAATTTTTTTTTAAGTTACAATGTTTAAAAATTAGTCTTGTTGTTTATGCTCGTTGTTGTGTGTCATATACACTCTAGAACATAAAAATTGAAGGGTTTCATATATAAAATAATATAACAATTAATAAATATATTTAGATAGAAATATATTGTAAACAATTGGGGAGATACACTCACATATATGCTCCGTGTAGTGTTTCATGTATGTTATCGAACATAATTTTCTTCTTTTAAAATGTTTGCATGTCACAGCAGTGGTCCCCATTTAAACCTCCAAAAGATAATAAATATTTAATATACGTAAATATTCATTAAATACTAATAATGTTCTTGAAAAATGAATTGGTATATAATAACTACTATTGGATCAGGTAGTGGAATTTCACTTGGGAGAATTATATAATTTTTGTATCTTTTCAACAGGGATGGATAAAGGAATAATTCTAATCATGTAATCTCTAAAAAACACCCATATATATGATATCCCAAAGGTATTAAATGTGATAATGTATACCTTATTGGTGTCATAAAATTTTAGATACAATCTATCTTCTCAATACTAGAAGGCTAATCTGGGAAAAGCATCTCTTGCACACATGGAAAAAAAGTAAAAAGGTGGCCAACATCATAGCTCCAAAAGAAACCCAAGATAAATTTAGAATGCTTTTCTCCATCATGGGATCCCATTACCTAGATATTGTTAATTTTATTTTCACAAATTATTTAGGTATTTATTACATTAGTCCACAATGACCTATGTTACTTATCTTTCAGTATCCTTAACAAAATGGATCTACTTTGGATGGATGTATTATAACCATTGGAAAACATTTAATGATATGTGTGTCCAAACTAATCTACCCTCCTTCCCAATTCAGCATATATCGATGATGAGAAATAAATATAACTAATTTTATTAAGAATAAATCCATAACATGATGGTATTACAATATTTAATTTATAATTCCTCACTAGATATATATATATATATATATATATATATATATATATATATATTATTTATAGAGTATGTAATTTTCTCTACAATTCACCATTCTCCATATCCAAGATGATATATCGAGGAATAAATGCTTCGATTCCATCAAATACGGAAAGGACTTGATCCCAAAATCATCACATACAAGTTGGTATACCAAATATAAACCCACCATTACTAACAACATAAATGGGCTTGATCATTTAGATAAATCTAGTTATATTATCAGACAAAAATATTCACAACTATAAAATACATCTGCATCCATGGTTTGGAACTATGGGAATACAAACAAAAGTGTTATAATAGATTGTGGCCATGGTTATCCAAAACCATGGTGGATAGATCCATTGAAATAGGACTTAACTATTTCCAAATTTTAAATAGTTGAAATTGGTAATATATAGCCTCGGTTTAAACCATGAAAATTGGTCACCATTAGCCATGGTTTCACCTCATTAATAGGTCACCTATATCCCCGCATCAATACAATGTTATATGGAACCTATATCCATGTTTTAAACCCCATATATATGAAACCTATATCAATGGTTGAATCCATGGCTATTTCATGTTATATCCAATTTTAAACAATGAAAATTGGAACCTATTTCCATGGATAAAGCCATGGGAGTAGGTCCTCTGTTGCCACATTTTTAACAATGGTTATTTCCTAATACAGACACAATTTCAATATAGAAATTAAAGGATACTTCCTTGGTTAAAACTGTGGATATATCATTTAAATGGAACGAAAAACTAATATATTTTAACTATAAAATCCTGAATCCACACACATAGTATAAATTCCTAAAACCAAAAACACAAAACATTAATGCATGAATCCAAAAACCACATGAGGAGCAGTATATTTGTATTACCAAATACACAAACACACATTAAAAATGGAACAATGCAATTCATCATTCACATTATCAACCCTCTTATTTATTAAATTATCTTCTTATGGTATTCCTTTTATTTTTATAATCCTCATAAGGACGTTAACTGAGTATAAGTGGTGTGTGAATCCTCTTTAATCAACTTGTAGACTACTTGCATGGAAACAAGAAATATATAGCATCACCATATAAAACCCAATATTTTATGAAGACATCTAGTGCTTGTTTATGGGTAATCTATTTCCTTGAATAGTTCAATTTTAAATTGGGTTTCATTTTAGGGAGTTTTTTGGTGAAATTTGAAAAATAGAAAGGGGGAGATGAGGCAGATTATGCACTCATGTACCAGAAACTATTTTAGATAATTAATTAGGCTTGATAATTAATTATTAAATTTTTAAACCCCCTAATTAATCCCAAATCAACCCCAATTAAAATATATTCTATCTTCGAAGTTTTGAGATCTCTCCATACGAATTTAGTCCCCAACTGACCTCTATTCATCGTTAACCGAAGCCCGGATCGAATACCACTTCCCACCCTGTAAGTGATATCTTCCTCACGTTCTTCCTCCATCCATTACAATTTATTTTAATAATGTAATTTCCTTAATGATATAGATCTAAGTATATTTGGTGATATATAGATATATTATTTGTTATCTATATATATTCTATCATGACATATATTTTCCTGATTCTTAATTGTATGGTTTTGATATTTGGATCTAAATCTACATCGTTGTGCCACTCAACATTCAGGGATTTATGATGGGATATAAGTATTGAAAAAAACTGAATTATTTAGTCTAATAATCAATCCCTATATTCATGATTTTTCTTATGTTTGTGCAATTGAATATATTATAGAGTTCTTTTGGAATTAGAATTACTAAATAGGGTCATTCAATGTAGTCAACTGATTAACCGGTTTATTGTTGAAATTATTGATTTTTTAGGGATCTAATCATTATAATAAAGGGATTATATTATTGATAATTATTTGAGGAATTAATTTTGAGGTTTAGGTTATGTATAATTAGATAATTAATCGAATAATTCATTGTGAGATTTAGTAATTTTTCAATTTAGATCATGGCCAATTGATTAATTGGTTAAATTGTTTAAATTTATAATTTATCGGGGATTTAATCATGATACTAGGGGTATTATCTTTATGATAATAAATTTGGGAATTATTTAATAGATTTAGTGGTTTTCCATGTATATAATTAATTTATGAATTAATTTTGAGATTTCAGGATTTGGGATTTAAATATTAGCCAATTGATGTATTGGATAAATCGTTGAAATGCATGACTAATTAGGGAGTTGATTATGAAACTAAGGGGATGACTATATAGATATTATATTGGGCATGTAATTATGAGTCTTAGTGGCTTCCAATATATATAATTAATTATAGAATTATATATTATATTTAGGGATATGCAATTTTGATTATTAATCATTGGATTAATTGTGAGATATTGAGAAATTTTTAATAATATAATTAATAGATGAATTAATTATGATATATATAGATATATGCGTTTATATAATTAAGGGTAGATTAATTATGAAATATTTATATATTTGAGTAATGATAATTAATAGTAGATTAATTATAATATATCCTGACATATGAGATGAGATAATTAATGTTAGATTAATTATGAGATATCTAGATATATAAGTTGGGATAATTAATGATAGATTATTATAAGATATATGGATATATGATTTGAGATGATTAATGGTATTTTAATTATGATATATCTCTATATATGAATTCTAATAATTAGTGTTATATTGATTTTTAGATATCATTATTTATTAGTGATATAATTAATAGATTAATTAATTATGACATATCATGATATATGAAATGAGATAATAAATAATAGAATTAATTATGAGATATTTCTAGTTTTTATTTGAATAATTAATTGTTTAATTAATAATGGATAATTATTTGTGGATATAAACTAATTAATTAATGAATTAACTAATGGAAATGACATGCTTAATAAATCAGGGGATTAATTAAGTGTAATTATCAAATAAAATAATTATTTAATTAGTAAGGATATTGAGATGATTAATTAATTTTATAATTAATTAATTATATTTTGGGGATTAATTAATTTATGAATTAATGAAGTGAATTAATGTGATTATTTATTTGTTAATTTAAATAATTGTGTTGATGTGATAATTTAATTGATAAATTAATTAGGGGAAGTATTTTTAATATTTAGTAGTTGAATTAAATAATGGGATTGATGGGAGTGTTAAATAATTGTGGATTTAATAAATATGATTGATAAGAACAATTAATTGGTGAATTAATTGAAGGGATTAGGGTGATTAATTATTTTTCCAATTAATTTATGTATTTGATGAGATTATTTTATCGATGAATTAACTAGAGTTATTTATGTGATTAGTTAATAGTTTAACTAACTCGAGTAATATTTGTGTATAGTTAATTGTGGAATTGAATTTATTAAATAATTTTTTAATTAATTAATGTTTTTGATGTGATTAATTAAGTATCGAATTAATTAATATTTTTGATGATAATAGTTAATTGTTTAATTGACTAGATTTGTTGATGTGTTTAGTTAGCTGATGAATTAACTTGGGGTATTTATATGATTAATCAATTGTTTAATAAACTATAGTAGTTGATTTGATAAGTTAATTTTTTATTTATCAATATAAATTGATGTGATTAATTAATTATAGAATTAATTGATTTTATTGATGTGATTAGTTCATTTTTTATTTAACTTGTATAATTTTTGTGATTAACTAATTGAAAAATTAGTACTATCATTGGTGTGGATAATTAATTTCTAAATTAATTATGTGTTGAATAATGGTAACATGGTCATTCATTTATGTTATTTAATGAATGCTAATATAGTCATTCACTTTATTGAAATAATGAAAGGTAACATGGTCATTAAATGGTCAGAATTAATGAATGGTAACGTGGGCATTCATTTATGTGAAATAAAGAATGGCAACATTGTAATTCAATTATTAGATTAAATTAATTGTAACATGGTCATTCATATGTAAAATAATATTGGTAACATGTACATTCATACATGTCATATCCCATAGGAATAGTTCAAATTCCATTATAGGCTGAATAATGTATTGAGGTTCGGGTGTCTATGAGAACCATTGGGTTTAAGCGCTTAAATTAATCATATTTATTAATGAGATAAAGTGTTTATTTATGAATTATAAATATTCTTATTACAATTATATAATATATTTTAAAATGGAATTGTTTAAGACACTATTGGTTGCGGCCTACTGAGTTGTACTCACACCCTACTAAGGCTACCTTATAAGTACCTAAATAGACATTATAATTGCAAGACTAGTCAAGGGAGAAGTCATTATTTTAGATGTCTATGTTAGGGTGGAGTATGGATGAGGGTACCAGACGTGGTTTAGGACCCACATGGGTGTCATTCATGTCTTTACTTTTTAGTTTCATACTAACACGTTTGAATTACATCAATATGACTTATTTATTTTTTAGGTTAAACTTTTTACTTCATTCATTGGATATCATGAGATATTGGTATATTTTATGATTATATGTTTCCTTAATTGTGAATTTATTTACTCTGGTAATTACTATGATAAAAGAAAAAGAATACGGAATATTCTCCCACTTACTAACTTACATGACCCTTGCTACTAGTCAGCAGCCTCTAGCATATGGGGAGGCATGCTAGTGGTCATAAGAATGAATAGTTCGGGGCACCGTTGTGTGGAACCCTTGACAAGACATTAAAAAGTGGTTTCAGAGGATTTTTATTTTCTTCTTCTTTTGCCTTACTATTTGGGAAATGTATATAGGAAACTAGGAGGAGTTATGGCTTGGTTATGAGCTCATGTGTGGGAGTATCCACCCTTTATACGCAGAAGAACCCAAGTACCCAAGGTAGGATTGTTATTATTACTATTTTCTATTAGAGTTGAATATTATTTCACCTTGGGTGACAAACATTTTATCTGATGGGGTTGTTGTTTCTGTGATGTGTTGAGATTTCCTCATGGCCTAGAATGGCATGAGTGTTGAGTCTTCATGCATTATTCTAAGAAATCAAGATTATTTTGTGAACATGCATCATTTTAGGTACACATGTAAAAATGTGTTATGTTTAAGTTATTGAACATAAACTATTTTTATTTTGTTGGAAATTGAACTAAAAATAGTGCCTAACATGAAATTGAGAAATAATATAGAATTATGCTTGATGAAAATAAATGGATGTCTAAATTTGAAACATGAATAATAATAAAAAATTTACCCTTATTGACTAGGATGTAGGTGTCCGATGGTTAAGGGTAGTGGTAGAGCCTCAGTTTCGATAGTGTGGTGGGAAAAAGTGAGAATGAATTGATATGTTTTTTAAACCCCTTTTTATAATTGAGTTAATGAAATAATATGAGAATCCATTTTTTTGTTTAATTTCCCCATTATGCGGCTGGTTTGAGAAGTAAAAATTACATAGTTTTAGAATTCTATTGGGTGTTTTGTGGGGAACATCTAGTTTTGGATAGTGTGTAGAGAAGTTGTTGGGATGGGAATCCCCCGACTGTAGAAAGGTTAAGGTTTTTTTGAAATGGTATGTAACTTCATTGATAGAGGATTTGTGGTGGTATTCATTAATGACTTCTTAGTGTACTTTTAATTAGTGATGATCATTTCCCATGACTATACATAATCTCATGTAAACTGAGAAATCTATATCTTTATACCTAGCTATAAATTTTTGTTTTGTTGGACGTGGGGGTCCTTGGAGGTCATACTAATGAACATGTATGTGTGTGGAGCTAGATGCTATGAGTTATTCCATCATCAGTTTATAGTTAACGTTCTTATGATGGACCATAGGTTGATGAATATTGTGGTCAATGGTCCATGGTGGTAGATTTATTTGGTAATAAGACGTTTATAAAGCTCCAAATGTGGGGATAGATGTGTCAAAAGTAGGTTTGTGGAGTGAGACCATGGGTTGGAAGTGGTTTCCATAGAGTGCTAATGAGGAACCTACATGGTACATGATTAAATTTCATAGAGAAAGGCTCTGAGAGCCTTGGAGGTGGTGGATGTGTGTTATTTCTGGGAAGTCTTTTATGTCAAGAATGATTGCCAATTTTATGGTGTTATTTTGTTTTTAGGAACATTAAATTTAAAACCATTCTGGGAAAGTTGATGATAATGATATTAATATTGATGCATCCTCAATTAACATCTTTTACATGTGTTAGATTTTAATGAGGAGGTGTTACAAAAAAATATAATTTTAATTCCATTTACTGTGGCAACATGGATATTCATAGGAAGAATATTGGGGGAGACAAATTGACAAGAGCGATTAGTGGTCAGTTCTTTTTTAATATGACTCTTAATGAAGTTTGGGAGTGCAACTTAGGTATGAGATTTTATAATTTGGGGAGATTGTAAAGATCTGAAATCTTATAGAGGCATTTTGATCTTTTTTATAGGTACTCATTTACATTGAATTGATTAATTTTTAATTGGGATTTATTTTGGGGAGTTTTTGGGTGAAATTTAAAAAAACATTGGAGGAGATGGCGCAGATCATGCGCCCATGTGCAGGATATCCTGTGCTGGTATTAATTAAGCTTGATAATTATTTCAAAAATCTCCAAAACCCCCTAATTAACCCCTCATAGACCCTAATTCATCCCTAGGACCTATTTGCATTTTTGGGAGCCGTCTGTAAGAATTTCATCTCTTCTAGACCTCTGTTCTTCGTCAATAGAAACTCGTATCAAAGAATGCTCCTCTCCAGGTAATTGATTTCTTCTCTCATTCTTACATTGATCATCCTCCATCCTGCAAACATTTTTTTAATGATGTAATATACCATATTATATATATATATATGTCTATATGGTTAGAAATATATCTATTATTCTAGATCAATATCTAAACTTCCATGAAATTGATTTTCTTGAATATTAATTTTAGGCTTTTGAGATTCTAATTTAATCTAAGTTGTTATGATGCTCAAAATTCCAGGATTTATATATGGTTATTAGTCTTTGAATAATTAATGTAGGTGGTCTAATAAGTAATTTATATAGTCATTATTTTGATTATTTTTATGAAATTTTATAATTTCTAGCGTTCTTTATATATTTGAGTTCTTAGATTGGGTTAATGAATATGGTCAATTGATTAATTGTTCTATTATTTATATTTTGGATTTATTGGGGATTTAATAGTAAAACTAAGGGGCTTATCATTTCTATAATTAATTATGATATTTAGGGGTTGTCCATTTAGATAATAAATTGAGGAATTAACTGTGAGATTTATGAATTTTTGATTTAGATAATATCTAATAAGTTAATTGGATAAATTGTAAAAACTTAGGACTTACTAGAGATTTAATCATGAGACTAAGGGGATTTTAATTTTCGTAAATAACTTTTTAAATAATAATGTGATTTAGTGTCTGTACAAGTAGAAAAATAATATATTAATTAATTGTGATATTGAGGGATTTGTGATTTTAATAACAGCCAAGTGATTTGATTTTAAATCATTGAAATACATGACTAATTGGGGAGTTGATTATGAGACTATGGGGATGCCCATTTATATAGTTAATTGGGAATTAATTATTAAGTTTTGGGGAGTCCTATTTAGTTAAATAATTAGAGCTTTAGTTATTAGATTTAAGGATATGAAATTTAAATTATTAATCGGGGGATTAATTGAGAGATATTGATATAATTTTATTAAGATACATAATTTATGAATTAATTATGAGATATTTAGTAATATGAGTTTAGATAATTAATGGTAGATTATTTATTATATATATAGATATTTGTCCTGAGATAATTAATAGTAGTTTAATTATGAGATATATATATACATAGACATTTGAAATGATAATATTAATGTTCGATTAATTGTGAGATATCTAGATATATGAGTTGAGGTGATTTATGGTAGATTAATTATAAAATATCTAGATATATGAATTGAGAAAATTAATGTATTATTAATTATGAGATATCAAGACACGTGAGTTGAGATAATTAATCAGTGAATTAATTATGAAATATGATGATATATGATTTTAGATAATTAAAAATAGCGTTAATTATGACATATTATAATTTTAAATTATATTAATTAATTTTTTAATACATTATGGATAATAAGTTCTGGTTATTGAGAAATAAATTGTTCAGTTGATTAATGTAATTGACTTTCTTAATTTATAGGGAATTAATTATGGGTATTTCTATTATAAACAAATTATTGAATTAGTAATGAGATATATATGATTTATTAATTTTAGATTTAGTTAATGATATTCAAGGAGTCAATTATTTGATGAATTAATTATGGGAAGTGATATGATTATTTAATTATTTAATAAAATAATGTGATTGATGAGATTAATTGATTAATAAATTATTTAATGGAATTGATGTTATTATTTAATGGTTGAATTAAGTAATGGTATTCATGGGAGTGATTAATTAAATATATAATTAATTAATATAATTTATGTTCACAAATAATTAGTGAATTAATTAATGGAATTGGTGTGATTAATTAAAATTTTAATCAATTAATGTATTTGATGTGATAAGTTAACTATTGAACTAGCTAAAGTTACTTATATAAATAATTAATTTTTAAATTAATTAGAGAAATTGTTGTGGTTAATTAACTATTTAATTGAAGTGATTAATTAATTGATGAATTAAAAAATGTATTTGATGTGATTAATTAATTATCAAATTAATAAATATTTTTTTGTGTGATTATTTAATTATTTCATTAAGAAGAATTATTGAAGTCTTTAGTTAATTGATGAATTGCGTTGAGTTATTGATGTGACTAGTTAATTGTTGAGTTAGTTAGATTATTTGATGTGATTAGATAACTATTTAATTGACTATAGAAATTGATGTGATTAATTAATTGTTGAAGTAATTAATGTTATTGATGTGATTAGTTTGATATTGATATAACTAATGGAATTATTGTGTTTAATTTATTTTTGAATTAGTAGTTTCATTGGTGTGGATAATTAATTGTAGAATTAATTATGTGTTAACAAATGGTAATATGGTCATTCAATTGTGTTATGTAATGAATAGTAACATGGCCATTCATTTGTGTGAAATAAAAAATTGTGACATGGTCATTCAATGGTTAGATCAAATTACTGGTAACATGCTCATTCATTTTCTCCAAATAATGAATGGTAACACGGCCATTCAATTGTGTGATTTAATAAACATAAACATGGTCACTCATTTGTGAAATAATAATTGTAACATGGACATTCAAACATGAGGTATCTCTTGGGGATAGATCAAATTACATCTTGGGCCAAAGTAGATATTGAGGTTTGAGTATCTATAATAACCCTAGGTTTAATGTACTTAAATATAGAATATTTAATAATACGATAAACTTTTAATTTATTCATTATACAAATTATTTTTACAAATACATACGATATTTTTTACTGTAATTTTTTTAGATATCGTTGGTGGTGGCCTACTGAGTAGCACTCACACCCTACTTGGGATGCCTGATCGGTACCCAAACATACATAATTATTATTGGAAAGGAAAAGGGATAAGTTCCAATGTTAGATGATTGATTTGTGGATGAGCATGGATGAGGGAACATCACATGGTTTGGGTCCCTCATGGGTTTCATCAGTTCTTTACTTTTGAGTTTCATATTGATACATGGAACGTACAATAGCATGACTTATTTATTGTTTAGTTTAATCATTGTACTCCACGCATTTGATATCTTGAAATATTTATATTTTTTCTATTATATGTTTCCACTATTATTGACTTATTTATCTGGGTGTATTTATCTGTTAAAAGATAAAATACATGGTATAGTCTTAGCAGGAACGACTTACCAGACCCTCACTCCTATTCTACAGCCTCTAGAATATGGGGAGGTGTCGTTGAGGTACTATTACTGACTAGTTCATGTAACTAGTGTGTGGAACATGGGTTGGGACATTAGACACCATCATTATGAGTCCAGTTTCTTATTAACCATCCTAAAAACCCAATCCATGGATTCTTTCCAAATTCAAATATTGAAGAAACAATCTCTCTTCCATGTTTGATTATCCACTTTTACTAAATAGAAAACCCCTTGTTGGAAGTTTATTTCAACCGAAAAACATTATTTTTTTAAGAACATAAACAAGGGGGTGCATTTTAAATCATTTAACACCATATTTTAACAAAATTAAATTTTATAAATTATACAAGAATCAAAAGTCACTATTAAACATACCTATTCTCTTATAATGATATATCATGGAGGTTCTCATACTACAGATAACATAAAGAACTATTATATAATTATAACTGGTTTTCACAATGCGTTATAGGTTTACATATTATATAATTTGGGTAACATAACAATAGATTTGAAAAAAAACATAAGGTTCCCATATTGCATGTGCATATAATATAAAAATTAAATTTTTATAATTTTCGAAACATTATAACAAGTGTGAAAAAACATAATTCATGCATGTATAATAACAGGTTTGTACATAATTATATCATAATAATAAGTATGTGTTATAAAAAACATGTTTTCATGTGTTATAAAAAAAAATTAGATTTAACATAAAAAATATTTTGCATATGAGAAAAATAAATTACATGTGAAAAATCATACATGAGGGTCAGTAATATGCATAAGAAAATAAAAGCATGTAAACTAGGTATGAATATTTAAAAACAAAATAATTCATAATTCTCAAAAGGAAAACCTATAATTTTATCGTAAAATTAATTTTCATTACAAAAGGTACACATACATTTTTTAGAAATACTTTTCTATTATGGTAATGAGTAAAATATTAAATAAAATTAAATACAAACCTTTCACTAATCATATATTTGGTAGTAAATTTTTTTCTTTAAACGACTTAAAAAAAACTATTTCCCAATATATATTAAATTCTCATAATAAAAAACATTGATAAAAAGTATCATTTTAGAGTAATAAAATATAAATAAAATGATGAAATATATTTATATATTGAAAGAGTAATACCATAATGATGCAACAATATAGAGGTTAACCTATTTATCCATGCTTTCAAATCCACTTTTTTTAAATCTTGATGTCAGGAGTAGATCAAACCTAAATGATGATCCATAATAAAAATGAAATTTATAGATACAACTATAATTAATCATATGTATGGTATATGTATGTGTTCACTCACTAGAAAAAACTACCTAATTTGAAATGGATCACTATCAAATTCAATCACAAATAAAGGCCCTAGAAATAATGGAAGAAGTGTTTTTAGCAACCTTAGGAGTTTTACATGACCAAACCAAACATATAGGGTATGGTGTTTTACTATGATCATTTTCACTGTTATGATCATAAAATCCATTTTGGTTATAAAATTTGATTGTAACATAACCAAATCATCTAAAGACCACACAGATATAGGCTTTATTACCCATTACACTATGATGAAAATTTGATTTTTATTCTATGAGACAATTACTAAGAAGCTCCTTCATTGTTTCATCCAATAATCCTTCTACCCTCCACATTCGAGATACTGTGAATGGATGTAATTGGGTAATTAATTATGATAAACAAGCATAATTCACTTCTTTGGGGATAATTTTGTGGTGAAATTGAATACTCATAGTACCAGTAATCCATAATAATTGAACGAGATGTAAAATATAAGGGAAGGATTTGATTTTCACCCCATTTCTATTCAATTAATAATAAATGTCAACAAAATATATTTAGTTTATAAATCATTATTCATAGTTTTCATTAGTAAATGTTATTAGTGTATAAATCATAGATGAAAAAATGAATGAAACTAATGTAGAAGAAACTGATGTGTATAAATCCATTGAAAATAGTATTCACACTAAATTCTTCAAATATGGCGTGTGTACTCGATTTGATAAGAAGATTCAATATTTGTGAGCTCCACCAAATATTAATTTACCACCTATTTGATTATAATAAATTTATAATGTTAGTATTTTGTATTTTTATATGTATATATTTTTAATATTTATGATGAATTGTATCACAATATTTCTTATTATATAAATACGTATAGAAATATATTATGATTTTTATAAAAGTATAAAAAAATATTTAATGGTTTTAAAAATATATCCCTTATATTAGTTAATTGAAAGATTTGGTTTTTGGATATTGGATATTAGGAATATTATAGGTTCTATGATTATTATATTTTTAAATTTATCTATATTATATACCTATTATATGTAATAAGTGTGAAATTATCCTAATATATATTTAACCTTGTAACATCCCAGATCTGAAATCCACTCAACAGGTGCCCCAAACCCAGTTGGTCACATGACCTCAAGCGCATTTCCCCAAACACCAGAGGTTGCCGACTAGTAGTGAGGGCCAAGGAGTGATAGTGGGGAAACTATTCTCTCATCTGTCAAAGTGTAGTGCAGCCGAATAAAATATATCAACAAACAACAGAGGAAGCAGTAAAAAATATACAACTAAAATGGACAACTAAAGTAAAAGAAAGACCAATATTCATATTTATAATGATTCAATATGTCCCTAAGTCTAAGAAAGCATCCAAAACAGGAATCACTGAAATCAGAACAAGACAATAAATGGGAAGAATATAGAAAAGGAAAAAAATAGTGTAGCAAGAACTCAGCTGCATCGCAAGCCTAAGCTCAGTCCCATGTGCTCCAAATCCTCTGTGAAAAATCAATTACCTGTAAAGGGTCCCTTTCCCTTATACACACCTATAGCAATATAATATTTTTGGGCCCCAGACATGACCCAAACAGGGTGTGAGAAATGAATCCCAGTAGGCAACCACTAAAGTCCTGTGCCCAACTGTTAGTGAAAATGTGCCACAAAAGTGTATAAAAGTAAATGTAGTAAACTAGTAAGTACTCAAAAGTAACTATATCTACTAGTTTCATTTTCATTTTTGTTATTACTTATCACCTCCAAGCTTGTTCTTCTGCTTGGTAGGTACAACATATATAAATCACCACCTTGAATATTCTAAATAGTTGTGTCCTTAGACATACTATACTTACCATTAGGTAACAAAAACAAATACCAGAAGGTGATTTCCCATAGGCATAATGAATATTGCTCATAGGAATATGAGGTGTCTCTGACAGACACAGAATCTACTGCCCACAGGTATGAGAAAGATTTCCCAGAGGCTAAAAGAACACTGCCCTCAGGATAGAAGAAACACTGCCCTCAGGCTAAGCAAGTAACCATGTTGAGCCAAACATGTGAGAAATCATTCTATATACAATTCCTCTCAAGGCAATTAAAATCATGTTAATAATCACGGTATACCCTTGGGAAACCTGACCAAATGACTAAACAAGGGAACGCACCCACGGTGTGTTCCTGGATCTAAGCAATGATCCCTAACATCAGTTGTACTTAATCCTTAAATCACCTATGCAATTCTAGGTATTTAATTACGCAAGGCCTCAGCCATACGACACCCCAAACATGGTAATATAGCACAATGGTACACAAAAACAAACAACAGTTGGAATTTAAACACCAGCCCACCTCCCTTGATCACCTCTGATCAATATACGCGAATGGAAACTCTCGAAATGACCAAGAACAACATAGATCTGTGATAAAAGAATTCCCATTCAAATGAAAATAACTTCCTTTTTAGGAATAATTGGTATGAAAAATTCAAGGAGAGGGGAGGGCTTACCCGTACAGTCCCAACATGATTGACGGAGGCGGAATCGGATTCCTGGTGCATGATCGGGCGATCCTCCAAGGTTCAGACATCCTCCTGAGCTCCGAACGACAGTTCTACCTTCTCCCTCAAATTAGGAGGCCACTGCCTATTTTATGTGAAATTTCATGACTACACGACATGAATTCGCAAGTACACGGTGTGTACTTTTCATTTTTTAAACTGTTCCCCAGGCGGATTCTTTCCACCGCAGCACTGTTCATCTATGAACATGAGTACACAACGTGTATTTCTGAATACATGGCATGTACTGTCGCTCAGCTGGCAGTTGCCTCCGCTGCCTTACTGCTCACCTGCCGACTGATTACATGGTGTGGAAATACTAATTACATGGTGTGTAGTCAGTTTTTACACCCTTTATCACCGACATGCCTACATTCCTAGTGTACTCTTCCCACATGGCCAAAGTACACATTGTGTGGAAAAGTACATGGCGTGTACCCACAAAATTGGGATTTTCCCCCATTTTCCTTATTTTATCAAAAACGCTTATGGAAAAGGGTAAAGAAGAAACTCGTACCTCAAAAAATAAGAACCCGATTTTTAGAAACTTCTCCCATTAAAGCAATTCGTCCCTGAATTACCCTTCCAAGGGTGGTGAAGATGAAGCTCAGAATAACTTTTGCCACTGAGCACGTATGTCAGTATCCCGCTCCCAGGTTTCATCCTGTACTCGGCCATGCTGCCATAGAACCCGCACGAGAGGAACTGAATGGCCTCAGATAACCTTCATGCTCTTATCAAAAATACGAATCGGATTCTCCTCAAAGGATGAATAGACCTGAAGCTCATCCTCCTCCAGCTGAAAAACGTGACACAGGTCTGAATGATAGCGGTGCAGCTAATATACATGGATGATGTCGTGCATGGCCCAATACCTCTATGGTAACTGCAACCAATAGGCAACTGGCCCGACTCTCTCCATAATATCAAATGGCCTCACATACCTCGGTGAATTTTTACCCTGTCTCATGATCTGCCTGTGTCCCAACATCAGTGAAACACGTAAGAAAACCTGATCCCCGACCACAAACACCAAGGGTCATCTAGGGTAATTTCCACATGTCTTCTGACAAGACTGTGCGATATCAACCCGCTCTTGAATCAACTAGACCTTCTCTAATGTCTCCTGCAAGAGACGTGGTCCTAGAAAAGCTGCCTCACCTGCCTCCAACTAGCACATGGGTGATTGGCATGGCCTACCATATAAATCCCATAAGGTTTCATCTGAATAGTCGCCTAAAAACTATTTTTATATGAAAACTCATCTAGGGGTATGTGATTATCCCAAGTGCCCCAAATTCTAAGACACATGCACGAAGCATGTCCTCTAGCACCTGTATCGTACACTCTGACTGGTCATCGGTCTGAGGGTGGTAAATTGTGCTCAGAATCACCTGTGTACCCAATGCCCTATGAAAACTCTTCTAGAAATGAGATGTAAAACAGGAATACCTATCTGAAATGATAGAATGAGGGACCCCAAGAAGACATACTACCTCTCGGATATACAACTTACCGAGCTCATCTACACCGAAGGTCTCCTTGATCGGATAAAAGCGAGCTACCTTCATGAGTCTGTCCACAACAACCCACATGGCATCATTGCCTTGTAGTGACCTCGACAACCCGGTCAAGAAATCCATCATGACATCATCCCATTCCCAATCTGGAATGGGTAGCTGTTGTAACATTTCGGCCGGCCTCTGATGCATTGCCTTCACCTGCTGACAGGTGGAACATCCTTTAACAAAACCATCTACCTCTCTCTTCATACCCGACCACAAATACTGACATCTCAAGTCATGGTACATTTTGATAACTCTGGGATGCACTGCATATTAAAACCATGGTCATTCTATGAATGAATTTGAATTTGGTTTGTGTTTCTTGTCAATCCTCTATTGAATTTCAGAATATGTTCCAGCAAAGTGATCATACAGAACAAGCAGATAACAGCATTGAAGGTGGCACCGTTTTCTAGTGTTTGCAAAATTTTTGGGCCTGAAAATCGACAAATGGAGAAAGTGGTTTTTGGAAAAGATACTTGCATGCCGTTGACTTAAAGGAGAGGAAAATTGCACGCCTTCTGTTTTTCAAGATGAGAACATTAAAATACAACAAAGGGAGAAGGGCCCCCAAGTTTTATGTTTAGTCGCGCAAGTGGCTTGCACGGAAGAGACTTTCGCACCAAAAATTGTGCACCGAGGGAAGACTTGTGCACCGTCATGCAGGGTATCCAAATTCCTATAAATGTAGTTCAACCCCTCCTCATTCGGTATGAAGTTCAGACTTAGAGAAAATCAGATCTCCTGTTACGCAGGTATTGTGGTCGTGTAAGTGGTGGTGTGTCGTGCAAGTTGATGTTACGCGACAGTTGTTTGTTGCGCGTACAAGGTGTTTTGTTTGAGAAAGGGGTTGAGTCATGCAGTTTTGAAGTTTAAGAATTGAGTGTCGCACAAGTGTCTGAGGTGAAATTGTGCACCGAGACTGGTGCACCGTCTTGAAACTTCCATGCCGGGCTTGGAGAAGCGCGCCAGGTGTGGTTGAAGTACACCAGTCTTTCTGGGGCTGCGCGAAAGCTAAAAGTTTTCCCGATACCTTTGGTGCAAAGTGATATTAGTCTATGGGTGGATATTGGACTTCAACAGAGAATCTACATACAACAGAGGATGTTTTCATTATCAATGATGCAGAGACCTTCAAATCTATAAACTGAGTGGGACTTCACCAAATGTAGTGAGCCAGGGGGAGTCAACTGGAGTGACCCAAGGGACGCAGTGAGATGCCCATGAACTTTTGTAAAGGCAGTGAGCCTGGGAAAGAGTGACTGTGCCCAAACCTTTGTAATCCATAGCTAGTGATTTTTAGTGGAATTTGGTACGATCGATAACCTGTCGGAGTATGCTTCTTGGATGTATCCCTTAGTGGTGAACCAAATAACAAGTGTTGTGTCATCTCTCTGCATGTGAATGTTTTCTTTCGGATCATATTCATCATTCATGTTTAATATGTTCCTACCAATGTGGGAACAAGATCCATCACATTAAAATAAAATGTTGTCACCCTGATTCACCCCTCCCCTATCAGGGTGTCCCGGGGTCCTACAAGTGGTATCAGAGCTTAAAGGTTGCTGGTGTTAAATCTGTCCTTTGTCATATTGGGTAATTCAGTCAATGTCAGGGGGTCCCTCCCTTCGATAGAAGTAATTTCTAGATCTGGAAGAATATAATGAGATCTCATCTAAGATCCCTTAGAATGGAAGTCATTTTTTCTACTGTCCAAAGTATACATGTTACTGATCCAACTGGGCTTGCTTTGACGGATGCTGATAAGAAAATTCTTGATGATGAAGATAAAGTGCAAAATTCTCTCACCGCATTCCTTTCTGATCAGATCTATCTAAAGTTAATGAGTTTCACCTCAGCGAATTCTACATTGGATAAACATGAAAATATTTATGAAGGAGATATCAAAGTGAAGGAGGCGAAACTAAATTTCCTACACAATAGGATTGATGATATGAAGATGCATCCTAATGATAATGTAGACTCCTTCTTCAATAGAATTACTGAAGTGCATGGAGCAATTCGGGGTCTAGGTAAAGAAATCAAAGACATTGACATTGTAATGAAAATATTAAGAAGACTTCCACCCTTGTACAATAAAAATGTGTCGGCCCTTGAGGAAAGATATATTTCTAAAATTTCTTTGGATGATCTGTTGAGAAGCCTAGTGGAATATGAAATGAGAGTCAAACCAGAAGATGCTACTTCACGAGTAAGCAATGAAATGGCATTCAAATCTAGGGAGTAACTGAAAATTTCAAAAGACTGTAGTGTTGAAGATGATGAGTAAAAAGAAATTATTACTCTCATTTCCATGAAGTTCTAGAATGGAAAAGGTAAATTCAATGGGAAGTTACCTCTAGCTTTCATTCGTTGTGGAAAGTCGAGCACATTGCTTCTCAGTGCTTTAGAAAGATAGATGATGATGATAGCGATGCTGAAAACATTGAGACGCCTCAGAAAAGGTTTTCCATGAAATGAGACTTAAAATCTAGAAAGAAATTACTAAAGAAGAGTTTTTTCTGTGAAGAGGAAGATGATGATAATGAATTTTGTGAAGAAGAAGAACCAGAGTTCAAAACAATAAACCATGCTTCCATGATTGCCACTGTTGACAAATTTGAAGATATTAGTGGAGAAAATTAGTTCAAAACTAGTGCAGATCCCAAGTTTCAACATAAGGATGCTGTTAGTAAGCTTAGAATTAAATGTAAGAGTTTCAATAAGTGGAAATCAATTTTATAATAATCAACTGAATATGTTGATCAAATTGAAGCTGAAATCGAACAACTGGAAGAATTGGTGAAAGTACAGTCTAAAAAACATGAAAGTAATGATGATGTAGTGGATCTAAAACTGAGAATTGATGAGAAGGAAAAGGTCATCAATGAACTCACCTCCAAACTAGAGTAAAAGTCCAAGACCAGTGAGTGTCTTGAGGATAAAGTTGTTAATATTAGGAGTAAACTTGAAAAAGATTCAGTTTCAAAAGAATCATGTAAGAAAATATAGTTTGGAAGGTTCTCATATGCTGAGCGGTTGGAGAGAGAAAAATGTGGCTCTAATGGATTTGAAAAGATTTTAAATGATCAAAGACCTGCCTGCATGGGAAACAGTGGAATTAGTTATGAGGCATAATCGTCAAATGCTGCAAATAAAGGTGACCAAAATAAAGGCAAGATAAAAGTGGGTGATGTGGGAAAGTCTATTGAAGTGATGAAACCAAAACCCCCAATTCAATATGAAAGATGAAAAGAAGATTATCCTTGATCCTAGTGGAAAAAGGATCCCTCATACTATTTTCACACAGAATAAGGAATGATGATAAATAGAAGCGAGAATACATTTCCTCTCATGAAGTGTCAGTTCTGTGGATATTTGGGCCATACCATGTCTTACTGTGAAGATACAAGAAGCTATCTGAATGGAGAAGATATAGGAGTTCAACAGAGGAAAACAAATTCATATCCTAATTATTTTATAAGAAAAAATTTCTATGGATATTGTTTTCATTGTTCTAAAATTGGTCATAAGGATGTTAATTGTAGGAAGAGAAGGGACATAGACAACTCATACTGAAGTTCGAGACTAGTCAAGTCTCATCAGCAAGACTGTGTTGCTCTTTCAAATAGGTTTTCTCCTCTCAAAGAATATTTTGACTATGAATAACATAGGTACATGGAAGAGATAATTTAAATGCCATATATTCTCTATACACAATCCAATGTCTCATGGAATGAAAGGAAGAAAATTGAGAAATCCAACCTTGCATAGGTGACCCTCAAAGCTACAAAAAGAAACAGTACCTAGATTCTGGATAGTGGTTGTTCATCTCAAATGAAAGGTAATTTCATCCTGTTAATGGATATCAAAAGGGAGGTTGATGGTATAATACGATTTGGTAATGATGGAGCTCTAAAAATCAAAGGTAGTGGAAGTACTGAATTAGCTAATGGAGAGCTACAGAAGACTAAAGTCCTCTATATAGATGTCCTACATCATAATCTACTTAGCATGAGTCAACTATGTGACTCGAGACTTATAGTTACTTTTAATCAGAAAGGATGAACTATCAAGGGAAAGACATGTAATTCACTTATGATGGGATGCAGAATAGAATTCAACTTGTATCAGGTTGATAGTAAAGAAAATGTTTGTTTCATGACTGTTGAAGAATAAAACAATTTGTGGCATCAAAGACTAGGACACATTAATCAACAAGACATGGATAAAATATCAAAATTGAGGATTTTCATGGACATTCCCAACCTGATGCGTGAGGGCAAAAAGTCTTGTGATGCTTGCATTCGTGGGAAGCTGGTCTGCAGTTAATATCGGCCAAAGAAGAAAAGGGCATCCCATCTTCTTGATCTAATTCATACAGATGTATGCGGGCTGATAAATGTTGATGGAACTCATGTAGAAAGGTACTTTGTCCTTTTCATTGATGATTATAGTAGAATGGATGTGTAATGGTGATTCATAGGAAGCGAAAATTAATCGATTGTATGAAAACTTATCACCGAATTGATGAGAATGATACTGGATGTAAAATAAAAGTCATGCGATCTGAGAACGGAGGGGAATACATGTACATTGAGTTTGTGAATTACCTAGAAAAACATGGAATACAACATGAAGTAGCTGCTGTGAGGACTCCACAACAAAATGGAGTTGTTGAGTGCCAGAATCGATAGGACAACAATATGGCTAGGACTATGTTGATTGAGAGAGGTATCTCTCGCCATTACTGGAAGGAAGCTGTTGAATTGCAGTGCACATTCAGAATCAAACTGGGCTTTATATGGGAGAAATGAAGACACCATATGAATTGTGGCATGGAAGGAAGCCTTCGTTGAAATATTTTCATGTTTTCAGAAGCAAATGTTTCATCCGGAATAAAGAAGGAAATCAAGGGAAATTTGGTGACAATGCTAATGAATGAATTTTTCTTGGGTATCCAATGAACAGAAAAGCCTACAAGTGTTTCAACAAGAAATTAGGAAGGATTGTGGAAAGCAGTGATGTTATGGTGATTGAAAAGAAAACCACAAATGCTTCAAGGACGTCATATGATGATGTGATATAAAGTGGGGAAGAAAGTGAGCGTGGAGAAAATACAACTACAGAAATAGAAGAAGATTTACAAAACACTCAGCAGTCACATCATGATGTTGACTTAGAAGAAGAATCTGAAGAAGAAACTGTGGCTGGAGAGAATGCAACTGAACCGCAGATGAGAAATCGTAGAGCTGATATTGATCCATCTAACATTATTGGGGACAGGAGTGGACCCCCTCAAACATGGAGGATTAGGAATAACATGAATTATGCATTTCTGTCAATTTTGGAGCCATCCTCATTTGAAGAATCTGCAAAGAATGAATCTTGTGTAAACTCTATGAATGAAGAGTTAGATCAGATTGAAAAGAATCAGACATGGGATCTTGTCCAGAGACCCGAAGGTCACAATGTGATTGGTACAAAATGTATCTTCAAGAACAAGTTTGATGAGCATGGAAGTGTTATTAGAAACAAGGCTTGACTGGTATGTAAGAGATATTCCCAGATAGAAGGTGGTGATGTTGAAGAAACCTTTGCTCCAGTGGCGAGACATGAGTCAATCAGGCTATTCCTTGCCATGGATCTCCAAAGAGGATATAAAGTATGTCAAATGGATGTCAAGACAACATTCTTAAATTTTTTACTCAAATAAGAAGTTTACATTCAACAACCAGTGGGTTTTTTTGGTACTGACGAAAAAATGGTCTAAAAACTAAAACAAGCACTTTATGGCTTGAAATAGGCACCACGAGCATGGTACTCCTGGCTGGACTCTTATCTCATGAAGTTGGAATTCAAAAGAGGAGGAGTATATCATGATCTATATGTGAAGAATTCTCCGAAAGATCAATTCATGGTTAAGTCTATGTTGATGATATCATATTTGGTGGCAGCATGCATAAATCAATGGATGAATTTACCAATCACATGAAATTAGAATTTTAAATGTCTATGATTGGGGAGCTCAAATATTTCTTGGGGCTGCAGGTGATTCAAGAGAATTATTACAGTTTCATTTCTCAGGAAAAGTATGCAAGAGAGCTGTTGATGAAGTTTATTATGAAAGACTACAAACTAATGTCAACTCCAATGAAGTTGGAACTAAACTTGGAAATCATGAGGATGGGAACTCTGTAGATCCCACCATGTATATGAGGATCATTGGGTGCCTACTGTACATGACAGTGACACGGTCAGATATTGTCTTTGCCACATGTCTTGCAACCCGCTTTCAGAGTAATCTGAAGGAGGAACATATGGAAGCAGCAAAAAGAATCATGAGGTATATTCAAGGTACTCACAATTGTGTCTTATACTTTGCTGTAGGAAATAATAGTGAATTATCAGCATTTTCTGATATTGACTGGGTAGGTGATGTTGTGGACAGAAATTCCACCAGTGGTGGAGCATTCTATACTAGGAATAAATGTGTTGGCTAGTTGAGCAAGAAACAAGAATGTACATCTCTTAGTACTGCTATAGATGAGTATATATCCTCTAGAAAAGCATGAACTCAACTGATATGGATAAAGAAACAATTAATATATATTGGTGATGAGGTGAAGCAACCAATGGTGATTTACTGTGATAATAAGAGCACAATTGATCTTATGAAGAATCTGGTTCAGCATTCTCATATAAAACATATTGAAATTAGGTATCACTTTATCAAATAGAAAGTTGAACAAGGTGTGATTAGAATGGATCATGAGGGAACTGATGAGAAAGTGGCTGATATCCTGACCAAGCCACTGTCAACGGCTGTGTTTGAGAAGTATCGGTTGAACCTCAGTGTTCAGCCATTTCCCAGTGCATAAGGAGGTTAAGAAAATCCCCTCTCCCCAGTTATGTTAATTTTTTTTAAACTATTTATGGATGTGATGAAGGTTTGTGGGGAGATACTATCCAGGGGGAGTGTAGTTTGAGCTGAACGATGAACGATTTTCGGTCTTTCAGTTTATTTCCAATGGGGGAGAAATGAATTAATTCAGGCATGTAATGCTTTTTTGACACATTTAGAAATAAGTGTTGGTGATAGTATGGGAAGTAATACATTGGATTATAGCCCAATTCAAGCTTCATCTCTTGTTTTCTACATCGAGCATTGTTCATGCTAACTTAGAGTGTTGGCTGAGTTGATTCCTGCAGTTGTGGTTTGCCTATGGCTGGTGCTCCATTGATTTTTCTTCTTATTGCCAACAAAACCAAAGGGAGAGATTGTTGGAACCATGGTCATTCTATGCATGAATTGTATTATGGTTTGTGTTTCTTGTCAATACTCAGTGGAAGTTCAGAATGTGTGCCAGCAAAGTGATCATATAGAACAAGCAGATAATAGTATTGAAGGTGGCACCGTTTTCCAGTGTTTGTCAAATTTTTGGGCCTGAAAATAGACAAATGGAGAAGAGTGGTTTTTGGAAAGAGACTTGTATGTTGTTGACTTGAAGGAGGGAATGCTTTCAAGCCTTGTGTTATTCAAGATCAGAACATGAAAATATGGCAAAGGGAGAAGGGCTTCCAAGTTTTATGTTTGGTCGCACAAGTGGCTTGCATGGCAGAGACTTGCGCGCCAAAACTTACGTGTCGAGGGACGACTTGTGAGACATTGTGCAGGGTATCCAAATGCTTATAAATAGAGGTCAACCCCTCCTCATTCAATATGATTTTCAGACTTAGAGAAAATAAGAGCTTCCATCGCATAGGTGTTGTGGTCGCGCAAGTGTTGGTGGGTCGCGCAAGTTGAAGTTGTGCGACAGTTGTTTTCTATGCGTCCAAGGAGTTTTTGGCGAGAAAGGGGTTGATTCGCGTAGGTTTGATGTTGAAGAAGTGAGTTTCACACAAGTGGTTGAGGTGAAATTGCGCACTGAGACTTGTGTGCCTTCTTGAATCTTGCGTGTTGGGCATGGAGAAGTGTGCCATGTCTGGTTGAAGTATGCCAACCTTTCTGGGACTGCACGGAATCTGAATGTTTGCACGATACCTTTGGTGTAAAGTGAGATTAGTCTACGTGTGGATGCTGGACTTCAACAGAGAATCTACATACAACATAAGATGTTTTCATTAGCGATGATGAAGAGACCTTCACGTCTATATACTGAGTGGGACTTCACCAAATGTAGTAAGCCAGGGGAGTCAACGAGAGTGACCCGAGGGACGCAGTGAGGTGTCCCTAAACATTTGTAAAGTTAGTGAGCCTGGGACAGAGTGACTATGCCCGAAACATTGTAATACATAGCTAGTGAAGTTTAGTGGAATTTGGTAGGACTGACAATATGTCGGCGTATGCTTCTTGGATGTAGCCCTTAGTGGTGAACCAAGTAAAAAAAGTGATGTGTCATCTCTCTCCATGTGAATGTTTTCTTTATGATCATATTCATCACACAAGTTTAATAAGTTCCTACCAACATGGGAACAAGATCTATCACATTAAAAGAAAAAGTTGTCACCATGATTCACCCCTCCCCTCTCAGGGTGTCCCGGGGTCCTACACTGCCCAAGCTGAAGCATGAAATTCCAGCATCAACTCCTCGCGTATATCCCCTGAAACCCACACTCGTCCACGGATACGCAGTAACTCATCATCGCCTATAGTCCATCCAGGAGGAGGGTCCTCACTTGCCACCGACTCCCATAGAACTAGGCCCTCTGATTCTAATAGATGTCTCATCCTTACTCTATCCAAGAGGGTAGAAGTCACAACTAAGAATTAATGATATGTTTTCCCCTGACTGTTGTGCACCTCCAAATGAATCTCTGAGAACAAAGACATAAGATATCACTCACCACTGGCCTCCTACACTGCTTGTATCTTAGTCCTTCAACACAGTGCATCAGCTACTGCTTTACCCTTACCAGGTGTATAGGCATGGTCAAAGTCGAAGGATTGGAGGCATTCAACCCACCATTGCTTTCTCAGATTAAATTCACACTGGGTAATTATTTATTTAAGACTTTTTTGGTCCGTAAACACCACAAAATGTTCTCCCAAGAGATAATTCCTCCAATAGAATAACACATGAACAACTGTAGCCAACTCGAGATCATGTGTCAGGTAATTCATCTCATGTGGCCTCAACTGCTGAGACCCGTACACAACTAATCAATCGCCCTGCATCAACACTGCTCCCAGCCCAATACCAGATGAATCTTAATAAACATTATAGCTCTTCCATTGATTTAGAAGTATCAGGACTGGTGTTTATGTGAACCTTACCTTCAGCTCTTGAAAGGCTGTCTCGAAATCTTTTGACCAATTGAACTTCACAACCTTCTTAGTCAAACCCATCAATGGTGCTGATAAGCAAGAGAAGTCTTTTATAAGGCGCTTTTAGTAACCATCCAGCCTGAATAAACTCTGTATCTCAAACACGTTCTTAGGCTGCTCCTAGGAAACTACTGCTCTCACTTTCTCTGGGTCTACCACAACTCCTACCTCTGAGATAATATGACCCAGGAAGTGAATCTAGTCCATCCAAAAGTGGCACTTTGAGAGCTTAGCATATAGATGATGCCATATCAGTGTACTCAGAATGATCTCAAGATTGGTAGCATGATCGTGTTGAGTGTGAGAGTACAGTAAGATATTGTCCACGAAGACTACCACAAAAGAATCCAGATAAGGGTGGAAGACAGGATTCATCAATGCCATGAAAATAGCTGGTGTGTTCATGAGTCCGAACAACATAACCAAGTACGCGTATAGACCATATCTACTCCGAAAAGCTATAAGCGGTACATCCAATGGTCTAAAGCATAACTGATGATATCTAGATCCAAGTCAATCTTCAAGAACACTCGTGCTCCATGAAGCTGATCAAGATGATCATAAATCCTTGGCAAGGGATATGGGGTTTTGAAGGTCAAATGGTTCATCTTTCGATAATACACACAAAGTGTGATGGTACTATCCGCCTTCTTAGAAAGCCAGACAGGCAAACCCCAAGGTGAAGTACTGGGTCAGATGAAACCCTTTGCCTGCAACTCCTCCAACTACCTCTTGAGCTCCTTCAACTTTGGTGTATCATTCTTATATGGAGGAATGGACACCGGTGCTACTCCTGGTACTAGTTCAATAGAGAAATCCACCTCTCACTCCAGAGGAAGACCTGAGAGGTTGTCCGGGAATACATCCCTAAAATGATCAACCAATAGAAGGAAATACTTTTAATAGGTTCCCTGGACATCCAGATATAAACTCACAATCTGGGTTGTCACTCCACCATGCCCATGATGCTCAGGTCTGTCTCGACTCTCCTGGACATCCCATTCACCCTTGTATAGAAGCTCTATACCCTCTGGTGATGTGAAAATCACCCTGCGACAATCGAAATCTAAAAAGGCTTGAAAATGTACCAACCATTCCATAATGAGAATGACATAATATCTCATTATCTCTAAGACATAGAGGTCCCATAGAAAGTGACACCCACCAACTTCTTGGGGGTGCTACCTACACTGACACACACCAGCCGTTCTAGTCCCCAACAAAGTGTCTAGCGTCATAACATCAGAAGAAGAAGAAACACATGCCCCAATTCACTCCAAAAAGGACACAGATATAAATCTATGTGTATCACTTGAATCGAAAAGTAAAGAAAACCAAAGAGAAGTAACTAGAATAGTACCTCTGACTATAGAAGATTCGGGATCCTTCTCCTGTTTAGTAAATTTCACTGCATATTCTGGCCCAGTGTCGCAGACCTATGACACTACCTGGCTACCCTGAGCTGACCCGCCCTACTGCCTCTAAGATCCTGTTGACTTTCTACCACAGCCACAACCACCATCTTTTCCTATACATCCTGACGTACCCTAATTTGTTGACTGGTAAGAAGCACCTGGTCTTGCTCCTGCATGAGAAATCTGCACAGAACCCCTCTCACTAGCCACCGGTGGAAACGCCCTACAAAAGCGCTGTAGATGTGCTATCATTCTGAAAGCTCAGCACGACACTGGGTCAAGTGGACACTGCGGTCTTTTGTGCCTCTCTTTACCACACTGGTAGCATATTATATGAGCACCGATAGAATTCTGATGACTAGTACTGCCACCATGAGAGAGACTCATTTGCCTCTTCCTCTTCCCAGTAGAAATAGTACCAGGGACTGGTGCCGAACCACCCTGGCCTGCACCACTAGCTTCCCACAAGTTCTGCTAAGTAATCAGTGCCTGGTTTACAATATCATGCATGGTAGGCAACCAGAAAATGTTCACCCATGATCAGATTTCATACCGAAGACCATCCTCAAAAATTATAGCCCTTAATGCCTCATCACCCACCAGAACGGGTGAAAACCACGGTAGCTCGGTGAAGCAGGAAAAATAATCCATCACTGACATGGAGCTTTGCTACAGATTCATGAACTCTCGAGCTCGATCTGCTTGCGGCGTCTCCGGAAAGAAGAACTCATAGAAGGCTGATTGAAAATCATCCCATTCCGTGTCTTGGTGATGCTCGATCTGGGTGGTAACATCCCACCACCTCTTGGTGGAATCACGCAACATGTATATATCGAGCTTGACCTTCCGCCCTGGAGGCATCTCTAGATGATCGAATATCGTCTACATCGAATCCATCCATGAATCCATATCCTATGGTCCTGCATCCCCGTAAAATGTAGGTGGATTCTACTTTTGGAATATACGCGTCAGCTCTACCATAGATGTGGTGGCCTGCGGTGCTCCCTAGAAGGACTGTATGAACCATACAAAACCTTCACAGAACTGTGCATCTGCGCCTGTGTCCGGAATAATGGCTGGTGCCACATCTGGAACTGCTGGAGGATCCACTAGTAGTCCATGGCCTACCATCTCTTGAGCATAATTGTCACCGCTCTCCTGGTGAACAACTGGCGGTCGTCTCGGTGGCATGACTCTATAAGGTCAAACACACACCTTATATCGATATTATCAAGGACTAAAAACCGAGAGCTTATGGAGTGAACAATGAAAAGAAAACTTCAAGTTTTACTAAACATGACAACACGGCGTGTATAATAACTACACGGTGTGTTCCCTCGGGTCGTTCACATGGGCCTGTACTCTGCCAAAACAGGTCATTTAACACCCCAAACACACACATGTTTCCCACAGACACAACGTGTACTTGAATCTTCTTCACTGACCGTGTCCCTCTACACGGCTTAGCCACACGACTCTCCTTTAAAAAAAACTACACGGTGTGTATAAGGTCTACATGGCGTGTACTGGATGAGCTTGACTGACCTGTGTTGTCCGTTACACGGCCGAGTACACAGCTCAGACTACACGGTGTGTTCCATATAGACATGGCGTGTACAACTTAATTTCCAACAGCCCGTGTTGTTTGTGACACGGCTGACCACTTAGCTGACACTACATGGCATGTTACAGCCGCACATGGCATGTACACCACTACGTCTTCCCAGCCACACGACCAGGTCCACAAGGTCTCTCCTCAGTCAAGACTACACGGCGTGTCCCGCAGGTACACGGCGTGTACTAGACGAGCTTCGCTGACCCGTGTTTTTAGGTACACAGCCGGATACACGGCTCAACCTACACGGCATGTTTCATATAGACACGGAATATACACGAAAAGGTTTCACTGACCCGTGTTTGATAGTTACATGGTCGGAACCCTAAGTTACACTACACGGCCTGTATAATCGATACATGGCATGATCCTTCAATGTTTTTCTATCCCGTTTATCTGCCCACATGGCCTATGACACGGGTAGAAACTACATGGCGCGTGCATAGGGTACACGGCGTGTACATAGGGTATGCGGCGTGTACTCAAAATATTTTCACTTCTTCAAAAATAGAATAATACAGGGTGTGTAGTCCAAACTACATGGTGTGTATTCTGGGTTTTTTCAGACAGAAAGCCTTAGAAACTTCTCTGGAGCCCAGAAAAACACTGAAACCAACACTGAAGTGCCAAATTCTGATTCATGAGGGCCCACACTCCATGCAAATCAATGTTTGGCATCTTATACATGTTATAAACAAGGTAAACTATCAATGATCCATTAAATTCCGGCCAATAAGGGCCCATACTCATCAAAATCCCAAGATTGAAATTCATTCTACAAAACCTTACATAAAAATTCCCTATCAAATAGTTGGTATTACCTCAAGGCATCTAACACAAAAACATGCTTTTATTATCATAACATATATCACAACAACATGCAATTTCTAATGCACCTATATGGCATGGAAACTAGGCATGGAATGTGATTCTAACAAGTGCTTAAATGATACATGAGATGGAATACCCTCATCTGATCGAGTTTCAACTAAATAAAACCCATGTATAAAAATATAAATATCACACCACAAGTGCGTCACTCAATGGTAAAAATCAAATCAACCATAAAATCATAAAATCATAAAAATTGAAACTTGAAGTAAATTGGGTTTTCCCTGTACACGGGTTATCTACTTCTGGGAACAACATTTTACCAAGTACCTATTCTTTCCTATCCCCAGATATAGGCTCCAAATAGTATGTCAAGAGAAAAGAATCCCCCAGATACAACTTTGTAGCATCCTGGATCTGGAATCCACTCAACCGGTTGCCCGAACCAGGTTGGTCACTAGACCTCAAAGGCATTTCCCCAAACACCAGAGGCTGCCGACTAGCAGCGAGGGACAAGGACTGATAGTGGGGAGACTATGCCCTCATTTGTCAAAGTGTAGCACAATAGAATAAAATATATCATCAAAAAAATAGAAGCAGTAAACAATATACAACTGAAATGGACAATTGATGTAAAAGAAAGACCAACAGTCATATTTATAATGATTCAATATGTCCCAAAGTCTATGAAATCATCCAAAACAAGATACACTACAATCAGAACAATACTATACAAGAGAAAAATACAAAAAGGGAAAACAAAACTGTGCAGTAGGAACTTAGCTGCATCGCAAGCCTATGATCGGTCCCATGTGCTCCTACTCCGCTGCAACAAATCAAGTACCTATAAAGGGAACCTAGCCCTTATCCACACCTGTAGCAATATAATCTATTTGGGCCCAAGACATTAACCAAACAGGGTGTTAGAAATGAATCCCAGTAGGCAACCAGCAAAGGATTGTGCCCAACTGTTAGTGAAAATGTGCCACAGCAGTGTGCAAAAGTAAATGCAGTAAACTAGTATGTACTCAAAAGTAACTATCACTACTCGTATCATTTCCATTTAAATTATTACTTATCACCTCTAAGCTTGTTCTTCGTCTTGGTAGGTACAACATAGAAAAACCACCACCGTGAATATTCTAAATAGCCATGTCCTCAAACACACTATCCTTACCCTCAGGTAACAGAATTAAATACCCGTAGGTGATTTCCCATAGTCATAACAAATATTAACTGCATACGTACGAGGTGTCTCCCACATGTATAGAATCTACTACCCATAGGCATGAGAAAGATTTCCCACATGATGAAAGAACACTACCCTCAAGCTAGAAGAAACACTGCCCTCAGGCTACGCATGTAACCGGGCCGAGCCCAACATGTAAGAAATCATTTTTATATAAAATTCCTCTCAAGGAAATTCAATTCATAATAATAATCACGCTATACCCTCGGGAAACCTGGCCAAATAGCTAACAAGACAACGCACCCACGGGGTGGCCCTATATCCAAGCAATGATCTCAAACCGCAGTTATACTTAATCCTTAAATAACTTATGCAATTCTAGGTATTTAATTATGCTTGGCCTCAGCCATAAGACACTGCAAACATGGGCACATAGCACAATGGTAAAAAAAACAAAAAACAAATAGAATTTAAACACCAGACAACCTACCTTGATTACCTCTGATCAATATACACGAATGGAGCCTCTAGAAATGACTAAGAACGGTGTAGATATGGGATAAAGGAATTCTCATTAAAACATATATAACCTCCCTTTGAGGAAGAATTGTAAAGAACAATGAAAGTAGAGGAGAGGGTTTACCCGTACGGTCCCAATGTGATCGACAAAGGTGGATTCGGATTCCCGGTGCATGATTAGGTGATCCTCCAAGGTTCGTCCTCCCTCCCGAGCTCCCAACATCGGTTCTGCCTCCTCCCTCGAATGAGGAGGATACTGCCTATTTTAAGTAAAATTTCATGACTACACGTCATGAACTCTCAATTACATGGCATTTACTTTTCATATTTTAAAGTGTTACCCTAGCGTCTCCTTTCTACCACGACACTATTCATCTATCGACGTGAGTACATGGGGTGTATTTCTGAATACGCAACATGTACTGTCGGTCAGCTGGAAACTGCCTCCACCATCTTATTATTCACCTACCGACTGAATACGCGACGTGTAAATACTACGTACACGGTGTGTAGTTAGTTTTTACACCATTTATCACCGACAGGCCTACATGCCATGTGTAATCTTCCCAACCGGCCAAAGTAGAGAACATGTGGAAAAGTAATCCGAGTGTACCGACAAAAATTTGGATTTTTCCGCATTTTCTTTATTTTCTCAAAAACACTAAAGGAAATTGGAAAAGAAGAAACTCGTACCTCCAAAAATAAGAACCGGGTTCTTACAATCCTTGTAGTGTTTTTTAAATGTTCTTATAAATTATTTTAAGAATAATCAATGAATTTCAATTTAAAACAATTATTTTTACATATATTTTCAAACATTCATATTATGATTTAGATGATCCTTATGAATTTTTAAAATTTCCTTATGTATATTGGATTTAAACTATTAGAATTTTGAGTTTGTAAAACCAAATTCTATGTATAAATTTAAATCATTCATAAAAAATTTGAACTGCTCCCTAGAAATTTAAAAAGATAATTGGGAATATAAATAAAATCTTAAAAATGTATTTTTTTTATTTACTTCTGTGTATATATATATATTACATATTAAAAAATTATTAATTTTTTATTGTTTTTTGTAGGTTTATTATCATACTATGAAAATTGAAAACCGTCCCTAAAGAACCAATATGTTTACTTATTTTGGATGTTTCTAAATAACTAACCATCAAAAAAATTATAGTAATTGAGGATTAAACCATTCAATATTTTTTTATCTATAATAAATGGTCTATGGACAGAGTTGAATAATATATTTTAGAAATAAATAACTAATCTCTTAGGATTGAACGTCTATACATACAAATTTGACTGGTATGATATTACTATATCCTGTGAATATTTTAAATCATTAAAATTTCATATATAACTACTCATGATAAATAAATATTCAAACCCACCCTATTTTTTATTTTATTATGGAGTTTTAATTTTTTTACCTCTATAAAAAATTTAGATTAATGTTTTCCTTCATAAATAAAATTTATATTTGATATACCTCTACTATTGAGGGAACATGTTGTTTGGTTGGGCCTCTATGATGAAATCAGAATGTTTATTGGTGATGATTTTGTTTATAGAAAGGAATGTTTGAAATTGGGTTTTAAATCCATTTTAAATTATAGTTTTATGTAATACCATATCAATAAGCAATCAATCCTTATTTAACAAATGATAATTTTTTACATAATAATTCATTTTATTTCATTCTTGAAGACCCATTTATGTTTAGAGTGTTATTGAAATAGTTCATGTGTCTAACATAAGAAAACCATGAATTTCAATTTAGACACATCCATAGAGTGTCCATTTTTATAAATACAATATATTTATAATTAATCATGTTTACTTCACATGAATTTTATTCAAAAAGATTAAACATCCCTTCATCATTGTTTTAAACAAAAATTAAACCCTATGAAAAACACTTGAAAGCATTGCATAAGATTAAAAAATATCAGTATGGGGGATATATAGAGATGAAATGAAGCACTCTATTCTATTTCAAAATAATTAATACCAATGAGATATTTTCCCTTTAAAATAATAAAATACCAGTATAAATAATAATTTATTTAATTATGAAATTTTATTTCAGTCCCAATATTTTTATAAAAATATATTTTAGGAAATCGTAATTGAATAATCCTAATCATGAGGACTATTTAGAAAATATGAGAACCTGTGAAAAAAATTATCATTAAAAACATACGCATTAATCTTAAAGTACATAATAGTTCCTTTAGACAAAATATCATTAGCTTATCCTATGATATCAAAATACTTCTACTAAAATCCATATATAAGGATTAAAAATTCATGTTCTATCTTTATAACATTATATTAAACAATCTCTTAAAATAACCTTCATAGTTCCCCTTAAATAGGGATTGGCCTACTCAATTAATTCAAAAAAATCTCCATTTAATATAATAATTAGACAATGATTTTAATAGCTCTATCCGGATCACTTATAATCATAAAATTTTATAAGGAATATAACATACATGAAACACCTAAAATATTAAATTTAAATTATCAAAGTAATAAAAATAATATTTTGAATCCATAAAAAACATTTTCTATTATTGATATTTCATTTTCCTTTTAATCTCCCATTTGAATATATAAAATACCTATAACAACAAGATGATGGGTATTTCATGGAATCAATCAAGGAATATAATAATGGAATCTACAAAAATACATTATACTTGGAATGAGATGGAAATTTATTGAATTCAAAAAAATTAAAAAACATTATATTTATACATTTTAAAGAAAGTTTAATATTCTATAAGAAATAAGAAAGAAAATTATTTTCTAATAAATATTCACGAATTTCAATGAATATATTACATGAATTATTAAATAAAATATTTAATGGTTTAATAATCCATCAAATAAGTAGGAAAAGTATGAAAAAAATTATAATAAATTATTGAA
This sequence comes from Viscum album, assembly GCA_963277665.1. Classification (NCBI taxonomy): domain Eukaryota; kingdom Viridiplantae; phylum Streptophyta; class Magnoliopsida; order Santalales; family Viscaceae; genus Viscum; species Viscum album. Next base: position 554,293,556 of record OY728126.1, on the reverse strand, counting down.
AACATTTTAAAACTATGAATTAAAAGATAACATCCTAACCTCACGACCGACTTGTTTTGTATTTCCTATATGATCATGAATAATAATGTTCTATCACTTATTTACTTTTCCAATAGTGTTTTTCATGTATGTTAACTTTTTATTATTCCTCTTATTTCACATATTACTATTCCAGACTTAATAACATAGTAAATTAAGATTACATTGGGATTTTGAGGATATATGGTTCATAAGAAAAAAATGACTTAAGGAGGATTACCATGGTCAAATTGATTGTGAATGTATAATTTAAAAAAAAATTATTAATGTTATAATTATAATTTTTATCCCTAAATTATAATTTAAAACTAAAATAATTATTATGATTTTGAAATGGGAATTGTGTTATAACATAGAGATGACATTCAATATATATTCATTGGTGATGTGTCAAAATTTAGATGAAAATGGGGGAATAGTTAATTCACAAATCCGTAGTCTACATTAAAATATATTATATATAATACTATTTTTTAAAGCTTCCTATATGTAAAATCTATGTATAGATGCAATGAAAAGTATAATACATCAATTCAAAAATCCGTAGTCTGCATGTATGCATGAGAAATATTTTCATTCATTACATATTAAAAATAGAATTATAATATTTATTTTAAATTGTGTAATGAAATTTATATAATATATATAATATAATTTCATCATATTCCATTATTATTATTAGGTATAAGTGTTTGTGATGAATAATTTAAAACATCATCTTGTGAAGCAGCAATCTACACAGACACATGAAATCTGCTTCCATTGTTCATGAGATGGATAATATAATGGAAGAGGGATATAACATAAAAAAATAACATTGAATTATTTCTAATAAAATCATTTCATTATATCATAAATATAAGTATAGGTTTTAAGGAGAAATTAAAAAAATGAAAAAACTTGGTTAAGAACTATACCACCTTTTCAAACACTATTTATAGGTTTATACCAAAATCCTTCAACATACTGTATTATATTCAAACCAAGAACTATAAAAATGTAAATCAGTTTTAGTAAATGATATATACTGGGATTATCTTAGATAAGAGTCTATTTAATATTACAATTCTAATAGAGAGGAGTGTCGATGTTAATTTAAAAGTGTGGGGGAGGACACATTTTGGAATGTTCAAAACTATTTTAATATATTAATATATTTCTCAAGTAATGTGGCCTAAAATGGGATAATATTTGAATAAGATATTATATAGGTTCTAAATAGTACAATCCAATGGTTTTTAAACATATCTCTAGGTCATGTTAACCATTAAAAGTATAGTTTTATCACTTTTATAAAACTTTTACTCGTGCCACAGTAACTAGCTTTTTTCCAATGATACTATTCATAATACCCAAAAAATAAAGTTTATTTATTTTAAAAGAAAACATATTCAGATTCTAAATATGAATATAGCATCCCATCTTTTTATAACATAACTTTCATTCCATTACACGGAATTGAGGATCTTTAAGGTTTAGTGTCTTGGAAACAAGGAACATAAAACATGAAAAAAAACATTCTTCTTAAACACTTGAAAGGCTTCTCCTTATGTTCACCCTAGGATTATTACTGCATCTCATAACCTGGGGACATACATCAAAAAAAAGGGTGAGCAGAAGGCCCAGCAAGGGAAACAAGTGAAACATTTTACATATGAACTTGAGATACATCAATAAAGTCATGAAAAGAACTTTAAGGCATGAAAATGAAATCATGAGGCATATCATTATAAAAATGAAACTTTTTTATAACTTGAAGATGTGGCTACATCATTTAACATAGAAAATCATGAACATATCACCAAGGTCCATCCCCAAGGTGTCATTTGAAAATTACCAAGGTTATTCACCAAGGTATCGTGAAAATTGTAATCTCTAGTGGTTACATCATTACCCAATGCATTGGAGCGCTATCAGGGCGCACCCTTAAAATTTCCTTTATTATCATGTGAGACACATATATCATCATCAAAAATTTCATAAATAACCCATATAGCATAAAATAAATGGGTTTCATTTCATAATCATAACGTTTTAAAAACTGCTTTAAAGACATGATCTTTACGTCACTTTAAAACCCATAGAAAAGGAAGGTGGGACTCATGTATGTAAATCCCATAATTTAAAATAGAACATTTTTGTATATATGTGAATAAACCTTTAGAAGAAATAGCTTTGAGTATTCACTTAATAATATAAAAGAACTTTAGAAAAAGAGAGAGACATTTTGAGACAGAAATTCTGCAGCATAAACGCTATGTTACGAGGTTTTAGAATACATTAAAAAGAGAGGGAAAATGGGTCAAACATTCATAAATGACCCATAAAACAGTAGATGGACAGAATAAGAAGGATACATGATCATGGTAATGAAATTTCAAGGACATACCATTTGAAATGAAAAATATGGAAGGAAGACAAAAATTAGATTTCACTTATGAAAGTTCTGTAGCCTAACGACGTTACTTAAACTTCAAACAAAATGATTTGAAAAGATCAAATAGGGTCTCTCATCATGTGAACATAAGAGTTCAGTATGATAGATATAGATATAATGCCCCAACATAATTAAAAAGGAACTTGAAAGACTTGGCATGAAAGTAGAACTTTGAAAAGAATGAGAAGGGTGAAAGAATCCCCTAAAAATTCGGCAGCCTAATGATGCCACTTAAAACTTCAAAATACTGAATTGAAGAGATCAAATGGGGTCTCTCATCATATTAACATAAGATTCCAGTATGATAGATATAGATATCATACCCTAACATAACAAAAAGGAACTTGAAATAATTGACATGAAAGTAGAACTTCAAAACGAGAAGGGTGAAGAACCACTTAAAAATTCGGCAGCCTAACGACGCCACTTAAAACTTCAAAATAATGAATTGAAGAGATCAAATGGGGTCTCTCATCATATGATCATAAAAGATCATTATGATAAATTTAGAGATCATACCCCAACATAATAAAAAGTAACTTGAAATACTTTACATGAAAATAGATCTTGAAAAATGAGAAGGGAGAAAGAATCCGTTACAAAAATTTCAGCAGCCTAACGGCGCCACTTAATACTTCATAAAACGAAATAATGAGAGTAAGAGGGGATATCTCATTATATGAACATGAAAAGGGCAGTAAGAGGAGTATAAAAGAACACCCTTTAACATAAGAACATGGAGCATAAAAGAAATTACATAAAAGAGATTTCTTGAAAAGAAAGAGAGTGATCGGATCCCTTACCTTAAAATGTAACTCTTAAAACTCAAAGGTTTGGAACTTGAGGGCTTGGGGGCACCTTGGGAGGACTCCTTGGGAGGTAAGGAGACCAGAACTTCGTTGGGGGAGAGTTGGGAGTCGAATGGATGAGAGGATGGCTTGGTCTTTATAGGGAAAGTGAGGGGACAAGGCATTAATGGCCAAGGGACACCTCATTAGTGGTTTTGGAAAAACCATGGGCTTGCCCATGGTTTTTGCCCATGGTATTGGACACTTGGGACACCTAATACCTTATCTTAATATTCATAAGTCGACCATATTGATTACATACTTAATACATCATTTAATGATGTCATTAAACACCCGTAACTTAAAAACTGTATTTTCACTATTCATCGAAAATTCAACTTTCTCAGAATAGTCCCAAAATTTCACCTTAACCAAATATCAATGATCTGATTTCAAAAATGAAATCCATTTTATAAAAATAATTTTCTAAATATTTTTAATTAAATTTTTAATTAAAAACACTATTCATCGAAAATTTATTTTTTTTTTCAGAAAAATTTCCAAAAATTACCTTAACATAATATCGATGTTCTGACTTCAAAAATGAAGTCCATTTTATAAAAATAATTTTCTAAATATTATTAATTATACTTTTAATTAAAAAACACTATTCATCTGAAAAAACTAATACTTGAATAATAATTTATGAAACCGTTATTTAACCATTTTATTGAATCACATTACTTAATCAAAGTGCCTAGATTATTTTAGTACTTTCTTTAAGTGAGATTACTAATCCATTTGGACACATTATTAATCCTAATCATAAAATCACTATTCATAATTTACTATTCATAAAAAATCAAGTTGATCTTATTAGACTCTAAATTTCGTACTGAACATAATTATAGAAGACCATTTTTTGAAAATAATTACACATTATTAATTATTTAGGGTTTACATAAACATATTTAAAATATCCTTTTTCTAAAATTCATCAAAAATATGAATACTATATTTATCCGGTCATTTGAAAATTCATAAAAGAAATCGAAATTTTTATTTAAAACAAAGGATTACACAAGACAGTTATGGTCTCCTTAAATATCCCCTTATCACACCAGCATAGGACCTAAGTGTAAGGTGTGCTAAGGTGAGAGAATCCGAGGGAGGCTCGGCCAACATCGCACGAGTAGTAATTTCTATCAGTTTGAACTTCTCGTGAACACGATCCCGTTCTAGCTTTATACGATGAAGTTCAGATTTGGTTTGGTCCAGAGCAAAGCCCAGTGGTGCTACCTCCTTCCCAAGTTCTGTTAGATGGGCTTCGATCGGTCCAAGACTACTGGGTGAGGCCATCGAATCTTCTTTCTATATTAATTAACCAAGATTGCTTGTATTTAGAGACAATAGTCAAAATGTTTAGTTTCCAGCGGTCATATTGACCAATGGTCAAATAACAGTCAAAACCCAATAGTCTCATTTTAATTATACTCATGTTATCAAATGAAACATTTTTGTTGAGTATAAAAATAAAATAAAATAACACATAAAATTAGGAAACAATATTTATTTAAAATTTCGGGTTGTTACAATCTTCCCCCCTTAAGAAATTACGTCCTCGCAATTTTTTAATATTGGGTTTTGAAATTTCATTGAAAGTCCCACATCGGAAAAGGAGTCAGTAAAACTATTACTTTAAAAGAAAGAAAGGGAAGTACAAAGGTCACCCGAGTTAACCCACACTAGGATTCCATGTAGGAAAACATGGACATGGAGGAGAAAACCGAGGGTCAAGTTCTGAGGGAGAGTGATAGAGAACATGATTAGGAGAAAGTTAACCATAAGAAAATCCCAAACTTATGATGTGTGTAAACGGTCTTTGATTACCTAGTAGGAAATGTAAACCAACAACATTTTTGTTTTATGTTTCTTTTCCTAATTTTGAGGAATTCATTTACTACATAGAACAAAAACATAAGAAAATATACCTACCTTCAAGTAGAGTTTCATCCTTTAATAAGTCCCTACCAACACTAATCTTTTCTCCAAATGATGAGACTTCAAAAAAACTTGGTCTCATAAAAGCACAAGAATCATCTTCTAGAGAATCACATAATCTACAAAAGATTAACTATCTATTTCTTCTATCTTTAAACATTATCCAAAAAATATAAAGGTTATGGTAAAACAACTCTTCAAAAAGAAATAATCCTATAGGAATGGAAACTACTTTTAAATCTCCAAAGTTGCATGGTACTACCCAAAGTTCATTATAGACCATTCCATAAATAACGGTCCTTAAAATTCCTCAAAATAAACCAAACTAAGATTGAAACCCAAATACAAGAAGGATTTGATAACATAGTCTTCCAAAACAACTTCATTGTTCATCTCCAGACAACATCAACCACTCCTAACATATTATAACAAAAGTATCTAACCTAAACATATTTTACCCAAGATAGGTTAATCATTCCCATAAGTAACCTAAATTACTATAAGTCCACCTTAAATTCATCAATTCTTCAAAATATAAGTCAACCTTACTCCTCAATGAAAATACTATAGTAATCTATTTACCTCGATCATATAGGGTCCCCAAAATAGTGAATGTCTTCCAAAATAATAATCATCTTTTAATACCCTAATCATCTCTGTCATATTAATACTAAAATTGTCGCATTTCCTATCACATTGGTTGTTGGGACACGTTATTCCATTTACCACTATTAAATAAGAATAGAAAGTATAATTAGAGGCTTAAATACTTAACCAATAATCATGAAAAGGAACTTAAAGCATATAAGGATAACTTGTAGAAGAAAAGTATACCCTAACTTGTGATCCCCTAGGTTCCCATCTAGGTTATCCATGATCATATATTCTTATGTGAATCTTTATTTTATTTTATCTTTGTTCCTTTAACAATGGTTCATACCGAGCTTATGAATTTACCAAAGCATATCCCCCGGGAGTGTCGTAACCAAGAGTGCAGCAAGGCCCGTTGTCATGTACCAGTTCCCGTTCGAGTCTAGCTCAAAGCGGTGTTTTTGGGTTTTACCCCTATGTACATCTGTGCCAGAGCCACCTCTACTTGCTCGTATCCAGACAGGGATGTATTTGCTTGGCAACCCCTTACTCAATACTCACCAAAATACCAGGAAGATTTCCAATATTTAAACTTTTTTATAGGGTTCTTCCTAGAGTTTTCATATCCTAATTTCCACAAATAACTAAACCATCTTTTGATACCAACTATAGCATCCTGTCTTTTTATAACATAACTTTCATTCCATTACACGGAACTGAGGATCTTTAAGGTTTAGTGTCTTGGAAACAAGGAACATAAAACATGAAAAAAAAACATTATTCTTAAACACTTAAAAGTCTTATCCTCATGTTCACCCTAGGCTTATTACTGCATCTCATAACCTAGGGACATACATAAAGAAAAAGGGTGAGAAGAAGGCCCAGCAAGGGAAACAAGTGAAACATTTTACATATGAACTTGAGATACATCAATAAAGTCATGAAAAGAACTTTAAGGCATGAAAATGAAATCATGAGGCATATCATAATAAAAATAAAACTTTTTAATAACTTGAAGATGTGGCTACATCATTTAACATAGACAATCATGAACATATCACCAAGGTCCATCCCCAAGGTGTCATTTGAAAATTACCAAGGTTATTCACCAAGGTATCGTGAAAATTGTAATCTCTAGTGGTTACATCATTACCCAATGGATTGGAGTGCTATCAGGGCGAACCCTTAAATTTGCCTTTATTATCATGTGAGCCACATATATCATCATCAAACATTTCATAAATAACCCATATAGCATAAAATAAATGGGTTTCATTTCATAATCATAAAGTTTTAAAAACTGATTTAAAGACATGATCTTTACGTCACTTTAAAACCGACAGAAAAGGAAGGTGGGACTCATGTATGTAAATCCCATAATTTAAAATAGAACATTTTTGTATATATGTGAATACCCCTTTAGAAGAAAGATCTTTGAGTATTCACTTAATAATATAAAAGAACTATAGAAAAAGAGAGAGACATTTTGAGACGGAAATTCTGCCGCATAACGGCTATGTTACGAGGTTTTAGAAGACATTAAAAAGAGATGGAAAATGGGTCAAACATTCATAAATGACCCATAAAACAGTAGATGGACAGAATAAGAAGGATACATGATCATGGTAATGAAATTTCAAGGAAATACCATTTGAAATGAAAAACATGGAAGGAAGAAAAAAATTAAATTTCTCTTATGAAAGTTCGGCAGCCTAACAGCGTTACTTAAACTTCAAACAAAATGATTTGAAAAGATCAAATAGGGTCTCTCATCATGTGAACATAAGAGTTCAGTATGATAGATATAGAGATAATTCCCCAACATAATTAAAAAGGAACTTGAAAGACTTGACATGAAAGTAGAACTTTGAAAAGAATGAGAAGGGTGAAAGAATCCCCTAAAAATTCGGCAGCCTAACGACGCCACTTAAAACTTCAAAATACTGAATTGATGAGATCAAATGGGGTCTCTCATCATATGAACATAAGAGTCCAGTATGATAGATATAGAGATCATACCCCAAAATAACAAAAAGGAACTTGAAATAATTGACATGAAAGTAGAACTTCAAAACGAGAAGGGTGAAGAACCACTTAAAAATTCGGCAGCCTAACGGCGCAACTTAAAACTTCAAAATAATGAATTGAAGAGATCAAATGGGGTCTCTCATCATATGATCATAAAAGATAAGTATGATAAATTTAGAGATCATACCCCAACATAATAAAAAAGAACTTGAAATACTTTACATGAAAATAGATCTTGAAAAATGAGAAGGGAGAAAGAATCTGTTACAAAAATTTCGGCAGCCTAACGGCGCCACTTAAAACTTCATAAAACGAAATAATGAGAGTAAGAGGGGATATCTCATTATATGAACATGAAAAGGGCAGTAAGAGGAGTATAAAAGAACACCCTTTAATATAAGAACATGGAGCATAAAAGAAATTACATAAAAGAGATTTCTTGAAAAGAAAGAGAGTGATCAGATCCCTTACCTTAAAACGTAACTCTTAAAACTCAAAGGTTTGGACCTTGAGGGCTTGGGGGAACCTTGGGAGGACTCCTTGGGAGGTAAGGAGACCAGAACTTCGTTGGGGGAGAGTGGGGAGTCGAATGGATGAGAGGATGGCTTGGTATTTATAAGGAAAGTGAGGGGACAAGGCATTAATGGCCAAGGGACACCTCATTAGTGGTTTTGGCAAAACCATGGGCTTGCCCATGGTATTTGCCCATGGTATTGGCCACTTGGGACACCTAATACCTTATCTTACTATTCATAAGTCGACCATATTGATTACGTACTTAATACATCATTTAATGATGTCATTAAACACCCGTAACTTAAAAACTGTATTTTCACTATTCATCGAAAATTCAACTTTCTCAGAATAGTCCCAAAATTTCACCTTAACCAAATATCAGTGCTCTGATTTCAAAAATGAAATCCATTTTATAAAAATAATTTTCTAAATATTTTTAATTAAATTTTTAATTAAAAACACTATTCATCAAAAATTTATTTTTTTCAGAAAAATCCCCAAAAATTACCTTAACATAATATCGATGTTCTGACTTCAAAAATGAAGTCCATTTTATAAAAATAATTTTCTAAATATTTTTATTTAAAATTTTAATTAAAAAACACTATTCATCCGAGAAAAACTAATACTTGAATAATAATTTATGGAACCGTTATTTAACCATTTTATTGAATCACATTACTTAATCAAAGTGCCTAGATTATTTTAATACTTTCTTTAAGTGAGATTACTAATCCATTTGGACACATTATTAATCCTAATCATAAAATCACTATTCATAATTTACTATTCATCAAAAATCAAGTTGATCTTATTAGACTCTAAATTTCGTACTGAACATAATTGTAGAAGACCATTTTTTGAAAATCCTTACACATTTTTAATTATTTAGGGTTTACATAAACATATTTAAAATATCCTTTTTCTAAAATTCATCAAAAATATGCATACTATATTTATCCGGTCATTTGAAAATTCATAAAAGAAATCGAAATTTTTATTTAAAACAAAGGATTACACAAGACAATTATGGTCTCCTTAAATAGCCCCTTATCACACCAGCATAGGACCTAAGTGTAAGGTGTGCTAAGGTGAGAGAATCCGAGGGAGGCTCGACCAACATCGCACGAGTAGTAATTTCTATCAGTTTGAACTTCTTGTGAAGACGATCCCATTCTAGCTTTATACGATGAAGTTCAGCTTGGGTTTGGTCTAGAGCAAAGCCCAGTGGTGCTACCTCCTTCCCAAGTTCTGTTAGATGGGCTTCGATCGGTCCAAGACTACTAGGTGAGGCCATCGAATCTTCTTTCTATATTAATTAACCAAGATTGCTTGTATTTAGAGACAATAGTCAAAACATTTAGTTTCCAGCGGCCATATTGACCAATGGTCAAATAACAGTAAAAACCCAACAGTCTCATTTTAATTATACTCATGTTATCAAATGAAACATTTTTGTTGAGTATAAAAATAAAATAAAATAACACATAAAATTAGGAAACAATATTTATTTAAAATTTCGGGTCGTTACAATGAAACAATTTTTCTATTAATTATCAAAATGTGGTTAAAATTACTATTAAAATCGAAATATATAATATGATGAAAAAATGATTATCTGAATTTATTCTTTTTTAAATTTTCAAATGATTTCATAAATAATTAATTTATATTATTGATAATAATGAAGTTCAAATAATTATTTATAATGAAATATATATAATTTAATGTTAAAACAAATATAAATAAAATTTATATAGTTTAAATACATTAAATGACAATTTTGTTGACTCAAAATTTATATTTTCTAATATTCTCCCTAAAAATGACTTCTTAGAATATTTCAAAACTTAATTGGAATAATTTTTTTACTATATTTCATTAAATATTATATAAATTTTTAAAGTAAAATTTAATCATTCAGGAAATAATATTTTGATTATAATTTTATAATTTATGAATTTCAATTTAGTTAGAATATAAATATTATCAGTTTGACTATGAAATTACCTATTATTATTAAATTGAGATGGATCAATACAAAATGAATAATTAATATCAATAAAAAATAAATTAATATATTATTAATATTAATTAGTTTTTACAATTTTTCCCTTTCATGAAATTTCATCATTGATATTTTTATTCTCTATATAAATATTATTAGATATTTTCCCTCATTAGATTTTTAGATTCCCAAGATTCTTATTTAGTAATATTGTTTTTCCAAAAATACAATAACAAATTAAATCACCAAATAAAATAAAATTTACTCCTTATAGTAACATATATAAATAGTTGATTCCTTATAAAAGAGTTTCTCTTCTTAATGAACTAATTATGGACTCAAAACATGAGATTCATCTTGCACATACATCCTTATAAACAAAACATAAGACTCATCGTGTAACAAAGATAAAATAAAACTAAAATACACTAAATAACCAATTTATTCAATATTATATAGAATTATATATATTATAATAAATCATGGACATAAATTTTCCCTGATACCAAAATGCGTAATAATTTTCCATTGAGGTACATTATGAGAAATTATATCACCTTTTATGAATAGAAGTCATTCCCTATTGTTATCTATATAAATTTGGTTTGTGATTTTATTTTCCAAAATATTTTCTAGAATCAAATTCACTCTCCTTGCCATCTCCTCATCCTATTCTAGTGAAAATAAATCTATTTAAAAAATGACTTCTAAATAAAATAGACTCCAACATCACTTTTCATGTAAATAATTATAATGTTTAATGTGTATACTGGAATGAAAATTTTTAGTATAAGAAAATTAAAATAGTGAAAGATATTATTCACAATATTCAAAATTATCCAATTAATAATCACAAATAAAGTCTCCCAATATTTAAATAATATACTATAAATCTCTATCAAACTAAGTATTAAATGATGTACTAGAAGTAAATTTAATACCCAATGTATTTTGAAGGATTTTCCCAAATTTATAAGTAAATATAGTATGTTGATAAGATAAAATATAAAAAAACTCCATGAAATATAATTATCTCAAGAAAAAAAAAATTTAAAGATGGTTTATCCAATGAATTATTATATCAAATAAAAATAAATTGCACATGTTTATTCAAAAAATCAACACTAACCCATAACACGATATTATGACAAGAAATATTTGGAAATATAAGAAAACAATCCATTGACATATTTTATATTTTCCCTTCAAACATAAGAAATTCCTATAGAATCTAATTTTGTAATTACCATTCCACATTAGATAGTTGATAAATAAAAAATTTCGTCATAAATTATGGAATATCACTTTTCATTCAATACCATTAGAAATTATCCTATAGTTCCCTATAAATATTATTGTTTTTAGGATGAATAGATAATTGAGAGATATGAAAATAAAACAATAAATTATTCATTAACTATGATTCACACGACACACAAATTTATTTTATGAATATTTGAACAATATATTTTACAGTTTTAAATTTAGTGAAAATTTATTTCATAAAAAATCACATTCCATTATAATTCTTGATCCTCATTATTAGGTTAATTAATTATGTTTGAGAATTCTTATTAGAGTGAAACATGAAACAAAATACTGGATGTTTATTTATGCCAACTTCATAAGATATTTTTCATTAATCATTATTTAAAGGGTCCATATCCATTCATGACATTGTTAATGAGGCAACATCATTTTAAAATAATCCATCATCTACCATTTTTTACCTGACCATATTTTAATGGATCATGTAATTATTATCCTTAATTAATTCTAACCATATTCACAATCTCTTCTAAAATTATTTTATGGTAAATAAATACTTCAATACTATATGATAACTATATATTTCTTATTCCACCACATATAAGTTATTTCCATATATTTTTCAATCTATCATAATATCTTCTTGTTCTAGGTCAATTATAAGATAATTTAGCTTATAATTCCTCAAATTTGGGTAGAATAAGATATTACGAAATCATTTTATTTCAAAACACGGACCAAGTCCCTTAAAAGAAGCATCGATGTTGATAAAAATCACACTGTATATGGTTGTAAGATCCAAAACTAACAAATTCATTAATATAATTTACAAATTCATTGAATAAGACACAGAATTCATTCATTTAAATGAATTTGATTCCTCATTTTAATATTGTTAGATACATAACCGATCTATGTTCTCAAAAAACTCTCGGTAGTAAGACACTAATCAAATAAAACTATAAATCTCTATTTTATTTGTAGGTCATGGACATTCTGTAATCACATTAGTTTTAACTAGATCAATATTTTTACTACTATATTTACATTATTTACATATAATTAAGTCTATTTCCCCAATAATTATCTGTAATTACATGTTCAATGTCATTTCTTTTTTACGGCTTTCTAAATATTTTCCATATATTTCAAATTATAACACCTCACAATTTTGTGAAATTATATTTTTTTAAAAACTAAACCATTTCATAGTTAGTGTTACATACAATATAGAGTTTATCAACAATTACATTTTACATTACATGTATTTTCTTATAAGGAATATTGGTATTTTCTTTCATTACAGACAACATTGAGTTTAAACAAAGCTCATCATACTATTAAAATATTATTATATATGATAGTTATCACCTAGCCACATGAATATAGGATATGAATAGTATTAAATAAATTATGGAAATAAATGGAATAAAATTTTATATATAATTAATTATTTGGTTACCAATTATTTGGTAACTAATTAATTATAAATGAAAATAAAAACTGTTTGAAAATATAGAAATTTATTTTAAAAAAACTTTCATTATATACATAGACAATTTTCACCTCAATAAATTAAATGAATCAATTTGTTCATTTCCTTTAATGAAATTTATATATTATATATTCAATAAAATTAATATCATTCCTATTATGTCTTTTCTATATATGAGTAATGAATATAACAAATTTTATGGATAAAATTGTATTATTTAGAAACAATATTATCTACTTTGGTGAACATATATTAAAATTAATATTTATAATATTTATAATTGTTTTTTAAATAATAAGAATATTTTTTGAAATGAAAATATTAATATTATATTGTATGAATTTTTTCAGGTTTTTATGAAATGTTTAATATTTTGTTGAATTGTAAAAAATTACCGAGTTTAATTGAAAACTGCAACTTCATTTAAATTATTTACAAAGTTATTTAATTTTAAAATAGATATTAAATTTAAATTTTCTCAATTATAAATAACTGAATACAATTTATATCATTGAAATAAATTTCATATTGAATATTTATATAAAAACATTTTAAATATTTTACCATTTTCTCTTCAAAAACATGCTTTCTTGTTACTTATACAAGATAAAATTGTATTAATTTTTTCCAATTATATGAATTGAATTTGGATAAATTAAATATATATATTTGATAACAATAATTTATATTATCTAGTAAGTTTAAATTAATATTTGACCAAAATTAATTGTAAATAGATTAAAAATTTATTGTCACTATTAAGGTAAAAAAGGTTTACCATGGGTTAAAATAACAAGATAAATGAAAAAATAATGAATAAAATTTGGGAAAAACTATTTTACTCGTATATTTAAAAAATTAATCCATTAAATTTTGTAATGTCCAATTTTGGACTCCTTTCATTTGAGAAACTAGGAGCACTCAATTATTTTAAAAAATACAAATTGTGTCATCCCCCCTCATCCCCTATCCTCTCTTACTCACAACCCAAAACATCGTTGGTTTAGAAATGACTATACCAAATCGTATAAAATATTCTTCCTCTTATTATAGAAACCTTATTTTGGACATAAATACACCCTATGAAGGATTTGAGTACAATATAAAGACAATACTCGAAGAAGAGGCAACATTTACCAACGAGCACTTTCATATTATTTCTTTGTAAACCATATTAAATTATTATTACACTAGGATTTTATAATAACCACATTATCTTACATATAGTGATAATTTTTTATGTTTAGTTCATAACCTACATACATATCCACTTACATCAAATGGTTTATGATATAATTGTTCGTGTGTATGGTGGACTAGCCCCTCACAAACTAATGTCATTTGTTTCACTCTTACCACTTCTTGATGTTGTACAAAGAGATGGATTTATTATATATATATAATATATATAAAATATATAATTTTATTATGAATATATAGTTATTATATCAAACATACTTTCTTATTCTCAATTTTGTGGGAAACAAACGGTGTTCGTGTGTACGGCGGACTACCGCCTCACGAAGCAATGAAATACAATAAAACTTTTCATGGAAGGTGTTAAGGATAGAATTAATTGACATATTCTATATATAAAACACAAAAATTATTTTGTAAGGATAATATAAATAACTTACATTTCATTTTTTTATCCAACATGAAAGTGGAAATAGTGTCCATGTATACATACGACCCACCGTCTCAAAAAATGTTGTATTTCATTTTCTAACACTTAATATTTAAGATTTTTATAAATAATTATATACTGAATATATATTATATTTATTTAATTTTTTTCATTTGTGATATTTTATAACCACAATCAAATTTAAATTACCAAAAATAGAAAAATCAAAAACATATACGAAAAACATAGTGGTTATTTACCCAAACACAACATTACTATGAAATCCTTAATAATTTTAATTTAAATGACATAAGAAAGCTAAATATTGAATCATATATATGACTACGGTTCTCAAATATATTAATAATAAACTTATATTTATTATTAATTGTTTTCTAATGAGTGTAATGGATATGAAGACTTAATGTCAGGGATTTTGATCTCACTTTTTTACATTCGTGAGACACATTCAATAATTTCCACATAATTATTTTATGGGGTGTATATACTACTAATGAATCAATATGATATATATTATACTATATTATAATAATGTTTACATATCCATTTTAATATTTATCATTCATGGTTTTTATGGTCAAAATTTTAAAAATCTATAAAGAATTTTATCTCCAATTTGCTTCTTTGATATATATATTTTGTTACACACCTATATTAATTCAAGAAATTTATATACATACCATTAAACATGTTATAAAATGAATTTATTTATCCACATGGGATTTCATGTTCCATATTATGTTATTATTTAATGGTGACTATGATTTATGTTTACCAAATATATATAAGCTTTATGTTGCAATCTGATAGTTTATCGTAATTTTTTGATTAAGTCTCCACTGTTAAAATACCATTATCTACCTTTCAATAATTATCAATAATTCTATCCCCATCATTTTCTTCAATATATTTTAATGTAATTATAAAATATTCCAGATTTGGATACTTAAAATAACTTAAAAAAATAGTTTCATAATATATTACTATATTTCTCTCTTTAGTTGGGAATATGTATTCTTTGAAAATGATGGTTCACTTAAAAAACTAATTTTTTTTATTCTACATTTATTTTTAAAATGATTTTTTACTGATGTTTTAATTTTTATGGAAACATTTTAATGGAATCATCCTGTAATTTAAAAGAAATCGTTTTTATTTTATTAAAAATTTGAATGAAATATTCATTTTAACATGTACGACAAGAATGGAATAATATAAATTTCAACTAATCATTTATCGAAATAATCCTTTAAATTCATTGATGCTTATTTCAACTTTATGTTATTTTCAAAAAAAATCATGTTTGGAATAGTTTTTTATTTTGAATGGGTTGTTTGTTCAGGAAATATTTTAAATTATTTTTAAATGTTTCTTTTATTATAATTCATTGTTATTTTCAATGAAATTGATTTTTTTAAAGTATTTTTGTTTTAATGATAAAAAAATGAAAACAATTAACAACAAATTTTATAAATGATAATTAAAAATCATTTTCCATATACGATGACACCCATTATTGTTAACTACACTTTACATTGGATATGAACAAATGATACAATTCTTATTCTTTCTCTGAATGAATTATTATTAAAAGATGTTTATAAAACCTATATCTCCTCCATGGGTAATACCATGATATTATTATCATAAAACTAACATATTTTTCCTATATTCAATCAAAGAATATATGGTGATATGATTAAAAAAATTCCCCTTTACAAATTTTGAGATATAATGAAATTTATATTAATACAATTTCAGTTTATGGGTAATTATAATGAATGACTAATGATGTTGTGTCACACATGTGTATTATTTTTATTATATAACATGTGGGAACTATATATATATTTAATGAATTAGTAAAATATTTATTTCTCATTAAATAAAACTGTAAAACAAGTCAATACGATTGACCTAATATGGGAAAGAGTTGTGTCTTTTTCCACTATGGGAAATAAGTGTGTCCTTATCCACTATAAGAAACCAATATTTCTTGATCCACTAAGGGAAATAGGTTTTTTGGGATTCATAATTAGAAACTGGTTTTAAGTGATAATCTAATAATTTAAAACTATTAGTAGTTAACCATGATGTATTAAATGGTTTATTATATTTATGAATAAGAAACAATTTTGTGACATGGTAATATGGTTCCTGATTGAATTATGATTATTTATCTACCTTATGGGTCATGTTTTTAAAAATGATATGTTTTTATGCCATGATTCATGATTTTTATCTATGATAGTTTTGGTGTGAAAATTTTAAAACATATTTTTTATCAAATACCCTTACACTTACATTATTCTTGCATATATTAATATATTTATATCTCTTATGTTTACACTTACTAACCACCTTAGGTCACCCGTTATTAGGATTCCTTTCCCCAGGTTATCATAAATGTTTTTTGTATGGTATGTCTATAAACAATACAATTTTGGGAGATCTTTTTGGGAAACATTTAAGTTCTAGAACCATATTATATATCTATGTTTCAACTATACAATGTCACTAATCTATTGTGGTATTGTGGAGTTGTGAAATGTAATGAATAGTCTTCTAAATAGATGTTATATCGATGTATGAGAATATTGGGTCACTATAGTTAGTATCAATGAAAATGTTTAGTTAAATTTAGAATCATAGATGATGAATCATTAGATATATACCTAGGGATGTTCTTAAGGATATATCTAGTAATTTATCTATGGATAAATTTGAGTCTAAATCAATGTTTAGAAAAATATTTAGGAATTTATTAAAAGCAAAGGGAATGTGGATTCAATGAAATTACATCCATGTATAGATACTACAAATGGATGTCTCTTTTTCAGTGAGGTACCCAGGGGTAATAACTCTAAACTGGGTGTATTAAGATAGACTTAATCTTGACACGGTTCATTAATAAATGCCTTTCATCACATGTGGTTTAATATTCATTATGGATATTCATTTGAAATTCAAAAACACATTATGAACCATAATGAATTATTTAAATTGGGGTGACTTTGAATGACTAACCGTAATCTTATTATGACATGAATTTAATTTAATGTTTCATGATTTATTCATCCAATAAGTTATTATTCATTATTTTTTTCTTTTCCAACAATTTAATTATCTCTCAAACTGTTTTCTGTTGTTTTAGTAAATTGATAAAACCTAAAGAATCTAGGGTAATAGATATTTCTACATAGAATGAAATTATTTTCCTCTTGATAAACCAAATGATATAGGGTTTGGAATGAAAAATATTGTTGAAGTGATCAAAAAATATCATGAGATGAATCAAGTTGAAATTAATATTGAAAAATGGAGGACAAAATTATATGGGTCATTCATGAGGAAATTTACCACTTTTTTAGTGGTTGTAATGATTCACTAGTTTTAGAGTAACACATCAGTTCCACATAGAATATATTTTATATTCGTCAGTTTTCAAAATGAATAAAATTAACATTTTGGATGATTATTATTTGGATGTTGAGGAGGATCAAAGGTGGACTATAATTACGAATAAAAGGGAATAATAACTTATTTAACATATGTAATGGAAATATTTGAATGGGTTTTTTTAATTAAATACATCACTCAAATTAAAATAAATAGAAAAGTAATTCGTTGTGGTTAAAAAATTATGTTAAATCTATTGGTACCTGTGAAGAAAATGTTACAATAATTTCAAGGTATGCATCCTATTTTATCATTATCCCGAATATAAAAATTCATTGATTATTTGGTTGCCTGAAACAATGTCTTATAAAGTCCTTATCTATAAGATAATTTAACATCTATGAAGAACATTGTCAATTTTTATTAAAGGTGGATATGGAAATTAGATATTCAAAACATTATTCTGGTTATGATAAAAAGAGGGAGATTTATTCTCATGAAAACTCAAATTATAGAGAGAAATTCAAAGAATATATATGCCATAAATGTGATAAGATGAATAAATTGAATTTCTTGAATAGAAATGAGAGTTTCATAAAATTTTGGATTGTTTTTCAAATATATTATTAATTTTGAAATGTAATTCACTATGGAAAAAAAGGCATTTAGCGGCGGTTTTTTTTCGTTTCGCGGCGGTTTAAA
This sequence comes from Viscum album, assembly GCA_963277665.1. Classification (NCBI taxonomy): domain Eukaryota; kingdom Viridiplantae; phylum Streptophyta; class Magnoliopsida; order Santalales; family Viscaceae; genus Viscum; species Viscum album. Next base: position 554,274,635 of record OY728126.1, on the reverse strand, counting down.
CCACCGTTAAATCGATTGGCGACGGTTTTGAGAAACCACCGCGAAATCGTGAGTCAGGAAACTATTCACGGCAGTTTTCAAAACCGTCGCAGAATGTTTCGCGGCGGTTTTTTAATTTTTTTAATTTTTTTAATTTTTTATTTTTTTAATTTTTAATTATATATATATATATATATATATATTTATATATTTATATATTTATATATTTATTTTTCGTATTTATTTATATATTTATTTTTCGTATTTATTTATATATTTATTTTTCGTATTTATTTTATTTATTTATTTTTCGTATTTATTTATTTATTTATTTATTTTATTTATTTATTTTATATATTTATTTTATATATTTATTTTATATATTTATTTTATATATTTATTTATTTATTTTATTTATTTATTTATTTTATTTTATTTATTTATTTTATTTATTTATTTATTTTATTTATTTTATTTTATTTTATTTATTTATTTTATTTATTTTATTTATTTATTTTTCGTATTTATTTATTTATTTTTCGTATTTATTTATTTTATTTCGTATTTATTTTATTTATTTATTTATTTCGTATTATTTTATTTACTTTATTTATCCATGCATGCACATCCCATGCACATGCACATGCATATCCCATGCAATATAAAGAAATTCTGCGTTTGGTGAGATTTGAACCCCTAACCTCTTGCATATTTTTCAAAGACTTCCACTCCAGCAAGCTCGCCATATGGTTAATAAATAGAATTTAATATACTTATATATATTAATTGAAAAAACAAATAATACATAAATAATAGATATAAGCTCAATAATAATAAATAATAAATAATAAATAATAAATAATAAATAAATATAAATAAAAAATAATAATTAAATATAAATAATAAAGAAATAATAAATAATAAATAATAAATAATAAATAATAAATAATAAATAATAAATAATAAATAATAAATAAGAAACAAGAAATAATAAATAAGGAATAATGAATAATAAATAATAAATAATAAATAATAAATAATAAATAATAAATAAATATAAATAAAAAATAATATTTAAATAATAAATAATAAATAATAAATAATAAATAAAGATAAATAATAAATAATAAATAATAAATAATAAATAATAAATAAATATAAATAATAAATAAAAAATAAATATAAATAATAAATAAATAAATAAATATAAATAATAAATAAATAAATATAAATAATAAATAATAAATAATAAATAATAAATAATAAATAATAAATAAATAATAAATAATAAATATTAAATAATAAATAATAAATAATAAATAATAAATAATAAATAATAAATAATAAATACATAATAGATATAAATAATAAATAATAAATAATAAATAATAAATAATAAATAAATATAAATAAAAAATAAAAAATAAATATAAATAAAAAATAAAAAATAAATATAAAAAATAAATAAAAATAAATAAAAATAATAAATAATAAATAATAAATAATAAATAATAAATAATAAATAATAAATAATAAATAATTATAAATAATAAATAATAAATAATAAATAATAACTAATAAATAATAACTAATAAATAATAACTAATTAATAAATAATAAATAATAAATAATAAATAAAAAATAAAAAATAATAAATAAATATAAATAATAAATAAATATAAATATAAATAATAAATAATAAATAATAACTAATAAATAAATAATAAATAATAAATAATAAATAATAAATAAACATAAATAATTAATAAATATAAATAATAAATAAAAAATAATAAATAAAAAATAAAAAATAAAAAATAACCAGTTACAAATAATAGATAATAAATAAATTAAAGTATATTATAAATAATAAATAATAAATAATAAATAATAAATAATAAAGGAAACACATGAAAAAGTATGAAAAGACGTGATAAGGGATGAAAAATCATGAAAACGCATGACAACTCGTGACAACTCTGGAAAACTCCTTAATAATTCAACATAATGATCATAATAACCCATAAAAAACCATTGATAAAGATAACAAGTCATGGAAACCCAAATAAACAGTAATAAATGGAGCTACCGTTAAAACTCGTCAAAACAGTCATAAAGAGACAAAAACATTGGACTCACATTAACAGAGATAATTTATGATCTGAGAGTCCGTTTTAGATCCGCGACCAGTCAAATCAAAGATCCTGAAATGATCTTCGACCTGAAAGGTGAAAGAGTCTGAATGGACAGGCGGATCAAAAGTTATGACCATTTAAAAAAAAGCTGACGGGGAACGGGTGCTAGAAACGAGGCATTGAAAAACAGAACAAACCTGATACCCACTAAAAAGGCCATAACATATGATCTAGGAGTGCATGTGGGAGCCACGACTAGTCAAACTGAAGCTCATGGAATGAGATATGATCTGGTAGGTGGAGGAGGCCGAACTGACACGCGGATCGAAAGTTTGGTCTGTTTGAAGACAAGTTCGACGGGACACCAGTGACGAAAACAGGGTTTTGGAGGACTTCAGAGGGGTTTTGGGGTTGAAAAACACAACAAAATTTTTCTTCTATCAATCTATTGCATAGCTCTTTTCGCTGGATTCGATTTGATATGTGGTAGAGCCCAAACAGACACCCGTAGCGAAAGTTATGGCCGTTTGAAGTTGGAGAACTTTTTTCAACTTTCTTATAACTCTAATATTTTCCACACCTTAGACCGCCTCATGGTTTTGATTATATGTGCCTCTATATCTCTTCATGAGCTTCGATTTTTCTGGGCGTGGTGCTTCAACGGACGCTCGGATCAAAAGTTACGGTCGTTTTAGTGATTTCGGGGTTTCTCGTGTTTTTTTTATTTTTTTCATTTCATTTCACGGTGGTTTTACCGAAACCGCTGCTATTTCGCGACAATTTTTTAAAAACCCACCGCTAATCCTCGAATAAAATTAAAAAAATTTTTTAAAAAAATAAGAAAATATAATTTTTTTCCGTTTAGCGGCGGTTTTTTCACGACGGTTCTAAACACCGCCGCGATACGACGGCTTGAAACGCGTTTCGCGGCTGTTTTAAAAACCGCTGCGAAAAAACCGCCGCTAAACGGCGGTTTTCTTGTAGTGATTGATGATCTTATTAAGGCGATGGAGTAGAAGTGGAAGAAAATTAATTCAACCCCTATAATCTAGTTTTTCAATTGCATGGAGTTTGGGAAATATGTGAATCAATGACCCAATACAAGGGCTAAAGTGGATTATAATCCACAAAACCTATACTAAAAATAGAAAAAGGGAAATATTATTAAAAAAATGGATGATGGTAATCGTTATGATTGGGTCTCACTTATCAAATATTCCATGTTTGTGGATTTCATGTTTGATTTTTTATTAATGATCCATATGGAAATATTATTGTTCATGATTTAGTGAAATATCATGGGATTATCATTCTCTAGATGAATTATATATTAACTAATACTCATTTCATATTCAATCGGTACAAGGTTCAACCCAAGATTTATATAAAAATGTTTTTCTATACAATAAGATAACAAAAATGGAATAAAAATAGAATTAAATTTTCAAAGTATATAAATCATTATTTCATAATAAATTAGTAGATGCGGATAACCGTATTGTTCTATGATTTTATGGTTTATCATAAGTTAAAATTCATTGACCCCCCTTGTGTGGTTTTATGTGGATCGATTTTATCAAGATTAAAGATATTTTAAGAGATATTTAATGTAACAAACCCATTTGGTAATGTATTTTATTATTTAAAATGTTATCTAAGTATGAATAAATATACACTCTACTAAAATATGGTCAAAGTTACTTGTATCCATTAGTTTTTACTTCATGTTTGATGTTGTAGTAATTATGGGTTATATTCAATCACCATACAAAGTCAAAACACTTCATCAATATTAGAGAATATTTCTATTTGGATAATTTTCTAGATGATATATTAGGGAAATTTTATAGTTACATGGAGAACCACAGTCATCTGTATATGATCAGGATTTAGGTTTACCATAATTTCTTTGATAGACCATCAGTATGATCTTCATATATAGTTGAGTTTAATCACAATGAAAACAGTTCAAACCCTGGTGGATATACTAAGATATTATTAAATTTCATTCATTATTTGTTGGGATCAGACCATCATGTAGCTGATTTTATATTAAAAATATATTCCACTCATGAATTTTGATGGATCCGTATAAAAACCATTATACATAATGGAATGAAATTTTAGAAAGAAAGCTATATGGACATAATATAGCCAATGAGATGGTATGGAAGGTTAGAGCCCTTAAGTGACACATAATTACTGTGGAATGTAAATAAAAATTTTATAATGAGAATTTTTTAGGTGATATATACTTTTTATTTTGTGAGAAGGTCATTCAATGAATTTCTCTATGGAAGAATGAAGGGGAGACTAATTCATAGATATATTGGACCCTATAAAATACATGATCATATTAAGATATAAGATTATCATCTAGTGATTTATTTAATTCTCTCATATATTCATGATGTGTTACATGTATCTCTCCTGAGGTAGTATATACCAAACCCATTATATGTACTAAACATAGAGATCATTCCTCTATAGAATGAGATTTTTTATGAGGAATGACTGGTAGAGATTTTGGATCATATATATAAAATTCTATGAAACCAAACCACACACCTTGTAATAGTTTTTTGGTGAAACCACCAGTAAATGGAATCTACTTGGGAACCTAGGGATGTAATGAGGTTGTACAATCCTCAATTTCTGTTATGAAATTGATGAATTTAGGGGGATAAATTCATTTTAATTAGAGTATAATGTAACACCCTGATATTTTGTGAAATTATTTTTTAAAATAAATTTAATCATTTGAATTTTTTGTTATATGAGATATTGGGAATATCGTGAATTGTAAACTACACTATTTTTATATTTTTTTACAAAAAATACTAATCCAAACATGCATTACAGGAAAGAGTGATTTCAGAAGAAACCTATCATACTATTAAAATATTATCATATATAATAGATAATACATAGATAATATAATAGAGGGTGTGAATGGGATTAAATAAATTATGAAAATTACTGTTTTACACATGTATATATAATAAATTATTTGGTAATAAATTAATAATATTTGAAAATAAAATCCTTTTGAAAAGTTATGATTTCATTTACTTCAAAACTATTTTTCGTAATATAAACACATTTTAAATCAGTAAATTAAATCAATCTCTTTTTTTAATGATTATAATTATATCAATATGTTATATATTAAATAAAAAATTTGATATTCATTTCATACATTTTATATCTTATCTATTTGAATACATCCATTTTTATGCTTAAAAAAATGTTTTCTAAAAAATTGTTTTGTCACTTTTGGGACACTTATGTTATAAACAATTTTTACCAATTTTAGGAATTTAATTTTAAAAAATATAATTAATTTTATAATTCAAAATATCTAAATCAACTTTGGGTTAATGTTTTTTATATCTTTGGATGTATTCATTTTTGGATGAATAATGAAAAAATACAGAATTTTAAATGAAAACATCCTTTCCATTTAATTTATTTTTAAAGTTGAATTATATTTTAAATTAAATTTAAAGTTATAGTAGTTAAATATTATATTTTTTAATATAATTATGGTCATTAAGAACAATTTCATTGAGAATATGGAAATAAAAACTTGTTAATCTCTTGACCATTTTCTCATTAAAAAACCCACATTTTCGTTGTGTCTATGGTATTGATATTAAATTAATTATTCCAACATCGATGATGGAATTTTTAAAAAATTATTCATTATTTTCCATTAGTATAATTTATATTATCTAAAAATTTCAACATAATTTTTGTCTAAAATATATAGTGAATGCATTGAAAATTCATTATCGTTGTTTTGGAAAAAATGAGTTTACTATGGGGTTAAACCAAAACAATAAATATTAAATTACCTATAAACTTGTATAAAAAATATTTATGTCCTTATTTTGACCATTAATCATTTTTGGTTTGAATATGTTCCCTTTTGGAAAAATTTGACTCATGGAAAACGTTGGAACACTCAATTATTTTCAAAAATAACATGTGTGTCCTTTTTCCCACCTATAAATGCTGACCTCCTCTCATCTCATCCATAAAACATCATAACAAATTGGTATATCCAATCCCAACCAAAATAACATCTGAAAATACCTCATCTCATCCTATAATCCTTTATTAGGGATGAAATCCATCCTATAAAGGCTTATAGTGCAAACCTAAAGATGATAACAAAAAAGAGGCAACATTTATCAATGAGAAGTTTTTTCTGTATTTTCCCCCTCCTTATTAAATTATTTTTATACCAGTATTATATAATATCCATTTTATATTCTAAATAATGTGGTTATTTTATGTTATGGTAATGTCCTAAATCCCTCTCCACATCTATGAAATGCACTATAAATTCATCATTCTTGTATAGGACAGACTGCCATCTTGAAAACCAATGTTATTTGTCTCACCATTACAACATATATAGGCTGTAAATAATATAGGATTTATTTTTATATGTCATATATATATATGATTTTTATGTTTTATTTTTTAATTTAATATTTTTTTTGTCACATATAAATTTATTTTTTTCATTATTGGGGAATATAATAGCGTCATTTATGTTTATAGAAGTCTAACAAGTTTCAAAGAATTTAGATTCCTTTTTGCTTGAATGGAAGGTAATAATTATGTTTTTATTGAAAATATGTATTATATTTTACCTAAAAATGATTATGGAATGATAATATATATAACTTAGTTTTCAATATTTTAATACAACATGAAAATGGTAAAAAAATTTATTCATACATATGGAAAACCATCTCCAAGAACTATTTATTTCATTTTATATCACTAAATATAATGGATTAGTATAAATTCATATATATAATAAATATATAATGTATTTATATTATTATATCATTCATTATATTATAGAAATATTATAAAAAAATAGGACCAAAAATATTACAAATCCAAACATATAAGAAAAACAAAGTAGTTATTACCCAAAACATATCATTTAAATTAAATCATTTATAAAAAGGAAATAAAAGTACATTAGAAAATAATAAATGGTATGATTTATATGAATATTTTTTCAATTTATTCATAATAACCATATATTTATTATATATTAGTATTGAATGATTTTTACTAAATTCAATTCATATTGTAAGGAATTTATGTTACACTTTTTACTTCCATGGGACACATTCCATAGTCACTAGAAAATAATTTTATAACATCTATATACTAACCATGAATGAATATTATTATTGTTATAATGAATTAAAGTAGTTTTTAAGTATCAATTTTGGGATATATATTTCATAGGCTTTATGATTAAAATTTTACTTATGTGGTATGAGATGTTTATCGGCATCTTCCTTCATTGAGACGCACATTATATAATGTGCCTATATTATTTCAAGAGGTTTATATACCAAACCCTTTAACATGTAATATCATGAATTTATTAATCATTTAAATATATTAATATCCAATTTTATTTTATTTATTCGTGGATATTATGGATCTATATTAAAAATATGATATGGATTTTATATTACATTCACATCATTTATCGGAATAGTTTCTGATAATGTCACCAATGTATATATCATATGGTCTAATTCCCAAAAATTCTTATGAATATTATTCTACTGTTTTTATACATGATATTTTCATATAATATAATTGTTTCCAATATTGGATATTTAAAATAAATATGAATTTTTTTTCATAAAATCTGACATTATTTATATCCTCAGAGTGGAATCAATTCTATTTCAAGGAAATTATTTCTAAAAAAATTAAAATATTTATTATTATTCTTATCCTATTATATTTTGAAGAAAAGTTTTGCAAAGTTATATTTTAAAAAAAAAATGAATGATACCTTCATTTCATTTTTAAAATTTTCCCCACATGGATTTTATCAAAATATTTAATGTTTTATTATTTTTAACATGTATATGATGAAAATAATGTTTTTCAGTCATGAAAATAATTACATATTAGAATATTTTAAATTTTTTCAAATATAATTACAAATGAAATTATATTAATAATTTTTTATTCATTAAAAGTATTTTTCTAAATCATAATTTATATTTTCCACATGAAACGATTTAAATGGTTTATAGAAGCATCCTTTAAAATATTGAATGCATATTTTTAAAGAAATATATTTTTGATAGTATTTTTGTCTTAAAATATTATTTTCATAAAATTATATTTTTCTCAAGAAATATTTTAAAAGATTATTAACAACTATGTTCCATCTAATTTGACATTCATTGATGTTACCTATACTTTATATGAAATATGAACCATGGATACCATTCATATCCATTCTATTAATGGTTTATTATAAAAATATGGCAATGAAACATGTATGTTCTCGACAATATATACAGTGATAGAATTATTATAAAACATGATTATGTTTCATGATTTATGATATGATGGGATTACTAGATGATTATGAAAACAATCTCTTTTCCATTGGTTACCATAGGATGAAATTTTTAATAAAACCATTTCATTTTATGGATTATAATATGATGATGGTTTTATGATTTTGTGGAACAAAATATTATGATCTTCATTATTTGATGGTTACGGTCTATATATCCCTCAATGGAATTGGGTAATGATTTATATCATATGAGATATAAATAAGAAAAAATTTAATTGGATTGATCCACTATGGGAACATGTGTACCCAGATCCATATGTAAAACAAGTGTGTCTTTATCCACTATGGGAAGTAGGTTTATCTTAGTCCACTATACTTAATAGGTTTATACTAATTCACAACAAGGAACATGTGATATTTCTTGATCTACTCTGTTGATATTCTTCTTATTCAACCTTAATTTGTTCAATGGATTCCTATATTTAGGAATGTTCTACACCTTTTTGATGTGAGCTTATGGTTTATGATTGATTTAGGATTATTTATCATCTTTATGGGCAATTATTTTGAAAATGAAAAAAACATTATACCATGTTTCCTTATTACAATATTTGATAGGTTATTTATAAATTTCTTATATTATCTTCATTATCACATACCATTATTCTTCACTTATATTTTATATTGTCATGGATTTTAATCTCTTATGTTTACCCTTATAGAGCATCTAATTTTACCCTTTGTTATGTTTCTTTTCTCTATGTGAAGAATAAGGGGTTTCATAGGGTATTTTTATGTAACATATTAAAATGTATGATATTTAGGGGAAACATAGACAAGATTTTTCCCTATTAGAATCTTTTAGCAATATTCCAAAGGCACTAAACTATTTTTATCTTTAAACATGTTTTTGACTACTATAATTAATATTCATAAAAAAAGATGTAAAATCCATGTTTTAGAATCTCAGTTAACTATAGGCATGATCATCATATTTTTTAGAATATATCTGGACATAATCAATTGGAGAAACCATATATTTTACCAATAACACATGGAATACTCTATTAATAATATCTATAAACACAAATTGATTCTTTTTGAACTAAAATTTCATAACCAAAAACTCGTAATTCCCATACATTGTTAGAAATGTTGTCTTTGGAAGTTCATCCCCCATCACCGTCAAATGATTATACCAATAATTGTGATCATCCTTTGAAAAATAATGATCACATTAGAGTTAGTAAATAATTTCAACTATATGATAAAATATAAACTAATTATAAATAGTGATTTTTCCTTTTTTTGTAATCAATGAATAGACATGGGGAACCATATTTATTTTTAATAACTTAATTCTGATCAAACCATTATGATTTTCTAGGATGAATGAATCATTTATCTATAACTTATTATAAATTGTTTTTATGTTAGAATTAATCCATTAGATAAGGTTGTTATGAAATTATCCTAGCAACTGCAACTCAGTCAATATTAAATATAATCTTCTCATAAGTTATAAAACAAGTAAATTCTATAGAAAATACATTAAGATATTCATTTACTATAGGATCATCACTAATTTTAATAGTTCTTTATTCTTAGGATTATTCAAAAATTATCATTCATTTCTATCAATAAACAACTTCTCCGCATTATGATATGCTATTAATGAAAAAAACTAATTTCCCTCAACAAAATGATACTCATTCTGGAAAATAGTGTCATTATCTCTACAACCTATCTTCACATTATAAATAGAGAACCAAGCAATTCATATAACAACATAAAACACATCAAGGGAAATTTAAATAAATTTTCTAGGGAAATGCATTTTATAGATAATAACAAGAATATTTTTATAATATATTATTTCCTTAAAACTACAGCAATGTATTTTTACCAAAAATTGTGGCTTCATTTCATTATATTAAATATTCATTAAACCATCATATTTAATAACAATAAAATAATATTTTGACCCAGAATCATTCAATACATTTTTATAATCCTAAAAATACAAAACATTTTTTGAAATAGTCACAAATTATTTTGAAACACAATTCATTTTTTGTATTGATGAAATCAATCCTTCACTCCTATATTTTGAAAATTACTCTCTTAATGAACCATCTTAATAAAATTAAAATATTTTACTACTTTATTTTCATATTTTAATTTATAATTATTATGATACTTTTTATTATAGTCATGAATCCCATGTCAAGACACACCAATTCAGAAACACATTTTTAATTTTATAAAACTTACCAATAGTTTATTTTACCAAACGTTACTCAATATGAAGTCCTGATTTTATTACTTTATGATTTCCAGTATGGGTGCTTCAATATTTCTTGGAACCATGAAAAAAATTTCACCATGTTTTTGTATAACATATGTTAGTCAGTAGATCCATATTATACCTTCTCAAAATATAAAAAATAATTTTTCACATTTTAAATTCATGAAAATAAAACTTTCATCAATTTCAAATATTCATTCTAAAGTAAATTAGGTTAATTATAATGTTATTATTATAGATACAGTTTTTATACCATTTTAGTTAGTTTTATTTTCTTTATATGTGGCTATTAAATCATCCTTGGTTTTCCTAAATTATAGGAATCATTTTTCATTATATGACGAATATCCTTAGGAAAATATTTTTCATGGTAAATATTCTTAAATTAAATTCATTGAAAAATCATGAATCAATTTTCAATCCATGTAATTTATTAACAATTTACACTAATTATCAGCTTAACCTTAAAAATTATTAATAACTAGAATTATCTATTGATTATATGCATAATCTACAACATTTAATATCATTTAAAAAGATTTTACATATCCCTCAACTAATAATATACCCGAATATCAATTAAATTTTAGATGATGTTTTGTAATGAAATGATATAATATATTCAGGATCCTCTATATTGAATTTAGTTTCCATTTATCCTAGATTCCACCATCATTAATAGCCTCTATCAACCAAACTATCTCATCCAAAAATTACTATGTTTCAATTTCAAACATTCAAGATTACTAATTTTGAATTATATTTCCCCCTTGGTTCATTCTTACTTCATATCCAAGGATACCACTATAATAATTAAATCTAATATAACATATTATTAAGGGATAAATTTTTAAATCAACAAAATATTTCCTAGTATAACAATAATTTATAATCTATCAATGGTATGCACATTCATTATATTAACAACTATAATTATCAGAACCTCACTCAGAAGCAAAATATAAGCACCTGATATTTATTCTGCCCAAAATTTAATTTTGAAACATGAATTCATTTTTTTAATCCCAATCACCATTTATGAGTATTGTTTTAGAGAATTATCTCATAATACATATATAACACACCAATTCTATGAAATATAGACAATTTTACATTTTAAAATACCATAATTTTAAAGGGAAAAATATTTTAATTTAATTGTAAAGGCATATAGTTTAAAATTTTATTTATTATAGTTTCATCCAATCCTTAAAAATGTTTAAAATAATTTTCGAATGTTTAATGAGAATAAAATTCTCAGTAAGTGATATATAAAAAGAATAAAAAACACCTTTTTCAATTTCAAAACCATGATATCAACTAATGGAATTTTACATTAACATTATTAATATTGATCTCCATTAATAATTCTATTAGAAATAAAATAATAATTAATGTGTAATGATTTTCATAAAACAATTAAGAATAATATATATTGAAAATATAATAATCATGAGGGGTTCATAGATAAATGGTAACCCTTGAAAAACATTTTCCAGAAAAAAATAACATTTACCATATAAGGAAATAATTATTCCATTAATAAAAAAATAATTATCATACATTGTAAAATAAAAAAACAATTAAAATTCATTTATAATAATGTAAAAGTCGTATAGGTTCTCTGGGACTTCATCTATATTGAAACAATACAAGAAACCATTGAAAATTGATAAGCTACACAGTCAATTCCTACATTATTCACCATAAAATATAATCACCACCCAATGAATTAGAGATTTTAATCTGGATCACCTATTATCATAAAATCTTTATAAAGACTATAACATATTAAAAATAAATAAAAAATTCATTTCCATCATCATATTGATAATAATATACTTTTGAACCAATACGGAAAACATTTTTAGTAGTAGATGTGTCATATTCCTTTATAATACCATTTCCAAAACTACAATACATAGACCAAATGGAGTAAGATATTTTTATTAAGGAAAACATTGAATATTATATAATAATAAAAATATAAAATAATTCTTTTAGAGGAGATAAATTATCTGACATTATGTACATTGAAAACATTTATTTTGTGAATTTTAATGACAGTGGAGAATTCATTATGAAATGTTATTGAAGATTTTACTAGAAGAACTTTTTAAGAATATAATTGATGTGTTGTAATTTTTTTTAAATTAATTTAGTAATTTAAATAAAAATCCATCATACAATATAGATATGGAATTATAATATTGGAATTACATCATTAATACATTTTAACACTATGTTTTCAAATAGAATATATCATACATTGAGTATGACTTGTCAAGTATAATTTAATAATTCAAACAAATAAATTTATTTTAACTATTAATGTGATAAGAATCATTTAAATGTCCATTGAATTTTTTTAGTCCTTTTATTTCACTTATAACTGTATCATACTTAATAACATAATTAATTATGATAACATTGTACATTTTTCATACAGTTGGTTCATAAGTTCCAAATAACATTGCTAGGTTCACTATGGTGAAATAGGTCATGATTAAATATTTTAAAAAATCTTAAATAATTTATAATTATGATTTATAAATATTAATTAGAATTTTATAACTAAATATTTAAAAATATTTTGAAAAAAGAATTATATCCCATCGTTGAAATGTTAGTCCATACGTAATCCTGAGTAATTTCTTAAATTTTCATCTCTGCTAAGATATGGTATATAAGTATTATTTTCTCATTAATTAAAGATAATTATATAATAAATATAATATTATTTCATTAAATCTGCATATATTTTCAATCCATGTGATGATGTGATGAAAAATAAAATGCATTAGTTTATGAAGTTGTAGTCTACACATGTGCATGAGAAATGTTTTAAATTTATTGTATGGTAAAATAATAATTATAGTATTTATTTTGTATTATAGAAAATAAATTATGTCATTTATATAATATTAACTTATTTGGTTTGATTACTTCGACAATCAACAATATTTTTGAAGAAAAATGAAATACATCATTTCATGAGGTAGTTTTTCTCACATAAGCATGAAAGATGACTTATTGATCCATTAGATAAGTAAGTTAATGAAAAATGGTTATAACATGAAGAGAATACAATTTAATTATGTTGTAGATAATATTATTTTTATATCAGAATAGATAGGATATGTTTTATAATGTTAAAATAATAAATAAAAAATCCTTGTCATAAAATATACTTACTCTTCAGACAACCTATACAGGTTTATACCTAAATATATATTAATATTATATTCTAATCCAATCAATACCTCTGTAATGTCCTAGTTCCAGCTTATTCCCAAAGGTTCCTCGTACCCAGTAGGTCATGGCCTCAAATGCATTTCTCTAAATTCATGAGGCTACCAACTATCAGTGAGGTAATTGGGTGTTATAGTGGGGAAACTATGCCCTAATTTGTTGAGTAACAATGCAGAATAACCATAATATAAAATAGAGGAAGTAGTAATACAATTTAATAATAAAATTCCAGAAGATTGAAAGTAAATTAACAACTAGATCACATATGTATAAATGTTTCATGTCACATTTTTCTAAGAAAGAAGCCAAACACATCACAATGCTGGAAATATAGTACTAAACAAAATTACAAAGGAAAAAAGTTAACTCCATCATCATTTCAAGCCACTGCATGGTCACATGCTCTCTAGATCCACAACCATCAATTAAATGAAGAAGAAGGGAACTTTCTCTTATATATACCTGCAACAATATATTCTCTTTTGGGCATAAAAGAATGACCCAAATATGGTGTGAGATGAATCCCATTAGGCAACCACCCAATGATCTGTTCTAATCTGTCAGTGAATATATATATATATATAAATATGACATGAGAAATGAAAAATGATGTAATAGACAAAAATGTACTCAAAATTAAATAGTACAACAGTTGAAAACAATATTCATTTAATTTTATTAATTCATCATCCAAACATTAACAAAAAACCCTCTGAAAAAAGGTTTTTTTATAAATTCCCCACAGTCTGTGGCCATGTCAACATCTCAGACAGGTCCAACCAACAAACTTAGTATTTTTTAAACAATTATAATGGGATCAGTGTGTATATAATTGTATCCCACCAACAACTCAAAGATACCGATCCCATTTCAATTGATTATAAGCTATTTCAATACGATGTTGAGTTGGAATTAATATGATGAATCTAAAAACAATTACTCAATGTAAATATTCTTGATAATCATAACTCATAGTTAGTGGAAACTAATTCTCAAATAGTACATAAAAAACATTGATTCAATGTTAAAAATTATAAATCCCAGCCTTTAGACTATCTCTGGGTCTAGAAAATTGTTCAGTCTAAATTTGGATGCCATGGATTATTAGGACTTCCATACCCTATTGAAGTAAATAAAAACATGTCATAAAAGTTAACCTATGATTGCTCAAAATTGATATCAGTTGAAGAAATTCGAATGTTCATTATATCAGAATCAACTTGATACCTAAACTTGAGCCTCAGATAAGCTGACCAAACCAATAGAACTCATACATTCAATCGATTCCTCTACTTCCCCAATGAAATCCATAAAATGGTGAGGCACAATAGTACATAATTTATTAGAAACCAATACAAAATAGGTGGACATGAATCTATCACCACGTAGAATAATAAATCCCACATTCTAAATATTTAAGGGTCCATGTGATATACTGAAGCTTACTATGAATATTTTATCCTTTTTCAAAACCATGATGGGAACTCCTAAGAAAAAAATTCCAAAATGTTTAGGGGTTTCATCTATACACTAGAGAGACTAGTATTTGTTTTCATTGAAAATATAACATCTATATCTATTTATAATTGATAACTTTCTTGAAGTAAGTTCCTCTAACTAATTAGTTTGACCATGAAAAATAAAAATTTAGTGAGAAATTAAATTGAAAACAACATGAAAATGAGTGGGTCACAAAAAACATTACACAATTTAAGGAACTATCCGAATAACTAAATATAAATAATAAATGTTTTAGTAATTGCTGATTTTTGTCAAAAAAATATATTACATTCTTAAAACACCAATAATCCTTTTGAAATTCCTCAATGGTAAATGGATGTTTATAGTCATGCTAAAGTAACTAGAGAATAAAATTCAGTTCTTATGGATAAGTCTTATGCAATGTTGTAAAAAAACAAAAAGTAGCCTTATAGTGAAGAGATTGAAACCATTATGATGCAGCTATCCTCGATGCCAGCTCAATTTTCTTAGTATGATCAATATCATGTAGTGGATCAACCAATACAATAATGGATAATATATTTTCCCTATCAAGATGTGATAGAGTAATTTCATTTGATATTTTAGGTTCAAAAAATTTATTCTTTATAAAAACAACAATTTTTTTAATATTCCATTTTGTAATGGAAAATAACCTGATCCAACTACTAATTAACATGAAATCCAATGACATTATGACGAATGATCATCTATGGAATTACTGTTACCACAAAATTTTGGGACCAAATATCCATAAAAACATTGAATTAAATGATATACACTATCACTAGGTTTAATCCATGTTGTTTATGTTTCTAATTCAAATGAAATATGTGGTGTATAATTGTATTACATAATCCAAAGTAGTAATATAGATGTAGTTAGTCGCAAAAAGAGTGTATAAAAATATGATGGCTATATTATAAGAAGTTTGAGAGAGGCACATACACTACACTCAGGGTTCAACTTAACCAACTAGTTATGACTACAACTTCCCCTTCAAGGACAAAGATGATATCTAGAATGTTGTAATATTCTAAAATATAATACCTCCAATGTATATAGAAAAGGGAATGAGTTGAAATTATCATTATAGTTCCCAATCTAGTCCAAACCCTCTCATAATTCTTACCCCAATCACTAGGAGGATGATAATCTTTTGAACAAATATGAAAATGGGTGTTCCCCTTCCAATAAACGTTCTCATTAGATAAATTATCATAAAATATATCAGTAAATTTTATCCACATAAAATGTCTTTTCTAAGATTTTAGAGAAACATGTGATATTGAACTCCCCATACATAATAAAGGACAGTGTCCTAAATGATGAATAATTATAGGAAGAAAAAGTTGTAGTTGAACATTATCTTTTAGAAACATTTGATTAAGAGTAATATATAGATCTAAAATGTGGGTACTTTTACTCTAAAAAGCTTAGTAATACAATTGATATGGTCTTGATTCATAAAAGTGTAATTTTAGTCTAATCTCATTGGATGAATAAGAAGATTCCACAAAATTGTCATATATTTTTTTGTAATATGGGAATGATGGATCAGTTGAACACACATTAAATAAGGATTCCATCAAAATTTATACTATGTAAGGGAAACAAATTTGTAGTAAACATTGGAATATAAACATCATTTTAAGGATCTTCTTCAAAGAAGAATAATATAAATTTAACTAAGAAATATGACATATTAAAGTCGTATGATATCATTTTATCTCATATTTATTTCCTAAGCTTTATTTTTCTATCTATAGAACATAAATAATATCCTATTGTGGCCCTATTTTGTCCTCATGAGTTCAAGGTTAATTATATTGTATTTGAGATATGTTACTTTCATAATTTTTATGTTTGATATATTGTAGTTTTTTTCTTTATATAAAATACCTCTACTAAACCAAAAAAAAATATACCCACATGAAGACCTTTTATATATATAGAAATAATTTTGATATCAACATCCATCATGTCCTAATTGATAATTATTCTAGACTCAATCATATCTCCAAACTATCCCTCCAATAAATGGGTTATATTGATGTTGATGTGATTCCTCAAAGAATTAAAATGACAGGTTATGCTAAATACGAGTAGAACCCCCTCCATATGACCAAACTCACCGCCTAATTTTTTTATCTCATATATAAATCATAATTTATTGTGATATTTAAATACAAGTCTATCAATGACATTCTAGTTAATACATGGATCTATTTTCCTACAGAAGTGCTATCACCATAGAACGAGTACCTGAAGTACTTTATTGATGGAAATTTTAGGGTACAGTAGAAAAATAATTCTCAAATTATTTTATAAAAATATCAATATAAATATATAGGTAATATTATAAGGATAGTATATTGATATTGAAAAAAAATTCATATTCCAATTCCCAGTGCTCATTAAATTTCCACATCAATACATGAAAATATATTATTAAAGAATATGTGTTTACCATCTACCAAACTGATAAATCCAATCTTTATTCATCTAGTCATCAGATATCATGGGATATACTGGATGATAAACCAAAATATAATATAAATTATATTTCAACTATTTTTTTGGATAGATGTTTCATTCAATCACCACAAATTGTATCAGAAATACCACATTATAATCCATGCTTAACATTATTTCCCCGAAGAACAATTAATTCAGTGTAGGTGAGATAAATTATCAGTCAAAATGGTGTATAGTATTTGTTTAACTAAATATGAATCATATATGAGTATTAATAGTGCACAGTTTGGGAATAATCAATCTTTTACTTATGTTAGTGATTTCATCATATGAACATGATCATTATAAAATGGAATGTAATATAAATAATTATGATAAGGTCATCTATCACCTCCTCAATCATTGGGTGATAGTTCTTATTATTTCTCGAAGATGGTGAATAAGAAGTCATCAATGATACTACTTTAGTATTTTTTAATAGTTCCTCAAACACCATTAATGATCTCTAACAAGAGAAACTTGATATAAAGGAATAACTCATGCCTATATAGATCACTGTCACCATGAAACTTAAATAATATGACAATAACAACTCCTTTTTAAAATAACGTCAACATGAATTTTATGTAATTACATGGAAATTATATTATTTCATCCTTATGATGATTCACATAATTTTTTTTGATGACCACAATGAATAAAAATAGGGAACCTTGAGAATTTATCATACCCATTCTTCAAGAGTGGAAGTAAACATTCATAATATCATAAAAATCAATCATTATTTGGAAAATCATTTACATAAAGTGTCTCATAAATGCGATCCCCATGAAGAAAAATAATGATAAAATATTGGTCTCTATTGATGTTAATGATCCAAAATAACACTACATAATGGGTGATTTTCTAGTCCATATCCCAATATAAATGGTCCATGAAGATAAACATGTTCATGGATTTCCGATCACACCTAGGGGTATTATTCTATCACATAATTTCTTTTATATTAATAAAATCTACAGCCACATATAAACATGAAATACATCATATCCTCAAGACCATTATTCATAAGACTATTGATTGTTATGAGTATCATTTAGTGGTCAAATCTCATTAATGGTATGATCAACACCCCGAACATTAAATTATTTAGGTGAAAAAAACATAAAATATCAATAATATTAATGCTATGAAATTAATATTGGATATTTCATTCAATATATTAATTAAAGACATTGTACTTAACAAAGGAATTAATGTTAACATAATGAATAACTTATAGGTAAATGAGATAAAAAATTCAAAAACTCAATGAGATAAAATGACTCTAGGTATGCCTCTCTTATATCAAGGAATCCATATCATAAGACACTAGAATGTGTTTCTAAAAAACCAATTTTATAATTAATGATGTTACATAATAATGGGATAATGATTTCCAAATGGCCTTCAACAAAATCATGTAATGTCTCTTGCATTGACTGGTCCTAATGTGACCTATAGAAGTGAAACCAATCATCCACTATATGGATACCTTGGAGAAATCTACATGTTCCCTCCTTTCTCATTAAAATTTCATGGGAAATGAAATTTGTCATTATTACCTTCAATGATTGATTATAGAATATGAGACATGATAATTTGACCATGAAAATATTATATTTCCTTTAATTTCACAATGAAAATTTTGAAGCATTTTCCTTAGCTTCATAGGGTTTACAATATTTCTTGTGCTGACTAGCTTAATTATTACATTGATCTCCCAATTTTATATAAAAATGTAGCATGATCAGTGTCACATGAAAAAAAAATTATTCATAGTATTCATTTTTTTTACTATTTTGACATAAATAAGTACTTAAAATTAATTTTGTAGCAATATATTGCTCGAAAATCAAAGAAATATTAATTTCATATTAAAATTGATAAATTAAATTATAAAAAAAATTAAAATATATAAAAAAATTAGAATTTTAATTTCAATACCGAAGTAATTTTATATTTTACTTATATAAAAATTGATTAGAGTATATATAAAATAAATATATTTATCCTTTTCGTAAAAATGTTAAACTTATGGTTTGTATTTTTTTGGGTGATTCTAAATATATATGAATACCTAAACACAAAAAATATATAAATTATGTTCATATTTATATGTGTTAAACAAAAATAATAACCATGGATGTATGTATATATATATTTATCAATGTGTGTGTCTATGAGGGTGTGTGTGTAATTGATAAATAAAATTTAATGGTATTTTTATACAAAAAAAGTTATAAGATTATATTTATTAAAAATGAATATATGTTATATATATATATATGAAGAATATATATGTATATATATATATACTTATATTTGGTAGACACACACACACATATTTATGATGTTAATAGTGTAAAAATATATAATAATATGAATATATTTTATATGTGGCGTAATTATTATTTTTTAATATACATGTATAGATATATAAGAAATATGTGTGTTTGTGTGTTGTGTAGTGTTAAGAAGCCATGTATATGTACATATATACAATATATATATATATATTGAAATATATATAAATGAAAATATATAATAAAATATATAATATCTATTGTATAATTTGTATATATGAACTAAACTTTAAAATATATACGTGTATTATAAATATATATGATGTATGAATATAAATAAATATATATATGTACATATATATATATATATATTTGGAATAGTAATAATAATAAAAAATATATAAAAGGCATGTGATTTTTGTGTGGATTGTAAATAAATAATACAGAGAAGAAAACAAAGTGCAAGTGCTGTGTTCCATGATATAAAAAAGGAACAAAAAATGTGATATATATATATATATTATGTCATATACATATAAAACATGATATATATATGATAAATTCTATATATTATAAATATATCTTAGTTATAAATGTTATATTAAAAAAATCCATATTTATATGGTATAAATATATATGTTGTATATTAATATATATATTTTTCTAAAAATAATGAAAAAATATTCCTTAAGTGTCAATGAATTAAATAATGAAACTAAAAATAAAATAAAATTATAATAAGATAAAGAAGTCAATTTTTCTTGATGATAAAGAAAAAAGGGAAATACTATTTACAAGTCTTTGCAAATAGTTTTTACTAATTAATAACTATGTAAATGATTTATTCAATTTTTTGGGTTTATAAATAAAATACCATCATTGATATTCTTTACACAATGACTCATAGAAAAACTCTAAGATAAAATAAACACATGAGAATATCTTGATTTGGAGAGTGTGTGATTGTTAGATAAGTCTTCAGGAGAGTATGTTTGGCATTATTTTAATTAGATACCTATTTTGTTTATAATTTTATGTTTAGGGGATATTAATTTATTTTCAAAATTATAAGAATAAATGTTTCTAAACTTTTTTAAATTTATAAATGTGGGGTGTTTTCTTAAATTATTTTTTAAAAGGACAAATCTTAATTTTCAAATCACCGTTCATGACAAGTGGTAGTTTTATTGAAAAAAATAAAATTTTATAAATTTTGAAGTATTTTTTAAAAATAATATTTCAAAATTATGATTTAATTAAAGAGGGTATTTCAAATTCAAAATAGTATATTTTGTGTATTATTTTACGTAAAATAGAAATTATTATTTTTTGAAAACCCATTTTCATATAAAGGAGTTGACAGAAAATAATTTTGTTTTAAAAAATATATTATGTTATGAAAATGGATTTTATTATATTAAAAATAATATCTTGAAACTATATGTATGATGTTTTTGTATTAGAAGATTATTTAAAAAAATATAATTTTGATTTGATATATTAAATTATCGATTTTGTGTGAAAAATAAAATTTAAAAATAATGAATGATATACAATATGATTTCAATTTCTATAACATATATTTCTTCATGAAATTTCATGAATATTAATAAACAAATGTGCATAAGAACAATTATTTTTTTACACGAAATATTTACAATGTAATTTTTTTAATTATAGACATCTAAAAAATATTGTGGGAGAATGTTTGTTCTAAAAGGTCGAGTTATAAATTTATATTTCATATAATTTTAATTTTTATTGCTGAATTTTTTAAATTTTTTTAATGGATTATTTTAGTGGTAATTAACCTATAAAATAAACCATAAAAGTTTTTAAATAAACATAGCACATGTGTGTCAAACAATGTTATAAGGATGTATGGATTGGCCCATGACATTAACTAGCCCTTCTAGAATAGGTGATATAGAAAATGGACATAAAGATTTCCTAAGAGACTTCAATTATCATTTTATTTCCAAAATGTTTTTTATATTCAAAATGAAGTCTTATTAAAACTTAATGTATAAATTCAGGTATTTTCAACGAATATTGTATTTTGAAGATGTGTTTTCAAAATTATTTAATCAATGAAATACACATTTTAAAAGGGTTACTATATTTCTAAAAATATTTTCAAAAAAAATATTTTTTTAAAATTATTATGAAACATATTTTCCCAATATAAGTTTTGAAACCCCTTGTATATATTTTTTTATATCAAATGATATGATATAAATAAAAATATCTTTCATAATAATTTTTTCAAATTTTTTTCTAAATAGAATTTACCAAAAAAGAATTGTGGGTTTTATAAGATAACTAACATTCTATTTTATGGTCACCTTTTTTATGAATTTTTGACATGCTCATTAAAAGTTTTGAAAGAGTTTAGCTTCATTAAGCCACTAGCGCATGTGATGTAAAAAGAATTTATAAATTATTCCTTATTTCAACAATGATATTTTATAATACATGGTCATTATTCAAAAAATACTAGACCGTAAAATATAATCATCATTATCATTAACATTATTATTTTTTATTTTCTATAAAAATATATTATATATTTTTGTATTGGATCCTAAAGCTCTGATCTCGGATCGCTACACTTGTTATCAAATAATGGTTTAAAAAAATATGGACGTGTGGTATCTTATTTTGAAGATAATAAATAAGAAATTTCTTTGAGTCTCTTGGTAATTAAATTTGAGGTTGCATTTAAGAATATAAAATTTTATTGATTTTATATTTACTAATTCTTAAAATAGACATTCAGACAATACATTACATATTGTGAAATAATTTTGATAAAGAAATTAATTTTTTAGTAGGTAGAATGTAACAACAAAGAAAATTATAACCATATATTTCTTTTTCATAATTTAGTATTTAAAATTAATTTTTTTGGAATATATTTTCTTAAAATTAGTTAAATATTGTTTTAATATTAAATTAATCAATGTAACATATATAAAAAAATGAAAATTTTCATTTAAATTCTTATGTAATATTATATTTCCATTATATAAAAATGATAAGAGTATATTAAATATATATATATAGTTATTAGTTTAAAAAAATTTTGAATTTAGGGTTACTATTTTTTTGGTCCATCTATATATACAATAATATATGAAAATACTTATATATAGATAATATTATAACATTTATTTGTTGTAAAATGAAATAGAAAATAGTGTACATATGTGTGTATATATATATATGTGCGTGTGTCTGTGTGTGTTTGTGTAAAATTGACAATAAAATTTAAGCTTTATTTATATAAAGAAGTTAAAAAATTGAATTTAACATATATAAATATCTGAGAGGAATATATATATATATATATAGATATAGATATATATATATATATATATATATCTATGTGTTTGTAGAATATATATGTATATATATATACTTATATTTGGTTTATTTGGATACATACACACACATATTTATAAATATGGTAATATAAAAAATATAATAATTTGAATACATTTTATTTTTAGTGGAATGATTGAATTTTTAATATATATATATATATATATGTATATATATATATATATTAGGAATAAGTTCCTGTGTATGGTGTGTATTGAAAAAAACCCAACTAAAAATACCTATATATATAATCATTAAAATATTTATTAATGAAATTATATGTTAAACTATATAAGATCTAAATGTCAATATATATTACCAATTTAAAATATATATATATATATATATATATATATATATATTTATATACGTATTTTTGTATTGAAATAAATAAATAAATGCATATGTATGTATATATATATATATATTAAAAGAAATTAACTAAAGTAATAGTAATAAATAAAATTTATAAAATACATGTGTTGTGTGTTTTCCATGTAAGTGGTGAAAATAGAAAAAATGCCTTTGTGGCGTGCGATGTTAAATAATAAGGAATAAAAAATATTATCTGTATATTTAACGTTTTATACATACCAAAGCTGATATATATAATAAAACTTATATTATATAAGTATATCGATTTTATAAATATTGTATTTAAATATATTTTTCGTAAATATTTTTTATAAATAAACATATATAAAATAATATATTTAATATATATATATATATATATATACAGATGATAAAAAAAATCATTATCAGTATAAGAGTAAAATAAAGAAACTAAAATTAAAATATAATTTTATTAAGAGATAACTATCATTATTGCTTGATAGAAAACCAAAAATCACGACCAATTTTTTGAAGTCATTCGAAATAGTGTTTAATGATAATTTAATAATTAAATGTTTTATTAATTTTTTGGGAATAATAAATAAAATCCATTTACATTGGTTATTCACCCTATGGTTCACTGCCTAACTCTTTGAAAAAAAGGCTTATTTCTCTAGATGCAGTGGTAGCGTGAGGGTGGGTATAGTGTTTGGGGAAAGTGGTTTATCTTGGTGTCAATATGTGAGCTGTTTGGTAAACCATTTTATGGTATGTGGATATTTTTTTCTATTTTATATGATTATATAGGTTTTATAATTATATATTTAAAAGAGTGGTGTTTAAGAAAAAAATTATTTTCAATGATGCACTATTATTTTCGAAACCCCTTTCCTGCAAGGGGTAGTTTTATTTTAAAAATTATTTTTTTTATTATAAAGAATTTATATTATCAAAATTTTAATATTAAATTAAAATTTCATCCAAGATGATATTTCATATTAAAAATCATATATTTTTGCTATATATTATTAAGAGAAAGTAATTATTATTTAACAAAAAACCCTATCTATATGACAGTTTTAATATTAATGAATTTTTTTTCAGAAAAAATTATTATTTTATGAAAATGAATTTTATTATTTTTAAAAATCTATTCTGTAACTATATTTCATAATGTATTTATATAAGATGATTACATTAAAAAATTTAATGTTTCATTGAAATATTAAATAAATCATTTATTGAGAAAAATATAATTAAAAAATTATTAATGTCATGCATGATCATAGCTAGAGATATACACTAGATTTATAATTTTTTTCATGAATATAAATATAATCAAGTGCATAAGAAAAAAAATGCCCTGGTATGAATTATTTTAAATGTAAATTTTATAAAATATGTATTTCTCTAAATTTTCTAGAAAAAATAATTTTTTCTAAAAAACTACTTTTGAAAAAATATATTTGATATAAAATGCATTCCATTAGTAGATAATTTATATAGTTTTTAAAATGATGTTTATAGTGGGAAATAAATGAGAAAAGAAACCAACATTTTTTTTATAAAAACATGAACCTTGGGTAAGAAATGATTTTGTGGGAAATAGAGAGTGAGCCCAAGGCCTCAACGAGACCTTTTGCAACAATTAATTCCGAATGTGGCAACAAATAATTCTTAATTTTTTCCCATTATAATATTCATTTCATAATGGTTATTACATACAAAATTAATGGATTTTAAAAACTAAAGGTGAAATCCATGAATTTTTATATGTAAATATATTTTATAAAAGTTTTTCAAAAATAATGTTTTCAAAGGAATACGTATTCTTAAAATATATTATATTTTTGAACGTGTTATCAAAATATTTTTTTTCATTGATTTTTTATTTTTACTATCCTAAGAGACCTTTTATAAACCATATTATTAATTTATTATATCAAATGTTTGGAATAATTTAGATTTATTTTAAAAAAATTATTTGAAATGAATTTTTAAAAAGTATTTAGAAAAGAGGCATTTAACTAGTTTTTTAAAATATATTACTAAAACATTTAGGCACAACATACATTTTAAAATCTTTTGGACATGTTCATTAAATGTAACACCCCAGGTAAATAAAGAATATGAAATTTTTATATTTATCCATATTTTTGAATAAAATATTAATATTACTTTAAAGGGGATGCTATGCTCGATGGCGTACCCAACACGCAACAACGAGTTTCTTGGGAATCTTACGTTGCACTCTAATAATAAAATAATATTATTTTAAATAGTAGTTAACGCCAAGCCATTGTAATGGCGGGAATGAACAGAACTAACTATAAAATTATTATATATGTTTTTCAAATATTTTCACTTTTTACAATAAATGTTAGAGGATTAAAAATGCGAATGAATCCAATTTTAAGCATAAACATTCTAATATTCTTTAAAAGGTCGATTAACAACCTTTTGATGGCGAACCTATTTTAAATCCACTTTTTGACAATTTTATGTGTTATATTTGACAAAATAAAATTTTTCTTTAGAATCGGGACATTAAAATTTACTTTGTGTAAATTTTTGTTATTTTTCCAAAAAAGTTCAATTTTTAGTGAATAGTGAAAAATGTTGTATTTTAATTCAAAACCTCCTTTTAATCTAATTTATTTATATGATTAGATTATAATTTGAATTGGTTTTAAAGTGAAATTAGAATATATTTTTACCATTTAATACAATAGTGGTCGTTGGAATTAATTTCACTTTAAAATTGGACTTAAACTAGTGTCAATCTTTTGATACTTATTGTTTCATAAAAACACGCTATTTGCCCTGACTGCGGGAATTAATTATTAAATTAATTAATGCAACTAATATGTTTTTAATTTTTTAAAATAGACATCATTTTTGAATTCGGAATATCAAATATAGCTTATAGTGAAGTTTTGGTATTTTTCTGAAAAACATCAATTTTTGATGAATAGTGAAACCACTAAGTGGTACTTATAAAAACTGATTTTCTGTTTAAATGAAATTTTTCCATCTTTTTGTTTTGAATTTAAAAAATTCGACATATATGGTTGTCATTAAGAAGTAAAATTTGGTTCAATGGGATTAAAATAATTTTTTTGGTGAATAGTAACTTATTAAGTTTTTAATCGCGATTAGAGGTAATTAGTGTAGTTTAAGGTAAGAATAATGTTTTAATAAAATGAAATGACCTAGACACATGTCCTAACCTCATTGGATGTATCATGGCCGACCAAGAAAATCCATGGGTCAACTTGGGGACCCCATGGAGCCACATTGGTTGGAAAATGACATAAATATCTTTTTATTTAATGTTAAAGTAAAAATGACACAAACATGAGATGTTTTACTAAAACAATTTTTTACATGGGGTTATACAAGTCAGAGTATTGACTATAAATACTCAATGGAAAGATAAAAATATTTCCTACATCATAGTATTTGTTTTATAATTTTTAGACATTAAATAAATTAAATTATTTATGACATCATGATGATACAGCGATGACCTCATTATTTAACGATTTAAATAAAATGGAAAGATAATGTAAAATCTAAGACCTAAACATGTCCAAAACCTATTTTATGGGTGTATTTAGAACCCTTGTAACCTTATCCTCGAAACACATCAATTTGGGACCATTAAAATCTGAAACTCATTCTAAAATAAAGTAACATTTCTTTACTTTCCAAGAGTGCCCCTCCTCTCCTCTTATAAAAGGGCCCCACCTCTACCTCCTTACCCACACTTCCAAATCCTTTGGCTCGGCCAAAACCTGACAAGTTTGTCTCTCCACATCCCTCTATAACTCATTGAAGCCTCACTTTGGTCAGAAGTCTTCCCAAGGAAGCCTTTGAGCTCAAACCAAATGGAGTTACCCGAGTTTAAGGTAATGTCTTCACTTTTGTCCTTTTGTTTTATTTTGCTACTCCAACCCCCTAAACTCTTTTTATTTATTTATTTTGTAACAAATACAGTATCTTAAATATACTAGGATGTTGTTATAAGAAGGATTCGAGCTACACTTACACACACCTACATCTAATGGTTAAAGAACATACTGTTTCTGTGGATGGTGTATTTCTGCCTCACGAAATGATGATTGTTGAACATTCTTCTAACACCTTCAAAGGTGGCCATTAAGATGACACTATATTTATATATGATATATAATATGTTTATATTTTACTTAAGCTTCGGTATTTTTCATTTATGTCATACCTTTATGGTTTCCATTATGGGTAAATGCGATATCTTCATTTAAGGAAGTGCGGACTACCGCCCCCTCAAAGTGATTTGATTCATTAATACCATATGTGGTATGTATAAAGGATATATTTAATGATATTATATATTATAACATACTGTAATTAAAATACTATTATGTATCATTATGTTTTAATTCCATTAAATATGAAATAAAAATGGAAGTAGCGTTCATGCGTACGTACGACTTACCCTCTCCATGAACGGTACATTTCATTTATTATCTCAAAATGTTGTGTACTATTAAAAGTACATATATATAATGGATATATATGTAATATATTACATCTAAATTATGGATATCATTCTGGAATTATAACATATATATATATATCTCATTTTGTTTTAATTCCATTAATATGACAAAAAATGAAAGTAGCGTTCATGAGTACGTACGACCTACCGTCTCCATGAACGATGCTTTTAATTTTTATCTCCAAATGATATGGAATAGTATAAAATGAATATATACTGGATATATATGATATGTAAAACATCAATACTATTCTGGATATTATGTACCTATAACTACATGGAAAATTATTTTCCAACAAGTTCAATTATTGACTCATGTACCAAACATCGACAAAAACGTCTGATATGAACTCATATTATTAACAAATTATTATAACATTGAAATATGTGATATGAACTGAATTATAATCTTTATAGGAGGTCCTTAGGAAATTATAAATTGACCAAATTTTATTATTTAGGAATATAAAGAAACGAACAAGACAAGTTGGACTTGAGGCAAGGGATCCTACTCCTCTCTTTCTTTTTAAGTACACTCTTTTATGTCATTAATTTTAAGCTTATCTTTCTTGTGACTGGGATATTCTTTTATATTACTCTTACTTTAATTTTTATGTTCATATGATTAGAGACCCTATTCTCTCTCATCAATCCATTATGGATGTTTTGAGTGGCGCCATTAGGCTGTCGAATTTTCATAAGATATCTAACCTCTCTCTTTCTTTTTAAGTACTCTCCTTTATGTCACTTCTTTTAAGCTCTTATTTGTTATGTTGGGGGATGTTATTTTATATTCCTACTGCTGTAAACTTTATGTTAATATGATGAGAGACCCTATTTGATCTCATCAATCCATTTTTGGAAATTTTAAGTGGCGCCGTTAGGCTGCTGAGTTTTCGTAAGGGATTGTTCATCTCACTTTTATTCCCGTGAGATTTATGCTACATTTGCCACCATTTCTTTTAGGTTGTATATGTAATGCCCATTATTCTAATCTTTGTTTAATATACTATCTTTTATTATTATTTAGATCAATGTTGTATTTTCCTTCTTTCACGGGATGTATGTTTTGAAAGTTACCCAAGTCGGTAAGGGAACCTTTCACCCTCCTCTTTTTAAAAGACTTATTTTGTTATGTCTTTTAATTCACATACTATTATGTTGGGATATGTTCTTATATATCCTTATTGATGTAAATTTTATGACCAAGTGATGAGATACCCTTTTTATCTCTCATCAACTCTTTTTCTGAATTTTGAAGTGACGCCGTTAGGCTGTCGAATTTTTGCAAGGGAAATTCTTAACTCCATTTTGATTCTTTAAGATAAAATTATACTCCTTGAATATGTTGTTCTATGATTATGTGTGAATGTCCTTTGATTTTATTACATATAATACCTACTTATATTTCGTGCATTTTTTTGTCACACATAATTATGTAATTGATTTATCCTTAATCCAAGGATATCGTCTTTGTATGGGACTTCGTCTCAATCTCCTTTCATTGAGGCATATTTTGTTTTATACACAACCTTCTTTTATACGGTGTATAAACCCCTTTGACTTTTAAGTTTATTCAAAAGGAATCTTTTTTTATATGAAGTGTTTTACAAAACGACAAAAGGGAATGTTTTTGTCGTACGTATGCGGCGACAACGACTTCTCCGCCGCCGTGACCATTATTTGAGTTTCAGCTTCCTCTACAAGCCATACCTTCTTTTTAAAGGAAAAATAAATACCATGTTTTACATTTCTTATATTTTGGAATTGAAAATGGTTTTCATAATGTTTTTATATCAATGTATTGTATTGATATCTTGTTATTGAAAGGTGGAAATGTTATGTTTCCTTTATGCATGTTTTATGTGATAATATTATGTTATGGTTCTTGGAAATTGTTATGAAGATGGTTGGTTCCGTGATAAACTAAGGGCGGGTGAGCCCGATATAGCTCTCCAATGCATTGGGTAATGCGAAGGAGTGAAACATTATGGTTTCTCCAAAGAGATTTAGGAAATATACTGTGGTGGGTATTCCAAACGTAACCAAGAGGGTTACTCCCTACGTAAGAATGTTATGAATGCCTCAAGTTACCTTTATGTCTTATGATTTATATGACTTATTCATGATTTGATATGCCTATGTTTTATGGGTAAAGTATGATTTCATTCTTATGTATATATGAACTCATGTTTCCTTTCCATATTTTTATCCCTTACTGAGATTTTTATGCTCATCCCAATTTTTTGAAATGTTTTTCACAAGTCAAGGGAAAGGTACATTATATTATGATAGTGTCAAGGAAGTGTCAAGAAAGAATCCATGTTTTATTTTAAATATGTTTCTGTTGATGGGAAAAAATGAATATTATCCTTATGTGACAACTTTGTTTAAATGTGGAATGTAATGCATGTTTTATGATCTAATTCTCTAAAACTCTAAACCTGAAAAGATCCTCAATGTGTAATCTTGTATTAACTCAAGATTAAGTAAGGTTTAAGGCTGGGGCCTTATAGTTGGTATCAAAGGTCGGTTTAGATAACTTTAGAAGTTAGGGTATCCTCTAATCATAACTGACATTACCATAATGGTTAGGATTTCAGAAAGGGTCCTAGTTTTAGATAAAGTGAATATAAGTATATCTTAGTGGTTATCTTCCTCATTAGTACATGATGGTTTTGTTGATATAATCACACTAACATTTCTGTTTTTAGTGAATGGATGGATCTAGTAGGCACCAAAGTGACAATAGGTTTGAAGGAAACTATGGTGGTTCTCTGATTAAGAGACTGGATGAAATGGGGTATTCAATGAGGAAACTCGTGGTTGTTCTAAACCAACTATCATGGAGTCATGATCATCCACTTGAACCTTGGTATGTTCTATAATGCATCATGTACGAGATGACCAATCTATGTGGAAGTTTAGGTAATAATTATAAAGGTAACCATTAGGGTTTATATGATCCTTACTTTTGAGGTAATTATGGGTTATTATATATTATGATGGAAAATGAAAGGCATGAGATAAACTTGAGGTTAAAATATTTTATGATTATTTTTTTTGAAGATTTTATCTCGTTTTGGGGAATTTTTTATGAATTATATAGTTTTGGAAAAAGGACAACACACAGACCGTGTGACAACCCGTCACGCCAGACAAAGCTGTAGGAATCGAACCCACAACCAAAGTGTGACTGGTATTTATCGCCTACCACTGGAATACGTGAAGTCCCTGGTTAGTTTGACTAATTCTTTTTAGTTAGATGATTTTATAAATTAAGAGTAAGCTGATTTTGGGTTATCTATGGAAATTTATTAACCTATCATGGAGGATATGTGATTAGGTTAATTAATTTTCAATACGAGACTTTAGGAGCAACTGATGTTGTTTGGAGATAAATGTTACGATTTAACACGGAAGACTATGTGACTAAATCCTTCAAATATTTGGGTTTCAATCTTAGTTTTGTTTACATTGAAGTATTTTATGGACAATTTGTTTATTGAATGGTCTTTTTTGAACTATGGGTATTGTTTGGTAAATTTTGGAGATTAAGAATAGATTTGTTTTTTAAAAGGATTATCCTTTTTGGCTGTTATCTGATCATGTACTAAGCTTTTTGGTTTTGGTTTTGGTTAAGGTCTAAAGATATGGGAAGTATATAGTTCTCTTTTGTGGATTAGGTGATCCTCTAGAAGTTGATTATAGTACTCTTAATGTGAACAAGTCTTCCTAAATACTCGTCTTTTGGAGAAAATATGAGTTTGTGTAAGGAATCTAATAAAAGTTGAAAGTCAACATGATAAGTGATTATGTTTACTTATGAATAAATTCCTCAATAAAAAGTAACTTAAAACAAAAATGTTGTCTATTAACTTTTCCTACTGGGGAATCGAATACAGTTTAACCCATCACAAGTTTGTGATTTTCTTGTGGTTAACTTTCTCCTAAACATGTTTTCTATGACTCTCCATCAGAACATGACCCTATGTTTTCTCCTCCATGTCCATGTTTTCCTACATGGAATCCTAGTATGGGTTAACTCGGGTGACCTCTGTACTTATCTTTATTTATTTTAAAGTGATTATTTTACCGACCCTTTTTCCGATGTGGGACTTTCAAGGATGTTTCCAAGCTCAATTTTTAAATTGCGAGGACGCAATTCTCAAAAGGGGGGAAGGATGTAACACCCCAGGTAAATAAAGAATATGACATTTTTATATTTATCCATATTTTTGAATAAAATATTAATATTACTTTAAAGGGGATGCTATGCTCTATGGCGTACCCAACACGCAACAACGAGTATCTTGGGAATCTTACGTTGCACTCTAATAATAAAATAATATTATTTTAAATAGTAGTTAACGCCTAGCCGTTGTAACGACGGGAATGAACAGAACTAACTACAAAATGATTATATATGTTTGTCAAATATTTTCACTTTTTACAATAAATGTTAGAGGATTAAAAATGCGAATAAATCCAATTTTAAGCGTAAACATTCTAATATTCTTTAAAAGGTCGATTAACAGCCTTTTGATGGAGAACCTCTTTTAAATCCACTTTTTGACAATTTTATGTGTTGTATTTGACAAAATAAAATTCTTCTTTAGAATCGGGACATCAAAATTTACTTTGTGTAAATTTTTGGTATTTTTCCAAAAAAGTTCAATTTTTAATGAATAGTGAAAAATGTTGTATTTTAATTCAAAACCTCCTTTTAATCTAATTTATTTATATGATTAGATTATCTTTTGAATTGGTTTTAAAGTTAAATTAGAATATATTTTTTACCATTTAATACAATAGTGGTCGTTGGAATTAATTTCACTTTGAAATTGGACTTAAACTAGTGTCAATCTTTTGATACTAATTGTTTCATAAAAACACGCTATTTGCTCTGACAACGGGAATTAATTATTAAATTAATTAATGAAACTAATATGTTTTGAATTTTTTAAAATAGATATCATTTTTGAATTTGGAATATCAAATATATCTTAGGGTGAAGTATTGGTATTTTTCTGAAAAACATCAATTTTTGATGAATAGTGAAACCACTAAGTGGTACTTATAAAAACTGATTTTCCGTTTAAATGAAAATTTTCCATCTTTGTGTTTTGAATTTCAAAAATCCGACATACATGGTTGTCATTAAGAAGTAAAATGTGGTTCAATGAGATTAAAATAATTTTTTGGTGAATAGTAACTTATTAAGTTTTTAATCGTGATTAGAGGTAATTAGTGTAGTTTAAGGTAAGAATAATGTTTTAATAAAATGAAATGACCTAGACACATGTCCTACCCTCATTGGATGTGTCATGGCCGACCAAGAAAATCCATGGGTCAACTTGGGGACCCCATGGAGCCACTTTGGTTGGAAAATTACATAAATATCTTTTTATTTAATGTTAAAGTAAAAAATGACACAAACATGAGATGTTTTACTAAAACAATTTTTACATGGGTTAATACAAGTCCGATTTTTGACTATAAATAATAAATGGAAAGATAAAAAGATTTCCTACATCATAGTTTTTTTTAATAATTTTTAGACATTAAATAAATTAAATTATTTATGACATCATGATGATGCAGCGATGACCTCATTATTTAACGATTTAAATAAAATGGAAAGATAATGTAACATCTAAGACCTACACATGTCCAAAACCTATTGGATGGGTGGATTTCGAACCCTTATCACCTTATCCTCGAAAAAAATAAATGTGGGACCATTAAAATCCAAAACTCATTCTAAAATAAAGTAACATTTCTTTACTTTCCAGGAGTGCCCCTCCTCTCCTCTTATAAAAGGCCCCCACCTCTACCTCCTTACCCACACTTTCAAAGCCTTTGGCTCGGCCAAAACCTGCCCATTTTGTCTCTAGACATCCCTCTATAACTCCTTGAAGCCTAAATTTGGGCAGAAGTCTTCCCAAGGAAGCCTTTGAGCTCAAACCAAAGGGAGTTACCCGATTTTAAGGTAATGTCTTCACTTTTGTCCTTTTGTTTTATTTTGCTTCTCCAACCCCCTAAACTATTTTTATTCATTTATTTTGTAACAAATACAGTATATTAAATATAATCGTATGTTGTTATAATAAGGATTTGATCTACATTTACACACACCTACATCTAATGGTTAAAGAACATACTGTTTCTGTGGATGGCGAATTTCTGCCTCATGAAACGATGATTGTTCAACATTCTTCTAACACCTTCAAAAATGTCCATTAATATGACACTATATTTATATATGATATATAATATGTTTATGTTTTACTTAAGCTTATGTATTTTTCATTTATGGCATACCTTTATGGTTTCCATTATGGGTAAACACGATATGTTCATTTAAGGAAGTGCGGACTACCGCCCCCTCAAAGTGATTTGATTCGTTAATACCATATGTGGTATGTATAAAGGATATATTTAATGATATTATATACGATAC
Organism: Viscum album; assembly: GCA_963277665.1. Lineage (NCBI taxonomy): Eukaryota > Viridiplantae > Streptophyta > Magnoliopsida > Santalales > Viscaceae > Viscum > Viscum album. The sequence continues at coordinate 554,239,545 of OY728126.1, read as the reverse complement.
CATACTGGAATTAAAATACTATTATGTATCATTATGTTTTAATTCCATTAAATATGAAATAGAAATGAAAGTAGCGTTCATGCGTACGTACGGCTTACCGTCTCCATGAACGGTACATTTCATTTCTTATCTCAAAATGTTATGTACTATTATAAGTACATATATATAATGGATATATATGTAATATATTACATCTAAATTATGGATATCATTCTGGAATTATAAAATATATATATATATCTCTCATTTTGTTTTAATTCCATTAATATGACAAAAAATGAAAGTAGCTTCCATGCGTACGTACGACCTACCGTCTCCATGAACGGTGCTTTTAATTTATATCTCCAAATGCTATGGAATAGTATAAAATGAATATATACTGGATATATAAGATATTTAAAACATAAATACTATTCTGGATATGATGTACCTATAACTAAATGGAAAATTATTTTCCAACAAGTTCAATTTTTGACTCATGTACCAAACATCGACAAAAACGTCTGATATGAACTCATATTATTAACCAATTATTATAACATTGAAATATGTGATATGAACTGAATAATAATCTTTATATGATATACTTAAGCAATTATAAATTGACCAATGTTTATTATTCAGGAATATAAAGAAACGAACAAGACAAGTTGGACTTGAGGTAAGGGATCCTACTCCTCTCTTTCTTTTTAAGTACACTCTTTTATGTCATTCATTTTAAGCTCATCATTCTTGTGATTGGGATGTTATTTTATATGAATCTTACTGTAATTTTTATTTTCATATGATGAGATACCCTATTCTCTCTCATCAATCCATTTTGGATGTTTTGAGTGGCGCCGTTAGGCTGCCGAATTTTCGTAAGAGATCTAACCTCTCTCTTTATTTTTAAGTACTCTCCTTTATGTAACTTATTTTAAGCTCCTCTTTGTTATGTTGGGGGATGTTATTTTATTTTCCTCTTCCTGTAAACTTTATGTTAATATGATGAGAGACCCTATTTGATCTCATCAATCCATTTTTCGAACTTTTAAGTGGCGCCGTTAGGCTGCTGAGTTTTCATAAGGGATTTTTCATCTCACTTTTATTCCCGTGAGATTTATGCTACATTTGCCACCATTTCCTTTGGGTGGTATATGTACTGCCCATTATTCTAATCTTTGTGTAATATACTCTCATTTATGATTATTTACATCAATGTTGTATTGTCCTTCTTTCACGGGATGTATGTTTCGAAAGTTACCCAAGTCGGTAAGGGAACCTTTCACCCTCCTCTTTTTAAAAGACTTATTTTGTTATGTCTTTTAATTCACATACTATTATGTTGGGATATGTTCTTATATATCCTTATTGATGTAAATTTTATGACCAAGTGATGAGATACCCTTTTTATCTCTCATCAACTCTTTTTCTGAATTTTGAAGTGATGCCGTTAGGCTGTCGAATTTTTGCAAGGGAACTTCTTAACCCAATTTTGATTCTTTGGGATAAACTTATACTCCTTCAATATGTCATTATATGATTATGTGTGAATGTCCTCTGATTGTATTACCTTTAATACCCACTTATATTTCATGTATTAGTTTTTCACACATAATTATGTAATTGATTTATCCTTAATCCAAGGATACAGTCTTTGTATGGGACTTCATCTCAATCTCCTTTCATTGAGGCATATTTTGTTTTATAAAAAACCTTCTTTTATACGGTGTATAAACCCCTTTTAATTTTAATTTTATTCAAAAAGAATCTTTTTTTATACGAAGTGTTTTACAAAACGACAAAAGGGAATGTTTTTGTCATACGTATGCGGCGACAACGACTTATCCGCCGCCGTGACCATTATTTGAGTTTCGGCTTCCTCTACAAGCCATAACTTCTTTTTAAAAGAAAAATAAATACCATGTTTTACATATCTTTTATTTTGGTATTGAAAATGGTTTTCATAATGTTTTTATATCTATGTATTGTATTGATTTCTTGTTATTGAAAGGTGGAAATGTTATGTTTCCTTTATGCATGTTTTATGTGATAAGATTATGTTATGGTTCTTGGGAATTGTTATGAAGACGGGTGGTTCCATGATAAACTAAGGGCGGGTGAGCCCGATATAGCTCCCCAATGCATTGGGTAACGCAAAGGAGTGAAACATTAAGGTTTCTCCGAAGATATTTAGGGAATATACTCTGGTGGGTATTCCAAATGTAACCAAGAGGGTTACTCCCTACGTAAGAATGTTATGAATGCCTCAAGTTACCTTTATGTCTTATGATTTCTATGATTTACTCATGATTTGATATGCCTATGTTTTAGGGGTAAAGTATGATTTCATTCTTATGTATATATGAACTCATGTTTCCTTTCCATATTTTTATCCCTTACTGAGCTTTTTATGCTCATCCCAAGTTTTTGAAATGTTTTTCACAGGTCAAGGGAAAGGTACATGATATGATGATAGTGTCAAGAAAGTGTCAAGAAAGAATCTATGTTTTATTTTAAATATTTTTCCGTTGATGGGAAAAAATGAATATTATCCTTATGTGACCACTTTGTTTAAATATGGAATGTAATGCATGTTTTATGATCTAATTCTCTAAAACTCTAAACCCGAAAAGATCCTCAATGTGTAATCTTGTATTAACTCAAGATTAAGTAAGGTTTAAGGCTAGGGCCTTATATTAAAAGATCCAATGGAGTTTAACTTCATTAAGGATCTCTAATTAGTGAATTAAAGAAAATATTTTTCTTTAATAATTGTTTATACTCTGATATGTTTGAATATTTATTCATTTTCTTTCAAAACCTAGACTTGCAAATATCCTCATATTTTTAAATAACTATATAATGTTCAGTTTTTAGTTTCTTAAAACATATAAAATGTTATTTTTTAACTCGATACATTATTGTGGGTCTTAGATCACTGTAGGGGGTGGTCATTCTATAGTGGTTTGATAATTATTTCATGTAGTTGATGATGGTCAAAGGGGAATGGATTAATATATGTTCTTTCAGTGAACCTCAGCATATAAATTTATTTTATTCAACATAGATATCCCCAGTGAAGATTTATTCACCATCGGTTAATCCATAAAATCATTTTATATTCACTTCCAGGTTTAATATATATTTATTATGATAAATATAATAGAAAAATTAAGAAAAAAGTAGTCATGCCTTACATCATTCATCTGTTATATGGATGCATCAAATAAAGGATGAATAAAATACTCCCATTTTGGTGTCAATGTTATCCATATATATACCAATAGTCTAATTAAACCATATCGGTGTTTTGTAGTTAGTAATCAAATATATTAATATATACTATTTGATCGAGAAGGACGATTTTCCCATTTATTAATTATGTAAAATGGATGGTGTAAAAATTTCTATCAGATTAAACACTATATCACATCATGTATCTAGAGAATTTATATTAAAAATAAATGGACAATGCTGATAAAACCCCAATAAATCTATACCCAATGGAGATAATCCATTTCATTGAAAATAAAATGGTGTTTTCTCTTTTAATAAATAATGATAATGAAATAAAAAATAATAATTTATCACCACTACTCATTATGTGGGTCCTATCAACCTATCTATTGATTCCATGACTGTATGGATGTATCTTAAATAGGTATGCTATAATGGAATGGATATTCTTGGTTTCTATATTGCTTGAAATGTGGTGGTAAAGATGTATAAGGAATTTATAGAGGTGAAGAAAGAAGCAATGGATGAGTTTTTAGGCGTGTTTAGTGAATAACTGGTTCTAGGGGATGATAAAAAATTATAGTTCTAGTTTATTCTAGTTATATACCATTTCTGGTGGTAGTTCATTCTGTAGTTACATCATTTATAGTAGCAGATTATTCTTGTGGTGGGTCATTCTGGTGGTAGGTCATTTCTTAAGGTAGTTCAGCCTAGTGGGGAAACCCTAGTAATGAATCGCTATTGGTGTAACCCTTGTGGTGACTCCCTAGAAGTTACTCACTAGAGAAGACTCAATAGTATCAGCACAATTGGGGTGGCTGCTTGTTTGTCACTCATTGGAGGTAACTCTTTTCTGGCGGAACCTAGTTGGTGACCCCCTAGCAGTGGCACCTTAGTGGTGGATGCCTAGAGGTTACTCAAAGGGGGTTCCTCCAAATAATTGGAAACATGATGATGATTCCCATTAGTGAGTCCCTAGAGGTGGCTCCTTAGAGGTGCCTCTCTAGCAGTGTATCCCTAGAAGTGAAGCCCTTAGGGTGATTCACTAGCGGTGACTCCCTCATAGTGAAACCCTACTGGTGGAACCATGGTGGTGGATCCATAGTGGTGGCACCCTAGTGATGACTCCCTGACATTTTCACCTCGTTAGTGGCTCCCAAGTGGTTGCAGTCAATTGTGTTTCTAATTATCTCATAATTTAATGCTTTTACATTTTCATGTCATTTATGATAAAAATATATATTTAATTCTATAACTAATGTGTTTTAATCCATTTAAAAAGTTAATAATCATAAATTCAATTTTAAAAAAACCTAACGACAATTAAATCATTAAATTCATGGTTTTGATGTTACCTTCCGATAATTTAAAATGATCCCAGGACAAATTTTTCATGTTTTGAATCTACTCATTCTAAATATAAGATTCAAAATTTTGTCATTTGGGGCTTGTTTTCTCTTGATATGAAAGGTTTTAAAGGATTCTCACTTGGAGTAATAGATCCCTTTAGCTCGTGGATTCATCTAGCTTACCCAAACATATTTTTTGTGTAGAAATATTTTTTAAATACTCTTTCATGTAGGTAGGAATTCCCTTGTTTATCATTTTTGTGTGTCATGCATGATGTGTTTCTCCTATTATCTCTTGGGAAGATAGTTTAATCCATTTTAATAAATACAATTAACTCGTTTAGTTGAAAAAATTGGTAGGGGAATTTATATAATGATTTTATATATTTTGTATATATTTATATTTATTATATCTATGTTTTTAATATCATTGAATACTACATCTATCTTTATCCATTTTTTGGGATTTCTTATATTTATTGGTATCCATTTTGTGTGATCTATTGGTTCACAATAATAAAAAAATGGATAAACAAGTATATTCATTTAATGGAATGGATTCCCTAGGATCATTTTTCTTCCATGATAATGCCATCAAATAATGATATTAAATTGATTGAAATTCACTACTTCTAATCAAGAAAATGATACGATATGTAATGTGATATTTTTGTCGACATAGTTGTGTATGGTGGACTACCCGGGATGATGTGATGTATGGTTCATGGATTTATAGTTATGTGTTTGGGGGAAGTGGATGTGACATGCAGTAGGGTTTTGATGGTGGTGGTAGTGTAGTTCTTTATTGGGGTTTTAGGGGTGGTTTTGGTGTGGTTATGTAGTAGGGATACGATGGTGGTTTGTTACATTAGTTCCATGAGTTGTAATAGAATGAAATAAATGAAAATTATAACAAATGGGGATGTTTATCAAATGATTTGATGAAGGTTGAGTGGTTTAGAAGTAAACAGTTTATATAATAACAAATGGGATCGAGATATGAAAAAGGGTGAATCTGTTAATTGAAATGGTTTGATAATAGAAACTATTTAAATTGTATTTAATAGAATTTTTTTCTTTATCATGTCTTCATTTTGGGGTTTTAAGAATTTAGAGGCATCAACAACATGAAGGGAAAATTAGAGATGTTTTATGACTTACTATTGAACCAATAGGATTTGGCTTATGTGAAATGAATATATATATGTATACATTGTATATATATTTTTATTTCTATATGCACCACACCCAAATCGATCAGTATATTCTGACACCAAATGTTTTGGGTTTTTTTCAACATCATAGTGGGGGGAATGGATGGTTGTATACCCACTATTCCCAGATCACCCTTCTAGGTGTCGATGATATTCATGGGTTTTGATGACCATAACTCAATTGTTTCACTGTCTAAACATGAAGGGTTGATATGTTATGTACCAAGTATCTTTAGCTAATATGTGATGATATGGATTATGATGGGGGGTTTTCATGGTTGAAGGAGGTCAAAAGGTTTCTTCCATTCATGTTTATGAAACCTTTCTACACTAGTTATGAATTTTGGTGTAATGTGATGTTCCATGTGTCTATGGAAGGGATGTGATCTTATGGGATGTCATTCAGAAGTGCAGGGAATGCAAGGATGAATAACCTTTGGTTTTGAGAGTTGAAAACCAGTCAAAATTGTTGTGTGGTTCCCTATCATCATTATGATTCACATTGTATTAGTATATATTGACACTTTATTTAGTGAGTAGAACATGGTAAATATGGGTTTGGTTTATTTTCATGTATAGGTGTCACTATTTCTATTGTTTTCTCATGGGTGCATTAGTATGCTCTTTTCACATGTACATGAAGGAATTTAGTTTTCCTAATAAATATATGTGTATGATTACGCTACACATATATATATATATATATATATATATGAAATTTAGGTTTCTAGGAGTACATCAAGGAATTTGTTGAACATTACTACAAAAATCATTAGAATGTTGTTGTTTCATTACAGTATATATTTTTTTTGTCTATTTACCATGGATAATTTTATCTATATGTGTTTTATTTATTCATGAATTGTGGGAGAGTATTTGGATTTATTATATATTATGCGATGGAGTTTATTTTGGTTGAATCAGTATATCTCCTGATCTTATTTATTTTATAGATGGTAACTCCTTGAATACAATATATTTTTTTAACTTAGGTACTAATAACCAACTCAGGACCTACTGGAGGTGGGACACGTGGGTTATTATCTCCATACCATCATGGATGTGTATTCAATGGGAGATTAATTGTGACAACCGGGTCCCGGTGACAACACAGCCACCCCGCCATAACATGGCCATCAGGTCCTGGCCTACCAGGTGCCCCAATTGCCCCACAGACATGTGGGGCCCACCCTAGGGTCCACCCACATGCCTGAACAGGTCATCTGACTAATGACAGTCCCCACAGATGGTAACTCCTTGAATACAATATATTTTTTTAACTTAGGTACTAATCACCAACTCAGAACCTACTGGAGGTGGGACACTTGGGTTATTATCTCCATACCATCATGGATGTGTATTCAATGAGAGATTAATTGTGACAACCGGGTCCCGGTGACAACACAGCCACCCCGCCATAACATGGCCATCAGGTCCTGGCCTACCAGGTGCCCCAATTGCCCCACAGACATGTGGGGCCCACCCTAGGGTCCACCCACATGCCTGAACAGGTCATCTAACTAATGAAATTCCCCACATTCCAACACTTGTCCTTTCCAGTGTGCTTTATCCTCAGTCACACACACCCTGGGAAACTTCCTAGAAGGTCACCCATCCTGATCACTACTCCAGGCCAAGCACACTTAACTGTGGAGTTCTAACCAGGTAGGCTCCCGAAAAGGAAGGTGCACCTTGTTGACATGAGTCATATCATTTAGTCATTTAACCCTTTATCATTTGGGGATATTACAATCACCCCCCCCTTTAGAGCACAACGCCCTCGTTGTGGGCCCTACAACTCAACCGAGGCAGTGCACCACACTTAAGGCTGGGTTGCTCCTCTGATACTAAATGTGACAACTGGGCCCCGATGACAGCACAACCACCCCGCCTTAACATGGTCGTCGGGTCCTGGCCTACCAGGTACCCCCAGTAACCCAACAGACATGTGAGGCCCACCCCAGGGTCCACCCACATGCCTGAATAGGTCATCTGACTAATGATAGTCCCCACAGGCCAACACTTGTCCTTTCCAGTGTGCTTTGTCCTCACTCACACACACACCCTGGGAAACTTCCCAGAAGGTCACCCGTCATGATCACTACTCCAAGCCAAACACACTTAAATGTGGAGTTCTAACCAGGTAGGCTCCCGAAAAGGAAGGTGCACCTTGTTGACATGAGTCATATCATTTAGTCATTTAACCCTTTATCATTTGGGGATGTTATAGTAATCATATAATATTATAAGTGATGATGGTTGATATATAGGATGGAGTTATGATATTAGAATGGTGGGTAGAACATGGTTTGTTATAGAAACAGTGTCAGTGGACCTTGGTGAGTGATACAGGCTAGGTATACCGGCTAAGAAAGAATATTATTTGACCTGTTGTGATCCAATACATGGAATATCTTCCTGCCGAATGACCAATTGTGGTAGAACCAGATGAATGAAAAAGTCCTTGGAGATGTACATGATTCATTATTGATTTTTTATATGACTGAACAATGCATTTTTTTTAAATTTAATTAAAATAATTAAATATATAATGGAATTTTACTTGTATTTCTCCGACTGTTCCCATGATATGATTTATAAAAAACTATTATTTTTTGATTAATTTGTTGTATAACCTAAAAGTAATTAGTAAAATGACGGTTAGTTGGTGTAATATTTTTTTGTAACCTTTTTTAAGGATTTAATGTTTTTTCCCTTTCCTATTATAGAAGGATTATTAATGATTTTAACTTTGTTATCATTGTTAAAATGTATAATATTTATTCTTTATTTATTTTTGTTTGAAATTTATAGAAAATACTTCAATGTTTAATTTGTTTTGAAAATATAATGAATTTCTTAAATCATTTTAAAGAATGTTTCATAAATTATATATATTATTAGAATAATAAAATGACTTATTTTTAAACCATGTGTTGTTTAATTATTGTTTCCATCTATGTTAATAGGTCCTGAGTTACTCTGTAATCATAATTTATCATGATCTTGTTCATTATACATTTTATAGAACATGGATTTTGAAATTATATTTTGAAAAAACAAAATAGAAAAATAATAATAATTATTAATTCCATTGAACATTGAATCCTTGAAAAGAATAATTTTATCCATATTTTGGCATTATTTTCATTCTATTTTACTAATATTACAACATATTATAATCATGTCTTACGCTGTAAATGTTTTTAAATTGTTTTTTAAATTTTGGAAAATGAATTTCAGGAAATTGTTAACCTATTGAGTCTTAAAACATTTTAAATTTTTAAATTAATTATTTTTATTATCGGTAAGAATTTGTAAGTACTTAAATTACCATTCCTCATATAGTGAGTCATGAGATCTTTTTTTAGGAAGTATGCATATTGTTGATTTTATTATAGAAACTAGGAAAAGTATAGTATGTTATAATTGGGCATGCATTATATTTTATTTATTGAATTTTTGTTTGTAAGTAGAAACAAATCACCCTTATTGTAGTATATATTTTTGTATTCATTAGTGATGAAATGATAAATGAATGTTTATTTCAAGAATTATTATGAATGAAACAAAGTAAAAAAAACATCTTCTATTTTAATATTTTTATATGAAAACATGTTTTATATTGAAAATTTTGGATCACTATAAATTTGTAATGAGGTATTTCAGTTCATCATAATAACTATTCTTAAATAAAATTTCAAATTATGTTTTAAGTGGTTTTATTTTATTAAAAATGAACATAGAATGACTTTTTAAATAAAATTAAACATTATGTGTGAGATGAAATGTGAGCAGTTTCCTCAATAACATGGCTAAATACTTGACAAAATTAAATTCAAGGCATTATGTTTCACTGAAAATGAAATAAGAATACTGAGTTTTGTTTTTAGTTGCACTGTTTTTTATGCCAAAGGGTTCTTATTCCATTCTAAAAATAACAGTTTTTGGAATCCCTAATCTCTTAGTGATTATGATGGGTTATGAGACACTTTATATGAATTATTGATTAGGATCTCCATATCATAAGAAGGGTAGTCACTTTTATAGGGCATATGAACCTATTGCATAAAGATAATTTGAAAATTTTCATGAATACTCATGCTATGTAATGAGGGGATGTCATGTAATCCTTTCAATAATAGTAGATGTTAGAATACATTGCTTCTTAGTGTGGTTGTTCTTATTATGTTACCCTTTGCAATGTGTGATTAAGATCATCACATATATGAAAAGTGGTAAAACCGATCCCTATTTGATATTCATTATTATTTCATGTGATTCTAACTGTGAGGGTGTGTCAGTGCCTCCAAACGTGTGTAATATTTTGATTTGAGAGAAGGAATTACTTTTTTTTCGTGGGTATTTGATGTGTGATGTATTAGTGGTCATTGGTCGGGGAATTATGGAATATGAGGTGAATCATGTGGTTGTTTCATAGGAATCATAAAGATGTGAGGTGATGTGGGAGTGTTAAATTTATATTCAATGTATTTTTGTATGTTTTTTTAGATTTTGTGTTGTATAGTGGAGGTGATGTGAAGTTGATGATATGGGTGGTTTTGTAAAGACATGACTAGTTTTCTGTTGTAAATTTTTTTATTTATGTAATCAATGAACTCCCATTAAATGGTTATCCACTTAAAATCATTAATAAAAAATGTTTTTTTAAATATTTGAATCAATTCATATGGTCTTTCCTCTCATTCCAAAATATTTTCATTATGTGATTTAAATTAATTACAAATGTCTTATAATTTGGGATTGAAGTGATTGAACTTATGTTGTTGAATTATATTTGGACTTGATTCATATTAAAAGATTTAAACTCTATCACACATAAATACATCTTTTTATGATGACATGTCTTAAAACCATGATAGTGAGTAAATTCCACCCAAAGAGAAAAATATCATGTTGTGGGGGATGGTTTTCATTGATGTGTAAGCTCATGGAAGATATGTCCATATTGATATGAGTTCTTGTGCTGGTTTTGTATTGGAATATGAAATTTTATTCCTAATAGGTATCCTCCTAGTAAAAACTACATTGTTAAGAATGATTATAAAAGTTAAAAGATGGTTAAAATGGATTGTTCTATCCTTATGAATTATTTTTATGTTTCATTTCGTATGTAAAATTTAGGGAACAAAAAAAATTAATGATATTTTTTGAATTAAAAGGAGTTCAATTTTTTAAATTAAACATTTCATTGAAGGATTAAATAAACTATCTGGATAAATAACAAATGATATAAAATTAAAAGTGTTTCGAGAAAGTGATTTTTATATAAATTAAATAGTATAATTAAATGAAGTATTATTTTAAAATTCATAAACATGTTTGATATATATATGTATATATATATATATTAAACTATGATTTTATTTAGATTATGGAATTGATACTTTAAACTATAAATGATGAAATAAATAAAAATTATTATTTTTCCTTATAAATTGATATATATTTCTTAATGGATTAGTTCGGGTTATCTCATTAACTTTTCATTGGGATGGGATTCATAGATGTTTTATCAGTATTCCAAATTTTATATATCATTATTTTATAGGATTAATTATTTGATCTCATATAGATATATGACATTCATTTCCTTCCATGATGTAATGCTTTATTAACGGGCTTACAAATGATTGAGTGGTATCTCTCTAATAGATCATTTGATCTATTGTGTAGCATTACACATATTTTTCTCAAGAGGATGTTCTGTTATAAATTTATATCATGTTTATCGAGAGTCATATTGATGTTTGGTGGTTCATATAACCATCTACCATTTCTTTTGGGTTGGTTTTCAATTCCATTGGGAGTTATCTTTTTTGAGGTATCTGATGTAATGAACCCCACACTCAAGCCTATTACTTTTCAGAAAATATAATGGTTGAGATGTCTATTGTAATTTGAGAGGTTTTGGGAGATTTATAGTAGGGATTTTGAGTTGACTTAGTGGAATTATGGGATAGTTAAGGGATGAAGTAAAATTTTGGATGTAGGTCATTCATAAAGTTGGTCATTTGTTTAAGTAGTTTATTCTTGTGATAGGTTTTTTATAAAGGTAGATAATTCTTATGGTAGATCATTTCTTGTGGTAGGTAATTTTTTTTACTAGTTAATCCTTGAGGAGGAACCATGTTGGTGAATCTATACCGATGTAATCCTGGTGGTTACTCTTTGGAGGTGAATCCATTGTGGTGACGCTATGGTGGTGGAAACTATAACAAATCTAATTTTTATTAAACACATAAAAATGATTTATTAAATAAAATATTCACTTGATAAAACATATATGATTGATAGATATAGTGTCTTTGGGGCTTAGGAACCTTACATAATGACTTAAAACAAGAAACACAACATCTTTATTGAAAACATCCTTTATATGACCACTACATTCCCTCTTACATTGCATTTCATGGGATAACATGAGGATATGAATAAGAAAATGGTGAGATATAAATCCCATTACGAGAGTAAACAAAGTATAATATGATGAATATATTACATATTAGACAATATTCATATCAATAAAGAATAAAAGAAACATGAACACAAAGGCATGATATAGCATGATTACCATAACATGGAAATGTGGAAACAACACTTAACATGGTATTAGCATGAGAATAGACTCATTGCACATAGATCATGAGTAAAACCTCATTAAAGTTGAATTAGTTTGAGTAAACTATCATTGCACTTGACGTATCATGATACAAATCTTTCCCAATGCATTGGAGCGCTATCAGGGGCACCCTTCTTAATCATTACATTTCATCCATAAGTGTGCAACATGGATCATATAGATGGATTCATTAAACATCATAATTTATTCCCCGATAACGGAATGTGGAATTCAACATGAAACTCTATAATCAATAAGTAAAAGCTCATAATGGTGAATACCATTGATAGAGAAAAAGGCTTGGTATTCACTACACAATGGCTTGTATTGGAAAATCACAATGCAATTTCGGCTGCATAACGGTGTGACATAAGAATTTATAAATATGGTTCATGAGAGAGAAAGAGGTGTAGAATCATATTGAAATGAAATTGAAAATAATTGGGTCATATAGATACATTTCCCAACATATGTAATGGAATTTAGATTCATAAAACAAAAGAACTGCATGAATGTAAATGAGAAGAGAGATGTTCCTTACAGAATTTCGGCATGGAAACAAATTTACATATGAGGAATTAATTAGAGAGATATAGGGGTCTCTAATCATTAAAAAAATTATAGGTTAGTATTAGGGAGGTTCTAAATCATACCCTAACATTTTTAAATGAAATTAAAAGGGTATAAAAACATAATGAATGTTGGACAAAAATGAGAACGAATGAAATACCTAACTTGGAAGTGTGATCCCAAAGTCATAGAAGAGGCTTGAGAGAGGCTTATTGGGAGATTGGGGAACTTGGGAGGATTATAGAGATAGTATGTAAGAGGTTTATTGAGCTCCAAAGGATCTGACTAAATAGGAAGTGGGATCTTATGGGGGTTTATATAGGAAAATAGGGGGAATTCGTTATAATTTAGGTTTTGGACACCACACATTAAACTAATAAAAAACACACTCAAACACATAGTTTTTTCCCATGGGTTGTTCCCAAGGGGAGTGGAAAATAATATTTTATATGTACAATTTCCAAAAATCTTAAAATATTTGGCTAGCTCATGTGGATGTGTGTCACACTCTAAAGGAAATCAATTTAAAAATTTAAAAAGTTTTATATGTATTGGAGGGTCCACTAAAGCATTGTAAATAAAAGAAACCTAAAATCAAATTATTTTAATGTTAAAACATATATTGGCCGAAAATAATTTTTATATTATTTTATTACATCAATATTGGGTCATTATGATGTCATCAAACACATTAAATATTTCAACTGTATTTAATTTTTACCAAAAAATTCATCTGTCTCAGAAAATTATGAAAAATGAACTATTGGATAATTTCGACGTCCTAATTCCAAAAATAATATTCAATTTATCTAAATAATTTTCTAAATATTTGGATTTTTAATTTTAAAATAAAAAACCCACATTTATTGAAAAGTCATGGGTTTTGAAAAAAATAGCTTTTAAACCTTAATAAAAATTACAATTGTATTCCTAAAAATTATACGATCATTTTGATCTAATAAAAAGTAATTTAGTAATAATATTTTATTAAAATATTTTTTAATTCTAAAAAATCCATTATTTCATTAAAATATATATCTTAATTGAATATTAATTAAAAATTCTATTTTTTGATTAAACACTATTTACAAAGTAACAATATTAAAATGAATGTATATTATTTATAAAAACAACAATGTACATAATAATACTAATATTGTATTGTTACATGACTCTATATAACACCCGTATATGACTTAAGGGTAATGTGTGTGATGACGACCGATGTTTGGGGTGGCTTAGATAACATCGCTTGGGTGGTAATCTCTATCAACTTCCACTTCTCTCATAGGATGTTCCATTCGAGATTAACGTGTTGATGCTTAGATTGGGATTTTCCACAATCAAATCCCGATGACGCCAGCTCCTTTCCGAGCTCCAACAAATGGGCTTTGTATGGAGTTATTCTATAAGCCGAGGACATCACTTCCTTTGTCGGAGCATATTGGATTTGTTAAAGCCCTATATTTATACTAATCATGTGATCACTGTTCAATGACAATATTAGCAACAATCACAATTCTAAACTATATTTTAAATTCCAAAATAATAAAACCTATGAAGTGACTATTTTATATAACCATTTTACATAATTAGACATTTAATTAGATCAAGATGAATTTTCATTAATGAATGTTTGGATCCTTACAATCATCCCCCCATAAAAAAAATTTCCCTTGAAATTTCTTTTTCTGCACAAAAAAAAGATGAGGGCAACTATGCTACATCACTTCCTTGGATTCCTAGGTTGCATCTTCAAATTTGTGGTTTTTCCACCACACCATGACGAGGGGAATTGTCTTATTTGGTAGAACATTTTTCCTATAATCTAAGATCTTATATGGCTTCACTTCATTGGAGAGGTCATTCTCCAATGGTACCACGTATGGATTAAGTACATGCAATGTGTCAAGTATGTGCTTCTTCAAGATTAATACATGTAATATGTCATGTACTTGAGATAGGTTTGGTAGGAGTGCTAGTCGATAAGCCAGGGCTCCAATGCGATCAAATATTTCAAAATTGCCAGTGCACCTTGGACCATGCTTTCCCTTCTTCTCAAATCTCATAAATGTCTTCCATGGTGATATGCAGAAGAATACCATTTCTCTGAAATCAATTTCTTGGTCTCGTTGAAGATTATTAGCATAGATCTTTTGTCAAATCTGAGTAGGTTTAATGTGTTGTTGGATGGTATTTACCTTCTCCACCATTTCTTCCACTATTTCTGGATCTAGGAGTTTTCTCTCCCCAACTTCATCCTAACATTCTAGTATTCTTCACCTTTTCCCATAGAGGTCTTCATATGGAGCCATTTGTATGCTTGAATGGAAACTATTATTGTAAGATAACTCAACTAGAGGAATATGTTGATCTCATTATCATATTAAGTCCATTAATCATTCTCTCAGTATGTCCTCACGATTTTGGATAGTTCTCTTAGATTGGCCATCAGTTAGAGGATGATAATCCATACTAAAGTTCAGCTCAATATACATAGCATCTAGAAGACTCTTCCAAAACCTATAGGTGAATCTTGGATCTTGATTATAGAAAATTAATAGTGCTAATCCATGCAATCTAACCACATCTCTGATGTATATCTATGCCAGTTGATCCAATGAGAAATCCTCTAGAATTGAAATAAAGTGTGAATTATTTATATGAAAATCCATAACAACATTGATAGAATTGTTTATTTGGATGTGTTCAGAAGTCTGATGAAAAAGTACATGATGATGTTCTACCATTTCCATGCTGTTAGGTGTAATGGTTGCATCATCCCCTTAGACTTTTTCCTCTCAACCTTCACTTGCTGACATAGCATGCACTTTTATGTATACATAGATATCTCTTTATTCATGTTATACAACCAATACTACTCTCATAGATCTCGATACATCCTTGTGTTTCCTCAGTGAATGGATAAATTCTAACTATGTGGATCATCCAAAAGTTCTTTGTTTAACACCAGAATTTATAGAACACATTTTCATGTCCGAAATCTCATAATTATTTCTTCATTGACATTGATCTCTGAGGACTTTCCTTTTCTGATGGTTTCCACTTTATTTTGAATTCCCACATCATCCTTTTGACCATTCATTATCCTTTCTAGAAGAAATGGTTGAGCAATCATTTTTGAAAATAATAATGATTTTACCTTCAATATTATTCCCATGACTATGTTCATCAAATCTAATAGGATTGGATACTTTTCAATTCTCATTATTTATACAATTGTAGGGTTCCTTCTATTTAGAGCACCTGCCACCTTTTTCTTTTTCACAGGGTGGTAATGTATTGAGTATTCATAGTCTTTGATCATCTCTAACCATCTTCATAGGATCATGTTCAACTCTTTCTTGGTGAATATATACTTGAGGCTTTTGTGGTCAGTATATATTTCATACCTCTCCCCAAGGAGGTAATGTGAAAAAATTTTCAAAGTGAAGATTACTATAGACAACTCCAGATCTTGCGTTGGTTAGTTTTATCTTGAACATTGAATAGCCTTGAAACATAGGCAATGACTTTTTCATTTTGCAACAACACAAAACCCATTCCTATATTTGAAGCATCATTTAATTCCACAAAAAGTTATCCACTTGTAGGTAATGTGAGAAAATGCACATTGATAAGCCTCATTTTCAACTCCTTGATTCTCTCTTCACATTCATCACTCCAAGAAAACTTTACTCCGTTATGAGTTACCTTTATAATAGGGTTGGATAATAGTGAAAAATTTCTCAAATATCGGTGATAATATCTAGATAACCACAAGAAGCTAAAAATATCCATTACCGATGTTGGCCTCAGCCATCCCACTATATCCGTTGTCCTAGATGGATCCTGCTATATCCCATTACATTAGATGATATGACCCAAGAATGAGACCTCCTTTAAAGAGAACTCATACTTTCTATAATTTCCATTGAGATTCTCTTTTCGCAAGGTCTCTATTACTATTCTTAGATTCTCCACATGATCCTACTTATTTTTAGAGTATATTATAATATCATCTATAAAAAGTACCACAAATTTGTCGAGGTAATCATTAAAATACTCTATTAATCATGTCCATGAAGATTTATTCAGAGTGAGTGAGTCCGAAAGGAATTACTAGGAATTCATAGTGCCCTTAACTTGTAGGAAAAGAAGTCTTGGGGATATAATCCTTCTTCACCCTTACTTGCTAATATCACTACTGAAAATCCACCTTGGAGAAGTATTGTGCCCCACATAGCTGATCGAACAAGTCATCAATTCAGGCATATGATACATGTTCTTTATCGTGATTTTGTTTAGATAGCGATAATTAATTCAAAGGCACATTGACCCATCATTCTTCTTGATGAAGAGGACTAGTGCAGCCCATGGTAAAGCACATGGGCATATAAACCCATTATCCAGATTCAACTATAGTTGTTTTTTCATATCCTCATTCTCTGCAAAATCCATTCAATATGGATTCATGGATATAAGAAATTACCCAGGTATAATATCTTTTGATAATTCAACATCTCTTATAGGAGGAAGAACAGGTAATTCCTCAAGAAAAACATTAGTGAATTCCCTCAAAATAGGCATGTTTTTAGAGATGGTTTCTTCATTAGACTCAATCATCTGATCCATATATACATTTTCAAAGGGTAGTAATATTTACGCTGTAGATGATGGTGAAAAAGAAAATCCATCTTCCTCCTTGTAATTTTATAGAATCAGGGTTCGATTCTCCATATGAAGAGTGATTTCCCGCTCATGGAAATTTATATTGGCTCTATATATAGAAAGAAAATCCATGCCAATAATTTAATCAAATTCCACGAGAGGGTGTTTGATGAGTTTTACTGGGAAGGTCATTCCCAAAATTATGATAGGGTAGGAGTTATATTCATGGGATGTAACGATTTCCTCATTTCTTTATCACCAACATATTTACTTCCATGATTTGTGGTGGTGTTGGGATTCTTCTACTAAAATTTTGGGATATAAAATAATGCAAAGAACAATATTTAAAAATAATGTTCTCTATTTTGGAATTAATAACAAGCGTACCTATCACCACTTCTTTTTCGGGGTTAATTTTAGTGGTAGTGATGGAAAAAGCTCACCCTTTATGCCTTGGAGGTTATTTTTTTCCTAAAAACCCCATGTCTTATGGAACTGATTAGGAAGGATCTCTAGTTAATTGTATTTGAAGCAATGAATAACACACTGGGGGTTGAACAGAGTGTTACTCTCCTCTATCATAGCTGTGAGTTTATCTTGTCGGCAGTTAACTGCTATATTCCCTTCTCTTCCACACCTAAATCATTTCCTCATCCCCTTCAACAAATTTTCGGGGTTCTTCTTTCCATACCTTTGGCATGTCGGGTGTTTATTTTTATAGCAATGTGGGATTTATCCATCGGACTTCCAAAATTAAATTCCACTATATGATTCTTATCCCTATAATAGCCTTGAGATTCTCCAATATCAATTTTGATGTCAAAGGAAAATCAGAAAATTTCCCCATACTCATGAGGTCTTGGATCTCAAGGTATTTCCGTAGTCTAGGTTTTATCCCACCAAAGAAGAGCTCAACCATAAATTTGGG
The DNA here is from genome assembly GCA_963277665.1 of Viscum album. Lineage (NCBI taxonomy): Eukaryota > Viridiplantae > Streptophyta > Magnoliopsida > Santalales > Viscaceae > Viscum > Viscum album. The sequence continues at coordinate 554,220,951 of OY728126.1, read as the reverse complement.
GGCAATGATAGTGCTAAAGGAATATCGTGCAAGATTTTTGAATTTTTCCTTGTATGCTCCAACAGATTCATCATCTTTTTTGTTGATGACAAGGAAGTCCATTCCCATATTAAGTTGGAGGGTGCATGGAAAATATTTTTCAAAACACATTTTCTAGAAATTCTTCCATTCAAACGCCTTTATTTCCTCCTCGAGATTCATATTTTTGATAAATGTCCACCATTGTTCAGCTTCACCCTCCATATGATTACCATCTTGAATTAACTTCTCTTGTTCCTAACATTTAAAGATGGATAATATCTCCTCAATTGAGTTGATCCATTGTTTGGAGATTGAGGGATCATATGATTCATTAAAAGTGGAAGGCCTTTGTCTCATTAAGCTCTCGATTGCAACTAGTTCTTTGGGGGGGGGGGGGTTGATTTTTCTTCTTAACCCATGTTTCTATTCAAATATTGACTTAAAGGAGAATGTATTGTGACAATGTTCACGATTCATGGTCCCATTGGATTGGGCATCTCATTAGAAAAGTCATCACATTGATCTTCGTATCAGTTGTTAGCTCAAGTCCTCCTATTATCAGCCATTGGCTGAAATAAAAGGAATGTTATAGGTTACAAAAATCGGTTAATCCAAGTACAAAAAAGGATGAGTTATAAATAGAATTTATTTCCTTAACTTATGAATATATATGCTTCAATCTATGTTATCCATGATCCAATTCCAAAAATTTATTCATAGGGGAATTTTTATTTTATTTTTCCATAAAAATGGTTTATAATAATCTTGTGAATTTACCAAAGCATATCCCCTAGGAGTGTCATAAACAAGAGTTCATGAAGGCACACTTTCATGTACCAGGATACCTTGGGTCATGCCCGAAACTCATTGTCGAATTTATCACCCCTAGGTACATTTGTTCTAGAGACGCCTCTACCTGCTTCTTTCCAGACAGTGATGTATTTTATTGATGAAACACTTACTCAATACTCACCAAAACATAGGGATGTTTTTGTTATACTTAGTCTTATCCCAAAGGCTTTCACTAGGGTTTTACAAACCTAATGCCAAAAATAACTAGACCTATCCACTGATACCAACGATAACAACCATAATTTTTATTACAAACATAAACACGATTTATTACAAAAAATAATCACTTGATACAACATATATGTTTCAGAGTTTTATGTTTTTAGGGCTTAGGAATAGTAAATAATGACTAAAACATTAAAAATAACATCTTTATTGAAAATAGCCTTTACATGACCACTAAATTCCCACGTAGTTAGCATTGTGTGGGATAACCCGAAGACATTCATAAGTAAAGGGTGATATATAATTCCCATTAAGGGAGTAAACAAGGAATAATAGGAATAATATAGTAAATTTTAGGCCATAGAAATATCAATGGATTATAAAAGAAACATGAATATAAAGGCAATATTTATCATTATTATCATAACATGGAAATGTGGCCACAACACTAAACATTGTATTAGCATGATCCATGGATCATTTCACATGGATCATGAGTAAGCCCTCATTGAACATTAATTATCATGAGTAAAACCTCATTGCAATTTATGTTTTATGATAGTAATCTTTATCCAATTCATTGGAGTGCTATCAGGGTGCACCCTTCTTAATCATTTCATTTCATGCATAAGTGTGACACATAGATCATATATCAAGGATTCATTAAACATCATCATTTATTCCACAATAAAAGAATACCACATTATTACATGAATCTATATAATAAATAAGTAAAATTATATAAATTTGAATACCCTTGATATGGAAATGGGCATTATTTTAACTACACAGTGACTTGGCTTGGAAAATTGGGATGCAATTTCGGTTGCATAACGACGTGACATAAGAATTCTAAAAAATCATTGAAGAGAGAGAAAGTGGTGTATCATCATATTTACATGAAATTTATAGTAATTAGGTCATATATATACTTTTCCCAACATATTAAGTAGAATTTAGATTCAAAATACTAAATAATTTCTTGAATGTAAATGAGAAGAGAGAAATTCCTTATGGAATTTAGACATGGTAAAAGGTGTACACGAGAGGCATAAATGATAGTGAAAGGGGTCTTTCGTCATTAAAAGATAAAGAGGGAAGTATGTGGGAGGTGAAAAATCATTATCCAACATTTTTAATTGAAATTAAAAGTTCATAACAACATAAAGAACGTTTAAAAAAATTAGAAGGGAAGAAATCCCTTACTTGGAAATGTGTTCCCAAAGGCTTGGGAGAGGATTGAGATTTGATTCCTGGGAGATTGGGGAACCATGGGAGGATAACAGAGAGAGGAGGTAATAGTTTGGTAGAGCTACAAAAGATTTTAATCAATAGTAACTTGGAGCATGGGTGGGTTTATATAGGAAAATAGAGGGAATTCTTAATAATTTTGGTTTTGGACACCACACATTAAACTAATCAAAAACACAAACAAAACCATGGTTTTTCACATGGTTTTTTCCAAAGGGGTGTGGAAAATATTATTTAATAATTCCAATGTCCTAACATTTTAAAATATTAGGTTTTCTTATGTGGAGGTGACTCAAACTCTCAATGAAATCAATTTAAAAAGTTAAAATGTTTTATAAGTCTTGGAGGGTCCATTAAAGATTTGAAAAACAAAATAAAACAAATCTAAAATAACATTATTTTAATTTTAAAACATATATTGGAAGAAAATACTGTTTATACTATTTAATTACATAACTATTGGGTCATTATGATGTCATAAAACACTATATATATTTAAATGGTATTTAATTTTGACCCAAATATTTGACTGCCTTAGAAAATTATGAAAAATTCACCATTATATAATTTCTACGTCCTGATTCAAAAACTAATATTCATATTATCTAAATAATTTTCAAAATATTTTAATTTTTACTTGTAAAATACAAAATCAATATTTATCGAAAATTTATTGGTTTTGAAAAAAAATATCTTTCAAACATTAATAAAAATTAAAACTTTATTTATAAAAATTATATGATTATTTATATATAATCAAAAGTAATTTACTAATAATATTTTATTAAAATATTTTTTAATTCAAAAAAATCATTAATTCTTCAAAATTGATTTCTTAATTGAATATTATCCAAAAAATAATATTTTTTCTTTAAAAAACTATTTACAATGTAACTATAATAAAATGTATGCATATTATCTATTCAAAAAATAATGTATATAATCCTAGTTATATGGTATTGTTACATATACCCATATAACAGCCACATTTGACATAAGGGTTAGTTGTGCGATGGTGACAGACTCTTAGGGTGGTTCCAAAAACATCACTTGGGAGGTAATCTCTATCAAATTACACTTCTCATGTAGGCAGTTTCATTCAAGATTAACATGTTGAAGATCATATTAGGATAGGTAAAGAGATAATCCCAATGATGCCAAATCCTATCTGAGCACCGAAAAATGGGCTTCAAATGGATAAATTCTACTGGATGAGGCCATCACATCCTTCATCGGAGTAAACTGATTTTCGTTAAAGCCCTATATTTATACTAATCATGTGAGAACTATTAAACGATGATATTAGTAATGGTCACAATTCCTAATATTATTTTAAAATACAAAATCATAAAAAAATGAAGTAAATATTTTGTTTAGAAATTTTATGTATTAATAAATTTAATTAGATCAAGAGGAATTTAATTAATTAATGTTTGGGTCATTACAGAAACATAGTTGTGGAACCTTGGAATTGACTCCTGGGAGGTGACTTTCTAGTGGTGGCACATTGGTAGTGACTTAGTGGAAATGGAACCATGGTGGTGTCTCTCCAGTGGTGAATCAACAGAGTTGAATCCATAGTGGAGACACCATAGTGATGAACCACTAGTGGTTACTTCATGATGGTGACTCCCTTGTAGTGGAAATTTTTTTGTGACTTCCTAGTGGAGACTCATCGGAGGTGGCCCCCTCATAGTGGTACCCTCATGGGGGAAACCTCATAGTGAATCCGTATTGGTGACACCATGGAGGTGACTCCTTGGTAGTTGCACCCTAATGGAAATTCCCTGGTTGTGGAAATCAACAGTGTTTCCCCTAATTTATAAAATTTCCATTTTGGAAACATTATGGTGAAAGATGTGTTTAATGACATAATTAATGGTCTTTATATCCTTTTAAAAGGGAATTAATCATAACATATTTTTCTTAATCACTTTATACCTTTTAAATTCTTAAAACATGTGGTTTCTAAAAGATCTACCTATACTGGAATACTAAACCATATCAAATACCACTAGTTTTAGATTTAATATTTGTAAACATAAGATCCTTCGTTATCTATTCTATGATTTCATTCTCTTGAGATGAGTGGTTTCAAGTGACTTTTTTCTTTGGAGTCATTGATCCTTATTTCTATTTTTGGTTCGATTTCTCTCAAATGGAGGTTTCCTCTTGTATGTGAACCCCCTATTTTTTTGGGTATAAAGATTGTGTAATCCTTCATTATTCCATGTAATTATTCCCCCATTAATCTTATATATGGATAATGTTGAATGTGAAAATATTTTATCTCTTGTTATGATAGTTTCATTCCGATTAATATATATAATTTACTAGATTCAATGAAATCAATATGGTTACCAAAATACTTCATGTAATTTTATATTTTTAGATATTGTGATTTTGATTTTATTTGTGTCTATTGTATCACTTAATACCATGGTTGTAGGTATACCTTGTTTGTTTTTGTTTTTCAATATTATGTGATTCTAATGTTGAGGGCTTTTTTTGACACCATCATAAATAAATGGTTAAACATGCATATTTGGTTAATGAAAATATATTCTCTAGGATCTTCTGGATTCTAGGATAACAACCATCCAATAATGAAGCGGAATTTAATAAAAGACCCTATGGATAATATAAAACAAATTATTCTATGTGTTGTTATCGGTTTTTGAATATGGTTGTATGTAGTGGCCAAGATTTAACGATATGATTCATGGGTGGTGGATTTATTTTTATCTATGTGGGGGAATTAGATTTGACATACAGTATGGCTCCTCTATTGGTGGTAGTAATATTTTACAATGGGTTTGTGATGGTTGTGATTTCATGGTTGTGTAGTGGGGTTACAATGGTGGTTAGTTTCAAAAGTTTACATAGTTGTAACATATTTATATTTATGATAAAAATATAAAACATTAATATTAAATGAATTATATCACGAATTATCCTGTGGAATAAATGTATATGTTTATATAATAAATAATGGGAATGAAATAAGAAACAACGTGACCTTTTTTTTGGAAATGGGTTTATAACCAATATTATAGAAATTTTATTTAATTAAAATTTGTTTGTGCCTCATGGCTTGTTTTGGGGGTTCCTATGAATTTAAAGGCATCAAAAAAGGGAGGGAATGTTATGAGATTTTTTATTCCTTTTTTGTGAACAAAAAGGAAGCCTCTAGTGTGTGGTGAATATATATGTATATATATTTTATATACATTATGTTTTATATATGTTCCCAACCTACACTGATCACCATGTTCTGAAAAAAAAATGTTTTCGTGATGTGTTTCTCAACATTGCGATGGGAGAATTGATGGCCCACAACCCTCCCTTCACTATCCCCTCTACCAGGAATTAGCGATATGATTGGGTCGTGATGTCCATAAGTAAGAAGGTCCACATTCTACATGTGATTTGGGGAGATTTGATGGCCTATGTATATTCGGGAAAGAATCAATGTGATGGATTATGTTGGTAGTAATTCTTGGTAGGAGGAGGGAGTGAATTTTATATCATTCATGTTCGCGACACCCTAGTACACTAGTTATGATATTTGGTGTGATCTGATGGATTTAGATTATGCAGGTGGGATTTAATATGATGTGTTGTTATTTGGGAGAGGTAGGAGCACCAAGATGTATGATTTTTGGGTGTAAGAGAGAGAACTTATTGGAAAAGTTCTGTGGGGTACCCTATCATTGATATGATTCATTCTATATTACTATTCATGGATGTGTTTTCTAGTGATTGAGCCACAAGGAGGATGGGTTTGGTTAGTATACATTCATAGGTGATATTTTGTGATGTAATTTTCTCATGGGGGAATTAGTATAATTTTTTCACATGTACATGAGAGACATTGGTTTTCCAATTGAGTTTGATAGTATATACCATATATATACAACTGATTTTAGGTTTGTAGTAGGATATTATATACCATGTTTTACATTATCATCTTAGATTTTTGGATAGTTTTTTTTATATGTTAGCATTCCATTCATTTATTTATTTTGGATACAATTATCAAATTCTTTTATCTTTATACAAGAATTATGGGATAGTTTTTATATTTATTATATATTCTGTGATTTATTTTGTTTTAGTTCATACATATTATCTCAATATCCTATTAATATTTATGAGGGAAATCCCTCCCATATGTGATACTTTTATGACCTTGGATCATGATTCCATCTTAGGGACTATTGGAGGTGGGACTCATGGGTCATTATCCATATCCCCCTCATTATAGTATCATTGGGGGAGGGGGTCATTACATGTTCCTTTAATATGGAATTTTGAAAATTTCTATATCCATGAAGGAATAGATGCTTCATTATGTGGAATTTGTTTTCTATATAACGAACATCATTCCCATAAGGTTCTCAACAACGACAGATTTGTTACTATCCTCATCTGAAGAATTAAAGGGGGAGGTACCCTAAATATTATGTGATAATTCCATGTTGTCGTTTTTGGTTCTCAATAAATAGTAGTAAAAATTTTCTACCAAATCACATGAATTGGATAATTATGTTAATAAATTTTTTCTAACTAAACGGAGTTCAAAAATATGTTCTATTCTTTCCAAATACATCCAAACTCCATCAATTATCACCATGTTAATTAAAACCCATAAAATTTTTATGGTTAATCTTTATACATGTAATAGTTTTCATGGGTCCATACCCCCAAAAATATATAGTAATTTTATACACAATATCATTAACATTGACTTGTTTCTAAAAAATAATTATGGTTATATCCCTAATAGAATTAGGATCTAAGGATATCATTCACATCACATTATCTAAAATCACATCCATATTTTTTACCCCTCACATGATATTAATTAACAATTGAACCAATTTTTATACATCGTAATTTAATTGGAAATATTCTCAGTATGAAAACCAGTCAAACTTGTAAGATGACTATCATGAACTATATAATGGATATATTGATTACTTTAAGAAAAATTTATATTTTAATATCCATTAGAATATTTTAGAAAAACAAAATATGTATTCTCTCGAAATTATAGTATATTATTTATGCGATTATCACACCACAACACATAAGTCAACATAGGGAACTCAATATTCACATAATATGGGAAAGATATAGTCCTAAAAACAAAGATCATAATACATTCCTATTACATTTCAATTGGAAAAAAAATTCTAAAAATGATCTGCCTCATATAAGGTTTTCTAGGCTGTAGAGACTTTATGATAAATAGTTATTCACAGTAAAAAAACATTAAGTCCCTTATAATTACTTTTAATCAACTATCAACAAGAAAGTTCACCATTACTCATTCATCCATATAGAATGGTAATGGTAAGATCCCGGTTTTGGAAAGGTATGTTTTTCGTTATGTTTTTGTTAAACACCTTGTTTTGGGATTCGAGTGATGTCTTCTTGAAGTATGAGAGGCCTTGGGGGTGTTCTGGGGGATCGGGGCATGGAAGAAAGGAAAACTAGGCAAGTCTGGCCAAGGCACATGGCCTGCGCACGGCCAGGTAAACCGTGCAGCCTGCCTAGGATGGACCGTGCAACCCCTCCTCCTCCAGACAGAAGCAAGCGCATGGTATGCGCATGGTTTTCCAAACCATGCGGCTAACTCGTGCGACTCCTCCTCCTCTAGGCAGCGGTATGTGAAAGGTTTGTTCATGGTTTTCCAAACCGTGCGGAAAAATCGTGCGGCCACTTAAAGTTGGGAAAAATTACATGTTTTCCACTCTGGGATTTTGAACCGCACGTGGGATTTTCCTCTTATCCTCCCCTCTTAGCCCTAGTGACGGACTTGGCCAACCGAAGCTTCCCAATGGTGGTTCTCCTTCGTTTCTTGGCCGTTTAGAGCGCCGTTGTTTGCGGATCGAAGCTCCAGGTAAGGCTAACCTCATCCTTGCTTCCGTTTTGGTTTAGGGTAAGTGCCTTCTCGCCCTCTTATTCCGAAACCCTGAAACCCTATCTTTTGGGTGATTTCTAGGTTGAAGCTCCAAGGGTTGGCTGAATCAAGGCCTAATGGCTCGATTGAGAGAGTGTGTTCAACCGTAGTTACAAGGTAGGTGGTCTATAAGTTATATCCCATAGTTATTTGAGTAATTTGTGCATGTTTGTTTATGTTATTGTTTTCCTTGGGTTATGTTTTTGATAACCTTGTCATGTTTGGGATTAATGGTGGTTATAATGGAAAATGGGAACCCTCACGATCCCTATAGGATGTGATGGGTTGGACATGACTTAGTTGGGGCCATCCATGGTATATGTCGGCTTCTCCCGAATTTAGGGATTGTAATTGAACAAGTGACCCTGTTGTAATTAAGGGTAGACACTTTAATGAATATGTTGGCATGATTGGTTGAACTTGAAATAGAAGTTAGGAGATGCACCTAGACATAGAAATAACCTAGGGGTTATTTGAAATGGATTGAATGATTGATTCATGAAAATGATGAATAGGTTAAATGGGTTAATGTGTAAACTGATTTAAGACCGTAACAGGATAGGTTATGGGTCTAATGTTCAATGCTTAGTGAGATATTCATAACACATGGGAATTGGGTAAATGGTTAAATGATGTGAAATGGGAATGTGTTATTGGGTTAAGGCATGATGTGGATTCCCATGTGGGTTGTTGTGAATAGTGGTAGCCAAAGGAAAATGGTATGGATGGTTGATGGTTAATTATATATAAGCATGTGCACTTGGCTTCGTAGAGTGGGGTACGACATGAGGATCTATGCCCAGGGGTCCTGTGAAGTCTGAGGCTCTAAACTCCACCGTAAATGCATGGGTTAGGAAAGGGGACTGAGGGTCTATTCTCTTAACGGTTGCATCCACCCGGACTGAGGCTTCGAGGTGAGGATATATTTTCTATGAGGGAGTTAGTCCTAGTGAGATAGGATAATGATGTGTTTACCCTCTTTCATTTGATTGTTGGCCTTAGACCCATGTAACATAATGTACGTGATTAACCCATGGGAATGTGATGAAATGGTAAATGGTGGTAATTGGTGGGAAATGAATGGTAATGGAAGTGTCATTGGCTTTGGGCTCTAAACTGGTTAATGGCACCTTAAATAATTACTTTCCATTTATTATTCATTTTCCTTGTGCATGCACAACTGTTTATACTGGATATTTTGTAGACACCGTGGGTGGTGGCCTATTGAGTTGTACTCACACCCTGCCCAGGCCGCTGTTGGGTACCCAAGGAGGCTTCATGTTTGTAGGTCAGGACAAGGTCAAAGGTCCTTTCAAGTTAGCTGAGTGGACATGGGTAGCACTTGGTGGATGATCTAGACTTGGAGTCGGGACCATTTTGGGATTTTTGTCGTGTATTTATTTTGGGGTTTTGTCCACTTTTGCACTTGTAGTATGACATGGTATATTTATTATTTGGAAATGGTTGATATACATTTTTCTTGTTTATTTTTTATTTTTTCCTCTATTTGGTTTATTTCTGTTGTGGATTACTTTGATAAAAGGGGGTATAGTCTCCCCACTTGACTACATAGACCCCTACTGCTAGTCGGCATCCTTTGACGTACGAGGAGGCGTGCTTAAGGTTATGTAACCACCCTGATCGGAGCACTGGTTTAGTGGCTTCCGGGTCAGGGACGTTACAAATTGGTATCAGATAAGGTCTTTCTTCTCCTTCTCTGAGGTATTTTTATTTGGGATTGGTAGCCAAGTGTTAGGATGTGTCAAACCTTGGCAATGAGATCGTTCTTGGGAGTAGATAACCCAGGTACGGGGGAAAACCCAAGTCACTAGGGATGGGAAATGTTGTTCTTGGTTGTGTGTTGTTATAGAAGAGGATATTTCACTGTTGAGTGATGCACATGTGGTTTGATGTGATTGTTTTATGATAGTTGGATCATATCCTTAATGACAGTAGGATTTGTACTCATGCATCATTGTAGGCACCCAGGGAGATAGGTGACATGCATTGTATTAGGCACACACACGAGAGGGGTGTGTGAGGCAGGAAAGTAGGGTGCATTATGCATTACATAAAACTAAGAAATAATGATAAGAATGAAATGAAACAAGTGGGTAAATGATGTTTAACGAAATATAAGGGTTTGAAGTAAGTGGAATATGTTCTTTAAACGTTGTGTGAGTTGAGTGATAGTGCATGGCTGTTTACCCCATATGGACCATCGTCGTTGTAGGGATGGTTGGGTCGATTGTATCTAGTGAAGAGATTTTGTTGCAGTTGTGATGTTTTATGGTACACATTCTAAATCTCGCGCTTGTCATTGTAAAGAGATGCCACCACAACTTCGATTTCCAGTTGGGTAATGGGAGGATATTGTTGAGAACACTCCTCTAGTAGAAAGGCAAGAAAATTTGGGGATCAACGAAGGTAGAGAAGACCAATTCCGAGGGAACCTGACTCACCTTATGCATATGATGTATCGGGACACATGGTGGGTTGCACCGAGTATGTTTGAGCAAACCAAGGAATTCCACCTATAGCACCCTACGACCTTCACCAAAGAGGGTGGGCCAGATGCAGTAGTGTTCTGGTTAGAGTCTGTCTAGTTGATACTGGATCATCTGGAGACCCCTGTCGAGAAGCGGGTAAGGATGGCTGCTTATATTTTGCGAGGCCAGGCTAGGTGTTGGTGGGAAACTCTGGCTCAAACCGACAAGGCTGAGGGAATTTCATGGAAGGTTTTTCAGGAAAAGTTTCTAGAAAATTTCTTCCCATAGACTTTGAGGAAGGAGCGGGCTGCAGAGTTTATGAGCCTAACTCAGGGATCGTTATCAGTGATAGACTATGCTAGTCGCTTCACTGATTTGAGATGCTTTGTTCTAGTGTTAGCAGGGAATTAGGTAGCGGTGGCAAGGCGCTTCCAGGATGGGTTGAGACATGGTATCAGATCTCAAGTAAATATCATCCTCTTGAAGATGTTTTCGGAGGGAGTAGATTAGGCACTGATCTTAGAAGGAAACCTGAAGGGAGATTTGGGTGGTGGGATTGTGGTGCCGGTGGGGCAGATGAGTGGTGCAACTACCGAGGGTCAAGAGTGATGCCATGAGAGGTCACAATATGGTGGTAGTGTGCAAGGTGGCTGGAAGAGAGGGTCAGCCTCTCAGAGTAGGAATCAACTGTTCTATCATCAGTGCAGAAGGTCGGGGCATATGCGTGGTCAGTGTCCTCAACCTCCAATTGAGTGTCGTTCATGCGGCAGGATGGGGCATATGCAGAAGTTCTGTAGGAACCCTCAGCAGTCAGTTGAGCATGGTGGAAGGCTGGTACCAGATACGGGAAGGGGATCCTTTGCCCTGTATCAGGTAGGAAGTTGGAGCTCCACGGGCCATACTGGCAGGGGCGGTGGACGTGGAACTCTAGGGAAAGATCGCTCATGCCACCAGGGAAGTGCAGTGCAGAGTATTCAGGATGGAGCTCAGGGTAGAGGGGCATGCCAGCTTTAGGCAGTTCAATTTACACCTGGTGATGGCGAGGCAGGACCGTCGACTGTTCGAGGTATGATCCTTGTAGCCTCTACTTTTTCTATCGCATTGTTGGACACAAGTGCCACACACTCTTTTATCTGTGCTCAACTTGTGGTAGCATTGGATTTACCTATGGAGAGGGATGTGGGGTTGGTGTCAATTGAGACTCTGTTGGGGGTTCGGGTCGAGAATATCAAGCAGTTCAAGGGATGTGCCTTGGAAGTTGGTGGGTATCATTTTCTATGGGACCTTTTCATTATAGAGATGTCAGGGTTTGACCTAATCCTGGGAATGGATTGGTTGGTGTAGTGTCAGGCTCACATAGACTTTTATCGTTGCAATGTATCGTTCAGGTCACTGGAGGATGGCGCATACGTCCATTGTGGCGAGTGGGATGTTCGAGTTGGTCGTGCAGGACAGTTTGGTCAGCGATTGAGTGGAATCACAGCTCAAGTGGGATGTCTCATTCTTGATGATGAGGGAAGGGAGAAATTTGTTTTTCCTCTTATGGTGGATCAGTTTCATGATGTGTTTTCTAAGGATTTATCGGGATTACCACCCAAGAGGGATGTTGACTTCACAATCGAGTTGCTGCCGGGAGCGGAGCCAGTTTCTATTCTGCCATAACATATGGCACTGGCAGAACTCCAGGAACTGAAATTTCAGTTTGTGGAGTTGAATCGTAAGGGTTTTATCCATACTAGTACGTCTCCATGGGGATCTCTTGTGCTTTTTGAAAAGAAGTCTGATGGGTCATTAAGGTTGTGTGTTGACTATCAAAAGTTTAATCAGATGACAGTGAAAAATTGGTACCCTCTTCATAGAATTGATGACCTGTTTGATCAATTGAGGGGTGCATCGGTGTTTTCTAAGATTGATCTGGGGTCGGTTATCACCACTTGAGGGTGAGGTCTTTCGACATACCGCAGAAAACTTTTCGAAGTCGGCACGGGTTGTTTGAGTTTGTGGTAATGCCTTTCGGCTTGACCAATGCACTAGCAGTTTTTATGGCTTTAATGAACCAGATTTTTCATCCCAATCTATATCATTTCGTGGTTGTCTTTGTTGATGATATCTTAGTGTACTCATAAACTCACGACGATCATGCCCAAAATCTTAACATCATCTTTGGTACGCTAAGAGAGCATCAAATTTATTCCAAGCTATCAATGTGTCAATTTTGGATAGGGGAAGTGCATTTTTTGAGTCACATATTCTCCGAGGAAGGTGTGTCAGTGGATATAGAGAAAGTGCAGGCAGTTGTATCTTGGGAGTATCCCAAGAATGTTTCTGATGTTCGCAGTTTTTTGGGTTTGGCCGGGTATTAACGAAGGTTCATTCTGGATTTCTCTTACTTTTCAGCACCACTCTCAGGATTGACCAAGAAAGGAATCAATTTTGAATGGTCTGAGGCTTGTGATGATGCCTTTAAAGAGTTTAATAAGTGGTTGACGAACGCACCTGTCTTGATCTTACCCGAGTCGGGTAAGAAGTACGTCGTGTTTTGTGATGCTTCTGGAGTCGGACATGGGATTTTATTGATGTAGGATGAGCGGGTTGTGGCTTAGGGGTCAAGGAAGTTGAGACCCCATGAGCAGAACTATCCCACTCATGATCTTGAGTTGGCTGCAGTAGTGTACGCCTTGAAGTTCCGGAGGCACTATCTTTTGGGTGAATGGTTCACCTTGTTTACCGATCATAAGAGCCTAAATTAAATATTCTTATAGTGGGATCTGAATCTTCAGTAACGAAGATGGGTTGAATATCTCCGGTATTTTGACTTTGAGTTGCTGTACATGCCTGGAAAGGGAAAAAGCATTATTGATGCACTAAGCAGGATGGTTCAGAATCCGGTAGTTTAGGAGTCCAACACCGAGTGGAAGGTGATGGCCTTTTTTTGAAGAGATGCACTTGGAGGTGCATGAGGAGAATGGTCAGGTCACTCTTGATTCCTTAACGATGGATTCGACGCTCTTGAGTCGAGTTAAGGAAAGTTAGATTGATGATCCTGAATGTTTGATCATGAAGGAAAAGTTTAAAGGTGGGGAGATACCTTCTGGCTGAGCCGTTGGTGTGGACGGTGTTGTTCGTGTGCGTGATCGTGTGGTTGTGCCTAAGTGTGTTAAGGAAGAGTTGATGCGTGAGTTCCATGCAACAAAGTGGGCAGTGCATCCTGGTTTGACCAAGATGTACCGTGATCTCCGAAGGTAGTTTTGGTGGCCTGGAATGAAGAAGGAAGTTGCAGGCTTTGTGGCACGGGGTCTTACCTGTCAGTAGATGAAGGCCGAGCACCAAGGCCCAGGTGGTCTGTCGCATCCATTTCCCATTCCGTAATGGAAGTGGGATAACGTAACTATGGATTTTGTCATGGGTATTCCAAGGATGCCACAGAAGAATGATGGAATATGGGTAGTTGTTGATCGGTTAACGAAAGTGGGTCATTTCTTACCGATTCAAAAGACCTATACAGTCGACCAATTAGGTGAGCTGTATGTTCAAGAAATAGTGAGGTTTCATGGTGTTACATGGACCATAGTTTCAGACCATGATCCGCATTTCCAATCATGTTTCTTTCAAGGGTTGCAGAAGGCACTTGGTATATTTGTGTTTTTGAGTATGTCTTTCCACCCACAGACGGATGGGCAGTCGGAACGTACGATCCAAGTGTTGGAAGTCATGTTGAGATCTTCTGTCTTGGACTTTGGTGGTTCTTGGAGAGAAGCACCTATGGTTAGTTGAGTTCTCCTACAACAATAGTTTTCAGGATACGATTTAGATGGAACCGTTTGAGGCACTTTATGGGAGACTATGTAGATCTCTGTTGTGTTGGTTAGAGGCCGGTGAATCTGAGTTGTTGGGACTGAGTCTTGTGTAGGAGACATCAGAGAGAGTTCAGTTGATCAGAAATCGAATGGATACGGCTCATAGTAGGAAGAATTTGTATGTAGATCAGAGGCATAAACCTATTGAGTTTGGGGTGCATGATAAAGTGTTCCTTCGGGTGTCGCCAAGGTTGGGTCACTGTCGGATTTGAAAGAAGGGTAAGTTGGCGCCATGGTATGTGGGACCTTTTGAGATTGTGGAGAGGATCAGACCAGTGGCTTACCGATTGGCTCTTCCATTGTGGTATGTTGGGATGCATGATGTGTTTCATGTGTCGTAGCTTCAGCGGTATCACCTTGACCCATATCATGTGGTTGGTGTTGAGGATGTGGAGCTTGAGGTTGATGCGTCCTTTGAGGAGCATCTGGTTCGTGTGGTGGATCATAGTGAGAAAGTCATGCAAGGGAAGGTTGTTCCATTAGTACGAGTATTATGGCAGCATGGGAAAGTTTAGGATGAAACTTGGGAGTGGGAATCGGATTTGCGGGCTCAGTGGCCCAGACTCTTCTCATCGGTGGAGCAATGAGGCTTAGAGGCTCAGCTCGAGGATGAGCCGTTATAAGGTGGGAAGGTTGTAAGATCCCAGTTTTGGAAGGGTTTGTTTTTCGTTATGTTTTGGTTAAATCCCTTGTTTTGGGATTTAAGGGATGTCTTTCGGAATAATGAGATGCCTTGGGGGTGTTCCGGGGGCTCGGGGCACAGATGAAAGGAAAATTAGGCAAGTCCGTCCAAGGCGCACGACCTGTTCACGACCTGGTAAACCGTGCGACCTGCCTAGGCTGGACCGTGCGACCCCTCCTCCTACAGACAAGAGCAATCAGATGGTTTGAACATGGTTTTCCAAACCGTGCGGCTAACTTGTGCGACTTCTCCTCCTCTGGGCAGTGGCATGCACACGGTTTGCGCACAGTTTTCCAAACCGTGCGGAAAAACCATGTGGCCACTTAAATTTGGGAAAAATTACAAGTTTCACACTCCAGGATTTTAAACCCCACTAGGGATTTTCCTCCATTCTTCCCCTCTCATCCGAAGTGATGGACTTGGACGACCCAAGCTTCCCAATGGTGGTTATCCTATGTTTCTTGGCCGTTTAGAGCACCGTTGGTTGTGGATCGAAGCTCCAGGTAAGTCTAACATCATCCTTGCTTCTCTTTTTGGTTTAGGGTTTGTTCCTTCTCTCCCTCTTGTTCTGAAAACCCTAAAACCCTATCTTTTGGGTGAGTTTTGGGTTGAAGCTCGACGGGTTGGTCTAATCGAGGCCTAAGGACTCGATTTAGAGAGTGCGTTCAACCAAGGTTATGAGGTAGGTGGTATAAAAGTTATATCCCATAGTTATTTGAGTAATTTGTTCATGTTTGGTTATATTATTGTTTTCCCTGGGTTATGTTTCAGATAACCTTGGCATGTTTGGGATTAACGGTGGTAATAATGGAAAATGGGAACCCTCACGATCCCTATGGGATGTGATGGGTTGGACTTGACCTACTCGGGGCCATACATGGGATGTGATGGCTTCTCTCGGGCTTAGGGATTGTAATTGAACAAGTGAACTTGTTCTAATTAACGGTAGTGACTTTAATGAATATGTTGGAATGATTGGTTGAACTTGAAATAGAAGTTAGGTGATTCATGTAGACTTGGAAATAACCTAGGGGTTATTTGAAATGGAATGAATGATTGATTCATGAAAATGATGAATGGGTTAAATGGGTTAATGTGTAAACTGATTTAAGACCATAACGGGATAGGTTATGGGTCTAAAGTTCAATTCTTAGTGAGATAGGCATAACACATGGGAATTGGGTAAATGGTTAAATGATGTGAAATGGGAATGTGTTAAATGGTTAAGGCATGATGTGGATTCCCATGTGGGTTGTTGTGAATAGTGGTTACCGAAGGGAAATAGTTTGGATGGTTGATGGTTACTTATATATAAGCATGTGCACATGGCTTCGTAGAGTGGGGTATGACATGAGGATCTACGCCCATGGGTCGAGTGAAGTCTGAGGCTCTAAACTCCACCCTAAATGCATGGGTAATGAAAGAGGACTGAGGGTAGATTCTCTGAACGGTTTCTTCCACCCGGACTGAGGCTTCAAGGTGAGGATATGGTTGCTATGAGGGAGTTAGTCCTAGTGAGATAGGATAACGGTGTGTTTACCCTCTTGCATTTGATTGTTGGCCTTAGAACCATGTAACATAATGTATGTGATTAACATGTGGGAATGTGATGAAATGGATAACGGTGGTAATTGGTGTGAAATGAATGGTAATGTAAGTGGCATTGGATTTGGGCTCTAAACTGGTTAATGATGCCTTAAATAATTACTTGGCATTTATCATTCATTTTTTTTAGCATGCACAACCTTTTATACTGGATATTTTGTAGACACCGTTTGTGGTGGCCTACTGAGTGGTACTCACACCCTGCTCGGGACACTGTTGGGTACCCAAGCAGACTTCATATTTGTAGGTCAGGACAATGGCAAGGGTCCTTTCTAGTTAGCTGAGTTGACATGGGTAGTAGTTGTGGGAGGATCCAAACTTGGAGTCTGGACCATTTTTTGATTTTGGCCGTGTCTTTATTTTGGGGTTTTGTCCAATTGTAGTATGACATGGTATATTTATTGTTTGGAAATGGTTGATATACATGGTTCTTGTTTATTGGTTATTGTTTCTTCTATTTGGTTTATTTATGTTGTGGATTATGCTGATAAAAGGGGGTATAGTCTCCCCAGTTGACTACATAGAACCCCGCTACTAGTCGGAATCCTTTGGCATACGGGGAGGCACGCTTAAGGTTATGTAACCACCCTACTCAGAGCACCGGTTTAGTGGCTTCTAGGTTGGGGATGTTATAGTTATTTTCTCTAAGAACCACCACATTACATTCAGTGAAACCGTCAAAACTGGACCAAAAAATGTGAAGGGCCTTATGCAACATTGAATATCTACTTTACATGATCCAATTCATTAATAATAATTGATAAATAGTTTATTACAAAATAATAATGAAATTTTCCTCATGATGTATATATTAATTTTATATGATTCCACTTTATTCATGAATTATAATGTTCAACATCATAGTATTATCTCTACATTGTATGAATATAAACAATTTTGAAAAAAAGCTCTTCCATATGATATATATCAACATGAAATATCTCCCATCCCACATAAAATTAAACAAATTTGAGTGGTTTTTACTATAGGACCCTAAAATATCATGGAGGGATATGTTCTATATAACCTCAAATATTAAATTCCTAAGAAATTAAGTGGTTGAAATATGTAATAGTCGTTTATTCATTAGGGATTTAGTGGTAACTATTATAATATCCAACCATGAAGTTAGAATCAACCATACCTATGACTCAAATTTACCCCTTATCTAAACTACATTAAGAATAATTCATTATGAACAAATAAAAATAGAAACATATAGAAATCAAATTAAAGGCCCATTTGTACCATCAATTAATATTTCTATTTTTACTTAGGGGATGCTTCCATCCTCATTCAGATTGGTTTTCTTCCTTATCACTCACTAGATATCCCAAACTCTACCATCTTTACCAATTGTACATGAGATCATTCTAGAAAGGGTGAAATTATAAATAATATTTGTATATTCTATTAATTTACCTTAGGATATATATTAATGTCTAGATCTCCTATCCAAGGCCCATGAATAAATTCCATCTCCATATCATGCCACTTCTGGCGGTTGGTGGCCGCACTAATTTACCAAAGGTCCTCCCAAACCATCTAATATCATGGGACTCTATCATGTTTTTATTTTGTTGATACTGTATTAATGGTTGGTTTCTACCTTCTTACACAATGATACCTATAAATTTCATTACCATATCTCATTATACATGAGTCAAATATGAATAAATACCCTTTCCATAATATATGTGGCTTGATTTCTATTACTATATGATATTGACTGAGGAAAATATATTATATCCTATTACCAACATCAAGTCCAATCATTTTAAAACCCCTCTATATCCAAGTATTGGGATCCACATTATTGTTGGGTTTTCACCGATGGATCATATGATATGATAATATAATAAATTTTTGTGGTGTGATTACATTTAATTCTTGGAGCATAATGACGTCATGATTAAAAGAACCATATATTGGCCACATCCCATTAAAACCCCCAATTAATCCTAGTGTATGAGGAGTGACTCATTTATTATGGGATTCCATCTATGGGTTCATTATTCAAACGAAATAATTTTATATTTTCCATGATCAAAATCCATAGTGAAACTGCTCTATAAAAGTCATCATCTTATTAAAAAACAATAAATTCTGAATTCCACTCTACATTACTCTAAATTAAATGAAATTATTCATTTTATTATAAAAATATACTATATAACATAATAATCCTATTCTAGATACATTAAACTGAACACTATATGACCTACTTTTAGTTATTTAAACTAATGAGAGTGGTTCATCTAATGTGACATAAATTTCATAAATGAGAACCATATTCATGTATGGTTTTCCATTCATATGAACTCAATAGATAAAAATATGTCTGGATAAGGATTCCTCATTTAAAATAAACACAAAATCATTTATCCTAGGTAAAACCCATCGATTTTTTTTTTGGTAAAAATACCATACTAGAATGAAAAATAATTTTTGTTGTATATAAGAAATATCTATGCAGAGACTGTAATATAAAATCAATGTGTGTCTTGATTAAATTAATTTAATTATCATTAGTAGCTCCAAATAATCTTATTTTCTCTAGGAAATAGATTATATCATCTTTACTCCAGGTACTTAGGATCTTACTCACTCATGCCAAGTTTATTACAATAGGAAGTAACTAGAATAAATCCACCATTCCTCTTATACACATTAGATTGATCATGTTCAAGGACCTCAAAAGGGAAAAATACATCTAAAGTATGATTATTTTTTGATATATTGTGATTTAAAAACCATATATTTTGGAACCATAGGAAATTAATCCTTATGTTCTATTACATATAAACATTCCATAATAGACCATCCATATTTATTTTCGTATGAGAGTCCACAAAAAAGGATTTTTAATATTCCCATAAAAAACCAAAAATATATAATGATTGCATTAATTCAATATAAAACAAACGTGCATATGAAAAATTATTAATTTCTACTCCAAGGGAAACCTCATCATGGAAATGACTTTTCATTATTTCATATTTTTCATTTCAAAATAGAGGCACATTTCATCAGGATCAGAACATCCCCCAGCCCCTTGTTCCACTGAAAATATTTCTATAAAACACTACATTTGAATATTGATCAGTTTCTCTTCTCAATATAATTTTCCAATGTAATTATTTTATGACTAAAATTGACCAATTTATGTTTTTACAAAAAATATTTCCTCAATTGAAGGTTTTAGGGAAATCTTATATCTTGAGACCCATTTTGGTTTTCACACCCTAATAATTCTTGGTTATAGAACTATGATAATAAAATATAAGAATCAATCTATCGATAAATATATACTAGTATTGGGATCACTAATAATTTATTTATTGATAATTCCTTTTGATATGGACTATATCACTCTTTGGTCGATTTTTCCATCCCTAAACCCCAGTTATTTTTTTCAAGAACTATGACCTTATATTTTATAAACCATTTTGTTAGGTGTTATATATATATATATGACATTTTAATTCCTTTATGATCAGTTATAATATTACCTTATGAGTATCTTGATTACATCATATATTTTTTCAATGCTTTTTTACCATAAACCATAGTTAGTGTTAGTTAATGATATTTGAGTTTAAATATAAACCATCAATGAACTGAAATAAAATAAATATAATCTATAAAAGAAATAAAAAATAAGTATAATTAGGATATAAATATATAATGGTAATCATAATCTAGAGTAATTTATAGAACCACTAATCCCTTCTCATTTATGTTTTATAGAAAATGTATAAAACAATGTAATGGTGATCAATATTTATTAGTTCCACCTTATGCACCAAAAAAATAAATCTATGTTTACTGGACCAAAGTTTACCAAAAAATCATGTTTGACATTATTTATTCTATTCAAAATTAATTTTTAGGTAATTCATTGTTAACTACTTTTCCCTTTAAAATGTGTTCAATACACTATGACATAATAGTTAGGTCTCTCTATCCCTTCATGAAAAACATATTCCCCACAAACCTACATCATTCTTCAGGTGCTTGAATTTTCCAAAACATTGCATGGAAATTGGTATCATGAGAAGAAAATTCGAAGGAAAATCTCATCATTGTAATGATATCAATTCCACCATATTGATGAACTATTATCTAAATTTATATGAAAACATTTATGAGAATAATATATTACCCTATATGCCTTGGAAAACATTCTTGTGGTACCCATCAATCTATTTTTTTAGTAATCATCCTATCTATACATATTCTATCTCAACATTTCCTAATTCTAATATCTCACATTATAAGTTACATATTTTGTAACCAAAAAATTTAATTGGATTCAGATACGCTTAATGTCAAATATTTGTTCATCATATCCAATTTCAACAAAATAGTACAACATCTAAATCTGGTAACTAGTATGATCCAAGACATGTGATCATAAAAAACATGACATAATTATGTTAATAATATTAAATTAAATAATATTAACCTAAAACCATGTTATTTATATTATAATTTATTTAATAATGACCTCAGTAATAATTCACCTTTGTTACTATATAGACAATCTCACAATCCTTTCAAAGATACTCAACCAAAACAACAACATTATTAGTCCAGCTTGTATGAACATACACTACCCACAACATAATAATATAAAATTTAAATCTATACACCCTAGGTTCCACAAACTATGAAATAATTAAATTACCACTTTTTCCTACAATATTAGTTCAAATTAGCTTCTATGAAATCCATGAAGTTGTAATATCGGTGTACAAGATCCCTTTAAAAAAATGGAATACCATTATAAAATCTCATTTATTTATTTTCATCATTTTCAATTACTCAACTCTACCATAACCAAATGGGATAACCATAACATATTATGATGGTACACATATTAATAAATATACTCTATATATATCCATCTTGGTGTACACATCCAAGAGAAAACCAAATCTAATATCTGAATAATACCACATTAGATTATGGATATGGTAAATACATCTCCATATTTGTAATTATTATATCCATAAATGTGTATTTTATTAGTAGTAAAAAAAAAATATCCTATCCTTTATCTCACAATCTAACATCTACTAATAGTGAGGGTTGATATATTTCCATATTTAATCCACCAATATCAGTCTGAGGAAAAATGAATGAGATTTGATGGATTAATCCATATTAAATTATTGACTCATCAATTTGGATATTAGGATATACTTTTTCCATAATCTTTCAATAGTCACATGGATTTATTATTCTTGATATTACTCATCAAAATATAAAAGGTTTTTTGAAATAGATTAACTAGAGAATACATGGTTCTAAGAGATGATATTGATTTACAAAAAAAATCTAATTAATTAAACTAGAATAATAAGAAATCCAATATGATATAACGTCAAATTAAATTTAAAAAATAAGTTAATTTTAAAATACACCATACAAAATATTATATGTTTTTAATTGTTCTCAATAATCCAGGAATATTATATTAATGATTATCCACCTGTAAAAAGTTTTCTTCCATATGAAGGTATAGTGCCTCTTCCTTGGAATGATCATTTTCATTATCACAAATTGAATATTCACATATCCATTGATTCTTAGAAAATCCCCTTTTTGCTGCTATTTGTTTTCTCAATAAGGGATATTAACTTGGATTTCCCCATTTTAACCTATCATTGTTAAACTAATTCAACTATCACATAATAATAATTATCTAGAAGTGAAATAACATTATAGAACATGGAATGTGTTTTTTTATCATTCTCAAGAATGAAATAGCTAGAATTTCTATTCCTCTTATTCTCGTATATGATTTATTCTATTATATTATTTATAATTAAATAATC
Organism: Viscum album; assembly: GCA_963277665.1. Classification (NCBI taxonomy): domain Eukaryota; kingdom Viridiplantae; phylum Streptophyta; class Magnoliopsida; order Santalales; family Viscaceae; genus Viscum; species Viscum album. Next base: position 554,198,218 of record OY728126.1, on the reverse strand, counting down.
TAAACCATTTATCATGGTATCATTAATATATGAAAAATATTTTGAAATAGCATTAACATGTCCTTTATGAAATATTTCTACATATATATATATATATATATATTTCCTCACAAACTATAGTAATATGTGTTCAATGGCAAGAGAATATTGATATAACTATGAGTATCTTCTAATGATATATATATAATCTAGAAAATTTTCATTCAATGATATTATATGATCATTATAATCTAATATTTTTAGTTCCAAAATTATCCAACCCTATTTTCTCTCTAGAGATAGGAGTGGTAGAATGGTACCCCCAGGAACATGTACTTTTATGGTTGAAGGTAAAACAAAAGGAATATAGAAGTGTAAATATGATATCATGTGCATATAAAAATTTACCAAATAAATTATATATGTTCACCTGGTCCAAATATATAATTACATTCTTCAAATGAAATTTCTCCCTATAGTGGTGCCATCTAAGTGTTTTCTATATCTGTTTCTTCTTCGGTTATCCAGACCAAAACATTTCTTATAATTTTTATTCCATTATTTATAACATTCTATGTACCATCACCTCTATCCATGGTCTGATTGAGTGATGTAAGCTTGTCCCCTTCTATGATCGTCCCATAATATTTTTTTAGGATGTTAAATATTAATGAGATGAACCTTATATGGGACCCCCTTAATCTATTCAGCATTGTACATGAGGATCTACCATTTTAATTAACAACACCTTGAATTTTACACCTTCAGTTTCCTAATGGCCTATGTCTCCCATTGTAGACACCAAAAATGGATTTTTTTAATAGATTTATGATTAATGGTTCCATATCAAATTCCTAATATGTGAGAATAATTTAACAACAATAACTTGGGGAGACATATTCTCATCCCATTCCTTCCTAAAGATGTTGTACTTTGGAAAAAATAACAAAATTCTAGCAATGATAGTTTGTCATAAATCATAATTAGTGCTTAACTAAGAGTAACAATCCATTTTATGGATGATATTGAATTGGGTGATACAAAACATAGTAATTATTCTCAATGATTATATTCGATCCCCCACTCCATTTCAAATTGGGAAAAGTGGTAACATCTTCCTTAGTGCCCCATCAACCACTAGTATAAATTATTTATCAGTGGAGGGTATGGGAATGTTTTGAAATTAATTTTAATCACATTTTGATTTCTACTCATATAAGGCCCTATAAAATATTTGAATCCTTAAAATTAAAATATTTACGTTTTTAGTCACAAATTGGAATGATATGGATGGTCTTCATAAATGTCCTTATTTCAAAGTTAGGACATACTTTAAAAAAATATTGGTATTTGACTAGTGTCTAGATAAATATGATGGGGGTATCAATCCTTATTTTGGGTGGGTAGATATCCTAATAGTGGGAGTATAGAATTATGACTTAGACACCCTTAATTATTTGTCACCCAATATCTAGATGAATTCCCTTTACCGATTAGGTCAGACAATATGGTAGTACCTACCGAGGTGCCACGTGATGCATAATCTACAATATGCCATGTAGGAACACCATCCTCATTATCTAAAAAGTTAAATTAATCTCTTAGTAGACATTTATTAATATTTAATAATTAAATAAATATATAATTATGGATCTATATCCGTGAAATTGAGTAGTTAATCTAACAATTTGAGGAAATATTATGATCATGTCTATTCCAAATAATCACTATTAAGATATGTATAAAGTGATTGTTATATTTTAATTTGATTTTAATTTGGTTATTTATGATGGAATAGGATTATTATAACATGATTATACACTCCATATCCTTGTAATATTTTACCTCTTATATGTTTTTATATCATGACCCATTGGAAACTATCATGGTTTCAGTTTTATTTTAATAAGTAGTTTATTAACTTATCTTTTTTTCATATGGTATAATGATATAACCCTTAATAAATGGAAATATTTTTTCCATAATTAGAATTCTTCTAACCCCTTTATCATGTTTCCATTCCCTTTTTAATAATGCTGATTATTAATTATGAGAAAACATTAAAGGACTCTATTTTCAATCATGTATGAAGGAATGTTGTAATGTGTGGTAGAATAAATTGATTATACATCTTGTCCTTAAGAACTCTAAAACATACCTCATTTTTATTTTTAGATTATTTTATGGGATATAATTATTATCTCATAAACATTTCTTTAAATAGCGTCATCATTATCATGTATTATTTTTTTATATCATGAAGGTTGAAGAGAGCTTACGTAAACTATTATTTCTTATGTTTTAACCTAATGAAAGCATTCATTGTTATCAATAATTTTAAATAAATAAACCTTTTCTGTTTCAATAATCACATTATAATAATATGTTCATGTTATTATAAATACCATGATTACATGATACTATATGAAAACTAAATTTGATTGGACATTGTCAATCATTTTTTAGTGAAAAAGTACTAAAATATAAATTTTTATAAGGAAGATATCCTGAAAGTTTATAGAATTAAACACCATCACTATAAAAATTGAATTAGTCCATTAAAAATGAAATGATTTCCATTTGGGAAGAGCACATATATGATTATTTGAAAATAAAATCTATCACAAAAAAACCTTTATTTTTTTACATTTGAATGTAAAATGATTTCCACATTGGCATGGATCTTGGATGAGTACATGTAGAAACAAAATAAATATTCTACTTTATTTGGTAATTTCATGTGTGGATGAATATTAATCAATTAAATAAGAATCACATTGGGATATTTAATAATGAGGGTCACATATTTAGAGTAGTTTTTAATAATTTTTTAATAATTATTTGGGCTAATAAATAAGTGATAATGGATTGAACTTTAATGTTTCCCATGTACAAGGGACTTAATGAGAATATATTTACTTTTGTATGGATAATATGGTATACCCCACTAGATTTACATCCTTACATTTTATAACCATATCTTTTTTATATAAATTATATAGGTAATGTTTTGTGGGTAGAATCAAGGATTTTACATAGTATTTCCATTAATGGATTTAACCATTTTTAAATATTACACTATTTTTTTGAACTCTTTATTTTTTAGGGTCATTTAGAGTTTATACCCTATGTGTGGGAACTGAAAAAATCCCTAGTAAAAACTTATATGGTTTTTAGACTATATAGTTTTACCTGTCTTCTTTATTAAATTTAGTGGAAATCATGTCAAACCAATGTATCTTATTCTTACAGATGTTGAGATGATGGATTGAGAAAGGAAAAATTAAAAAAACCACATGAATGGTGGTCCCAGTATTGAAAGAATTGATCTTCCCACAAGAATATGTATACATCTTGGTGTTTTAATTCATAGAATAATAGGGTTGGTGTAATGTCGGAGAACTTTGACCACATATTTTATCTATTTAATGTTGAATATATTTTTCCAATTATCAATATATTTTATTTTCATACATCATTGACCAAAGGGGTGATATTGTATAAATAGGAAGCTCATAGAGATGTACTAGTATGGGTGGATGAAATTTTGCGGTTATAGATAGTCCCATGAACAATGTAATTCCTGTTTAGAACCATAATTCTCCTAGAACATTATGGAATCAACATGAAAAGGAAAAAATATGGAATGAGTAAGTCATATAGGTATTTACATAGATGGAGAGTGATATAGAGTAGGTTCACAAAGGATGATCTTCAACCGCATTGGAATGACATAATCCTCATTGATGCTTACTAGGCATATGGAAGATATAGTGCCATTGTATAATCTTGGAGTATACAATTAACATGAAAAGGAAAAAATATGGAATGAGTAAGTCATATAGGTATTTACATAGATGGATAGTGATATAGAGTAGGCTCAAAAAGGATGATCTTCAACCGCATTGGAATGACATGATCCTCTTTGATGCTTACTAGGAATATAGAAGATATAGTGCCATTATCTTTAAATGAAGATACATTGGGTTTAAAGGTATTTCTTAGGAATATAATGAAACCCATACTTTGGTCATTAATTATTTGTTGAATAGTGGTGTCCTTATGAGTCTAATACACTCACTACCGACAAATATGAATAGTTTGAGATTATTCAAACATTCATGAAATGAATTACCATTGAAAGGAAACTGATATTCAAATATGGTTTGAGAACCCCAATTGTTATATTATCATTGATTTAATAAAATAAAATCGTTAAATGGCATGAAGAAATATCACATTCAAAATTTGGGTGATCATGCGTTTCTAGTGAACATAGCATTAATTTGGTATTGTTTACAATCACACAATGATGGCATGCTATTATAGGGTTTTAAAGTGGTAGATCAATAACTAGAGGGTGATAATGTCTATCTTAAAATGGAAAATTAAAACCTTTTTTGAATGGAGGGATAATTTCTAATAAATATTATTATACTAAGTGTTTCACACAAAGTTAAGGTCATGATAATTAGAGTTATGGATATTTAAGGCTTTCTAGTCTTGGCCAAGGACATGGGATCATAGAGTCACTATATTTAATGGGTTATTAAGAATAAATAAATATATATTTCTTATAAAGATACCACCTTCATATATCTATATCATATATAGGAAATGTGATATTTTCCAATTATAATGATAATTCAAAGTAAAACATGCTCCTTGAAAAATCTTAGGAACTTTTTCTAGTTTCTAGTTGTGGAAGGTCATCTAATGAAAATGTAGGGAAGCTAAAAAATAAGTATATAAGTTCGAGAGGTCAATTTTATCATCATTATTGATTTATAATCCACCCTATATCTATCATTCTCAAATGGATACTTCTCTCGTGTGGATTAATTGAACCCTATAGAATAGACTGATCAATATAGTTTTTAGATTTTCATTATGTACCATATGTCACATTATTTAAACCCATGAGAAGTATACATGAAAGCCATGTTGTTTTGGGAATATATGGAAAATAACATTGTATTTTTTTATTTTTACACATTCAACATGGGTGAAAAATTATATGGATTCTTCTCAATGATGATCTTCTAATGGGAATTTGTATATGATGACCAAGGTATTATAACAATTAAAAAGTTGAGTTTTTATTAGGATCCATGGTTGGTCCTATGATAGGTGATATAGATATCACTATACATCCTATCATAGGATGAATAAAACCACACAAAGTTATTATTATAATATAAATCCTTCATTGATCAATTTCATGAGTAGGGAAAATATAATTTTATCTTATTACAAATCGACTGAAGCACTGAATCATGATACATGAATCCAACCTTCGATGTAAGAGATAAATATTTCATGAATTTTTTTACCTAAATATTTCAGAAGGATTTTTTTATTCATCATAATCATCATAATGTATTATTTAAAGACACCGTACAACCCAAAAAGAAAACCAACAAATAAAAAAAACTAGAAAAATGACGACTATGGAGGTCTGAAATGGTGGAGCCCTAGAGCATCCCCACTGACCAGGTTCTCCCCCTCTGGAAACAGAAACACAATATCTGTAGAGCAAAGGGTGTTCACCCCATGAATAGGAATCATTACATTTTTAGTTTTGAGGATCAATCTCGATGAAAATATTGATCTTTTAGAGGGAGTGGAATTGGAATTTGTTTACAATCACAAAAAGATAGTACCTTTCATAATGAATCCTTATAAGGATAAAATTCATATATAGGTAAATTATTCCATAGAAAATAAAATTATCTATAATGCATAAATTACTATATACTATACTCAAAACTATTTATTTTTTACCCATTCCACTAGGTATTGACTCTATAGTCTTTAATAAGCTATTAAACGATCATGATAACCCTAAAAATAAATAATAACCACTTAAATCATTTTATTGAAAATCAGTATGAGAGAAAATTATGATTGTTGGGTTATAAGATTTAAAAGGGATTCCAAGGCATGGGTGAATCTTTAATGTGCAATTTATGGTTATGTAAAGACTATATGTCATATATTTTAAAATCATGTGACTTTGAATCTCCTATGTATTTTATAATCATGTATCATGTAGTAAATTTCATATGGTATAACATAATGTGACCTTGATATTTTCATCTATTTTAACATAATGTGACTAGGAAAATGATCATTACTTTCAATACTTGTTGATGGGACTTTTAGGTGAAACCAACATGATGTTAGGTTAAACACTTATTAATGAACATCACATTTGTGGCTAATATGATGTGTTATCCATCTATTATTAGAATGGAATATTATATATTTGAGTAGAACTTGTGTATGAAATATGTTCTCTTCCATTTCCATTCGATCCTAAGAGGATTATTACCTAGTATCATCGGAGTGTTGAGAACCAATATGAAATCTTGTGCCCAAGTCACTCATAAGTGTCCCTTAATGGTGGTCCACATAGACTCATAAGATCCTCCAAATACACTATAGGCTATCATCTCGTAGAGAGGGTCTATGATAGTATGGTGTTGAGATAATAACCTATCTATCCGATCACAACACAATTTATTTAATATAAATTATATTTAAAAAATGAATGTTAGTTGAATCTAAATTATAAAGATTAAAAATGTTACACATAATAATAATTTTGGTGTCATATGAATATGATGACCATGTCATGATGATAGATAGTTAGGGGATAATGGGGGAGAATGGTAAATTGTAAAAAACAAAAGATGCAATATAAGAATATAAAAAAGTCACAATATTTCTCCAAGAAAATCTTGGACAACTAGCTTACTCATATTCCGTAAATTCCTTTAAGAAATTAAATAATCAAGAATCCATATTTAGATACTTCCCTTTCTCCATATCTATATATTTGAAGTCTATCATGACACACATTGATGGCCCAAATCGGGTATGAGTAAAACACAGTAGGCCACCACTAAGACCATCTACTAAAAATACATCTATTGAATATACAATGATACAGTTTTCATGTATATACTTAAATATATGATGTAAATTATCATGAAACATGATGGATTTAAATTCTAGAGGATACCAGTCCGAACCTACCTATATAAGTCTAAATCAATATCTATCTATTTATTTTACAATATACATATATATGTAACAATATCTATCTTAGATCCAAGGAAAAATTTAAGGAAACCGTGTATAATTTCAAAATGAAAAATCCATGACCTCAATAGTACAGACCAACTAATATCAATTAGTGGTGCAATTTCCAATATGGTTATGAGTGAAATATTTTGGTATACCCTCATAATTTCAGCCATATAACAATATTTTTTTATCCAAGGAAAATGTCCCATGTAGCCACTAGACAAATTTGACTGGAGCCCTAGGAGATAATCATCTATGGCCTCCATCCTATTACATCAAGCCAAATCCAAGGAGATAATCTAAGTCATTATAAATTCTTGAGAGAGTGTGTAACTAATGAGTTCCTAGAACCATATTTGGGAATTCATCACTATATGAGAAGTACCGAGTTCAATTGTGGTGTCATCTTTGGGAAAACACTACCATGAAACTATATTGTTTCCAAAAAATGGTAAATGATTTTTCATATAAATAATGTTGAATATTACAATATAAATAGAGGAATGTTGAAAGATTTATCATATACTTTATGATTTGGATCAAAACAATGACCATTAGTACATTTCAGGATCACACAAAGGGGATCCCACCAATCATGGAGGGGATAAAAATGGAGGTAAATATATGGGAGATAAAATTTTCTTATGGATTTGGAGAAATTATGGGTGAAAGGATAAATTACTGATGGATAAATATTCCTATTACCCTATATAATTGGGAATATAGTTTGTACACATTGTTTTACAATCCATGTTATACCTACGTAGCTCCAACTACCCGTGATCCACACCAGTCATTGTTCATACACATAGTAAGAAAACCCATCTCTAAACTATTCATTTATAAATCCGTCACTAGAAAAACAATGCATGGACATAGTGCATGGTATTAAAAAATATTCGCACACTATACAAATCATGCCTAAAATTAATTATAGGTTGTTCAATGAATTATAGGCCCACTCCCATGGTTAAAAAAATTGTGTTACATAATTTTTGGGTTACATGGTTGAGAAAAATGGATACCACTATCCATATTCCTACCATACACTATATTTTTATCCTTAGTAAAACAAGAACTATTGACTCCAAAAAAGATTATATTCTTTTGAATACTTACTTATACACTATTGAACATTTATTATAATAAATTACAATGTTTAGAAAAAATTCGTTGATCAATTCAACATCAAAATAATAGTATGTCACAACCTCCATTCCTTAAAAAAACTCATTCCCATATTTTTTTATGAGTGGTTAATCATCATATGAAAAAAAATCCAGCCATAGAGCATATATATTATCCTATCTATCCAATGTATCATCTTGTACACTATCATACTCACACAGATCTCAAACTAGTGGAATTGACCAACATTAATGATCCCTCACCTATAATAAATTATACGAATATGATATTCCATAGAAGATGCCTCCTTATGTAACTAGAATTCATCATAATAAAATGTATAAGATGGATTTGAATTATAATGTCAATTTTAATAAATATGGAAGACATCATCCATTTCCTTGTACCACTGAGCTAACTCAATCAGATATACTACAATCCCAAATCTCTCCAATAACACAAAATATCGGAAAATCATGGTTCCACCTTCACTTATCTCTGAATTTGTAAATTAACCAATCTTGGAAGAATATACAAGAAACCATAGTCACCTACCTCAAACTCTATAGGTCAGTTGAGATGGTTGTTACGATAATTTTCCCTAGACATGGATATAGCCACAAAATTTGTGATAAATTGTACATGCTCAGATGTCTCTTGAATAAGTAGAGGACACAATAATATTTTGTACCCTATCCTAAACAATAATTGAGTTCAAAAACACATTCTACCATATAAGGCCACTTAAGGATCTATCTATATATTCTAATAAAATCTATTATATTATGGAAACTCTCAAAGAGCTAAATTTTTATCCCACAAACCACCAAAATCAATGATTCATTCCTTAAGCATGTCATTTTTCAAATTTATAGTATGATCAGGCTGATCTTCAGACTAGAGGTGGTATGGTGTAGTCGAAAGTACCAATCAAACCAAGGCCATCTATATCCCCTTCCCAAATTGAGAAGAAAAAAATCATCCCTATCTGATAATATGGATCATGAAAACCCATGGAGGTTTATAATCACAAAAACATATTGCATTCTCCGTTCATCAACTTGGAAATTACCTTTAATAGGCATGAAAATTGTGATCTTCTCTATCCATGACTACTTGATACATGGGAATTTGTCATAGATACTCTATCTAAATATTATTTATTTAATCATGAAATATAGTCCAATCCCAGGGTTGGTCTCGAGGAGACAACTTACACAACACTGAAATTCTATTGTCACTATTTATTTTCTAACTAATATATAATATAATGATTAGTTTAAATAATGCATAAAATATGAATATATTTATATATATTTGAAATGTGAACAAAATTTTGTTAAAAATAAATAAATGATGCTTTTGTTCTTGGGGGTCATAATGGTTGATCTAACTATTTATTAAAATAATCTTGATATCAATTCAATGTAGTGATCAAGATCTGTCACACTACACCCTCACATTCGAAATGTTATTACTCCAACACCGATATCTATTCATGTGGGGAAACAATCTTCCTAAATACATCTAGAAAATATCTTCACTGACCATCAATACCCAAGCCATACTCCATCGTATGCATGATGTAGATATTTAAGGGATGGATAAATGTGGATTGAGAAGAAGAACTCGGTGATATGGAAAATGGGGAAATCACACATCATAATCAATTTAACCACCACCACAATTCTCAGAATTAAATAAAGAGATTTCAATTGAAGCATAATTAAACACAATCAATAACCATTCTCCCCCTCAAATAAACACTGAGGATAGTTCCCCATTCTAATGGAGTTTGAAGATAATACGGTTGGAGAAACACATGAAAGTAAAAATGGAAGAAATAGGTGTAAATAAGATGAATAATATTAATTAAAACATTAAATATATAATAAATAATAAAATAAAATATAAAACTACAAAAAATTTCCCAACTTTCCCAACCCCTTTAATTGAAGAGGAAGTACATTTTTATAGGAAAAGGGAATGAAAAATTTTCTCCAACATTGGTCCACCAAATGTATTCACATGGTAGAACTATTTAATAAAAGAATTATGGAAATATTAAATATAAAAAGTTCTTCCAATACTTCTCCAATTTCAACCCAAAAAATTTGACCATCATTGGACATGTGGGTAGAGAAATATATCCAAATTACTCCTGATATTTAATCATCCCTTTCTTACTATTCGTATTCCAATGAATCGAGTTCCAATGAATTAATGACCATGAAAATGAACAAACCATGCACTAAATTCTTAAATAAAGTTATTCCTATGGATGTATTATTTCTTCATATAAAATAGAAGCACATTTAGTTCATATACATATGATATATAGTCCCAATAATAAAATTCTACAGTTCAGTTCAGAGTTTTTGGGGCCTGACTTGTGAGTTGGATTGGAGCTTTCAAATTATGGATTGAGATTTGGGTCTAGATGGATAAAATAAAGGAAATATTCAATATAGACCAATAAGAGAATAATTTTTAAATTTGGATATGTGTAGGATAGATTATGTCCGAAACATTAAAATATATTAAAACTGTTAAAATCCAAAATAAGTTATTTTTGCAATAAATCTGAAAAATGATCCTAAAACCTAAAATTTGACAATTTGTATTTAAATAAAACATTTGTGGGATTAAAAACACTGAAATTAATAATAAATTTATTTTAAATATTTTTTCTATCAATTACCCTGCAATTAAACATTACACTCCTGGGAAATTATCTTATACCATGGTCAAAACAATCATCCCAAAGCATAAATGGCAACACATCTCAATTATTGTATAAGAAAATATAATGCCTCATACATGGATAAGTATTTTAAAAATCCTAAAAAATTATAATTATCTTATCTATTTAATGTCAATACTCTCTTTCTTGTCTTACATACCACCTGGAAAAAAAATTCCCTCTTCTCCCAAGGATATTTTATGTAGATTTTTTATTATTCTCAAAACATATGTTATCTCTACTGGATTTCAATCCTCTTAGTATATTCACTTAAAATATCCAAAAAAATTCAATAATGAGTTCTTTTTAATGGGTTTTTTTGAGGATGAGGTTTGGTACGATTAAAATATAAAAACATCATTGGCCGAATGGAGAGGGTTAAACTATAAGTGAAGTAAATGGATGAAAATAGTTTTTCTCAAGAATAGTGTGCTCCTCCATCAGCTCAAAAATGATTCACCTCCAAAAAATTCTTACATTTGAAATTTCATACTTTTAATTTTATAATAAATGATTTTAAACCCTCCTTTTCCCAATTGTAGGATTGTTTCAACTTGAATCAAATCTATATTTTTCTATATAATCATGTTTTGGAGGAAAAAGTGGGGAAACTTCTGATCATCATGTATTGGTGAGCACCTTGACCATCATTGTAATTATATTTTGGCCCACCCATAAATCATTACATTATGAAATTTCATCCAAAAAAGTATAAATAATTATAGAAACACTTTCAATTCAGCTCAAACATATTTTTCAACAAAGAAAAATATAGCCCATCTTCTCCCTCAACCACAATTGAGATCAACAGCAATCATGATTTTAGCTTCTAGAGAAGGTTGGGAAGGGAAAAATGATTTGTTATGTGGATTCCTAATAAGGTATTTCATGGATAATAGGGTCTTAATTATGTTTATATGTAAAATTAGGCCAAAATAAGAGTTTGATGAAAAAGAGGCTTCCAAAGTGATGCCTCAATAATACTTGACATATTTCATGAACTCTAATAGCTTTCAAAAAGAGAAAAATAGATTTTTATGGGTCACAAAACATGTATCAAGACTCTCAAGATAAACATAAATGTAATATGATTCCAAATAGGTTTACAAACCTTTCGGGTTGGGCATGATTTTCAATTTAAACAGTATTACTGCACATGAGTTTCATAATCAATCAAAATTCTTCAAATGAAATGATCAGAAATCAACAAAAAAATCTTTTAAGAAATAATTTAAATGCTCAAATCCTTAAATCAAGAAATTTTACAATAACACCAATATGGTTTGAATTTTATAAAGTATTAGTTTCAACTCATGATTTCTAAAAACAGACCAATAAAATAAAATAAGAAAACAAAAAAATTTCAAAAAAAAAATCATTAAAAATAAAATGAAAGACCACAAAAAATTCCTAATAATATCTTTAATTCCATCCACAACACTTATTTCATTTACTACCCTCATTATATATCAAATCAGATGAAAATACATTTTCTTATATAATTTTTATTGGGAAGAAAATAAAATAATGAAAAATAAAGACACAACCTGATTTATTTTCAGTGGAGGCCTTGAGTTAATATCTTATCTTTTACCACATAAAAACTACAATAAATTAATGAAAAGAGATAAGAAAAATGAATAAAAATAAATATAAATAGGATAGAAACGTGATAATTATTGGTTTGAACCCCCAAGAGGGTACTAGGTTTTTATTACCCCTAGTGGGGGAGTTTTAGTGAGTTATCCCCAATTAGAAGGTGGGTGTAGTTTCATTTAGATGAACCACCACATGTGACTTTTTCCATTGTCAATGTGTAAACACTTATATTAGAAAACACCAAAGATGATAATAATGTTCCAAACCCCTAATAATGAATACATGGAGAATTGAAAGTCTAGAGTGGGTGGGAATAGAATATAAGGGTGCCTCCTGTGAACTTATATGGTGTCCTCCTCCAAATGGTATGGAAGTTTTTTAGAGGATGCAGTCACAACACATGATTCGCTATATCTTCTTCTTCGATCACCCCTACTTGGGTGGTCTCTTTTTTATCATGAAAGGACTACTCCATTTATGTTGTATCATAAATTTCATGAAATTAGAGCTCAAAAAACAATTCATTTGAATTAGATTAAAAAATTATTAAGCAATAATGGAATCTTCCCTTTAATATATGACATCATGGAAATTGATCCCTTCAGAAAAGACCAATGGAAACTCAATATCATTAGGTGCGTCTTCATTATTTCCTTCAAAATCTTTGATAGAGGTCAAAAGGTGTTGATTATTCAATATCAATGACAAGAAAATCTTGTTTCAGGTTATCTTTGAGAAAGTGATTCTAGGAATCTTCCAAAAATTGTTGATCTCCCATAAGTGCATCTGTAGGAATGTGTACATCAAGGACCTCCTCGATAAATGGTTGAGCACGAGATGATTTGATTAATTCTCTTATAAAATTATTCTCACCCATGTATATTTCTTTAATATAAGAAATTATTAGTGAAATATCTTCCACCACATGTTTTGGTTTAGGTTCTCGATTAGTTTTAGGTTCTTGTTGCTGCACTAGTGAACAAATATATTCTTCAACCATTTCAGCTTTAATCATCAGTTTTTTAGGTCTTCTTTATGTTATTTCTGTTGAATTTTATTTCTGCCTTCTCCCACTTGTGATTCATTAGTCAATGCATAAAAAATCGAATTGAAATTAAGCATGAAAAGAGAGATTTTATTTTAGTTTTTGAAATTTATTATTATTTTTAAATGAAACTAAATTTTTTTTACAAAATGTTCATAAAAATAGTGAGTGAAGGCAACGTGAATCCCAAGAAATGGTGCCAATTTGATGTGTGGAAATTTTTCATAGATCCTCAATCAAAATACTATTTACCTATGCATGCAATATAGTTCACTCTCATTGTTGGTCTCGAGGAGGAAACTTACACAACACCGAAATTCTATTGTCAATATTTATTTTCTAAATAATATATAATATAAAGAAGAGTTTGAAAGATGTATAATATATGGATATATATATATATATATAAATTTTACAAAATAATGTTAAAAATAAATAAGGAATACAATTTTTCTTGGGGGATCATAATAGTTGAAATCATTTTTATTAAAATATTCTCAATATCAATTCAATGTAGGGAAAAAGATGTTTTCACAATACACCCTCTCATTAGAAATGTTAATAACGGAAAAACAAGATCTATTCTTATGGGGGAATACTCTTCCTAAATACTTCTAGTAAATATCTTCATTGATCATCATTACCCAAGCCATACTCAATCATATGCATGAATTATACAGTGAAGGGAAGGATAAATGTTGAATGAGAAGAAGAACTCAGTGAAAGAGAAAATTGGGAAATTGCACACAAGAATCAATAAATCCACCACAAATATTCTCCAAATTAAATAAAAAGAATAAAATTGAAGCATAATGAAACTCAATCAACCACCATTCTCCCCCTCAAACAAATATCGAGGTTAGGTACCCAATCTCATGGAGATAGAAGAGAATACAGTGGTAGAAACACATAAAAGTAAAAATATAAGAATGATGAATGAAGAATAATAAAAATATAAATTAAAAAATTAAAAATATACTACAGAATACAATAAAATATAAACCTAAAAAAATGGCCAGTAATTTTCCAACCCCATTAAATGAAGAGGAAGTATATTTTTATACGCAAATGGAATGAAAAATTGGCTCCAAAATCTGTCCACTGAATGTATTCATGTGGTTGACCTATTTAATGACTGAATTTGAGAAATTTTAATTCTTGGAAGTTGTTACAATATCTCTCCTATTTATACCCACAAAATATTAGAATCATTTGACAGGTGGGTAGTGAAATATAACCAAATTAATCCGGATATTTGGTCTTCCCATTCTAACAATTCGTATTCCAATTCACCATGTTTTAATGAATTAAAGTCCTTGAAAGTGAACGAACCATGAACGAACATCTTAATTAAAGTTATTCATCAGATTTATTCATTATTCATATAAAATATCATCTCATATAGTTCTTCAATTAATGAGATATAGGCCTAACAATAAAATTCTCCAATTCTATGCACATTTTTCAAGGCCCAACTTATGAGTTGGACATGATCTTCCAAATAACGGATTGGGATTTTAGTACAGAAGGATAAAATGAAGACCATACCGCATAGAAAGAAACAAATGAATAATTTTTCAATTTGGATTAGCTAAAAAATGGTATGGCTGAGACATTAAAATACATTAAAACTGTTCAAATCCAAAAAAAGTTATTTTTGAAATAAAGCTAAGAAATGATCCTAAAACATAAAATGTGACAATTTCCCATTAAATAACACATTTTTTGGATTAAAATATTTAAATTAATAATAAAATAATTGAAAATATTTGTTCTATCACTACCCATACAACCTCACTTCCCCAAGGTGATTTTATTAACCCCATTGCAAAATTGAGTGTGATTTCATAACATTTTGACTCCATAATGGATAACTACTACAATATAATAGAAGGTTGTTGGTTATTCTCATTCACATATAGATAGGTTGAACACTTAGTAACAAAAACCATGATCTCCCATTTCATCCATGACCAAAATTACATGCAGCATGAGTCACAATTCATATTTTTATGTCTAGGGTGTACCACCCACTTCCTGGCAATAAGTTCATTCATCAATTCCTCTCATATGTTTTCATAGACCTAGAAACATCCATGTATATGCAAGATCTCATCATCATCACTGACCTAACTATGTGATGGGTCCTCCCCAACAACATAGTCCCTAATGACTAATCTATCATGATCTAAAAGATACCTCGTATTATAATGATCCAAAAGTGAATAAATCATTAGAAGGAATGCATATATAGGAATTCCATGAAAATATTGGATATTTATATTTAACAGATAAAAATATGTCCATAAATTGATATTTATTGTTCTCTTCCAAAACTATTTGTGTCTTTGTCTTCCATCCCAATAAACCACCCACTGGGTTCCCCTTCCTATACTTGTATGAATGATTAATGATAATTAAATTATGGTATCTTACCCATAAAAACTATAAAATATTCATGTCACACTGAGTGATAATGTACATGAGTTTTTTATGGATTGTATATAACATAAACTAATCTATAAGAATATATGGTCTCCAACAAAAAAAATCATGAACCACAACTATTAACAAGATATAATGTATTGATTAGTTTATATCATGATGGATTAGCTATTTAGATCATTACACCAATGAATATTCCCCTAAATTCAAAACAACTCCTATTTAAAAGATAGAAGCATCATGGTAATCTATTTCTCCTCTGACAGGCTTAGATAGAATTTGGATCTGTTTGGTGTTTATACTTCATTTCATCATCTAATTGGATTCCTCACATGAACCAGATCATATGAATAAGAAAACATTATTATTCACTCTTAAACGGTATGCATGAAGGGGTGTGGAATTTTTATTAAATTGACTATATTATCGACCTAACTCGAATAGAATTTCCATTTTAAACGAATTATTGGGATACTTCCTGGAAACATAAACTATCACCTTTCTTAAATCCACAGATACCATTCATTATGCATTGATGTAAACTATCAGGTGTACATTACCAAAACATATGTGAAATTTTTGGAGAATGGAATATATCATTTTCTCTCTAAGTGTTCAGAGTGTGATTTTATAGTCTATAGCATCATCATGTTAAGTATGAATGTACACCGTTATGTCATTTCAAAAAACTATGGTAGAGGAATCCAGATAAGGGTGGGAAACCTAATTCTTAAAATCCAAAATGGAGGTTGGTGTATTGTTCAGACTTAATGGCATAACAAGAATATTCTTAATGAGAATACCTACTCCAGAATGTTGTACATGGTATATTTAGGGGTATAACTAACACTTTATTGGATCCAAATATCATATTAATTTCCAATATGACCCTCGCTCCGTATATATGATCAATGTAGAAGTATATTCATGGTAATGGATACATTTTACACACATTTAGCTAATCCAACCATCATTAATCCTCATATAGAGTGATGGTTCCATCCACCATCTGGGAAAAGACCATGTGTGAGTCGTGAGAGTGATGCATTGGTATATAGAAACCCTTTGGATTCTAGGACATCGAACTACCACATTACTTATTAGAGGGTAAAAATATCCATCCTAATGGATGAGTAACTACTATTGATTATCCTTGAACATTATTTGTGGTGAAATATACCTCTATTAGGAGGAATGATATAAAATAAATCCAAGAATATTTCCAATAAATTTCAACCTCTTTATGGAAATCTATCTAATGTGTTCCGTGATTATCTAGAAAAAATATTTCATAATGGCATAAACTCTACCAAACCATGATGCATTGGGGAACATTGATTTTAATGGATTTGGAATTTATCCTTATGAACATAGAAATATCATTCAATGGATATAAATAAAACCTACTATAAATAATATTAAATAGTGTAATGATATTGGAATAAACAATCCATTATGAGGATTCTATCAAAACCAGTCATCTTATGAAAAAAATGCTCCAAATGAAATGGTAACCACCATTCTCAATGGGACACACCATATATTGGTGTGTGCATTCGAACTATATTAATAAGTGGAGTATCAATATTAATCACTACACAAATGTACTCAATTTCATGCCTAATACATTCCATTATAGCCACAGATATAAAAGAAAGTGAGGCACCTATTTAAAATAATGAGAATTCTAATGTCAAGGATACGAAAATAATTCTATTTCTTATAGATGGACCAGTACTAAAAAAACCACATGTTGGTAGCATAACCTATATCCATATATACCTATGACCCTGAAATACAACATGAAATACCTAAATAGGTGTTCTATATTGTCGTAGCATGATAGGATTATGGAATCCATGACCCTGACCATATCCTCATCGTTATCATCCATTTGTAATCCATCCTCCCAAAAGTAAAGGAGCTACTAATCACACTCTTAACCCTGGAGAATATATAGACAATGTCTCACAATGCATCAATGAAATGGTCTTACAAAACTATTAAATATGACACATGTAATTGTAAGATTGACACTCAACTAGTTATTTTCATCGTTGGGGATTCATGTGCCCATCCAGCCATACTAATTGCATACCACATATCAATAGTTATAGATATCCACACTTCTACTTCACAAATGAGAAACATTCAGGTGGTTTTTTATACCACAAGATGAATTGCTTCCCTACCAATGTTATTTTGTGCCCTACCCCACACATTCAACTTCTTTTATGTTTCACTCATAGATGAGGGAAATAGTTACTATTTCTAGAACAATATCCAACTGGAATAAATTTACATATGTTCCATTGTCATAGTATATATATACTTTAAATCATCGTACTCTATATGTAGAGGCCCAAAGCTTAACGTACATGGACATTACATTACTTTTTCGGAATACTTAATACATAACTAAAATAGACACATAAGGACCGTAATAGTTTAGTGTCTTCGGAAACTTGGAACGTAATCTTCTAATCGTGGTGAAAGATCTTCAACATCTCCCATAAAGATCTTCACCTTTTGTTTTCTTTCCTAAAACCTTTCTTTATATCCTGTGGAAAAGAAAACAAATAAAGGGTGTGCTCAAATGCTCCGTAAGGGTATGCATGGATAAAATAAAACAAATCATATACATTTGAACTTAAAAAAACGAACATAATGTTTAAACATCGAAAGCTTGAGCAATGAAATAAAACATGGAAGTACGTAAGGCATAGATCATAAAGAAACATTAAGCATGATAAAATAGCATGGGAGTAAAACATGTAATTGTGTAAACCATTCATTACTTGTTATGATTTCCATAGTAGCCAAGGAATTGCTGCCAAGCCCATCTTAGTGGACAAAGTCCCTTTCTTAATCGAGTTCACTCCTCGTTTCAGTCCTGTAACACTAAACCAGATTAACTTACCATTCCAGAAATGTCTATCTCATGAGATATAAATCTTTACCCAATGCATTGGAGGGAGATATAGGTCCCACCCATCTCATAATAAAATCATTCTTACTTGTGCCACAAAATAAACATACATCATTCATAATAACCCAATAAATAAAATGAGTTTCATAAACATCATCCCATCATCACATAATCAATATGAAAGAAATAGATATCTTTCCATAATAAGAAAAGTGAAACCATGTAAATCATAGAAACATTATACTTGAAACATACACATATGAAAATAATGTAATCTCAGATGGAAAATGGTTTTGATAAAACACTTGAAATGAATTCTTGAGGAAAATATCCTTTTTTCTTCAAAATCATTTTCTTTTCAGAAAATGTCATGAAATTTTAAAAGAAAGGGATTTTTTTGAAAATAGTCATAAAATATTTTGGAGGAAGCTTCATGAAAATAAGGCTTTATAAAACCGTAAAAATCCATTCATGACGTATAAGTTAAAAAAATTCTTTTCGTACTTTGGAAGGAAAAGTCAAAAAGTACCTCGTAAAAGAAAGATTCCATACATACCATGTAGTAAATGTCAAAAATGGGTAAAAAGTACTTTAAAAATACCTGAAAACACATTTATAGAACATGGACATGGATGATAGCAATAACCCCAGTAAATACTTACAAATAAGCAATCTTGGATAAAAATGAGATTTGCCAAAATATCCCTTACCTTAGGTCCGATATGCTTCGTACGTATCCAAACCTCCTGTATAATGATTTAAATAATGTCATTGACTTATTATAGAATCATATTCATTGTTATTATGTCATATATGGTTCACTTATGACTTTATATTACCCATTCATTTGTAAATTCATGTTAAAGTAGCGTTTCGGGTAAAATCGTTTCATTTGTCGTTCGTGTTTTAATTTGTAATTATTCATATTATTACTTAGATCATTATTAATTACATCAATAATGTAAAACATGATTTATATATAATATATATTCAGAATATTCATATATATAATAGATCGATAAATGGAAAGAAATACATCGTTCATGGAGACAGTAGGCCGTACGTACGAATGAATGCTGTTTTCATTTCCTTATTGAATTGAATGGAATTAAGTATATGACATACATATATATGTAAATAAATATAGTAGCATTATTATGTATTATATTTCATTATTACTTATTATATATACTTTATAATCATTCTTTAATTGTTAACATGGAAAATGAATCTCATCACATCGTGGAGACGGTAATCTGTACGTACGCACGAGCGATGATATCATTCCCATGGAATTTTATTGGAGTGTATGTATACTATTTCATAATCAATATAACTTTAAAATAATCATATATAGTCATTATTTACACCATTATACCAATCCCAGTAAGGTGGTGGTGGAAAATAGATTACACCACGGCGTGAAGACGGTATTCCGTACGTACGCACGCGCGGTGATTCCGTTTTTCGTAGGATGGATAGATGGTGAAATAGGGTTGTTTCATACTTATAATAACATATAAGTATATGAGTGATACTAATGTTATTACTTCATAATGAAACAACTAAAGAAGAATAAGTAGAAGAAGAAATAAAGTAGAAAGAATTAGTAACGGACATTACCTCTTCTTTGAAGCGCCTCTTTGAGACGTCCTCTTAGGGCACTACAATTGGACTTTGAAGAAGAACAGGACCTCTAGGATGTTTCTAGGGAAGTGGGGAAGTGAACTGGGAAGGGTTTGTCCGAGCTTGAAGGATCAAATTGGTGTGAGGAGGAGAGGGAGGAGGTGCCCTTTTATTAGGGAGGAGAGGGGCATCTTTAGAAATATAAGAAATATTAGTTTATATTAAATCCCAACCCCACTTAAAAACTTCCAAAATGACTCATATCCGAATATTATATGATTTAGGGTTGTAATATCATCAACCAATAAAATTTAGACATTTTAGGAATTTATTTTAAACATTATCAACTTGATTTATCCTTATTTAATCAATTTAATGTTATTTGTGGTAATAACATTCTAAATTTTAAATTATAACAAATAATTACTTATTTGTTGTTAATTGTCCAAAATTGGATAGTTTATAACATTTTAGACCATATAAATTTAAATTTATAATTTTTAAATATTTCTTTGATTTTTAAACAATTTTATAATATGTTATTTTTATAAAATAACAATAGTGTCAATTTTGACACCATTCATTTATTTGAATTTAAATAAAATATATACAGAAGATATGTTCGAACTAAAAGCTTTAATAGATTCATAAAATTTCATATGTATCTATAAAATTAGTGGATCACATTAAATAGTTCATATAATATTTATTTTATTATTTTTAATACCATTTATTTGGTTTATCTCTTAATAAAATAATTACTACAACATTTTTTATAATTATTTAATATACTTATTTGTTGCATAAAAATTAAAAATAAAATCCTATTATGAATATAAATCTATTATCTTTTATAATAATACTTTTACTAGAATTTAGCATCTTAAAATCACAGTATTTAAATTGTTATATTTATTAAATTATGAAGCTGACAACTTTGGCATCATTTAAAATAATATAATATAAGTGTCATAATCGCCTTAATAAGAATCCAAATGTTCAAAAATTCGGCCAGTGGATTATTAGGATTTATATATACACTAATAATAAGTTTTGTTCACATTTTTGGGATTTTTGATATGTATTACTATTTCAATAAAAACTATATTACTGATTTTTCACTAAATAAATAATTTCTGCATCATTAATGTATAAGATAATAAGGTAATTAAATAACTATTAAAAATTAAAAATACATTACCATGAGAAAGAAAACAATTTTATATTTAAAATGAGTATTTATAACCGAATTTATATTCTGTATAAACTTATATTAAAAATACTTTAATTATTAAAGTTGAGTGAGACATATTTCACTTTCCTTTAAATAAAATAAACTAAAGGTCTTCATAAATTCCAAGTGGGTCCTAATGGATTACATTTTGACCCAAATATGACTTAGGACAAATTATAATCATCAAATTGTATTAATATAAGTATTAGGATTATTTTATAATATTATATTTACCCTTAATTACCCAATTTACCTTTTACTATAGTAAATAAAATTTACCGTTATTACTATTCATAAAGCCCAAAAATAAAAAGTAGTCTATTAATATAATTTGGACACACTGATTCCAAATATTGAATCCATTTTTCCAAATTCAATACACAGAAGTTGCAGAAATTAAATTAATATTAATACCGTTGTAAAAAGAAAAAGTGTTCTTGTTTAAAACATTGCAAAAGATTGAATTTATTTAACCTACGAATTCAATGTAAAATCAAGGCTAATGAAATAATTTATATTAAATGGAAAAAATATATTCTATTTATAATTTAAAACTATTCAATAATATAATTTAACCACATAAGTTATTACGATGAAAAAAGTTGTTTTTAATTAAAATATAGCATGTTTTACTATTCATTAAAATATGAAAGTTATCATAATAATATGAAAAAAATTTCCAAGGTAAAATTTTATATAATGATTCCAAATAATAATTTTATTTTGTAAAATTGAACTTATAAACATTCTGAAAACTAGATTTAAAGTGGGTGCGCCATCAAAAGGCGGCAAAACTGCATTTTTTGAAAAATACTTATTTTACCTGAAAAATTTATTTTGTTCTTATACAATGTTCTAGAAAATGTGTAAGATGAATAATAAATTTATAAAATTCAAAATTTAGTTAATAATATTCCTAACGGCTAGTTCATAATAATATTATAATAATATATCGTTGTTTAGTAAAACTCGGTATTGCGTACGACACACCCTATCGAGGAAGGTCGCGATTGTGTGTAATGCAAGCCAAGTCAGGATTGCGTGTTGTGCAAGAATCATGTATTATTTCTTATAACAGAATCCAAACATATTTCATTTATACATTGAATATATATATATATACACTCAATGTTTCGTAGAATGTCTATTATAAAACGAACTTGAAATTGTGTGTAACACAATCTAAGAATAGTGTTGCGTATACTTCAAGCTAATACAGTGTAGTGTATATCACAAGATAATCTTGTTGTAGCATAAAAAAATGACATCAAATAAATTAAAAATAATACTTATCATAAAATACCGGGTTGTTACATTCTACCCCCCTTAAAATGAATTTCGCCCTCAAAATTCATCGGGGTTATACATGGTTTTCTAATTGAAAGTTTCATTAATTACAACACACATCGTAAAATGAAATACCAAAACATAACTTTAAAAACTAAAGTATGAAACCTAAAGGTTTCCCAAATTAACTAATCACTGGGTTTCCACATAGGAGAACATAGGTGAAAATATGGATATGGAAGAAAAATCTAACCATCAAGTTCTGGTGGAGAGTGGTAGAGGACATGGCTATGAAAAATCCAACAGTCACAAAGCCATAAATTTGTGATGATCTAAGGTACCATCTGATTCATCGGATATAAGAGCACTAGGAAATCATTTTCGGTTTTCAATATCATTTCCCTAAAGTTGAAAATTTTGAATTAGAAGAAATACTTGCTTGATTTTGGTACAATCTCACTGTTTTTCGTTCTTTGAACAATTTTACACTTCATCTCTTAATGAAATGAAGTTGAATTTGTTATTCATGAAGTGTTAATAGATCATGTGATAGAATGATGGGTCATTCCATCTGTTTCAAACAAAAGGTTAGCAAAAGTTATCAAATATACATAAGTCCATCTATGGTGAGGTTAATCATATAAGATTCCAAAAATGAACTTATACTTCATATATCATACCTTTTAATAAAATAAAACTAGTTTCTACTAAATAGGAACTTCCTGCAGGCCAGTGGCATGTGATAAAGGCCATTCGCACTTCAGTTGTGGGTTCGATTCACACAGCCTTATCCGACACGATGGGCTGTCGCCCGTCCTGCAGGTTGTCCTTTTTCTAAAACTACATTACTATAACATCTCATCAATAATATCGAAAAAAGTTTTATCTTTAAACAATACTAACTTATGTTCAACATAATCGATTCCAATCTTTAGGCTTATCTAAAATACTTCTATCCAAGCTCATAGTATAAAGAAAATGATTACTTGAAATGTCACATAACAATCATGTGAATGCCATCATTTATCCCCAATATATCATAAGATATATCTTGCTGGTCAAATTACAAACATGTGAATACATTAATCATGTATTCTCTTGAAGAATGAATACCCATTCAACCTTAGTGAAAACATGAATGTTGTTAAATTTTAACACTTTCCAGATTCCAAAATCCCAAAAATTCTATATACTCAAACCATAATATCACTTAGTCTTTATATTAGTCATGAGCTCATGAATACAATCAAACATCTCATTATCTTCTTATCGTTTTATTATGCACATATCATCTACTTTCCAAAAATATCTGAATAACCATTCATGGTTACCGGTACCATTCAAACTATACTTTCAAATAATTTAGGAAAAAAATAGTGTAACAATACATAGATGATTCTTTATTCTATAGTACCATACATTATTCTTTATTAACATATAATCATTCCACTAACTTCTTAAACCACTGACTGAGCTTCATCATTTCTTTCATCTCATATTTCATTTGTTGTCTCTTCATCATCATCCACATAAATACTACTCATATGACCATGATTATTCTCTTCATGATATTTTCCCTTAGGGCATTGGTTTGCATAATGCCTATACATTCCAAATTTAAAACATCTAATCATTGTTGATATTGTAGCAATACCATTATCCTTGTCCATGGTGTTAACTGAACCTTTTCTTTTGCACTTACTGGCTTTGTGTCCTTCTTTTCCACACCCAAAGCATCTTCCAGTTCCTTTGAAACATTCTCCCTGATGCCTCTTCCCACATTATTTACATGAGGGAAACTGAACTTTCTTTCCGCTATGATCATCATGAAACTCCATCTTTCTCTTTTTATCTGAGTTGGGAAACTTACCAAATTTGAGATTATTTATCATATTATGAGATTTATGATTAGGCATAATAATGATGTTTGGACTTCCAAATCCCATTTCATTTGGTTGCTCATGATGAATATCATTCCACTGTCCTTCATATCCTCCATTATCGTGAATCTTCCTGTTTCCAGCCATTTTCTAAAACCCAAAAAGAATAGTGTGAGAGGCAAAAATAATGCTCGGGAAAAAAAAATAGTAAAGGGGGAGTACCCTCAATATCTAACATCTTAGGATAAATTATAAGGTCGTTACTGTAGTTCTAGGACTATATCCTATACATATAATTCTCCTTAGTGACATCCCTAGACATACCTTAGAAATATCTCTAAGGATCTTACTAACGTTTTCGCATCCTAGTTTCCAATGGTGAACTAAAACTTTCCTCTGATACCAACTATAGCGGTCTAGAATTACTTCCAGTGGACTATAATTGATACCTATCAGGGCACTCCATGGGTGGATACACCCCCTGGACGGGACACACAACCATCCCCAGTGGAAGCCATTTCCTCATGAAGCCCTTGGGCGGAGAGCCATGCTTCGTCCAACGCTCACATGTGAGAGTTACCAAGGATCGGATTCATTCCTACCTCCTTTGCCTCTGATACCAACTATAGAGGCCCAAAGCTTGACGTACATGGAAATTAAATTACTTTTTCAGAATAATTAATACATAACAAAAATAGACACACAAGGACCGTAATAGTTTAGTGTCTTTGGAAACTTGGAACGTAATCTTCTAATCATGGTGAAAGATCTTCAACATCACCCATAAAGATCTTCCCTTTTTATTTTCTTACCTAAAACCATTATTTATATCCTGGGGAAAAGAAAATATATAAAGGGTGAGCTCAAATGCTCAGTAAGGGTATACATGGATAAAATAAAACAAATCATATACATTTGAACTTAAAAAAATGAGCATAATGTTTAAACATCAAAAGCTTGAGAAATGACATAAAAAATGGAAGTATGCAAGGCATAGATCATAAAGAAACATTATGCATGATAAAATAGCATGGGAGTAAAACATGTAATTGTGGAAACCATTCAGCACTTGTTATGATTTCCATAGTATCCAAGGCATTGCTGCCATGTCCATCTTAGTGGAAAAAGTCCCTTTCTGAATCGAGTTCACTCCTCATTTCAATCCTGTAACACTGAACCAGATTAACTTACCATTCTAGCCATGTCTATCTAATGAGATATAAATCTTTACCCAATGCATTGGAGGGAGATATAGGTCCCACCCATCTCATAATTAAATCATTCATACTTGTGCCACAAAATAATCATACATCATTCATAATAACCCAATAAATAAAATGGGTTTCATAAACATCATCCCATCATCACATAATCTATAAAAAAGAAATGGATATTATTTCATAATAAGAAAAGTGAAACCATGTAAATCATAGAGACATTATACTTGAAACATACACATATGAAAATAATGTCATCTTAGATGTAAAATGGTTTTGATAAAACACTTGAAATGAATTCTTGAGGAAAATATCCTTTTTTCTTCAAAATCATTTTCTTTTCACAAAATGTCATGCAATTTTAAAAGAAAATTATTTTGTTGAAAATAGTCATGAAATATTTTGGAGGAAGATTCATGAAAATAAGGCTTTATAAAACTGTAAAAATCCTTTCATGCTGTATAAGTTAAAAAAAACATTCTTCTCGTACTTTGGACGGAAAAGTCAAAAAGTACCTCGTAAAAGAATGATTCCATACATACCATTTATTATAAGTCAAAAATGGGTAAAAATGACTTTAAACATACATGAAAACACTTTTATAAAACATGGACATGGATGATAGCAATAACCCCAGTAAATACTTACGAATAACCAATCTCGGATAAAAATGAGATTTGAAAAATTATCCCTCACCTTAGGTCTGATATGCTTCGTACGTATCCAAACATCCTGTATAATGATTTAAATAATGTCATTGACTTATTAAAAAATCATATTCATTGTTATTATATCATATATGGCTGACTTATGACTTTATATTACCCATTCTTTTGTAAATTCATGTTAAAGTAGCGTTTTGGGTAAAATCGTTTCATTTGCCGTTTGTGTTTTAACTTGTAATTATTCATATGATTACTTAGATCATGATTAATTACATCCAAAATGTAAAAGATTATTTATATATAATATATATTCAGAATATACATATATATAATAGATCGATAAATGGAAAGAAATACACCGTTCATGGGGACGGTAGGCCGTACGTACGCATGAACGATGTTTTCGTTTCCTTATTGAATTGAATGGAATTAAGGATATGACATACATATATATGTATATAAATACAGTAGCATTATTATGTCATATATTTCATTATTAATTATTATATATACTTTATAATCATTCTTGAATTGTTAACATGGAAAATGAATCTCATCGCGTCGTGGAGACGGTAATCCATACGTACACACGAGCGATGATATCGTTACAATGGAATTTTATTGGAGTGTATTTATACTATTTCAGAATCAATATCAATTTACAATAATAATATATAGTCATTATTTACACCATTATACCCATCCCAGTAAGGTGGTGGTGGAAAATAGATTACACCACGGCGTGGAGACGGTATTCCGTACGTACGCACGCGCGGTGATTACATTTTCCGTAGGATGGATAGATGGTGAAATAGGGTTGTTTCATACTTATAATAACATATCCGTATATGAGTGATACTGATGTTATTAATTTATAATGAAACAACTAAAGAAGAAGAAGTAGAAGAATAAATAATGTTGAAAGAATCGGTAACGAACATTACCTCTTCTTTGAAGCGCCTCTTTAAGACCTCCTCTTAGGGCACTATAATTGGTCATTGAAGAAGACCAGGACCTCTAGGATGTTTCTAGGGATGCGGGTAAGTGAAATGGGCCGGGTTTGGCCGATCTGGAATGCTCAAATTGGTGTGAGGAGGAGAGGGAGGAGGTTCCCTTTTATAAGGGAGGAGAGGGGCACCTTTGGAAATATAAGAAATATTAGTTTATATTAAATCCCAACCCCAGTTAAAAACTTCTAAAATGACTCATATCAGAAGATTATATTAGATAGGGCTGTAATATCATCAAAAAATAAAATTTAGACAAGTTAGGAATTTATTTTAAACATTATAAACTTGATTTATTCTTATTTAATCAATTTAATTTTATTTGTGGTAATAACATTCTAAATTTTAAATTATAACAAATAATTACTTATTTGTTATTAATTGTCCATAATTGGATACTTTATAACATTTTAGACCATATAAATATAAATTTATAATTTTTAAATAATTTCGTGATTTTTAAACAATTTTATAATATTTTATTTTTATAAAATAACAATAGTGTCAATTTTGACACTATTCGTTTATTTGAATTTAAATAAAATATATACAGAAGAAATGTTTTAACTAAAAGCTTTAATAGATTCATAAAATGTCATATGTATCTAAAATATTAGCGAATCACATTAAATAGTTCATATAATATTTATTTTATTATTTTTAAAACCATTTATTTGGTTTATCTCTTAATAAAATAATTACTAAAACATTTGTGAATAATTATTTAATATACATATTTATTGCATAAAAATTAAAAATAAAATCCTATTATGAAGATAAATATATTACCTTTAATAATAATACTTTTAATCGAATTTATCATCTTAAAATCACAATATTTAAATTGTTATATTTATTAAATTATGAAGGTGACAACTTTGGCATCATTTGAAATAAAATAATATAAGTGTCATAGTCGCCTTAATAAGGATCCAAATGGTCAACAATTCGTCCAGTGGATGATTAGGGTTTATATATACACTAATGATAAGTTTTGTGCAGATTTTTGGGCCTTTTGATATGTTTACTATTTCAATAAAAACTATATTATTGATTTTTCGATAAATAAATAATTTCTGCATCATTAATGTATAAGATAATAAGGTAATTAAATAACTCTTAAAAATTAAAAATAAATTACCATGAAAAAGAAAAAAATTTTATCTTTAAAATTAGTATTTATAACCGAATTTATATTCTGTATAAACTTATATGAAAAATACATTAATTATTAAAGTTGAGTGAGACATATTTCACTTTCCTCTAAAAAAAATAAACTAAAGGTCTTAATCACCCCCATGTGGGTTCTAATGGATTCCATTTCGACCCAAATATGACTTAGGACAAATTATAATCATAAAATTGTATTAAGACAAGTATTTTAAAAATTTTATAATATTATATTAACCCTTAATTACCCAATTTACCTTTTACTATGGTAAATAAAATTTACCGTTGTTACTATTCCTAAAGCCCAAAAATAAAAAGTAGTCTATTAATATAATTTCTACCCACTGATTCCAAATATGGAATCCATTTTTCCAAATTCAATACACAGAAGTTGCATAAATTAAATTAAAATTAATCCCGTTGTCGAAAGAAAACGGGTTTTTGTTTAAATCATTGCAAAAGATTGAATTTATTTAACCTACAAATTCAATGTAAAATAAAGGCTAATGCAATACATTATATTAAATGGGAAAAATATATTCTATTTATACTTTAGAACCATTCAATAATATAATTTAACCACATAAGTTATTACGATGAAAAAAGTTGTTTTTAATTAAAATATAGCGTGTTTTTACTATTCATTAAAATATAAAAGTTATCAGAATAATTTGAAAATTTTATCCAAGGTAAAATTTAATATCCTGATTCCAAATAATAATTTTATTTTGTAAAATTTAATATATAAATATGCCAAAAACTAGATTTATAGTGGATGCGCCATCAAAAGGCGGCAAAACTGCATTTTTTGAAAAATACTTATTTTACCTGAAAAATTTATTTTGTTCTTATACCATGTTCTAGAAAATGTGTAAGATGAATAATAATTTTATAAAATTAAAAATTTTAGTTAATACTATTTATAACGGCTAGTTCATCATAATATTATAATAATATATCATTGTTTAGTAAAACCCAGTTTTGCGTACGACACACCCTATCGAGGAAGGTCAAGATTGCCTGTAATGCAAGCCAAGCCAGGGTTGCGTGTTGTGCAAGAATCCTTTATTATTTTGTATAACAGAATACAACCATATTTCATTTTTACATTGAATATATATATATATATATACACTCAATGTTGCATAGAATGTCTATTATAAAATGAACTTGAAATTGTGTGTAACACAGTCTAAGAATAGTGTTGTGTATACTTTAAGCTAATACAGTGTGGCGTATAGCACAAGATAATCTTGTTGTAGCATAAAACACATGACATCAAATAAATTAAAAATAATACTTCTCATAAAATATCGGGTTGTTACACTATACAACTCATCACCAATAAGAGTATGGTCAAAAGGTTGGTGATCAATAAATTAGCAGAGTAGTCCATAACCTATGAAGTACCCTACTCTAGGGTCGTAATTGGTTTTCCTCAATAATATCTAAGTAAATATGGAATGAAATATTTGTATATTCTAGATTGAAAATACCACCAAAAAATATCCTAATACTTATCTTCATGTTTCATGATATCCCACCAACTCATGTTATACACACTAAACATGTATCTCATGATCCTCACTCTCTTTTATAGAGGTGTCTCGAAATTATAAAATAATCCATGAAGAACCTCAAGCTATGACTATATTGCCTAGGTACCACCTTCCCATTAAAATATATGAGGGGGATGCTGCAGAAACTCTTATTTATATTATAACATAGTCATTTCAGGACATGAGGCTTCCTACATGGACTGTACTAATTGTAATAAATCATATCAATGTGGAGAGTTAGTTCCCAATATTGGAATATCTTCAGGTGTTATATGACAGACTACGAGAGGTATCACTTGTGGTTATTACCCCACCACTTCTAGATCATGGTCATCACCATGTTTTTGGCATTCTACCGAAGGCCAACATGGATAAATATATCTATAATTACTAATAACACTCCAAAAAATTATGTTTTACAATGGAATTGTCACAAAAATACATAATATACCCTCCCACAAACACATAAAAAGTTCAATTCAAAGACTTAGTTTCACTTTTCACAACTGAGGTTTAATTATATATTGTTTAAACTTAATGTTAAAGATAAACGCTCACATTAAGACTCATTTTTATACATGTTTATTGTAAACCATATCTTAAAATGTTAATAATTAAATAATATATTTATTCACTATAACATGGTTGATTTAGATGAGTTATGATTCCCTTTTTATAAAGAAAATGATGTATATGTTAAAAATTTTAGTTCAAATAACTATAATCATATTTTTACATTCAGTATTAGAATTTCATAATTTATTATATAATGGATTTATTTGATATGTCTCCATTAAAAGTTTATCGATACAAAAATATTATTATTTAAAATATTAATCCATGTAATTAGAATAATTTATTGAAATCATAAAAAAATGTTCCATAGATTTAATCATGTCTTGATTGCTTAAAAACGGTTCTATCCTCAAACAATATGGGAAAACCCTATCTAGTTTGATGGAGACACATTATGTTTCTAATCTTCCTATCCTACAGAAAATTATATTATTACAAGTAAATAAATAAATAATCATTCACACAAAAAACACATAAAAATAGAAGAAACAAAAAATATAGTAAACATGCCATGGAATATGAATTTATAAGTTCATTTGATGATACATGAGACAATACTACCATACCACAATATCCCTGGGGTAGAAATCCATAATCATAACAAGTACCAAAAATCACATGCATCAACTAGTGGTGAAAATATTGAAACAATAATTAGGGAATATCATAACATCAATACTTTTCCCTATCAACATGTTTTTCTCCATACATGGTTTAGCTACCACCACACACAAGGTAATTACCAAATTAGAACAAATCATAGTCTACTTTATACCTAACAGAAATATTAAGGAAATGAAAAGGAAACATTTGATACAACTTTGTGACATCTCAATCCATAACACCTCATAAGTGACTTGACCATGTGGGTCACATCACCTAAAACATTCCTCGTCACACACCAGATACCTTAAATTAGTTGTTATGATATATGATTTAAGAGTGGGAAGAATATTCACACTTTATCATAGTGTTTCACAATAGTGAAACAATAAATGAAAATAAAAACCAATAATGATAGAAATACAAATTAATATAAATCAATCAGATAAATACTGATAGTCATAATCAATAATTTCTATTTTATATACAAAATGATTATAATTCCATTATGATATAAAAATAAGGGTGTATTGGGGAACAATGAAGAATTCATAAAACAATACATGATATAAGAAATAATATAAAATACATAGATAATATCAAAGAGAATCCCATGAACTTGGATCGGTCATCTGTTACCAAAAAAAATATTAAAAGAAAAATAATGTTTCCATATATAGGCTCTTCTCCTTTCCCCTGACTACATCAATGAAGCCAATATAAGTACCAATCAACACAAAAAACATTGTGTGAGTAAAAATTAGTAGGGTACTACCAATGGAATATAATTAAAATCATGATGGTTATTATAAAATTAAATAATGTGAAGTTATAACCAATTAATTTTATATATAAATAAACTAAACGAATTTATCACCTATACCATGTGGATACCTACCCATCCAAACATACTACATCCAACGATGATATATATTTATCTGATTATTTGACATTATATATATATATATGATATGTTATATCCTATATGAAACAATATTAACCAAGGAATCAATGTATAATATTATATGGATAAAACAATGATATTAGATGGTAAGATAAACTCACATCTATTTTTGGTGTCTTTGGAAAAATGGGGATGAGTTAAATCCATGGCCATACCCTTTAAATTGTGCTCTAACAATAATAATGAATTCTTTACATAGGAATAATTCATAGGTATCCATGATCTATACATGATGTAATCCCATGGAGAAAATCCCAGGTAGTCATTTTCATAGGACATCAATAAAATCCCTGGAGAGATTCTAGTGTATTCTAATTTTTATAGATATAGTAAAAGATGATTCCATAGAACCCTATCTATTTAGTCTTCAATGTATGAAATTGAATGAGACCAAAATTGGTGTCAACTCATTGAAAACCCATCTATGAATCTAGTCTCATCCTCTGCATAGTGAATCAAAATCCCTATGGTGAATAAAAAACAATCCAATGTTAGGATATCCTATATCACTATATTATAGTCAAAACAAGACCCATTTATACCCATAATTTATCAAGGGTAATGTGATACATTATACCAATTCATATTTATTTTAATCTCATTTAGAAATGGGTATATTTTACATTTTACCATGCATCAAGTGACATAGAAATACCATTCATATTTAATTTAAATAATTCATTTTAAAATACTAGCTCAAACCACATGGAATGTGGATTGGTCACAAGAATATATACGGTGTTAGGGAAATTTAACAAAATCATACAAGGGGTTGATATAGTTGAGGTAGAAATATTCTAAAAATATCATCGGTGTATGGGAGTATCTTGGTGAGGTAAATATGTTAGATTAATGTGATTTCATATTTAGGAGGTGAAACGTGGATTATTTTTCACACTTCACAATGCAACATGATATTTAAAACCAAAATTTTAGAGAAATGTGCTAATCCACATAACTAATACTTTTAGATGACACATCATCCATTATTGACCTCTGATTTTGCAATGGTTGAGAAATAATAGTGAATTTACAAAAATCTTTATGATCATAGGTTAAATAATATTATATAAAAATAATACTAAATGATGAGAGATAAAAATAGAAAAGAGTGAGTTAGAATCTTAAACATACGAAGTTGGATCCAATGTGATGAATAGATATTTAATCTAATCACAGATGAAGGAGATCTCCCAAAAACTAAACAGGATGAAAAAGGTGGAAACCAATGTGAATGATAATTTTCAGGTAGGGTATAATAAATAAGGGGTGAAATGTAGAAGTATTGAAAGAAAAATTAAACATTTTTTTTCTTTTTAAAGGGAAAGATGGTTTGGCTACACATTTTCCAAACATATTCATCAACAATGGAGCTCCCACTTCCCAACATCCACACCTCCCATGGTAAACGCACACAGTTAGAAAAAACATGTGAAAACTAAGTGTTTATCATTTTCTCACACCCCACATAGTCTAGGATCATGGATAGAAAAATTATAGAAACACCATGTGAAACACATCTACATATTATTTCATTTCTTTTCATGGGTGTGTGGTCTCCCTAGCATGGTTAAAAAACCATGAACATTAAAATTTGGGCCACATGAGTAAGCTGGAAGTTTGAGTTTCATAGTTATTATTACCTTTGGACTATGCATGTGCATCTATATCACCCTCCAAAAACAATTACTCTTGGAACAAAATAAGCATGTAAAATTTTCACTACTTCCTTAAACCTTTATTTAATTTCATTAGAGTAAAATTGAATCTTTATACATTAATTTAAAATATTAAATCATCCAAAAAAGATGAATCTTATGACCAATTATATCCCACATTGGATGAATAAGTGGAGGTAAAAGTTATTATAAAAATAATATAAAACATTATTTTTATGGAATTAGTTTTCATATTGGGTGATAATGCATTTTTCTTGAATCCCTTTTTACACTTAAATCCATTTTTGGTAAGGTGGTCTTCTAGATGCTGATTTTATATATTGAAAAAAAGTGAGTTAATTTGTTCCTTGGTAGGAAAGACAACCTATGTACCACACATTTGAGAATATATGGACGATTACATAGTACTATATATCATGGTGAGATATGATAAAAATTTATACTGAATTTTTATCTAGAATTTATTTATTATCATTTTTTACAATCCCTTGAATTATGGAATACGTGCTCATTAATAAATCATCAATCTGTCAATTTGATTCTTTATGGTAGTGGGATGAGAGGTTATAGTATATAAAATATTTATAATAAATTTTTTCATCTCGAAATTGTAAAAATTAGATCCATTTTTAGTCAATTTTTTTACCAACACCGAATATTGTAATGATGTCTGAGTTAATGGTGTCCATTATTTCTTTCATTATAACATCCATGAGGTATATATCTATGGACCAATTGTAGAATAATATAGGTGTTGTAAGAATATACTAGAAATTCATCATTATAGATGGGAGATATATCCCCATGAATTATATTGATTAAATGAAAAATAACTGAAAATATTTTGTGGTGTGTAGAAAATCACATGTTAGAAAAATGAAATTGGAATGTATCTAGAAATAATGGAATTTTATTTATATCCCCAATAAATTTTGAGTGAACGAAGGAAAAAATTATTCAATCCACTTGATGTGATTGAAGTGTTTTTTTCCTAATAATTTTTCACTATAATCACCTTTGAGGAATTTTTAGACAATAATGACTATCTCTATTAATTCAATTCATCTATCTATGATTCTAACAATAAATTATTTATATAGAATTTTCTAATAACTCATGTCATCATAAAGAGTGAAATTAAAATCACATCTTCATACATAATCATTCATTTTTCAGTATTATAATAAAATTACACTTTCATAAATAACCTATAATCGGGGGGGGGGGATAATTCAATTGAGTTATCACCAAGTGTGGATATCATCCCAACATTATCTGGGTTGATATAAATATCATTTATTCCTGCCATATTGTTGTAGATAAATGGAGGATCTATCATGTGATATGGGATATTAATAACTATATCATCTTATCCTAGATCATCTAGTCTATTGGTATGGGCATTTGTTGAACATGTGACATGGGGAAATGTGAAATTTGAGGGAAATCATGTCATCAATCCTCATATATCATCAGTTTCATGAAAAAAATTATCCTTTTTTCATACTCACCATTAATATTCATGATCACCATCTCTATATAACCCTTGAAATATTTTTAGGATACCAACCCTGTTATGTCTATACCTAACATAAAAATCAAATTTTGATACAATATATCATTAATAGTAAATCCTTCTGGAAGTAATATTGAATAAGGTATGAATGACTTTTCATTACAGTGGATTATAATTCCCAATCAAACATCATTGAAATTTTGGATTTCCATTTATTATGTTTCCAATATTCGAGAAGGACTATTGAAATATATCTCCCATGTATAAGTAGTTTCATGAATATAGATGGAATCAACATCTTGTATTTTAGTATCCCCTAGCACAATTTCAGAGATGGTTTTTTAAAACCTACAACTCTACCAATGATTTTCCTTTGACTAGATTCTCCTATATTAATTTTATGTATAACTATTGTAAGATTAATTCTAATAATTCTAGATATACAACTATGATTGAACATATTAGGATGTATTTGAGCTGGTCAATACAATAGGAAAAGTGAGCCACCTGATGCTCAGTAACTGTGTTATCTTTTGAACTATAAGGATTAATGTATTGAAATTTTTTATCAATGTGGGTGTATTGATTGTCCATGTATAACATAAACATGATGATACACTAGATATTATTATTCTGCCCTAATATAATATATTTTATCAAAATCTAAATAAGAAATTATCCCAAGATTTAAATATAAAAAATGAATAGATATTCCAATATTGGAAACATTAATATGAATGGTATCAAAATATATGTGTTGATATTAGTGAATGATTCTTGAAAATCTTCATCTCACAAATTGTCGATATAACATCCTCAAATGATAAAGGGTTAAATGACTAAATGATATGACTCATGTAAACAAGGCACACTTTCCTTTTCGGGAGCCTACCTGATTAGAACTCTACAGTTAAGCATGCTTATCCTGGAGTAGTGATCAGGATGGGTGACCTTCTAGGATGTTTCCCAGGGTGTGTGTGAGTGAGGAAAAAGCACACTCGAAAGGACATGTGTTGGCCTGTGGGGACAATCATTAGTCGGATGACCCGTTCGGGCATGTGGGTGGACCCTGGGGTGGGCCCGACGTGTCTGGGGGGCAACTGGTGGGCGGGGCCCGGTTGTCACATTTGGTATCAGAGGAGGAACCCAGCCTTAAGTGTGGTGCACTGCCTGGGTTGAGATGTAGGGCCCACAACGAGGGCGTTGTGCTCTAAGGGGGGGGGGGTGATTGTAACATCCCCAAATGATAAAGGGTTAAATGACTAAATGATATGACTCATGTTAACAAGGTGAACCTTCTTTTTCGAGAGCCTACCTGATTAGAACTCCACAGTTAAGCGTGTTTAGCCTGGAGTAGTGATCAGGATGGGTGACCTTCTGGGACATTTCCCAGGGTGTGTGTGAGTGAGGACAAAGCACACTGGAAAGGACATATGTTGGCCTATGGGGACAATCATTAGTCAGATGACCCGTTCGGGCATGTGGTTGGACCCTGGGTTGGCCCCACGTGTCTGGGGGGCAACTGGTGGGCGGGGCCCGATTGTCATAGTCGACATCCATTTTTATAATAATTTTGAAGGTTGGGATCCTTTTTATAAGGTTTTATATGTATAATTCTAAATAGGTGTCACATTCCTTAAAGATTTATCTATTATTTAAAACATTAAGGAGAAATCATTTAAATGGTCACCTTGGTTTCCTCAAGGTTAATATTGATGTCATGGTGGCATACCATGTAGCTAGAAAATTCTTCTGATGTCACCCTAAAAAGAAAATTTGTAGGGATTCAACCTAAGGTTGTCTTATAATAGTTTTGAATGGTTTTCAAAATACTTTTATATAGTTTTGTCATTATTTATATTTGACTATTAAATCATAAACCTAACATTAAATGGCCATATCTTGTAAGGGAATGAAGATACGGTGCATGGAACATTTATATCCAGTACTATTATTTTTCAAGACAAAGGGGAATAATTGATATCACTACACCCCTTGGGTTCCATAAATGTTTTTTCTTCATTATATTCAAGTTCCATTAAAATTAAGTTATAAAAAGATGACCCAACCATAATGGGGAGTTCATATAAGCTGTAATTTTTCTTAATCAAATGGTAATTTATTTGGATAGTGAAGTTAAATTTTCTCTAATTCCAAATTATATCACTAAAATTATTTAAAAATATAATCATCATATTATTTATCCTAATAGTGATTTTTTTGTCTAGCTATTATTGTTAATAAACCTCTTGAGTGTAGTTTTCTTTTATGAACATTTCAACATCATCTTCTAATTTTTTAGTATGAGTTGTAATACTTCTCCATGAAATAGTCTTATAACCATGTTGATCAATAAAAAGATCTAAATAGTTGGTGGAACATTTAGATTGAGTCATGGAAATTTAGTGTAACTCTAGTTAAAGATATCTCTATATTTATTCAAATAGGAAATTTGAACATATTTTTCTTTCATATATTAGAAATCAAATATTAATATAGGTCATGATACTACCCATATTCCTATGATTACATGTATGGGATCATAAATGGTGGTTGAGACACCTTCCTCAAATGTTGGAGGGGTGACTTTGATAACATGTTCATCTTATTCGTCTAATTCAATTTCCACTTGAGTAGGGGAGGAAAGAATATCATTGAAACATAAAGATAATACCTATGTATTATTATCTATTGTGAATGATAAAGATGTGAATCAATACTCTGAGGGTTAAAATTCATGTGAATTATTTTCATGGTAATAATTGATATGATCATTCTTTATATCCATTATCATTGGGTGAATATAAGTTACTCACATTGTGACATTCATAAGATGATATGAGGGAATTTTTAGTCTTTTTTGGTGATTGGAATATACTATTTGATCTTAATGTCAATGAAAATATCTTCTTCGGTTATAGATTTTTTGATGATTCATTTTTTCAATGAATATTATACAATCTCATGATCACTAGTTTTGTCTTTATCTTTCAATTTGACCATCAATGGATGATATCATAAATAAAAATGGAAATATGAACCAATGTATGTCCTTCCAATGGTGAGGGTTGAAGCTAGTATAATCTATGAGACTCCATTATATTGTAATATTATTATTTATACTGGGACTATCCAATAGGCAATTAGGAATTCTATTTATTAAATTAAGTGTCATATTTTTCCCTTCTATATATGGAAGAAGATAATCTACAACTGAATTTTCCAATCCATCATATGATATAAAATTGATCTAGTTATCTATTATTTTTTTATTTCATTCTCATAACATGAAGATTGATTATGTATAGAATGATAAAATCAATATAATTAATGGGAAACATGTATTCTTAACTATATGAATTTAATGGGTCTATTGGGTTGCCTCTAATCTTTTTAGGGATGTCGCCCATGTTGCATTATTTTTTTATTTGATTCCTTCCATCCATTTAATATAATTATGTATTTATGTATTATAGTTTCAGGGAGCATGAATTGGTATTTTCACCATAAAACACTCAATGTTTTCTATCAAGATGTTACATGACTCGCTGATGGAATGATGAATATACTACCACATGTGTATGAACCATGGCCTTCAAAAATTATCATTTATGCTTTATCCAGATAGTAAACCATGAATTAATAATTTGAGATAAGGTCACCAAAAATTCTATATGATTCATTTATACTAGTGTTTTTTTTTCACTCATGTAAATCCCTTCATATTATCTTGGTAGAGGGATAAATATTATCATTGTGTTAACCCAATCATCAAATAGTTTATAAAATTATGAGATTTTTTTACAATCATTTTAAATAATAAATATATAGAATTAAAAATTTTCATTCATTCCTTATGGGATAATGTATGTTATGTCATTGGATGTCAATATTCTAATCTTTTTCTATTATAAAGTAAAATATATGGAATTTTTATTGGTTTATATCTTTATAAAATACTATAATGATATATAAAACCACTTTAAACTCCTAAAATATTAAAATGGAAATAATGAGATATTACATGATAACTATTAATAGATGAAGTGAATATCATATAGAGTTAATAGCTGGAATAATATAAATCTATTTCAACATGTCAAACTATAATACTAGGAGATTTCTAATTCCAATTTGAGGCTAATATATATATTGGTATATCAACTAGAAGTATTTAGTAATGGTTTCTATATTCCCTAATTAGAATTTTTTGGAAGT
Source organism: Viscum album (assembly GCA_963277665.1). Taxonomy (NCBI): domain Eukaryota; kingdom Viridiplantae; phylum Streptophyta; class Magnoliopsida; order Santalales; family Viscaceae; genus Viscum; species Viscum album. The sequence goes on along the minus strand of OY728126.1, from coordinate 554,158,057 downwards.
TTTTTCTATGATATTGGTTGAGATAACCCTAAAACACTTTCATTTTGATTGTTAAAGTTCCCATTAACTTAAATATACTCAATAAGTGTAGATATATGTGATCCCTAGAGGATTCAAGAGTATATTAGTTCTCATGGTGATCCCACTACAATTCCTACCAATTTGTTTCTATAGATTATATGGATACAACATATTCATGGACTAGATATCTAGATCCATGTCGGCCTCATCTTCCTCAATTCCATCATCACCAATGATATATTCTAAATATTAATAATTGTGTTAGGGTAACTAATGATCAAATATATCTTATATGTTATAGATGGAATTATCTATGTCAATCTAGTTGGCATAACTATATTGGGATTATTTATTTTACCATATTTTTTGTGGGAAGGATCCCATTGGAATTTCTGTTAGAATGGATATTGTACCACTAATTCCAGATGTGGAAAATCATAAGGATTTGGATGTAGATTAAGAATTAAAGTGGATTCCTCTTCTTCTATTTTACTCTTTGATTTTTTATTATTCCATTTTTTATTATCCAAGATCATGGAAGATTGTGATATCAATGAAGTCATCTAATCCTACACATAGGGAACTGAGGTCTCAAGTAGATTATTCATGTATGAATTGAGTATAGTGTCTTTATAATTCATTGTATTCCATCCCATTTAAATATAAAATTTACAAACACCCATACATATATAATAATTCCATCATACCACTATTTTTTGTGATATGGATGAATTATTAACCACTAATTTTAGTTATTTTTTTAACTATTCATTGCATGATCCAACCATATTTTTTAGGATACATTTATAAATAAAATTAGTCATAATTATTTTCCCTAATAAATATATGTTAGGGTAAATAATTGGAGTTTTATTTTATCCAATTTCCATTGGTTTCCTAGATTCTAGTAGTTTTATTATATTATTCCCTATAGTTTGAATAATTCTAAATGAAACCTTATCATTCTTGAATGAATAATGTTTTTCTTTTGATCATAATTGGTTGTATTTTTATAGTCTTTTATTCCATTATATCAAGGAAAATAATATATTATCCATCATTTAAAGGGCGGGACCTTGTTATATTTTCTATGATTAGGTATCAAATCTATTATCAATGATAGTTGACATGTTAAATTTTTTTTTTCAACCTTGATAATACCATTTCCTTGAATTAGTAGTGTTATAAAATTTTGGGGTTTTGAGAACCAAAGTTCATCTAAAAAATTTCACTCCTCCATGATAAACTATCAAAATCAAAAAATCTATTTTAGTGTGCTCTGCAATTTATACAAATAATCCTGAATATTATCTATTAAAATCTCTAAAAAAATTCTTGATAGTGGTTAATATTTAAGGAATATATAACATTATTAAATATATATATAAAATATGATATCATTCCATTATAATTATTTTTAAATTTTAGAGGTGAAGAATCATATTCTATCTCAAGGGTTAGGAAAAGAAGTGGTGATATTACTTATAGAGGAATTGTCATCATCTAATTGATCTAGCCTATACGTTATTACAATAAAAAACTATTCATCCCTCTAGATTATTCACAATGAATCTAGGAAACATAAATTAATTTTATTTATTTATTCCCATCTTGTGGCCACATTATGACACATAATGTACGAGCTGCTAACTTGGGTCCCTGGTATAATTAAATTATGGGAAAGATAAATTTGTTATTTGGGTAGGATGATGAGTTTCATCCACCCATTCAGTGTCTTACATTACTTTTGGAAGTACTAATGTACATATCTCTTTAATTATTTAATTAAACTCTTATGTATTCTATGGTGTCATTATTCATAGATGGGATGGTTAGTTGGAAAAATACGAGGGTGTAGGAAGATGTTGCAACTAGATGTGGTCATATCATTCTTATTTTCTATTTCTGTAAAATTAATGTTACCCTAGAGTGTATGTCTTAAAATAGATCAATGTTCTTCCATGGTGGAGTGAATATTTGATACCCCTCAACCACTAAGTATAGAGAGAACAATTTCCTAAATAACATGTTTTCATAGTTACTTGATTTTAACCCTATTAGTGGAGAAATGAATTTTTATTTGTGTGAATTTTGAGGATAATAGAATTTTATTTACCCCAAGAATATACAATTACTAGGGATATATCCCCTAGGTAGTTCTTCGTTTCGTCACATTAACTGAATTAACTAAGATTTATATTATGGAAATATTTCCATGATAATTGGGGATCAATATCTTTTGGTGTGGGGAATGTAACAATACTCTTCCCCATATAATTTGTTTATAATCATGTGTGAGGCATAAAATGAGTAGTAAATGGAACACCCAAACATTGAATATGTTTCATGTTCCATATAGGAATATAAGATTTAAGTGGTTTGGTGTGGGCCATGTTTTAGAAAAATATTTCCTCATCCTACCCCATTTTGTATTCATCATTCCTTGAGTGTATTATCAAGATAATGATAATGACACCCAATAAGGAACATTATAGTCTAGATATCATGTATTTAAAAAAACTAAGGGTAGGGGTTTCCTTAATAATGTTATTTAATTGAAATATTATAATCCTCCTCTTTGATCACCTTATTCATGTAATTTTTTTTAGATTTTTTACCTCTAGCTGAATTTAAATTATCTGATCAATCATACCATATAATTTTTTTATGAAGAGTAATATGGTGATAATTCATTATAATATTTCTTATTTGTATACCCAATTAGAATGATTGGTCATTCATTGGAAGAATCATTGAAGGCATCTCCGGAAAAGCTTCCCCTAGTCCCGAGAAGGCATATTTCCCTAGAGGAATAAAATAATATTTTATCCATGCCTTCATCCCAATGGGATGGGTTATATTTTAGTCCTCCACCATGAAATCATAGACTCCTTAGGGAGTTTATAATCCATAAATTCATGGAGGATGTTAAAATACTTCTCAACCAATGGTCAAGGTTTATTCTTATATTACAGGTACAAAAACTACCAATGATTCTATTTTAATATTTCATGATTTAATACATGTATTAAATTGATTCATAATATTTTTTATGCATTAGAAAATTTCTATTGTTTCTATCATTATAGTTATGGGTCTATATTTTGTCAATAGATATGTTTATTCTTCTTTTTTGGGACATCATATAAGATTATTTTATTGGACACCTCCTATCAAGTTCGCTATTTATGAGATATAGGTATTGAGGGATTTTTAATAATAGGATACATAGAATTTTTGGATCCAAATGATGAATTCATTACCAAGGTAAAAAAATATTTCATGATTTCTTACTTGAATATGTCTAATGACTAGAGATATGGCTAAAAAGTTTCATGCATACTCATAGAAAGACATATACATCTCCTTCTAATAGAAATGAGTCATCCAAATGTTTTGGAATAGTTTGTTCCTTCATTCATAATATAATGTTTTATTAACATTATACTAAGACATATAATGGTCGATAAAATTCCAAATATATAATATTTTCATGTTTATTCTTTAAGATCGTGATATTTTATTCATCTTCTAAGAGAAATTCCTCTTCCTAGTCTATCAAAAGTAGTCATTTTAATGATTCCATATTAAGGGGGTGGGATTATTTGAAAATATCACTTCAGTGTCCAAGGGAGAATTATCATATGTCTCTACTAGTGATGTATTATACCATAAGATACCTCTTGGTTGGGAAATGATATATCCCAAAAAATATGATACCTTTGGAAAAGCTAACCATGGTATCTTGAGTTCCATTGAAATAAGGGTATCATAAATTATATTTCGAAGCTGATGAAATTCACATTGAAATGAGATGACATCATAAAGAAGAACATAATATGAGAACTGTGGGGAGGACCACCCTGGTGATTTGCATATCTTCAAATATGGGTATAAATCAAACTATGAAATGATGCCCTTCTAGAAGGAGGGTCTCTTCGACCTATACATATGGGGTTCTTCTGGATAGACAGTCTCACTTATAAATAGAGGAACATCAAGGTTGACTGTTCTTGAAGAAATAGAATAGGATGGATATTATTTTTTATTAATCATCTAGTCCCGAGGATTAAATTAATCCTCTCCCCATGAAAGATGTTTTTATGATAAACTATTCTTATTTCTCATGCGATGATCATTATCTAATACTCTATAGGGAAGACCATCTGAGACATTGATCATAGAATCCTAGGGAGGACCTCTAAAACCATACCTACTCCCACATTCAAGTGATGAGGCAGTATGTTCTTCAGATTCTATTGTGATATAATGGCAGTCCTTAAGAAAATAGTCTTTGATAATAGAAGAAATGTGATCCTTATTTTGAGGAATAATTTCTTACAAACTGACTTGTTCATATATGTTCTTTATTGGCTAGCTATGGTCGTATATTTTGTTGAATGACCATTATAGGTATGATCCTCAATAGAGACTCCCATATTCTCATTGGAGTACATAAATAGTTTCTTCTTGGATAGGTAGGTTTATGTGCCTACCCAATTCTCTCCATTAGAATATAATTATGAGCTTATGTAAGGATGAAAGGATTATGGGACTTACTTGGAGTGTCTAATAGAATGGTTTTATAGACATTTGTTAGAACATTTTTATTGTTCCATAATTATTTTTCATTATTCATTGAATTTTTTTTGAAAATCCTCGTGAATTAGAGTGTAAATATATTTTCACTACCATGTTTTTTGGGTGTCTGTTAGTGAATCCCTATGATGATAGGGTGATAATATATCTCTTCACATTATTGACCATTAAGATATTCCAAGGGTGGATTTCAACTACTACACCCATAATTTATACATAGTTTTACAAGGCATGATAAGGTACATAAGTGTACACATTAATTTACCCCCATATGTGTTGGTGAGATTTATCAATTTGAACAACGATATGGGATCACATCATATGCCCCTAGAGTTCACTATAATTTTTTGAATTTGGTGGATGTATATAGTCTTTGAAAATACTAGATATTTGGATATACTGAAAAAGTTCTTTTAATACTACCCTAGTATTTTTATTAATATATTTAGGGAAAAATATAAAACATTCCTTATCATTAACAACTACCATAGTACTCCCAATTACTTCATCTATATAAGTGGGTATATGATCCTTCTATCTATGTTTGATAGAACACCACCCATTGATTGTAATTTTAGGTGATGAAGTCTAGGTGAATGGGGTGAAAAATTCATTATCGAAGTCCATAGTTGTTTTTAGGTAGTTTAGGCCACATGGAATCAGGTGTAGAGTAGGATGGGGTAATATTCCTAACATGCTCCTCCATCAAGTGAGTGAGAATGTTGGATACATGACCTCAGACATGCCTTCATGCACACCAGAGGCTTCCAAATAGCAGAAGGTGTGTATATAAAATTGGGGAGACTATTCCATTTGGTAAATCATTTCAATGAGGGAGGAAAATAATAGCATATTATTAGAAATAATGTAATCAATATGGATAACATAAAAGGAAAACCAATAAGAGAGAGAGAAAACTGAATAAATCCAAATAATAAGATGATAATATAATGAAATATTGAATGTAACAAATTGATGTGATGGAATTAATATAGATAAAAGACAAAGAATACTCAAATAAATACTCCTAAGACCACATTACCTAAACGCATGTTAGTCTTGTTTCCAAAGTATAAACCAGCTAGCAAGATACAAATCAACAATATTTTTAGATGCCCTTGTTCCAATATGCATCCATAAAATCTATCCGAGTACCAAATGGTGGCCCATATAGTTTGTGGGTTCAAATTTGTAGGAAAATAATACCATGTATATGAAAATATAATATCATAAATAGTATACATGAAATATAGAGATAAACAAATTATAATTTTAATAAATAAATTATATGAACAATGTAGACCCATTGATCCCCAAACACTGGGTTGACACCCAGGTTTATCCAAATATTCTTTGGTTCCTTTCTAGGTATATATGATGAAATTTAGATCCTCGTATATCATGAGGGATCTTAAACTAGTTTTAGATTCTCCCAATGAGAATGAATATCACAAATGAAATTATGAAATAAACTCTACATGTAGGCTATGCATAAAATCATTCTTGTTCATCCAGAGATGGTTCTTATAGTCCTCATATATCTAACAAAACTAAAAACTCTACCCTTAGTGATATAGTAATAGTTCCCATATAACGTAGGTAATATGAAATCATGCAACATAACCTCAGGCATAAAAAATAAATCATGAGACATATCCATATGAACTCAACATGCCAATAACGGTCCCTCCATCTAGAATGAATCAAATTCATGTCACAAAATTTCAAAAGGTATGAAAAAAATCAAAGGTCAAAATAAAAAATTCAAGAAATATCATCATAATACACAATCAATAATACATTAAATTATATTTTCTCTTACTGAATTTTTTTCATAAAACCTTTAATCCAATTTTCCTTATGAATATATCAAACGTTTTCTATTTATCATTTAACACTAGGACAATTAAAAAATATATTAACCAAATATAGATGTGGTGTTTCTACAATAATAAATCACACAATTTACATTTTATTATAATTAATAAGACTAATTCCACAATAAAAAAAATTCATTCCAAATTTTCTGAGGGGTATAATTTCAAAATAACCATGTCTTAAAAGGCCCTAGGGTGGAACACCTACTGAGATATCATAGTTCTTTTCTCCCACACTTGTGGATCCAACTATATTCATGGAAGGTAATAAAAAGTCTTATTATATATTATGGTTTACATAATTAATTTTTCAATGCATGTTGTGTTTTGATTTGATATCCCATATCACACATATAATGGATAATTAAATTATGGGAAAAGGGATATGATAAAGACCACACAACATAATTTTGTGATCAAAGAAAAACTCTCAAGGGAAGACCAATAAAGAATAAAAAAATGAGATCATAATGAAAACCTTGATCGTATTCACTTGATTATCAAAACCTTATTCAACAGTGGTCAATATATCACATTATTGTTGACACAGATAGTCGATCTAAAGGGATACCCAAAATGAAGTAACTCACTAGAGATCATATGCTAGGCTGAGATGTCCGAAAAGGAAGGATTTTTCTTATAATCAACTAGAATAAGCCTATACCTCAAGAGATATGGATTAATAATGAATTAGAATAAAATAATACATGCATCATGGGTGATAGTCTATAATTTTGAGATATTCCGGACATGAACCCTTTTCATTCTGTGAATGTCTCTATATATTAGACATGACAAAAAAATTTTGGATTGGTTTAAAATAATTTGGATTGACTATTTGAAAATGTAAACTTGTTTCAATGAGTGTAAACATTTCACACACTAAACCAATTAAATTCATAGTTTAGAGAATAGGTTCATTTCATGTATCCTACTCAGTATGTGAAAGTTTCAAATAGACAAAACACCACCCAAATTCTATATAATGATTCCAAAACACCTCATAATACTTCAATACCAATATAGAGCCATCATAAACCCTTGTAAATGTTTTTTTGGAATATATTCATTCAATGAAATGTATATCACTAAAATTACGATTTTTTTCCAATAAAAATATTTCATCCCCAAAATAAAGGATTGACCACCATGGTTTATGATAGGAAAACCCCATCAAAAATAGAAAGAACTAAAAATTCAAATGGAGACAAACTTGATAAAAGATAGGATCTTATGACCACCCCACTATATAACATCTCATCCCTGGGATACTCCAGTAATCACTATGGGGTCTTGATTAACAAGTATAGATATTATCCTCACATATAAAATTCTTCCTTCCTGATATCCACACGAATATTCCCATGCTTCTACTGAACATGTAATATATGTATAGTCTTTCCATGACGGTACTTATCAATATAGTTCAAAATATGTATCACAGGATTGTCAAAATAAAAATATACACCAATATCAACATCATAAATGTATATCACATGATCAATATCTAGATGATATCTATAAATATGTGATATATGATACTCATTGTGCACGGAACTGATGTTATATTGATGGACCAATCATTACACCACTAGAAAGACTCCCCACAATCTCCAATGGTCTTTCATACCAAGGAACTAACTTCTCCTATTTCCTGGTAAAAATTTTCCATGACCTATGTGAAACTCAAAGGAAAATATTATAATCCACCAAAAATTATAAAGGTCATATTTTCAGGCTAGAATAATATTTCTTATTTATCTCTATAGTAACCATCCACTTCTAGATCAGCTGACCCTACTTAGATGACCCCTCTATGAGACTAAGACTAACATCCACAAACTCACCTACCTTAAAAATAGATGAAAATGAAACAACCATGACTTAAAATCCTCAAAATTTTCCATTTAGATCTATTCATGGAAGGTGTTATAATAGGTCAACTCAATGAGTTCCAGGTGCTTCTCCCATGAACCATCGAAATCAAAAATATTGGATAGTTTCATATCCTACATAATCTAGAAAGGCCATTTAGGTTGACCATAATTCTAGGGATGATATGACATAATCAGTAGAAAATTTTATACCAAGTCCATCTAAAGAGCTTTCTATAACCAATAAGTGTAATGAGGATCTCAGTCAGATGAAATGATCCTTGAAACACTGGGCAAAAAAACTTTCCATGGAATATAAAGACTACCGAGATCATAATATCTCAAAGAATTCCGGATAGGTTTTATGAGGGATACATTATTTTTTCAATCCAAAATCACCAATACTATATCATTCTTAAAAGTTATCATGGGTAATCCTATCACATAAACAATAGTGTCATTATCTCATTTCTACTTTGGAATTATTTGAGGCTGTAAAATCCCAGAAGACCTTAAATGTTTGTCCTTCACTTGGTGATAGGTTAAACATCAGACCAAAAACCTCATTACAACCTTATTTATTATCATCCATCAGAAATATTACTGAATTATATGATACAACATTATTATACCTTGCTATACCGCCCATCTAGAATCATGAAACTCTTTCATAAACTCCTCACAGAATCCCTTATGAAAAAAATGATTTTCAATGGATAAGAAGAACATCAACACTTCTAAGAGGCTATCATAGTTGTAAATTCAATCAATATAAGAGGTTCATTAGAGCTATTCCCTCAGGATCAGATAACCACTCAATCCTGAAATGGTCGAGAAGCACTACTGTAAAAGATATCGAAGTGAGAAAACTCATCCATCGGATTCTTGAGAATATATAAGAATGTATTTAAAGTGTATCATCAACATAAACTCAAAAATGTACTCCTACAATTCATATATATATATATATATATTTATTTATATCTTATGGCTCAAGTTATTGGTAATGAAGATTCCATTTACTAGTGTATAAACAATCTCATTGTAAAAAAGGCTACATATACTGAACCTAGCTCCTCTGTTGAATGTTTAGGTCTCCCTGAAAAGTGATGTAATTAAGGATCATGTGGTCTGTTTACACAAACAATGTCTCACACATATGATAGTTTATCAATAATTCAAGGTCATGTGCCACTAAAAATAACTCTAGATTGAGAATAATATAATTACCCTCATGCGGCCTCAACTCTATAGATCCATAAGAATCAATAAGGTCCTCTTTCATTAGAACTACTCAAATTCCAACTATGTACGCATAACAATACATATTACATTTCATACATAAAATAGGTAATGTGAGGATATGTTTTGAGTTTAGAATACTCTTCAACTCCTAAAAAATATCTCTTCTATGAATCTTATAAAGAACACATCACCCATTTTTTGTTCATCTCAGACATCATTGTTTTTAAATGAGAAAAGTCTTGATTGAATCACCATTAATAGCATGATAAAACCATAAATATAAGAATATTTTATATATTTCATGGGAAACTCCACAAATACCATGGATGAATCATTATCTTAATCCATATACACTCTATCCTCTGAGATTTTATGGCCCAAGAAGTTCACTTCTACAACCAAGAAACTGTATTTTTTTTTGCATGGTGTAAATCCAATGATCAATCTATGAACACAATATTATGTTAAGATATTATGAATTATCATCTCCTAACAATGATTTCACTGATATTTCATTTACAAAAACCACCACAACATTAACTAGTAAATGATTAAAGATCCATTAAATCAAGGCACTGAATAACACTAGAAAATTTTTCAAAACTGAACCGCATCACTATGAACTCATATAATACAAAACTACTCCTAAAAGTTGTTCAAGGTATTTCTTGTGGTCTGAATCTCAACTAGTGGTATCCTTATCTAATATAAATGATAGATTATATTTTCAACTATATACTAGTCTATTAAATTATTTATATATATAAGGGTATACCGGTTCTTAATTTTCATCTAGTTCAATCTATGCTAGTCTTCATAAAATTGTAAAGTCCAATATGCCTTCATGGTGAAAAAGAATGGGGGGAAACCTTGGTTATGTACATATCTATATGAATACCTTAGATACTATACATTCCAACTTAACATTAAGCTCATTAATCAACGTTGGTGCCAACATATATGGAGGGATAGAAACTTTGTTTACTCATGGAACCAACATGATAATGGAATAAAACTATCGCTTGAGTGTTAAGTTGTAGAACTCATTAAAAATGAAATGATTAAAATGTCTTACCACTAGGAGACAATTATTGTATTTAATTCCACAATAATCTATAGAAATAATAAAATTTTGATCCTTCACCCAATAAAATATCCAATGAATTGGTATTCCATGAATAACTTGATGATCCGGGACATCTTGGTGAAAACATCTTCCCCATATAGAAATATAAATGTATTTTCCCCTGATAATAGATTATATGATCATGGAATAGTACTATTCAATCTATTCCAAGGATAAAATCAAATTATATTATTTACCATACAAAAATAACCCAAAATAAACATTAGACACAAATTTTAAGAGAACACTTCTTGTATTGCATGACACCCTCTGGTTGCACTACCAATGGTGTATTAATGGTTGGGACACCATTCATGTTTTTCCAAAAACCCTTCCTAAATGATTTTCAAAACGAGGATATATAAATTTATTTGATGATTCTATATCAGATATTACACATTAAATGGTATATGATGAATGAATCATACCTATGATGGTAGAGTGTCCTACATTAAAACAATCCAAATTATTCAATATAGAATACATAAAACTTTCCCTTATTCACTAGGATCTAGTTTGAATCCCAAATTATTCTCCCTGTAAATGTTAATTAACCTATTATACTGGGGTACCTCTTCCTATGTGTCATCCTGAACAGATTTTGGAACTCCAACTACCAATCTTCTAAGGGTTAGTTAAGTCTTTTCTAGTATCAAGTTTCATTGATTAAACCCTACCACTACTCTGGTGCTGAAAGTTCCTAAAAACATCTATAAATAACCCAAACTACTATAGATAGGGATCTCCAAAACATAGTGAATACATTGCAGGTGTTATGGCCCAACTAAACACACTAAAAGAACACCACTGAACCACAATGTTGAGGAAGAAACCCACATTATTAAATTATTTTCCATCTAATTTCCTCATGAAAACTATTAGAGAGGTACTATTTTCAACTAGATTAATGTTTTATGTTTTCCCTATTTAAACGATTTAGCCACCACTCGAGGAATCTCTAATAACACCTTCAATAGTGAGGTCCTAAATCATCATGTTTGTAAGGTTGTCGAATTGACTTAAGTTTACCTATGATATGATCTCATAGAAAACCCCATCCTAAACATGACTCTCCCTTGTGATCACATCACCTACTAAGGATATAGATAAGAACTATATGTTAGTCAAGCCTTCGTTGAAGTAAATTACTAAAAATATATCTTTTGATTTGTTTATGAACTTTTTTGACTTCTAATCCCAAAACATATCATGATATAATTAGTTTATAAACATTACCTTGATTTCCTTCTTGGAAGTATCCTCTTGTATCCCTGACTCCTCCAAAATTTCACACCAATTCTTGGTATGTCCATGAAGAATATATTCAACAGGAATCACCATTATATATGATAGAATCATGAGGTGCAAGAAGGAAATATGAACTTACTCAGTCTATACCTCATCTTCCTCAGGGCCTCACTCCCTAGTGAACATACGAAGATACAGTAGTCAGAACACCCTAATCATCATATACATAGAATTCATAGTCTGAATAGAATCTCATTCCATGGATCACATAAACCCTAGGAATATATCATAGATCCAAAAATCTATTTGATTATATGGATCCACATGAATTTCTTATTCAATAGTGTTTGGCGTGTTCTAGTTTCTTCTCTGTTTACCCTAAATCTAAAGATGATGGGGATTAATTTTTTGTTAAAGGAAAATACACTCCATAAAACATAGGATAATAACAAGTTCATCATCAATTCATGAAAACAACATAGAAACATCATCTCATGGTCTCTCTAGGCATGTATTAATAGTGATTTGTCTTGATAATGCACTTTATTTATTCCCATTTTCATTGGCTATAATAGGTATCACATTTCACAGTTCATAAAGTCAAATATATCACATATAATAAATCATCCCCTATCATAAACAATGCATGTAAATAGATATCCCTATGTTCTTACCATGATGCATGGTTACTCATCCAGTGCCATACTAGCCCAGGAGTATAAATCATTGGAAAGGGTAAAATCACCCAACATGTGATTCTCCCAATGTGAAATATTGTCAACTATAACAAGTTAACATCAAGAACAATAATCCTATATTTGGAAACTCAAATGTTTTCTGAATACACGGGTTAGATAATCCCACGAAAAAGGTCATTCAAAGTCCCAACACATCCTATTATCCCTTATACCATTCAAAAATAGTAAATAAACATGTTCTCACTAATAGCACTTTGTAGCATCCCTAACATGGTTCTGCCTTAAGTGACCAAACTTGTGGGAATTGTGGCCTTCGGCACACCTTCCATTATTCTAGAGTATTCAATCTAAGAGTGAGGGTGTATGAAATATTTTCAGAATACAATATTCACTAGTAAAGAGTTTTAATGAGACATAAAGATAATTTTAGAGTATAGTAAATAATGGAAACATATTTAGAAATATAATAGGATACCAATGAAGATAAAAGATAGAGTAAATAAATCCAATTAATAATAAAATAGCATAAATACATGATGAATGCAAATAAATGATATATTTAATTTAAATAGATAAAAGATAAATAATACTCAATTGAAGACTCCTAACACCCCATCTGTTAACCCCATGTATGTCTCTTCTCCAAGATCCAACCATACAACTTACTACAAATCAATAATTGGGTCCCTCACCATTGTCTAAACATCCATATAGAAAATAATTATTGGTTCCAAATTGGGGGGGGGGGGTGTTATAGGGTGTGAGTACAAATTAGTTGTTCCAAACTGCAATATTTAAACAAATAAAATATTTTAAATATAATTCACACACTATTGTGATAAAAATTGATAAATTAATAATGAGATACTATGAAAAATGTAATCCCACAGACCACCCATGCTATGAGATAAAACTCAAAGTCATCTATGAATTCTTTAGTGGCATTCCAAGAATCTTTGACTAAAGGTGGGTCCTCCAGTGTTAAGAAAGATCATTCAAATGGTGGAATATTCTAACACAAAGGATGAATCAAATAAACAAAAAAATTAATAAATTTCATCCTCCCATAGTCTATCTAAAATCTCACCATCAAATATTCATAGATTTTCCATTAGGTCCTCAAACATTGAACATATTCACAAACTCTTACATTAGGAATCATGTACCTGTGCATCTAGCTATTAGGATGTGAAAAATAATACAACATGGCCTAAATTGTCACATAAATCATGATTCGTATCCATTTTAACTAAACATGAAAAATAAGAAATCCACCCTTAGGATTCAATTACATTCATGTCACATAAGTTCAAAATATGATAAAATAATTCACAAGTCTAAAAAAACATACAAGAAAAATCCACACAAGGAAAAAATAGTCAATTTATCATTTGTATTTATAAATAAATCTCATTAAAAAAAGAATCTAATTATACACACAAATAAATAAAAACTATTTAATTTATCAGTATCCCGACATTTAGTAACTTATTAGTTGGAAAAAAAATTCCATGCAGATTCTTCCCAAATAAAACACAAAATTATCACGTTATTCAAATTCCTAAGACTAAGATAACAGTAAAACTATTTATTTCCAATTTATCACAGATTTATAATATATAGATGACCAATTCTCAAAAATTCCAATGGTGGATCACCTAATAGGTTGCTGCAGGTCATAATATTTATTTCAATGGACCCAACAAGATCCATTGGATAGTCTAACGAAATGTATTATTATTTAATAAGGTTTATCAAATTTTTTTGGTCTAACGACCGATGTTCCAGTATGATCACACATATCACACATTCAATGGATTTTTGAAGAAGAGAAATGGGATTTGATTTTGACCACCACCATAATGCATTGTTCTAAGAAACAATCCCAACAGAATGCCAATGAAAAACTATAGAAAAATATTTCATAATGAAATACCAAATCAAACAAGCATCAAGATAAAAACACGAATCCATGATGATCATCATATTACTCCTCTATAAAGTAGGATAAAGAAAGAATAGGGATATCCAAAATTAAGGAGCTCATCAGAGATCAAACAAAATATAAGTACATTAATAAATGACAGATTCAACCAAAAACACAAGTAATATCTCTAAATTTTTAGAGGTAGTGATGTAAAATGAATAAGAATAAAATCATACATTTTTCATATGTTAAAAATTATTATACCTATATTTTCATGATATGAATCCATTTCAAAAAGTGAATTTCTCAATATATAAAATATTCAAAAAAATTACATCACGTTAAAATAATCCATATTGAATATTCAATAATGTGAACCAATTTTGTGTAGTTTTATAGTCCCATGCTCAAAACTAGTTCATTTCATCTTCCTATAAATATTGTCTCATCATGTAAATACTTCATGATGATTGGGTGTCGAGAACATATCTCTTCCTAGCCAGGCAGAAATCACCCAAAAAACATCTATTGTATTCTATTATAATGTATTACACTCATAAACCTTTATATTCAATTATAATAATACTCAATTAATTCAAAAAAATATTCATCCTAGAACATTGTGTAATTTTCAATGAAATAAGATCTTCAACCCAATATAATGTATCGAAAACCGGGTATTAAAAAATAAAAACCCAACTAAAAAAGGCTTAATAGAAAATTCAAATAGGGAAATTACATGAAAAATATGGAATCTATTGAAGAATGGATACCTTATTGGTCAATACTTTTCTATGGTGGGGTTACTGATCACCTCCTAATCCTCGTCTATGTGATAAATTATGTGTATATTTTATTGGTCTATGAAAATTCTCCTAGAATGATTATAGCATGTTCCATGTTCTAACTACATCCCCATAGTCGTTAATTGCGTAACAATCTTTTGGGGATTTACATCCTAGAGGGATTCACATGCTAACTCTAAATTTGAGATAGTAACATTAATATTTTACTCTTATAAAATCATTTATGTCACATAACACTATAGATATTGATTGGGAGACATTTTTCATTAAAATTACATGGATTCAACTATTTTTGATGATATATAAAATGATTGATTTTTATAGGATTCCATTAAATATGATTAAATGTGGATCTTGTTCTATCATTCCATGAATTATTTAAAAGAAAAGAAAACCCTTCAATTTAGAAACACTGGTAAGAGAATATATGACCAACTTTTTTCATGATTAAAGGAATCATGTTGGGTCCAATATTTATGATTTTGATGGATACTATTATGTGTGTTATGTAATTCAATTGATTATAATAAGAGTCAAAATATGACCACATATTATTTGATTTTGAGTATATGTGGACATTATTTCCATAGTTAGATGATTCTTTAGATTTTTCCACTGACACGTAAGACTTAACATTGGTCGATAGGGTTACTAGTTAGATCATCTGGAATATTGGAGGGGTATTATTTAATAATATTGGGATCTCTTATATATTTATGTCATACTAATAAATCCTTCTCAAATCCCAAAGAGATGCGGGTTACCTATTTTACATCAATTTGTCATCGTAATATACAAATTTGAATATCTATTACATATCAATGGAAATCCATCAATATATACGTCTATATATATAAAAGATTCTCTATATGCATAATAGGCTTGTTATATTTCCATTATTAATTATATTATTATTCATTTTAAATCCATGATTGTGGATAATGGTTTTAATCCACAACAAGTAAGGTGGTTAGCATTTGTGGTGTTAGGAGAATCTCCATGAGATGTGTTGACCCCACCTATTTTGATAATCCCAATTATGCTTTCATATACTTTGATAATCTCAATTAATGTTTATATATATTTAAATTATCTCACTCTATGATATACTATTATCAATATGATAATAATATTAAAATAGTCCTTGAGATATGTTAATCAATGTTTATCATGTTTATATGAGTTCTGATGTAATTCTAACCCAATCAGATATGTTTTGCATAAAATAGATAAGTGTTAGTCACTGATCTGCATATAGCTACTGATACAGAACTACTGGTACTTAGTCAACCGATATACCTTAGTCTACAGATAGAAAAAGTCATCGATACGCAGAGCTACTGATATGTACAGAGCTACCGATATGTACAAATCTACCGGTAAGCATAAAACAAGGTCACCAATGCAGATAGCTAAACAAGTTTTTTGATAGTATAGAATGAAGCTACCGATACAGACAGACCAGAACTACCGACAGACCAGAGCTACTGATAGACCAAGAGCTATCGATAGACAGAGTCACCGATAGAACAAGGTCGCCGATTCAGATCGCTACCGATAGAACAAGTCTATCGAGCTATCGATAGAGTAAGTATACCGATTGAAGGAGCTAACGATATGTACAGAGCTACCAATACACAGAGTAAGAGCTACCGATATCTACCCAACTACCGATAGAGAGTAAGAGATACCGCTGTCAAGAGCTACCGATACAAGTTCAATGAGCTATCGATGGAAGGTCACTGTTACACAAAGTCCACCGTACACATCTACCAATAGAAGGATACTAATGATTGACCAACCAGTCAAACTCTATACTCTCAATACTATTTATTTATTAAGCTAAGGGTTACATTTGATATTTTTAATGCAGTTAATGTTATTTAATGATTTCTGTTTCCATGTCAGGGAACCGTCCCTAGTACCCATGCAAAAGGTAATCATTCCTTTTTGCCGGAGCTGAATGCTATAAAAGAGAAGATACAGACCTAGCTGAAGCAGTGTTAGTGAACACAGATATTGAAAGAAAGAAGAGAAAACAGGGTGTGCATACAACAAGAATCAAGGAACTAAGAAGGCACAAGAAAAGTGAAAAAGACAAGGTCTAAACATCACTGAAACGTGGTTCATTCGCGCAAGGCTACATCCATACTCCAAGAACACTGTACAAACACGAATCAATTCTTTTCAAAGGAGAACACAAGCTGCATCTTGAGTGATGAACTACAACAAAAACTTCATGCACTCAGGCTGATAAGATGAACCTAAAACTAAGGAAGAAAACGATACTCTGTTTTTCATAACAAGAACCAGAGAAGGACTCAAAATTTTTTATGACAAATCAAATGAGTCCAGAGCTGCACTGCCAATCACTAAAGCTTTTCGAAACTCATTCTTACTTACTCTAGTGATTCTTTCATTTACATTTCGAGCAGTGTGTGTACCCTGTTTATTTTACACACACACTGTCTCATGAGCTAAACTGGAGGATTCTAAAATCCTCATTCAATCTCTATAACTAATTTGTATCTCACAGTGGATAGTGGTAGAGGTCAATTAAGACCTGGAAAGCTGTGAGTGGTTGTTTGTTTTTCTATGTAGAACTGTGGTAGAGCTCTCTGTACCTAGATAGTGTTTTCACTATTTTTTAACCCGATCCAGTGTGTGGATCAATTTATATAAATTGTTTGAGAGGACTAAGTCTCGGCTTGAGACTGAACCTCTTGGTTACATCTTCTGTGCATTTTAGTTTAAGTCATAATTATACTATATATATTTCATATTCTTCTGCTAACTAATTTGAAATATAATTTGTTTTGAAGTTACTTTGATAGATAAATTAGCAAGTGTTTATACTTATTGTAAACCAGTAAGTTAGTTTCAAAAGTCAATTTAATCTTCAAATTAAATTAACTGAGACCTAATCAATCTTCGAGAAACTAATTTAACATTTACACTATGTATAAATTCACTACAGTTTAACATTGTTTTTAAATAGGGGCATTTTAAGAGAAATATTTTTAACAGAAATTTTAATTGGAACTCAATTCACCCCCCTCTTAAGTATCCACTCTGACCAACATGTGGTATCAGAGGGTTGTTTTTATTAATACAAATTTTCAAAACATTGTGTTTTTCAACTGTGATTTTAGTTTCATATTTAAAGATCTTAAATTTCTATTAGTTCTAAATTTTATCCCTTTAAAACTATTTTCTAAAATCTAGTTTTGGACAATAGAATAGAGGGTGATGCTACTAACCAGACACCTTTATTCAATGGTACCAACTATGCCCAGTGGAAACTTAAGATGAAAATTCATTTAGAAAGTATGAGTTTTGATATTTGGACTGCTATAGAGTCACAATATAAAATTCCAGAAACTGAAAGAACTACTTGGGATGAATCTACAAAGACTGCTTATAAAAATAACTGTAAAGCTATGAATTCCCTGTATTGTTCTTTAGGAGATGGAGAATTAAATAGAATTTCTGCTTGCAAAATTGCTTATGAAATATAGGATACTTCAGGTGTTTCTCATGAAGGAACAACCAATGTTAAAGAAATGAGATTAAATACATATACTATTAAATATGATAATTTTAAAATGAAGACTGATGAACCTATTTCTGACATGTATCTCTAGTTCAATGAGATTGTCAATACTATGAGCTCTCTTGGAAAGGTTGTTCCAGCAAAGGAACAAATCATGAGAATCTTAAGATGTCTACCAGACCAATGGAGGGGCACTTCTGTTTAAATCAGAGAATCATCTGACATTGGAGATCTCCCTGTAAAAGAGATTATTGGAAAATTAATGATGTATGAGGAATAATGCAAGGAGAATAAAGAGGAAGATGATGAACCTAAAAGGAAAACCGTGGCATTCAAGTCTACTGCTTCAAAGTGAAAATACACAGAGAAAATGCATGTACCTACTAAAAGTTCGACTAATGAAGATTTGGATTCTGACAGTGATGATGATATGGCTCAAATAGCCTGGAGATTCAAGAAGTTTTTTAGAAAAAATAGATTCTTTAGAAAATCAAATTACAAAGGAAGTATGACAATAAAGGTCATAGGGACAAGGACTAGAAGATATCTGATAAAGAAGATGATATAGTCTACTATGAGTGCAAGTGGAAAGGAAACATCAAGGCTGATTGTCCAAAACAAAAATTCAAAACAAAACATGATTATAATGACAAGAAGTACAAGAAAGGTATGAAAGATATTTGGAGTGATTCGGAAGACAGCACAAGTGAATCTGAAATTTCTGATTCTGAAATGAATCGTGCCAACATGTGTTTCAAGACCAACACATCAGAGGTAACCTTAGATACTCCTGTTTTATATTCTCATTATTCTAGAGATGATGCAGAATCTAATTCTAATTCTGAAGATATGACTAAAGTTGGATTATCTGAATACTGTAATATGATAGAAGAAACATGTAATGAACTTAAGGAAAAATATATGTCACTAAAGAAACAACATGCTCTCACTTACAATGTTAAACCTACCTTTGATATTGAAAAAGAAAATAAAGTTCAACTATTAAAGGAAAATACTGAACTGAAAATGTCTAATGAGAAACTTAGAAAGGACTAAGAAAAGTTCAAAAAGTTAAAAGATACACTTACTCAAATGTTAGGTAAAGAAGTTGCACTAAAGTACAATACTTGTTTGGGTTACCAACATGAAAAAATACAGTTCACTAAAACTCGATTTATTCATAAATCTGGACAAAATTCTACTTATTCTAGTTCTAGAAATTCGTATGCTTCAACTAGCTATTCATATGGTTATAGATCAAAAAAGTTTATCTTTCAAAATCTATTGATTCTGTAAATTATATGAGGCCCATAAGAGAAACTTGGGTACCTAAAGCTTTGATTTCTAACCTTTCTAGACCCAAGAAGATCTGGGTACCAAAATCATTTTCCATCTAAATTTGTTTTGTAGGAAACATTCTTGAATAGTTCTCACAAGAATGTATGGTACTTGGACAGTGGATGTTCGAGGCACATGTCTGGAGATTATTCATGCTTCAGGAGTCTAATAAAAGTAGATGGAGTCCATTTCACCTTTGGTGATAATTCTAAATGAAAAATCATCATCCTAGGCCAGATTGGTAACACTGATTTAGTTTTAATTTCTAAAGTTTTATTTTTTGATGGACTTAAATGCAATCATTTAAGTATTTATCAGTTATGTGATGATGGCTTTAATGTGAAGTTTGAAAATGATTCATGTAATTTTTTTAACTCTACAAATGTTTTAGTATTTTCTTATTTAAGAAATGAAAATGTTTATTTTGTTGATCTGAATTATTCAGCTAAGAAAAATGTTACTTGTTTAAATGATTTTCATAAAGAGTCTTGGATTCAGCACAGAAAATTAGGACACTACAACATCCATTAACTTAGAAAATTGATTAGGAAGAACTTAGTTAGAGACCTACCCAAACTTGAATTCCCCAATGACAAAGTTTGTAATCCCGGTCAAAAGGGAAAGTAACATATAGTTTATTTTAAATCAAAGAAAGACATTTCAACTTCTCAACCTCTCGAGTTGGTTCACATGGAGTTTTTTAGACCTTCAAGAGTTTCTAGTTTAAATGGGAAGCACAATTTCTATGTCCTAGTAGATGAATTTTCTGGATATACTTGGGTATACTTCTTAGCACACAAAAGTGAATCTTGTTCTTACTTTATTAAATACTCAAAATCTGTAGAAAACCTTAGTGGACATAAGATTAAAACCCTAAGAAGTGATCATGGCCGTGAGTTTTAAAATCATGAGTTTGAATCTTATTGCTCACACAATGTCTAGAGTCACAACTTTTCTGATCCCAGAACACCTCAGAAGAATGGTGTAGTAGAAAGAAGAAACAAAACCATTCAAGAAATTTCAAGAACCATGCTTAATGAGTATGACACGCCTATTTACTTTATGGCTGAAGCTGTGAATAAAAATTGATATATTATTAATAGAGTATTAATTAGACCTGTTCTCAAGAAGACCCAATATGAACTATGAAATAATAGAAAACCTAAAGTTAGTTACTTTAGAGTCCTTGGCTGAAATGTTTTTATTCTCAATACAAAGGATAATCTCGACAAGTTTGCTTCTAAACATGATGAAGTAATTTTTCTTGGTTATTATTTAACTAGAAATGCCTATAGAGACTTTAATAAAATAACCAAATATGTGGAAGAATCTGTTCACATCATGTTTGATGAAACAGATCCACATGAGCCTAAAAACTCTCTTGAAAATCTTGAAGAAGATTTGACTGTTCTAGACCTTAATGATAAAACGAAAGAACTTACTGTAAAAATATCCAGTTCTGGACATATTCCAGAATCTTCTTCTATTGAACCCAAACCTATAGATGAACCAAAAATTTCTATTCCTACCTTTACTAGATCAACTAGGACTCAAAAGAATCATACTTTAGATGTTTTTGTTGGTAATCTTGATAGAGGGACACAGACTAGAGCTTCTCTAATAAACTAGGTTGAACATCAAGCTTTTTTTCATAGCTAGAACCAAAAAATGTCAATGATTCTATCAATGATAAATTTTGGGTAATGGCTATGCAAGAAGAGTTATATCAATTTGAAGGAAACAATGTCTGAGAATTAGTTGACAGACACAATGACACTTTTACAATATGCACTAAATGGGTTTTTAGAAACAAAGTTGATGAGTTAGGAATCATAGTTACAAACAAAGCTAGGCTAGTTGCATAAGGATATAGTCAAGAGGAAGGTATACACTATGAGGAAACCTTTTCACCTATATCCAGATTAGAAGCTATTAGGATCTTACATGCCTATGCTGCTCATCTGAATTTTACGTTATATCAAATGGATGACAAAAGTGCTTTTCTAAATGGTTTTATTATTGAAGATGTTTTTGTTGAAAAACCACCTAGATTTACTAATCCTCATTTTCCAAGTCAGTTTTTCAAACTTTCTAAAGCTTTATATGGTTTAAATCATACTCCAAGAGCTTGGTATTATAAGCTTAGTAATTTTCTTATTTCAAAAAGTTTTACAAAAGGGATTGCTGATACAACTCTTTTTATTAAAATAATTTTTAAAGATGTTTTAATAGTACAAATCTATGTTGATGATATTATTTTTGGATCTTCTAAACATTCCTTATGTCCCGAGTTTTAAAAGAGTATTCAAAATGAATTTGAAATGAGTATAATGGGAGAACTTAAATATTTTCTTGGATTTCAGGTTTTCCAAAATGAAAATGGTATTATTTTGAATCAAAGTAAATATTCAAAGGATCTTTTAAAAGGTTTTGGTTTGGATAGTATTAAGGAAAGTGATACTCCTATGAGTATAGTATGTAAATTGGAGGCAGATAAAGCTGGGAAACTAGTGGATCAAACCAATTACAGAGGTATGATTGGATACTTATTTTACCTTACTACTAGTCGACTAGATATTATATTTAGTGTATGTATGTGTGCAAGATATCATGCTAATTGAAAAGAATCTCATTTTCTAGCTGTTAAATGAATTTTTAAGTATCTTAAACACACTGTAAACTTAGGTTTGTTTTACTCAAAAGGAAAATCCTTTGAGTTAATGAGTTATTCAGATGCTGACTTTGCTAGTTGCAAGTTGGATAGAAAAAGCACATCTGAAACATTTCATTTATTTGGAAAATACTTAGTATCTTGGTGTAGTAAAAAGAAGAATTCTATAGCTTTGTCCACTTTCGAAGAAGAGTACATTTCTTCTGGTAGTTGCTGTGCCCAAATCCTATGGATGAAATAGACTCTTTTGGACTATGGATATGATTATAAGCATGTTTCTATCAACTGTGACAACACTAGTGTAATAAACATTTCGAAGAACACTTTGTCTCACTCTAGAACCAAACACATTGATGTAAGGAACCATTTATTGAGAGACCATTACCAAAAGGGTGTTATTACTCTTGCACTTATTGGTAGTGAACATTAATTAGCTGACATTTTCACTAAGCCTTTGAGTTCAGATAGGTTATATTACATTAGACATGAGTTGGGAATGATTAACCTTGATCGGTAGCTACCTCACCGATGTAACCTCACCGATGTAACCTCACTGATGTAACCTCACTGATGTAACCTCATCGATGTGATACCTCACTGATGTAAATCCTCACCGATGTGAATACCTCACCGATGGACCTCACTAATAGGAATTCCCATCGATAAACCGTACCGATGAGTGCACCATTTTAATCTTCTGTCTGCCACCAGAATCTGAATCATTTTTACTTTATTTCATTTTATTTATTTATTTTATGATTCCTAAATGATAAAAACTAAGTCATAGTTACTTCTCAATCCACCGAGCCTCAAACCCTTTACCCTCAAACCGTAGCTCTCAAATCTCTCGAGAACCCTAAATTCCTCGAACCCGTAATGGCAAAAACCAAACTTCCTACCATCAGAGATGACACTGATGAGCCAAAAGCAAAGAATAAGAATTCCAAGCCAGAAGAAAGTGGTAGTGTTGGTATAACAAGGACGGGTAGGTGACTAGTAAATCCTCATTGCAGAATAGAGTTATTGTGATTGTAAAATAGCTATGTGTGGAATGGTTGATGCCTAGAAAGTCGTTAGTGCTCGAAGTGCTGGAAGATCAAAAGAGGGTATATTGATTTTTGAACAACAATGGTCCCTACTATCTGAAGCCGGTGAAACAATTTTATGAGTTTGTAAGCTTTGAGAAATCAGAAGATGAGAACCGAGTAACTTCTTTTGTGAATGCAAAGGAGATGTATTTTTCATCTGTTGAGTGGGATGAATGCTTGGATGTTCTGGTTGAAGGTGTATCTAGATATTTCTTGAAAGATATTACACCTACAAGTCATATATTTGATTATGAAACGACCTTGGAGGAGCTCACCAGTGATGGAAATCAAAGACAAGCAGTGGCTACAGAAATGGATGGAGAGAATAGACTAATGTTCAAGTTTTTTCAGCATGTATTAATACCAAGGAGAGGAGACATTGTGAATTTAGGATATCATGATATCTATCTCCTATATCTCTTGAGATATTGTGTAAAAGTGAATCTATGCAGATTGGTGATGATCCAAATGGAAGACATGACTAGGATGAAATCAAAGACTGTTGCCCTATTCATTGCCAAGTTGATCTCAGTTATGAGTAAAGTGAAAGGGGTAGCTGAGTCTCAAGATCAGACAGTGGTAGTAAGGAATAACTAATGTATTACAATTATAGTTTGCAAATACATGAAGATAAATTGGAACCCATTGAGAGGAGAGTGGGTTAATGATGACCAGAAGGTTTATGATAAATTTAATATTGTGGATCATCCTTCAAGACCTAAGGATGTGAGGGATCTAGGTCTAGGACCTGATGAAGAAGAACCAGAGTACAGTGATGAGAATGAAGAAGAAGAGACTTCTATATATAATGGAAGAGATCCAGATTTACCTCCAAGTCCTGCTGTTGAAATTGTATCTTCTAGAGAGGAAGCCTTAATATAAGAAGAGACACCTACTGATGAGGAAGACCAGCCATCCCCTGAGCATAAAGAAGAAATGGAGAATGAATATGAAGCCTGTGATTATATCTTCTTCAGTCTGAGTCCATTAATTGGAAGCTCAATTGTGCCTTCTAGGGATGTATTAAGAGAATTGGAAGAAGTTTGTCACAAACCGAATCTGGTCGCCTTCAACATCGGAACCTGACCTGGTCCATGGAAAGACCCGAAGGGCGTTCCCAATCCCCACGGGCTAGCACAAGTGCCTGGGTATCATAAAATGAAAATTGGGAACGATTTACCTGAGTTTATAATCTTAAAACAACAAAAGAATCCAATAAAACGAATCTGGATTTTTCAAACAAAACAATCTTTTACAAAAATTCAGAACTGAATTACATAGCTTAAAAAAAACTCAAAAAGACTATACCAAAGGTACAAAACCAAATAAGGACAGCCCAAGAACCCTCATGGCAAGGGGCACCACCCTCAATCCACCTTCACAAGACTTCACCACTAAGGACCTGCTAGAAACCCGAACCACTGGAACAAAAAAAAACTGTACCCAACCTGCGATAACAAAAATAACCAAGTCTACTTTCACCCAAGGGTGTAAGTAGGGTGTGATCCAATGCCCAGTAGGATACCACCACTAAGAAATTCCACGTGATAAACATTTAAAGATGAAAAGCATGCAAGTTTTCAAAAACATGAAAAGCTAGTTACAATTTCTAAAAGATGCAACTTTGAATAGAAATAGTTTTCAAGTGGGCTATCATTAAGAATCAAAACTTTTAAAAATAATATCAACACTACTGAATTTTCCAGCCAACTATACCATATGCCGATGGTAAGTACAAAGTAACTAATGAGCACAATCAATTAGAAATAACCCCTAGGCACTAGCTCGTTCTGGGTCCCAAGTACCTCGTATCTCGGTGAGAGTAACCATCACAATATCTGTTCTCGTGCATGAGCCACTAGTAGGGAACATACCCATAACCTAGTGGTCCCTAATCATCATCATCATAGTTTATTTAGAGTTGTACGCGTCTATCTTGCTATGTGAAACTGAGGCCAAACCCCACAGATTCACTAGAATACTAGTACATGTCCACCCACCTAGATACCCCGGTTTTCCCCTTTTGCTCAAACAAGTTCAACAAGTCAAGAAATATACATTGAACATGGAAATATCATTTCCACATCAAAAATTCACCAAAAAGCCCATATGTATACCACAAAAGTCACAAAAATCCATTTTTCATTCAAAATGATTTTGAAATCCAACTCACACCAAAATAGGCCACAACACTTTTTTCATAACTTTCACAATTCAACACATCCTTTAACAATTTTATGAAGTCCCTAAAAATATGATAAACATCACATAAAAGAACTATTCACATTTAAAATGGATCATTTGAAAGTTTAAACAATCCAAAACAATTTTCCAATATGGTTTCACCTCTTACATAAATCATTAAACCACTCAAAACATTCATAAAACAATTCCAAATAGTGTACCAAAGCTTTTCAAATAAAACCCATTTCAAAACCATCTTTCAAGGAAAAAATCAGATCAATAAAAATTCAAAATAGAATTGGAATACCCAAAAAAATTTATTAAACAACCCCCATGTGTTATACAAACACCTCAAACAATAGTACAAAAGATCCACATGAAATGCACGCATTTTCAAAATCACTTTCAAGAAGTAAAATAATGTTTTACACCTTAAACCCTTAAAAAACCTCTTTAAGAACTATTGGAACACCAATACCCCACAAAATCAGAATTTTCATCCCAAACAAGATTTATTAAACAAAATTCATATGTTATAAAACAATCCCTAGCAATACCCAAATGGTTGCACATGAAAACACCGAATTTTAAGCTAAAATGAAACTATAAAAACAAATGATTTACCAAATCCAACATAAACAGTTCACGCACCACACACAGTATATTAGGAACATGAATAATAAGTAATTCAAGCAAACTAACTCATCTAGAAATTTTAACACATGGAATCACCTACCGAATGTGTCGAAACCCTCAAATATTGGGGCGAAACATCAACCGCACGACCGCCGCACCTCAAAAAGTTAAAAGAAACCTAAAACCTCAATATTTCACCCAAAATACAGTAATTTAGAACCTAGGCATGAACCCTAACTTCTATAATTTTTATAATTCAAGAATTAGGGAAGAAACCCTAAGCAATTTGAAAGAGGAAAGAAATAGACTCACTTACTTGAAGTATCCTGAATTAATCACTCCAAAAACAATAGTTTCTGAAATTTAAAACATCCAAAATTCCGGGGTTGTTCGAAAAAGATATAGGAGGTAATTTAGGAATTAGAATGGAGGGAAAATAGTAAGAATTGAGAGAGTTAAGAAGGGATGAAGTTACCTCTTCAATTCTGGACGATTTGATACACCCTATGAAGTTCAGCCCTAATTAGCGATTTCAAAGAGCTCCAAGGAGGTGGGAAAGTCAATGGGAGCTCGCCTGGGTTTCCTAGGGTCGAGAGGGAGGTGGAATCACCGAAAAATCCATTATATTTAATAATATATTAAAAAACTAACGAAACATTTTAAAATTGGAAAATGGGCTTTCGGGTTGGCCCAATTCTTAAATAAAAACCCAAATCCTCCATGATTATGGATTTATAAAGGCTCCAAATTTAAATTTTGGCGTTACTAGGTCAAAGTATACCATTTAGGAATTGGAATGGGTGAAAAATATTAAAAAAATGAAAAAGTTATAAAAGAAACAAAATTTATTTTTAAATCTGGAATTAGGCTCACGGTTTGGCCCAATTCATAAAAACTCATCTATTCCCCCATAAAACCTTTGGAAACCCTCCAAAACAAATCATGAATGGAAAATAAATGAAATTTAACCTCAAAATAAGTCATGTATATGACAATTCTCCCCACCATGAAAACATTCCGTCCCTGGAAAGGTACAGAAAGGCCAGATGCAAAAACCAAACCAAATTGATAAACCAAGATGTACTCCCTTTCCAGGTTTCGCCCCCAAAGGCCAAAACACCTCCAGTGATAAATTAAGGAAGGAATACTTTACAACAAAAACATACAACACTTTCCTAAAACAATCAATCACATTCAGGCTTTATCCCAAAGGAAAACTCAAAAAGACTATCTGAACAAGACTCAAGCAATTCACTCAAACGAACAACAACATCGAACAAGATTACATATACCTTGATATAACTAAACCATTGGGCACTCTCCAATATCAATAGTTACCCAAGGAAGATTTAGGTAGCTTGATAGATCCAAATGAGACAACCTACCTCCAAGCCACGACCATGGATAAGTCTGAGTTACTGGTATGGGGGAACAAAAATTTCCTCCCCACCATAAGAGACAACCTATATTTTTTTTTCTCGAGAAAGAATCAGGACAGTAACAGGGGGAGGCCTGAATGGAATCCTCAGTACAAAGGGTATACTTCCAAAAGAAATTTACAAAAGAACTTATACAAGACTCATAATGTGTCTCCCCACCATAAGAACCAACCATCTTAACCGATCAGCGTGGGCCGACACGAAAAGACCCCAAAATTAAAGAGTTGGGACGGTCGCACGGTTAGTCTGCATAGTTTGGGGAAATTGTAAAATAACTATGTGGATCCTTATATCTGCATGGTTAGTTTTTTTTTGTTCATGGTTAGAACTAACCATGTGAAAACTGTGTGCTCAACTTGTCTAGAAAAATTTCCAACCATTCTCCAAAGACCCAATGGAAACCAAAGGGGGGGGGGATAACATTTTGTGATGACATGGGTACAAGACCATCCACCTATTTCCACCGAATGGGAATAATAGAAGAAATATGATGACACCATAGGTTTAAACTCTTCCTATCTTTCATACTGAGGATAGGACTTTGTACAAGGGTTTAAACGACACCAGAGTTTCCCCTGACTATGCGCCAGCTTCTCTCCGAGACCTATGCCTGGAGTTTGAATGATTGAAGCATCTTCGGCCTCGCAATTAGGCTTTGTAAACCCCCTGAATGAGAATTATTCTTTATTTGCAAACAACAACTACACCGCAATCCCCGATAAGTTTTTCCAAGACATAACACCTTCCAAACTCACTTTACCTTAACTCGATATTTCACCGAAACAAGGGATTAGAATATGTACATACATCACACCTTGTTTGTTTGGGTGAGAAAAAAAATAGAAGTAAAGAACAATTATACACACCTTACTCTAAAATGGAATATTTGTTTATGTTTTTTTAAGGGATACATTCTCCCAACATAATAGAGACTCTCAGATGATTGCCCAACTTTCACCTTTACGGTCAATTGAGCACATGACATCACAAGGCATCACCGAACATGACCATTATGACTGATATAAACAATGAATAGAGAGGGAACTTGTACAACATCCCCAAACAACACACAATTCTATAAAGTCGCCATAATATCCTCTCATGACCAGATTTCCCACACTGGTAGTTTAACATGAAATCCTTCTTTGAAGAAACTGTGAAGGACCCAAAGGCCCTCTTAGAAGACATCGAGATACTCATCCCCACTAACAACCCTAGACCACTTCCAGCTTTGATGAATTAGGAAACTTAAGAAACTATGGTCTATTTCAACCTTCCACGAGCACTCTTCCGCTACAAGAGGTTCTAAAAATCAAAGAAAGGAATCGGTGTAGACTCAATCTAGAAAGATCGATAAAACATTCCTTATATTGATCAACTGGAGGATTTTCCAATGGAAAAACAATCCAGATTGTAGTTCAGTTATGCATCAACCCTTAATGGGGGCATACCTTATCCAATGAGAGAACCCACAGACCCAACCAATCTGGTCCATTGGTCAAAAAAGCCATAAAACAGATCCAAACACATGAAGGGAACCACCATAAAGGTGTCCCGAAATATATCTCAGAGGAGACTACTAATTCGTCCTTCTACCCATCTTACCGACCAAACAGAAACCCAAAACAGAGTTCAAGCAGGAGGAGTTCCTGGAATCAAAACCTCCTACAACATCAAAATTTTCCAAAAACACATAATATAAGCCATAACAAACAATTCATCAAGACATCATGTTTTTCTTTAAAACCAATTCTTTTAAAACAAACAGTTTAGTAGTAAGCGTATCCACCAATGGTACCCCATGGGCCTCACACATGCATGTTTTTGTGCCACACCGGGCACCCTCCTCATATCCATCCCAGAACTCATCCAGTCATGCCATCAACCATCCATCATCCTATATAACCCCATGCATGTGGTCACTCATGGAAATACCAAAGGTTAAAACAAAAATTCTTTACACTTTTCAAAAACAAAATGGTCATCCAACCCAACCTTTTTCTCAAAACTTCTAACATTGAGATCAAAATCCCAATTCAAATCTTACAAAACTTTTCATAAATACACAACCATTTGGAAAAGAACTCACTTTCAAGATATTAATATCAATTTCAAAACATCGCATCCCATTAAAACACCCTTTTATTGTTTAGAAAACTCTATTGGAAATACTTTTCAGAACCAACATCAGTATAGTTCCTTCTTTCAAAAGAGGTGTAAGAACACCATTTTACATTTCAAAACAATTCTGAAAATTCAGTTCCTCCATTTCATAAACCAAACCATTCCCCCTTTATTTGAAAATCATTTCATAAATACTTTACGCTTATTAAAACCAAGTCACCAGAAAACCAAAGTCCTAGGATTTCAAAACTAAAGCACAAAACAATCCGAGAGGAAACTAGTTTCAATGGGTGACTTGGAAATATGGTTGGCAGCCATATTCCAATCACTTCACTATCACAGAGAGTGTTGTAGGGAATATCCTCGGCTTCACATGGCTTGCCAGGCCCTGCGAGCTCACTGAGACCATTAACCCAACTCTCTTTTCATTTCCCCTAATCATCATCAAACCAAGAAAACCAAAGGAATTAGATAAATCCCGACTTCCCCTGGTGACTCGAATCCTGTCATGAGGTGTGGTGATCAGGCACACTACCCATAACCGAACTACCAAGTCCCAACAATCCTATCTTTATACTATCCCGACTGTTCCCCAAATAACGTGACCCAAAGAGTTAGCCAGAACCTGCTCTGATACCATTTTGTCACGAACCGAATCTGGTCGCCTTCAACATTGGAACCTGACCCGGTCCATGGCAAGACCCGAAGGGCGTTCCCAATCCCCACAGGCTGACACAAGTGCCTAGGTATCATAAAATGAAAATTGGGAACGATTTACCCGAGTTTATAATCTTAAAACAACACAAGAATCCAATAAAACGAATCTGGATTTTTCAAACAAAACAATCTTTTACAAAAATTCAGAACTGAATTACATAGCTTAAAACAACTCAAAAAGACTATACCAAAGGTAAAAAACCAAATAAGGACAACCCAAGGACCCTCATGGCAAGGGGCACCACCCTCAATCCACCTTCACAAGACTTCACCAACAAGGACCTGCTAGAAACCCGAACCACTGGAACAAAAAAACTGTACCCAACCTGCGACAACAAAAATAACCAAGTCTACTTACACCCAAGGGTGTAAGTAGGGTGTGATCCAATGCCCAGTAGGATACCACCACTAAGAGATTCCACATGATAAACATTTATAGACGAAAAGCATGCAAGTTTTCAAAAACATGAAAAACTAGTTACAATTTCTAAAAGATGAAACTTTGAATAGAAACAGTTTTCAAGTGGGATATCATTAAGAATCAAAACTTTTAAAAATAATGTCAACACTACTGAATTTTCCAGCCAACTATACAGTATTCCGACGATAATTACAAAGTAACTAATGAGCACAATCAATAGGAAATAACCCCTAGGCACTAGCTCGTTCTGGGTCCCAGGTACCTTGTATCTCGGTGAGAGTAACCATCACAATATCCATTCTCGTGCACGAGCCACTAGTAGGGAACATACCCATAACCTAGTGATCATCATCATCATAGTTTAGTTAGAGTTGTACGCGTCTATCTTGCTATGTGAAACTGAGGCCAAACCCCACTAATTCACTAGCATACTAGTACACGTCCACCCACCTAGATACCCAGGTTTTCCCCTTGTGCTCAAACAAGTTCAACAAGCCAAGAAATATACATTGAACATGGAAATATCATTTCCACATCAAAAATTCACCAAAAAGACCATATGTATACCACAAAAGTCACAAAAATCTATTTTTCATTCAAAATGATTTTGAAATCCGTCTCACACCAAAATAGGCCACAACACTTTTTTCATAACTTTCACAATTCAACACATCCTTTAACAATCTTATGAAGTCCCTAAAAATATGATAAACATCACATAACAGAACTATTCACATTTAAAATGGTTCATTTGAAAGTTTAACCAATCCAAACCAGTTTTCCAATATGGTTTCACCTCTTACATAAATCATTAAACCACTCAAAACTTTCATAAAACAATTCCAAATAGTGTACCAAAGCTTTTCAAATAAAACCCATTTCTAAACCATATTTCAAGGACAAAATCAGATCAATACAAATTTAAATCATAATTGGAATACCCAAAATAGTTATTAAACAACCCCCATGTGTTATACAAACACCTCAAACAATAGTACAAAAGATCCACATGAAACGCACGCGTTTTTAAAATCACTTTCAAGAAGTACAATAAAGTTTTACACCTTAAACCCTTAAAAAACCTCTTTAAGAACTATTGGCACACCAATACCCCACAAAATCAGAATTTTCATCCCAAACAATATTTATTAAACAAAATTCATATGTTATAAAACAATCCCAAGCAATACCCAAATGGTTGCACATGAAAACACCGAATTTTAAGCTAAAATGAAACTATAAAAACAAATGATTTACCAAATCCAACATAAACAGTTCACGCACCACACACAACATATTAGGAACATGAATAATAAGTAATTAAAGCAAACTAACTCATCTAGAAATGTTTACACATGGAATCACATACCGAATGTGTCGAAACCCTCAAATATTGGGGCGAAACAACAACCGCACGACCGCCCCACCTAAAATAAGTTAAAAGAAACCTAAAACCTCAATATTTCACCCAAAATACAGTAATTTATAACCTAGTCACGAACCCTAACTTCTGGAATTTTTATAATTCAAGAATTAGGGAAGAAACCATAAGTAATTTGAAAGAGGAAAGAAATAGACTCACTTACTTGAAGAATCCTGAATTAATCACTCCAAAAACAATAGTTTATGAAATTTAAAACATCCAAAATTCAGGGGCTGTTCGAACAAGATATAGGTGGTAATTTAGGAACTGGAATGGAGGGAAAATAATATTAATTGAGAGAGTTAAGAAGGTATGAAGTTACCTCTTCAATTCTGGCCGATTTGAGACACCCTATGAAGTTCAGCCCTAATTAGCGATTTCAAAGAGCTCCAGGGAAGTGGTAAAGTCAATGGGAGCTAGTCTGCGTTTCCTAGGGTCGAGAGGGAGGTGGAATCACCAAAAAATCCATTATATTTATTAAGATATTAAAAAATTAAAGAAACATTTTCAAACTGGAAAATGGGCTTTCGGGTTGGCCCAATTCTTAAATAAAAACCCAAATCCTCCATGATTATGGATTTATAAAGGCTCCAAATTTAAATTTTGGTGTTACTAGGTCAAAGGATACCATTTAGGAATTGGAATGGGTGAAAAATATTAAAAAAATGAAAAAGTTATAAAAGAAACAAAATTTATTTTTAAATCTGGAATTGGGCTCACGGTTTGGCCCAATTCATAAAAACTCATCTATTCCCCCATAAAACCTTTGGAAACCCTCCAAAACAAATCATGAATGGAAAATAAATGAAATTAAACTTCAAAATATGTCATGTATATGACAAATTTTTACCTAATCTAGAGGACCCTCTAGCTATTACAGAGAAATAATTGATTGTAGAGGATTCTCCTCAGGAAGAAAGACCCACTGAGAATTCCCTTGTTGTACAAGAGACTGCACCCATTGAGGGGGAGTATCAAACCATGTTTGGAAGTGTGTCAGGGGCTATTGATATTGAGGATTGGGTAGAAGACCATGGTTTTGTGGTCGGTGGATTAGACTATCCTGATTCTGATAATGATGCATCTATAAATAGACCAAAAATCGTTTATTATGTTGAGTTTGAGTTGCTACCTGAAGATGTGGTCATAATGCCTGACCTGGATATTTTGAAGAAAAAGATTAACGATAGTTTTGTGGAAGAGACAAAGAAGATGGAAGCTTCACTGGTGTCATCAATCCAATCGATTATGATTGACTCAGTAGCTAGTATTGCCTCTGAAAGAGCACCTGTTGTAATTTCTCCTGCTGATATGATCACTAGGGCTGACCTTGAATCCTTAAAGGATGATATGAAAGAGTCCCTTAGTGATTCTATTTCTGAGTTGAAGCACTGCGTTGTTGAAGAGATGTGTAACTTGGAAAAATCATTTGAACTCTCTCTCGGTTGTAATTTGTCAACCTTTGTGGAAAAAATAGTGGAAGAAGTTACAGACTGCCAGACTCAAGTTTCTAGACTGGAAGTAGATTTTGAAGCTCTATAGAAATCTGTTACCGCTTTATACTCTTACATGAGCCCAAAATCCCAAGCAGACAAGGACATTGCCTATGTCAAAAGTGAAGTAAGCCAGATGGTCTCAGTGTTTAAAGGTTTTAAAACTTCCATGAAAGATCATGTTAAAACCCAGGACTCCCAAGTCCAAAATCTTATTAGTGGGATGACCAAAAACTTCAAGGAAACAGTAAACTTCTCTATTGGTTCTATTGCATCTAAACCCTCAGTGTATTTGAATCATATTCGAGCTGTGATGAAGGAGGAGCTTTGTTCAGCTTCAACCTATTGCTCTGTGAACTCATTCGACCTGAGAAAAGTTGTTCTTTCCACTAGATATTCAGTTAGAAAAATAATGAAGATAGTCCAAGACTATATGAGAGAAGCTTCTGCCTCATAGAAAGAGGTGAAAGATAAGGTGGACTTTTATTTCCAAAAGATTTACATGAAGCATCAACTCAACAATCACTTCAAACTTCTGTTTGAAAATATGAAGTTACCTCTGGTCAATCAAGCCTTTAGAGAACAAGTCAGAAAACTAAGGGTATTGACTCCAGCCTTGGACAAATTCATGGAGAACAAGGATGGATTCATATCTGCTATGGAGAGAGGAGGAGGAATAATTATGGATTTCAGGAATCTTTTGTGGCCATTCCTGCATGTGGATTCTAGGCCAGTGATTGTACCTCCAGCCTCACCTACCTCTTCCTCTACTAATTCTCCTGTTCAGATGACTCCAGCCCAATCCATTTAAATCCTTACACCTATGATCACTCAAATTACTCCTCGGTACCGACCAAGCATAGTTTCAGTGGCTTAGCCTCCTGTGATCATTTTTGGAATTCCTAAGCCTTCACCAGAATCCACCCAGTTTAAATCCTCTTCTGATCTAAAGGGAAAATATCACGTTGAGGATATGGATTGAACAAGTGGCTACGATGTTTGATAGGAATCCCTTGTATTTTGTCTTCTGTCTATGTACCTTTTTTCAACATTTAATACAAGTGGATTTCTTTTATTTCTCATTATGTTCCTTTTTAAATTTCTTGTTTCCAAATTTTTGATTATCACAAAGGGCAAAATATTACTAAGGAAGTCTCAAAGAGTGAGAAATATTCCCTCAGTGGAGAAATATTTTCTAAGGAAAATCTACCATGATTTTCCCCTCTGATATCATTGCATTAAATTTTACCTCTGATATCATTGCATTTAATTTTTTCTCTGATATCATAGCATTTAATTTTACCTCTAATATCATTGCATTTAATTCCACCTCTGATACATTATGATCTATAACATACTATTTTATCTGAGATAATTGAATCTAATGATATATCTTCTGATAAATTTTTTTTTAAAAACTAGAATATCATAAGTTGTGATTATCAAAAAGAGGGAGATTGTTGGCCTCACCAGTTTTGATAATCACAATTACGCTTTCATATACTTTGATAATCCCAATTAATGTTTATCTATATTTAAATTTGATCACTCTATGATATACTATTATCAAGATTATAATAATATTAAAATAGTCCTTGAGATATGTTAATCAATGTTTATCCATGTTCATATGATTTCTGAAGTAATTATAACCCAATCGGATATGTTTTTCATAAAATAGATAAGTGTTAGTCATTGATCTGTATATAGCTACTAATACAGAGCTACCAGAACTTAGTCGACCGATAGACCGTAGTCTACCGATAGACACAATCACCGATATGTAGAGATACTGATATGTACAAAGCTACCGATATGTACAAATATACCGGTAAGCATAGAACAAAGACACTAATGCAGATAGCTAAACAAGTTATCTGATAATACAGAATGGAGGTACCGATACAGATAGACCAGAGCTACCGACAGACCAGAGCTACCGATAGACCATGAGCTACCAATAGACAGAGTCACCTATAGAACATGGTCACTGATGCAGATAGCTACCGATAGAACATGTCTATCGAGCTACCGATAGAGTAAGTCTACCGATAGAAGGAGCTACCGTTATGTACAGAGCTACCGATATCTATCAAACTACCAATTCAGAGTAAGAGCTACCGATGTCAAGAGCTACCGATAAAAGTTCAAAGAGCTACTGATGGAAGGTCACTGTTACACAAAGTCCACCGTACACATCTACCAACAGCAGGCTACTAATGATTGACCATCAAGTCAAGATATATACTCTCAATACTATTTATTTATTAAGCTAATGGTTACATTTGATATTTTTAATGCAGTTAATGTTATTTGATGATTTTTGTGGCCATGTCAGGGAACCGTACCTAGTACCCATGAAAAAGGTAATCATTCCTTTTTGCCGGAGCTGAAAGCTATAAAAGAGAAGATAAAGACCTAGCTAAAGTGGTGTTAGTGAACACATATATTGAATGAAAGAAGAGAACACAAGGTGTGCATAAAGCAATAATCAAGGAACTAAGAAGGCACACAAAGAGTGAAAAAGACAAGGGCTAAACATCATTGAAATGTGGTGCATTCACGCAAGGAAACATCCAAACTCTAAGAACACTGGACATATACAAATAAATTCTTTTCAAAGGAGAACACAAGCTACATATTGATTGAATAACTACAAAAAACACTTCACGCACTCAAGCTGATAATCTGAACCTGGATCCAAGGAAGAAAACGATACTCTATTTTTCAAAATAAGAACCAGAGAAGGACTCAAATGCATTTCTGAAAAATCAAACGAGTCCAAATCTGCACTTCCAATCACTAAAGCTTTTCTAAACTCATTCATACTTACTCTAGTGATTCTTTCATTTACATTTCGAGGAGTGTGTGTACCCTGTTTGTTTTACTCACACACTATCTCATGAGCTAAACTAGAGGATTCTAAAATCCTTATTCAATCTCAATAACTCCTTTGTATCCCACTGTGGATAGTGGTAGAGGTCAAGTAAGATCAAGACAGCTGTGAGCTATTGTTTGTGTTCCCACGTAGAACTGTGGTAGTGGTCTCTATACCAGGACAGTGTTTTCACTTTTGTTTACCCCGATCTAGGGTGTGGATCAATTTATATAAATTGTTTGAGATGAATAAGTCTCGGCTTGAGACTGGACCTATTTGTTACATCTGATGTGCATTTTAGTTTAGGTCATAAGTATACTATATATATTTCATATTCTGCTACTAACTAATTTGAAATATAATTTGTTTTAATGTTACTTTGATAGTTAAATTAGAAAGTGTTTATACTTATTATAAACCATTAAGTTAGTTTCAAAAGTCATTTTAATCTTCAGATTAAATTAACTGAGACCTAATCCATATTTGAGAAACTAATTGAACATTTACACTCTATATAAATTCACTACAGTTTATCTTTGTTTTTAAATAGGGGTACTTTAAGATAAATATTTTTAATAGAAATTTTAATTGGAACTCAATTCACCCCCCTCTTGAGTATCCACTCCGACCAACAAGAAGGAATTCCTATGTATCCCTGTTAAAAAATCATAACATATATTGTTATATTCCACTTAATTTGAAATTTCATATATTTTAAGTTTATGTGATAATGACCATCATAGTTTATATTATGTTCATGAAACCATGGGAATCATTGTGTAGTTTAAATTCATTTCTAATTAACTTTTATATTAAAAAATACAAATAGTGGCTAATGTTGGTCTTACACATGAAAGACCATATAAAATAAAACTATATGGATATATAGACCAATGAGGATGGATAAATTTCACATTTAATATCTAACAGTGAGATTTTTTATTTTCTTTTCCTGTCAGTATATTTCACACTAGGTAAGATATGATCCAATTGAGAATTTGGATTAATATGGATAACTTCTTGAGAATATGGCCCCTGGTGAAACATATATCCGTACCTAGAGGGAATATAACCCTCCATGAAGTGAATGATTTAATAAATTTTTTTGACATAATGACGATATATATAACAATAATTGATCTAGGTGTTAGGTTTGGATATCATAGAATAATCAGATGTGTACTAATTGTATGAAAACTAACCCCACATTCTTTATGTTTTATAGATTTAGGTTATGTGGAATGACTATACCATAAGGTTTGAAATCATTATAAAATGATTTTTTGATGTATTTTTAAATGAATTAAATACAATGTAGGTGATTTAAAAAGGTTAAAATAGATGATGTTTTAGGATTATGCATTTGGTTAACTTGTTATAGGTATATTTGACTCATTGATGTTTCTTGGTGATGAAATCATTATTTGGAATAATAAGGGAGCTTGAACCTATGAATGGAGAACATTCTTACATTGATTATTAATTAAAATAAAGAGTTAGGATAGTAATTTCATTATTGGATTGGCCACACTAGTGTCATCATCCTAGGGATCTTCATTATTAAGGAAATACAGAATCACGATCACCATACTATCTCCACCAATCTGTGAAAAAAAATTCAATATTATTTTTATCATGGGGTTTCCTAATAGAGAAATTGTTCTCTGATTTTCATGATGACTAGATCAGGTAGGTCATGAGCTTCAGGAGGTCAGATTTTGAATTTTCATGGATTTGTAAATTCATTAAAGGGATCCAAGAGAGCCGCTTAAATTGATAAAACCTATGCAGATTTCATAGGAAATGGATAGGGCCTTATTGGAATCTATTTTTTCATTGTTTTAATGATACATAAAGTTTCCGCAGTATATCCAAATGCTATATGTTAGGAAGCCATTGTGGATATGCTTATGGAAATTTTGGGGTCATATGGTTCACATGGTTGTGGTGATATGTGAAAGTAGGGGCATGTCTTATAAGGCTTGGTTTTAATGAGGCTTCAAAAGGGTTTTATGTGAATACACTCTTCATGAACAATAAATTCGAGACCCTATTAGGGAATAAATTAATAATAAAAGTTATTTGGGAAGGGATAAATACATTAATATCCCATTATTTACTCTTTTATGTGTGTTTCCTTCAAAATCACCAATTAGAATTTAACCAAAGCATCTCCAAAATAAATCCATATTTATTGATCAAGGATATTTATTAATCATCAATTTTATTATTCTTGATGGTGTTAGGTACATATAGTTAGCATAGAATAAACACTTCCTCAAAATAATAAACCTAAAATGACATATTAAATCACACATTTATTCTTTTATACGGTTAAAAATGATAAAAGTTCATTATTTACAACTGTAGTTGGCCCCAATCACCAGGGTTGCATCAAATAGGACGTTTATGGCGGTCCCTAAAGAGTATCTTCTCAATCACATATGGGATTCATGTTTGGAATAAAATCACCATTTATCTATCAAAAGAGTGATTTTTTTGTGGTTCTTGAATCACCACATCTCTGTCACATATGGCATTCCATGTGTCTTCAAAAATATCTGAGAATTCTGATTTCAAAGAAAATATGAAAACCCTATATTTATTGTTCTGACCAAATTGTTTCTATATTAAATGTTTGGTTTCTATATAGATGAATCATCATTTATTATTTTATCTCAAAATTTTATCCATTTTCAATTCCAAAAAACAATCAATCTTCTTTTATGCTTTAGATTTACTAATGATATTATTTAGTTTCTTGTGCTCTTGAACAAACTCAAAACTGAGTGGTATCATCTATTTTTATAGATGTAAACCTAAGGTTTTGTAAAATTTTAGATATTGGGGTTTTGGGACTCAGAAATAAAAAAATTATTAGATACTTATTATATTTGTTTTATGATTTTGTGAAGTATTAATATTTCAGATATGATTCTTCAAGATTATGGGGGAATAGAGCATCTAGGTGAGAGACGTAAAACCACAGTAATGGGTATTGAATAAATGATTACCAAAAAATATCTGATGGAAAATATTTTTATTCCAATAAAATATTACATTGATCATTTAAATAATTATAAATTACATATATATATATATATATATATAAATAAGTCATACATGATTGAAATAATTTATGAAGGATTATATACCCATGTTTTTAGGTGGTTAATTCATGGTGTAAAACCATTAAAATCCCACTACCCATTGTCATATCTTATTATTTACAAGAATAATTAATTGAGTGGGACTAAATTTCAAACCTCTAAGTACATGATTGATCTATATGAGTGTCAATAAGTTGATCTATTTTTCTCTTAATTCCTAATGTTTTCTCTGTTTTTAGAAAATTTGTGCAAGAACATTTTAGGCCTAAAATATTTCCCATTAGTATTTTGAATTATCTAAATGTTATTTGGACATGAATCTAAATGTACAATCATACATAGCTCTGAGAAATAAGATTTATATATAAACACAAGATCTCCTTGGAATGTGAGATTAGTCATTACATGTACTATTTAACATTATCTTAATCTAGGATCTACAACTAAATATCTTACCTATCATCCTATTTTACAATATACATTTTTATCTTATGAAAATATATTCATAAAACACTATGGAATATTTAATATATCTATTGAATAATATCCCTCATCATTTCACTAAAAGTATTAGTTCTTGTTGTGTATTTCTCCCAAGTAGGGCAGAAAATATTTCCATACTCACCATATGATTTCTTATACAAGATTCTTCCTACATTATTCAAGGTCACTCATTAATATGTCACCTAAATTTATAATAACCATGACCATAAATATAGAATAATTTAAACCTCTCTCTATGAAATAGTGAGAAGACACCATGGCATTTATGAGTCTTCTCATGGTTTAGCATCAAGATTGTAATACACTGTGAGTAATTAAATGTTCCTTTAAAATAAATTTCATGTAATGAATTTAAATAACCTTGATTATGGAATGTTCTAGATTCCATTATTGTATGAAATATAAATCCTCATAATTTCATCATTCCTATTCATCCATATAGTCACTAATATTCTTATAATTCATACGAGAGAATATTTAAAATAAATTAAACGAGAAATCATCATCAAATCCATTTATGAATACACTATGGAAAAATAACATAGAATTAATCCAATATAAAAGTTATTAAAACAACACACTATATGATTGAATGTAGTTTTTTAGAGTTCTGAAAAACTCATTATAAATATCATTACTATATTTACTCTGTCGTAATTGTGATCATCCCTTTATCTTCATTAATTACAATTAATTTTTGAGTTCTATTAAGTCCTCATGAGATCATAAATCTCCCTATTAATCCCACACATTATGATATTGTTCCTCATATAAAGAAGAATAATTTTATAACGTAATGACGTAGATATGGTTCTGTTGTTGGATTTTTTTAAAATACATATATCATATTCAATTTTTTTAAAAAATATATATTATTTGATGGTAATTTGGATATTTGGTGGAGTTTATAATATTTTGGAATAATTATGATTTTTTTTAATTTGAAAAGAATTGAATCAGATTTTTGGAAAGACATTAATATTTAAAGAACTGCATATTCATAAATAAAAATCATATTAAATCCATTTAAGATACATATGTGTCATTTTGAAGGAGAATATAGTATTTTTATAATTACTCAATTATGTACGCTTACTTGTACTCAATACTTATAGTTCACCTAGTGAAGATTCCAAAGAGTTGAATAATTTCTCAACACATACTATATATATAAAAGTAACCTATAAAATATGTAATAGTCAATCTATGTAAATAGATTAGAGAAATGTCAATATTCCTTTTATGCATGTTACTAATATCAAATACATAAGAGTAACTCTTAGTGAACTTGTTTAATATTTTCCAAAATCATAAATATAAGAGATGATATAAAAAGTTAAATGTGTGGAAAAGAAAATAGACAAGTGTAATTATACTAGTATATAAATGTAAGTAGTCAAATAAAAATGATATCTAGAGGACACCTAATG
The DNA here is from genome assembly GCA_963277665.1 of Viscum album. Taxonomy (NCBI): domain Eukaryota; kingdom Viridiplantae; phylum Streptophyta; class Magnoliopsida; order Santalales; family Viscaceae; genus Viscum; species Viscum album. The sequence goes on along the minus strand of OY728126.1, from coordinate 554,115,627 downwards.
GAACATATGAGATATATAGTGATTTATAAAGGTTCTAAACTCATATAAATTTGGATATTTTGAAAAGATAGCATGAATCTGTAGAAGAAATGTATCTAAAATAATATTTTCAAACTATAGTGGAACATTATGATGCCAATTTTTTTCATTTATAGATTATGAATCATGAAGATTAATCAAGATACAAGTTTTTTTAATATATTGGTTATGATGTTAAGATGATATACACATAATGATTTAAGCAACAAATGAATAAATATTTCATATTTTTTCTTAGTTTTATGAGAAAGACATTTTGTGGTGAAAAGATGATGTGGTTAAATGAAATATTTTGTGGTTAATTTGATAGATTCAAACCGTTATTCAAATTAATGATAATAATGTTTTATGATTTTTAAGAAGATTATATATATCTTATCACAATGTGTGAATTAATGACCCAGTGACTATGATATATCCATAAATATAAGAAGAATATGAATATGCTGATGAGTAGTTAAGAATTATATTGTGGATGTTCATAGTTTGAATTTAAATTTATAATTCAAATTCAAACATGAAGATGGGACTCTTTAATTATAATGTAAATATATATAGGGTTTCATAAAAATTAAATATTGATATTATTAATGAAGAATATACAAGAGGAATGTGTTTAGTTTATTGGGTGAATAAATATAGATAAAATAAGAAGATTACATGATGTATTGAATGTACAAGAAGAATAAGATAATTTTTACATACATGGTTTATGTGAGTAACCATCACATTCATTAGACATTGAAGAATATTATTGGTACAAATATACAATAGCCTTGATAAATTTATTTATAAAAAAGTAAAATAACTACCCCTATGAGGACAAGACATCATTATTAACAAGTTCGATCATGGAAGAAATATTTCTTCATATATTTAGAAATTATTTTATACTATTACTCTATGCTGAATTTATAAATAAACTCTACCCATTGTAACCATAATGGTTGATTACATCATATGGTCGTGGGTGATGATGGATCATTCCATGTATAACTTCTCATTTTGAAATGAAAACGTCATACATTAACTAAACTTTTTCTTTTATTTCCAATATTTTTTAAAAGTTAATAATTGAGATATATCATTCTAATATGTAGAAGATGGTTTTTCATAAGAAATCCTATTACATAAAAGTTACTAGTGTACACTAATTAACACCCATCCCCTATCCCAATTGAACATATAATGCATAGAGATATAATAAGTTTTATCAAAGAAGATTAGGTTTCCTCCAAAGATATAATGTTTTAATTTATTATTTCAATGGTGATTCAATTAAGTTGATATTTGAGTTTAAATACCTCTTTTACAATGTAGGATTTGTATAAGTCTCTTTGGTAATGATACTCAATGGAGCTGGGGAGGAAAATTGAATGATTGCATCTATAATGAATAATATTAATTATGTATATATAAATGTATTATTCACATTAATGGGGTAAATTTACATTGCTTAGAAGAAAGTAATTATTCCATACATAATTTCATTATTCAAGGATTTTCTAGATATATTTATTGATGGCCTGAAACCATTTTAACAATGATTATATTAAACACAGGATATTATACATAATTTTGATATTTATTAAGTGAAAAAAATTAAATTATATCATAATTTTAATAAATTATTTTTAAATGGTTATTGGGATCATGACTAAAAACGTTATTTTTAATAATAAAAAAATATCAATAAAGTAAAAACTCAAATTTAAAAGAGTTAAATTGATTTTTTTTATTATTTTATTATTCATTAAGGTCTATTTATTTATGAATTATTTATAGGAGTCAATGAGGTTTTTGGATTTATTATGGGATTATTTAATAGTTCAAAAGATTAAATATTGGTTAGGAAGATACTTCTTGTCATACTAGAACTATTTGAGGCAATTCTTTTTGAACCTGAATTTTTTATCCATGTTTAGTTCCATTAGTTGAATAGAATATAATTCTTATTTCATATAAAATTTGAAATTTTTGTCTCATTAAATAGAAGATAAATACTAATAAGGAAATACCCATAATTTATTTAATGAAATTTTATAGTAACAAAGTGGCATGTAAATATGAGGAATAATTTTTTTATAGCGATGATATTGATAAGAGATTAGAAATCATTTTTAATTCATTATAAAAAGTGTAAAGATATATACAATTAATTTAATGGGATATTCCTATAACATATTTTTATTGTGGTGTTATTTGAAATTTCATATAAAAATTTCATAAATTTTATGAGTATTATGTTAGTGATTAAGAGGATGTGACTCTATTGGGTTACTTAAAGAAGATTTCCGAAAAAAATTAATCAAATGAAAATTGTAAACAATTTCTCTACATTTAATAATAGGAACATCTTTTCAAGGCTTAAATAGTGACATATGTGATGATGATGAATTAGTAGCGATGAATATTGAATGTCATGGAAGGATGATAGTAAAAAAGGTAACTGAATGCAAAATAATTATTGATGTAGTTGAAATGAAGAATGATATGAGCAAATAGAAGTTACAATGAGTCTAAATAGGGAACTAAAATAATGTCTCTTGAATAATTATTAACTAGAACAAGAAATATATTGTATTGAATAAATTTTTTTAAATTTTGTTCTGTGATTCTAACTTATATAATGGATGAGTTTCAATGTTGAAAAATGACATTGATATTTTAAGAGATTTTAATAATTAACATACACTATTTTTACCATTGTAATAAAGGTATATAAAATTGATAAATTTATTTAATAATTAACATACACTATTTTATAGCATGGTAATAAAGTTATATAATATTGATAAGTTGATTCATCTTATTTATAAAAAAATTTAACATATAAATTCAAAAAAAGAAGTAGAAATAGGACATTCAAAATTACATTAAGATAATTGGATAATCATTAAAGGAGATTTTTGTGGGATAATAAAATAATTAAATGAGTGGTGAAATTTATGTCTTACAAAAAACATAATATTAAAATATTTAATATGATCATGAAATTGTTGGGGAAAAATTAGATTCTACGTCACAATTAAAGAAAAAAATTTATTAATAAGATATAAGATTCATGGAGACCATAAAACTATTCAAGCCCAAATTTAAACATAAAATAACACTATAAATTGTTATCTGAAATGTATGGAATTAATTATACATATAAGAGGAATGTTTTGTGGGAACAAATTTTTTTATCTTTATAAAATGTTTCCATGGGTTAAAGAGAAAATAGTAAAAAACATTGATGGTAATCATTAAGAAAATAATATATTTTAATAGGATTGATTACATTTAATAGTGAATGATGGAGGATTTAGAAAATTTTAAATGATATTTTGTTTTTAATAATGATATTTAAATGAGACTATAGTATTTTTTAGATAAATATTTATTGTATTCAATCATAACAAAGAGTAATGTTCATAATAAATAAAAAAATTTATAATGAAAAAATTCATACCATTGGATGAGTTTGGAATAATACAAGACTAGTTAAGTCAAATTGCGGAGGAAGTTTTCACAATTTTACATGACATTTTTATTAATATGTTGAATAATAAAAAGAAATTTAATAATAACTATATTGAAAAATTAAATTCATTGATCGTTGATGGGGATTATATATCATCTAAAAATGAAGGTTCATGGATATTTTATATTAGCTGGTTATCTCATATGAAAAAATATTTCAATATCTTAAATAATTTTGATTGGTGTAATAAAATAATGCATTCCTTTTCAATATTAGGCCACTAAAAGTTAAAAGAGTTGGTTAATAAAACATTGGAGATGAAAACATGGATACCAAGAATAGATTGTTTACTAACAAGTTGACATTCAATTTACTATGTTTGTAAGAACTCTTGGAGGATGTCAATAAAATAGTTTTTCTAGAATAAAAAATGATATACCAAGAATTTTAATGATTTATATATTTAAAATAAATTTAATAATTTTTAAATTATTAATTAATGAGAAACATGAGGGAAGTGTCTTAGTTATGTCCTATTCCTAATGTAATGATAATAATTTTTTTCCAAAACTAAATTGAGTGTTGAAGAAACATATGGATGATCATGTTGGTTTTAGATCAAAGGTGGATTTGAAAAATAATGCATAGAATATGGGGATAAAATCTCATACTTCACTCAAAAATGTCTATGTAGTGATAACTATATCACTTATCCCCTATTTTCATTAGAGATATTTTATAAATTGGTGACAAAAAAACAACTTCCTTTATGTTTATCACATATTTTTCGTCAAAATAGTTGACAAAATATATTAAGGGATAATAAAAATGTATTTTTATATCTTAATGGGATAGTTATCTCTTATATAGTAGGATTATTTGTTTATATATGGGGTTTTTTGAATGTGTTTTCTCGAAATTCACATGGTTAATTATTTTATATAATGTTATAATGTGTTTGGTGAGAATGTTTTTTGTAATATATTATACAATAGTTCATGTTAACTTTGATTCAGATAAGAATAAAAACTCATTATAAGGTGATTACCTGGTATATAAAGTTATATAATCATGAGAAAGTGGATATATGTCACTATTATTTACAATATGACATTTTTATATGTTATTATTTCTTAAAACAAGTCTATTAATATATATAGTGATTTATTTTATTATAATAAATTGATATGTGTGATAAAATTGAACAGTAATTAATGTTTAATGGATTTCCAAAAATTCCTTATCCTGGTTTTATTGACCCCATGAATGATGAACCTAATTAGACACTAATATGTAATAATTGGATAAGAAAATGAAAGGTATATGTTTCTTAATTTTTCCTCTTTTTTCATTAAATAAATCTTGTTCAAAATCACATAATATTAATTTTATTATGATATGTTACATGTATTTTGATATTTGGAGGTATTATAAAGAGGTATGAAATAATGTGGAAGAACTCTAGATGGTTTTGTTGTTATGAATATTTGTGTCTGATATGTAATAATATTTAATATATAAGATTATTCAAATTCATACATAATATTTATTTTAAATATTTCAAAAATATATAGGAGTCATTTTGAAGATGACTCAAATGTTTTTGTAGATATCCAAATATGTTTGTGTGGCCTTATGAAATAAGTCAAGTTCATCCTAAGAAGGTTGAAAAAAATTGTGAATCTTTATAAAAAAACTTGTATATATTAATGTAAAATTCAAAATAACTTATATTGAATCTAATAATATATATATATATATATATAACATTCATGAAAGACCCATATGTAGTATTATGTTTTCTCAATTCATTATAGTTTCTCTAAACAATGTTTTCAATGTTTTGGAAAAATATTAGACACAATTGTTAAAATGTAAAGGGAAAACTAATGAAAAATAAATATAAAGGATTTAATTTTCTTATAAATAAAATTGGATTTTTAATACTTATAGGTTATTATGAGGTTATTTAAGATTTATTATAATTAATAGTGATATATTATTGGTTAAGATTTAAAAATTGTGGGATTCTTTTAAGATAATAGAGTTATTTGAATGATATGTTTTTTAAAGTAGAATTTAGAAGAATAATTAAATCTTATGATGAAAATGTTATCCTTCCATAAATAATATCACATAAATATAGATCATAACATATTTTGATAAATAATATGTGTTATGGAATAAAGATAATAGCCATATTGTGACAATTCCATTGGAGATTTAAAGGTGGTATTTTCTTATGTTATTTATATCAATGTCAAGCCATGTAGAGAATGTAAATTTATTTCATCGAATTGGATCTATATTGCTACTTGGAGTCTAGTCATGATGTATATACACGGTAATTATTATAGGTGACATTTGGATATATTTAAATATATCATATTTAAATCCATGAAGTCACATGAGTATGTCATAGATGGATCCATAAACTAATTAATAAGTAAGAGTGTTTGAGGTTATGTTACGTAGCAGTCCAATGATTTTTTTTGTTTGAATTGAAATTAGATTTACAATTTCATCTTAAAGATGATTCACTATTCATGAAAGATAAATATTAAATATATCTCAAATTATCATTGAAGAAATATATTTTTACCCAGAATATATACAATTAGAATATGTTGAGCCCTCTAGAAGATTGTTGATTTCATGTCTATGATTGATGTTTTAATAATCACAAATCATCACATACCATTAATGCTTAATCTGGTTTGATTTCTCATAAACTTAATTACAATCTGTTAATGAATCCGTTATCATGTTTTTGTCTATGCTTATTGACTTACAAAGTATTTTGGAAGTCTTCTGTATTCAACAGACATCGGAAGCACCGATTCAATATCAACAGACATCGGAAGCACCGATTCAATATCAACAGACATCGGAAGCACCGATTCAATATCAATAGACATCGGAAGAACCGATCCAATATCAACAGACATTGGAAGCACCGATTCAATATCAACAGACATCGGAAGCACCGATTCAATATCAACAGACATCGGAAGCACCGATTCAATATCAACAGACATCGGAAGCGCCGATTAAATATCAACAGACATCAGAAGCACCGATCCAATATCAAATGACTCACCGATGCTGATCAAAATGAGCCACTGATCAAATGACTCACTGATGCTAATCAAACTGACTCACCGATCAGATGACAGACCGATGCTGATCAGTCTGATTCACCGATGCTAATCTATCTGAGTCACCGATCATTACTCACTAATGCTGATGACCTACCGATCACTTGAACTAATCGATAGTCATAAACAACTGTTTGAATTTCTTTATCTTTATCTTTATTTAATCTAACCAACGGTCATATTAGGTATATTTTAATGCTCTGTCAATTAATTAATAAAGGTTGTCGGATGTCAGGAAACCGTACCTCGTACCTGCAGAAAGGAAACTTTTTATGTCTTCCGAAGCACGTGACATAAATACAAGAAGACTCTGCTGAAGAAAAGTGTTGACAGAAGAACACAAGAAGAATATAGAGGAAAGGAAGAGGACGAAGAACCAAGCAGAACAGAACCATATACATAATCAAGCCTACTCAAGAAGAGTTCTGTGCATACAAAAGAACATTGAAGAACTTCATCGACTACATCTCACTGCCTTTGAACCTAAAGCATACGACACCCTTCTTCTCAAACAAAAACGAGAAGAGGACTCAGAATAAATTCTGACCAAATACAAAAGAGTCCAGAGCTACACTAAAATCATCAGAGCCATTTCTAAACTCTACATCTCTGCTCTGTGATACATTTGTTTTACATTTTGAGCAGTGTGTGTTATCTGCTGTATTAAACACACACACTGACTCCTGTACTTTCACTGGAGGATCTGTAAATCCTCAGCAAACCTTTTTACACTTCATTTCCCACTGTAGATAGTGGTAGAGGTCGTGTGAGACCTGGACAGCTCTAAGCTTTTGTTTGTTTTCCCACGCAGAACTGTGGTAGAGGTCTTGTGACCTGGACAGTGTGTTTACTATTGTTAACCCCGATCCAAGGTGTGGATCATTTTTATATAAACTTTTGAGAGGACTAAGTCTCGGCTTGAGACTGAACCTCTTGGTTAATTCTATGTGTTTTTAACTACATACTATATCATACTATACATATTTTTTTCATATTCCGCTGCTATTACTTTGAAATATAATTTATTTTCAAAGCTACTTTGATAGTTAAACTTGCAACTGTTTATATTTATTATAAACCAGTAAGTTAGTTTCAAAAGTTAATTTAATCATAAGATTAAGTTAACTGAGAACTAAACAATCTTTGAGAAACTTATTGAACCTTTATAATCTGTATAAATTCACTACAGTTTAATCTGTTTTTGAAATAGGAGGATTTTAATAAACATTGTTTTTAACAGAAAATTTTAATTGGAACTCAATTCACCCCCTTCTTGAGTATCCACTCCGACCAACAGAATATATAATATATTGTTCACTAAAAGAAGAAAATAAGAAGAAGAATAACTAAACTAGTGAATACAAATGATGAATATGAAGGAAAATATTATACGCTTGGAATTTGGTTTTTATCATTGATCCATGTATCATTCAAACATTCAAATATTTTTTTATTAAGTATAGTATATTGGGTAATGTAGGTTCCCTATCTTCAGAATTAAGTGAATTAAACAATAAATTTTATGGTCAAAAAATAAAAATATGGGAAATAATGGTTGAATAAAAGTGTTAATGAAATTTAGGAGGTATTTTTTTAGGTTTCTGAAATAATGAATGAATTAAAAATGATGAAAAAAGTATGTGATGGGAAAAAATAATTTCAACAAAGGTAAATAAATAATTATTTATCTGGAAATAATTATAATTTTTTGTAACTCGTCTAACACATAACCTTATAAAATTATTTAAAATTTATTAAATTGTGATTCACTTAAATTTTCTACACTATGTAATATTAAAATTAAAATTTCCATAAAAAGTGAAGAGTTTGAGCCCTATGACAACTTTATAACATCATATCATAGAATTATACTTTCATAATCATTCTAAATATAGCATTATTTTAAATGTACAATTATAACATAAAATAAAATTTATTATTGTATTTTAATTGATTCAATGATATATTTTTGACTCCTATAATTTTTTGTCTAGTTTATTAGGTTTTAAAATTTATCATATCCTTTCAGGATTAATATTAATGTTTTCTCATGTATTATGATTATATCTATTGTGTTCACTAATATATTAATCTTGAATGAATGAATCTTAATTTTTTAAATTACATTATGACCGTTGATTCAAAATAATATATTTAAATGGTTTCACTATATCAATAATAGTTAAGTTATACTTATATGTGTGGGTGGGTCGTCGAATAGATATTTTGTAAATGAATGTTGATATAAAGAAAATACATAGTCACATCTAAAAAATTAGCCTCCAAAATATATAATAAATAAATATTTTTAGAGAAGAATTTAATTTTTTTTCAAATTTAAGAGAGATCACACATGCAAAAAACAATTCAATATAAAAGGAGAAAGTGAATTCCTCTTAAAATAGATCATTTTGGGGAAGTGTTACACGTACTGATCGATTAGAAAAGTGTAATGAAACCACAATTATTAGCTAATTATCCTTTAATATAAAAATAAACCTGTCTAGGGGTCACAAAACATTTCCATATAGTGTACGGGTGGCTAGGGTTGAAATAGTAATAGAAAAAGAGGGTAAATTTATTGAGTAAAAAAATTATTATTTCATTTAAACCCTTTATTATAAAAAAACAGGGAACCAAATGATGATTTAATTTTATGAAATATTTTTTTAGTAAAAAAAAGATATGAAAATTTTCATACAAATACAATAACATATTAAAAAATTCATACAAAAAAATATGTGTTTAATTGATGGATGATTTAATTTTTGGAAAGATTTCATGGCCTATTATCTCAATGACAAATTTTGAACTATCATGAGTTATTGAAATGAAATATCTAGTTTAACCAGTTTATAATTATATAATAAATTTCCAGTTTAAATTTTAAACATTTTAAATTTAATAATAAAAATATAATGCGTCCATCAAATAGAAAACTAAAATTCCTTTCAAATTACTCAATTTAGGGCATAATTAATGACTGTGAATAAATCACCAATTAAAACACATAGAGGGATAATTAAATAAATTATTATCATAATATAATATTAAAAAATCATGGATTATCAACACCCCCACCATTACAAATTTTCACTTCAAGGAAAATATTGTCTAATTGCCATTAAAAATTTAATAAAAAATAAATAATGAGAAAATGTCAAATATCCTATAAAAAATTGAATGAATTAAGATTCATTTATGAAAATAAATATCATTTAAATTTATTTTCTCACATTTAAATTCCTCAAAATTACCTTCATAACCCTATAAAAATGTTCCTCACTTAATAATTATATTCACCATATCACTCTTGAGAAATTTAATAATAACTTGTGCAAAAACATCAAAATTTCGATCCTTACCAAAATCATACAATGAATATAAAATATCCACATATTAATGTTGAAAAAGAAATCAGGAGGAATTTAAAATAAGTTTCAAATGAATCTAAAAGTGATTTTAGGTTTGAGATTTTTTTTAAATATAATAATTATAAAAAATGAGGCTCAGTGTATTTGAAATATCATGATAATAAAAAAATAATGATTTCTCGACTTGGGATGATAAAATTTTCCCCTCTCCTGATCTCAATAAAATATAACATAAATATGTAATTAAGTAAAATAAATGATAATAAAATATTTTTTTTTATATTTAAAATTTTCATTTATTTGGATGTTGTCACTAGGAACAAATCTCACAATCATCTACAATACCTTATTTTATTTCTTCCTGAAACTAATGGTAATTCTTATAATAAGATCAATGGTAAGAGATGATTCGTTTGGACATCCTCAAGACACAACCCATTATTATTATTATTTTTCTTTTTTCCCAATTTTATTTTTCATTTTCTATGATTAATAATATAATAAAATTATAAATTCACTTTCATCATATACCTAAATCTTAATTAAAACCCCTAATCAATGTACTCAAATTAAACCTTCCACTTTTTCCTTGAAAATCCTATCCCCTGCACATAATCCAATTAGAATCTTGAAAAATATATAATATCTGGGTAAATATGATATAATATAATTTTAATGTGATTTTCCATATTAATTTAATTAATGGAATCCATTTATTTAAATATTCATACATTTGTAAAGTGGAATCACATGTATATGGTAATTGGAAACAAAATTCATGCATCATAATAATGTTACTTTGTTTTATCTCATATTTTATAAGATTCAATGAATGTTTCTATAATAAAATGTTATTGATTATCAATGATGAATTATAAATTATAATGAATAATAAGATGTTTTTTTATATTTCTAATTGAAATGGGTTAATATTTTTCTTTAGTGATTCATTGTTAACAATTTCAAGAATTGGGCTAACTCCAAAAAAATATTTGAAAATAAAATTCCTTAAAAAAGTTCCATAGAATCAATCATTTTAAAATAATATTTTGAAAAATAAATTACATTTTTTGAAAATTATTTTATGTGTAAAAATTTGATAATAGTTTGCTATTTTAGATCTAATATCCTAATTTTTTTAAAATAAATACTCACCTGAATAAATATTTGAAAAAAACAAATTCTCAAAATGAAATCTCCTTCCCCACACATAAACTATTTCATTATCCACAAAGTGACATTATAAAATGATTTATTCTCATAAAATAAACAATTTTAATTAGTACAATTTCATAAAAGAGAAAGGGTAAGGAAAACATGATATATTTTTTCCAGTTGATAAGTTTAACAATACTTCCACTATCCCTCACAAATAATACATTCCTACAATGAAAATAAACAATATTAACCATTATTTTTTAAAAAAATAATTAAAAAATTATTAAGAAGTAAACTACCTATTCCTATACCCCTAGACAGTTATCAAAGGTCTCCTAAAATCCAACTGTAGGAGTGGCATGTCTATATTAGACCAGGAAATTCCAATATAATTGAATATTATACTTAATATTTATTTTTTTAAAGATCCCTGTATCCAATGAAATTAATTTTTATCATCATGATGTTTTACATATTGTTAAACTATTCTAAAATGAGTATATAGCATTCTATAATCTTTATATTTATTTGAGCATGAAATAAGATATTTAGTTTTGAATGTTAATAATTTTATGTGGATCATCAATCATATTTCAATAAAAAATTTTAAGGGTATCTTTATTCCTATCATCTTCCTCATGTTTCCAAATTATTATTTCAAATGGATCATAAATTATTTCTTAAAACTCATCACTCTATTTTTAGCCTCTCCTTTATCATTCTGATCATGAAATAAAAATATTGATTTTCGAATTTCAAAAAATGAAATATTTTTTTGAATTTAAATATTGCAATGATTTAATTAGAATTTGTTAAATATCCAACTAATTATTTAGTAATTATATTTCGTAAATCATGAAATATTTTTTAATAAAATGTAATGATCTAGGTATGGGGTAATCTTAAAAAATCATGTCATCCTCGTGTATGTCTAATTATGTAATGAACAATGATATAATTTCATTATATTATTTTTATTCATGATCCTATGATTTCTATATCTGACACAGTTGTTGTGATGTAGTAATCTTAAAAATTTTGTTTCTAAACGCATCATTGTCATTTTACCAATTATGAAATTCCACCTACTGTTATTTTGATATCCCCATTAATTTTTCATAAATGGATGATTTGGGATACTATTGTACTTTCCCTAATAGTGGAATTGTTTTCTCTACATGGTACACATGGAAGGTTTCATGTGATAGGTTGAATAAAAAAACATAACTTAAGAAATCAATGATTCTTCAATTATATATTAGTTGTTGTGGTTCTTCTATATATATGATTTTAATATGTCTAAATAGATTATTAAGTAACTAAAAAAAATTTTGTTCCCTTATATATGATGAAAATAAAAAATCACAAAAAATGTTCAACATATAATTTACCTCCCTGAAAATGGTAGTTTTGATGAGTGATTTTCGGTTCACTCACAAAATATTTCTGTTTTTACTAACAACAATACTATAGTTGAGCTTGGTAATTTTTCATAAGGAGGAAGTTACATTAATAAAAAAATTTAGTAAAAAGATAATATAAAAATTAATGGATGAATGAATGAGGGAATGAAATTGATGCCTTATTTTTGAATGTTTTTAAATAAAAAAATACAAAAATATTACTACTTAGCGATGATGAATTTTTATTGATAAGGCGAACAATTCATTATGTCTTTAGAGAAAATATTTAAAAATTGTAAGTGTTCTGAAAAAAAAAACAAAATTAATTATTTAAAACTATATAGAATTTTAAAATTCATTAGGTTATTTACCCATATTCATCCCAACTTCTAATCCCTTCAAAAAATTTCACAACCATACAAAAATTGGGCATTTAAACCCTACTTTAAAATTTGAGCATCAGATCATGGTACACTACATTTTTAATAATAAATAAGTTATCATTATGTTATGTGGGATATTATGAAATGTTATAAAATTTAGAAATTTTAATTTATTGATACATGTGATTATAGATCAACCCAAAATTTCTATATTTGGTAGTTAAAATTTTACAATTTATTTTCCCCCATGATTCACACAAACATATCCTCTTATGTTTTGTGTAAAATTATTGAGACCATTATTACTTAAAAAATAAATTAATTTATCATATTTTAATGAATTAAATTATATATATTGAATCAAAACAATAAATTGATAAATGTTTAAAAAGAATTATTACAATGAAATTGTGCTTCTTTGGGTGAATGGGTCCCTAAAGAAATGTTTTGAATCGAAATGGGATTAAATGGGTAAAAACAAATGTCCTATAAATGGTGACCCTATGACCCAAATAATTGAATTAAAAGAAAATGAGATGAATGGATGAATCAAGAAATTTACTAAAAAATAAGATAGATCATACTTTTATAATTAAAACAAATCCATGTTTAAAAATAAAGTGAAATCAACCTGGGAGAGATCCCCATATAAAAGCATTCGATCTATAAATTATTATGAATAGTGGAATAGAACCCCAATATCTATATAGTCACTCCGATTCTGGACTTGACCATATTAAATTTGGATAAAATAATTTTTATATTAGGTTATAGGGTAGGGTTATTAATTTTATATGAAATGAAAGTAAAAATATAATCAAGATAAAAAATGTACCTATTTTTGTTACATGCCTTTGTTTGTCAAATGAGGGAACTAAATGATGCTCTAGGTGAGTGAAATATTAAGTTTTATTTACAATAATGTTTGTATTTTTTTTACACAACAAAAAAAAGGATGTAAATTTTTTGTCCCAAATATGGAATTGATGTTGTGATTGATTAATCCAATAAAACATTGAATTCATGAACTATTAAATCTATGAATAATTATGATCCTTATTAAGGTCTTTAAATAAAATAGAAGAAAATATTTTTATTTATATCATAAAAATGAGAATTAATATTAAAAATGTATAAACTTATAGAAGATTATACTAAAGTGTATTTGGAAAGTAAGAACAAGTATTTCTTTTAAATTTCAAAATTCATTATATAATTAAAAATTATGGACATTTTATTAATTAAAAATCATTTTATGTTAATTAAAAAAAAATTTATCCAAACTTTTTTCCAATAAGATAATGAATTTTCATCAATAACTCATGTATAAGTTGTAAGATGTTTTTTCAGAGATCTCAATAATTTTTTAATGATATTTATTCATAGGAAATTGATAATCAATACCTTTATAAAGACAAGTCAACATCCATAAAAGCATTATTGAAGGAAAAATCATTTATTTTTATATTGTGATACATATATGTGTTATTATTGTAATATGATTTCATTGATATATTCAGGTTATTTTATCCACAATGTTGATTCTAGGGGATCATATAACAATTAGTGATTTTGGATCATATAAATAATTAGATTCTCAATTTGTGTGTTGGACCTCAGACATTTATTTTCCTTGTTTTTTTATTTCCTATTTTTTGTGAGTCTTTAATAGTAAGTTATACCCCATTAAAATGGTCCAAAATTTATTATATGTAAAACCATAAAAAGGAAATATATGTAATTTTTAAATGATTCACCCCTTATATTTCTCATTCAACATATCATGCATGGCTACATCACACTACCCATTTATATTTGTCAAAACTTTGTGATAATATATGATCATCTCAATTAAAAATATTCAAACACCTCATTTATACCCAAACATGGAAAAAAACAGTTAAGAATCAATTTGATATAATGAATTATGTATTTTAATTTTCAGTCAATGATAAAGGATATCCATAATCACTATGTCCAACTATGATGATTATATGTATATTAGGCCTTTAATAATCATATAAGACTCATTTGGATCAATATTTTCTGACATGTAATGTATTTATGTTGTTTTTGTCAGTGTGAAACTACATCCCAAATTACTGTGGTCAATGGATGTTTTCCAGTTACACATGGGTTTCACCTTGATGAGAGGATGGATGTTGGGGATCATAAAAATATTTTAATGGTAATAATTTCATTCTTTTGTAATATCTTATGTAATTAATTTTATTACAATGATCCTTCAAAATTTCAAATGTGAGACTAGTTACCACTATACTACAGAATTGATCGAAACCTTCTATTGAGGTGAAGGTATTTAAACATCTAATGTTATATATTGAGGTAGATATTTATTTATATCAATGGTTCTCTATTGATGCGACCCTATATATACCAAACTCTCACCATATTTAACATTATTAATAAGTAATACAATGTTTTAAAACCAAACCATTGGAATCTATAAAATTTAACACCATCTAAGGAGCTGTTAGGTGTTGTAATTCTAGGATTAGGGCAACATAAGGGGATTCTGGCATGTCCATTTAAATTGAATCTGAATCTATGTAGTTCGGTTCCACGTAATAGAACATGTCATTCCATTTATTTTCATTGGATAAGGTACATCATGGGAAATTTTATGTTCATCCAACCATGATTATTTCCATGTAGCATTGAGACATATGAAATAGACTTTTAAAATATTGGTTCCTAAAATGGATGGTGTTTTATTTAATAATGGGAGGATATTTTTGTTATACCTCAAATGAACCATGTCATAGTTAGGGTGGGATTTTAATACAATATATATATATATATATATATATATGATGTATATGTGTTTGGTTTGGAATGAAATGATATGGCCCAATGGGTATGATATTTCATCATCATTAATATATCATAGTGATAATGGGTCCTAGGGAATATGGCATCAATGAAATGACATATGAACTAATGGGGAATATGGAAATGTGGGAAATAACATATCTAATTTCATGAGTACTATTTCCCCATAAGAATCATTTAATAGGAAATCATTCCCAAGAAAACATGAACAAGGATCTCAAAGGGAATATTTTCTATTCTAAATGATAGTCAGCATCATGGGGAATTCAGCCATATGATTGATAATATTAATGTTTATGAAATTGTGTTTTCATGTCAAGGGTGTATCCTACATATTATATATGATTATGAATAAAATACCATGTAGTTTGGAATTCAATGTTTAAGGTCATGTGACTATATTATATCGTACTGTTTCCATAATGTTGTATGTAAATCATTGTCCATTTTTCAATCATGATACTAGGAAATTAATTTAATGAAATGGATGACAATTTCTGATTTATCGGGGATTATACATTGAGGTTTCCCTTATAAAAATGTTATGGAGATGACACCAAGGGAGGAGGATTGTTGATCTCTTTCAAAAAACCTATAGCATGAGTAGAGAATATGAATGAATTTGTACAACCAAAATGTCTGAGTCCTTAGATCATTCATTATCTAGGTTATTAAATCCTCAATAGGAATGAAAATAAAGGGGTAACATATTTAATATCATCATATAGTCTCCTGGAATATTGATCTGAATCAAGATCCATGTTGATCATTTTATGGTAAGATAAGATACTCTTTTGACCTCTTAACTGAAACAAGAATTATCAATTGGATAAATGATTTTAATTTCTTGAGTATTATTTTATTATTGATTGTAAATTATAGAGCATCCATTTATTTTTGGAATACATAACCAGAAGGGTGTAGGTTAGTGTGAATAAAACATGATCATATATGTATGGTGGTTTGGGGGATGGTATTATTTTAGCCATTTTAGGGTTTTATCATTTAAGAGGGGAGTCATAAAAGTATTTTTCGATGGTATGATCATAATTGGTCACATAGTTAAGGAATATTACATCGAATAGTTTCATTTACTTACAATATGGATTCTTTGTTAGGTTTTCTCAGGTACCACATGCTATGTGAGGTAGGGGCCTTCTTAGGTTGCCAAATGGTGCCATCAAGGTTATCCAATTCACATTAGAGGAGTGATAAAAAATGGATATTATCCCATATGGGACATATATGTATGATTTATTTAGAATATTATTTATTTAAGACACATCTATGATAACAAACATCATGTGAATTTTTTTCAATAGAACCCAACAAAGGGAGGTACTCGTGGTGAGGCTTCATGAACTATCTCCCTCACAAAGCATTGTTTAAGATTCTACAGGAAAATTAAATCATGATTAACCTAGTATTATCCCTTAAGTGTAATAATTATAGCCCCTTTAAAATTCAATAAGATCTGAATCAATGTTTATAAAAATTCTCTATTATTTAATTATGTATCAATTATGATGAAGGTGTTGGGTATGTATATGATGTTCTCGAAAAATGTTAAGGTCCAAACTTCTATGGTCTATTTCTTTTTGAAAATCGCATGTATGAGGTGTTTCGAGAGGTTATGGTGACTTATCATCCACACCTTGCCAAATTTCTAGTTCTGTGAACAGTTCCAATGGTGAGGTTCCAACAGTGACCTTTTTCCTTTTCGAAATTTTTGAGTTCATGAACAATATTTCTAGAATGGTGAGGTGTCAATGGTGACCTTTTTTCATTTCCAAATTTTGAGTTCATTAACAGTGTTTCCAGAATGGTGAGGTTCCAATGGTGACCTTTTTCTTTTACCAAATTTTTGGTTCATGAACAGTGTTTCATGAATGTTGAGGTTCCAATGTTGACCTTTTTCCTTTGCCAAATTTTGAGTTCATGAACAGTGTTTCCAGAATAGTGATATTCCAATGGTGAACTTTTCCCTTTATCAAATTTTGAGTTCATGAACAGTGTTCCCAGAATAGTGAGGTTCCAATGGTGGCCTTTTTTCTTTTGCCAAATTTGGAGTTCATGTATAGTGTTTCCAGAAATGTGAGGTTACAATGGTGACCATTTTCCGTTTCCAAATTTTGAGTTCATGAATATTGTTTCTATAATGGTGAAATTACAATGGTGACCTTTTTACTTTTACAAATTTTGAGTTCATGAATTGTTTTTCTAGAACAGTGAGGTTCTAACGAAGACCTTTTCCTTTTACAAATTTTTAGTTCATTAATAGTGTTTCCAGAATGGTGAGGTTCCAACGGTGACCTTTTTCCTTCGCCAAATTTTGATTTCATGAATTTTTTTAGAATGGTGAGGTTCCAACGGTTAGTTCCATGAGCCTTGGTTTTCCTTTTCCAAATTTGGAGTTAATGAACAATGTTTCTAGCTTCCTACAGTTTTCCCCTTTATCATTTCCTTTGACATAAAATGAATTTAAAGTCTTGTTTTAAGGACTCTAATGAT
Source organism: Viscum album (assembly GCA_963277665.1). NCBI lineage: Eukaryota > Viridiplantae > Streptophyta > Magnoliopsida > Santalales > Viscaceae > Viscum > Viscum album. The sequence goes on along the minus strand of OY728126.1, from coordinate 554,097,282 downwards.
GATTCAAAGGTGGTAACTCCTATATTAATTAATCCTAAGGCATGAGATTTTATTACTTGGTCAAACCATATGGTTTAATGAGATATTCTATTAATGGAAAACCCAGCATATCGTAAAACACTGCTCCATTAAGTCTTCTAAATGGATGATATATCTTCCTCTCTATTTCTTCCTCCTTGTTCTCGGGTGTGAGATGATCGAACATCCCATTCCCTCCCGTATGAGTTGTGCAATCAAACATTCCTCCAAGTAGTTTTTCCTCTCAATTTTGATGCAACCAAGAAATATTGATTTGTCTTTGATATAAGGTGTGATCTATCTTTCTTATTTCTGGTTCATCTCCTTCTTTCTCCTTTCCATTTTTATTGAATTTTTACCCCATGATCCTAATGGGATTTTCTTGGGAGTTGGTCGATGTGGTGGTGTCTCTCCATCCCCAGGTGGATACAATTGTCATAGGGGAGGAGACCATAAACCATTCTGTGGGTCGTTCTCATATAAAGAATGTCAAGATGTGTTTGAGGTAGGGGATCCATTGCTTCTCAATTCATTTATGTGCAACTGTAGAGTTAACATGTTTTATACCTTTGGATCACAATGGAATTGACATAATAAATATTTGAACTGGATAAATAAATTGATATCGATCGTATGTTATTGCCTGTTGTTTTTCTGGATAGTGTGATGTCTATGCCTGCTTGCTTTGCATTTTTGTTTTTGATTGATATTGGTAATGAATGTAAAGATGAAATTAATTGATAATTGTTTGGCTAAATATAAAGAGGCATGAAAATGAATCTGGATCCTCTTTTTATAATTTAATGTTAATAAAATTTGTTCAGTAAGAATGTTTAATTATTTGTGATAGTTTAAAAATATGGTTTCATTAATTTGGAACTTACGAATAACAAATCAGTTAATCAAAGATGGATTAAATAACTTGTTGATAGATAAAAGATAATTCATTTAGGGTTCTATGATACCCTCTTGTTTGTTTTGGGGCCAAGAGCCCATATGATATGATGTTTGTTTTTATGCTACTTGTGTTGTGGTGTGATACTGGATGGTTGTTGTGATATTTTGTGGCATGGTGGCCTATTGGTTGTGGCAACAGTTGATGCCTACAGTGGTGAGATGCATCGGTTTATGAATGTGGGTGTTGGGGATGACATCGTGGATGATGGAACGGGTTGGATATGAATGTTTGGATAATGGATGATTCTTATTAGGTTTTTATATGTGTTACCTTCCCAACTTCTCAAGGCATCTAGTCTTTCTTACCCTTCTTCCGAATGGGGTGAAGACACATCGGGTATGCCACGTGCTTTCTGTGTCTAGCTTCTCAAGGGATGATGGGTCTACGCTCTTTCTATAGTCGTAAAAGACTCGACGGGTAGTTATCTACATACTGTTTTTATCCCCCTAGTGTTCAGTATCATAGAATGGTTTTCTATAATGCCTAGGAAAATGGGAATGTAATGTTGTAAATAAATAATTGAATAAATGATGTTTACCCGTGGGGTTGAATCTTGCTAGAATGAAATGTTGAGGTGACAATTGTCATGGGGACAATGGACTTTTGGTGTGATGCTAATGAAATTTAATTAGGAATTGTTAATGGTTAATTAGTATTTATATAAATAATTAATGAAAAGTGTAACTTATAAAAAGGGAATAAAGTAAGGAAATAAATCTCTTTAAATGGTTGTGTGCTTATAGGATACCCAGTCTTATAAGTGGAAGCTGGGAGGCTTAGAGATGTTAGGTGAAGTTGAGTCTAAGACTAAGTTATGTCCATAGTGTGGTTGTGATATATAGTATATTCTGTGATTTTTATATCTCTATATGCTACTCCACCCTATCAGTTATGGAAATTGACACCCCGGGGATTCTGAGCCCTTGGGGGTGCCTTCACAAACATTCCACTGGGAGGATGGATGGTTGACTACCCCCTTTATCCCCACTCTCTTCTATTGGTAGTCACTTGTGCTGGTAGGCATAGTGGTTAGTTTTCCCCATATATGTCTGTGGAGGGCTTTAATGGCTTGGGGTTATTCCCAAACATATATTATGGATATAGAATCCTATAAACTACATTATGTGTAACATGTATAGGCTGTGATGGCTTGAGTATCCTTACCTGGTGTAAGGGATGTAATGGCTTAAGGTATAATAACATACGTATGATACAAGTTATATGAGCTTTGGTGGCTCCTAGAAACTATATGGTTACTTTCTTACATGGATGTGGTGATTTTGTTTCATGAGGTGCATATTTTGTTGCTTCACCCAGGTGTCTGTGAGCAAGCCTTTTTGGAGAGAGAATCTTAGGACATGCAACTTTGGGGTAATGTGGAAAACTAGTGGGTAATTAGTTGTGGGGTACCCTTGATAATATTTTTTATATTATATAATCTTGTATGTGTTACATGGTGAGAGTAGCCATGGTGATGTTGGGATCTTAGTATACCTGTTTAGGTGACGAGTTAGTTTCACTTATATTTAACTGTGATTTAGCATGCTTTTTTTTGCATGAGAGGCTCTGAGGAGGATCCTACTAGGTATACTGTTATACTCACCCTATGTATATATAAACTATTTTTCAGGTCACTTTGAGTAGGTTGGAGATCATGCTGGTTTATACTAGTTTGGGGTTCTAGGAGTTCTTCAGCTTGTGGTTGCTGTTGTTTTTACTTTTTATTGGGTACTTGTTGTTTTAACCTGACAATTTTATTAGTTTTTCATGACATTACATATGTGCAATTGGGTTTTCATATATATTTCCGTCTGAGTTGGAGTTAGTTGGTGTTTATCTTATCTCTCTCTTTTGTATTTGTTCTCTTAGAGGAAAATGCCTTCCATATTTGTGTTTACTATACCCACGGTTCTAGTTGCAAACCCAGGGCCTACTAGAGGTGTGACTCGAGGTTAATTATATCCCTTCTCACATTGCCAGCCCATGAGGGGTACACCTTGTAGGGAGGGGGTTGTGATCGAGTGGTATCAGAGGGTTGGTTGAGGGATAGGACGGAGTTTGGAGATAGGAAAAGTTGAGGTTGCATGGTTTAGTAAGGAAACAGTCTCAGTCAGGTTTAGCAAGAGATGTAAACACTAGAGACTGGCTGATACATAGGCCTTTAAGGACTCCTATGGTCTGATGTACGGAACAGTAAGTTTATAATGGCTATTAAACAAGGTGATACTAGGTGAAAGGTAGAGACCTAGAAAAGGATCATACATCATTCTTCTGTGTTCTTTTGTATAAATGGGTAGACCTTGGGATAGGTTAACCTAAAATGAAAAAAAGAAAACAACAAATTAATTAATACTGAGTCTTCTATATTCTAGATTTAGGATCTCTAACTATTTGTTATTTTATAGTTATGGATCTAGGTCTACGTCCTCATCAGGATATCGTAGAAGATGTCCAGTAGGTTGTGCCAACAGATCGCCATAGAGTAGAAGTTGGCGACGATAACACATAGAGGAGGACACTCTAAGAGTATCAGTGAAAGAGTCTACAAAAGTATGAGGGCTCCATTTTAGATGCAGTCACAGAAGACTGGTTGGAGGAGTTTGAGATAGGATTCAGTTCGATCTGTGCTTGGAAGGAGCACTAGGTGTCCTTGGTTGTGACGATGCAGTGTGGAGCAGCGTGGAAATGGTGGTTCTTGTTCCTCGGGGATCGTGAGGAGTTATCAATCTCATGGGAGGAGTTCCGAGAGATGTTTAGGGTCGAGTTTGTTTCTCCAACTATGAAGGCATCTGGTTTCCATGAGCTGCTTTCCCTTCGATATGGGTGCACCAGTGTGAGAGAGTTTGTTATCCTTTTTGGGAACCTTTTATGATATACTTAGGACCTGTTTCCAGATAAGGAGGATCAGGCAAGGTATTTCGAGGATGCTTTGTGTCCAGATATCCAGTGCCAGGTCACCCCATTTATGTTGGAGACATATCTTGAGGTGATAGTGAGGGAAGAGGTCGTCGAGAGGAAATTGGATAGAATTAGATCATCACGAGAGGGGAGTCATCATGATTCCTCATGAAGCAGAAATGTGGTCCAAGGTTCCTGCTTTTTAGGGTAGAATAATTTCTGTTCAGCCAGGGGTAGGTCCCATCCCTGCACATCTCATTACTTCAGAGGCAGTAGCTCTTAGGCCTATGCCAAGAGATCAGGCGCCTATTTTTCTTGTGGTGGCTAGGGTCATCAGTAGCGAGAGTTCCCAACCTTTCATAGAAGTCATCATCCACCAGGTGTTCCGCTCCAGGTTCCTCCATTGAGGCAGTTCAAGCAGAGGCAACATCAGCATATTGCACCAGCTTTAGATCAGTAAGGGTAGATGGGGCAGGTAGAGGAAATCCCTGTGATACTCCCGACCCTCAAAAAGTAGACCGCGGCCATGGTGGTGGACATCATCAGGGTCAGAGATGTCCTGGAGGAGGTCGTGGATAGCTTCATGCTTTATTATTTCTATCTCCAGGCGATCTAGATGTCGTTCGAGTTACCCTTTTCTTGTATTCTACCTTGGTGTATGCCTTGTTCGATTGAGGAGTGACACACTCCTTCATATAACCTACCATTGTACATGTTATTGGACTTGAGTTAGAGAGGCTGCCAGTGCCCTTGGAATTGACTACACAAGTTTTTGGTCGAGATGACTTATTTAATGTATGTAGAGACTGTGATATAGTTTTGGGGAAACACCGCTCTTGGGGATATTTCCTTTGTTTATGAATACAACCATATGATGTCATCCTTAGCATGGATTGGTTTTATTCTAGGTAGTCTATCATGGATTGCTTCTGAAGGAAGGTTGTGTTCTTCAATGCGGATGGAGAGTCAGTGGAATTCTTTGGCGAGCGTGGCCCTCGGATGGGTCATTGGTGTGTTCCATCATTACCATCCATGATGGCCGTGATAATGTTGATTTATTCAGAGGTATAGTAGTTGGAATTTCCTAGGTTCATAGAAGAGTACCCTGATGACTTTCTAGAAGAGTTTGTAGCATTACCCCTGTAGAGGCCCAAAGCTTGACGTACATGGACATTACATTACCTTTGCGGAATACTTAATACATAAAAAAATAGACACACAAGGACCGTAATAGTTTAGTGTCTTTGGAAACTTGAAACATAATCTTCTAATCATGGTGAAGGATCTTCAACACCTCCCATAAAGATCTTCCCCTTTTGTTTTCTTACCTAAAACCTTTCTTTATATCCTGGGGAAAAGAAAACATATAAATGGTGAGCTCAAATGATCAGTAAGGGTATGCATGGATAAAATAAAACAAATCATATACATTTGAACTTAAAAAAATAAACATAATTTTTAAACTTCAAAACTTGAGAAATGACATAAAACATGGAAGTATGTAAGGAAGAGATACTAAATAAACATTAAGCATGATAAAATAGCATGGGAGTAAAACATGTAATTGTGGAAACCATTCAGCACTTGTTATGATTTCCATAGTAGCCAAGGCATTACTGCCAAGACTTTCTTAGTGGACAAAGTCGCTTTCGGAATCGAGTTCACTCCTCGTTTCAGTCCAGTAACACTGAATCAAATTAACTTACCGTTCCAGCCATGTCTATCTCATGAGATATAAATCTTTACCCAATGCATTGGAGGGAGATATAGGTCCCACCCATCTCATAATGAAATCATTATTACTTGTGCCACAAAATAAACATACATCATTCATAATTACCCAATAAATAAAATGGGTTTCCTAAACATCATCCCATCATCACATAATCCATATAAAAGAAATGGATATCATTTCATAATAATAAAAGTTAAACCATGTAAATCATAGAGACATTATACTTGAAACATACACATATGAAAATAATGTCATCTTAGATGGAAAATGGTTTTGATAAAACACTTGAAATGAATTCTTGAGGAAAATATCCTCTTTTCTTCAAAATAATTTTCTTTTCACAAAATGCCATGAAATTTTAAAAGAAAATGATTTTGTTGAAAATAGTCATGAAATATTTTGGAGGAAGCTTCATGAAAATAAGGCTTTATAAAACCGTAAAAATCCTTTCATGCCGTATAAGTTAAAAAAACATTCTACTCATACTTTGGACGGAAAAGTCAAAAAGTACCTCGTAAAAGAAAGATTCCATACATACCATGTGGTAAAAGTCAAAATGGGTAAAAGGACTTTAAACATACATGAAAACACTTTTATAAAACATGGACTTGGATGATAGCAATAACCCCAGTAAATACTTACGAATAAGCAATCTCGGATAAAAATGAGATTTGCAAAATTATCCCTGACCTTAGGTCCGATATGCTTCATACGTATCCAAAACTCCTATATAATGATTTAAATAATGTCATTGAGTTATTACAGAAACATATTCATTGTTATTATATCATATATGGTTCACTTTTGACTTTATATTACCCATTCTTTTGTAAATTCATGTTAATGTAGCGTTTGGGTAAAATCGTTTCATTTGTCGTTCGTGTTTTAAGTTGTAATTATTCATATGATTACATAGATCATGATTACTTACATCCAGAATGTAAAACATTATTTATATATAATATATATTCAGAATATACATATATATATAATAGATCGATAAATGGAAAGAAATACACCGTTCCTGGAGACAGTAGGTCGTACGTACGCATGAACGCTGTTTTCGTTTCCTTATTGAATTGAATGGAATTAAGTATATGACATACATATATATATGTACATAAATCCATTATAATTATGATGTCATATCTTTCATTATTACTTATTATATATACTTTATAATCATTCTATAATTGTTAACATGGAAAATGAATCTCATCGCGTCGTGGTTAGGGTAATCCGTACGTACGCACGAGCGATGATATCGTTCCCATGGAATTTTATTGCAGTGTATGTATAATATTTCATAATCAATATCACTGTAAAATAATCATATATAGTCATTATTTAAACCATTATACCCATCCCAGTAAGGTGGTGGTGGAAAATAGATTACACCACGGCGTGGAGACGGTATTCCGTACGTACGCACGCGCGGTGATTTCGTTTTCTGTAGGATGGATAGATGGTGAAATAGGGTTGTTTTATACTTATAATAACATATCATTATATGAGTGATACTGATGTTATTACTTCATAATGAAACAACTAATGAAGAAGAAGTAGAAGAAGAAATAAAGTTGAAAGAATCGGTAACGGACACTACCTCTTCTTTGAAGCGCCTCTTTGAGACCTCCTCTTAGGGCACTAAAATTGGTTTGTGAAGAAGACCAGGACCTCTAGGATGTTTATAGGGAAGTGGGGAAGTGAAATGGTCCAGGTTTGGCCGAGATTGATGTCTCAAATTGGTGTGAGGAGGAGAGGTAGGAGGTGCCCTTTTATAAGGGAGGAGAGGGGCACCTTTTGAAATATAAGAAATACTAGTTTATATTAAATCCCAAACCCACATAAAAACTTCCAAAATGACTCTTATCCAGATATTAAATGAGATAGAGTTGTAATATCATCAATAAATAAAATTTAGACATGTTAGGAATTTATTTTAAACATTATCAACTTGATTTATCCTTATTTAATCAATTTAATTTTATTTGTGGAAATAACATTCTAAATTTTAAATTATATAAAATAATTACTTATTTGTCATTAATTGTCTATAATTGGATAATTTATATAATTTTAGACCATATAAATTTAAATTTATAATTTTTAAATATTTTTGTGATTTTTAAACAATTTTATAATATGTTATTTTTATAAAATAACATTAGTGTCAATTATGACACTATTCATTTATTTGAATTTAAATAAAATATATACAGAAGATATGTTCGAAATAAAAGTGCTAATAGATTCCTAAAAAGTCATATGTATCTATAAAAGTATTGGATAACATTAAATAATTCATATAATTTTTATTTTATTATTTTTAAAACCATTTATTTGGTTTATCTCTTAATAAAATAATTAAAACAACATTTTTGTATAATTATTTAATATACTTATTTGTTGCATAAAAATTAAAAATAAAATCCTATGATGAATATAAATCTATTAAATTTCATAATAATACTTTTAATCGAATTTATCATCTTAAAATCACAATATTTAAATTGTTATATTTATTAAATTATGAAGGTGACAACTTTGGCATCATTTAAAATAAAATAATATAAGTATCATAATCACCTTAATAAGGATCCAAATGGTAAAAAATTAGGCCGGTGGATGATTAGGGTTTATATATACACTAATAATAAGTTTTTTGCAGATTTTTGGGCCTTTTGATATGTATTACTATTTCAATAAAAACTATATTATTAATTTTTCACTAAATAAATAATTTCTGCATCATTAATGTATAAGATAACAAGGTAATTAAATAACTCTTAAAAATTAAAAATAAATTACCATGAGAAAGAAAAACATTTTTTCTTTCAAATGAGTCTTTATAACCAAATTTATATTCTGTATAAACTTATATTAAAAATACATTAATTATTAAAGTAGAGTGAGACATATTTCACTTTCCTTTAAATAAAATAAACTAAAGGTCATAATCACCTCCAAGTGGGTTCTAATGGATTCCATTTCAACCCAAATATGACTTAGGACAAATTATAATCATCAAATTGTATTAATAAAAGTATTAGGATAATTTTATAATATTATATTTACCCTTAATTACCCAATTTACCTTTTACTATGGTAAATAAAATTTACCGTTGTTACTATTCATAAAGCCCAAAAATAAAAAGTAGTCTATTAATATAATTTGGACCCACTGATTCCAAATATGGAATCCATTTTTCCAAATTCAATACACAGAAGTTGCAGAAATTAAATTAAAATTAATCCCGTTGTTGAAAGAAAACGGGTTTTTGTTTAAAACATTGCAAAAGATTAAATTTATTTAACCTACGAATTCAGTGTAAAATCAAGGCAAATGACATAAATTATATTAAATGGTAAAAATATATCATATTTATAATTTAAAACCATTCAATAATATAATTTAACCACATAAGTTATTACGATGAAAAATGTTGTTTTTAATTAAAATATAGCGTGTTTTTACTATTCATTAAAATATGAAAGTTATCAGAATAATATGAAAATTTTATCCAAGGTAGAATTTTATTTCCAGATTCCAAATAATAATTTTATTTTTTAAAATTGAACTTATAAACATGCCAAAAACTATATTTAATGTGGGTGCGCCATCAAAAGGCGGAAAAACTGCATTTTTTTAAAAATACTTATTTTACATGAAAAATTTAGTTTGTTCTTATACCATGTTTTAGAAAATGTTTAAGATGAATAATAATTTTATAAAATTAAAAATTTTGTTAATACTATTCATAACGGCTAGTTCATAATAATATTATAATAATATATCGTTGTTTAGTAAAACCCAGTATTGCGTACTGCACACGCTATCGAGGAAGGTCGTGATTGCATGTAATGAAAGCCTAGTTAGTGTTGCATATACTGCAAGCTAATATGGTGTTGCATATAACGCAATATAATCTTGGTGTATCATACAACAAAAGACATCAATGAAATTAAAAAGAATATTTTCCATAAAATCTCGGGGTGTTACATTCTTCCCCCCTTAAAATGAATTTCTCCCTCGAAATTTGTCGGGGTTATAAATGGTTCACTACTTGAAAGTTTCTTTAATAGAAACTCACATCGTAAAAAGGAATACCAAAACCAATATTTAAAAAATAAAGTATGAAACAAAATGGTTACCCAAAGTAGCTCATCACTGGGTTTCCATATAGGAGAACATAGGTGAAAATATGGATATGGAAGAAAAATCTAACCATAAAGTTCTGATGGAGAGTGGTAGAGAACACAGCTTTGAAAAAGACAATAATAAAAAATCCATAGATTTGTGATGATCTAAGGTACCATATGATTCATCGGATATAAGAGAACTTGGACAACATTTTTGGTTTTCAAGATCATTTCCCTAAAGTTGATGAAATTGCAATTAGAAGAAATACTTTCATGATTTTGGTACAGTCTCACCATTGGTCGTTTTTGGACAATTTACAATTTATCTCTTAGAGAAATGATGTTGAATTTCTCATTCGTGAAGTGTTAACAGATCATGTGATAGAATGATGGGTCATTCCATATGTTTCAAAAAAAAGGATAGCAAAAGTTATCAAATATACATAAGTCCATCTATGGTGAGGTTAATAATATAAAATTCTAAAAATGAACTTATACATCATATATCATACTTCTTAATAAAATTAAACTAGTTTCTACTAACCAGGGACTTTTTGGAGGCCAACGGTAGGTGATAAAGGTCAGGTGCACTTCGGTTGTGGTTTCGATTCCCACAGCCTTGTCTGACGCGATGGGCTGTCGCCCATCCTACAGGTTGTCCTTTTCCTAAAACTACATTACTATAACATCCCACCAATAATATCAAAAAAAGTTCTATCCTTAAACAATACTAACTTATGTCCAACATAATCTATTCCAATCTTTAGGCTTATCTAAAATACTTCGGTCCAAGATCATAGTATAAAGAAAACCATTACTAGAAAGGTTATCTACCAAGAATGTGAATACAAGAATTTATCCCATATATATCATAAGATATATCTTTTTGGTTAAATTCCAAACACATAAATACCTTATTCATATATTCTCTTGAAACAGAAATTACCATAGAACCTTAGTGAAAACATGAATACTGTCAAAAGGTAACTCTTTCCTCATACCAAAATCCCAAAAATCTATATAATCAAACCAGAATATCACTTAGTCCTTATATCAGTCATGAGCTCATGAATACAATCAAACATTTCATTATCTTCTTATCCCTTCATTATCTGCATATCATCTACTTTCAAAAAATATCTGAATAACCATTCATGGTTACCGGTACAATTCAACATATACTTTCAAATACTTTAGGAAAAACAATAGTGTAACATTCCATAGATGATTCTTTATTCTATAGTACCATACATTATTCATTATAAACATACAATAATTCCACTAACTTTTTAAACCACTTACTGAGCTTCATCATTTCTCATATTTCATTTTTAGTCTCTTCATCATCATCCACATAAATACTACTCATATGACCATGCTGATTCTCTTCATGAGATTTTCCCTTAGGGCATTGGTTTGCATAATGCCCATACATTCCACATTTAAAACATCTAATCATTGTTGATGTCATAGCAATACCATTATCCTTGTCCATGGTGTTAACTAAACCTTTTTCTTTGAACTTACTAGCTTTGTGTCCTTCTTTTCTACACCCAAAGCATCTTCCAGTTCCTTTGAAACAATCTCCCCGATGCCTCTTCCCACATGATTTACATGAGGCAAATTGAACTTTCATTCCTCTATGATCATCATGAAACTCCATATTTCTCTTATTATCTAAGTCGGGAAACTTACCAAAGTTGAGATTATTGATCATATTATGAGATTTCTAATTAGGCATAATAACGATGTTTGGACTTCCAAATCCCGTTTCATTTGGTTGCTCATGAAGAATATCATTCCACTATCCGTCATATCCTCCATTATCGTGAATCTTAATGTTTCCAGCCATTTTCTAAAACCCAAAAATAATAGTGTGAGAGGAAAAAATCATCCTCGGGAAAACAACATAGTAAAGGGGGAGTACCCTCAATATCTAACATCTTAGGTTAAATTCTAAGGTCATTACCGTAGTTCTAGGACTATATCCTATACGTATACTTATCCCTAGGGACATCCCTAGACATACCTTAGAAATATTTCTAGGGATCTTACTAACGTTTTCGCATCCTAGTTTCTAAAGGTTAACTAAACCTTACCTCTGATACCAACTATAGGGGCCCAAAGCTTGACGTACATGGACATTACATTACTTTTGCGGAATACTTAATACATAACAAAAACAGACACACAAGGACTGTAATAGTTTAGTGTCTTTGGAAACATGGAACGTAATCTTCTAATCATGGTGAAAGATCTTCAATATCTCCCATAAAGATCATCCCCTTTTCTTTTCTTACCTAAAACCTTTCTTTATATCCTGGGGAAAAGAAAACATATAAAGGGTGAGCTCAAATGCTCAGTAAGGGTATGCATGGATAAAATAAAACAAATCACATACATTTGGACTTTTAAAAATGAACATAATGTTTAAACATCAAAATCTTGAGCAATGACATAAAACATGCAAGTATGTAAGGCATAGATCATAAAGAAACATTAAACATGATAAAATTGCATGGGATTAAAACATGTAATTGTGGAAACCATTCAGAATTTGTTATGATTTCCATAGTAGCCAAGGCATTGCTGCCAAGACCATCTTAGTGGACAAAGTCCCTTTCTGAATCGAGTTCACTCCTCGTTTCAGTCCTGTATCACTGAACCGGATTAACTTACTGTTCTAGACATGTCTATCTCATGAGATATAAATCTTTACCCAATGCATTGGAGGGAGATATAGGTCCCACCCATCTCATAATGAAATCATTCTTACCTGTGCCACAAAATAAACATACATCATTCATAATAACCCAATAAATAAAATGGGTTTCATAAACATCATCCCATCATCACATAATCCATATAAAATAAATGGATATCATTTCATAATAAGAAAAGTGAAACCATGTAAATCATATAGACATTATACTTGTAACATACACATATAAAAATAATGTCATCTTAGATGGAAATGGTTTTGAAAAAACACTTGAAATGAAATCTTGAGGAAAATATCCTCTTAAACATACATGAAAACACTTTTATAAAACATGGACATGGATGATAGCAATAACCCCAGTAAATACTTATGAATATGCAATCTCGGATAAAAATGAGATTTGCAAAATTATCCCTTACCTTAGGTCCAATATGCTTCGTACGCATCTAAACCTCCTGTATAATGATTTAAATAATGTCATTGACTTATTACAGAATCATATGCATTGTTATTATATCATATATTCTTCACTTATGACTTCATATTACCCGTTCTTTTGTAAATTCATGTTAAAGTAGCGTTTTGGGTAAAATCGTTTCATTTGTCATTCGTGTTTTAACTTGTAATTATTCATATGATTACTTAGATCATGATTAATTACATTCAGAACGTAAAACATGATTTATATATAATATATATTCAGAATATACATATATATAATAGATCAATAAATGGAATGAAATACACCGTTCATGGAGACGGTAGGTCGTATGTACGCATGAACGCTGTTTTTGTTTCCTTATTGAATTGAATGGAATTAAGTATATGACATACATATATATGTACATTAATACAGTAGCATTATTATGTCATATATTTCGTTATTACTTATTATATATACTTTATAATCATTCTTGAATTGTTAACATGGAAAATGAATCTCATCGCGTCGTAGAGACGGTCATCCGTACGTACGCACGAGTGATGATATCATTCTCATAGAATTATATTGGAGTGTATGTATACTATTTCAGAATCAATATCAATTTACCATAATAATATATAGTCATTATTTACACCATTATACCCATCCCAGTAAGGTGGTGGTGGAAAATAGATTACACCACGGCGTGGAGACGGTATTCCGTACGTACGCACGCGCGATGATTTCGTTTTCCATAGGATGGATAGATGGTGAAATAGGGTTTTTTAATACTTATAATAACATATCAGTATACGAGTGATACTGATGTTATTACTTCATAATGAAACAACTAAAGAAGAAGAAGTATAAGAAGAAGTAAAGTTGAAAGAATCGGTAACGGACATTACCTCTTCTTTGAAGCGCCTCTTTGAGACCTCCTCTTAGGGCACTAAAATTGGACTTTGAAGAAGACCAGGACCTCTAGGATGTTTCTAGGGAAGTGGGGAAGTGAAATGGTCAGTTTTTGGCCGAGATTGGAGGCTAAAATTGGTGTCAGGAGGAGAGGGAGGAGGTGCTCTTTTATAAGGGAGGAGAGGGGCACCTTTGGAAATATAAGAAATATTAGTTTATATTAAATCCCAACCCTAGATAAAAACATCCAAAATGACTTATATCAGAATATTATATGATATAGGGTTGTAATATCATCATCCAATAAAATTTAGACGTGTTATGAATTTATTTTAAACATCATCAACTTGATTTATCCTTTTTAATCAATTTAATTTTATTTGTGGTAATAATATTCTAAATTTTAAATTATAACAAATAATTACTTATTTGTTGTTAATTTTCCATAATTGGATACTTTATAAAATTTTAGACAATGTAAATATAAATTTATAATTTTTAAATATTTTGTGATTTTTAAACAATTTTATAATATGTTATTTTTATAAAATAACAATAGTGTCAATTTTGACACTATTCATTTATTTGAATTTAAATAAAATATATACAGAAGATATGTTCAAAATAAATGCATTAATAGATTCATAAAATGCCATATGTATCTAGAAAATTAGTGGAGAACATTAAATAGTTCATATAATATTTATTTTATTATTTTTAAAACCATTTATTTGGTTTATCTCTTAATAAAATAATTACTACAAATTTTTTGTATAATTTGTTTAATATACTTATTTGTTGCATAACAATTAAAAATAAAATCCTATGATGAATATAAATCTATTACCTTTCATAATAATACTTTTACTCAAATTTATCATCTTAAAATCAAAATATTTAAATTGTTATATTTATTAAATTATGAAGGTGACAACTTTGGCATCATTTAAAATAAAACAATATAAGTGTCATAATCGCCTTAATAAGGATCCAAATGGTCAAAAATTCGGCCAGTGGCTGATTAGAGTTTATATATACACTAATAATATGTTTTGTGCAGATTTTTGGGCCTTTTGATATGTATTAATATTTCAATAAAAACTATATTATTGATTTTTCACTAAATAAATAATTTCTGCATCATTAATGTATAAGATAATAAGTTAATTTAATAACTCTTAAAAATTAAAAATAAATTACCATGACAAAGAAAAACAATTTATCTTTCAAATGAGTATTTATAACCGAATTTATATTCCGTATAAACTTATATTAAAAATACTTTAATTATTAAAGTTGAGTGAGACATATTTCACTTTCCTTTAAATAAAATAAACTAAAGGTCTTAATCACCTCGAAGTGGGTTTTAATGGATTCCATTTAGACCCAAATATGACTTAGGAAAAATTATAATCATCAAATTGTATTAATAAAAGTATTAGGATAATTTTATAATATTATATTTACCCTAAATTACCCAATTTACCTTTTACTATGGTAAATAAAATTTACCGTTGTTACTATTCATAAAGCCCAAAAATAAAACGTAGTATATTAATATAATTTGGACCCACTGAGTCAAAATATGGAATCAATTTTTCCAAATTCAATACATAGAAGTTGCAGAAATTAAATTAAAATTAATCCCGTTGTCGAAAGAAAATGGGTTTTTGTTTAAAACATTGCAAAAGATTGAATTTATTTAACCTACGAATTCAATGTAAAATCAAGGATAATGATATAAATTATATTAAATGGTAAAAATATATTCTATTTATACTTTAAAACCATTCAATAATATAATTTAACCACATAAGTTATTACAATGAAAAAAGTTGTCTTTAATTAAAATATAGCGTGTTTTTACTATTCATTAAAATATAAAAGTTATCAGAATAATATGAAAAATTTATCCAATGTAAAATTTTATATCCTGATTCCAAATAATAATTTTATTTTGCAAAATTGAACTTATAAACATGCCAAAAACTAGATTTAAAGTGGGTGCGCCATCAAAAGGCGGAAAAACTGCATTTTTTGAAAATTACTTATTTTACCTGAAAATTTTATTTTGTTATTATACCTTGTTCTATAAAATGTGTAAGATGAATAATAATTTTATAAAATTCAAAATTTAGTTAATACTATTCATAACGGCTAGTTCATAATAATATTATAATAATATATCGTTGTTTAGTAAAACCCGGTATTGCGTACTACACACGCTATCGAGGAAGGTTGCGATTGCGTGTAATGAAAGCCAAGTTAGGGTTGCGTATACTGAAAGCTAATATGGTGTTGCATATAGCGTAAGATAATCTTGGTGTAGCATAAAACAGAAGACATCAATGAAATTAAAAATAATATTTTTCATAAAATCTCGGGGTGTTACAACCCCCTCGACGAGAGATCGAGTTTGGGATCGAGCTAAAACCATGATAGTCTCCAATATCTATGTCTCCATATTGGATGTCCCCTTCTGACTTATGAGAGATACGTGTACAACTTTATGGTATGTTATAGTGCTGTTTTGTTAGGTTGACTGGCTCACCGTGGGGTGCCCCAGTTTTTTTCGTGTAGAAGGATGATGACAGTTTGTAGTTGTGTGTCGATTATCGACTCTTGAAAAAAGTGACAATAAATAATCACTATCCTATTCCATGGATTGATGATTTATTTGATTAGCTGAATGGTTCAAGTTGGTTCTCAAAGAACGAATTGCGGTCATAATATCATTAGATGCGTGTGAAGGATGAGGATATCCCGAAGAATTCCTTCTATTGTCGTCAGGAGCATTATGAGTTCATTGTAATGCCATTTGGCGTGACAAATGCTCTAGCTGTGTTCATGGAATTTATGAATGCTGTGTTCTGTGAGTTCCTAGACATGTTCGTTGTAGTTTTCATTGATGAAATCCTTATGTACTCTATGTCCGAAGAAGAGCATACAGAGTATATACATGCCCTTTTGGGAGTTCTTCGTCAACATCAACTGTTTGGGAAGTTGTTGAAGTGTGACTTTTGGGCACGAGAAGTCTATTTCATAGGGCATGTGGTCACCCATCATGGATTAGTTTTGGATCCATCAATGAAAGAAGCGGCTGTGTCTTGGGAAGCACCCAAGACTATGTCATAGGTGCGATGTTTCCTTGGTCGTGCAGGCTACTTCCAGAGGTTCATATCTGATGTCTCTCGATTTTCAACACCTAAAAAAATGTTGACTAGGAAAAATCAGGCATTCATAATGACTCATTAGTGTCTGGAAGCTTTCGAGTATCTAAATGGGATGTTAGTAAGTGCTCCTGTTCGTTGTCTTCCAGAAGAGAGAGTTCAGTTTGATGTTTTTTTGCGATGCTTTGCACATGGGGTTAGGTTTTTTTTATGCAACAGAGATTAGTTGTTTTTTATAGGTCTCAGCAGTTGCTTCCTCATGAACGTATTTATGCCACCCATGATCTTGAGTTATCATCTGTGGTTTTTTCTCTGAAGTCATGGAGAAATTACATCATTGTTGAGCGCTTTGTGGGTTTCACCGATCATAAGAGCTAGAGGTTTGTATTATCCCAGTGAAATTTGAACTTACAATAGAATCTTTGGATGGATTTCATATAGGAATACAACTTAGAAATATCGTATACACTAAAAAAGGGGAATTTTCTAGTTGATGCGCTGCATCAGAAGTCACATAGTGATGCAGTGCATGAATTAGGTGACTTCTGGAGAGTAATGGAAGAACTTTCATCATTGCATCTTGATATGGGAGAAGTTGGGTGAAGAAGTTGTCTTCTTCAGATGAAGGTGTATTCATCTATGGTGCAGAAGGTGGAACCATCCCAATTGGGGGATCTATAGGTGGAGGACTCGAGAGACGGTGTTTTTTTGGGGGAGACCCTGATGGGTGGTCCGAGGATGAACAACATCGAGTTCTGTATTATGGAATTATATTTGTTCCTTTGAATATGAACAAGACGGTTGTTATAGAGTTCCATAGTTCTCTTTTTGCAGTGCATTCTTGCATGATAGAGATGCACCGAGCCTTGATGAGCTAGTTTTGGTGGCCTGTGCTGAAGCATACAGTTGCAGAGTTTTTGTCTGGATGTTTGGTATGCATGAAGGTGAAGTTTGAACATCGTGTTTCTAGTGGTCTTCTCCAGCTATTAGATGTTCCTCAGAGGAAGTGGGAGGAAATATCAATGGAATTTTTTACTGGTTTACCTCGAGTTCAGGGAGGAAATGATGTTATTTGGGTGGTACTGGATCATTTAAAAAAATCATCCCACTTTATTGCAATAAAGGAGTCAAGCTTAGAGGATGTTTTATTGACACAATATCTAGAGGAGGTGGTGAGACTTCATGGAGTCCCTAGGATGATCATTTACGATTGAGATCCTCATTTTACCTCTAGGGTGTGGAGAGGTCTCCAACATGCTTTTGGTTCTAAGATATGACTTATCACATCTTTTCATCCTCAAACTGATGGCCAGACAGAGCAAACCATCCAGCCTCCTGAAGAAATTTTACACTCGTGTGTCCTGGATTTTGGAGTTTTGTGGATGAGGAACATACCCTTGGTGGATTTTTCATAATATAATAGTTTTCTCTCAACCATCGTTATGGTGCCATTTAAAGCCTTGTATGTCCAACCTTTTCGTTCTCTATTGTGCTAGACTGAGGCGGATAGTCGGAAATTCTCAGACCAGAACTAGTGTAGAATAAAACAGAGATGGTTCAGGTGATTTTTGATAGGATAAAGACAGCGCAAAATCATCAGAAATAATATGTTGATTATAGGAGGAGACACTTAGAGTTTGATATTGGGGATCACATGTTTCTCAAGGTGACTCCCCTTCATGGGCAGTGATGGTTTGGTCATGGGAGCAAGCTTTCTCTCCAGTTTTTTGGGCATTTTGAGGTGTTAGCTCAAGTTGAAGTTGTGGAGTATTGAGTAGCACTTCCTCCAAAGATGAGTCGGATGCATGATTTTTTTCCATGTATCAAAGCTTCGTCGTTATCTTCGTGATGAATCTCACATCATCGATTGGGGAGAGACCGATGTTGATGATGATGCGACCTTTGAGAGGAAACCTGTGGAGATCCAAGACTGCAAAGAGAAGGCATTGCGCGGGTGTTCTATTCCCGTGGTTCGTGTCTTGTGGAAATATAGTGGCATGTATGAGAGTACCTATGAATGTGAGTCACATATACGTGCTCAGTACCCAGAGTGGTTTGATGTTTAACTCTTTTAATGTATCGATGTAGCCTATGTTCTTATAGACCATTCATGTTTATAATATGGTTTTATTTTGTTGCATCATGTGGATGGCTATCTTTTGAGATGTATCTCGATGGGTGGTTGTTTGGACCCCTTTTTGTTTTCCCTTTAGGTGGGTTTTGAATTATCAAGGACGAGAATATTTTTAGTGGTATCCTATGTAATTTCATGGAAATATCTGGTCCATTCCATTGTGAAAATCAAGTGCATGAGGTGTTTTGGTAGGTCAAGGTGGCTTATCCCCAACACTTTTTCAAATTTCCTGTTCTGTGAATAGTTTAAATTGTGAGGTTCTAATGGTGACCTTTTTCCTTTGCAAAATTTTGAGTTCATGAATAGTACATCCAGATCGGTGAGCTTCCAATGGTGACCTTTTTCCCATTCCAAATTTTGAGTTCATGAACAGTGCTTCCAGAATAGTGAGGTTTCAACAGTGACCTTTTTCCTTTATGAAATTTTGAGTTCATGAACAGTGTTTCCAGAACAGTGAGGTTCTAATAGTGACCTTTATTCCTTTACCAATTTTTGTATCATGAATAGTGTTTCTAGAATGGTGAGGTTCCAACGGTGACCTTTTTTACTTTACCAAAATTTGAGTTCATGAACAGTGTTTCCAGAACGGTGAGGTTCCCACAGTGACCATTTTCCATTGCCTAATTTTGGGTTAATGAATAGTGTTTCCAGAATAGTGAGGTTCCAATTGTGACTTTTTTCCTTTTCCAAATTTTGAGTTTAGGAACAGTGTTTCTAGAACGGTAAGCTTCCAATGCTGACCTTTTTCTTTTTCCAAATATTGAGTTCATGAATAGTATTTCCAGAACAGTGAGGTTCTAACAATGACCTTCTTTCCTTTGCCAAATTTTGAGTTAATGAACAATGTTTCCAAAACGGAGAGGCTCATGAATAGTGTTTCTAGAATAGTGAGGTTCCAATGGTGAGGTTCATGAATATTTTTTTTCCTTTTTCAAAATTTGAGTTCGTGAACTGTGTTTCCATCTTCCTAAAGTTCACCCCATTATTGTTTCCTTTGACATAAAATGCATTTAATGCCTTGTTTTAAGGACTCTATAGATGATTCAAAGGCCAAAACTCCTAAAGTAATTTTCCTAAGGCTCGGGAAGTTTTATTTTTTCAAAACACGTGGTTTAATGCAATCCCCTTTTAATGGAAAACCCATCATATCTTAAAACACTTCTTATTTAAATCTTCTAAAGGGATGAGATATCTTCCTCCCAAGTTCTTCCTCCTTGTTCTTAAGTATGAGAAGATCGAACCTCTCATTCCTCTCCATGTGAGTTTTTCAATAAAACTTATCTCTTATGATTTGTTCAACTCTTTTTGATATAACCAAGCAATATCAATGAGTCTTCGATATAAGGTATGATCTATCTACATTATTTCCAATTCATCACCTTCTTTATCCTTGCCCTTTTTATGGAATTTTTACTCCAAGTTATTAATGGGCTTCTCTTGGGTTTTGGCCTATGTGGTGGTGTCTCTGCATCCTCAGGTGGAAACAATTGTCATAGGGGAGGAGATCATAACTCGTGGGGTGGCTTGTTCTCGTATAAACAACATGAATAACTGTTTGAGGTAGGGGATCTGCTGCATCTCTTTTATTTTATGTGAAACTATAGAGTCATCATGTTTTAGCCCACTAGATTATAAGGGAATAGGCATAATAAATATTTGAACCGGTTAAAGAAATTGATATCGATGATATGTTATTTCCTCTTATTTTTCTAGATAGTGTGATATCTATGCTTTCTTGATTAGCATTAACTTTCTTGATTGAGATTGTTAAATAATGTAAATCCTGAATTAATTGATAACATTTTGGTTAAATATAAAGATGCATGTAAATGAGTCTGTTTCCTCCTTTTCTAATTTGATGATAACAAAATTGGTGTAGTAAGCATGTTTAATGAGTTTTGATAGCTTACTGATTATCTTTCTCAAATCTAGAACATATGATTAATAAATCAATTAATAAAAGATGGATTAAAGAACTGGTTGTTTGATAAAAGATAATTCTTTTTAGGGTTTTCAGTTACCCTCTTGCTTGTTTAAGGGCCAAGAAACCATTTGATATGATGTTTGTTTTCCTGCTGCTCAGGTTGTGGTGTGAGCGTGGATAGATGATGTGATATGTGGGGGCATGGAGGCTTATTGGTTGGGGAAACAGTTGATGTCTAGAGTGTCGAGATGCATCGTTTTATGTAAGGGGCTGTCGGGGAGGACATTATGGATGATGAAACAGGTTGGATGTGAATGTTTAGATGATGGTTGATTCTTATTAGTTGTTTATCTACAATACCTTCCCTAATGCACAAGGTAGCTGGTCTTTCTTACCCTTCTTCCGAAAGGGTCACAAACACACAGGGAATGCCACATGATTTCTTTGTCTAGTTTCTCAAGGGAGGATGGGTCTACACTATTTCTATAGGCGGAAAGACTCGACGAGTAGTTATCTACTCACTATGTTGATCCCCCTTGTGTTTGGTATCATAGAATTATTTTTCTAGAATTCCTGGGAATATGGGAATGTAAAACTATAAATAAATAATTGGACAAATGATGTTAACCCATGGGGATGGAGCATGTTGGAACGAAATCTTGAGGTTACAATTTTTAAGTGAAAAGTGGACATTGGGTGTGATGCTAATGAAATTTAATGTGAAATTGGTAATGGTTAATTAATATTTAAATAATAAATTAACCTAAAGTGGAACTAATAATAAGAGAATGAAGTAAGGCAATAAAGCTCTTTAAATGGTTGTCTTCTTATTGGATACTTAGTCTTAGAATTGGCAATCCGGAGTTTGAGAGACGTTAGCTGCAGTTGAACCTAGTAATAGGTAATTCCAATAGTCTGGTTGTGAGATATAGTATATTCTATAATTTTTGGGTTACTATATGCTACTCCACCCTATTATTTAGGGTAACTGACACCCTAGGGATTATGCATCCTGGGGGTGTTTTCCCCAACAATCTAGGGGAGAATGGATGGCTGACTACCCCCTTTGGCCCATCTTTCTTCTCTTGGTAGTTACTTATTTTGGTAGGCACAATGGTTAGTTTTCCCCATATATGTGTGAATAGGGATGTAATCTCTTTTGGTTATTCACACACATATATTCTGGATATAGTAACCTATGGACTACTGTAGGTGTAATGTGTATAGGTCATGATGGTTTGGGGATCCTTACCTTGTATATGGGCTATAATGGCTTGAGATTTAATACTCAGCGTATGATACATGTTATACAAGTTGTGGTGGCTCCCAGAAACCACCTGGTTACTTTCATGCGTGGAAGTGGTGATTTTTCCGCATAAGGTGCATATTGTGATGCTTTGCCCAGGTGTCTGTGGGCATGCATTTCTGGGGAGAAATGCTTAGGACGTGCGGCGTTGCAGAAAAGTGGAAAACTAGTCGGGAAGTGGTAGAGGGGTACCATGGATAATATCTATTATATTATATACTCTGCTATTCATTACTTGGTGAGAGTATCCATGGTGATGCTGGGATCTTATTACACCCATTTAGGTGATGTCATAGTTTCACTTGTTGTTCATTGTTCTTTAGGATGCTTTCTTTACTTTTTCACAAGAGTCTCTGAGGAAGATCCTACTGAGTATACTTTTATTCTCACCATATTTATATATAAACTATTTTTTAGGTCACTTGAGGCAGGTTGGAGATCAAGCTGTTTTCTACTATCTTGGGGTTGCAGGAGTTGTTCGGGCTTGTGATTGCTGATTTTTTTAATTTATATTGGGTACTTGTAGTTTCCACCTTCTAGTTGTAGTAGTTTTTCGTGAAATTACATATGTTCACTTGGGTTTTAATTTATATTTCATTCTGAGTTAGTGTTGGTTGGTGTCTATCTTATCTCTCTCTTTTTCATGTGTTCTCTTTGAGGGTAATTCCTTCCAACTGTGTGTTTACTATACCCTTGGTTCTAGTCTCTCACCCAGGGCCTACTAGAGGAGGGACTCTAGGGGTCATTATCTCCCTTCTCACATTGTCATCCTAGGATGGTTACACCTTGTGGGGAGGGGTCGTGACAGAAAACATTTCTAGGAAATGGGATACCATGTGGTTGTTTAAAAAGAAAACTTATTTTGGGGTAATAATCATCATTTGTATGCTACATATGATATGGGTTCCTAAGGTGTTATGTGGTCACATGGGACCTCACCTCCCACAATAAATGATAGTAGTTTTCATAGGATATTGAGTTGGTCCCAAAATTTCCATCATAAAAAAACATGATAATCATTATCTATGCACATAATGATAAAAAATAGCATCATTACTATTTTTAATATGAGGAATCATTTTGAGGTATTCTATTCAAAAACCAAAGTCAGTGTTCTTCCTGGAGATCTTCTTACTTCATGAAGGGTGGATACTAATTTGTCTAAAACATTTCTCTTCTAATTATAACATGATCATCATTGAATATTTGGACCATGATATATTTAGACTATCTTTTTATAAATTTCAGGCCTCATCAAATTGAATACCTTGGAATAGGGTCTGATTAGCATGAAAATGAGCTCATTTATAATGAGAAAATTGATTTTATTGGTTCTTTGTTATATACTAGGTAGAGGTATCATCATCATATAACATGAGTAATGATCACTATTTTTTCACAATATATTTGATTCTATCTAATGATTATCCTAGATCATGTACTATATGATTTTATCTGTATATGATAACTTATTCGCCTCTATTTTATTCCACAAACTGATACAGAAATTTTATAAATATATTTATAACTATGAAATAAAATAATTTTTGAATTTAATTGAAAATTTTTCTACGTATTAATTATTTAACTATTTTTTGGATGAATATAAATTTTTTGATGAAAATAATAAATAGTTGAACCCCATTCATGGATTACACTAAAGGAAGACTCCCCATGATGTAGTAAGTCCATAGAATTTTTAGTGGAATGAATCTGGGGAATCATGTAGTAACTAGGGATCATGAACTGGAAAAAGGAAATTCACTGCATGATAATAATAAATATGTGATTCAAATATACGAAATGAATAAATTATGTTAGAAAACACTCAGTAAGAGATCAAATATTTCACGGTGTGGAATGATAACTCACATTATTTATGTTTCTAAAATGACCTTGTAAGAATATATATTGATGTGGAATTCAATTCATGATCTCCCTTTATAACCCATAGTGGCTATTTAACACCACGATTCACCTGATCCAACTTTATGACCATTCTAATTTAAAATTAAATCTTTTACAAGCTTTATGGATGTCTATAAATAGAGAGTAATGTTTATTCTACTATGGATAAATCCAAAGATCAACGCATGCGACTAGGTGCTACATTTCAATGTTAACAAATTTCCATTCACATTTTTTCTCAATTATAGGTTATTTTTCTTTCTTATTACCCTCTTATTCCCTAAATAATAGAATGAGTGGGTAACTCTCGTGATTTGATAGGGTTATGTGGGAAAAGGAGGAAGTTACGTTGAATTTTTATTTTCTTATTTTTCTTCATGATTGGTTGCGGTAATAATATATTATTTCTAATTTCATTCTTGTTATTTTATCATTAATATTGAGTGAATATATAGAAGATCACATTTGGAATTTTTTAACTTATTTCACTAAAGTATTTCATGATCATTGAATAATTGTTGGTAATTATGTATTGACATATCATCAAGATTAACACAATTCGTTAAAACAATATATTACCTAATGATGGGATGTATGTAATTTTCTTATTAAGGGGATACCATAACTATTGAACTCCCTATTCACAACACTAACACCTATCATGAATCTATTGATTTTATTTCAAAACCAATTATCTCCGAAAAAATAATATCTATAAAACAAAGAAATTTTTTATAAATTGATAATGAAAACCCAATAATCTTTTAGTTATTTATTATCTTACTTAAAAAGTATTTTTAAAACCAATTTTCTTACAAATAATTCATAAAACTAATTCAATCAATTATTTACTTTTACATTGCTAAAAAATAATAGAACATTCTATGAGTGCCCTACCT
Organism: Viscum album; assembly: GCA_963277665.1. Lineage (NCBI taxonomy): Eukaryota > Viridiplantae > Streptophyta > Magnoliopsida > Santalales > Viscaceae > Viscum > Viscum album. The sequence continues at coordinate 554,072,131 of OY728126.1, read as the reverse complement.
CATTATTTTAACATGCTAATTTTATTCGATAGTTACATTTGATTGACTATGATAAAATTGGTAAAAGAATTTATCCCTGTTTGAATCCTAATGATTCCCTTTGTGTGGGTCCAATTTATGGTGTTCTTGTTAGGGATGGATTAATTTGTTTTTGGTTTTTTAGAATTCTATTACATTTTTTCATTTAACTAACAATTTAAAATTTTAATTTTCATGTTAATTTTTCATCTTCGAAATCATTAAATGTATGATAACAATAATAAAGAAAATTTAAGGGGGTCCTAGAGTGTGATCCAAAGCCTATCAACTCAGCCACAACCATTACATATTGTACTGAATTTATAATATAATTACTTTTATATAATTCCATAAGATGATTTCTGTTTATATTTTTAGTTAATTTGGTCTTAAATGATACATAATAACCCACAATCCTGAAATTTATATTCTAATAAAATAGTGTGATTTTTATTCAAAATTAAAAATGTATTTACAAATTAAAAATGATTTATTTACCTAAAAAATATTGAAAACATTCAATTTGGGTTATTCGTTTCTCTTATTCAACCATAACCCTATGAAAAAAAATTAAAACATGGGATAAGAAAAAAAATCTCAGTGAGGTACATAAAAAGGAAATAAATAATTATTCCATGAATACTAATAAACAAATGAATGAAATATTTCCCACAATTAAATGTAACATATACTTATATTTTGAAATCATGATGTTTCATTAGAATATATAAAGAAAAAAACAATGCATATATCTTTGGGAACCACTTTTGTACCATACATAATTATGATATTATCCCTCAAGGAAACCATATTATTTTCAACCATCATTCCTACCTTATAATGTTACACTCATGTATACCTTATGATGTAACTATCATAGTTACACTTGGAGTATACAATATGTTTAACTCCCAACATAACCAATGCATCCGATGGCTATCACAGAACAAACTATGTTTATTTTATGATGGAATAACCTATCATCATAATTAATTCCCAAGAACAAGAACAAGATAATAAAACATGAATAATTTTATCATAAAAACATTCCTGGAATTAAATCATGTATTTTAAAATAATACGGACACATACAAAAGAAAAAAAATCTTTGAAAATAGATATGTAATCTTTAAAGAATGATTTAAAAAATTAATTCATTAAGAGTTTTTTGTAAAATGGAAATAATATTCTAGGAGTGAAAAGAGAATATACTATTACACCTCTTGATGTTTAAATGGTTCCATATATTATTTTTATTTATAATGTTAGGATTGTTAATTTCATGAAATGATAATGATAAACTATTAGCTTATTTTTTCTGTTTTTCCAGCCAACAATGACTAGATTAGTTTTGTTTAATATTACAGTCATACATTAATTAAATAATCTATGAAAATATATAATATATATAGGTCATTTTAAGCAGTTATTGATGAATTTTATCAATCCATGAATGTGGTTAGGGGAAACAAAACCTCATCATTTAAAAGTAAGTGACTCGACATACCTTGGATAACGATTTTCCTTTTATGAATAAATGAATAATATAAGAGATTTGATAACGAATATACCATTAACACAATAACATTCAAATATATATATATATATAAATTTAGTTATATTGAAATTTTGTATAGGTGTTATTATATATTTTATGCGAGAAGAAACTATATAGAGAATGATGAATTTACCTCTTTTATATTTTCCACTTGAGAACCTCCTAATAGAACTTGGAATTAGAATTTTTGTACACCCGAAATACTAGAATATGGAAAGGAATGAGGAGAAGCTAATTTTGAGGAGTGCATCTAGAAAAGAAGGATCATGATGATGAAATTATGTGATGGAAGGATTTCAATTTTATAATTGAGGTGAGAGGCAATATAGGATTTATATAAAATATTAAAATATAACTTGACTACTATAGGGGTAAAGAATTGAAAAAGACATAAAAATATCACATGATTACATTATCGAACAAATATCATCATATTTGCCATTATTTTTTTTTTTATATATTTAAACAATTAAATAAAATAAAATATTCATGAAAAATAAATTTTTCTAATTTAACACTATTCATAACAATGACATTAGAAAAGACCAAAAATTTTAAATTTAAAAAAATATATTTTATTACATCATAGAAATGTTATGAATGGATACATAATTCATGGATCATATCAATTATCTCATATTATATTTATTTTAATATTTATAATATCATTTATTTTATTTCACTATTAATTTAATAATTAATGTGTCATCACTATGAATGATTTTAAATTTTTTATTTTCTTCCTAAATATTAAAAATAAATTACCATAATTATGATAAATATTTTAACTTTTCAAATAATATTTTTGGTTAAAAGTATCTTATGGAAATACATATATGAAAAACATATACTAATAAGAAAACATACAGTGAAAATCATCTGATTTCTTTAAATTGAATATTATAAGGGTCTTAATGTGATCCAAGTGGAGCTAAAAGGTCCCAAATTTGAAACAAATAATATTATGGATTAAAATTAATGATAAAAATTGAGTTACTTAAATTTATTGGTTATTTAATGGTTCATATAATTCTAATCAATATCATTTTATTGATTATTCTTCTGCTTGTACAAGCTCTATATTAGTGTTTCATAAGCATTAATGTTAAGTATATCATATATAAAAATTAAAAATAAATTACTATCATAATTTTTTTTATAATATTCAATATAATTTTTATATTCTTTCATTAGGTACATATTTACTCATAACCATGTCTATATAACTTCTTTAATTTGTAATTTGACTTTTCATGCTTTTACAAGCATTGCAGGTACATTTTGATAAGGTTCATATTATATAACTAAAAAATTAGAAAACATCATAAACAAAATTAATTATAAAAAATACTAAATAAAATAGTCCTAAAAAAATTTACCACTCAATTATTATCTACCAGGAACCAAATTTGACTTTTTCAATGTTCTGTAGGCACTACGTTAACACTACTAATGAATTTTATATATATCATGAAATAAATTATAATATACATATTTTAAATTATTTTTGTACAAAATTAATTTTATTATAAAATAATGCAGTTATTTCATAATGTAAAAAAAATTATATCATAATTATGTTTTAATGAATTCAAAAAAATCTAATATTTAAAAAAAAATGTATTTTTTCTATTCATCAAGAAATTTAACTTCTTAATAAATTTATCAAAATATTATATTAAGATAATTTTGACAAGATTAATTTAAAAATGAAATTAGTGTTTTTTCTATTTAAAATTATTTAATTATGAAATTATTCTTTTAAAGATAAATATATCATAAATTAGTTTAATACAATTATTTATTTAATTAATTACTTTACATAATAAATTTAACAATTTATTCAAAAATAATTAAAAAAATGATAACAAATTATTCATTCATTACCTTTGGTATTAAATCCCCCCATTCAAATTTTATCCTCAAAATTATATTCAACTATTAAACAAATGGGGATATTATTCCATTATAACATTTCTAGATTCTTATGATGATTTTATAACCATGTGGTTTCTTCACAAAACATTATCCTAGTGAATTATCTTAATCTAAAATACTTTCTATCTGGCATTATGAATCAGAACATATTTTTCCTCATATAAAATATTTTTTCTAACTGAAGTTACTTAATGCTCTAAACATTAGATAAGTCTGGAACAAACATTATTATCATAAAAACATGAAAAGCATTGCGTACCTCATTAAAACATGGAGGTAGGGATACTTGATTTGTTAAATCATAGTATTAGGAAAGTTTGAGGTCTAACCTATAGAGACAGTGATTTTAGTTTTATTATAGTTTCAAAAAGATTACATTTTGTTAAATTGATGAAATGGGAGAAAAAATATTTCTTTGATTGATTTTTAGAAAACAAAAGATAAATGAAAAAAAGATTCATTGATTGGTTTGAAAACAATTTAAAGACGTGTGTCAGGGTTTTGTATTTTCCAAGTTCATAAAAAATTGTATTTACTAGGTTGATTAATTCATTATTATTGTTAGAGGGGGGATGAGGTAGATCCGATGGTAATTGTAACTCCTCCTCAACATGGAAAAATCTTGTTTCCCATGGTCTGGTAGTTTAGCGTGTTGTCGAATCATGCTTTTCCCGATATCATTTTCTAAACCTAATTTCCCATAAAGTTTACAATGGTCGAGCCATGTTTACGGTAGTTAGTTGTGCAATTTATAATTATGACTATTAAATTAATTTATCAATGTCCATGATAATATAAAAAGAAAGGGAGTGGAAGTCGAAGAATTAAATTATACAAACCAACTGCATCAATAATAAAAAAACTTAAATCTAACGACACCTTTCCCCTTCAGTTACATCACCCTAACACAGTGTTGGATTACCCCCTTATACGATTGATGAGAGGTTTAAAGGGGAGGAGAAAATAAAAATAAAATATAATGAAAAGAAGGATTGAACTTGGGGAGGGGCATACACAATAAAGTTTCTGGGCCATACTATCTTTAAATTTGAATGCCGTTGAAAGAGCACAAAATCTTACTATTTATAGGCTTCAATTCTGTTATGTATGACCACCATCATGAAATGTACATGGGTTACAAATCCTGTAATCCTGATTAACATTTTCCTCCGCCTCCAATAATCTCACGGGAATCTCATAGGCATAATTTGACCGCCGACTTATATCACATCATGTAATCCAGCCTCATGTTGTATAGTGGTGAATCACGTCATGTAATGGATTCATGACTTGTTTTGGCGATTGATGTTTTTTAATTCAATGTAAACACAATGTGTAAAGGTGAATCATGTCATTTAATGGCTTCATGACTTCAAAATATTCAAGAATTGGTTTCACTGTCTGCGACATGTCATGAACTGATACAACACATCATGTACTGATGATTCACAATGTACAATTCATTCTTCCACTCCCTGATCTCATATTTCCTTGGTTTCTTATGTATGATGTTTATGATGTTCTATATGATCATCCTTAAAAATCCAGTGTTTCCCAGCTTTAGTTCGCTCGTGATGTGAAGGGTCTTTTAGCTCATATTTCTTCCCTTTTCGTTCCATTTCCCAAAATTCCTTGTATCCTATCAAAATGCATAATAAACTCAATATGTTCCAAAATTGGGAATATTATTCAAATTAATCAACAAATCAATATAATAAAACACTCTTAAATTTATGCATGAGTTACAATTATCAACCACTACCTCAACTAATTCTGACCCTATTAACTCTTATTCCATTATTTGAACCCAAAATACTACTGATCAACACATGTTTCTATATATTTCCTCAAAATGATCAATCTGTATACTGAAATAGAAATTATTATTATAAGACAACTCAACTATTGAAAGATGATGATCATAACATTCTTGATAATCCATTGGACAACAACATAGAAAGTATTCCAATGTTTTAATTGTTCATTCAGAATGACTATCAGACTGTGGGTGAAAAGATGTGGTAAATATTAATTCAGTGTCAATCAACTTCTGAAAGACATTCCTAATGTAATAAGTGAACTTCAGATGATGGTCACATAAAATGGAGTGAGAAACTCCATGGAACCAAACAATCACTTCAAGGTAAAGTTGAGAATACATGTCTAAAGACATATCATATCGAATATGAAGGAAATGTTTAGATTTAGTATGTCTATCAAGAATAACACAAATCAAATTCACTATTGAAAAAACAAAATTTTGCGATGGGTTATTTTTGACTGGTGGCTATCCCATCATAACTATTCAATAAAAAGATACTATTTGTGATAGGAATTATATCTCGTCATGAATAGTTGATTAAAAAGAGAATTTACTATTGGAATATATTCTTAACGCAAATACCTCTAGCGTGCAATGTGTACCCTATTGTGAGATGAGAATTTATTGTGGGTATATACAATCGTCGCAAATGGTACTCGTGTTTTTTGTTATTTTCAATGGGTGTTTACTATTGTCACCAAAAAAATTCGGCAGGATAGTATTTGCGATGGGACCTGTCCCATGTACTTTTTTTCATTTTAAGTTTTTTGCGATGGGGCTTCCACCAGTCACAACAAATGCGTCGACATCGAGTATTTGCGACCGACCCCATCACAAATACTCATTTATTCCATAACTATAATTAATAACAATGTTACTATTTACGATGAGACATATCGTAAATAAATTTTTTTGTGATGGGAATCCCATCAGAAATACTCAGATCCCAATTGATCTTACATATATATTCTCCACCCAAATTTTTCTAATTCTATTCTTCTTTAAATTTCTCTCTCCTTCTCGACTCTCATATTCTCTAATTTAAACTCTTCCATGTTTTAAACTGTATAGGAAACAAATATTTAATCTTTGCTTCGGTTGAATGATTCAGTTTTAAGGTATTTATTTAATGCTTTTATTTTTTATTTTTTATTAGTCATAATTAATATTAATTAATGGTAATTAGTATTATTTATAATTATTTAAATTTATAAATATTTTGTTTCAATTTGTTCAAATATTTTTAGTTAAATTTAAATAGTTTTAATTTGCAATAAATTGTTTTTATTACTAGTAATTTGTAATAATTAATTCTAATTAACAATAATTAGCTCTAATAAGTAATGATTAGCGATAATTACTAAAAATTAGACGTAATTAGTAAAAATAATTAATATTTAGCTGTAATTAATAAAAATTAGTGATTTTTAGATATGATTAGTAAAAAATAGTGGCAATTAATAATAATTAATTAAAATTAGTTGTAATTAATAATATTTATTATTAATTAGTAATAATTTTTAAAAATTAGTAATAATTCATAATAATTAGTAGAAATTAATTAAAATATGTGGTAATTAGTAAAAAATATTATTTAATATATAGAAATTTAAAAAAATATAAAAATTAGTGGTAATAAGTAAATTTGAACAATAAATAGTACAAATTAGTGGAAATTTCTTGATAATTAGCTGTAATTAGTAAAAATCAGCAAATTATTAGTAGCCATTTTAAATAATTAGTAATAAATCTTATTAATTAGTAATAATGGGTAATTAATAGTATAAATTTCAAAGAACTAGTAATAAATAGTTTTGATTCTTAATAATTAGCAAAAAAAAAATTCATAAAAATTAGTAAAAAAGAATCTTAATTAGAAAAAAATATTAATAAATTGTTATAAACTAATATAATGTATTAAATATTTTTGGTAATTAGTAATAATTAATAATAATTTATAATAATTATTAAAAAGTTGGGTAATTAGGGGTAATTTCTAATAATTTGTATAACATGGTTATAAAAAATCAAAATTATTCATAATTAGTGATAATTAGTAATAATTAGTAATAATTAATTTTAATAATTAAAAAATAGTGAAAAATAAAAAAAATTATAATAATTACTAATATTATGTAATAATTAGAAATGACTTTTAATAATTACTAAAATTTAGTCGAAATTAGAAAAATATTGTAATAATTTTCGATAATTAGTAAAATATACTTGTAAATATTAAATATTATTCATAATTAGTAGAAATAATTAATAAACTGTAAATATGAAAAATAAATTTTTAGAAACTAATACAAATTCGCAACAAATAGTGTTAATTGGTAATAATTAGTAAACATTAGAAATAATTATTATCAAATAGTAATAATTCACAATAATTAGTAATAATTAGAAATAATTCATAATAATTAGTAATAATTGAAAATAATTAGTATTATTTCGTGAGATTGACTAATAGTTTGTAAAACTATGCAATATTAAGTAATGATTCAAAATAATTAGTGAAATTTTGTCATAATTAGTAAAATCTAGTAAAAATTATTGGTAATTAATGGTAATTTGATATAATTAGTAATAAATTTTTAAAAACTAATAAAAATCAGTAAAAAATAGTGGCAACCAGTTAAAATTAGTAAAAATTAATAATAATTTGTAACATTTTGTAGTATTTTTTAATAATTTGTAATGTTTTGTGGTAATTACTAATAATGAATAGAAATTAGAAATAATTATTGGTTATTAGTAATAAATTGTAAGAATTAGTTATTATTAGTAATAAATTTTATAAATAAAATTTACTAATAAATTGTTATAAACTAATGAAGATAGTCAAAATTAGTCATTAATAGTAAAAATAAGGTGTATTTATAAAAAATTATGAATAATTTATAAAAATTTGGAATACTTTGTAATAATTCTTAATAATGAGTAAAAGTTTCGGGTAACTTTTAAAAATTTATAAAAACTTGTGGTAATTAGATAAATTTTTTATTAATTAGTAAAATTGAGTAAAACATATTAATAAATATTAAAAAATATTAAAAAAATTGTAAAAAATTATTTAATATACATAAAATCATTAGTGATATTATGTATTAATTAGTGGTAATTAGTATAAATTAGTGGTAATTAGTACTATATAATGGTAATTAGTAAAAAAGAATACTAAATTTTAATAAATTAATAAAAATTAATATCATGTTGTTAGTAGTTGGGGTTTGGATTAGTGGTAAGCACCTCATAATCCTACATTTAAAATGGGGGTTCAAAACCCATTGGGCACTTGTATTGTAGCAGCACTGTAGCGTACTGTAGTAGCTGCGGCACTGTAGGAACGGCATGAACTATAGCGGCAGTAGGTCATTATAGCGGTGGCAGGGTACTATAGCAGTGTCTGGGTACTGTGTGATACTGTAGGAGGTGGGTACTATAGCATTACTATTTACAAAATGTGCTTTGGGCCAAAACAATTGGGCCTATAGGCCATGTAATGGGCTAAATGCCCACTCGGACTTCGGGCTATGTAATGGGTCTCCCTCTACCCAGTTAAAAGAGGTTTTTTGCTTTGATTTAATTATAAATGAGGCTTAGGCCCCAACCTTTAAAAAAATATCATATTTTTATAAAATCATAAAAGTTAGAAAAAAATTTCTATAATTTAAAAAATTAGTATTAATTATAAATTATTTAGATAAATTAGTAATAATTAGTAAAAATTATCAAAAATTATTATTATTTCAGTATAATTATTAAAAATATAGTTTAATTAGAAAAAATTATTAAAATAGAGTTTTACATAGTAAAAATTAGTAATAATAATTAAATTATAGTTTGACATAGTAATATTTTAGTAATAATTAGTAAAAGATAATTAAAATGATATAATTTATAGTAAAATGGTATAAATTACATTAATTTTTTAGAAATTAAAATAAAATAATATTAATTGTTATAAATTACAAGAAAACAGAAAACAGAATAATTCATCTATTTTTAGGTCATGAGAAATGAAAAACATGGACATGTTTGACCAAAATTAGTAATTTATCATTACTTAAAAATAGGTATTTCTATGATTTACCATTTTTTTAGAATTTATAATATATTTTATTAATTTATAATAAATAATAATTCAATTTATCATTAATTAATGAAAAATTGAAATAATTACAAAATGTTAATTAAAATTTGAAAATATTATTAAAAATTAACATTAAACTTGAATAATTATTAAATGAATAATGGATATTAGTAAAAATAAATAATCATTATTAACAATTTGCACTAAATAGATAAAATTGATAACATTTACTTCAAAATTATAGTTATAAAATTTTATACTCATTTTGGGTCATCTTATTATTATATCAAATTATTCATAATTATTTTTTTACTTTATATTTTTAGAGAAATTTGGAACAAGGAATTTTACAATAGAATTTATTACATTATAGTTTTGGGATAAATCAACACTGGAATCCAAATTTCTCTTGTATAATCCTTTTATGTATTATATGTGTTGATTATTTTTATCATTTTCATTATCAAACCCAAAATTATTTCATAAGGTAAAAATAAGTATCAATGATAGAAATGTGATCTAAGGAGGTTTGACACATTTGAAAATGTGGGGGGTCTTCTATTGTGTTTTGATTTTTCAATAGATTATGTATTTTAGAATAAAGATGTGAATATTGTTCTAGATAATATACTAATAATTTCGATTTAGATTCATCATGATTTCAATATCCTGAATATGATTTGGCTGGTTTTTCTTTGCAATAAATGCAAAATAGTGATGATATTGATTTAAATATCGAGTTAGAACCATCCTAATTTTAAGTGTAGCTGATGTTTGATGATGATGAGTTATATCCTTGTTGAATGATAAGAAAAATTGAGGTGGTTTCAAAATTAATGGATATTAAATCATATAATGGAATATCAATCATATGTTTGGATAAGATATATTTTTTGTTAATTCAATCTTACTTGAAATAAATGAGTCACCTATAAATTTCAATGAGATAAAGAGGCTGGTAAGTTATCTTGCATGTGGAAAATTGATGTACAAAGAGTCTCAATTAGAAAATTTTGTTTTGATTCCTATATAAAAGTTGAGGTATTTCCCAGTTACACCCAGATTGCAATGTTAATTTATGCCTTTGAACACAATATCATTTATTTTATGACACAAAACAAATATTTAATGTAATACCCCAATATTTTATACTGCATTATCTCTTCAACGTAATTCAATAACTTGCGCTACATGCAACACTGAGTTTGAGGGCACCATGACATATCAAACTAGTCGTTCGAAAAGAAGTTATGAATATTATTAACTGAATTTTGAATTTTATATACTCCAAATAATTTTAGAATCCATATTATTTGTTTTTTAGACATAATATAAGAACAAATGCATTTTTTTCGATAAAACAATTATTTTTTTAAAAATGAAATATTAATTCCTTTTAATGGAGTACCCTTTTTAAAACCATTATTTGACACTTTTATATATTCAATTTAATAAAATCAAATTCTTTACTAGAAGTGGAAAAAAATTAGTTTGGATAAATTTTTGGTTCTTTTATGATAACTTTCATATTTTAATGAATAGTGAAAAATACTACGTTTTAATTGAAAACAACATTTTTAATCGAAATAATTTATATTGTTAATTTTTTATTTTTAATGCTTTTAAAATAAAATTAGATTGTATTTTTATCATTTAATACAATTTATGTCATTATAAGTAATTTCACATTTAAATTTGACATAAACACATGTCAATCTTTTGATTGTTTTTACTTTTTAAAAACTGGCTTTTTGGTTTTGACAATGGGAATTAATTTTAAATTAATTAATTCAACTTATATGTTTTCTAATTAGGTAAAATATAATTAATTTTTTAATTCAGAATATAAAAAATATCTTAGGGTGAATTTTTGGTATTTTTCTGAAAACATTGAATTTCTTATGAATAGTGAAAAACACTACATTATTCTTTAAAACCAACTTTTTATTTAAATAATTATTGATTTTATTTAAATTTATTTTAAGTAAAAATATATATATAAGATCTATATTATTTCAAAATAATTTATTGGATCCATTTTATAATAAAACTAGATGTATAAAATTTTAATGAACTGTTTAATGTCTTATATCCACCTTCTAGAAAAATTTCCAAATTTTCATAAAACGTAATTTTACCACTTCTGTGAATGGAATTTTAAAAATTCTATAGACATGGTTGAAATCAATAAGTAAAATTTTGTTCAATAATTTGTAAATAATTTTTGGTGAATAATAACTTTTTACTTTTATTTACCACCGTTAAAAGTATATAGGGTAAGTCAAGGTCATAAAAATGATATTATAATTACCCTAAGACATGTCCAAAATCTATTGGATAAGTTTCTTTTGACAAAACTCAACCTAAAAAATAAAATATAATCCTTTTTGTCCACTTGGATTATATTAGGACATTTATTGTTATTTTATTTAAATAAGAGTTAAAATTGTTAAATTCAAATTTTAATAAATAAACCATTTTTAATATAGGGTTATACATAAGATTAATTTGCCTATAAATATACATTGAGATCTAAATATTTTTCTTACATAATGATATTTTATTTATAATTTTTAGACCTTAAGTAATTAAATTTATTTATGATACAAGGAAGATGGAGTAATTACCATATTAAGGAAAGATTAAAATAATCGATATTATAAATATCTGAATAAATGTAAACTGAGACTTCTGATGAATTCAACTAATTTTATAGGTTAATATTAAAGATTAGGTTTGATTAAATAAATTTTTCTGAAGTGATAATGTTTTTATGACTTTCACAAAGACAAAATATAAAATAGTGTCAAAATTGACATAAATGAGTTTTTTAAAAAAATATAATATTATTAATTGATATATTATTCATAAAAATCTAAGGATTGGAAAAAGGAGTTATATAAGGATATATATATATATATCAATAATTAACTAATTAGGGTTTTATTGTCTTTTTATAGTATGTTTATTAACAATTTTGTACAATAATACCAGATTACATGGTAAAAGTGAAACTATTTAACTAAGAGTTAAATCTAAATGATATGGTTAATATGGTGACTTAAAACTATATAAAACCTATTGGTTGAGATGTTTCAAACCATACCCACCTTATCCTCTAATTAAATCATTTTGGAGGAATTATAAACCAAATATGACTGTATAATAAAATAATATTTCAAGCATTTCATAAAGTGACCCTCACCTCACTTATAAAAGGGTACTTCCCCTTCTCTCAAAATCACACCTCCAAAGCCATTTGTCTCATCCAACCCCTGATAAAATATCCTCCCAACTAACCTCACTTCTACCTAGAGGTTTTACTTTTTTCATAAAGCAAACCTAAGGAGCTCTTTTGATCAACTCAAAAGGAAACACCCGAAGAAGAGGTAATAATTTGACCACCTCTTTCAAAGTTCTTTTCTTCTTCCACTTCATCTTTTTTTTGTTTGCATATAGAAATAGAAACATTAGAACCTTATACATATTGATATTTTATTATAAATATGCTACAACCATATTTATTATTTTATCCATCCTATGAATGACAAGTCACCATACGTGCATACGTACGACTTAATGTCTCCACGTCGTGGTGTGGCTTGTTATTCAAAAATATAATTATTTGAATAGGTATAATAATGAGAATGACTGATATAAATAATAAATATTACATGTTATGTATTCTTTTTATATGATAAACCATCCAATTACATATGATTTCTCAATCAATATAATGGTATTGTCACTTGTGCGTACGTACAGATTACCATCTCCACGAACGCGGTGAAATTAATTCCCCATCATAACCATTCAAGAATAATTTTCATTTCAGGATTAAAAATAATGTTCAATAACTTAATATAATTATGGATATGAATAAAATTCATCCTATCCATGATAAACATGGCTTAAATAACCATGCATATAAAGGAAAATGATTCAGTTAACACGAAAAACAATGATACTACTGAAATATTATTAACAAAAAATAATAAAATATCATATATGATATCATATTTATGTATTTTGTTCTTTTATAATTTAATAAAAATTATTTAACTATTATACAAGAGGATAATGTATCCTCGACCAAAGAAAAATTTACAAGGTAAAGGGTTTTCATCTCACTTCTTATTCGTGTGAGATTCATGCTATATTGCCACTATTTTTTATGTGTGGTGTATGTATTTACCATGATTATATTATTTTTGTAATATAATTTAATTTATGGGAATTTTCATCTTCATTTTATAATCCTTCTTTCATGGGGTGTATGTTTCGTAAGTCACCCAATTGGTAACAGAATTTCTAATTTCAATTTCCACTCAATGTGTTTTACGTAAACTTCATCGATTATTTTACTCCAAGATTATATGTGAAATGACTATTTATTTATTTATGTAGTAATTTACACTCCCAATTTTGTGGATATACATTTTATTCAAATAATAACTCCATTTATAAATTCTCATGTCATCGATATGAACTTGATAAAAGTAATCTTCACTTGATTTCCCTTCATTGAGTTAATCATCCATGTCATTCATGTTATTGTTTCCAGAATATTCCTCAATGTCCTATGATTGTTTTACATAGAATATCCAATCATATTGACTGTATTTATATTTCCACCCTTAATTATGTAATTGATTTATCCTTAAACTAAGAATATATACTTTATAAGAGATTTCATCTCAATTTACATTATATTGAGTCTTCTTTGTTGTTATGCACCAATTCACTTTTATATGGTGTTTATATTGTACTTTGACAGAGTATATCATGATTCCCTTCATTCTCATGATATTATAATTTTTTTACAACCTCAATTTTTAGTATTAAAGTGCCTCTCAATTTTTTAGGAACTCTAACTAAAATATCATTTGAAATGATTTAAATATTTATTTTCTAATTCTTTCTCATTGTTGTCCATGTTTTAAAAATGGTTTTAAGGATTTATTAATATATACATAAATGTTTTAAAACTAAAATTATTTTTTGAAATATTCAAAGGTGTTTGGGTAACTTTGATTCAAAGATCTCTTTTTAACAGCTTCTTGATAAATACTGTGAATTTTAAATGTTTTCATGAAAAAAATGGATATTTTTCTCAAAAAGGTTTACCGATTATTTTCATCTATTTGAATATACATCTTTATTCTTGATTGAGGTTGATTTATTATAATAAAATCTTCCAAATTTTATTTAATGGGTTATTTTTGACTGTGGATGTGCTATTTTTATACCATTGATGGGTTGTGGTTAAAATATTGACATTTTGTATGCAATTTCTAATACAAATGATTAGATTATGTTTCAAACTTTTCATATATATAATGCATTGAACATGGTAAGTGATGGGTGGAGCCTACTATAGCTCCTTGATGTATCAGTAGGTCTCATGAGACAAACTAGTTTCTTTTCCGCTGGCCATGACAAAAAACATAATTGTAGTCTTGGCACGAGGCATTGACTACGTGGTTATGATGGATGGCATTATGCATTCCATCATTGTGAAATTGTCTATTGATATTACATGCGATTATTCGTCTATTATAATATTAATGAAAATATGTTAATGTTATTATTTGATTTATCATTTCCATAATGTGCTGATGTTTAAGTTTAAAAGGCATGTGTTTTAGTCATATACAATGCCTTAAATGGATATGATTATTTATGAATGTTTTCTCAATATTCTTATCCTTACTGAGAATCTAAGCTCACACATTTCTATGTTTTATTTTTCCCAAGATCTGTAGAAGTGTATTATGACTGACCTACAAGGATAATATAAGGGAGATGAATGTGTTAAAATGAGACACAATGTTGTTGTTTCTCATTTCATAATGTAATGTAAAACTTATGTTTGTATCTAGTACTTCCAAGGTTACTAAACTAATCAGTCTTTCAGGATTTGATCTGTTGTGATCATGCCAATGATATGTATTAATGGAATGGATCAGGGTAAATAGGGTTGGAGAGTTACATTTGATCTAGTAAAAGATTAAATTATCCATGTGATTTTGATTCATGGAATCATTTATAAAAAGTAAGTCCTTATTTTTCTTCAATAGCTTGAAAGATGTGATTGGGTCTTTCTAGTGGCAGTATCAATCCGTTCGGTTCAAATAGTTGTCATTATTCTATTTGGCCTATAATTATCACTACGTACAATTTACATCCTTGGTTGTTAATGAATAAGGAATATATATCTTTGATATTATTAATTACAGGAAATCCAAAAAATATATCAATGACCATTTGAATCAAATGATTAATGAATAAAATTAATTATGAAGTAATGTTATATATATATATAATGTTATTGAAAAAAAACATCCGAATGAAATCTATATTAATGATGAAAATTAGTGACTTCGAAACATATGACATTTTATCAAGATACAGTACACATGGTCCAAAATAACGTATGTACTATATTCATGATAGAAAAGTATTTATGCTCTTCAATAGAAGGAAAACGTTTTTTCTTACTATCATCCAAGATTTATTCTTATTGATCACCATTTTTTTTGGACTACATATCATTTTATTAAATGTACAATTTAAATTAATGGGCCTCTAACAATGACATCAAGTATTTAGTTAAAATATAATATCTCTTCATTACCCCCAATTACCTCTAGACTGACTATAAAATAATAAAAAAATAGATGCCTTTGTGAAAGAACTATATTTTATAAATCTGAACATTTTTTATGATGTTTAATGTTAGTCTGATTTATTGTTTAATTAGATTTTATATGTTATGTATATTGAGATGAAATATTTTGATAATATATTTAATACTGTTTTGGAAACACTTGGTAAGTCCAAATGCAAATAATGTAATTATTAGATCTTTTGCACATTTGTAGGCGACCCGAACATGAATTGTTTGAAAATGACAGAAGACAAAATTTAATGAATCCAAAGGTGTATTATTCATATTCTAAAGAGAAATATTTATTATTTTTTAGTGGATTTATGATTTGAGTCTTTTGGATGGTTATGTATAAAATTTGGATACATGTTCCAGAAATAGTCATATTACTTGATTAAAAAGTCACGACTACCATGTTATAATGGAAATATGTATACTGATTGGGTTTAGAGGTTTTTTTAATTATATTATTTGGGATGTGTTAAGGGAAATATTATATTTTTTATAATAAATTTTTGTTTTGACGACATAATACGATGCACTAATTATATTAGAAGAAGGGGTTGTTTTAATTTTAGGTAAATTGGAAATTAAATTACACCATATTATTTTAATTTAATAGATCATTTTATATTACATTTTCCACATGAATTTTTTTTGGAGGGATAGTATAGTTTCTATGGATGTATCCTTATGAGAGATGTGTATAGAAATTGACGAAAATGGTATATAATAAAGCATGTGATGAAGGGTAAATTTCATAATATTATTTACAGGAGGCAATTTATTTTCTATCCTCTCATTATTTTGAATCTGAATATCCCTCTAAAAAATAATGAATGGGCCACAACAAGGGAAAGTTTGATGATGAAATGAAAAACTAATTTTCAATTATCAATTATTCATAAAATGTTATTGGTAGAGTTTGTGAATAATGTATTTTTGATGATTAATATCACATGGCTCTTACAGATGTTCTAATAAACTGTGAATAAGTGGTACCATTTGTATAGTGAGTTCTTCTATCATCTATTCTATATTTTTATGTAAATTAAAAATATTTTATTCTTAGGTTATATGATAATCATATTAGGAAATAGTTTCCACAAACCACAACACCTTATCTTAAAGAACATGGGGGAAATAATTTCTATTACTAGTTTCAGAATATAGTAAATTAAATTTTTTATAGATTAAAATATAGAATAAATTTATTTCTTCTTATGTTGATAATTTTTTTTCAAATATTCAGATGCCTAAACATGATGAACAAAATTGATAATCGATTATGTGTTTGAGTAACCCATAATCCAAAATGGTTAAATCTAAAAATTCATATGTGGTAAATGGTTTTCCATTTCATACATGAGAATATGGTGAATGCAAAAAAAGCATAGTGATGTTTTCTGGAGTGTTTCTCAACATAGAAAATGTGATGCTGAATTATATGGTTCACTGGAGGAAATAATTAAACAGTCTTGTCTGGGATAGTATAACAAAACGATGTTTAAATGTCATTAGTTTGATATAGATAGAGGTTTACATGTTCATACACATAATGGAATCGTTAATATTAAACCTAAAACCCTTATTATAGGAAATTAACCATATTTATTGTCTCATTAACAAAATAAAATTTATTATACAAATTACTATACTACTTCAAAAGAGTTAATTAGTTTGTAGTGCATAATTAAAATGAAATCTAAGGAAAATCAGTTTATCCAATGCGAATGCGGTTCAACAGAACTTCAATGAATTGATTTTTTTTAGATAACTTCAAATCCATCTTTTTCATGATGTTGAATGAATGTCAATGATGGAACCCAATAGTTATGGTTCAAAAGAGGTGACAGTGTTATTGATGCAGCAATTGAAAATTAAATAGCAAGATATGATGAAACTAAAACTCCTATGGAAAATGGTGATATTATAGGGGAATATGATGAAATTGAAATCATCATATATATATATGGATGAATATAGATAATGACCCAATTACTCATTTTTATAGTTATTTAGATATAATACACATCTTAAATTATCTACTAAAACATTATTTTCAAGTTTCAGATGGATGGTGAGACTTACAATAACATCTTCTATGACCACAATGAGAATTTTTTACCAATTGATGAACCTGATGATATTTCATTAGACCCTTAGGGTCCTAGTGTTTCCATGTCGACTCTGAGGGGTCGTGGCCTTGCAATATTGATGATTCTCGACCCATTTCTCGACAATTGAAAACATCTTAACATTGATCCTTGAATGTGGATGGATGCTCAATTGTGTATTTTAGTTCATTTTCATTATATATATATATATGTTATTTTAAAATTTTATAGATGAATTTTAGAAATCCATGAATGCGGTTAGGGGAACCAAAACCACATTGTTTAAAAGGATGTGACTCGGCATACCATGGATGGGAATTTTCTTTTTAATAATAAATTAATAATATAATAGATTTGATAATGGATATACCATTAACTCAATAACATTCAAATATTAATATTTATATATGAAACTATAGTTATAGTGTATTTTTTATAGGGGCGATTATATATTTTAAGTGATAAGAATCTTAATTGAGAAAAAGGATGAATTTACCTCTTTCTTATTTTCGCTTTGTGAACCAACTAATGGAACTTGGTATTGGAATTCTGTAGTCCATAAATTCTAGTATATAGAAATGAATGAGGAGAAGATAATTTTGAAGAGACTAGCTGGCGAATAAGGCTCACAATGATAAAATTTTGTGCTGTAAAGAATCCCCTTCCATAGTTGAGGTGACATGAAAAATTGGAATTATATAAAATATTAAAATTTAACATGACTATCGGTGTAAAGATTTAAAAAGACAAAAAAATATCAGAAGATTACATTTTTGACTAAATATCATCATATTTGTCCTTATTAATCATTTTTGTGATATTTAAATAATTCAATAAATATAATATTTATGGAAATATTGTTTTTCAAATTTAACACTTTTCATAACAATGAAATTAGAAATAACCAAAAATATTAAATTCTTTTAAAAAATATATTATTATATCATATAAATGTTGTGGTTGGTTAGATAAATCATGAATCATATCAATTATCTCATATTATACTTGTTTTAATATTTCTATATTCATTTATTTTATTTCACCATTAATTTAATAATTAGTGCATCATCGCAATGAATGATTTTAGATTATCTAGTTTTTTCATAAAAATTAAAAATAAATTATCATAATTATGATAAATATGTGAAATTTCAAATCATATTTATGGTCAATAGTATCTTATAGAAATACATATATGAAGAACTTATACTATTAAGAAATCTTTCAGTGAAAATCATGTCATTCTTTTAAATAGAAAATTATAATGGTCTTAATGTGATTCATGTGGACCCCAAAGGACCAACATTTGTACCAAATAATATTATTACCTAAAATTAATCATTAAAAATGATTTATTAAAATTTATTGGTCATTAAAGGTTCATATAATTCGAATTAAAATCATTTTATTTATTTTTCTTCTGGTTGCACAAGCACTATATCAGTGTTGCATAAACATTAATTTTAATTATATCAAATAAAAAATTAAAAATAAATTACTACCATAAATAAAAATTAATTATATTCAATATAATTTTATTATATTCTTTCATTTTGTATATTTACTCAAAACCATGTCTATAAAACTTCTATAATTTGTTAATTTGGATTTTCTTACTTGTGCAAGCATTGCAAGTACATTTTGATAAGGTTAATATTATATTACACCAAAATTGGAAATTATCATCCCCAAAGATAAATTATAAATAATAATAAATTAAGTAGTCATTAAAAAAATTTCCACTCAATTATTATCTACAAGGAACCAAATTTGACTTTTTCAATATTGCACATGCATTATTCATCACTATAAATGAATTTTATATTTATTATAAAATACATTATAATTTACATGTTTTCAATTATTTTTTTTCATTTCATGACTTGAAATTTCCATACAATGTTTTTTAAAATTATTTTTGAATTGTATGAGTCTGCAAATATTGACCACACGTGATTCTAAGGCCTAGAGTTCCTGAGATGATCCATCGAAAAAAGATAATCTTTAAATAGCATGTGTGAATATTTTTCCTAGAAAATTGGAATAAATAATAAATATGTTCCCAAAAAAGAAACAGGAGGGCACCGTTGTGTTCAGGATGGTGGTTTTACCCTAGGCGTGACTTATGTTTAGTTGGTGCAGGCCTCCAATGAAAAAACGTGAATATGTCATTGCCATTAATAAAATAATTAAATAAAATTATTTAAAATTTTAAATTCTTAATCTCTCGGATGGTGACTCGGATTAAAAATATGATACCACCACTGAACTCTTGAGGTTATTCTATCTTTAAACATATCCTATCAGTGGATGGCACATGCCAATAGTGGAAGTTAGTTTTTGGCTATAAATAATATAATAAAGTAATAATAATTTTAGAGTTAAATCCTTATAACTCTTAAACGGTAACTCGGATTGAAAATACATGAGTACCATTGAGATGATGAGGGCGTGTTCCCCTTAGACGAAGCCTGACATTGGTCGTCACGGGTCCAGGGTGATTATTAATAATTTTTTAACTTTTTATAAGGTATGTTTAGTGAATGTGAAGGTGCGAATTTCTATCTTTTGAATCAATGCTCAGATTAAAAATCCGAGGGCATCGTTGAATACATTGCACCAAAATTCATTTAGGAAAATCATAACTTCGATCATCAAGGGTTTGAAGAAAAAGTTAATATTTGGAATTTTCAGAAAATAACAAAATAACTCTTTGAGTTATTTTTTTTCTTTATTTTTAACTAATGAGCATCGTTGGTTGGACCGTTGGGTTGTTAGATCATTTGATGGCTGGTTACACTAGGTTGTGTAACCGTACCATCGGGAGATTAATCGGCTCATTAATTAAACTCATTAATGAACCACATTAATTTTAGGACAAGTTACACACCCATTTATTTTATTTAAATAGGAGGTTGGCATGGGTTTTGGGAACCCATGGGGGAAATCTTGGCGATGTGTTGGCGACATTTTCTACCATCATAGAACAGAGCTTCGACGCCTATGGGGATTCAATCATGAGACCAACAAATGCTAATGAACACGTTTCGAACATGAACCAATCTACCTCATCCATACTGTCTGCCAACATATTCGTGGTGTGGGTTTTATTCTAAGAATTTTTCATTCTTAAATTGCATCCCAAGATATAATTCTAATTTTAAGGGCATGGGCCGGACAAACAAGGATCGAACCCTCCGCTAAACTCGGTAATGGTTTCTTTCTTCATGGGTGGCCAAACAATATGGAAACACGGTGAAACTAAGGGCCTTGTAGTATTTTAGCTATCCTGGGATGGCCGTAGGCGTAGAGGGGAATAAAATCAGACCCCTAGAGCTTCACCGATGGCCCACAGAAGCATTGCGAGTGCGACTGTACTGATGTCCGGAGGAGGCGGTGGCCGGCTCCTGCAGGCCACAGAGTGACGTCGGTGCCCAATGGTTCCACAGTGGACAGGGTTGGCCGACTAGCAGGGGAGGCTGGTTGATGGCGGCGCATGCCGTGATAGCGTGTCGCGGAGGAGGGACATGACTCTAATCAGTGGAAGTGGGCAGGCAGACACCCCACTGGTCTCGCAGATGACTGGTCCATGCAGGACCATCCAGGTGGAGCGGCACCTACAAACCAGGTGGAGCGACGCCTACTTGCATTGCTAATGGAGGAGCTCAAACGACCAATCCATCCAGGAGGGGGGCCGGCCCTCACGCTCCGATGGCTAGCCGCACCCAGCCAGTGGGCCGAGTAGTTTTAGGAGGCAGGTGGGCCGAGCCCCGCTGGGTGGGCTAACCCGGTTCCATAGCCGAGTGGGCCGAGCTCGTGGCCAATAGGATGAGGCCATGGCCTTGCAGGCCGAATCTATTAAGGCGCATCCAAGCCCCATGGGGCTGGGCCATGTTAGGTTAGATCGTACCCAGACCAACTAACAGACTAGTTTCGATTAAAGGGATATATCTCTTAAACTGGACGTCCATTTGATGAACCGTCTACGACACTAGAACCCTTAGGTTTAAGCAGTCCTTTTAAGATACTCCACCTAGGTTTTATGGGGAAATTTGAAGTACAAATGGGTTGGATCAGATTGGAATTTAATAGGCCCCCCTACACTAAAATGCCAACATCATAAAATGTGGACATCCGAATGATGTGACACCTATTGCATTGGAACACTTGTGATGTACTGGATCATTAGGTTTCTTCTTCATGGGACTTTGTTTTTTTTTGAAATATGATTGATGGATTGAGGAGAATACTATCCCATAATCAAGCGTACTAAGTGAGGGAATCCAGTGGCTGGCTGTAACGTGGAGAATGAAGGCTGATCCTACGTTGGACAGATCCTGTGTGGGTCAGCGCATAGTGATCCTGTGGGGGTAAGCACATATCGATCCTAGGTGGGTCAGTTCTCAGCGATCATATTTGGGTTAGAACGTATCGATCTGATGTGGGTCAAATACAGTGTGGTTCAGTGCTCAATGATCCTATGTGGGTCGGCGCCTATCAATCTTTTGTGGATCAGCGCTCATCGATCCTATGTGGGTTAGCACATAACGATCCTGTGTGGGTCAGCAGCAGAGCCTCTTGACAGAATAAGATGACCTAGATTTATGACTAATCATATGTACTTATATCTTATGTTATACATGGTCATAGTTGAGTCTTACACTTTGTTCATTGTGATTGAGATCATGCTTTGTGGGTTTTCTTTTATGAAATTATGAGAGAACTTTAGGGGGCTTGGGGTCCCTACTGAGTATTATTATACTCACTCCTACATGACATTCGCCTGTACTTTGTTGTGTCTTTTGCAGATGATGAACAACTTTGAGAGAGACTGAGGGATCTAGGACTTGATGGTGTATGGAGGTGATCGGTCGACGTGGAGATCCATAGTGATGAGATTTTCTTACCCTTTAGGTTGGATCCTTGGCGGGTGACCTTAAGAGTTGTTTTTCTTTTTTACTTATCCTCCCATTTCAGTTGGGCTTGTATTCTGTCCCTCTTTTACTTTAAGTACTTACTTTTACACTCAGTTGAGGTTTTTAGTTATGGTTTTACCTTTATTCTTCTGGTGTGTTATACTTGTGTACAATGTTCCCCGTTTGTGTGAGTATAGGTTTTGAGGAGGAGGGTGCATTTGATCACTCATCAGTTGGCTAGCCTCACCTCGGAGTGGTGCACGAGAGGAGTCCGAGCTTTCCTGTGTGGTGGACCAGTATGTTGATGTCTTCCGTGATGATGTTATAGGACTACCTCCTCGTAGAGAGGTAGACTTTTACATTGGACTATACCCCAGGATGACACAGATATCTACACTAGTGTATCGGATGGCTGTCGTGGAGCTTTGTGAGTTAAGGGTATAGTTGGAAGACTTTCAGAGGAAGGGGTTTGTAAGGCCCAATGTTTCTCCATGGACATCACCAATTTTGTTCACCAATAAGAAATATGTGAGTCTGAGGCTTTTCTAGACTATCTTCACCTAAACCAGGTGACTATGAAGAACAATTATCCACTACCGAGGAATAGAAAAATCCTTTATCAGCTTAAGGGAGCACAGTAGTTTTCGAAGATAGACCATAAATCAAGCTATCATCAGCTCAGGTCACAGGGTGTGGATGTACCGAAGAAAGGCTTCAGATGTCAGTATGTCCATTACATATTATTAGTGATTCCTTTCGGCATAACCAATTATTTTGAAGTGTTCATGGGACTCACAAATAGGATCTTCCATCCGTACCTCGATCTCTTCGTTGTAGTCATCATTAATGATATCCTGGTATACTCCACGATGGAGGAAGAGCACGCCATGCATCTGTAGATTCTTATTAATACACTTTAAGAGAACTAGATTTATGTAAATCTCTCAATGTTCTAGTTCTGGATATGGGAAGCTCACATACTAGGGAACATTAGATCAGATGATGGAGTTGTGGTGGATCCAGAATAGATAGAGGCATTGCTTTCATGGGATCTACCTAGGAGTGTGACAGAGGCATGTAGTTTTCTGGGGTTTCCTGTGTATTCCTGGAGATTTGTACCTGAAATTTCTAGGGGAGAAGCACCCTTTCCTGCTTTGATGAATAAGGGACAACCTTTCTTGTGGATAGATATATTTTAGTAGAGATTCTAGGAGATGATGTGGAGACAAAAGAGTTCCCCCTTCTTGAGGATACTAGAAGAGGGGGTTGGGTATGTAGTCTACTGTGACACATCAGGGACTAGGCTAGGATGTGTCTGAATGCAGTAGAAAGTGGTGATCACCTACTAATCCTGGAAATTGAGGCAACACGAACAAAACTATGCTACCCATGGCCTATAGTTAATATCAGTGGTCATTGCCTTAATGATGTGGTGGCACTACATTATGGGTGAATAGTTTAGCATCTAATCCAATCACAGGAGTCTATGTTATATATTATTACAATAATGAACTGAACCTGAGACAACAGGGATGGCTGGAGATACTCCCAGACTATGACTTTGATATTGTCTACACAACTTGAAAGGGAACCCTAGTAGTAGATGCCCTCAGTAGAAGGTCTATTCTACATTTTCATAGTGAGTTGAAATAGCAGCTATCTGCATTGTATATATCCTTCATGGATAGTGAATGAGTATCATACCTTCATTTTATGATAGTCACTCCCCATCTCCAAGCAGTGATTCGGGGAGGCTCATCTTGGGGATGTTTAATATGAGGCCCAACGTGCTCAGATATCCTCAAGACAAGCTCCTGACGTATTTTATGAAGGTGGGGAGGAAGTCATCCTTTTAGAGGATGTACCATGGTACCAATGATGCTATGAGAGGAGGGGATGAGGGAGTTCCACACATCCTCTATGGTGGTACATCATGGGGTGGCGAAGATGTACCCGGACCTTTAGTGTTAGTACTGGTAGTCAAAGCTGAAGAAAGTAGTGGCAAAGATCGTTTCATGATGGATCACTTATGATCAAGTGAAAGGCTGATCATCAGGTTCCAGTATTCTTAGCACATCCACTTGCGGTACCAGAATGGAGGTAATATGGTACCTCCATGGACTTCGTGATAGGACTACCACAGACTTCAAAGGGCTACAATTCCATCTGGGTGATAGTTGACCGACTCACCATGTCGACCCACTTCTTACCCATTAGAGAGTAGGGATTAGTAGAGGGGTTGAGATGCCTCTACGTACTAGTGATTGTATAGATTCAGGGGGTGAAAATGACAATTATCTTAGATCACAATTATCATTTTACATCCATGTTGTGGAAGGGATTACATGAGGCATTCGAGACTAATCTATTCTTGAGAACTGTCATTCATCCCATGAAAGATGGTTAGATGGATCAGACCATATAGATACTCAAGGACATGCTTCATGCTTGTGCCTTTGATTTTATACGTAGTTGGGAGGACCACCTTCCACTTGTGGTGTTCGCATACAACAACATTTATCACTCCACCATCACCATGGTCCCATTAGAGGCCTTGTGTGGGAGACTTTACAAATCGCCTCTATGATGGACAGACCTAGGGGAGTCATCACTTATGGGTCCAGAGTTTGTACGAGCTACCTCTTAGAAGGTTAAGATCATCCAGGAGAATATGAATACTTCACATAGCTAACATAAGTCTTATGCTGACTGGAGACATAGACCCTTGGAGTTCTAGGAGGGGGACCATTTCTTCTTATAGGCCTCACCTTGATGATGATTATAGAGAATTGGATGGGGTGGTAATCTATCTCTAATATTAATCAGAAATTTATAGATCCTCATAAGCCTAGGTGTGGTGGTGTACCACCTAGATCTTCCCCCACGGATGCACCAGGTGCATAATTTTTTTGATATATCGCAGCCGAGGAAGTACACGCATGATCTATCACACGTTATCGATTGGGGAGAGTTGGAAATTGACGATGGGGCGACGTTCGCAGAGTTCCTGGTGGAGATAGAGGATAAACATTAGTGGGTCCTTCATGGGTGGCCGATTTATCTTCTACGAGTTCGGTGACAGCATGAGAACCTCAAGGATAGAATATGGGAGTGGGAGGTTTAGATATGTGCTCATTAACCGCACATTTTCTATAGTTTTGTTGTGGATTTTTGGGTCATAAATCCCCAATTTGTGAAGGATGTAAAGACCCAAAATATGCAAATAATTCTCTTAAAATTAATTTGGGATTTTTACAAGTCTTGGAAAATTGACGGCACGTGATTATGAGGCCCAAATTGTTGGGAATGATCTGTTGAAAAATGGTAATTTTTAAATAGTGCATGTGAGAAATTTTACTGAAAAAGTATATTAACTCTTAATTGGATGCTCGGATAGAAAATCATAAGGCACCATTTAATTTAGGATGGCGAGTTTACACTAACTGAGACTTAAGTTTAGTAGGCACAAGCATCTAGTGGGAAAACCTGAAAATTGAATTACAGTTAATAAAATTATTAAATAAAATTATTACTTTTTCAAATGCTTAAAACTCACGAACGGTGACTCAGATTAAATATCCAATAACAACACTGAAATCATGAGGGTATTCTTTCATTAAGAAGATCCAAACATTTACATGTGTGATCCAACAGTGGAAGTACGGTTTTGGATGTAAATAAAAAAATAAAGTAACTATTATTTCATTTCAAAAACCTTATAACTCCAAAATGGTAATTTGGATTCGAAATCAGAGAGTACGGTTGAGTTCGTGAGAGCATGTTCCCCTCAGTCGAAGCCTATCCTCGGTCATCGCGGGTCGAGTTTGATTATTAATAATTATTGAGCTATTTATAAGGTAAATTTAGTAAATGTGTGGGTGAGAATTTATATCTTTTGAACGGATCCTCGAATTAAAAATCTATGGGGACCATTGAATTCGTAGTGTTGGGATTCACTTAGGTGAAGCATAACATAGAACGGAAAGGGTAAGATGAAAAAGTTAATTACAAACAATAATTAAATGACACAATGAGTTGTTTTATTACATTCTTTGTAACCAATGACTGATGGTGGAGGGACTGGTGGGTTGTGAGATCGTTCAATAGCTGGTTACACATGGTTGTGTAACTGCACCATCCAATGATTAATGGGTTAACTAATTAAACTAATTAATAAACAACATTAACAGTGTGAAAACCTTAACTCCCTTTATTTTAGTTAAACAAGAGGTTGGCGTGGGTTTTGGATCCCACAAGAGAATTTGTGATGAGATGCTGGTGATGTCTTCCACCATCGTTGAACGGAGCATCGACTCATTTGAAGATTAAACCTGGAGACCAACAAATGAAAATAAACACATTTCAAATGTGGACATGTCTTCCTCATCCACACCGTCTACCAACATATTCGAGGTAGTGGTTTTATACTAATATTTGTTCATTATTGAATAGATTCCCAATTTATAAAGCTGATGCGGTGGGCGCAGGATGAATAAATAAGGGCCAAACCCTCTCCTACACTCAGTATTGGTTACTTTATTCATGGGTGACTGAAAAATATGGTGGAAAGGTGAAATTGATGGCTGCGCAGTGTTGGCACTTTCCTGAGTGGTCCATAAGTGTAGACAAAAACAAAGCCGGACAACTAGTGCTTAACCGGTGTCCCACGGAAGCCCCGCCGGTGTGGCATTGCCGTCGATCGGAGGAGGCAGCAGTTGGCTCTGACCGATGGTGAAGGGATCATGGTGCCTGAAGGCGCCGCAACACACAAGGGAGGCCAGCTGACGTCGGCTGCAATGCGCCACAGAGGAGGGATGCGGCTCCAAGCCACGGTGGAGTGCGAACCCACACCATGTGGGTCCCACAGATGACCGGTCCATGCAGACAAGCTAAGTGGAGTGTCGCCTAGTGGAATTGCTGATGGAGGACCCCGAATGGCCTAGATATTTGGGAGGGGATATGACCCCCACACCCAGCTGGTTGGTCACACCCTTCTAGCAGGCCCGATTAGTCTAATGGCCTGCTGGGCCACGCCCTGCCGGGTGGGACGAGCCAATTATAGAGCCTAGCAGTCCAAGCCCATGTATAGAGGACTGAGCCCATGACCCTGTGTGCTGATTCATGTCTTTCTAGTCGAGTCGGACTGGACGAGGACCCACTTACGACCTAATTTTGATTAAATGGCTATATCTCTTAAACTGAATGTCCGTTTGATGAACCGTATGTGGCTCCTAAACCCTTTCGATGATGCAACCCTTTTGATATACTCTACATGGGTTTTGGAAAAAATTTGGAGTACATCTGTGTTGGATCAGACTAGTATCCAACCAGAACCTCGACAATAAAATGCCTATAACATACATTTTGGGCGTCCACTTGACACACCGCCTGTTTTGTTGGAGCCCTTGTGACATTGCATTTTTTTGGGATTCATCTTCAAGGGACATTGTAATGGTTAAAATATGTATGATTTATTGAGAAGCAGACCCTCCCAGAATCAAGAGTTATATGTATGGGGATCGAGATTCTTGTGGTGACGTAGAGAATGAAATGTGATCTTGTGTGGGTCATATGCTATGTGGCTCAGTGCTCAGCGATCCTCTGTGGGTCAGCGCATACTGATCCTGTGTGGGTCAGTGCTTAAGGGTCCTGTGTGGGTCAGATCTTTTGTGGGTCAGTGCTCAACGATCCTTTGTTGGTTAGCACCTATCCATGCTATGTGGGTCAACCCTTAGTGAACCTATGTTGGTCAGCACATATCAATGTAGTGCGGGTCAATAGTAGAGCCTCCTGACAGTATAAGATAATCTAGTTTTATGACTAGCCTTCTATACCTATGTACTTATGTTATACCTGGTTTGAACTAAGAATTTTTCTTTGTGCATTGTTATTGAGATCATGCTTTATGGTTATTCATTTGTGAAATTATGAGAGACCTTAAAGGGTATGAGGTTTCCCTACTGTGAATTGTTATACCCACCACTTAACTAGCTTTCATCACACCTGGCTGTGTCTTGTGCAGACTATGGGAAAATTTGACTAAGATTAGGGGAGCAAGGACATGACAGTGTACAGAGGTGACCAGTCGATGCGGAGATTAGTAGTGATTAGTTGTACCTACCCTTTAGGTAGGATCCTTGGCGGGCGACCTCAAAAGATGTTTTTCCTTTTTACATGTACTTATATTTCAGTTGGGGTTGTATTCTGGCCCCTTTTTCTTTCTGTACATACTTCAACACATAGTTGATGTTTTTAGGTCTATTTGTAACTTCCTTCTTCTATTGTGTTATACATGTGTGCATTGTTCCCAATCTGTATGTGTACAAGTTTTGAGGTAATCCCTTCCTTTTTTAGGGACATGCCTTCCGGTGCTAGTCCCTAACCCCTGGCCTTTGGAAGGTGGGATTGGGGTAGTCACGATGCGGGCCTAGGGGGATGTTTCGTGATAGTAGAATATTTATTTTATTATAAAATAATTTGTTCATTTCATTAGTGTAATAAATTTTATAACATAACTTTGTTTTAACGATTTCAAAAAATAATAGAATATTTTAATAAAAATGAATTTTTTACTATTCTCCAAAATTTTATCTTCTTCATAAATTTATCAAAAAATCACAATAAGATAATTTTGACCTGAATAATTCATAAATGAAATTATTTTTTTAATAATTTAAATTATTTAATTTGAAAAATTTTCTTTTTAATATAACTATATCATAAATTATTTTAGTAAAATTTTTTATATAATGAATTACATAACATAATAAATTAAAATATTAATTAATCAATAATAATAAATATGAAAACAAGTTATTCTATCATTACCTTTGTTATTAAATCCCCCCCCTATAAATTTCATCCTCAAAATTTTATTCACTTATTAAAAAAATGGGGATACCATTCCATAATAAAATTTCCATATTCCTATGTTTCTTTTTAAACCATGTGATTTTTTCACAAAACCTTATCGTAGTGAATTACCTAAATATAAAATACATTATTTCTAACATTAGGAATCAGAACACAATTTTCCTCATATAAAATTTTCTCATCAAACTGAATGTTCTTAGGGATGAAAACATTATATAAATCTGGAACATACTTTATTACTATCAAAACATGAAAATTATTTCATACCTCAGATAAACATGGAGGTAGGGTTAATTGATTTATTAAAATTTAGTATTATGAATGTTTGAGTTCTAACCCATAGAGACGGTGATTTTATTTTTATTATAATTTCCAAAAGAATTCATTTTATTTAATTGATGTAATAGGAGAGAAAAAATTAGTTTGATTGATTTTGTGATAAAAAAAGATGAATACAAATAAGATTTATTGATTGGTTTGAAAACAATTTTAATAATAATTATGGGGTTTTGTATTTCTTAAATTAATGTGTAATTGGATTTACTTGGTTGATTAATTCCTGCTTGGTGTCAGAGTCGGGTTGAGGTAGATCCAATGGTAATGATATCTCCTCCTCAATGTAGAAATATCATATTTCCCATGGTCTGGTAGGTTCTCCTGTTGAAGAATCATGTTTTTCCTGATACCATTTTCTAAATCTAATTTCACTTAATGTTGACAGTTTTCATTCCTTATTTAGGGTAGTAAGTTGTGGAATTTTAATTTTTCATTTCAAATTAATTTAATAATGGCTAGAATAAAATAAAATGAAAGGGATTGGAAGTTGAAGAATAAAATTATAAAAACCAACTGCATGAATAATAAAAAAAATTAAATCCAACAACACCTTTCCCCTTCGGTTACATCAATCTAACATATTGTGGGATTACCCCTCATCCTAGTGACGAGAGGATGAGATGGGAGGTGAAAATAAAAATAAAGTATAATGAAAAGAAGGAAAGAACATTGGGAGGTCCATATGAAATGTAGTCTCTCTCTCCATGTTGTCTCTATATTTGAGTGCCACTAAAGTAGCACAAAATCCATCTATTTCTAGTCATCAATTGGGATATGTATGACCACCATCACGATGTGTTATTGGGTTACACATCATGTAATCCGGATCTAATTTTCTTCCACCTCTGCAAATCTCACAGGAATCTCATCCGCATAATTTTACCATTGACTTATTTCACATCCTGTAATAAGGACTCATGATGTATAGTGGTGAATGTCATTGTGTAATGGATTCATGACTAGTTTTTGCAGTAGTAGTTTTTTAATTCAATGGTTACATGATGTGTAAAGTAGAATCACATCGTTTAATGGAATTATGACTTCAAAATATTCCGAACAAGGCATCACAATCTGCGACATGTCAAGAAGTAATACTACACATTTTGTACTGATGATTCACAATGTGTACTTACTTTTTCATTCCCAGATCACTTGTTTCCTGGGCTACTTCATTTTTATGTCTAAGAAATGCACCATGATCATCCTAAAAAATATAGTGTTTTCTGGCTTCCCTTCCCTCATGACACAAAGGGTCTTTTAGCTCATATTTCTTCCATTTTCATCTCATTTCCTAAGATTCATTATTTCCAGTCAAAATGCATAAAACGACTTAATATTTTCCAAATTTGTATGATTATTTAATTAAATCAACAAATCAATATACTAAGATAGTTTAAAATGAATGCAATGGTTACAATTATCAGCCACAGCCTCAACCAATTCTAATCTAACTAACTCATATTCACTAACTAGAACCCAAAATACTGTAGATCGATACTGTTTTCCATACACTTCCCCAAAATATTCAATCTATATACTAGAAAGAAATTTTTTATTATAAGACGACTCTACTATGGAAAGATGAGGATCCCAAATTCATTGGAAATCTATTGTAGAACAACATAGAATGTTTCCAAAGTTTTAATTGTTAATTATCAATGACCATAATACTGAGGGTGAAAACATGTGATAAAATTTAATTCACTATCAATCGACTTCTGAAGTACATTCCAAAAGATAGAAATGAAACCCAGATCATGGTCACATACAAATGGAGAGAGGAACTATGTGGAACCAAACAATATATTTGAGGGATGGGTGAGAATATTGATATATAGACATAGTATCACGAATATAATGGAAATGTTTAGATTTAGTCTTTCCATCAACAATAACACAAATATAATTCACTATAGGATAAAAAAAATTGCGATGGATTATTTGGGACTGGTGGAAGGCTCATTGTAAATAGTCTATCAAAACAGACTATTTGTGATATGAATTGTATCTCATCAGAAATTATTAATTAAAAAAATATGATATACTACAAGAATATATTATCAGCGCAAATACCTCTACCGTGCAATGTGTACCCAACCGTGAGAAGATAATTTTTTATGGTGACGTACAACAGTCGCAAATGGTACTCGTGTTTTGTGTTATTTGTGATGGGAGTTTACTATCATCGCAAATAATTTGTCAGTAAGATAGTATTTGTGATGGGACCTGTCTCGAGTGCTTTATGTCAATTTATTTTTTTTTACGATGGGAAGTCCTCATGTCACAACTAATTGGTCGACATCGAGTATTTGCGACTAACCCCATCGCAAATACTCATTTTTATGGGAATCCAATTGCAATTACATTCATCACAGTTAATCTTACCAATATATTCCTCACCAAAATTTATCTCATTCCATTATTCTTTGAATTTATCTCTCCTTTTCTACTCTCATATTCTCGAGTTTAAAGTTTTCCATGTTTTAAATATTACAGGTGGCCAACATTAAATCATTGAATCAGTTGAAAGATTTAACTTTAAGGTATTTATTTAATTCTTTTCTATTATTTATTTGTCATAATTATTATTAATTACTAGTAATTATATTTTTTTATAATTACCAAAATTTTTAAATATTTTGATTCAATTTGAAGTAATATTTTTAGTTAAAGGTAAAAAGTTTTAACGTTCAATAAATTATTTTAATTACTAGTAATTTTTAATAATTAAAAATAATTAATAATAATTCGATGTAATAAGTAATAATTAGAGTTCATTAGAAAAAAATTAGTTGTAATTAGTAAATTTTTTTAATATTTAGCTAAAATTAATAAAATTAGTAATTTGTAGATGTGATTAGTAAAAAATAGCTTTAATTAAAAATAATTAGTAAAAATTAGTCGTAATTAAAAATAAATAGGAAAAATTAATAATAATTAGTATAAATTAGTAATAATTAATAATAATCCATAAACATTACTAAAAATATGTGGTAGTTAGAAAAAATTATCAATTAATTGATAAAAATTTAGACAATTATAAGAATTAGTGGTAATTATTTAAATTTA
This sequence comes from Viscum album, assembly GCA_963277665.1. Classification (NCBI taxonomy): domain Eukaryota; kingdom Viridiplantae; phylum Streptophyta; class Magnoliopsida; order Santalales; family Viscaceae; genus Viscum; species Viscum album. The sequence goes on along the minus strand of OY728126.1, from coordinate 554,038,718 downwards.
ATAATAATTAGTAAAAATTAGTTGTAATTTCTTGTAATTAGTTATAATTATAAAAAATTTGTAAATATTAGATGTAATTATTAATAATTTGTAATAATTAGTAATAATTCATATCAATTAGTAATATTTCCTAATAACTAATAAAAATTTGAAAAACAAGTATTAATTAGTTTTGATTCTTAATAATTATCAAAACAAAACTAATTGGTAAAAATTAGTAAATATGAATCTTAATTGGAAATGAATTATTTTTATATTTTTATAATCTAATAAAAATTAGTAATTATTTGTTGTAATTAGTAATGATTAATTGTAATTAATAATAATTAGTATAAATTAGGGTAATTTGTGGTAATTACTAATAATGTGTTATATATTGTTACAAACTAATCAAAATTAGTTATAATTAGTGATAATAAGTAATAATTGGTAATAATTCAAAATAATAATTAAAAATTAGTAAAAATTAGTAAAAAATAATAATTATTAGTAATAATTATTAATAATTAGTAATTAGTAGTAATGACATATAATAACTAGTAAAATTTAGTAGGAAATAGAAATCATTTGTAATAATTTTTGATAATTAGTAAAAATTAATTATAATTATTAATAATAAGTCATAATTAGTAAAAATAAGTAATAAATTGTAAATATGACAAATAATTTATTAGAAACTAATAAAATATAAAACAAATAATGGTAATTTTTAATAATTATAAAAAATTAGAAATAATTTTTAAAAATTAGTAACAATTTATAATAATTAGTAATAATTAGAATAATTCATAATAATTACTAATAACTAAAAATAATTATTTTTATTTCTTATGATTGATTAATAGTTAGTAAAAGTCAGTAATACTATGTAATGAATCAAAATAATTTGTTAAAATTTGATGTAATTAGTAAAATTTAGAAATAAAGTATTGGTAATTAGTAATAATTCATAATAATTAGTAATAATTTTCTATAATCTAATAAAATTAGTAAAAATTAGGGGTAACTGGTAATAATTAGTAAAAATTAATTATAATTAGAAAATTTTAGTGGTATTTATTTGTTAATTATAATATTTATTGGTAATTACTAATAGTTAGTGGTAATTAGTAATAATTATTGGTTATTAATAATAATTTGTTGTAATTAGTTATAATTATTAATAAAATTTTATAAAAAAATTTTTGTAATAAATTGTTATAAACTAATGAAGATGGTTATAAATTAGTAGTAATTAGTAGAAATAAGTAACAATTTGTAATAATTATTAATAATTATTAAAAACTAGGAAAAATTTGTAATATTTCCAAATAATGAGTAAAAATTTGAGGTAATTTGTAAAAATTAGTGTTAATTAGAAACAATTTGTAATAATTAGTAAAATTTAGTAATAAATAATAATAAATAGTAAAAACTATTAAAAAATTGAAAAAAATTATATAATTTATTGAAAATAATTAGTGATATGGAGTATTAATTACTAGAAATTAATAATAATTAGTGGTATTTAGTACTGTTTAGTTGTAATTAGTAGAAAATATAACTAAATTGTTATAAACTAATAAAAATAAATATCATATTGTTATAAACTAATAACAATTAGTACATATTTTCAATAACTTATAATAATTGGTAAAAATTATTAATAATTCAAAAAAATTACTTATAATTAGTAAAAATTATTAATAAATCATAATAATTAATAAAAATTTATTTTAATTAGAAAAAAATATAAAAAATTAGTTTAAATTAGAAATAATTATTAATAATTATTAAAATCTATTAAGTCTTACTAATATTCTAGTAATTATTAGTAAAAGATAGTAAAATATTATATAATTTATAGTAAAATGATATAAATTATAATAATTTATTATAAATTAAAATTAATTAATAATAATTGTTACAAATTACTAGAAAACGGAAAATGAAATAATTTATCTATTTTCAAGTCATGAGAAACGAAAAATTTGGACATTGTTGACCCAAATTGGTCATTTCTCATGACTTAAAAATTAATAATTCTATGATTTACACATTTTTTGTAATTTATAATATATTTTAATAATTTATAAAAAATAATAATTAAATTTATTATTATTTAATAAAAAATAGAAATAATTACAAAATATTAATGATACTTTTCAATGTCTTGTAAAAATTAACATTATTCCACTATAATTGTTAAAAAAATAACCAAAATTAGTAAAAATCAATGATCATTATTAAAATTAGTTTGTAAATAGATATAATTGATAATATTTACTTGAAAATTATAATTATTAAATTTTATACTCTTTTTGGGTCATCTTATAATTATATCAAATTCTTAAAAATCAATTTATTTATTTTATATATTGTTAGAGAAATATGGAACATGAAATTTAACTATTGTATTTATAACATGATAGTTTTGGGATAAATCATCACTAGAATCCAAATGGTTCTTGTATAAATATTGTATGTATAGTAGGTGTTGATGATACATTATCATTTTCATTAGAAAACCCAATATTTATTCCAGAAGGGAAAATTAAGTGACAATATAAGAAATGTGATCCAAAGGTTAGAAACATTTGAAAACATTGGGGGTCATCTATTGTCGTTTGGTTTTTTAATAGATTATGTTTTTGGAATACACATTATGGAAAAAGTTCTAGATAATTTAATAATAATTTGGTTGTAGATCCATCATGATTTCACTATTTGGTATGTGATTTAGAAAGATAGTCATTAAAAAAACAAGAACTTGGGATGATATTGATTTAACTATTGAGTTAAAACCATTTCAATTTAATGTGTAGTTGATGTTTGATGAAGACGAATTATATCCAAGTTTAGGATAATAAAATTGTAAAAGGTTGTGAAATTAATAGATATTAAATCATATAATGTAATATTATTCATCTATTCTGGAAAGATATATTATTTTGTTTAATGCACTCTTACCTAAAGGAAATTAGTTTCCTAAAAATTTTAATAAGATCAAGAGGATGGTTAGTTGTATTGCACGTGGAAAATCGATGTACAAAGAGTCTCAATTTGGGAATTCTGGTTTCATTCCAGTATATATGTTGAGGCATTTCCTGCTTACACCCAGACTGCAGTGTTTATTTATGTCATAGAACACAACATCATTGATTAAATGACACAAGACCAATATTTAAACCAGAAATTAAATCATTATTTTTCATGAATAGCTTGAATTATGAGATTTGGTCCTTCTAGTGGTGGTTTCTATCAGTTCGGTTCTTATGGTTGACAATATTCTTATTGGTACACCTTTTTCACTACGTACAATTTACATCCTTGGATGTTGATGATTGAGCCAAATATATTTTTGATATAATTAATTACAGGAAATTATAAAAAATATCAATATTCATTTGAAGAAAATTATTGATGAATTAAATTTGTTGTGGAGTAATGTTATATATATATATATGATGTTGCTGAAAAATAAAAATTCCTAATAAAATATATATTAATGGGGAAAATTTGTGACTTCCAAACATATAATATTTTATTTAGATACAATACACATGGTCCAAAATCACGTCTGTACTATATGCCTGATGGAAAATTGTTTATTCTCTCCAATGGAAAGAAAACTTGTTTTTTTTACTATCATCAATGATTTATTCCTATTGATCACCCTTTTAGAAGAAACAAATATCAATTTAGAAAAGGAACAATTTAAAGAAATAGGCCTCTAACAATGATCTCCGTTATTGAGTTAATATATATTATCTCTAAATTACCTCCAATTAATATTAGTCTGACTAAAAAATAAAAAAAATATATGGATTTAGAAAAGAACAAGATTCTATAAAGTTGATCATTTTTATGATTTTTTTATTGGTATGATTTTTTTGTCTATTAGATGTTGGATGTTATGTATATTAAGATGAAATATTTTGATAATATATATTATTCAGTTTTGGCCACACCTAGTAAGACCAAATATAACATAAAGGAATGATTAGTTATTTCCCAAATTTGTAGGCAACCAGAACATGGACTATTTGAAAATGATAGATAATAAAATTTAATGAATAAAAAAGTGGATTATTAAGATTCTTAATAAAATTGATTATTATTTTATCAGTGGATTGTTGATTTGAGTGTTTCGGATGGTTATGTATCAAATTTGGACACATATTCCAGAAATGGTCATATTACTGGATTAAAAACCAATGATTTTCATGTATTAATGGAAAGAATTATACTGAATGGATTTAGTGGTTTGTTGAATTATATGATTTGGGATTCTTTAAGGGAAATATTATATTTTTATTAGACATTTTCGTGTTGATGATATACTACGATGCACTATGTATATTACAAGAAGGGTTTGTTTTAATTATATGTAAATTGGATGATAAAATTTTCCATATTATTTTAATTTAATGGATCATTTGGTATTACATATTAGGCATGAAGTAAAATGTTTATGGATAGTATAGTTCCTATGGATGTATCTTTATGAGAGATTCTTACAGAAATTGATGAAAAATGTACATAATAAATAATCTGATGAATGATAAATTTCATAATATAAATTACAGGAGGAAATTTATTTTCTCTCTTCTCATTATTTTCCATCTGAATATAACTCAAAATAAAACTGAATGGGACAATAGGTGGGAAATTTTGATTAGTAAATGAAAAATCAATTATAGTTTTTCAATTATTTTTAACATAGATTTGGTAGAGTTTGTGAATAATGGATTTCTGATGATGAATATCACATGGCTCATACATATATTCTAATCAGCTGAGAAAAAAACTAGAACCATTTTTATAGCGAGTGCTACTAGCACTTATTATATATTTTTTATTTAAATTAATGTTATTTTATTTTAAGTTATGTGATAATCATACTATGAAAAAGTTTTCACGAATTACAATAGCTTCTCTTAAAGATCCTGGGGAAAATAATTTCACATCCTAGTTTTAAAAACTAGTAATATAAATTGTTTATGGATTAAAATATAAAATAAATTTATTTATTCTTATTTTATAATTTTTTTCCAAATATTTACTTGTCTCAAAATGATGATAAACTTGATAATCGATAGTGTGTTTAAGTAATCCACCTTCTAAATTGGTAATGTGTAAAAAAAAATATGCAGTAAATGGTTTTCCATTTCAAACATGTGCATATGGTTGATCAAAAAAAAAATGAATAGTGATTTTCTAGAGCGTTTCTCAACATATAAAAAGTAATTTTGAATTTTATGTCTTGCTGGAAGAAATAATTAAATATTGTTATCTGGGATATTATTACGTAACGATGTTTAAATATCATTTGTTTGATATAGATAGTGATATGCACGTTCTTACACAACATAGAATCATTCAAATTAAAACTAAACCACTTCTTGTACTAAATGAACAATTTTTATTATATTGTCAGAAATATTAAATTTATTATAAAAAATATTATACTACTTCAAATGATTTAATTGACTTATGGAGCATAATTAAAATGAAATCTCATGAAAATAATTTCATCCAAAGTAAATGTGATTCCACTGAACTACAAGGAGTTGAAAATTTTTAATAGATAAAATCAAATACATATTTTCAATGAAGTGGAACTAATATTAATGATGGTACCCAATAGTTATGGGTTTATAGAGGTGATGGAGTTATTGATTCAACAAATGAATTTTAGGAAATAATAAATCTGAAACTGCTAGTGAAATTGATGATACTGTGGAAGAATATGACGATATTGACAACATCATATATGAAGATGAGGATAATTATAGATAATAACCCAATTACTTATTTCTTATAGACATATTGATATAATACACATATTAAATTATCTAATAAAACATTATTTAAATGTTTTAGATGGACGGTGATACTTATGGTGACATCTACTGGGAAATCCATGAGGTTGTTTTACCTATTGATGAACCTGGTGATATTTCCTCAGACCCTCAAGGTCCTAGTTTGTCCTTGATGACTCAAAGGGGTCATGGCCTTGTAATATTGATGATTATAGACCCAATTCTCGAGTGACAAAAAACATTTTAATGTTGATCCATTCATGTGTATGGATGCTCAGTGTAACAGCCCGAGATTTTATGAAAAATATTCTTTTTTTTATTTCACTAATGTCTTGTGTTGTACGCTACACCAAAAAAGAGCTTGCACAACACGCATCCTTGATTTGCCTTGCATTACACGCAATCACGACCTTCTTCGATAGCGTGTGTAGTACGCAATAACGAGTTTCACTAAACAACAATACGCTATTAAAATATTATTAAAACTAGCCGTTATGAATAGTAATAACCACTTTTTGAAATTTTTTAATTTTATTTTTCAAAATGGAATTCATTTTTGGATTCATAATATCGAAATTAGCTTAGGGTGAAATTTTGGTACTTTTCGGATAACTTTCATATTCTGATGAATAGTGAAAATTACTAAATTATAATTAAAAACAACTTTTTTTAATCAAAATAATTAATAGTGATAAATTATTAATTTGAGTTGTTTTAAAGTATATTTAGAATATATTTTTACAATTTAATACAATGTTGGTCATTGGATGTAATTTCACATTTAAACTAGACATAAACAAGTGTCAATCTTTTGATAGATATTGTTTCTTAAAAACACGCTATTTGTTTTAACAGCGGGATTTAATTATAAAATTAATTAATGCAACTTTTATGTAATGAATTTGGTAAAATAGACTTAATTTTTGAATTTGGAATATGAAATATAGCTTGGGATGAAATTTTGGCACTGTTTTGAAAAACATCAATTTTTTATGAATAGTGAAACTACTAAGTGGTAGGTTAAAAACTGAATTTTGCATAAAACTTAATTTTACCGCTTCTGTGAATGGAATTTAGAAAATCCTACAGACACGGTTAATATCAAGGACTAAAATGTGGTTCAATGAGATGAAAATATTTTTTGGTGAATAGTAACTTTTTACTTTTTTACCACGGTTAATAGTAAATAGGGTAACTAAGGGTAAATATGATATTACTATTACCCTAACACATGTCCTAATTCTATTGGATAAGTGTAATTCGACCAAAAACAACCTTATGAATATAATATGACCATTTAGGCCCACTTGGATTAGATTAGGACATTTATTATTAATTTATTTAAAGAAGGGTTAAAAGAGTTAAAATCAAAGTTTATTTACTAAAACATTTTTAATATGGGGTTATACATAAGATAAATTATATTGTAAATATTCATTAGAAAGCTAAAAATATTTCCTACATGATGGTATTTTATTTGTAATTTTTATACATCAAATAATGTAATTTATTTATGACACAAAGATGATGCAGTAATTATCTTGTTAACGAAATATTGACATAATTGATGTTATAAACACCAAAATAAATGTAATTTGAGACTTTTTATGAATTCCACTAATTTTATAGGATACTATGATATATTAATGTTGATTTAATCAACTTGGTTCGAACATTTAATTCTGTTATGACTTTCACAAAAATCATATATCAAATAGTATCAAAATTGACACAAAATAGTTTTTAAATAAAATATTATATTATTAATTGTTATTTTATTCCCAAAAATCTAAGGTTCGGCCAAATGACTTAGATAAGGATATATATATTAATAATAAACAATTTGGGGTTCGTTTGGCATGTTATAGTAAGTGTATTAACCATATAGTGAAAGAAAACAAAAAGACACGGTAAATGTTAAATTATTTAACTTAGAGTTAAATCTAATTGATAAGGTTAAAATAATATCCTAAACTTGTCTAAATTCTATTGGTTGATATGATTTTGACCCATCCCCACTTTAGATTCGAAATAAGACCCTTTGGAACCATTATAAACCGATTTTGACCTTAATATAAAATAATATTTTGAGGTATTCCTAAGGTGCCCCTCTCCTCCCCTATAAAAGGACACCTCCTCCCCCTCCTCCTCACACCAATTTGAGCACTCAAACTCGGACAACCCCTGCCAAAATCTCTTCTCCACTTCCCTAGAAACATCCTAGAGGTTCTGGTCTTCCTCAAAGACCAATTTTAGTGCCCTAAGAGGAGGTCTCAAAGAGGCACTTCAAAGAAGAGGTAATTACCGTTACCAATTCTTTCATCTTTATTTCTTCTTCCACTTCTTCTTCTTAGGTTGTTTCATTATGAAGTAATAACATCAGTATCACTCATATACTGATATGTTATTATAAGTATGAAACAACCCTATTTCACTATCTATCCATCCTACGGAAAAAGAAATCACCGCGCGTGCGTACGTACGGAATACCGTCTCCACGCCGTGGTGTAATCTATTTTCCACCACCACCATACATGGATGGGTATAATGGTGTAAAGAATAACCATACATAGTTATTACAACATCATATTGATTCTGATATATTGTATAATCCACTCCAATTCAATTCAATATTTATAGAAATGATATCATCGCTCGTGCGTACGTACGGACTACCGTCTCCACGACGCGATGAGATTCATTCTCCATGTTAACCATTTAAGAATGATTATAAAGTATATATAAGAAATAATAATGAAATATATGACATTATAAAGCTACTGGATTTATGTATATATATATATGTATGTCATCTACTTACTTCCATTCAAGACAATAAGGAAAGGAAAACAGCGTTCATGCGTACGTACGGACTACCGTCTCCATGAACGGTGTTTTTTCATTTCATTTATCTATCTATTATATATATATATATGCAGAATATATATGATATATAAATCATATTTTATATTCTGGAAGTAAGTAAATCATGATATAAGTAATAATAATGTCAAGAACAACAAGTCAAAACACCTACGATAAATGAAATGATTTTACCCAAAACGCTTCTTTAACATGGAATTTACAAAAGAACGGGTTATATAATGTCATAAGTGAACCATATATGATATCATAACAATGAATATGATTCTGTAATAAGTCAATAACATTATTTAAACCATTATACAGGAGCTTCAGACACGAACAAAGCAAATCGGACCTAAGGTAAGGGAAATATCACAATCTCATTTTTATCCGAGATTGTTTATTCGTAAGTATTTACTGGGGTGTATTTTATCATCCACATCCATGTTTAATCAATATGTAATATTATTTACATCCACCTACAATTGTTTAAAACCTATTTTACCCTTTGGTGAGTTTTTAGTAAAAGATATGAAAGGAATCTTTTGTCGTTTTTCGTACGAGGTACTTTTTGACTTTTCCAACAAAAATACGAAGAATGTTTTTTTTAACTTATACGGCAGGAATGGATTTCTAAAAAATTATTTCCAAGAAGCTTCCTTTATAAGTATTCAAGTTTATTTTTAATCAACTTGTTTTATTTTAAAATTTTATGACATGTTAAGAAAGGAAAAGTGTTTTTGAAGTAGAAAGGATATTTTCCTCAAGAATGAAGTTCAAGTATTTTATCAAAATTATTTTCCATCTAAGATAATAAAAGGGTTCTGTTTTTACCCCTATTATTACATGGATTTGATTATGTTGTGATAGAAACATTTTTATGTATTCCTTTATCTTATATGAATTGTTTTATGATGTCATGTTGTTTAAGAATCCCATTTTTATTACATGGGTTATGCGATGATGTATGATTTATGATTATGTGGCACACATAAGAAAGGATTCATTATAAGATGGGTGGGACCTATATCTCCCTCCAATTCATTGGGTAAAGATTTTATATCTCATGATATAGACATGGCTGAAATGGTAGGTTATACCGGTTCAGTGAAATAGGACTGAAACGAGGGTTACTCGATTCAGAAAGGGACTTTGTCCACTAAGATAGTCTTGGCATTGAGTCTTGACTAACAAGAAATGATTCTCTATGATTATGTGTGTATGCCACAAAGTTTCATGTTTTAAGTTGTGATTATTGGGATTACATTTCACTTCTATGATTTATCCCATGTTATGATATTATGAGCTTTTTGCAGGTTAAGATTTCCAAAAGCTATGTTCTTATATATATGATGTGATTGATATTTCTTTTGTTTACCCTTACTGAGCATTTGAGCTCACCCTTTTATGTTTTCTTTTCCCCAGGATATAAATAAAGGTTTTAGGTAAAAAAAAGGGATGACCTTTATGGGAGATATTGAAGAACTTTCACCACGATTAGAAGATTACGTTCCGAGTTTCCAAAGACACTAAACTATTATGATCCTTTAGTGTGTGTTTTTGTTATGTACTAAGTATTCCGCAAATGTAATGTAATGTCCATGTACGTCAAGATACGGGTCTCTACAGTTGGTATCAGAGGAAAGGTTTAGTCAACCTTTGGAAACTAGGATGCGAAAACGTTAGTGAAATCCCTAGAGATATTTCTAAGGTATGTCTAGGGATGTCCCTAGGGATAAGTATACGTATAGGTTATAGTAATAGAATTACGCTAACGATCATAGAATTAAACCTAAGATGTTGGATATTGAAGGTACTCCCCCTTTATTATGTGGTTTTCCCTAGCATAATTTTTGCCTCTCACACTATTCTTTTTGGGTTTTAGACGATGGCTGGAACCCGAAGGAACCGTGTTGATCAATGTAATGGACAATGCAATGATTGCCCTCCTGAACAAACAAATGTTATGGGGGATGGAGTGCAAAATATTATTGCTATACTTACACAAGCTATGAATCATTCTGGACTTCCAAATGAGCAGAGAAGGGAACAATATTCTATTGAGTCCTTCATGAGGCAACGTCCACCTTCTTTCAGTGGGTCTTCTGATCCACTTGTGGCTGAACAATGGATCAGTACTACTGAAAAGATATTTTCAGTTCTTCAATGTTCTGAACATGATAAAGTCATCTTAGCAGTATATCATTTGGAAGGTGAAGCTGATCAATGGCGGAATCTTATCAAGAATACGAGGCCAAGAGATGAAATTGAGTCCATGGAATGGGATGAGTTCAAGAACTTATTTTTCAGTAAGTACTTCCCTCGTATTCTTCGAACAAAGATGGAGAAAGAGTTTCTTGAACTGAAGCAAAGGGACGATGAATCTGTTGGTACCTATGAAGCAAATTTTACAAGACTTGCAAGGTATGCTTCTGGAATTATCATCCAACCTGAAAGTAAAGTTGATCGATTTTTCAGTGGCTTAAAACCAAGTCTTCGAAGGGCATTAGCTATAAGAGACTTCAGTAGCTATGAAGAAATTGTGCGTTGTGCTATCAAGGTAGAAATGGAAGTTGGTGTTACATATCCATCTCATGGTTTTGACAAGAAACGAAAGATGGAGTTCAAGGAGAAATCTCAGAATAATGGTGAAAAGAAGATGAATGTTTCCTTATGCACAAAGTGTGGAAAGAAGCATGGTGGAGATTGTCTTAAAGGGACTAGAAAATGTTTTAAGTGTGGAAAAGAAGGTCATCGAGCAGCTGAGTGTCGAAGTAATGGAAAAAGGGTTTCTAATGATGTGAATAAAGCAAACACTGCAGAGAACGCACCGCCAACACTTCAATGCTTCAAGTGCAAGGAAATGGGGCATTATGCTAATAATTGCCCTAATCCAAGGGTTAGTGATGATCAACATGAGCAACCACTGAAGGCAAAGGACAAAGGGAAATCACATGCGATCACTATTGGCAATGTTGAATATGACAACGATGTGGTGGAATGATTAAGTGTTTATGTAATGGGATTCCAAAATAATGTTGTATCATTGAGTATTGCAATATTTATTGATGTGGTATTCAAAGTGATTGAGATATTTTCTGGAAATAAGATGATATGCGCATAATGAAGACGAGAAAATGAAATGTTTAATAGTATTCATGAGCTCATGATTGATATAAGGACTAAGTGAAATCATGGTTTGAGTAAATAGAATTTTGAGGATTTTGGTATGTGGAAAGTGTTAACTTTAAACTGCATTCATGTTTTCACTAAGGTATTCAAGCAAATAAATGATTAAGGACTTTGAATGTTTGGAATGTGACCAACAAGACATATCTTATGATATGTGGGGATCAACGACAGTATTAAATCTCTGGTAATCGTTGTCACTATATTATGAGAGTGGACTGCAATATTATGTATAAGCCTAAAGATTAGACTGGATTATGTTGGACATAAGTTAGTATTGTTTAAGGATAGAAGATTTTCGATATTATTGATGGGATGTTATAGTAACGTAGTTTTAGAAAAAGGACAACCTGCAGGACGGGCGACAGCCCATCGCTTCGGACAAGGCTGTAGGAATCGAACCCACAACCGAAGTGCGACTGGCCTTTATCGCCTACCACTGACCTACAGGAAGTCCCTGTTTAGTAGAAACTAGTGTTATTATATTAAGCAGTATGATATATGAAGTGTAAGTCCATTTTAGGAACCATATATGATTAATCTCACTATAGATCGACTTATGTATATAAATTTTGCTAACCTTTTGAGACAGATGGAATGACCCGTCATTCTATCACATGATCTGCTAACACTTCACGAATAACAAATTCAACTTCATTTATTTAAGAGATGAAGTGGAAATTGTTAAAGGCACGAACAACAGTGAGATTGTACCAAAATAAAGTAAGTATTTATTCTAATTCAAATTCTTTAACTTTAGGGAAATGATCTTGAAAACCAAAAATGTTGTCCTAGTTCTCTTATAACTGATGAATCAGATGGTACCTTAGATCGTCACAAATTTATGGATTTGTGATTACTGGCTTTTCTATAGCCATGTTCTCTACCACTCTCCATCAGAACATGATGGTTAGATTTCTCTTCCATATCCATATTTTCACCTATGTGGAAACCCAGTGATTAGTTTATTTGGGTAATCGTTACATTTCATACTTTAGTTTTTAGAGCCAAGTTTTGGTATTTTTTTTACGATGTGGGTTTCTATTAAAGAAACTTTCGAATAGTAAACCATTTATAACTCCGACGAATTTCGAGGGCGAAATTCATTTTAAGGGGGGTAGAATGTAACAGCCCGAGATTTTATGAAAAATATTCTTTTTTTTATTTCACTAATGTCTTGTGTTGTACGCTACACCAAAAAAGAGCTTGCACAACACGCATCCTTGATTTGCCTTGCATTACACGCAATCGCGACCTTCTTCGATAGCGTGTGTAGTACGCAATAACGAGTTTCACTAAACAACAATACGCTATTAAAATATTATTAAAACTAGCCGTTATGAATAGTAATAACCACTTTTTGAAATTTTTTAATTTTATTTTTCAAAATGGAATTCATTTTTGGATTCATAATATCGAAATTAGCTAAGGGTGAAATTTTGGTACTTTTCGGATAACTTTCATATTCTGATGAATAGTGAAAATTACTAAATTATAATTAAAAACAAATTTTTTTAATCAAAATAATTAATAGTGATAAATTATTAATTTGAGTTGTTTTAAAGTATATTTAGAATATATTTTTACAATTTAATACAATGTTGGTCATTGGATGTAATTTCACATTTAAACTAGACATAAACAAGTGTCAATCTTTTGATAGATATTGTTTCTTAAAAACACGCTATTTGTTTTAACAGCGGGATTTAATTATAAAATTAATTAATGCAACTTTTATGTAATGAATTTGGTAAAATAGACTTCATTTTTGAATTTGGAATATGAAATATAGCTTGGGATGAAATTTTGGCACTGTTCTGAAAAACATCAATTTTTGATTAATAGTGAAACTACTAAGTGGTAGGTTAAAAACTGAATTTTGCATAAAACTTAATTTTACCGCTTCTGTGAATGGAATTTCGAAAATCCGACAGACACGGTTAATATCAAGGACTAAAATGTGGTTCAATGAGATGAAAATAATTTTTGGTGAATAGTAACTTTTTACTTTTTTACCACGGTTAATAGTAAATAGGGTAACTAAGGGTAAATATGATATTACTATTACCCTAACACATGTCCTAATTCTATTGGATAAGTGTAATTCGACCAAAAACAACCTTATGAATATAATATGACCATTTAGGACCACATGGATTAGATTAGGACATTTATTATTAATTTATTTAAAGAAGGGTTAAAAGAGTTAAAATCAAAGTTTATTTACTAAAACATTTTTAATATGGGGTTATACATAAGATAAATTCTATTGTAAATATTCATTAGAAAGGTAAAACGATTTCCTACATGATGTTATTTTATTTGTAATTTTTATACATCAAAGAATTTAATTTATTTATGACACAAAGATGATGCAGTAATTATCTTGTTAACGAAATATTGACATAATTGATGTTATAAACACCAAAATAAATGTAATTTGAGACTTTTTATGAATTCCACTAATTTTCTAGGATACTATGATATATTAATGTTGATTTAATCAACTTGGTTCGAACATTTAATTCTGTTATGACTTTCAAAAAAATCATATATCAAATAGTGTCAAAATTGACACAAAATAGTTTTTAAATAAAATATTATATTATTAATTGTTATTTTATTCCCAAAAATCTATGGTTTGGCCAAATTACTTAGATAAGGATATATATATTAATAATAAACAATTTGGGGTTCGTTTGGCATGTTATAGTAAGTGTATTAACCATATAGTGAAAGAAAACAAAAAGACACGGTAAATGTTAAATTATTTAACTTAGAGTTAAATCTAATTGATAAGGTTAAAATAATATCCTAAACTTGTCTAAATTCTATTGGTTGATAGGATTTTGACCCATCCCCACTTTAGCTTCGAAATAAGACCCTTTGGAACCATTATAAACCGATTTTGACTTTAATATAAAATAATATTTTGAGGTATTCCTAAGGTGCCCCTCTCCTCCCCTATAAAAGGACACCTCCTCCCCCTCCTCCTCACACCAATTTGAGCACTCAAGCTCGGCCAACCCCTGCCAAAATCTCTTCTCCACTTCCCTAGCAACATCCTAGAGGTTCTGGTCTTCCTCAAAGACCAATTTTAGTGCCCTAAGAGGAGGTCTCAAAGAGGCACTTCAAAGAAGAGGTAATTACCGTTACCAATTCTTTCATCTTTATTTCTTCTTCCACTTCTTCTTCTTAGGTTGTTTCATTATGAAGTAATAACATCAGTATCACTCATATACTGATATGTTATTATAAGTATGAAACAACCCTATTTCACCATCTATCCATCCTACGGAAAAAGAAATCACCGCGCGTGCGTACGTACGGAATACCGTCTCCACGCCGTGGTGTAATCTATTTTCCACCACCACCATACATGGATGGGTATAATGGTGTAAAGAATAACTATACATAGTTATTACAACATCATATTGATTCTGATATATTGTATAATCCACTCCAATTCAATTCAATATTTATAGAAATGATATCATCGCTCGTGCGTACGTACGGACTACCGTCTCCACGACGCGATGAGATTCATTCTCCATGTTAACCATTTAAGAATGATTATAAAGTATATATAAGAAATAATAATGAAATATATGACATTATAAAGCTACTGGATTTATGTATATATATATGTATGTCATCTACTTACTTCCATTCAAGACAATAAGGAAAGGAAAACAGCGTTCATGCGTACGTACGGACTACCGTCTCCATGAACGGTGTTTTTTCATTTCATTTATCTATCTATTATATATATATATATGCAGAATATATATGATATATAAATCATATTTTATATTCTGGAAGTAAGTAAATCATGATATAAGTAATAATAATGTCAAGAACAACAAGTCAAAACACCTACAATAAATGAAATGATTTTACCCAAAACGCTTCTTTAACATGGAATTTACAAAAGAACGGGTTATATAATGTCATAAGTGAACCATATATGATATCATAACAATGAATATGATTCTATAATAAGTCAATAACATTATTTAAACCATTATACAGGAGCTTCGGACACGAACAAAGCAAATCGGACCTAAGGTAAGGGAAATATCACAATCTCATTTTTATCCGAGATTGTTTATTCGTAAGTATTTACTGGGGTGTATTTTATCATCCACATCCATGTTTAATCAATATGTAATATTATTTACATCCACCTACAATTGTTTAAAACCTATTTTACCCTTTGGTGAGTTTTTAGTAAAAGATATGAAAGGAATCTTTTGTCGTTTTTCGTACGAGGTACTTTTTGACTTTTCCAACAAAAATACGAAGAATGTTTTTTTTAACTTATACGGCAGGAATGGATTTCTAAAAAATTATTTCCAAGAAGCTTCCTTTATAAGTATTCAAGTTTATTTTTAATCAACTTCTTTTATTTTAAAATTGTATGACATGTTAAGAAAGGAAAAGTGTTTTTGAAGTAGAAAGGATATTTTCCTCAAGAATGAAGTTCAAGTATTTTATCAAAATTATTTTCCATCTAAGATAATAAAAGGGTTCTGTTTTTACCCCTATTATTACATGGATTTGATTATGTTGTGATGGAAACATTTTTATGAATTCCTTTATCTTATATGAATTGTTTTATGATGTCATGTTGTTTAAGAATCCCATTTTTATTACACGGGTTATGCGATGATGTATGATTTATGATTATGTGGCACACATAAGAAAGGATTCATTATAATATGGGTGGGACCTATATCTCCCTCCAATGCATTGGGTAAAGATTTTATATCTCATGAGATAGACATGGATGAAATGGTAGGTTATACCGGTTCAGTGAAACAGGACTGAAACGAGGGTTACTCGATTCAGAAAGGGACTTTGTCCACTAAGATAGTCTTGGCATTGAGTCTTGACTAACAAGAAATGATTCTCTATGATTATGTGTGTATGCCAAAAAGTTTCATGTTTTAAGTTGTGATTATTGGGATTACATTTCACTTCTATGATTTATACCATGTTATGATATTATGAGCTTTTTGCAGGTTAAGATTTCCAAAAGCTATGTTCTTATATATATGATGTGATTGATATTTCTTTTGTTTACCCTTACTGAGCATTTGAGCTCACCCTTTTATGTTTTCTTTTCCCCAGGATATAAAGAAAGGTTTTGGGTAAAAAAAAGGGATGACCTTTATGGGAGATATTGAAGAACTTTCACCACGATTAGAAGATTACTTTCCGAGTTTCCAAAGACACTAAACTATTACGATCCTTTAGTGTGTGTTTTTGTTATGTACTAAGTATTCCGCAAATGTAATGTAATGTCCATGTACGTCAAGATACGGGTCTCTACACTCAGTGGTGTATTTTATTTATATTTTCATTACATTTAATTACTTTTTTTTAAATATTTGTTTTTATATAATTTGGAATATATTTTTAGACATGGAAGCTATTTTTTTGGAAATATTTTTCTGAGGCATGGGAGATGTGGGACATTTTCCAAGTGACATTTTATTATGTATGTTTGATCACTAGATGATACATAACTAAATAAATATTATTTTAAATATTTATTTATAATTGAATTTCAATTATAAATAATGAAAGGTTTATGGTATCCCATTGAAGATAACATGATGAGTTCTATTAGGTATGTCTGGAAGGTGTTTATGTATGAGCAGTGTCATTAGTTTTTTCACAATTTAAATAGTACACAAATTTATGAGATGTGATTCTAATATTTTGATCAGTCCTTCTATAACCATAGACCCGATTACATGTCATATCACATTTGGGAATGATTATGATTGTACAGAATGGGATGTGGTTTTCAATGTAGAGCGTCATTAGGTTAGCAGATCTTGGAGAGGTAAGAGGTGACACATCACACTAGTCGTCATAAATTCAATGCGCATTGAAAACATATAGTAATTATTTTTTATAATAATTAATATAACATTATATTTAAAATGTTTATTTCATACTCATATAGGTAGTTGAACATCCTAATATTATGGATTTCGATGTTTATAAGAGGATGTGAAACAATCCTATCAATTGAGATATTATAGGTGGTTTCCAGCATTAGTCTTCGGTCAATATATTTTTTATGTTTAAATATTTATAAAAAATATTTTTTTACTATTTGAATTTGAATTTGAAACTGAATGATACATATAAGAACAGAAATTCTAAGATAGATGATAAAATTCTGGCTAAGAATTATAGTCAGAACACCATTGTGGTAGGATTTGATGATACAACATCGATACAGTCGATACAGTTGGCTTCTGAGATGGGTAGAGTGGATTGTGTCGGTTTTAAACAGACACCTGGTATTTTTTATTGCATTATTGCAAGGTCAATGACCATCTCAAGTGGATATCAAGGATAAAGTTTATCATCTGTCTCATATTATGAAGATAAGATGCGATCTTAAAGTGAGTTTATTGATGCCATTTATAGGGAGCATGATGAGCTCCATATACAACAGTAGAAGCAGTAGGAGGAGATGTGTCAATGGAAGGAGAAGAAGAATATGAACATGTGGCATATTTTTTTAGGTATTATGAATGGACTTCCCTCCCTACCGCCTCTATAGTGATTGATATATTATTGTCATTTATACTATGTAAATTTTTTAATGAAAATATTTTCCATTTGTGATTGTTACATCGATTAGTCATTTGTTGTCCATTTATGAAATCCATAGATATATTTTCTAATTTCCACTACCATATTTGAAAGGTTTGAAACATCCACATTGGATGTTTTCACCCTATATTATCCATTTGATAAAAAAATTAACATTAAATCAAAAGAAATCTCATTTCATTACCTCCAAATTATAATACTCCCACTGGTATCTATACATATTATTACTGTTATGATGAACTAAAAAAATTATTATGATATTCACATAAAAATTCCATCAACTAGGAATCAAAATTAACAAAAAATATATTTCAAAAACTTATAAAAAATATTTATCAAAATTAAATTTGGGATACTTTCCTTTATTAACCAATAATTTTTTTTTCTGTGACTCATAGTCTTGATGCAGAGTATGTTTAGTCGTGTCTAATAGAGATGACTCACCTAAAAATGAATCAGAACCGGGGAATTTACCACAACCAAAACATCCAAAAAGAATTTCAAAAAATCATTAATTAAAGGTTCATGGTCTAGACATAAGATCGTTAATCATGCATGTTGTTTTGGACTCAAGGAATCCACCACATTATTCACTTTCCCATGATTAAAATTGATCGTGAAATTATAATCTTATAATATTTTATCAGTTCCAACAATATTCTCTACCTTAATTTTAATTCTCTATGATGAAATATATACATTAAACATTTATGATTGTTATATATTTCACAATTGACTCTATATAAATGGTGTCTACCAATTTTTGAATCAAAAACCACAACAGCTAATTCCAAATTATGTAAAGGATAATTTAACTCATGAGGATTTAGTTTTCATGAAGAATACAAAATTACATGATCATAATAAATTATAAAATAACAAACTCCCACCATTGAAGAATCATTTTATATGAAAAAACAATAATTTCTGATGGTAAATTACAAAACTATGTATTTCAACAATCTTTTATTTAATTTCAAAAAAAAATCATATCAATATTTTTTAAAGATAAATTTAACTCTTTTTCGTGATAAGAAAGTCATGATCTATATAAACATGAAAAGTATTCCTAAAATTTCTATAAATATCCTACTAATCCGAAAAAACATTGATTCTTAGTAACAATCTTGTCTAATAATCAAAATATTTTTTTGGCAGGATCCACTACTATGTCATATTTATTAACAATTTTCCCATTGAAAGAAATCTAGTGTAACCAAAATTCACATTTTATAAATTTTATGTATAACTTATTATCTTCAATAGATTATATGATAATCATTGGATGTTGTTCACGATCCTCATAACTATTTCAATAACCCAAAATATTATTAATAAAAATAACCACAAACATGCCCAAATATTTATGAAAAATTATATTCCTAAGAGCCATAAATATAGCAAGGGTATTTGTCAAACCAAAGGCCATAAAAAGAAACTCAAAATTCCTATGACTAGTACGAACTGTTATTTTTAAATAAGAATTTCCTTGACCCTCAGATGATGTTACAAATATAATAGTTAAATTTTAGAAAAACATTGAGCTCCTTAGAGATGATCAAATAAGTCATTTATATGATGTGTTGGATAATTATTATTAGAATAAATTTTATTAAATACTATATAATCAATTAAAATCATTATAGAAACATCATTATTTTTAACATAAAAAATAGATGCACACCATGGGTAAGTGTTAGGAATAATTAAATCCTTGTCAAGAAATTCATGTAACAGATTTTTTAATTCCAGAAGTTCCACTTGGGAAACTCTGTAAGGGGGGTTTGAAATTTTCATAGCATCATGAACTAAGTAAATAGTAAATTCAACTTCTAGATTATGTATTACACTATGAAATTTATCATGAGATTATTTTAGTTATTCCATTTCCACTAGCATGTCATTAATTTGAACAATTCTGTGGTTTTTGAAAATGTGTACGAGATAATGTAACAGCCCATACCCTCATGGTCCATCCCTTTGCCAAATTACAGATCCTAAGGGTGACGTCTCGGTAGAAGGACATCATTTCGGTGTGCGACCGATCAGTGTGTCACCGATCGGAGCAACCGACCAGTGTGTCACCAGTCGGTGTGACATGACTTGTGCAACCGATTGGTGTGACACGATTGGTGCGAATGAACGGTCAGTCACCAATCGGTGTGACCGATCGGTCGGTCACCGATCGGTGTGACCGACCTGTCAGTCACCGATCAGTGCAACCGATCGTTGTGTCTCTGATCAGCACAACCGATCAGTGTGTCACCGATCGGTGCAACACAATCGGTGCACCACCAAACGGGGCGACCGATCGGTGTCATACAACTTTGTCGAGTTTTTATCCTACAATCTTTCCCATAACACCACTTTTAATCCTTTTTGAAATTTTGGAAGTGGTTCAAGGCCATTTTTATCCCCATAATGAATGTTTAAATTCCTAAGAGTGGGGCGACCCTCAACGGACCCAGCTGTGTGACCGTGTAACGTTCCGCTCTATTTATATAAAATCCTTTAAAGTCACAGATATTACAACCTTTTAACGATTAGATTTATTAAATAACAATTAATTTAGTCATGTGTAACCACCCAACCGCATGGTGAAACCATGATCTGACTTTAATGCCGTTCAAATTTTTGTATCCCATAATAATGGGATGTCATCCTTATATCACACGGTAATTTCTCTTTCCTCTTGGTATGTTTCCTTTTACTTCCTGGTACGCTTTGTGTTCCCCTTCCCGAGGCAAGTGGTGCACCTATGCCGGAGCCTTTCTACTCATCCTTGGAGTCCCCGACGTTCCTCCCCTGCAAGTTGCGCAACCACAGTTCATGGCGCATCGAGAGAAACATCGATCTTTGATCATACATGTTTGGTTTTTCCTTCATTTCTCTTCCTATATATCATGTGGGGTGGGTATGCTTTTGTTTCTGTGGGACGGATGAAACCAAACATTAATGAAGATAACTAGTGCACTTTTAAGGAATGAAGGGGGGGGGGTCGATGTTTCTGTTGTATTTATTATTCTTTATTATGTGTTGTGAATTGTATGGGCTTATGCTCACAGAAAATCATGGCTATCTGTGGTCCTTCCTTGCGCACTAATGAACCCTTGTCATCTGTGATGATTGAATGATTGTAACATTGAAATTGGTTAATCACATAAACTCGATGGATTAAATGGATACCAGTGAACATAAATCATTGTGTGGTCACCCTTGTTAACTAAGAGAAAGAGGATCCTAATGAATGATGTGCTTGAATCTAGATGTTTCCCTACTCTATTTTGTAGTGGGTGTGTTTTCCTGCTAAATTCAAATGAGGTGATGTGGATGAGGATGGTATCGTCTATTGTGGCACGATTGTTGATTGTGAATCTGATGCTTTATGGGGCTGTATCTCAAGGCTTGTTTTGGTTCCATTACTTTGAGAGATCTCACAGATCCCTTTTTTAGTGTGACATCACAAAAGAATCGGATGTGAATGGTTAAATTGATTTTTGGATTTTCTCTTTCTCTGGTTTGTGGTTATTCTAGTTAGTTTCCTTGTAGTGCAGAATTCACAAAAATGGGATCACTTGACCGTGAAAACGAGAATGGGATAAATGGGGAGTTGGTTTTGGTAATGAGTTGTGACTTGACCGTGAGTGATTTTCCTTTCTTTTATGAGTGAATATTAACAAGGGTGTTTGTGCTTAGGTTGGATTTGGAAAACTTAGGTTGGTATGAGTTCTTATTACCTATACACATAATTGTAGATCTTATGTTTCTTATTTTCACCCCACCCAAGTTGATCACTTAGTGCCGAACATCCCCATTTCATGAGGGATGGTTTTTTCCCAACACTCCTATAAGTTTCTGGTTATTATCTCCTTTTATGATCCCCTTCCCGAATAGCCCAAGACTCTTCACGCAGGCTGTGATGGCCTACAATCCATTATTTCCCACGATTCTTCAGGAAGGGTAGTTGTGGTGGTTGGCCCAGGTGTGTGTGGGCCAGTTGTTTTCCAAGAGTCTTCGGAATGAGGCCATGGTGTCTTCGGGCGTGGCAGTAGTAGCTCTGGCCTAGTTGTGTGCAGGTGGGTTGTGATAGTGGGACTACGGTGAGAATGGCGGGATTGGTTCGATGCATAGGTTGTCTTCAATGACCAGTGGGAAAGTGGCGTGGGGTACCAAAATGTCGATGTGCTATTATTATATATTACATGACTTGCGTTATTTGGGGAGTGTGCCTTGGTGAGGCTTGGGTGGATAGTTTTCCTTGCTAGGTGCTTTGGTTATCTCTTTTCCCACGGGGAATTAGAATGCCACCCCACTTATGCACGAGAGTCTTTGGTTTTCCCTACTAAGAATACTTGTATGCTCACCCAACGTATATAAAACTGCTTTCAGATTTCCAGGAGGACTTCAGGGATCGTGCAGGGCCATACTAGTTTAGACATTGGGAAAGTTGCGGTTGATGTTTTCCTTTCTTTCGGTACTTATTTTTGGGGTTTTCTTTTACTTTTGTATCATTTACTTTTTGGATATGCATACGAGAATGGTTTGATTTGGCTTTACATGTACTTCCACCTTTGGTGTTATTAGGATATACGATCTTATCTCCCGATTCTATTAAAGAAAAAGGGAAATGCCTTCCATCTTGTGTGTGATTCTATACCCTTGGTGCTAGTCACCAGTCTAGGACCTGTTGATGGTGGGTCTCATGGGTCATTATCTCTCCTTCAACATGAAGAAGGAAGGGTCTAGAAATCTGCTTTCCCTTCTCTCATCTTGGTGAAGGTGGGTCATGACATAATGGTATCAGAGGCAGGGGTTGAGAGATAGGATGGAGTTTGGGGTTAGGCATAGTGGGGATTGCATGGGATGGTAAGGAAACAGTTTTGGGTGATCTTGGTGCGTGAAATAGTCCAGGGAAGACCAGCTAGGACATGAGATTTTAGGGCCCCCCATGATCCGATGAAAGGATAGTGGGCCTATCGAACGACCAAGTAAGGCTACACTGATTGCAGAGTAGAGACCCTATGGATGGTACATGCATCATAATGACATGAGTTATTATTTTTTATGGGTATTAGGGGGATTTAAAATGAATAATAAGTCTGAGAAAATTTAAGAACAATATTCTACACTACATGGGCTTAAACATTCCTTGTTTACCCTGCAGCTATGGAACTTGGGAGACGACCATGAGTAGTGCGGGTGATCGAGGCCTAGGAGGTTGATTTCACTGATCGAAAGAGGGTTGACTGAGAAGTGGAAGATGATCAGTGGGAGAAGACGCTTCATGCCTTTCAGCGGCAGACCCTCGGGAAGTACGAGGGCAGCATCTCTGACATGGAGACAGAAATATAGCTAGAGGATCTGGTGAAAGCTTTCACCATGATCCATGATCTGATGGAGTATGGGGTTACTTTGTCTATAATCCAGATGTATGGAGAAGTGCATCAATGGTGGACGCTTTATCTAGGGGAGAAGAGGGATGCTGAGGTTATGTGGGCTGACTTTGAGAAGGAGTTCTGGGTGGAATTCCTCTATTCCACGATGAAGGCTGAGAAGGGGCATGAGCTAATCTTCCTCCAGCAGGGGAGCAGCTCAGTGTGAGAGTTGGGGATCAAGTTCAAGGATATCCTTTGCTTTGTTCTAGACCTCTTTCTAGATGAGGAGTCTCAGGTGATACATTTGGAGGAGTCACTTCGACTTTCTCTTCAGTATGTTGTTACTCCCTTCATCCTACCGACGTAAATAGAGGCCCATAAGAAAGATGTATTGGTGGAGAGGATTCACATGCTGGGAGGTGTGTCGAGAGAGGGAATCCAGTTGGGCTCTTTGAAGGGGAAGGCCGTCAGTAGTAGACCTCTAACATCAGGGCCCTCTACGTTTCGACTAGCAGGAAGCAGGCCTCAGCAGTTTCAGTTCTGATCTCCCGGCCCTCGCCCTTTCCATTCAGGCCTAGGGCTGAGATACTTCATCTATGGAATCCATGGTCACCTTCAGAATCAGTTCCCAGACAAAGAATAGTATAGCAGTGGTGGGAAGGTCCAACTCCCACCTCAGCAGCAGTAGTTTCCAGCTAGGCCCTTTCAGCCATAGCAGTAGGGGCAGCAAGCTCCCGCTCCTCCGAGGGAAGGCATTGCAGGAGGAGGCCAACCTCAGGATTCTCTTAAAGGACCTCGAATAGGGTGTGGTCGGGGAGGTGGCCAATAGCCAAGAGGCAGAGTAGCTGGGCATTGGTAGTTTCACATGGCCGAGGGAGTAGTTCCAGCAGGGCCAGAAGTCGTCTGAGGTACGATCAGGTTGTTTAGTACTTTTTCCTATGCCTTGTTCGATACAGGAGCTTTGCACTCCTTTGTTACACCCAGTCTGGCCCATGCTATGGGTTTAGATGCTGAGATACTCCCAGTGCCCCCAGTTCTAAGCACACTAGTCAGAAGTCAGACAGACCGGTTTTATGTTTCCCGAGGGTGTTGACTGATGATAGGGACACATCAGTCTATCAGGGATCTTCTACTGTTACAGACACATACATACAATGTCATCCTAGGCATTGACTGGCTGTCCTCTGTATGTTCCGTCATTGACTGCTTATAAGGGAGGGTCGTGTTTTTAGATTTTGGTGGCCGACATTTAACTTTCATCGGTGAGCGGGGTTGCCAAAAAAGCAGCAGACAAGAGGAGCCCCTCCTTTCCTTGTTATCTGAACTATCGGTGGAATCGATAGATGCAGAAATGGTGGAAGTCCCAGGGATGGATAGTGAGTTTATGGATCTCTTCCCTAAGGAAGTCACGACTCTACCCCCTCGACGTAAGGTTTAGTTTGGGATAGACTTGCAACCTGGTGCCCATCCGATTTTGATGGATCCCTACCAGATGGCACCTTCTGAGTTGCGGGAGTTGCAGATTCAGATTAACGATCTGATGAAGAAGGGTATTGTTCGCCCAAGTGAATCACCATGGGGTGCTCCAGTCTTATTAGCAAAGAAGGAAGACTATGGTCTCAGGATATGCATAGACTACCAGATACTGAATCAGGTAAAGGTCAAGAACTGTTACCCTCTCCCAAGGATAGACAACATTTTCGAATAGTTAAAAGGGGCATGATGGTTCTCCCTAATTGACCTCTGGTTGGGATATCACCAGCTGAGGGTGAAGGAGGGTGACAAATCGAAGACTGCCTTCAGGTGCAGATATGGGCACTTTGGGTTTGTGGTCATGTCGTTCGGCGTCACAAACACTCCAGCTGTGTTCAGGGGGTTTATGAACTCCATCTTCTGGGAATACCTGGATCAGATTGTAGTTGTGTTTATTGATGACTTCATGATCTACTCAAGATCAGAGGAGGATCATGATGAAAACCTACGGATGGTTTTAGAGACCCTCTGACAGCACCAAATCTATGGGAAATTATCCAAGTGAAAGTTCTGGACAAGAGAAGTGCCCCTCCTTGGGCACATGGTGTCCGAGCAGGGAATACCAGTGGACCCAACGAAGGTCAAGGTGATTGTTTCTTGGGCAGCGCCCAATCACGTGGCAGGAGTTTGTAGCTTCCTTTGACTGGTAGGTTACTATCAGTGGTTCCTGCCCAATTTCTCTCATGTTATAGCAGCTTTGAGAGGTTTGACCAAGAAGGGCCAGGCTCTCGTGTGGAATGGGCAGTGCGACGTAGCCATCACCTATCTGATGGAGAAGTTGGTAAGTTCCCCAGTGCTGAGGTTTCCAGAAAAAGGGGCAGCGTATGAGGTGTTCTGTGATGCTTTAGGACAATGCATCAGGTGTGTGCAGATGCAAGGACATGGGGATATCTCTAATGGGTCAAGAAAGTTACTCCATCATGAGCGTAAATATGCCACCCACAATCTGGTGCTTGCGGCTGTTGTTTTCACACTACTTTTATGGCGGCATTACCTCATCGGGGAGCACTTCATTGTCTTCACGGATCACAAAAGGTTGAAGTATATCTTCTCCCAGCGGGACCTGAACTTGCAACAGTGAAGGTGAATGGAGTTCCTTCAGGACTACGACTTGGAGATTTTCAACACCTTAGGAAAAGGAAATGTGTTGGCTGATGAATTGAACAAGAAGTTGCATAAGGATGCGGTTTGAGATTTGGCAGATGCTTGGAGGGTGATGGGGGAGTTGGTTGCCCTGCACCTGGAGGTAAAAGAGGATGGTGGTAGAGGTTGTCTATTTTAGATGACGGTGTAATCCTCTTTACTACAACAAGTGTAGGAGTCACAGTTGGGAGACATAGAGAGTGACGTGATGCGCAATCGGGATAACCAATGTAATGCTCCAAAAGGATGTTCGGAGGATAGTCAGAATTTGATTTTTTTCCAAGGTAAGATGTTTTTCCCAGAGTCGATGCACAAAAAGTTCTTGGTGAGTACCACAACTAACCCCTGGAAGTGCACCTTGGATTTTCCATGATGTACCATGGTCTGAGGAGTCAGTTTTAGTGGACCGGGGTAAAGTGGGAAGTGGCGGAGTTCGTGGCCAGGTACCTAGTGTGTCAGTAGGTGAAGGCTTAACACTATGTTCCAGGTGGTTTTTTGTGGCCTTTAGATGTCCCCGAGTGGAAGTGGTTTGACATATAGATGGATTTAATCACAGTTCTACCCTAGGTTCAAGGAGGCTGCGATGGTATCTGGGTAGTGGTGGACCAATTGACAAAATCCGATAACTTTTTGGTGATTAGGGACTCAAGTGTAGTAGATTCCATAGCATGGAAGTATGGGGATGAGGTGGTGCAGTTTCATGGAGTTCCAAGGTTCGTAGTCTCAGATTGGTATGCACGGTTTACCTCATGAGTATGAAAAGGATTGCAGCATGCTTTTGGCACCCAGCTATGTCTTAACACTGCCTTCCAGCCCCAGAAAGATGGATAGACAGTGTGCACCATCCAGACAATGGAGGATATGCTACAGGCATGTATTCTAGACATTAGGGGAACGTGAGAAAGATATTTTCCTCTGGAAGAGTTTTCCTACAATAATAGCTATCACTATACCATTGGCATGGCTCTGTTTGAGGATTTGTATGGGAGGCCATGTAACTCACCTGTGTGCTGGACTGAGGTTGGGGAAGTTGGTGTTCTTGGACCGGAGGTGGTGTAGATCATGACCGGGATGGTTCAGCTTATACAGGAGTGGATGAAGGTGGATCAGGACTGGAAAAAGTCATATGTCGATAATAGGAGGATACCCTTGGATTTTGGGGTCGGGGACCATATGTTCTTGATGGTCTCCCCACGGCATGGAAAAAGGAGGTTTGGAAGGGGGAGTAAGCTTTATCCAATGTTCATTGGACCATTTGAAGTGATGCGATAGGTCAGAGAAGTGGCTTTTCAGCTAGTGCTACCACCGCCCCTACTAAAAATACATGACGTCTTCCATGTGTCACAACTCTGACGGTATCTACATGATTATTCACACATCTTAGACTGGGGAAAGCTGGACATCAAGGCTGTTGTGACGTTTGTGGAAATACCTGTGAGAATCGAGGATTGTGAGGAGAGGGTGCTCCGTGGATAGACTATTCCATTAGTTTGTGTGTTGTGGAGGCATGGTGGGATCGAAGAGAGTACCTGGGAATGGGAGGCACAGATGTGCGCCTAATACCCAGAGATGTTTTGAGTTTGTTCAGTTTCGTTTTGTGCTTGTTTGTGATGTAATGATGACCTTGTTGGGTTATGATGTGTTTTGGTTCCCCTACCTTGCATAAGTTATGAAAATTCATGATATGTGCTGAAGGGAGGACATGATCCCTAACCAAGATGCATGAAGGTGGATGAGGTTAAACCCATGCGGGTGAGTCAGTGCCACCCAAAGAATATAGTATCTTGACATGGAGGAAGAAACTCCCTAACCTATATGACTGGACATCTTGACCCTTGATTGTTGCATGGTTTCTTAAGGGAGAGGTTTTCCTATATGTCTATGAGGTTCACTCCTGAGGGGTATCTTTAGAGGAGGGGTTTTTGAGCCCCTCTCTCCTCTTCATGTCTAGAATTGATTCTCGAGGACAAGAATAGTTCGTGGGGTATATGATGTAATAGCACAGAACCTCATGATACAACCCATTGAAAAATTCCAAATCCTAAGGATGGTGTCTCGGTAGCAGGACGTCATTTCGAGGTGAGAGCAATCGGTGGGTCGCCGATCAGTGGGACCGATCGGTGTGTCCCCGATCGGTGCGACCGATCGGTGCAATAGCGATTGGTGGGACATGATCGGTGAGACCAATCGGTGTTTCACTGATCAGTGTGACACAATTAGTGCAACCGATCAGTGTATCGTCGATTGATGCAATCGATCAGTGTGTCGCCGATCGGTGCGACCGATCAGTGTGTTGCCAATCAGTGAGGCCAAATGGTGTGTCGTGGATCGGTGTGCTAGATCGGTGTGTTCCCGATCGGTGTGACATGATTGGTGCGACCAATTGGTCAGTCACCAATCGGTGGGACCTATAGGTGTGCCACTGATCAGCAGGACACTATCGGCGCGACCAATCGGTCATTCACTGATCGGTGTGTCACCGATCAGTGTGACGGATCGATATGTCACCGATCGGTGTGACACGATAAGTGCGTCCAAAATTTGTGCGACCGATCGGTGTTACATATCTTTGTTGAGTTTTTCTTCTACATTCTTTCCCATAATGCCACTTATAAGCCTTTTTAACCTTTTAGAAGTGGTTCAAGGCTGATTTTTATCCCCATAATAAATGTTTAAATTCCTAATAGAGGGGCGACCCTCAACGGACCTAGCTATGTGACCGTGTAATGTTACCCTCTGTTTATATAAAATCTGTTAAAGTCACTGTTGTTGCCACCTTTTCCCAATGAGTGTTATTAAAAAACAATTAATTCAGTCATGTGTAACCACCCAACCGCGTGGTGAAACAATGATCCGACTTTAAAGCTGTTCAAATTTCCGTATCCCGTAAAAATGGGATCTCATCCTTATATCGCAAGGGAATTCCTCCTTCCTCTTGGATGGTTTCCTTTTTCTTCCTGGTACATTTTGAGTTCCCCTTCCAGGGGCAAGTGGTGTGCCTATGCTGGAGCCCTTGTGCTCATCCTTGGAGTCCCCGCTGTTCCTCCCCTGTAAGTCGTGCATCCCCAATTCTGGGCATGTTGAGAGAAACATCGATATTTGATCATCCAGGTAGGGTTTTCCCTTCATCTCTCTTACTGTGTATCATGTGGGGTGGGTATGTTTTTTTTGGGAAGGATGAAACCAAACATTAATGAAGATAACAACTGGAATTTTAAAGAATGAAGGGGGTGTGTTCGATGTTTCTATTTTATTTCTTATTCTTTATTATGTGTTGTGAATTGTATGGGCTTATGCTCACTGAAAATCATGGCTATTGGTGGTATTTCCTTGTACACTAAAGAACCCTTTTCTTCTGATGATTGAATGACTATAACATGGAAATTGGATAATCACGTAAACTCGGTGGATTAAATGGATACCAGGGAATATCAATCCTTGTGTGGTCACCCCTATTAACTAGTAGAAAGAAAAAACCTAATGAATGATGTGCTTGAATCTGGATGTTTCCCTACTCTGTTTGGTAGTGGATGTGTTTTCCTGCTAGATGCTTATGAGGTGATTCATATGAGGATGATTATGGCATGATTGTTGGTTGTGAATCCGAAACTGTGTGGGTTTGTATCTCGATCCTTGGTTTGTTTCTAGTACTTTGAGGGATCTTACAGATCCCTTTGTTGATGTGACGTTACAAAAGAAACAGGTGTGAATGCTTAAATTGTTGTTTGGCTGTTTCTCTTTCTCTGGTTTGTAGTTATGCTGGTTAGTTGCCGAGTAGTGTAGAATTCACCTAAATGTGATCACTTGAACATGAAAGAATGAATGGGTTAAATGGGGAGTTGGTTTTGGGAATGGGTTGTGACTTAGTTGGGAGTGATGTGCCTTTCATTTATGAATGAATAGTAACAAAGGTGTTTGTTCTTAGGTTGGCTTTGGAAAAAATAGGTTGGGATGAGTGCTTGTTACTTATACACGTAATTATAGTTCTTATGTTTCTTATTTGCGAACCACCCAAGTTGAGAACTTAGTGCCGAACATCCCTATTTCATGAGGGTGGGTGTTTTTCCCAACACTCCTTTGAGGGGCTGGTTATTATCTCCTTTTATGATCCCTTTTCCAAATATCCCAAGACTCTTCGGTCAGGCAGTAAAGGCATGAGGTCCATTATAGCCCATGATTCTTCGGGCAGGGTAGTTGTGTTGGTTGTCCTAGGTGTGTGTGGGCAGGTTGTTTCCCAAGAGTCTTCAGGATGAGGCGCAGGTGTCTTCGGGCGTGGTAGTAGTTTCTCTAGCCTAGGTTTTTACGGTCGTGGTTACGCGTGGTGGTTGTGGCCCATGTGTTTTCTAGTGGGATGTGTGGTTGTAGCCCAAGAGTGTGCGGGCGGGGTGTGGTAGTGGGACTGCAGTGAGAATGGCGGGATTGTTTCGATGCGTAGGATGTCTTCAATAACTAGTGGGAAAGTGGAGCGGGGTACCAAAATGTCGATGTTCTATTAATATATATTACATGAATTGAGTTATTTGGGGAGTGTGCTTTGGTGAGGCTTGGGTGGATAGTTTTCCTTGCTAGGTTCTTTGGTTATCTCTTTTCCCACGGGGCATTAGAATACCTCCCCACTTGTGCACTAGAGTCTTTGGTTTTCCCTACTGAGTATACTTGTATGCTCACCCTACGTATATAAAACTGATTTCAGGTTTCCAGGAGGACTTCAAGGATCATGCAGGGCCATACTACTTTAGACATTGGGACAGTTGCAGTTACTATTTTTCTTTCTTTTGGTAATTCTTTTTGGGGATTTCTTTTAAATTTGTATAATTTACTTTTGGGACATGAATATGAGAATGGTTTGAATTGGCTTTACCTGTACTTCCACTTTTGGTGTTGTTAGGATTTACGATCTTATCTCCCGATCCTATTAAAGAAAAGGGTAATGCATTCCATCTTGTGTGTTATTCTATACCCTTGGTGCTATTCGCCACTCCATGACCTATTGAAGGCGGGTCTTAGGGGTCATTTTCTCTCCTTCAACATAAAGAAGGAAGGGTCTGCAAATCTTCTATCCCTTCTCTTAGCATGGTGAAGGCAGTTCGTGACACATAACATCCATTTCCACCTTTTAATAGCTTCACGTATTCTAGATATGTTATCAATGTTATGGGTTTATTCCTATATAAAAACATAAACTCTTTTTGAAAAACAATGCATTTATATATATAATTAATCTTACCATGGTAAACATAAATTCAATTGATACTTATAATAATGTCAAACTCTACTAGGGGAAAAACAATAAGGTGTAAAGGTAATGTATTTCCGTAGACACAAATAGAAATATTATATTAATCCTTTTTTCCTAAATAGTTTCTCCCATGTTTTTCTACTATCTGTTTTCCTTCATTTTATCAGGTCAAATTGGAAATTTACTATAATAATTTCATAAAAAAACGAATTTCTAGACCCCATATAAAAAAATACATTAAAAAAATGATTAACCAAACTATATTCCTAATTCCACTTCATTTGATGGACCAATATATGATGAAGTATTCTAAAATGATTTCAACACATTTATCATATAATCTGGTTGCATCCCATTATTCATATCCTTTTTTAGAAGGTATGTGTATAATTCCACGTCTCACCACATTTAAAACACATTACAGTTTTCTTATCAAAATTAAACATTCCAACACCAAGATATTTTTCATTGAAATCTCATGCCATATTTCCAAACATACCTCATTAGAAACACCTCCTAAATTGTTTAAGGCATTCCCCATGGTTCCATTTACTACACTTTTAACAAAAGTGAAACTAGATTTCCTTAACTTTAGATTTATTTAATTTATTACTACCCATTGCATTGCATCTGAACATTTTCTTATACATTTTTGAAAGTAAATGTGATCATCTGCATACTCCATTTCAATCCTTTAATCACATAAAATAAGTTTCTTATATTTTCTGAATTCAAAGGAAGCCAATACCCTTCGATATCATTGCTTAAATCCGGAGAAAAAATGATTTAGTTTAATATCATGATCTCGAATAATATTTGCATTGTACTATTCCAATAGAGTATTGTTTCCCTTATACACGATAAATGAATATTCCTACATTTTTCAATTCATGAAATTTATTTTCCATTATAATTCCAACAACTTAAGGAAAATATTTTTGAAAAAATAAATTTATAAATTGATCACATTCCAATGCATGAATATATTCTTTTTTCCTTATATTATTAACCATTGAATTCCACTTGTCAAATTCAACTTCAAAATAATAAATAGCATGATAGGAATTTTTATTATCTGAACACCCCATGATATTGAATATATTTTCTTGGGAAATAATCCCCCATTTATCTACCATGGTATTAGAATATCCAATAGAAGCATGAGGGTGTTTCCTCCTAAAATGTTCAATTATCATCATATTCATTTTCGGTCAATATGAATAAACTCATTCATGTATTCCGCTACCACTTATTTCTGGAATGAATTGAGAAATTACTATCAGAAACTATATTGTTCCAATTACTACCATTATTGGATACATATTCAAAAAGAAATCATCTTCATGGTTCCTTCCTACTTTAGCTTCATTGTATATTCTATATAAAACCATTTGGATTAGACAACATTTAGATAAGGAAACTTGGAAATATTAAAATTATATATCATTTATAAATAAACATAATTGAAAAAACATTTATACATATTTAATTAACATTATCATAACACCTAATAACTTCTCAATAGTTCATTGATTCCAATAATAATGACTCGACCTTACCCATTGTAAATTATAGTGACTTTATATTAGAATTAATTTTCCTTTAATCCCACAAAATGATTAAGTTTGTAGTTATAGATAATAATTTTATAATTAAAAAATAACAACCCAAAATAATACAATGTTGATACTACTAAAAAAGTATGCACTTTTTCCACAATATAACAAATATTTTAAAATTAAACAAGATTTAATTTGATGAAAAATCTTGACAACATTAATCTTGGATTATTAGTTGCTCATAACTAAATTTAAACCATATGATTTTTTTAAAATAGTGAATGAGAACAAATATTTTAGTAAGGGGCATAAAAAATGGAAATAATTTATTATTCTATGGACACTTATAAACAAAGTAAATATATACTTATCACCCTTAAAAGTAAAACATACTTACATTGTAAAATCATGAGGTTTCCATGAAACATAGAAAGAATAAAAAAATTAATAAAATTGGGGAATCATTTTTATCTCCTATTTAATTATGATTGTATCACTCATTGTTATAATATTATTTGTAACCCTAATGTATACCTTATAATTTGACCCTCGTGAACACCTTATGATGTAAATATCATAGTTACACATGAAATAACCATTATGGTTGACTTCTAACAAACCAAATTCATTTGAGGTATATGAGAAAATCACCAATATGTTTTTTATAACTGACCCACCCTCATCATAAATAATTCGCATGAATAAGAAGATAATTATAAAACATGAATACTTTCATTATACAAACCTTCCTTGAGAAAAATTAATTATTTTAAATGAATACTGCAAACATAAAATGGAAAAAAATATAATAAAATAAAAATTTAATATTGTAATGGTCACTTTAAAACATTAAAGAATCATGAAAGTGGGAGAATATTCTCCAAATTAATATGTTTAGGAAATTTTCTTTTTGAATTTTTTAAAATGTGATATAAAAAAATTAAAGGAATCACATGATACATGTTTCTCTTACTTGAAAAATGTGAAACCCTTTGGTATAATGGTTTAAATACTATTATTGATTTATGACATAATAATATTTATTATATATTATATGAACTTTAAATAACATCTTTCCACCTATTTATCAATATTTTTTTGTTTTTTCCAGGTGTCTCTATTTCGTGGTTTCATGGTCGGATCATTATGGATTTTCTTTTCCAATGGAAATAATACTCCAAAAGGGTAATGAAATGGTATTAATAAAAATAAATAAGTGAAAATGGTAACATTTATCATCTTTATTTTTAAATTTAGTATTATTCATTTGATGAAACTTAAATTATAAAAGTTTAGTTATTCTGTTCTTTGGCCTTCATGAACTATTCTCGTTTTGAATAATATGATATCCACATATTAATTATGTAATGTAGGACCATATAATATATATATATATATAATAAATTTTAAAAATTTATATATTAATTTAATCTTTCCATGAATGAGGGAAAAGGGAAACAACAACTCGATATCCATGAAGGTGGGGAATCATTATACAATGGACAATGATTTTTTTTAAGACTTAAATGAGAAGATAAGAGATTTGATGATTAATATACAATTTAAACTATATAATTAAGGTATATGTCAAAAATTGGAGTTGTCATAAAACTCCTTGGATTGGATGATAATAAGATATAAGTGAGAAAAAATAAAGAAAAGAAGGACTGATTTACATTTTAATTATTTTATCCATGAGAACCTAATTAAGGCACATGGAATTTGACTTTCTATAAGAGAATTAATAGTAAAATGATGCAAATAATTCTTAGAAAAAAATTCATAGGTTAATATATATATTAGGGTCATGATGATGAAATAATGTGAAGGAAAGTGTCCCTTTTTATAATTGAGGTGATGTGCAATTTAGGAATTACATAAAATATAAAAATAAAATATGGATATTATAGGAGTAATGAATTTTAAAATGCCAAAAAAGAACATGGGATTACATTTTAGTCCCAATATTTTCATATATTTCCTTATTATATATTTTTGTGATTTTTATATAATTTATTTATATATTATATTCTCCAAATTTAATTTTTCTCCAATTTATCGTTGTTTATAACTATGAATTTAAAAACATCTAAAATACATTATGATTCAAAAAAAATATTAGCTATTATAAATTTAAAAATTTTCTATAATAATGAGGTATAATATTAATTATCTCATTTTAAATTTATTTTAATATTTTTAATATCATTTATTTCATTTTTTATTCACATTAATAATTAATGCATCATCGCTATGGAATATTTAAAGGTATTTATTTATTTAATAAAATTAAAAAACAAATAATCAAGATTATGAAAACTATTTTATCTTTACATGTACTATTTATGGTAGAAAACAAGATTTGGAAAAACATAAATTAATAATTTATACTAATAAAAAACATATTGTGAATAACATGGATTTCATTGAAATAAAATATTATAACGGTCATAAAGTAGTCCATGTGGATCCAAAAGGTCCCATATTAGAACCAAATATTATTGGGGCCAACACATACTAATCTCAAAATATTTATTATTATTTTTTGAATCATTTAATGTTTTATATAATTTTAATTAAAATCATTTTATTTTTTTTATCTTCAACTTCCATAAGTACTACATCAGTGTTGTAAAATAATTGAAGATAATTACTTCATATATAAAAATTAAAAATAAATTATTATCCTAAAAATTAATTAATTCGAATATAATTCTTTATATTCATTCATTATCTACATTTACAAATATCCATATCAAAATAAATTTATTAAATTATTAATTTTATATTTCTTACCTTGCGTATGTATTATAAAATAATTTTGATAAGATTCATGTCATATTAGTAGACAACTAGAAAATCTCATCCAAAAAATTAAAAATCATTAATAATTAATAAAAAAGTGGGGAAAATACCTTTTCACTCCATCATTATCTATAAATATCAAAATTTTACTTTTCAATGTTGCACAGACATTGCATCGACACCTACAATGATTTTTATACGTATCATCAAATAAATTATAATTTACATGTTTTGATAGATTTTTGTACAATATTTATATTATAATATCATAATTTAGTCATTATATAATTTTAATAAATTTTATATCATTTATATATCTTTACTATGTTACAAAAATATGATATTTCAAAAAAAATTGTTTATTTGTATTAACTGAATGTTGAGCATTTTTTTTAAATTTTTAAAATATAATAATAAGATAATTTATAAATGAAGAATTAAAAAATGAAATTATTAAATTCAAATTAAAATTTTATAATTTGGAAATTTATCTTTTAAATATAACCTTATAAGAAATTAGTTTAATAAAATTATTTATATCAAGAATTTCTTGTCATTATGAATTTAACTACTTATTTAAGAATTCTAATAAATTTAAGTCAAAATTATACTATGTATACATGGTTTGTTACAAATATAATTAAAATTACATGAATAAAATTAAACTGGATACAATTATGGAATGAAAATAGAAACATTTCATTAATCAAGAAATTTATCCGTGATAGAAGGTTACGAGAACACCAATAAATTATGAGCAACAAAAAAACATAGGATTGTAACCAAGAATCTTGGTTCCTCCAAATTTAAAAAACATCTTGATATCAAGCCTATTATGACCAATATGATATCGAAAATCTTTTAATTTATTAAACTACCATATTAGGATTCAAATGATCACTTGGGATTATTGTTCAAAATAAGAAAAAAATTTCCATTT
Source organism: Viscum album (assembly GCA_963277665.1). Lineage (NCBI taxonomy): Eukaryota > Viridiplantae > Streptophyta > Magnoliopsida > Santalales > Viscaceae > Viscum > Viscum album. Next base: position 554,001,627 of record OY728126.1, on the reverse strand, counting down.
CAAGATTGTATGAAGTGAAGTGATAAGGCATTAACTAGATTGATTTAAATTAAGTGACTGACATTGATAATGAATCCAAATACTTCTAATGCATTCCATCATTATGGGATTGAGTAGGTAAGGAAATTTCTCACTAAAATTTCCCATCATTCATATTTGATGGATATCCATGATTTTTTAAAAAATTTAAATTAGTTCAATTTTTTACCACATTAATATACCTAGGGAAATTTATAATAGATGAATCTGAAGTTAAATCATCATTGAATGAAGATTTATATAGCAATCCAAACTTTTTATAGGGGTTTATGACATTGTAACATGTTAATGTTAGACACAGAATCTAGTTGGTCAATGCTAAAGGTGATTCTTTATGGGAACTATAATTTACTGGATAAAATAGAGTTTAATATATTCCAATATAATAGACAAGGGACACAATATAGAGGCCGCCACATTTCTAATAACCACAAATTGATAGTGGTGCCAATGTAATCCCTCACAAAGAATATGGGTACCATGATGGGCTAACAACCAAAGCCCCAAGGTTTTTATATAGAAGAAGATAATTATTCTAATTGAAATACGAGTACTAATTATATGGGTTGATGTATTAAGAAACAAGGGAATGGTTATCAGTATATGTAATCTAGTTTTCAAATATAGTGAGGACCATAACATTAAATCTATGTCCATACACCATGGGAGAATTTATCCAATTTCATTACTAGCACAATAATGGATATCAAAAAACATATAGACTATTTAAAATTTTAATGATCTATAAAAAAATCTAATGGATAACTTAAGGGATAAAAATTTCACACTCCAAAAAATTAAATTCCATGTAGGTAAAATATTATATAAACATTGAGATAGTCCAAGAAGATTATTTGCCTAATAGGATGATGCTTATCCCCATGTCAATTTGAAATATATCACTCTTAAAAGTGAAAAAAAATAAAACAAGATGATCCTGAATCAAGTAAAATACGTAAAGTAAAACAAGAAAATTATAAATATAGAACAAAAGAAGTTGAATTTAAAGAGGAATGTCCACAAAATAAACTGAGGCTACCTTATCTATACAATCTAGCACAAGGGTAAATGTTTCCCTAAAAATGTAATTTCTTTTATCCAATAAAAAATTGTATATTAACATCCCTTAAACTGTGTATCTAACCAACATTATGAGATAAAAAAAATTACAATTGATATAGTGACCACTAAAAGAATCATTGACGATATTGGTATCATTCCACTAGAAATGAAGTGATTTTTTATTTTATCAAAAGAATTTACTAGAATAAATTGGACCTAAATAGTTTTTAAATTAAAATTAATCATGACTCTATCAATATTTGTGAAGAATTTTGAATTTTATGTTCTAGTGTGAATATCATGCCATACAGTACATTCATGGTCTTGGTTTTTTAAAAAATTGATGAACATTAGATTTTAACTCTATCCGGTATATTAAAGAGTAAAAGACCATCAAGGGGTCATTAATGTCATCATAGTCAATTTATAAAAAAACATTATCCTAGTGTATTTTTTAGTGGAGGAAATTGAGGAGTGCACTCCTCTAAAATTATGATCGCCACTCTTATCTATAGAAAGATAACTGATAGGTGTATGTTGTAGAGAACTCTTTTTGAGTGTATGTGGTGAAAACGTTTGTTTATACATTTACTGTGGGATGAAGAATGATGAGGTGATAGGTGAAAATGATATAGTAAAATATTGAATACCATAAGATAATGATTCTTTTGAATTTTAGGAACTAAAGGATATAGCTACAGTTATACAATAGAATGTTCTGGGTAACAGTTCCTAACTAATGGAAGGGAAATAAAGGGATCACACAACTCACACTAGAGTAGAGACTGATTCCACTAGGATATAAAAGTTCTAATAGATATAGATGGAACATGTCATCCCATTTAATTTTCAAGGGTTAACGAAGAAATGTTGGATTAAACCGATGGAAACTAATCATGTTATACTTGTATGAAGAGTTAAAATATTTTTTGAAGAAGTAAAGTGGTAAGTCATTGTGGACATGTAAACATGTGAGACCATTTATAGATACAAACTATGTACAAACTTTTCAATCATCAATCACCAAAAATGAAATATGTATGCTCATGTAATTGAAGTTAAAAAAAATAACATCTGGTAGGAATCTTGAGTTTTTATATTTTTTTAGATTCCTGCACAACATCAGTCAAATTATTTTTAATTTTATTTAAAAGGGAATTTATATTATCTCCATTATAAAAAATTTCATTTCTTCAATTAATACCCAAGATATTATTTATATGAAATTAATGTTGTTGGTGTAGAAGATTCCCAACCTCAATACCATTAATGACAAGAGATAAAATTCATTATATAAGTCATGAATAATACTTGAAAGGGGGTTGAGTGTTTGAAATCATATTTTTAATATTTTATTCTCTATGTCTATTTATTTTAAAATAATTAATCTACAAATTTATACCCTTACTAGATTGTTTCTTTAATAAACTAAATTAGGAGAGAAAAAATGATGTTGATAATTTGAATTCCAGTTTTCTATAATTTAATTATCAATGTTTTTTAATTTATAAAATGTGAAAATAATTAGAAGAGATAAACTTGGGTATTTATATTTGAAAAATAATCATTTAGGAAAATTTATTGATTCATATAAATGATATTTTTTAGATATTTTATCTAACTTTAATGTTGTATATTTTCAATAATTGGTTTAATTATTCATATAAATATACCTAAGTGATTTTCCCAACCATTTTTCTCATTCCCAAGACATATTACGAGATTAGTATTTCCTATTATTTTCTTAAGTGTATTTCATGAGTGAAACTCATACATGCATAATTTTGAAACATTTTTTATCTTGAAAAATATATAGTTGTGAAATGTCACATTTAATATGATGGATGTATATCAATTTTTTGTACTTTATCCATGGACCCACATGTCATTAATCCATTAACTTCATGTAGAATATAATAATATCCTTGTTATGTAAAGATACATGTTTCAATACTATTTTATAATTCCATAGCCTACTCTAATTTTTTTTTAAGATTATAAAATCAAAATTTGGGGGAGGTAGTTAAGTGGTTAAAGACATCCACACTTTTAAATGGATAAGAATGGGAGAGAATTTTTTGGATTTGGGGAAAGGATCATGATTGTAATACACTATAATATTTTCACCCTATATTCGTTTTTAAAAATAGAAAATTGGTTCGTATCATGGGAAATAAAAAATTCCACATTTATTAACTGGTAATATTATTATCATTATTATATATAGTGTTTTGAGGAGATTATCAATGGTTAGATGGTGGATGTGACAATTTTACAATGAATATTATTTGAAAAATAATGAAGATAGATATATAAATGAACAAACAAGAGGGTATTCTTAGTCATTGTAATTCATTTCTTTCGGATCCTGAATTATAATGAGGATAAAATTTTTAAGGGGAAATTTTCTATTGGGACATATTTATTATCACTTAATATAACATATATATAACTGCCTTCTTGATATTTACTCTATTTTCATCATATTCCTACCCACTATAAAACCGTTGAGTAATTTTATCCTAAGGAAAAATACCACATGATCATTTATGAATTTTTATTTATGAAGTAGATAAATTATATGCATTGAAATAATATGGTAACAATAATCATTTGATGTATGAGAAAAGTATCACATACATTTTCTAGCATGGTCACACCTGGAAAAAATAATTTGAGGTAAATTACAAAAAAATGAAAAGAAATAATGAATAAAATATAAAAAAGAGATGGATAAAAATGAATGGATAGTTTAAAATAAAATATTTAAAAGACCTGATTGACTTTTTTCATTAGAAAATTGAACAGTTAATGATAATTTCATGTGATATTATCAAAAATTAAACATCTTCATTCAATCAATTTCTTTTATTGTGATTACATTTAAATCATAGTAAGGTTTGTGTCCTTTTTTATTTGGGGTTTTTATCATCGAGGTCAATATTAAACTCCATTAGGGGGGATTTGACACAAACATTTCATGTATGTATTTTTAAATATAATATACATTATGTTTTGTTAATTAATTTAAATTCAATTTAGATATTAAGCATTTAAGTCATTTTTGTGGGATACTAATTTTTTTAAAAAATTAAAAATGATAAAAAATGATAAACATTTCCATTGAAGGGAGAGTCTCTATTATATTGGATGTCCATAAAAGTTATATAGGCTTAAAAATGGATAAATGGGATAAAAAAGATGGTCAAGAATTTGATAAAAGAAATTGACATGATGAATATAATTCAATATTTGAATCTACCTTATAAAGTGAATACATGAAGTAAAAAAGAACACAATTGGGAGATCCCATATCTTTTATGGAGTGACACAATAATTTATTTAGGGAATGTTATTAGACAAACCCAATAATTGTTTTTTATGTGGAATTTGATGGATGAATCCGTTAATGATCTAGAACATCCCTTTGTTACCAAGATTGTCTGGGACCTACATTATGGCCATAGTAATGATTAATTATAAACAAAAAAAGATCAATGGATGTCTATAAATATATAAAAAACTAGTAAAACTAATGATTATGATAATGATAAAATCTTGTGGTGAGGGTTTTTACTGTAGATTCCTCCACCAATTCTTCATCTCGACTTTTTTAAATTATGAATTACTTTTCATTATTCAATTCATATTAGTAATTTACTACTAGAATAAGTGGGTGAAACCTAAAATGTAATAGAATGATGTATTAAAAGTTACACAGATTGCTGAATTTTTATTTTCTTATTTTTTATTATATTGGGTTTCAAAAATAATAAATAAATTTCTCATATCTTTTAATTTTATTTTCTCATGAGCAATGATAGAAAATATTGAATGTCATTTCTTAAATTACAAAACTAATTCCCATTAAATATTTCATGATCATTAAATAGTCTATACAAATTATTTATAAAATTGGTATGTGGATGAACATAATTCATTAATACCCTAAACAACTTGGCCTTGGAAAATAAGAAATTTCTTGTATTGAGGTGGGTATACCATTTCCATTGGATCTCACTCGTCTAACATCCATCACCAATATTGAAGAAAATAATTTAATTTCTAAATATATTTTCACTTGTTCACTAAAATTTTAAAAATAATGACATCTTTTCTCAGTTGATAATAAAAACCAAATCTATTTTCTCATTATTTTCTCTCATTATTCTAATAAACATTCCAAACATATTCAATTTGAATTATTTTTTAGAAGATATTGGAAATATTATTTTATAAAAATTCCAAGAAACCTGATATTATCATTTCTATGGTTTTATAATTGAAATCAAAACATATAGTATTTTTTTATAAAGTTGTATTGTTTTAATTTTACATAATTTATTTCAATAATTTATCCACATTGGATACACAATATTGCCCTTCAGGTAGGTTACAAACCATTAAGGACTGACCATATACAAGAACATCATTAGGACTAAATATTGACATTATTTTGTAATAATATGGTTTCATAGTCCAATAAATACATTATATATAGTACACATGACTCAATCAATTGTGAATTTTATAAATAAATTACTTTTAATCATAAAAACATTGTACACCATATAGATAATGACTCCAGCATAATGCTATCACACCTCTAATGAGAAGATGAACATTATATTTGATATTGATGGAGTTTGTTAGATGAGACATGTACATAAGAGTCATTATTTATTATCACAACTATTGATTTATAATAATTTGGATTAACTAGTATGAAATATTATATCAATTTATAGATTTACAATATTGACTACCACATGATGAAAATTTTCTAATCACTGAGATATACATTAATTGGAAAACTATCTAAGAAAAAACACATAAAAAGGGATATTTTTTAATGAGGATGATAATTATGAAACATTTATCTTTGGTTAAATGTTTTTGACATTTAATGATGTGTGGAAGATACAGTTGTAGGATAGTCAATTTTGTAATTCAAAATTGAAGATGGAAACTACTAACAACTGTCTTGTATTGTCTTAAATCAGAGATATTAACCTAGAATGATATATTAAAATGAAGTCAAGGTAGCTATTTTGGGTAAGGACGATTTTTGAATAGTTTGGATAGGATTTTAATGATATATTAAAATATTAAGACCTTTTAGTTTCATTGTTATTTTCATACTTCAATAAATACATTATCCTAGATAAAATTAGTGGATTGTGACCCAATAGAAATAAAAATATTTTGATGCCTAGAGAAATGTGAATAAATATTTAGGATGTATGGAAGATCAAGTAGGAGGTGATCATGGGGGAAATATATAATATTTTAACCCACACTCTCTATATATGGAAGGATGAGGAGAGGATGCTTCGAGATACCATATTTATTTTTTTAATTAGATAAAATTTTATAATATAAGATCTACCTCATATGCTCGATGTTCATTTACATGATCGAGATCATATATTTATCAAAAAAAAGATCAAGATCCTCATTTGTGGAGTCCAATTAGTTTCATAACATAAATAAACCAAACACTTCCATTTTTAATTTATCAATGTGAGAATAGGGTCTTTTTTCATCATGGGGTTAGAAATTCCATCAAGGGGATAATTTTAAATTAATTTTGTAATATTTGTAGGCCATTTTCTTAAGCATTTACAATTTTCATGAATTTTTGTCACGTATTGAAGTCTAATTCATGACATTTTCTTATGCGGCACAATGAGTTACTAATAACTACGTCATTTTGGTAATACTTGAACATGGAAAGATATAATATCATTGTAGACACTCTAAAAGGTGAAAGTCTTATTTTGGGATTGGTGTTATATTTCATGTCATTTGGGTTGGATCATATCACTAATTTGGTGCCTTGAATTTATAAATGATTAAATTATCCTAGAGGTCCATTTTAGGAAATAAAATTCTATAGTTTTTTGGTAGATTCAAACTATTACCATTGATGGAGAGTTATATGGAGAGTATATTAAATCTACACACCCATATTTTATACACAATATAGGCCCCACTTAGGGGTGTGGTGATAGATTTCTTGACTTGTAGCCACATAGCACAAGGTTATCTCATATCATTATGTATAGCTATCATAGATTCTATGATTAATATGGAGATGACCTATGAAGTCACTTCCTAGACATGAACTCCCTAAATACCATGAAAATAAAAAAAATCATTATATAATGAGTCTTAAATGAACCGAAGAAACCTAATTTCAACCATGAGTAATTAAAATATCAAAATTAAATATTGAGTCACATACATTTTCATTACCTTATCTGCATAAATTTTTAGGGTCATAAAACTTTTTTATTTAAGTATTACCTTGTATTTCACATAAAATAAAAACATTTCAACTATAGAAGAGACTAATTGACCCATAATATAAATTTACAACCTCCCAAAAAACAATCCACACATGACCCTCTGGTAGACATATGAGGTATCAATTATTTCTTAATAAACTCATGAAATTTAAACTTAAGAGGTGTTGAGATCAAAAACTCGTTAAGGGTAAACCAAATAGATATCAATCTATGATCAAATGTGTAAATAATATGATTATAAGTTAGATGGTTAGAATATATAATTATAATTCTATATAACATATCACATGATCTTGAAAAACAACATGGTTCTTGATATTAATAAACACATTGACATCAATAATGGAATTCATGGTGATGGAATTCATAATGTTCTACATAATGATCTTTTCAATAAAGACCTTATCCAATACATTTCACATGCCATCAAGGTTACAACTAGGACATCATTATTGAATAGTGTTAGAATACACTATACCCCCGAACAATTTTTCTCTAGAACTCATATGATGCATCAAGGGGATATATAAAATTATGCATGTCCTTCTCATTATTAAGACCAATGAATTTACCCTACGAAATATTTGAATGTCAGTAAAATGAATCTTCAACATACCTTTGGATTCAATATTCTTCATTATTGAGAAACAAAAATATTTAATATCAATATTTCCCATGTCAGTAGATAAGTCATCAAGAGATAAAATGTGGATAGTTAAAGAATACATATTCATTTATCCTGAGTAATAAACAAACATCAAAATGTAAATAATAATTATACATATTTTTTACTATTTATTCTATCAATTTATATTTCTAATGGGGGTGAACACCTATCAATCACAGGAAGGAAATATATAGTGTCCAATGAGTAATGGTGTTATAAGAAAACATATTCCTATAATAGAGGCTGATTTTGCATGAAAAGGGTAATGATGGACATCCAAAATTTTAAAACGAAAAATTTAAATACTATAAAAGGACATGTATAGTAATATTTTACCAATATATACAATAAAAATTGAAAACAATAGGTGAATATGAATTATATCTCAATGAGGAAAAGTTAATATTCAAAAAACATTATGTAATAATAAAATTAAAAAAATATGACTACAAGGATAAAATGAAATTAAAATATATTCAAATGAAATATATTCATTATATTAGATTGAATTAGGGTAGTGAATACAATATAAAAGAAATAATATGGTGTACAATATCAAACATGTCTCATGGAATTAAAATTAGAAACAAAAAAATTAATGATTCAGAAACTACTGAATAAAAAAACATTGAAGTATATATTTTAAAATGAAAAATTAAATACCATTAATAATGATAGGATCACAATACAAAATATTATAGTGTATTATTGATACACCATAAAAAATAAAACATGGAGTATAATAAAAAAAATCTTTAAGGGGTGAATGTTGAGAGAAGAAAATCATTCTTTATTTATAAATCATTATATTCATGAACCTAACATATGAATAATAAGATAATTTTTATTAGAAACATTTATAGGAAATATATTTATCAATATTTCATTTAATATTGACTATTTATCAATATATTCAAATAACTAAATTATTTTTTCTTAGGTTTTTGTGAAAATTGAATCAATGTTGTCTTATTTTGTAAATTTTATTGAATGAATATTATATTTTTTTAATCAATAAAAAATATAATTTTACCTTAAAAACACTAAAAAAAATTATTTCTTGAATACTAAATTATAAAAATATATTTATTTATGTTTTCGTAGTTATCCATGATAGATTTTCATAGAATTGATCGTGTTGGTGGTTAAACTATCCATATACATGAACACATTATACCTTAATGGATGAGTATGGTTAGGGAATTATATAATTTAACTATAGGAAATTAATAATAATGGAATTTATATTTTTTATTATGGTGATTCATATTTGACGTGTTTTGTATAAAAAATTAAAAATAATATGAAATATGAAAAATATTACTCCATGGATGAAATAGTTCACCCAATTTATGGTTATCATTGTTTTTAAAAACATTTAGATGAAAAATAATTATAATAAAAATATAAGGATTAAGTAATAATCAAATTTGGACCCTAAAAACTCTCTTGAAAGTCTCTATGGAAATAAAGGAAACTCTCTAAACAAAAAATAAGTGAAGCTTATGACATTAAATATGATTAAAAAATGAGAAAGATTTATGTGTTTTGGGAAGAAATTTGAATAAATGGGTGTGACAAAAAGTGATATTAGTGTCCCCATTTATAAGTGAATAAAAGAAATCTTTTGGGAACACCCATTAATTTCAAATTGTGTAATGGCACTATTTAAGGGAAAAAAGTTTCTAAAAGATCTATATAATGGTTTTAAGAGTGATATTTAGTTGACAAAGCCTCAATGGATTTTTTATATTCGGGGTTTAATTACGTCGGAAGTTATTTTTTCATATATTTTTACTTTTAAATTTTTTGTTATTGTTGAGAAAACTATTTTTTACCCAAGAAACATAGGTTTTTAAAAAAATATATTAAATAAACCACCTCTCTAAGTATGGTGGTGATGAACCTATATTTATCATAAAATTTACATATATTGATTTCTATTAGGTTAAAAATCATCATTTTGATTAAAAAAATTAATATACTGAAAAAATGTTTTTTAGAAAAATAATATTTTCACATATAAATTTGGTTATTTCAAAATCACGTTTATGGAGAAGATGGAGAACAATGACGTTCAAAATAATCCAAAAATAAAACATCATAAGAAATTATAATTCCATTACAGAACAAATTAAAGAAATTATAATTCATAATATTATGTAGTCTCCATTCAAAAGAGATAAAATCTATTTTCATATTTTATTTTATGAGATCCTCAAAGTGATAATCTATCGTTTCCAAAGTACTAACATTCTCCCCTGGGATTTTTTCCCTTTCTAAATCCACGTATCAATATTTTTTTTATCAATGAGGATTGTTACTCATTCAAGAAAACTCTCAATGGTTTTTTAAACATTCTCTGTGTATCATCCAGTGATATATTGTTTAGGAAATACTATTATAATATTTCCCCATTATAAAATTTTAGAATACCCAAGATGTTATCTAATTCAATAGCCCCATTTTCTAAATTCACCAGAATAGAGGTAGATGGTTCATCTACTTGCCTTTCATTATCCCCATCAGTCCAAGCATTACATGTATAAAGAAGCCTTTATCTTATGCTTTAGTTTTTTAACTGTTTTATTCAATCTCACTTGGAGGGGGATTACCTTTTCTTGTAAACCAAGTAATATGAGGAATATGAAAATTTAACTAGTCTTTCTATTTTTTGGCCTCTGTATAGGCTGAGTAAAACCATATGAATCCATAATGGGGTTTATTTTTTCATTTAGAGATGATCAATAGTACTATTCCATGAGTTATTCTTCTTTGGGCTCTGAGGAAAGAAATTCAGAGGTATAATCATTATCCACTCCAATTTCATCCATCCTACAACATAAAAGACGGTTATATTCCTATCTTTTGTTTATATAAATACCTTCTAAATATGGGAGTGATTATCCTTCTCCAAGAACTGAATTTTTTTTGAGGACCGTTACCAAAAATTACAGCTATAGTAATACTAGAACAAGAAATAGGCCTTCTGGACTCACCTATTGCTTATGATTTAGGATCCCTTATTGTTCTTTTCTTGTGTACTGGTCTCCAACTAGCTTCCAGTCCTTCTAAATTCCCATATCCTACATGTTCTGGACTATTAACACCAGAAGATCTTTCCTTTCATATTTCTGATATCGTGACCTCTTGAAAAGAATAAAAATAGATTCTCACAACATCTAAATATGAAGGATGTATCCTTGTGTAGCTTCTTGGCTCCACAAAAATCTCTAGGTCCTCCCCTGAACCCCCTTGTACTTTCCATGTCTTTGAAAAAATACCCATGTCGTTCCTAAGTGATCAAAAAAATCACAACCCATGGCTGATAAAACATTATTGTTTCTTCCTTCTGGGAAATTGATGGATTCCCCAATTCCCCAGAACCTTGGGGATCTACTTCATGGACGTTCCATGTGAAACCATCATTCATGTTGAGGTAAACCTTCCTTGAATCATTTATGTGTAGATCATCCTCCATAGATAGAGGCATCTCCTAATAATTTCTAATATTCGTCCCATTAACATCATTCCTGTTTGCATAGGAAACAACATTTAACATATTCAAAACTGACATACTAATACCACAACGATGATATCACTGTTTAGAGTGTCCTTGGAGGAAGTAGGAGGAACATTATTGGGTCCATCACTCCTAAATAATCGGCTATTTGAGTCCATATTATCCTTTTGTATCAATACATATAAAATATATATGTGTTTTTGAAATGTTGACCTCTTCAAAATTTAATTTTCAATGTGACGGTGGGTAGATTTTTTCATTGAATCTAAAACTAAAAACATCCCACAAGACTTTTTAACACTTGAAAGACGGAAGTATTTTGCAATGATAGTGGAAGACCAGGAAATAGTACCCAAATCAAAATTATCTCTAGGTCATGATTCAAATTCATGTCAAAGTACCACCAAATGAGAATGAAATAGATAATATTGACAGAGTACGAGATGGTAGACAACACCAGAGCTAGATCTTCATCAGAGGAAAAATGAAACATTGTTTTCTGGCTGTAGAGAAAGCCAACCACTGAAAAACAAAAAGGACCTCACTAAGAGATTAAGAATCTTTATACTACATCAAATTAAGTCCACTTCTATCCTAAATGACTATCCATGGTACGGTTATGTAGGGAATAATCTTCAAAAACTCTATGAGGGAAATCATAAGTGAAGGGGATTTGATGGAAAAACCAAGAACTATTGGAGATAGGGAAATACAAGGGATAACAGGGAATAATCCTAGGGTTTTCAAGGGTGAAAAGAATATGTATTATTCAGATAGAGTGAAAAATACGATTCTATATCCCCCCACCACTGTCAATAAGAGGAGTGAATAATAGTATAACCAATGCCGGTGGAACCCTAGTTCACCCGAATTCGGGCCGGATGAGAGCTCCTAAAATGTTCGTTTCACTATTAATTATTCTTAATATTATTATTCATTGATTTATAGTTGAATAAGTTATAATTTATTTTAATATAATATTGAAAATTATATTAATTTCACTTTATGGATGTTATTAATTTATTATATATTCTAATATTAACAGAAAATTGATAATTAATTTCATTGAAAATAAATGTTTTACCGCTATCATGACCATTAACATTATTCATTATAATCATACTTTTATGAACAAAAATAAAATTTAAATTATTACATAACTAGAAAATTTTATTAAAATCTAGAAAAAACATTTCGATTTGATTTATACAAGTAACAAAAATGGATTTTTTAATATAACGTTGTAAATCCGTTTTTTAAATAAAATATTACTTATTTATCAAAAATGATATATGTGGGTTTTATAAATAAAAAATAGTAATTTAAATAGATATATTATAATTATATATATTTTTCTCTTTAATAGTGAAAATTTTCAAGAATATTTGAGTAATTATTTCTTTATGATAATGCATTAAAAATAATGGTTTTAGAAATATCTTTATTTTTCACTTCTCACCCAAAATATAATTTTTTCATATTAATCCAAATAATTCATAATAAGATAATTTTTAAATTATACAAATAAAAGTATTATTTTATCTATTTTAGGTTTAATCATTAATAATTTTTTTAATTATTTTATATAATTAATAACTCATTTTATATAAAAACAAATATTATTCTTCTTTATTAACGTAATATTCTTAAATGTGTAAAATACATGTGATAAATAAATTATAACATAAATATATAATTATATAATTCTAATTTACTATTAGATATCCCATATAGATCTACACATATATTTTTGGAATAAGGTAAGCTATTGTGGGAGTCGAGGGTAGTGATACTACTTGCATAAATCTAGTGGAAATTTCTATGATCATTAATATCTCTCACATGAAATTTAATATATCCAATAATATTTAATTTTATTATTTATTATGTTAGGTGAATGAACTAATCTAATCTAGATCATGTTAAAAGTTTTCATCTCAAATTCTTCTTATTGAGATGTGTTTGTAATTTTTCAGAAGATTTATTTTATGTGGTCCATATTATACCTATTTGAGATATAAATTCATGAATTATATTTTATTCATTAAATATTATGTTTAGTTATAATCCATGTGTTTCAAGAGGGTTTAATTAAAATTTTTCTCAAGCTATAACTGTTTTTCGACTCAAAAATTACTTTATTGAGACGTGGTTTTGTTATACCCCATTTTAACTGTTGAATAGTTTATTCATTGCCTAAGGATTTATATTAAATATATATATATATATATATATATATATATATAATTTAAATACAATTAAAAACATGTCTATTTCAAATAAATATATTTTTATTCAGTTCTAATACTTTCTGTAAGGATTTTTTGTAACCTGATTTTAATTCATTGAATTATGATCATTCTCTATACTATATTTCATATAAGTTGGGTAAATCATAAACTAATATTGTTTTATTCTTTATTTTATCATTTTTTTAGGGATATAAATTATTTTAACATAAAAAATTCAAAAAATATTTCTCAATTATTCAGGTAAAATGTTGATAAGAGTTATTGATAACTCATATCTATATCTTTATGTTTAAATGATTTATTAGGGTATTTGTTCTTCAATTAATTTTCTCTATCAATATAATATTTTATTATATGTTATTATATAATCTATTTTTATATAATTTTGTTTTAATAGATAACTTTATTTAATAAATTTTTAACAATGTGGGGTTTGAATGAATATATATCATGATATTTTAATAGGATTCCCATATCAAAAATGTGCTGAATCATACCAAAAATATAATTTTTGAATACCATTATATAGTTTTCAACCAACCATTTTAGGTTATTATTATCAAAATTAAACTATTTTAGAACTTATAGATTCATCCTTTTGAAAAACAATATCTAAATTTAATGATAGGATACTTTATTGTAATAATATTACAATTTTTTTTTCTAAAAACACATTTATATTTGGATTTTTTTTACTTACCATAATAAAAAATATTTTCCCCAATATTGTTAAAGTTCTAATATTTATCATCTAATATAAATTTACCTTTTTGGGTTTCACATCAGGGTATCAGACAATTCATTTTATGGTCTCTTCTGGCGCAATACAGTTCAATGTATCCTTTTACAGTAATGTTTTTTATATATTTCAACATCCTTCTAGGATTAAATTTTTTCACTGGGTATATATTCATTTAATTCCATCACAATTCTATATTTTTATTGATTATGATCATTTTATCTACATTATTTTTGTGGGGAAAATCTCTTGAATCATGTATATTCTTATTCCAATACAGATGATTATTGGAAAGTGTACTAGTCCTTGTTTAACCAATCAAATTTTTTTATCATAATTGGTTATGATCATCTTATCCTATTTATAAACATGTGAAAAATAATTTTGTTTTATATGTTATTATTCTAATGTGGATGATAATTGGAAATGTTGTTTCTCTACTTTTCATTGAATATCCCAAAGGATGAACACTTTAGACTTAAAAAAGTTATGTGTCACTACTGGAAAAACAGCCTATACCCACGGTTCAAAACCGTGGGTATAGCCCCCAAAACCGTGGGGATAGCCTATACCCACGGTTTTGGGAACCGTGGGCTGGAACGACGTCGGTATAGGTCCCCAGCCTATACCCACGGTTTTGGAAAACCGTGGGTATAGGTGTCTTACCACCGTGTCACCGAAACATAGACAATTTCCATGGTGTCAACGGCTTTTACCCACGGTTTCAAAACCGTGGGTATAGGTCCTAAAATAATGCAGCCGCCGAGTTTCGATCCCGCAACCTCTTCGCTGCAAACACCGCGTCTAACCACTACCCTAACTTCACATATATGTATATATATATATATTTAGTTAAATATAGTTATAAAAACCGTGGGTATAGAGGGAAGAACCGTGGGTATAGGGTTCCCGCCAAAAAAAAATTCCTTCCCGCGGAAATTTTTTTTTCCCGCGCACACAAAATCGACCTATACCCACGGGTTTTCATAACCGTGGGTATAGGTATTTTATCCCAGACCTATCCCCACAGTTTTGGGCAAAACCGTGGGGATAGGGACCCCTATACCCACGGTTTTGGGAAACCGTGGGTATAGGTGAATTTTCAGGACCTATCCCCACGGTTTGCCAAAACCGTGGGGATAGACCCCCCTATACCCACGGTTTTGGAAAACCGTGGGTATAGGTCATGAAAAGTCACCTATACCCACGGTTTTGGAAAACCGTGGGTATAGGGGGGGTCTATCCCCACGGTTTTGGTGAAAACCGTGGGGATAGGTACATTTTCCAGTAGTGTGTGGGGAAACAAATTTTATAAACCATAAATGAATCAATATGTGTAATAAGAAAAACAAACTATTTATTTTGGTTTATACCTATAGGGAATGATATATTTCCATGTGGGAAAAAATCATGTTTTCTATGTTCATTTTTTCATGGATTATGTTGTAAAATTATAGCATAGGCATTTTCATTTGATCTATAAGGAACTAGTTATTGATATCCATGTGATTTATTTATTTCCATAGTTTTCCATGGATACATAATGCATTCTGTTTAGTTATATTTTAAATTTTTTATAATTTTTTATAATTATTCCATAATATTTAATCAATGTTAAATTAGTTTTATGGTTTCTCTTACCTATTACATGATCTTACCCCTTTTTATGTATCATGTTTAAAATTTTATGAATTAAAGTATTAGATACTATATTTCTAAAATAAGAGCCATTTTGGATAATTTTTGTAATATATTAGTGAATTATTATGGATTAATTAGTTTCTTATGTGGTAAAAAATAAATATATTTTTTTGGGAAACACATATGTTTTATAAGATTTTTTTTATATAATATTTAGTAAACCTATAAATAAAAGTGTATTAGAAATAAATTTAATGAAATATATTTTTAATTTGTGTAATTTTTTTATAGGTGTGTCCAAGAATCTATAGTTTGTATGAAATCTAGTACCTGAAGTATGTAGTTCTAGATCCAAATCCAAGAGTTTTTTCCTAGGGAACCTATCTTGATATAAGTGTAGGATTTAAATGAATTATTATATTAGAATGATTTTATGTGATGATAAGTTGGGAGTTAAAAATTTAGGAGAGATTGAAAATTTTTATCATAAATGTTTTTTGAACCATGGAAATTATAATGGGATTTTTAACATTTCATTTGGCGGACACGACTAAGCTTGAATTGAGATTTAGAATCGAAATATGGGAGTTGTGACACAAAAAGTGTTGTTTTTTAAATGGTATTTAATTATCAAGATGTGTATTGGGTGTTCAATTGACTTTTGGGAGCATCAATACTCGAAATGATAATTTTTTAAGGCCGATGGGATAAAAACTATTTGAAAATAATTAGTTCAAACCATACAACTAAAATTTTTAGGTTCTAGAGAATTATTGGAGGTTTTCACAAGGTTTTTCAAACCATGTACCAAGTTATATATTTATGTTAGACAATTATATAGAAAATTATAGAACTAGCTCACACGGGATGTATATGTACTGAAAAATCATGATCCTAGTCTGCATGATTAGTGCCACTTAAGAAGTAATAGGAAAAGTTTGAACAGAGTATGGACAAACTGTGTGGAAAAAATGTGCACCTCATTAAAAGTCTTAAATTAACATTTTCCACTATTTTCTATTATTATTCCTCCCCTATTTTCTTATCCCATCCTTGAATATCAACTCCTTACTTTTAGATACCTCCTCCTCTCCTCCTATGCATGGATGGTTCTCCTATCTTTGAACCCATAATCATGCATCATTGGTAATGTTTCAACACCTTCAGTTAATCTATGATTCCACATTATCCTTTCTTGGATTTTCTTCTATTATTGAATTCTTTTTCAATTGGATCACATTTACCCTATTTTTATGATTATTATTGACTTATTATATATCCCAAAAATCCTCTCGAATTAATTCTATATAACGGTAAAGTGAAGCATCTTTGGTATGTTGTATCATGATCCTCCCTTAATGTTTAACATGTTTATAAAGTACACTATTATGCCACATGATAATAATTCTATGTGTACCCATATATATATGAAATTATTATTTTTGGAACCTAGTGCATAAAATTTAATAGTTGTTTTATGTTTAATTTCACCATTTTAGGTTGTTCACCTCAACAAGAGCCACCACTTTTTTGGGATATTTCAAATATTTCAATGACATACACTTCATCTTGGTTACTATATCACCCATTCTGGGTGTTGTTCTATATGATTAGATTATATTAATTTACATATGTTTTAAACATCTTTTAATGAATTTTGATTAAATTTATTATAATAAATGTTTAAATGGACTTTATTTAGTTGGTATAACATCCATGTCCCCTTTTTAAATAAAACAACCAATGAGATGCACATTGTTGTTTAACAATAAGGGAAAGTCAATTGGATGTAATTTATATGATAAATGCCATGGTCCTTCTCATATCATTTTAAATAAAAAATTTAAACGACCTCTTTATTATTCATGAATGAATCGTGAAATGTCTTGTTTATCTATATGGCCTTCAGATCACTTCCCTTATACACTATGATAATAAAGAACAAAATCCATTACATATTATGATAATTAGGCATGGATTCCTTTATATACTAGGATTCTTAAGGAAGTTATCCCATAAAAATATTGATACTCGGGCTTAGCGTTTATCATATATTGTGATACTTAAGTTAGGAAGCCTTCATAAATTATGATACTCAATCATTGATTCCCTCATATATTGGGATATTTGGCCATGGATGCCTATAAATATTCTTCCACATAGGCATAGAAACCCTTTTGATTCATAATACATAGGAATTATATCCCTTATTCCTATAAGATACTCTTACAACTATGAATGAATGCCTATGTAACACCTCATTTCCAGGTTAGTATTAGTATTAATAAATATATGAATATATATTTCACAATATATATAGTTCAAATATATAAATATATAAATATAAATATATATTATATATGGCCATTATATCAGAGATATTCAAGTTAATTTCAAAGTAGGTATTGTTAGCTGGGAGTGCTTGTCAAACCTGATTATGATTTGTTTACATTAATTTATTGCACTACCTTAATACTTATCATACCTTTACAATAAAATATTTTTAACTCAAAAAATAGATAGCATTATAAAATAGTGTTGATGAACTACATATTATATATAACACACTATTTGAGTCTTAATTTGGTACCCAAATAGACCTTAAGGTTGTAGATTCTGGATCATGGTTTATTATTTTGTTGTTACTCTTCCACATTGGGAGATTAAGATCACAAGACTGAGTCAGATCTCAGGATGCTCATGGGGATAAACTGTGGAAATTTTTTTCTTTTGGTTGTGTTTTTTTATTTATTACCTATTTTATAACTATTTATTATATATTATATCATCATGGGGAAATATATAGTTTTATTAATTAGAATTTTCAGGTTATCTGATTTACCTTCCACTACCATTTATTTATACTACTTTCACCTTTTGATTTATTTATTATATACGGTTGTGACACATTAATCATGAAAATATATTCTATACACTATAAAATCATTGATCCCTTATCTATAGACTGTAGTATTTATAATATGAGAATGCACACTTGATATCGTGTAACAAATCAACTTGTTAAACTACTTCAGTGGATCCCAGGATGGGACATTACAAAGATGTATCAGAGGTTTTTTCCATTTTTTCGTTATTTTTTTGCTGGTATGTATGATTCATGGACCATTTTAACACTTTATAAAAATATGGTGTCTCAGAGCGATCATCCCATGCATGCGGGAAAGGTCAAGTCACCAGGGATGGGAATAATGTTCATGGTATTTCATTACTACAATGGATTATTTTTTCACATGTAGTGATTAATATGGTATATGCCACTCACATATTTATTGTATTTATAGTATCATACCCTTGGACCTGTTAAGTATGGATGTTTTGTTACATTAATCATTATAGGAACATAGATATTCACATTCCATGCATACTCCAAGCCATGTAGGTTTCATTTCCAGATGGCCTAATAAATGTGGCATGTCCTTAGTGTGTTTAAGAAGTATTCTTTAATTTCTTCCATGATTAGTTTATTAATTATCGTGGTTTCCTATATAACATGATTCTATGGTTTCATATATTTATATATATTATTTTTTTAATATTATATCATGCATAGTTACAATTATGATATATAATTTTTTATTAATGTTTCCACATCAACCGAAATGTTATTTTCCTATATAGCATGATGGTGGAACATTAACTAACGAATAATTACATGTTTTATGGATAGAATTTTGGTATAATGGGAACCATCATATATGTTTTTTATTAATTGGGTGCTCATAGAAATTCATAATGTTTACGGACCTTTATTAATTTGGAAGGATAACACATGTCATTTAACCATTTTAAATGGAATTGATAGGTTGCTTCATAAAATTTAAAACCATAGATTCATTGAAATTAATTATAATTGTGACATAGATTCAAATAAATCTATGTCATGGAAATTTTAATTAATCAAAATAACATATTATTTAAGAATAATATATATTAAATTTTGATACAGAAATGAAATGAATGATAGTTAATTGATGTTTCATTATAACTAATAATGGAATGCGCCTATGTAACTTTTAATAGATGACTCATATGAAAATATTATTTTTATTCCAAAAAATGAACCTATTAGTTCAGTCCTTGCATAGTTTTGTTATGATACAAACATGGCTCTACCAATATAGGTACATCATAGGGCTTTATGCTTATGTGAGAAAATGACAAAGGGTGTGAAAAATTCATAATGAATCAAATATTATTGGGTTTCATTTAGATGGACCCAGGTTGGAATGATGGGGCCCTTATAGGTCACCTTTATATTTTCTATGACAAAATACTTAACCCCAATAGGTTATACTCATCCTATATGAGATGGTTATTTAATGTGTCATCATCCAATTATATAACTTTAAATATAAATTTATGGGGGAATCTTATTATAGTAGTTACATTAAATTGATGAAATACAGTCTTTATACAAAAACCCATATTATTATGATCTCTTTGTTAATTAAAATTCTAGTTACAACCTTAATTGTTTTTTCATCAATATCATTGAACTAAATGATTTTTAACCATAGAAAACTATGAGAACTTATGGATGACAAATGATTTAAATAAAGTATCATATAACTTTCACATGTTTCCTTATGGATTCATCATAATAAAAACATGTGTATAGTTTGATTTTTTAATTTAGTTATTGTTTATCCAAGTAGGAAACTTATTGATGAGATGAAGCCCCATAAATAGAGTGGTATCCATTTAGTTAGTGAACCCTTGAAAATGATTTGATCATCATGTGATGCTCACATTAAGTAGTTTAGACATTCCAAGTGATTTTTCATCCACATAATAGGTTTTTTACATTATTCATCCTGGAAGATGGATGACTCAAGAGGTCATATGATGCATTAACACTATTATAAGGAAATATGACTCTTGATTTCAATTTCACATGTGGGATATCACATAATGGGATTCATAGGTCTGATAGGACTATAGATAGTTTCAAATTATGATTCCTTATGTTGCAGAAATATTGGGGTAGTACATATCGATACACTCATCATTATTCTAGATATTATATTGTACAATGAAATTTATATATTCAAAGGAAATTGTTAATGCCATGGGATGTTACATGATATTCTCATGTCATGTCCAGAATATAGTGACTATGGTATTAGAGAATCTTGAGTTATCCCAATTCTATGGGATGCAGTTTCAAAATGATCATCTGATTTAACACCACAAATAGGTTAATTTATTTATTATATTCCTAACATTGAAAAAGTGTTTGAGAATGGCTTTAGAGATCATCACTCGTATTTCTATATTAAATATGATCTAACATGTTTTTATGATGATGGATTTTTCTTCCTTTATATTTAGGGACTTCATAATTTTTATTTCTATATACATATCCTTTCTTTTGTGGTGGATAGAGTTTTTATTTTTGGATGAATTTTCAATATCAGTAAAGGATAAAAAGAAAACCTGCAAAATTGGGACCATCATATAGATTGGGGAAAATTATTTCCTTCTAAGTAGAGTGAACATAGTTATAAAATAACATTTTCATGTTGTCACTGTTTTTTAAGAGTAGGGTGACTATTAATCGACGTTATTTTCTTTACATTTGTAGATAATAGAAACAAAACCTTATTATGGGATTTGTGGTATTCCAAATTATTGATTAATGCTTCAGGTGAATGATAGACCCAATGAATGTAATTCTTATAATGTTTTTATAGTGATTTCAAGGCCATATGATTATAAAATGGTTGGTTGTGTATGAAAACATTGAGAAAACAATGATTCGTGGAAACAATATATTAGTGATTCTTGAAACAATCAAAAAATTCCTCAGTACTGAGGGAATCATTTCCATTTTATGAAATGTCAATAGGTAAATCCTTTCTTTTCAAAGGAAGTTATCCAAATATGGTTCAAGTGTACATTCCAATGTTTATTTGGATATGGTTTGTTGGAAACCATATTATTAACTTCATCATAGATATTATGGGAGTTTTATAGATCGCATTATTAATCATTGTTATCCTATTAGTATACTCATGTCTTAGTGATGATCCATTCCCCTTATCTTGAAATTTTTCATGGTAAAAAAAAGAGTTTCAGTTATACACCAAGATAATTATAGAATAAAAATTAATCATCAAATCGAGAAATAGACAGGGTTGGGGTCTTTTCCTTGGGTAATTGGCAATCATAATGTTGATTCCATTGTTGATTGATATTGGGATTCCATTATAGGATGGTATTATTTGGACTTATGGTAACCCATCGATTCCTGGAGACGATCACCAAGTGGGATACCTCCATCAGGATCAATTATTTTTTAGAAATTTGGTTATTTATATATATGAGAAAATGGATTTCATATAAACACAAGAATACATGCATCAATAGGTGTTTCATTAGACTCTAGAATACAGATTTTTAGTACACCCCATACATATAGTCTGGATTAGTTGATATAATTTGAGGGTGAATATCCAAGGGTGATGGATCTAGTATTCCCCTATGTTAATTCTATGGTTAATTAAATAAAAATTTTATTTTATTTAAATATTTTTTCAAAAGTTTATTATGGGATTTGGTGAAGATTATTCAAGTGATCATGAAGAAACCTATTTTAAATTTTTTAGGATTAGTTTTTTAGATTCCTCAATGCTTAAAGATGAGAATTTTTATAAACAAATGTTTTGAAGTTGTCTCACTTCCTTCCTTTTCTTTAGCATTATATGGTTAGTGACAAACATATTCTCGAAGAAATTTGGGATCATGTGAGTATAATGAAAGTACAGGAAAAATATTTTCATGGAAAAACTATCACAGTAAGGATAAATTATTTCAATTAGGAATAACCAATTTGACCAGATTAAGATATGTTCTAGTATAATCATTAAAAAACAAAAATGTGTGATCGTGTTGTCAATTTTTATGGGGTGATATTGGGACTTCTAGTTTTCTATTCAAGATAGAAGCTTTGGAGGAAGTGTCATAGGATAGTTGTTGAATGATATGATGGCATGATCATGTATTGGATTAAAAAATATTAGGTAAGAACTATATTTTTTTTAGTTTTGATAATTTAATTTATTTTTTAATGTCTTATGTACAATGTGTTCGAGGTAAGGATTTAAGGCTCATTAGCTGTTTAAAAAACATTCATATAGTTTCTGTAGAAATTTAATTACCCATGTATGATTGGTAGTGTTTTTTCATAGGGATTATATATGATGGGATGTTATAATATGGGTAGATTGTATGATCCCCTGTTCATTGAACCATGGGAATTTAGTAGGGATTTTGGTCATTTTTTGTGGATATGATGAATCATGAACTAATATTAAGAATGGGATTATAGAAAAAGGAATATATATGTTTTTTATTTGGGGTTTCTTTCTCATGTAGTTTATTATGTGTTCTATTTAGTTTCATTAGAATCGTTCCTTACATGATCTATATTTTGAAATATAAATGGAATCACACAGTTAGTGAATTGTTAGTACTAACCATGTTCTTCAACCATATTGGGCTTGGAGGATTCCTAGAGGGAAATAGGTGGGTTATAAAACTATTCACCCAAGGATTCATGAAAAGGAAAAGGTTATATAGAAAATAAAAGAGTCCAACCATATAAGATACACATGGTTAAACAAAACATATTCCTAGATCACACACAGAGTGGAACCTACGTAGTGGGTACACATGGTTGGCTCATGGGTTGCCCAATCCATGCACCTAAACCATTTTCCTAAATAAAGGGGTTGAACTTACCATATTCTAGTTTGTCATTTTAGATTTTATCCCTCTTTTCTTCTCCAATTCACACATAGTAGATCCTTGTAGGTGGAGCTATACTTCTCCCCCCTAGGAATTTAGGGTTATCCATCATTCAAACTCATAATCATGTGGCTTCAATCACATTGGATCACTGTCAGTTGGTACAAAATTCCACCATCATATTTAATGTGATTCTATTGCCACATTGAATGATATTTATATGTGAGATCATTATCCCTATTTTTAAGGGAATTTGTTGATTTATTCAATTTATCATTAATCATATATGATACAATATCAATAAATTATGAGTTTTATGACCTTTGTATAAGGTATGTGTTCTTAATATTTCCCCTCAATGTATATCATGATTATAAAGTATGGAATTGTTTCAGTTAATAAACTTCCCAAACCTATCCCTTTAAATGTAAATTTTATTATTTGGAACCCATTTCAGTAAATTTAATATTTGATTCATGTTTATTTTTACCATTGTAGGTTGTTCAAATCCAGTAAAACCACTAGTTTTCGGGGTACTTTCTTATATTATCAAGACATATGATTCGTCTAGTCAATTAAATCATAATTTTTGGTGTTTTTAAAGCATTGATTATATCAATATTACTATGTTTTAAATTTATTAATGGAAAATATGATTAACATTGAAATAGGAAATTAATCAATGTAATAAAATGAGAATTTATAAAATCCATGCCACATTTTTGTTATAAAACCAACCTTGAGGTACACTGACTTATTTAACAAATATGAAAAATAAAATGGATTTAATTGAATTTATAAATGGTATGGACCTTCCCATCGACAAAATAATTACTAAAATGAAATGGACACTTTATTATTCATAAAATAAATTCGTTTTTGGTTGTTAATGAAAATGGGAGTATTATTACAACTATTGTACACTAGGATAATTGGGGATGGTTAACCTTATAGACTATGATACTCAGGGCTAGAGACCCATTTAAATTGTGATACTTGGTTTTGGAATCCCTTATAAATTGTGATACTCAGTCATGATGTACCTCATATACTATGATGCTCATGAATGGAATCCCTCATATACTTGGATAATCTGTCATTGAATACATTATAAATTATAATATATAGGCTTGTAGTTACTTATTATTAATGATACTCAGAAATGTCATCCTTTATTCTTCTATGAGACTCTTATAACTATACATGGGCACCTGAGTTACACCTTGGGTACTGTCTTGTATAAGTATCAATATATATATATATCACTAAATATATAATTAATATATATTAATTTGTATATAAAACCCACCCCCACACACACACAGATATATATATATATGTCCATGATATTAAATATTTCATAGATTATGTTGAAGTTTGTATGGTCGGTTGGGTGTCCTTGTTGAATTCAACCCCATTTTGTTTAAATTTATTTACTAATTTTTTTTATTTCTTTTCATAACTTCACAGTATGGTATTTTATACACATGCACTATTTATCGTTATAATCCATTGGTGATAGACTACTCAATATATATCACACCCTATTCGGGTCATCATTTTGTACCTGACCAGAGCTCATCATTGTAGGCTCATTATCATGGTTATTTTAATGAGGTTACACTTAGATATAAGTGGTTAGTATAACATGAATATTATAGAGCTAATGATTCTCATAGAGATATCCCTTTACTATTTTATTCATCTAATTTTGTAATTTGTTTAATAATAGTGGTATGACTTCTCGTATATTCTATCATCACATAGATACGTGTGGTTGTATTATTATGAACTTCTAGGTTATATAATTCTATTCCCAATAAAATTTATATATACTGATAATATTTATATTTTTTATTATTTACATCTATTACACATCAATCATTATAGTACAGTCTCCCCAGCATACCATAAAGGGATTCTCACTACATTTTAGTGGCTTCTAGTGCATGCGAAGGTGTGATGAAGGAGATGCGACTGTCCAGCATAGGGAACTGCTTCTGTTTCTCTTGATCTAGGATGCTACATATATTAAGGTTTTCAATAATTTAAAATGTATAGACAAGTATTTAAATTGATTGAGGAAATATTATCAAGATGAAGATAAGATATCTTTAGTGAAGCCCATTGGGGTTAGTCTAATGGATTAGAATAAGTATAATAAAATATATTAATGATATGATAATGTAGATATTATGTGGTTATCAAGGAAATAATATTATTATCAAGATATTACATGAAGATTTATCCTCTCACATAGATGTAACATTGATTAATATCCTTAAAATAAGAATATTGTGTTTTCACTCAATTATCCCTTAGTGCCTGAAAATAAGGCTTAACTACACACCTGGATTGACACTCCCAGTGCATATTATTTATTCAATATTAGTCACATTAAGAACAATATTAATATAATTAAAATGATGATAATGAATTAGGCTAGTGAAAATAATTGAAAAATGAGTATGGATAACCAAGGATCGAATAAAAATAGTCGTAGGTTAAACAGAAACTAGCTTTTGATATAAATAATGCTGGAATATGGGAGAAAATTTTTATAATTGTATTTTTATATTCATATTTTTGATAATTTCATAGCCATTATATTATTATATAGTTGAAATAGAATTTTTTGATGATGATGTTGAGACTTGTAAGTATCTGTTAACAAATAATTCATATAACATAAAAAGGGAGCATATATAAATGTTTTCAAATTTATTTTTAATATTGTTATGATGGGAAAATGTGTATTTCCATGTCTTAGATAATGTTGTGTGGTTTATATATTAATTTAAAATAATTCATGATACTATTAGGTAGTTTCATTATTGACTTGTATATATTGTTGGTATTATTGTATATTCTAAAATTTATAAGGATTATGTGAGTTATCTATAGATTATTCTTTAGTAGTTTTTCATTATAGTTACATAAGAATATATTAAATTATATGAATGTCCTTGAAAAGTAATGGTACCAAAACCCTATTGTTTTAGAGATAAATAATGAGGAACACATGATTTATTGATGGATAAATATTACTCCTAACATATTCATATTGTTGAAATAATAAAGGGTTATCATATTTTGACATATTAATGTAGGTTGTATTAAAAACCGTGGGATTGATAATTTCTTCACGATAATTTTTGTGAGGTTTATCAAATTTTTTTGATTAGATTATATATTGACTATATTTTAACCTTATCAAATAGTGCCAAATATCATTTATGTGTTGAATATAATGTTACTTTTTTGAAAAATATATTATTTCAATATAGTTTAATTTCATCGAGATTCATATGGTTTGGTAGTGATCTATTTTCGAAAATATATGATTATGGTATAAACATACTTGAGGTTATGAATATATTAATTATTAATGGTGTTTTAGTAATGATAAGTAACATAATATATCATAAGGGAGTTTTGTAGATAAAATAGTTGAGGTCATATCCCAAATGATATAATTATTAAGAATACCATAACCTACTTTCATTAGTTAGTGATAAAAAAAATTATGTGGATGCAATTTTTTTAAGGAGTGAAAATATGATACTCTTTTATATTGATATAGGGAATCTTTTAAATGTTCCAAATAAGTTTTAAAGGTTTCTCAACACACAAAACTAAAGTAAAATATAACTGAAGTATACTTATATAGAAAATTAACTATTATCATCAAGCATTCAAACAGAGATATTGAATTAAAAGGAATGAATTAGAGTAATAACCTTATCTATAACATTATCATGAAAATAATCAATTATTATAATTTTAATGAAATTAATTTATTTTATATAAAATGACTAATAAGATAGTTAAATTAAATGAAAATTATTTTTAAAAAAATTTCTTTTTATGTGATTTAAATTTCCATTTCATTAAAAATGGGATTAATTATTATTGTAAAATACCAATTTAGTTGTTAAATTATATGAAAGAAGTATAATTAAAGTTAATAAACCAAATCCTCATGTTCTAAAAAAATATTTTTTCTCATTATATATTATGAATTTATTACCAAATTGAATTACAAATTAATGAATTTTAAATTTAAAAAATGAACATAATTTTTGTAATTAGAATGAAAAAATATCCAAATATTATTTTTCCCAATATAAATAAATTGGATTGAGGTGAAAAGTTTGAAATTATAGTTTTTTACAAAAAAAATAACTTTTATGAAATTATCATAACCAAATAATACATAATTTATTTAATTCCTTTATATAATATAAATATATTATTATGTAAAATAAACCATTTAGAATTACTATTTATATTTAATAAATCCAATATATATCATTTTGGAAAATTAGTTTACATTTTATTCTAATTTTTTTTAAATCACATATACTAAAAAATAATTATTATAAATTATATAAACTTTATCTTTAAAAATCCATTTCATATTTTTGATCAAAATTATCATATTTTTTAAAATGCTTATTTTTTTTTTGAAAAAAATTGATTACTATGATTTTTGTTAATGACCGTGATAATAATAAACCAATTTTTTTCAAAAAATAATTATATTAATATTATGTAATTTTTATCTAATCAAACATACTAACATATTTTGAATCATGTATGTAATATTTTCATAAATTTGAAATATATTTATATTTACATGCATTTATATAGAATCCTTTTCTATTTAATATTAAGAACAAAAAATGATTAAAACACATTTTCTCATTAAAAACTATTTTTCAATATATAAATTGTTTTAATTTAAAAGTAATTTTTCAATTATTTAGAAAATTATTACCATTAAATGTAGATTAGATTTATGTTCATTGGACCCAAATTTTTTATTCGTTTATATTTTATATTTCATTAATCCAAAATCACATAGTTAAACAATATTGAATAAGGTAAAAAAAATATAAAAAGTAAAAACCTACGAATAGTCGACTACCATAATGTATTAAAAATGTGTCGACATAACTGGTAGAATATTTTATGACATGATATTATAAAAAACAGTTAATTGTAACATTGCTAGTATTTTCCCTTCATTATTGTAGTAATGTCATTGAATATTAATGGGTATTTTCAAAAGTACCATTTTTCGTTTATAAAATTGGAAATATCCACCACTTAAACCCACAAAAATTCTATATAATTTCTTCCTAAAACACTAATAAGTCTCTACTAAGATGATCTTTTGTTTATTCATGCATTCTTGGCAACCAAAAGTAAGATCAATAACTTCATTTTAATGGACACATCCAAGAGAAAGTTCATAAATATCGAAGCGAGTATTGCATAATACAAATATTTTCATCTTAATATTTCTCACCCAAAATTGGACTTAATATTTTAATATTATAACCTCAGTATAATTATTTTAATAATTATTCAATGTATTAATGTGAAAACCTTTATTTATTAATTTCCATCAATATAGAAAAATAAAATAATATTAATCATATATTGTGAGGAAAACTACCTCCTTGAAGTAACATTTTCAATTTTTATAATGGTTTTATATAATTATCCAGAACAAATAAAAAATTTACCAACAAAATAAAAACATATAAAACATATAATAATTCTTCTATTATAATGATTATATAAATATTCATAACCACACTCACCCATCGATATATGTCATCTTCACGATTGGTCATATTTAACCACCTTCTTGAATAATTCATAAAAAACCACCATTTATGACTATGAGAATATAAATAATTTTATTTTTATAATTTATGATGAAATTAAATATTTATTATTGGTTATATAATTTTTAATATAGGTATTTAATTTATTATTAAAATATCATAATGGATCGCTAAAATTACCAAAATAAAATGAACACTGTTCAATTTCCATGAAAACATAATAAAGAACTATATAAAATTTAAAATAATACTAAATATAAAATATAAAATATTAAAATAAATATTTAATAATAAGGTAAAAATTTAGTCTTTTAATAAACATAATTTAGTTATCCCTTAATTTATGCAGATGTAAAAAATGAATTCCGGAAAAGGTTATGGGTTTCCTCTCAAATTCGTCTTTTTTTAGTCATGTTTTTTATTATGATTATCATATAAATTAGGTAGTTAATATAATAACTATTATA
Organism: Viscum album; assembly: GCA_963277665.1. Taxonomy (NCBI): domain Eukaryota; kingdom Viridiplantae; phylum Streptophyta; class Magnoliopsida; order Santalales; family Viscaceae; genus Viscum; species Viscum album. The sequence continues at coordinate 553,971,517 of OY728126.1, read as the reverse complement.
GATATAATATCATGAATTATTTTTTATTAATGGTATTATATGTTCAATTACAAGAACACTCTTTTAGGGTGTTTTGACAATAATGTTACTCAAGTCACTAGGGTTTTTTATCCCAAAAAATAATTCATGATACATGTTTATATTATTGAATATTTTGTTGATTTAAATTGTGTATAAACCTCACATGGAAGAATATATATCATATAATTACCTATTCATGGAAATAAAATTTTAAATCAGTTCATTTATGTAAAATAGATTTTCCCTAAATTGTTACCCAACCTATAAAGATTTTTTGAAACTAAATTTTCATTCATAAGGTTAAAATCTTTCTTCTAATCATATTTCATATTATATGGTTATATTCCTCAATTTTATTACATTTTCTGATATTCATTAATTTTTTTTTCATTTTATATACATTACTATAACTTATAATTTGGAATAATATATCTCACTTCTTGATATATGTTTCCTTTATAGGTTATTACGAACTCAAATATCTTCATTATATAGAAAATATTCTCCTGGAATTTTTTTTGATAACTTTTTTATTCCACTATAATTTTTAATATATATTACTTTATAATATTATTTTGGAAATTTTCATTTAATCCAAAGAATGTTTTCGACCCATTTTACTATATTGTTTTGAAACCAAGGTATATTATATTTTTTTGAAACTATTTACCTTTCTAAATCAAATGTTCAATCTTAAACAACCCTTTTATTTTGGAAAACATTTCTTAATTATAAGTTATCTATTATTAGAGGTTATTTATAAAAGTAACTTTTTTTTATCATTTTACAATTCATCCTTTTGAAAATTTATTTCTAAATTGACCCAAAATTATAACTCTTATTCCAATCATAAATATGTTTTCTAAAAGAGATTTTATATTTTCACATTCATTTTTATTATTATATTCAAAAGAATTTACTCTAAAAGGGTTTAAATTTAATTTTTGTTCCACTAATATATATTTATCTTTAGGTGGTTTGAACTTATATTGTCAAACATTTTGATTTTGGATCCCTTCTTATGAGATATTGTTCGATGAATTCTTTTGAAATGATTTCTATCAAATATGTCAACATCCTTCAATTGTTCCCTTATTACACTGTGGATATATTCTTTTGACACCATCAACCATATATCTATCAATGAATTATGATAATTTTAACCCTTATATTGACATAGAGATATATATTTGAGTTATGTATGTTTTTATTCTAATATGAATGATTATTATAATCTTGATTATGTATTCAATGAACATCCCCCTTAATTTTTTCAGATTAGATAAGGACATATAATAATTTTTATTAAAATTTGAAAATGTATCAACATTCACTATGTACTTATTAAAATAATTTTAATATTTGAAATGTTGATTAGGTATTTATTACTTAATATGTCATATAATAAATGCATTAGGATTAATCAAGTGATGGGTGAGACTCATCATTATATATCACAATGATTCACCAGTATGCCTCATGGGACAAAAATGTTTGGATTTTTTATATTTTTATTCCCATAATTATATATTTCCCTGATTTTAATATCATTATGTATATGGTATTTATGTATTGGATAATGGTATAAACTTATCTAAATGGAATTATGAATTTCTTAATTAAGAAACTAGTTATTAATATCCACTTGATTTATTTATTTTCCTTGTTATCAATGAAAAAATTATTATAGCAGTTCTATTTTATTAGGGATTCTTTTTATTATCAAATGAATTCATATTATTTTTTCCATTTTTATGGATAGTATTCCAATGTTTTATGTGATCCCTTACTATGTAATTGAGTTCACTGATTATTATTTTTCTATTTCTCATGTTTTGAATAAATGTATTACACATGATATGACTAATATGATATACTATGATGATAATTTTGGGATATTTTTCAATCATATAGATTAATTAGTTTCTTTTATATAGAAATCATAGACCATTACGTGATAAAGTATTAGTTTTTGTTAGTAGATATTTTACCATATTTCTTTTATACTCTGAATTAAAAAGGTGGTGGGAATGTATTTAATGAAATATATTTTAAAGTAATGTAAAAATTTGGATATAATGTATGAGAATATAAAGTTATTAATTAACATATTATGTTAAGTATGTGATTAGGGAACAATATCTGAGAGTGTTGGTTCAAGAACTATACGATATAAAAGCCTATGTAGTTTAAATTACACAGGGCATTGACTATGCACAATGTAGTTAAATATCATGTGACAAGGACTACGATTCCACAATGATTTAGCTAATCTGAGAAGAGAGATTATATGGTGGAATTTCACAAATACAGATTATTTGAAAAATGAGATGGATTTGACCCAGTGTTAGACCCATTAAATGAAATCTGATATGAATGGTGGTATAAAAATACCATGTTGATGTTGGGATTTTGATTGGGATTACTAACTATAAAAAAGATAAGTGGGACATATATCATTATGTATCCTGAATATACAAGAATCAAGAAATATATAGTTCTTATAAGAATCCCCCACACCAATCTGTATAACGTAATTGGTTGGGGGATACAATATGTTATGACCCTAGAATGAGAAGAAAACATTAAAACCCAACATGAATGAGAAAATGTGTCATCCCTAGAATATAAAAAGTGTGAATAGAAATCATGGGAATACCAATAATAGGAGATAATTGTATCACTATATATCTTATATGAATATAAATCAATCCATATATAGTTATTATATGTAGGGGTTCTGTACTAGTTATAGATTAGGTGAACCATGACACTATATGAAAGAATTAAACCACGTATATAGTTCACATGAAGAAAATATATCTTCCGTGTGGGTAGAGATCATACATATAGAGGAACACATTTTCAACATTGGTTCACAGATGAATTAATTCTAGATTCCATGATATAGATCTGACCCACACATAAGAGGGTGGAATTTTTTTCACTATATAATTATAAATAGGTATATATGAGATGGTGATGTTTGTAAATGAAAATAATTCAAATATAATGTTACTAGACCATAAATATAAGGACACTGTATGTACGGTAATAAAGTCTTATAAGATGGAAGATGTGTTGTATAGATTATTCTCATGTGAAAGGAATTCACATATATGGTTCAGTAAAAATTTGGCACTCTCATTTAATATTATCGACTTGTCCCATTGATTGGTACATTGGGAGGAAACTTATTGTGAATTAAGGGGTGTGAACATTTAGATAGAGTGGATACTTTTCCTTTTTTTGGGCTTGGTCCTAGTATTAGTGAATAAGGAATCCGTAAATAAACTATTATAATAATGACTAATCTAAATAAATTTCTAATAAAAACAATTTTGAATGTATCATATTCAATTATAGGTGACGAAAATTGGATTTCATCTTTAACAAAATTATAATATATTTATTGAATGTAAAAAATTGAAATAAGGGGGAACAACAAAAAACAATCACTGTGGTCTATAGAAGTGGAGGCCAATAGCATCCCCAATAACCGCCTCCATACCACCTGAGGGGAGAGAACAAAGTGAATAAAAAATTAAAAGAGGTAGATTCCATGATTCTCTGAAGGCCATGAATTCTACCAACTGGTTACCCTCACTCCGTCTTTGGATAAACTTGGTGTTCTTAAGATAAGATCCCTACATTTATGGATGAGGTATGTGGTATGCCAAGGATCAAAGGTGACTTTGCAAAGAGAAATACAAATAATTATAGAATCAATATTCACTATATAGAGTGGGATATTCTTTGAATTGAAATGTTATAACCCCTTGAACATAGACCTTGCCTCTGCCAAAAAAAAGTCACCATTCCTATAATGTGTGATGAAGGCCTGTACCACCAAACCAGTTGTGTCAGGAACCAATATTCCACCCCTCATGGATCCCTGAATCAAATCTCCATTGGTATTAAGTTTAGCTCATTCAAATACCTGTCCCCAAGGGTTGTAAAGTGGAATGGGTGAATGCTTGTAGAATAACACATAATGGAAAAAGCCACCTCATGCTTTCTGTGGAGGTTATCCAACTCAAGAGTGAGCCATATGGTATTTTAGACCAATATATGCTGATAAAGATGGGTCTCATTGTGTTTTGAGCTATTATGCTACTACATAATGCACAAAAATCCTACAGGAAGGAGAATGGAGTGGGATCTTTCGACATTAATGTTAGTAGCCCCTATGAACCAATGCTAAAAAAATACTTCTAAGAATCATTTCCCCTGGAAATGTCGCTAGACTCACCAAGAGAATTTCAAATAGGGGTTTTCCATTTACCCTAGGAGAAAAGATACAACACAGTCTCCCCCTTAAGGGCGAGACAATAAGTACATCATGATGCTAGAGGAATACCTTAATAGTTGATTTCCATTAGTATGGGGGGACAATTGGAGTAGTCTCTCCAATCCAGAATGTTATAGTTAAAAGGGATATATTTAAACCAACGGATCGTACCCCATAGATCACTAACTGGATTTCAAAGCATGGCCTTACTATAAGACATATATGAAAATATACCATCAGAGGAGTCCAAGAAGATTCACCTATCATAAGATCCCTCCAATTTGATATTTTTGAAATTACACTCTTTTTTGGGGCAGAGAATATACTTGATGAAGGAGGGATAAATACCGGACTCCCAAAAGGAGAGGTTAGAGGCTAGGAAACCAAGGAATCCTAGAATCCCATTACCCTAGTAGTATTCCAAAAAGTTGTTGTCACCCAAAATGAGAATCCATTGATTGTGTTCCATGATAAACATAATATGTTTGCAAAGATAATTCCATAGTGAGGAGGGATTCATGCCTATATTCTTTTGTCCATAAAAATACTTATTCTTAATGAATCATCTCAAATGTTATTTACCCTCAATCACATTCCATGATAGCTTTCCCTTTATGAAGATAACTAACTCATTCAAGCTCCACACATTAATAATTCCAAGATCCATAATCTTTAGTAACTTATCCTAAGAGGCCCAATGGAACATTCCCTCTCTATAGGCATCCCAAAAAAGGAATTCAGAATAATATCCATTTTAGTGATAGTAGTTTTGGGGATGTTGATAACTAAGATGATGTGAATGGTAATAGAGTATAATACACTATTAATGAGGGTGATCCTACCACATAAAGAGAGGAAACAATTTTTCTAGTTATTAATGTGGTTTATAATTTTGTTAGCCATATCCTCAAAATGCATGATCAAGACTTTTACAGGAACAAACGGAGTCCAAAAATTATTCATGGGGATGTTCATACCATGGATACTATGGATGGATTTAATATTACTCTTTATCCACCCTGGGAAATGGGGAGGTAGAAAGATCTCACTCTTCTCTTTGTTAATGACCTGACCACTCCACTTAGAACACCTGCCCATCATATTTTCAAAAAATTTCATATATGAGGTCTGATAAATGATGGGAAATATAGAATCGTCTCAAAAAAAAGCTATGATATCACATAGAAATGAGTTCCAAAATATATTGGTTAACTATTCCAAGTTGCATTTTCAAATAGTTATTCTTACATTGATCATCCTCAGAAATGACTAAAATGTCTGGAGATAAGGGTCCCCCTATCTTAGGCCCCTGACTGATTTGATGACCCCACATGATCTTCTTGGAAAAATGATACTGAACTATAGGGAGTTGATGAAATGAAAAAAATGACCAATGACATTATCAAAGAATCTCATACATCTCATTATATGAATTATGAAACTCCATTCAAGGAGGTCATAGTATTTTCCATTTAAAACTTAATAATCACATTCAAACCAGTCACTTATGGGTTGATATCCCTGACCATTTCTTAGTAAATCCATAGGGGAGAGGAGGAGGTGACCCCCCTTGGGTGTGGGTCTTGTCCTGTGTTCCCAGAGCCATCGAATGACATGCTTAGTGACATAAAAAAATGGTATCTTGGGAAATCCCAATTTCACTTTGGATAGATCTTCCACGGAAGAAATCATATTGTACTTCCCCGGCCCATTCATTAGTAAACCCAGATAGTAAATTGGTGATAATGGTATCCATAACCATGTACACAAAACTGCATAATATAATGGGCCATTAATGAGAAGTAGAGTAAGGAGAGACAACCAATGCTATCAGCATATTTGAAGTAGAATTGTAATCCTAAGGAAGATATCCCCCAAATAAATCTAGAATAGCATGTATGAGGTCTCTCTTGATGATTCTCTAGGATGACACATAATAATACCCCAAGAAACCATCAGGTCCTAGAGCACTATCAGGGTTTAAGAAGGTAGTCACCTCCCTTATCTCATTCTCATCAGGAATACTTCCAAAAATCCAATTTTCTTGGCTCAGAAAAATGTGGAGGATCAAGTCCACGAGGTCTGTATCTCCAGAGGGATAACCCTTCAAGAAATGATGAATAGAATCACATAGTATAGATTTAAAGTGTGAGAAAACCTTTCTACCAATGGTGTTCTGGTCGCTAGAGAAATAACCATCCTCAAGGGAAATGTTTGAGATATTATCCCACTCTTTCCCCATAATGTATACATGAAAAAAATTCCATATTGTGATCCCTTTATTTGAGCCAGATGATATATGAAAATTCATGGAGGAACCTCTATTACTCAAGTATTTACTCATTCAAGAGTTTATTTTTGAGACATAATGTAGTAAAGGATTTATCATTCCACTCCAACTCCAAGAAGACTTCTCTTCTATAAATATCCATGGATATCACTTCATTTCATAAATAGTCAGTATCATGTGAGGAGAACTATGCTTACATAACCCACATCATATGATGTTATTTGGTTTAGAAACCAAACCGTCCCCTACTCTAGCAAGGTATGTCCTAGAAATGTTGTGAAATATCTAGAGACCCAAGATGTTCCATCAAAATATTTGATAACAAGTATCATCTAGGTCATTATGGTACGATTCTAAGGTGGAAAAAAATGGAGGAGTGATCCCATAAAACTTATAAAATATGGTATATTTCAAGGTTATGAATATCCGAGATAGCATAGAGATTACCAAGAAACCGTTCTAGTTGAAACCAGGTTCTCCTATTAACCCTATAGTTTTTTCACCAGGTGAACCTATCGCCTAAGAAACTGATGTCCGGAAGTCGTTCCTACAAAACGAAGGTGGATAAAGTAAGAAGATAAACTCTAGGAAGATATATTCCACCATTATTCTTAGAGGGGAGCATGATCATGTTAAAATCTCCCCCACAATCCATGGAATCTCCCCAAGGTTAATATCCCTAAAGTCCTCCTATAGTTTCTCCTAAAGGCCTAATTCGCACTTAGAATGTAAAAAGGAGAAATAACACATTTGATCCCCCTCCATGACTCTAACAGAAGGGTACTGATATGATGTTTCCAACTTATCAATCATAATTGATGACTTTTAGAAAACCCTAACATGGTGACTAAAGGGATATCCATGTAAGAAAGACCACATTCCCATCAATTTTTACAAGAATTTTTATCTTTTATAAGCACTTATTTGTCTCTAAAATCACAAAAATAGAGTATTTGTGAAGATTCATTTCAGGTGAAATAAAGTATGTTTTCACCATGGCCCCGAGACCATGGGTATTTTATATAATCAATAGGATCATGAGAAGAGAGTATTTCTAGGACTTGCCCCAGGCATGGAAGGTTTCCAGACAAGATACATTAGAGAGAAAAAAAGAGATCCTTGATTGGGATCTAGGGAATATTCTATTTGATGAGGATCAGAGAGCATAGAGATATTTGGCCACCACCTCAAAATTTTCATGTGAAAGACGACCCTTTATTCTAATACTGGGGTATACAGAGGTAATTTCCTCCACATTAACTAATTCTACATAAGATTTCGATAATGAAACATGAGGTATGGACTGAACATGTCCACTGAGGAATGAAGAAGTAATGGGGAGACATCGAAAAAATATTCTCAATGTATAGGATTTTATGGAGGAAGAGTTGTATCCAATGGAGGAAGAGGTAGATGTGCCGGATAATGGAAGGGGGAAAGAAGGGATGAGGGCCCTGCATGGGGGTGTAAAAAGAGGGTGTTAAGAAAGGGAGGGGAGAGGTAGGGGAAGAGGAAGAGGGAAGGGGGTGAGAGGTTGGGGCCAGGACATGGGGAGAAGGGAGAGAAATTGAGCTAGGACTAGGATGGTACCACATATCAGTAGGATTTTTTGGAGGATCCATCAAATCAGGTGGTTGGTGTGAGGCTATGAAGGTCTCTCTGTGATTGATGTGATGTATTCTTCATGTTGAGATATGGAAAATATGTTTCTTGTAATCAAAGGGCAAGTTCCCATTGAGATGACAACCACCACTAATCATTAGGGTCCTGAATTATAATATTTTATGCGACTATTACATGGAATCCCCAATTTAGAAGAGATGTTGGGGAGAATCCGCATTCAAATATCTATAGACCCATAGATATGGGACATTGTAGTGTCATGTAGATGTAGTTTCTAGTTATCCATATACATGAACACACCAAGGGTGTTCCAAATATCTTCTAAGAGAGACATATTCTGAAAAGGAAATGGAGGTTGGGGAAGCTCACCCACACCACATCAACTGAAGGATACTAACCGTTGTGAGCTTACATGGACCATTGAGAGATATTACAGAACCATCAATTGAGATATCTAGGGATCCACAACCATTATTGAACATAATATTCTTGATAGTAATGAATAATGAGAAAATAATTCTTGTTGTGCTCATATAACGTCACGAGTTGATTAAGCCTCCAACCACTAAAAAAACACATGAAGAGTCCCAATGACATTTTTTGAAACTTGAATCAGGCCACAAGGGACCATAATATTAGAGAAGATTATTCATCCAACACTGATTCTGCAAAGGAGAAAATGGGGGACTTGTTCCTCATCTCCAAATTGGGGGCCTCCATTTGGACTATCGAGAAATGAAATGGATCTTAGGGGAAAATGAATTTGAGAATAATCTTCTTCAGAGAAGGTATAGACCCTGAAAGGGTTGCAAATAGAGCTGAGGAGTGACATCGGTTTGATGGATCTGGTGAATACACCATCAATGCAGTGTTCAGAAAGAGATCATGTAGATGGGGTGTGTGAGGCATGTTTTTGAGAGAATTCAAATCCATCCCCTTAGATCTCAAATTTATATAGATAAATTGAGAAAACCTAATGTTAAATGTAGGCCTAAACACTTAGGTGAAAAAAGAATCTTTCTTGACAGAATTCATGGATTGAAATAGGATATGTGATTCAAGAATCACTATGTATCTTACAATGTTTGTAATTTTGAAACATCTACTTATTATGAGTTAGGGAATTTTACCTGAAATAGTGTCTCTACTAAAGTGAAATCATACATATCCTGTCTCTCTTAAATTGGAGTGAATCTTTATATGGTTGGTTGATTTATTTATTTCAATTACTTTCAATTAAAACTACATGTTTTGTTTATTAACACCATGATACAAGTATGAAATAGCCTCTTAGATCAGAAAAATGAGGCATCTCAATTGTATTAATTAGGTAAATCATCCAAAACCTATAAATATCACGTTATTCATGATATATGTGAGATATATGTGGTAATTTTAAGATATCCCGCATCTCAAAATGGTTATTTCCAAGGAAAAGTATTAAAATATTGTATTATTGTCACAGGTAATGGATGTAGGTATCTTTTAGTTTATGGTTAGGAGGAAATGAGAAACATGCAAAGATATTTTTATATATCTATCCCTTTCACAACTAAAATATGTGTCTTAATAATAATGATGGGTTAACAAGTTACCCTCGTTAAATATGGTGAAACCCAAACCCTATAATTCAATATATTTCAATGGGGGAATTTAAAAATTTATTGTAGAACATAGTCTATTTTTGAATGACCTATCATGATAAGTATGAGAATATTATATAAACTACGGGGAAATTTATTATCACAACATTTTCTTCATGCATTGAAAAATATACTCAAGATTTATACAAAGGTATATGTCCTACTTAAGAACGATTGGGATGGTAGTGTAGATATATATAATCGGTTTATGGTCTTACAGGCTTGTCCATGTGTTGTATATAAGTATTTTATGTGAGAAGGACTCATATTTCATTTCATTCAAAGACATACATTACAGACCGTTTCTAGTTGGTTTATTTTCTATATAAATGTACTTTTGATGGCATGAAGTATAAGTACATAATTATTAGACTGGTATCTTCTATAGTATCATGCATTGGGATTAAGACAATGATATTATATTTAACCAAATGCAAGGTGGATGTAGTTAAATCATGTGGAGATGTTATAATGTTATTTTTTATAAACTATTCAATTGTGAGAGTTGTGATATTCTATCTATCCATTTTTGATTAATGGATAATTTTTTAGAGTAGGACTTATTTGTAGTATAAGTTCCCTATCATTTTTGATCAATCATTAGAGGCTTATTTTGTGGTATCATTAGATTAATAAGGAAAAAAATTCTCCTATAATAGACGGATGGATACATACCATCTTTTTATGGTCTTGGAATATCGGATTCTAATAATTTTTATAGTTTTACACTATGCACACCCTTTACCAATAAAATATCTATATTTAATTATGGATTTTTATCAGGGTTCTTCCTTGGGGAGGTGAACATGGATTGAAAGACAAAGAGAATGAAATTTAACCTTGAATTAGATAACTAGTTTTATCCCAAAGGTCTGTGAATATGATTTCACCTATGTAGGGGTGATTTTTATGGTGAAATAATCCCATTAGCATGTATAATTTTTCTGGACATTACAATATATACCTATCTATAAACTTGGAATAAATATTATATAATATATTTATAAATGATTTTATATGTCCATTAAATACTATATTGTAGTGGAATGAATGGTTTTTATAGATATATTACTCTTGAAAAATCATTTTTAGCATTGAGGAATAGAAAATGGTTGTATGTCCTAATAATATACTATGAGGGACCCAAAATATGGATATGATGTTGGACTTCACAAAGATGAAAAAATCCATTCTATAAAATTATATTAATGATACATCATTGAGACATTTTTAGACAAAGATAGTTGTAAAAATAATGAACTTGAATATGCTAAATATAGTTCAAGGATATATACCCTGGGCATTGATTCTCAATATAGAAAATGAATATGATTATTTAGTGATCTATAGAAAATATAGTGGTAAATGGGTGAAATTGGAATGTTTCTAGTAATTTGGGTGTCTTGTGGTGAATTATAAACTCTCAAGGGTCATAAAAAGCTATAAATAACCATGCCTATATTTTTAATGAGATAGAACCATACACAACTCATGGGAATTGTAATATCCAGAATATCATTCTTCATTTATAGTGAGGGTGACCCTTCCCTTTAGGAAACCATGGAGAATTGCAACAAAGAAATTTTTTAGAGGACATTAGTGGAATTTGGGTCACTATAATGGTTGAAACTCAATTCCTGGTGGAATATCTACAACCTATTGACTATATCTAATTTAACTATACTATAGTCTAATGTATATACAGTTGGAAACATCCATTATCTGGTGGAATTATTTGATGATGAAACATATTCATCTTGTTCAGGGATAGAGTTGACATCTTTTATTTCCCTTGTAATTTTTGAGATGAGTTGGAAGAATATACCAATATTCATGATATAGATTACCATATAATCCAAGTATGGGTAGATTATCATGGAATATATACAAAATTTCTCTTTATTTTGATAATTATTTGAGTGCAGAACATGTGTTAGAGTCATCTTTGAGGGGAACACCACCATGAGCACTCAGACATTATCAAGAAGGGAGATTAATTTTATTTTCTAAATTTATTTTTCTCCTTGGTTTGTCATAATTACATAATCTATGTTATTTTTCTTATTTCAATGTTACATTATAATATTTAGGTCAAAAAACATTTTATAATGGAATGAAACTTCCCCTTAATATTGGTTCATAATTTTGACAATGAAAATAGATCCAGAAAAACATCCATCAATGAAGAAAAGAACACAATTCCCCAGACAAAAAAGTTATAATTAGAGTTATTTATTCATTTACACATCATTAATTGCTAATAATATTCAAATTACATGTCCCATACATGAGAAACATCTTCTATAGAGACGATTTCATCATTTGAGATATCTATAGTTAATAGTATGGTATCAAGAGTGATGTATTTTTTGTGAAAATATTTTAACGCCTACATTTTTAATATTTTATAATGAGTCAAACTAATTTAAATATATTAAAATATACCTTCCTATTATTATATAATTCATGTCATCATTGTGAATAGAAGGATATATTTGAGTAGGATAAATTGAGAAACCAACTGAATCTTCTAATATGGGAGATAATGCTCTATCGTTTATTCTATAATGACTAATACCAAACCATTTTGTCTTTATATCAGAATAAAAATACATGGTTACAAACATCATCCATCAGGGATAATAGTTTTTTTCTTTTACCATACTTTTCTATTGATCCAAGAGATCATAAAATGAGAATGCTTGAGTTTCTCTATATTAAAAAAGTGGAATTCCTTAAATAGGTGGCACCAAAATATCCTCAATGAGGAGGTACAACATTATGAAATTTAATTCTCTATGATAGTAATCATATCACTAGTATGAAAACCTTTTTTACATTATTCTATTGAAGAGTGAAAATTTAATATCATGATTGTAAATAACACACATAATGATGGAGATATGTACATAGTGTCCTCTCAATTCCTTGACATTTTGGGGTGAATCCATATTAACATTGGCATTATTGTTTCCCAAATTAATATTTATATGAAGATGTATTCATATAAAATATAGATATTTAATAGTTTTTCTTCAAAAATTAACTTTATATAATTAATTTTTTGGTTTCGTAATCAAAGCATTCTAAAGACTACCACAAAATCAGAAGAATATTCAAAAGGTAGATGATATCTTTAAACTATGTCATCAACATATATTTACATAGTTATTGGCAAGAATTTAATTATTATGTGACATGTATATTTTGATATATATAGGCATTTTTATTTAAGAAAAATATAATTACATGTTATAAATATAAACCCTGGAGTTCAATTATTGTAATGGATTCGTAATTTTATAAGCATTTTTTTATTTGGATATAACTAAATACCCATCCCTGAAGGGAATGATTCATTGACCATCATCACAAAAATCAATAATTCAATAACATAGTATAGGAATTCAATATTATGGAAATTCATTTTTGAGGTCCTAGAAGTCATTACGGACTCAGGTTTGATTGTTCTTATTTTTTGAAAGGGATGTTATTTACACGATACATTAGATACTGAACCTCCTCTATAATGTTTTCATTGATATGTTTGTTAATATTAGATTCAATTTCGATTGTATGAGTTAGTTGAATTAATTTTTATACTTTTTCATATCTATGGTGGTTTTCTAGTAGGCCATTTTGATTGGTTTACACCTTGGGATACATCCCAATAAAATTTGTAGTTCCAAAAGGAAACATTAAGATTCCATTTTCAGAATGGATTATACTCCTCCTACTCATTATGGGTCATGGGATCAATTGTCATCAGGGGATATACATCCTAATTTTTACTAAGATACACCTATTTTAGTTCTTTAATTGTGTAAGATTAAGTAATGACCAAGATATTTTTAAATATAATTTATCTTATGTATATGATTTGACATATTTAGTAATGTAGTATATTATAAAACACAATGTTAACATTATATTTAGTTAAATAATAATATATAAAATTTAGATAATGTTTTATACTTGGTTTAATAAATTATATTAAAATTGAAAAATTGATATAAACCAAAATGATTATATGAGTGTATATAAAATCATAATCACTAATGATTTTTTCTCTCATGAATGACACTATAAAAATAAAATAGAATGCTAACAATTTATTAATCAATTTGAAAATATAAAATGATGATCCATGATATAAATTGATGTTATAGATGAATAAATATATTATGTGGTATTTATGGGAAGTATAAAAACATTATGGACAATTGTAATGATGTTTATTGGGCATTAAGAATATTGGTATTTCAATTGTTATAGTGTTACTTTTAGAATCAGTGTGTATTAGGGGAAACTAAAAAAATAGTTGATTTATTAGGGATAAAGAACATGCTATACCCTTAGAATTATTCTTTATGATGATCATTTTCAAAACCTTTGGAGACAGGTAGCATAATTTGGGTGTACACATAACCAATACCAAGTTCAACTTCAATAAATAAGGTTCTATTGGAACTAACAATAGGAATATTTCGTGTTTCTACAAATCACAACATGATATATGTCATATAAACCATCCCATGATTGTTCCACCATAGAACACATTTCCCTTAAGAAGTATGTTGCTGTAATAAGGGATTATTTGACAAGTCCTTGGTGTAATAAAAGTATAATATTTTTTTCGAAATTAAAAACGATTTCCTCCAATACCATTTTCAATATTTATTTATAAGAAGAACATAAATATAAGATTAATATGATTAGTATATAAAACATATTATTTTTTTGGTAATATATAATATTTCCTTTAAAATCACATTATGCTGATTTTATGACTTTTAAATAAATTTAATTTTCCTGAAATGTTTTTATAATATATTCTAGAATAAATTATGAAGTAATGTAGAATGTAATATTATCCCATATAATTTTTATAACTATTATAAATATCATTATGAGATAAAAAAAATTATTTTTTCAATAAATATATATTCACATTTAAATGAGATAGTTATCATATCAGTATATTTATTTTTATAAAATAAATCACATTCTTCATAAAATAATTATATAGAAATGGGCCTATTGTGAATTTTTCATAATATTATCCTATAGTCTAATTTTCAATAAAAAATTAAATATAGTATAAATATATGGTTAATATTATGATATAATTATAACATAAAATTGATTTAAAAATTGTTTTAATATTCATTATATACAAAAAAAATTGTTTTTTATAACAATTATGTATTTTAATGTGAATTTGTTTCTCAAACCTATAATGTTCCATCCAAAATATAAAAATTATTTTATGATTTAAAAAATAAATCTCTATAAACATGAATAATGTGCACATCGTAAAAGATAATTTTTAGATGGTTCAATTAATAAACTATTAAAATATAAAACACTTGTTAACTATTAAAAATACTATTAGAAATCCCATTTGAAGGGAAATTGTTTTCTAATTTTATAAACATGGTATCTAAGGACTGTGTTCGTAAATTAAAAAAACCCCACTCTAAATATAAATAAACATATATTATCCATTTACTCTTAAATAATATACATTTTGGAATGTGTATCTTATCCCTTTCCCACTCCATATCCCTCCAATGGAGTTTTTATGGTTCTAGAAATCTATTCCCAAGCATGATGAATCCACCTCTAAATGTATGGGTTCTTATAACATCGCAAATCATTAATAAATAATAATTTTTAATATTTTTATATAAATATAAAATTAATACACTCCAAAAATATATAAATAAATAGTTTATTTTGGTAATTAGATACATAACACCATTACTATAAATAGTGATACAACAATATTACATGGAAATCCCACGACATGCCCTTATATTTCATCGATCTTCTAATACTGCCCATGATATCTTGGGGGCCTAAACAAGAATGATATGAACCATAGTGACCATTAAGAAAACTATAAAATAATTACATAATGACATTCATACATTATAGTACAAATGAATATCAATTTCACATAAAATGGGTGACAATAATGAAAATGAGGATTGAAGAATTAAATAAGATGAAAACATCATGAAAGCATAGGAATTTAGAGAAAACATAAACTGTGACATCATATGAATATTTCAAGTATAAATAGTGAGAAATCATGAAATATTTCTCTTAGTATAATCCATCAAGAACCATACATGGTATTTATTGAGATAAAGCAATTACACAATGCATTGGAGATAAAATTAAATTCTGATCCCACCCACCACATTCATATTTTTTACATAAATTTATGTTCCACATAGATCATAATACATAAAAAACATTAATATATTTAATCCCATAAATTAGTCTATATTAAATACATTTAATATCAAAATCAATGATGTATTGTTATATCAAGGTAAATACCCTTGAGTGGAAATAGGGATTGGTATTTGGGACACAAAAATTTGGCTTGGAAAAACAAATAATAACTTCTTCAGTATTAAAGACAAACATAAATGATCAAGATAAGGTTTAATGATAGTGTAATACACTATATTATTTCTTGGTAGACTAAAATATAGTAAATTTACGTGTGAATTAAATAAAACATGATAAATTCTATAATAAAATGGCATAGTACAAATAAATTTCTTGAAATTAAAAGAAATATGAGAGGATCCTTTACAATGAAGGGACGCTTCTAAAATCTTATGAGGAGATTATTATGATCATTATAACACCATGGGAGGAATTTAGTGATATATTTGGAGAGTTTATTCAGGATCAATGGTTTTTTAAGGGTATTCAGATGATGTGTTGGTGTTAATAGAAAAAGAGAAGGGAATAATTTATTATTTTTGAAATATATGTTCTCGACTCTTAATGATAAATTAATCAAAATAAAAAACTATCCCACAAATTTTGAAATTATTTTCTAAAAAATATGGGTGAATTAAATATAATATGAGGTAATTAGTTGAAAACTTTCAAATAATACAACTTATGATTTATATGTGAGTATTGTTAATAAAGAGTTTATTTTAAGCCCATAAAGTAAAATGTGGGTTTTAGAGGATTTTCCAGTGGAATCTAAAATTTATCAAATAACATAAAAACATTATTTTAATGTATAAATATATATTTGTTCACTTATTCCTTTCATGTCATTTGTCAAATTATTTTTGGTTCAATATGATGTTATAATATGAACTATATATTTATAATGTATTTAATTTATACCCAAAAAATTAAACTATCTTAAAAAAATAAATAAAAATGTATTAGATAACATTGATGTCATGATTTAAAAAATAATACTTATTTTAATAAAAATGGTTTTATATATTTGAAAAAATTCACTTTTAAATAGAAATACTTATTTACAAATAGGATACTAGTTTTAATATACAGAAAACATTTTAACCGTTATTAGAATTATATTGAACATCATTAAATTGTGTTATAATTAATATTTAAATTTTTTTTCTTTTTAAGAATATTTATTTAAATACCGTTTATATTAAAATTTATTTAATTTTCAAAAATATTGCCTGAATTGAATATATATATTTCCCAACAGTAGAATTTTGTTTTCATTATATAAAAAATTAATTTTAGTCGATCTCACTAAATAATAATTTAAAATTAATATTAAAAATGGAAAAAAATAATAAATATTTTATTAAAAATAAAATATAGAAAATAATATTACTATCTTTAAGATATGTAACCCCTAATGACATAATTTTATGCCCCTAGGGTAAGGATTGTGATTGTGTTGTTTTCTTAGGGTGGTCTGGAAAACATTGTCTGGTCCATGATCAAGATTACATGAAAATCTCATTTAAGAAAAAAATTAATCAAGTGTCAATTGTTGAATCTTATCTTAGTTGATTCTAAGTTAAAATCCTAGTGATTGTATCTACCATAGTTTCTTCTATAAATGTGCTCCATCAGTTGTAATTCTACTAGTTAAGGACATTGCTTCTTATATCATTATTTATTGGACATTATAACAAACCATAATATATACCAATCATAATGGTCGATATATAATAAAAATATTACCAATTTTATGATCCTTAAGAATATTTTAAATATTACTATCTATATTTTAAATATTACTATCTATATTTTATAACATTCTAAAATAATAAATGGTGTTCTTGTTCTCTCTATAACTACATTACATTATAAGAAATTCACTCATTCAAAAAGGGAGTTTAATTTACATTGTTTTGGGAAATTACATTATCCTCTCCTTCAAAAATTTTTACCTCAAATATTTATTTAATTATATAAAATCGATAATGGTACTTTAATTTCATCTCCTCTTCTAATTCCCATATTTCTTACTCAGACTTGGGGTACTACCATAGTACTTATTAAAAGTAAATTTTCTCAATTTTTTAAACCTTTTCTCTATAATCTAGTAATATTTATCAAATTCTCCACATATCTATGATCATTCTTTAAGGATAGTAAATTTTCATTTAGTAGTTGTGAGGGTTCTAGAGTTTACTTTCCTCGTAGAGATATATAGAACACATCATATTCCATTGATATGTTTGTCGAGAGTTCTCGTCGATAGAAAATATCTCCAATGTGATCACTGATCTCAAAAGGACTCTTGTATCTTCAATTAGGCTTTCCCTTATTATAGAACAACATGAATTGTTTCCATAGAGATATTGAAATAAATACCTTATCTATAACATCAAAATAGAGGTCCCATTAATGGTTATCAATGTAGTTTTTCTATAAACATTTCACATATTTTATATGATATTGAATGGTCTAATCCTTCTATATCATATCCATGATAAGATCTTTTCCAAAATATTTTACTCTTCATATTCATAGAGTAATGTTCAAATCCAAAAAATTGTTCCATATAGATCCTTGTATTGTTTAATCTAAATACTATAATGGAAATTATTGCTATATTAGAACTCCAATGGTGGATGGTGTTTATCCCGACATCCTTATAAATTAAACGAACATTACTCCAACATATCCTCTATAGTTTTAATGGTTCTATTACATAAACCATCCATATAAGCGTGATAAGTACTATTATAACTCAAATAGTTAATCAACTCTTTCAAAAGTATTTTCCATAAGATGAATTTAAACATTAGATCTTGATAAGATATAATGGTGAGTGTGACCCCATTATTTATTAAACATTCCCTTTTATATACCATAGAGAATTACTAAAGGGGGAAATATTGTATGAGAAAAGTAAAATGATCTGATAATCTGTGGATATTGATTACCACCCAGATGGTTTTTTCATTTAGATTTCATGGGGAATCCTATAACGGAATCCATGGTTATTTATTCACAATTGAAACTGGGTAAGAGAATTGGTTTCTTCAATCATTAATCTAGCTATTTCCTTCAAATATTGTCACACCATGAATAAAGATAAAAATTCTAAAATATCTCTCTTCATGTTAACCAACTAGAGGTTTTATTTCAGATATCTATACACAAGAGTTCTTCTTTGATTAAAAAGGGGAGAGATGAGCTATAACCATCATCAAATAATAGAATCATCCATTCTAGTTTTGCGAGGACACATATTTTTGTTCCAAATAATATAGAAAAATAATTTGAAACAATTAACTATGTAATGTTCTCTTGAATCCAATTTATTTATCCATATTCTTTTTTGGACTCCTTGATCATCTCAAGAATGGAGAGTTGAAGAATTATTTGTGGGAGGTAGTATGAAGTCCCCTTTATGATTCCAATTTCCATCCTTTACATGTTTTGGAATATTTGATCCCTTTAGATCCTTATCATGGATAGGGTAGAAGGGTCCTTTCTACTGATAACATATACAATTTTTTTCCTTAAAATTATGGAAATCGAATGAAAAATCATCATCCTTGATAATATATAACCCCCAATGTTTGAAAATATTGAGATCTATTGGTTTTAATATATATTTGATGCATTTATGATCTGAATATATGTCACAAATCACCATTTAGATATAAATTCTCTAAATATTTAATGGTAATCTAACTATTTTGAATTATATATGATGATTTTAGTAGTTTTTTCTCATGATGATTTGATAGTGGGAGACATAATTTATAACTTTTTCATCATCCATTACTGTACATTTCAATTTTTATGGATGCTTCACTATAGATCTCCAATAATTACCCACTTTTGGGTAATTTGAGCATAGGTTTTGTTATTATCCTTTTATTTAACTATAAAAATATCCCCTCACATTCCTCATCCTATAAAAAATACAATTCCTTTTATTTAATCATGGATAGTGGGAATGAAAACCATGATAAGTTTCTCACAAACTATTGATAGTACCCTTTTAATCCAAGGAAACAATGTATCCTTATTTTATATATATTTCTAAGTCATCATTAAATTGATTCTGTCTTTTAACGGTCAACACATATTACTTTATCAGTAATCAAATGCAAAAATTATATTACATGATCCATCCAAAACTCTCATTTATTGTAATTTACATGTAACATTTCATTTCACAAGGTCTTAAGAACATCATTAAAATTTTCCTAATGTTATTATTTTCTTTCAGTTAATACAATTAGATATCTTGTAAGGACTATAAAAAATGTATTAATATAATCATTGGATACTCTATTAAATATATTCATGAATATAGATTTACCATTGCTGAGTCTAAATATCATCACTAATAACATGTAGTACCCATACCTTATATGGTATGCAATATATGGGATATTTACCTTATTAAACATTAATTGTTAATATCATGGAAAAATATCAAACTTATTGATGTACTAGGATCCACATAGCTGATCAAAAAAATCATCAATACCTGGTTGTGTTTACATTTATTTTATTATGATATTGTTTAGCTCGTGATAATATATTCATAGGTGTATCTACCCATCAAACATATCAATAAAGATAATTGGTGCACCATAGGTTCATGCACATGGGAATATAAACATTTTATATATATTATCCTATGTAACACTCTTCATCTATACATGTTCAAAAGTGTTCATTCCATATAGAGTCATAGATATTAGAATTAATTTGATTATATACTTGATAAAGTACACAACCTATCAGATAGAAGGAAGACCATGAAATTATTCAAGAAATCCATCATAGTATTTAATCACAATGGTTGTGTCCTCAAGGATGATATTTTCCTTATAATAAATGATTTGAGAAAGACAATATTTCTTATAATGAAATAATATAGATTCATTAGATGATTATTGACATGGAGATTTATCTTCATCCTTACACATTTATAGAATCAGGGGGTGATTCATTATAAATAGTTTTATTTCCTTATTTTAAAAATTTATTTTGGCTCTTTACAATTAATTCCAATCCATATCTATTATTTTATCAAATTATTATAAATGTAGTAAACTAATAATCTTTATTAAATTCCACCTGAAAATAGGGATTGGGTATATTTTATTCTTGGGATTCAATAATTTCACCACTTTCCATCTCCATATATGAATCGAATTCAATTTTTTATTGTGTTGATTGAATACTTATTCTAAACATGTGTGATAAGGTGGAATTCATAGCACTTAAAACATATTGTATATTCATTGCCCATGAATGAATAACTAATGTACATATAAACAGGTCATTTTCAGGATCTAGCTAAATATTTGATATGGCATAATATTTATCATGACCTCTATATAATATTGGTTATTGTCATTCGATATCATCAACAACCCATGGATTAGTGCATTGATGTGCATTTATCCCTTTTCCATGTTGTTTAAACTTTGGAATGTAGGATGAGGGTTGACAAGAGAATTTCATTATTCTATAACATTAATTGGTTTCAAAAATCATAATTCACTAGATAGGATTCCTTATTACTATCAACTAAATAATTTTCATTTCTCTTTAGAAAAGTTTTGTGATGTGTCTTCCAACACTTTTGAGTAGTGGGATGATGGATTTTATTACAACTTCCACATTTCATCATTTCATATCCAAAATCTAAATCCATTATCTTGATGTAATCTCCTATACCATGGGGCCATTGAGATTCATGGATATTGATTTCTCCTATGAGGTAACATTAGACAATTTTAACATAGCTATCTATGCCATAAATCACTATATCAATTTGTAGCATCATATTGAGCCCACATTAGAATTGGTAAAATTTCCCTTCAGTGATAAGGAAAAATTTGAGGCATATAATTCTAGTCTTTTTAATTTTACCTCATTTGACCTGAAGAATTCATTTTCATTTTGACTATGGACAATAAAATCCATCTCTATATTATGATTAATAGTGGGAGTAATTTATTTTTTGAAAATAGTTATCCAAAATTCCTTCTTCTTAATCACTAATAAGTCCTCTTCAAAATTCATATTTTTGATCAATTCCCTTAATTTTTAAATTTCACCCACTATATTATAAACCACTAGTACTACCTTCTCATTAATAGAGCATTGAGGGTTGTAGAATATCTTTTAAATGGAGTTGATTCATTGTTCAAACAAAAAGGGTTTTTAAGGTACACTAAAATTCAAATTCCATTATTGTATAAATATATCTACATCATCTTTAAATTTCATTGGGGTAAATATGTTTCCAAATTGATTGATTATTATATTTATAAGTTGATTTTAATGAGTAATAATTTTCATTATATTCTTTATTCTGTATTCCATTGGTCTTTACATCTCATTTGGTAATTTCCCAACACTTAGGTCATTACATAGGTTCTCTATATTTCTAGTCATTCACTAAAATAATGCCTAAAATAGGGATGTGATTTTTTACTCTATTAAACAAATAAAAGTTAAAATAAGATCATTTAGTTGAAAATTAATTGATTAAATCCATTCCCAACTTCATAATTTATATGTTTCCATATATTTTATCCATTGTCAATTGCCTAATGTAAAATTTCACATGGATTTTATTCCATTAATTATGGTCAATAAAAAGATTCTGAATATATAAATGTATATACCGTAGTAGTTTCAAAACATGTTCATATAAATTTGACATTATTATGTACCATGTAATGATTGAATCAGTTCCCAATGAACCTTTTTGGGGTTATTATCCTTACGTAAATTTTTGACAAATCCCCATCCACTTTTATTATCCATACAAGGATTTTGTTACATTGAAACCACGTACTCTATACATTACCATAATTTATGTGTGTTTTCATATGTTTATTATTGTCCCTATGGACTTGAATACAAGTTTCCAATCCTAATACCCAAAAAAACTATATCATTATCTCATAAAATCTATGAAATCCCATATCATTAATATATATTAACTACTAATTTTTTAACAAAAAGATACACTTAATAAAATCTTTAATGATTTTAAGGATTTTGTTATTTAGGTAATTACA
Source organism: Viscum album (assembly GCA_963277665.1). Lineage (NCBI taxonomy): Eukaryota > Viridiplantae > Streptophyta > Magnoliopsida > Santalales > Viscaceae > Viscum > Viscum album. Next base: position 553,948,321 of record OY728126.1, on the reverse strand, counting down.
CAAATAACACAATAACATGAAATATAGATACAATAATGTTATTTATAAAGACCATAACAAACCATTATATTTTCATAACCTTCTATTATGTTAGGGGAATACCTAAGGATGTACCTAAGAAAGGGGTGAGATATAAATTCCCATAATGGAATAATCAACTAATTAAATTATGACATTATTAAATTCTAGTAAAAATGTATATAAAGTTGATATGAAGGGGTGATTATTATAAATATGAACATCAAAGCATGATATAAAATGATTGAATTTACCCCACAAATGAATATTAAATCAATATACAACTAGACATGAAAATTATCAGTCACGGATACCATCATGAAATAATAGCATAATATTCATAAGATAAACTCAAAAATGTCAAACATGATATATAATGAGATTAAAACATTACCTGATACATTAGAGGTCTATATGATGTAATTGCATTTGTGCACCACAAAATTCACACAACATAAGAAAATCATTAATAAAATTTAATCACAAAATTAAGAACTGTGGGATAAAATAACAGAATTAAACATTAAATAAAGGATACTTACATCTATGTGAATACCCTTGAGTGGAAATGTGTATTTTTATTCATGATACAGTTGTTTTTATTGAAAAAATATAGATTACTTTCTGTAGTGTAACAGGTGTATATAATCATTCAGGATAAGGTTTAATGACAGTGAAAGGTTCTATCTAATTACTTTTTAATATTGTGTATAGTAAAAGGAGGTGTAAAGATACATTAAAACATGAAATTAATATAATAAAATATCCTTGTACAAAAATGTACTTGAGATTAAAATCAAGATGACAGTATCACTTACATTGACAGGGAGCTTCAAAATGATTTGTAGGATCTTCTAAAGAGCATGGTAAAACAATGGGAGAAATTACGAGTGTTAGGGACATAAAATTCATGGTAATTGGGTCTTTAATGAATAGAAGTGGGGGGGGGGGGGGTTGGGAGGGTATTATAGAAAAGTGTCATAGTTCATAATTCATTTCTAAACATAGTTTTTAGAATTTGTATGATAAAAAATTCAAAACCAGAAACCCTGAAATCATTTTACAATGGTTTATTCCAAAGGGGATTAGTTTTAATATAATATATGTACAAAAATAGAAAATTATAAAATAATACAATTTTTGATGTAGACATGAGTCGTCTTTATAAATAATTGATCGAAAAACCCTAAAAATATAATATAGTTTTTGAAGGATTAATTAATGTATTATAAAATTAATCAAATAAATTGAAAAAATTTATTTAATGAAGAATTATATATTTATCATTTATTCCACATATATTAATTCCTACCTAAATTCCAAGAAATTTTAATGTCATAATACAAATTATATAATTTTACCTTATTCAATTTTTACCCAAAAATTTGAATGTCTTAGAATATTCAGAAAAATTAAACATCATCTAATTTCGACATAGAGTCTTCAAAAATAAATAATAATTATATATATATACATATATATAATTTTTAAATATAATAATTAAAAATTTAATATAAAAATATTCATTTAAAATAAAATTCTAAATTTTATTGTACTAAAAAACTATTAACATTATAAAAAATACATTGGACTTTGTTATGTTAATATATCATTAAAATTTAAATAAATACTACATAATAAGAATATAATATTTAAATAAAATTTATTTTAATTTTTTAAAATTATCAAAATTGGTGTCTTAATTGAAACTATATAGTTCACATAAAATTGATTTCTTCGTATCAAAATAAAATTATTATCAAAATCATTGTATTAAAATTTATAATGTATGAAAAAAACATATAAATATTGTCATTATTTTATTAAAATAATATATAAAAATAAAAATAATTTTTTTTTGATACATAACCTCTTATTACACTAGTGTATACCCCAAGGTTATGGTGTATGATGGGGGTGCTTTTTGAAGTGTTTCAGTGAACATGGTTCAAGACATGATCTTGATAAACATGAACTTGTCTTGTAAATAACTTACATTAATATTCAGTTTTGAATCTCATCTTGATATTTTTTAAGAGAAAATATCATTTATTCTATCTCCCATAAAGGATTCGGTAAATAGACATCATAGGGTACTATTCTACTACTTCATAATATCACCTATTCCTTCTGTGTAAATTATACATTGTCATAATATATAATATATACAAAGATTATAGTCACATTAAAATAGATATATTATCGAAGGTAATTATGCTTAATGTTCTTTTAAAAGACACATGATTTATTTTAGAATATAATTAAATAATTAATTGAGTTCATGTGTTTTAAAAAACTAAACAATATAAAAATGAATTTATTCATTAGAAAAAGAAATATAATTTTAAAAAATTCATGTTATTACAATTACCACCCTCATTTTTTCTATAAAATCACATAAATTTTATGACTAATTTTATTTCTAATTTATTTTGTTTTCTAGTGTTTATGAACCTAACCTTACTATCATATTATTTATAAAATAATTATATTCTACCACCCACTCTCTTTTTTACTTCCATGAACTTTTAGGTACAAATATTATCCTACTGAAAATATTTATTGATTTTTTGTGAAATACCATCATGTTTTTAGTGCCCATCCTATCTTACTTAAAGGGTTTTCACAAACATATAATAGTCTTTCATTTATTGGGAACATCCATTTATGAAACACATATTATATACAACGTTGTATTGAAAGGATTAAAAAATTTCTTATTTTACATGATTTATGTGGAACACGTAAGCATATACATATATAGTTTGTTTTTTATGCCACTCTAATGAACTGAGTAACTATTCAATATCATTATATATATCATGTTTGGTGCATGGGAAGTTATGTTAGGTAAACTATCACATGTTATATTGGTGGTTAGCCGAAACATATGCATATGTTGTCATATTATATATTTTTTACATGTTCTTATGACTCCATCATTTGATGAAGTCATTTCCTCATATCATCCCTTCATGAAGGTATGAATTATTCTTATATCCTTAAGTTATCATTGTATATATCATCTCCCACATTTATTATATATCACTATTATATGATGTTATTATTTAATTATTGAGATTTATATCTCACCCTATTTCATTTGAATGTCTCTAGGTTATCTTATGCAGTATTAAGAGTTCATAAAAAACTAAAGGAACATTATAGAGTATTAAATAATAATTTTGAATTTTAGGTTTTGATGATGGTTTATGTATAAAATTTAACAAAATCAATAGTCTACTCAATTTTTTGGGATTATATTATATTAATATTTTTTTAAAAAAACATGAAATATAATATAATAGAAATAGGGATAGTTCTAGTTGGTATTGATGAAAGATCCAACTATTTTTGGGGATTAGGGTTGAAAAACTTAGTGAATACCCTATTTACATGTACAAGTATAGGAAAATCCAAAATTTAATTAATGTATTTAGTTTGTGGTATTTGAGAAACAATATTCTATTTTTGATACTATAATTATATGTACTTATAGAATATATACACCTATGGGTCATAACCACAAAAAGGATTTTTTGGTTTTTTACCAGACCATCTCCTTAGGAATGAATAGTGGGAATTACAAAACAACTGGTTTTACACTCTTAGGTGATATATTTTGGTAGATTATAAAGATCATTACAAACCATTATGAAGGATTGAAACATATTGTTAGGTTATATAAAATAATACTAATTAAACTTCGGATAGCCTATATTGAAATGAATAGAATAATAAGTTATGTTATATATTTCATTCCTTATAATATGTGTATCTTTTATTTTAATATTCTTATTTAATCATGCATTTTCATTCCAAAAATTCCATTATTTATTAAAATGGTGGGAAATAGTATGAATCTGGTCAACAACATATGTGATGGGTAATGTAATTATTTCCATATAAAAATGAATAACGTGATTGGAGAATTAGTCAAGAACATCATTCTTGTATGATCACAACTAACTCAAGTTGTGAGTAATAACATGAATCAAACTGAATTCCATCCTTCCACATAGAAATAAAAAGACTTGGAAGAGTTCTTTATGAAATAAACATATCCAAATGTTGGGGTATATTATAATCCCATAATTGTAAGGAAACAGATTAACTCTATTGAAAATATAATTTCAAGTATTAAATTTTATAACCAATATAATTTAATACCATTTATTATTCACATATAGTGTAAGTTATATTAGTGGTGGATAGTGATCAGGAATACAAATTATATAGAGTACATTTGATCTATAGAATAGGATGGATTCAAGAATGAGTTTTTTGTAAATATTTTTCCATGCTATAAATATTAAGATCTGATGGAATGTTTATAGACTCAAGAAAAATGAGGTTTCATATATTGAGGTTTAATAATAAAATATTTCAAGGATAGTATAACACGCCTCTAGCTTTTTCATGGATATTAAAAGAAATTTTATCCTTTTATTCTATGAGTTAAAGCCATGCCTTGTAAAATATTCAATATTTATATTGAAATTAGTGACTCTATATAGTACCAAGTAGATGGTGATAAGAACTTGATAATTGTTTTTACCTCTATAGGATCATCGTATAATACTCATGGTGTTAATAGAATCTGACATACCATTTTTTATGTGATGGAAGAAGCGTCTTGTAAATAAAATCAGGGAAGAAGATGGAGTTTCATGTGATGAAGGAAATGTAATACACATAATTAATGCCCAAATAATATGAATAATAAAATAATTTTATGGAGAAATATATTTTTCCAATCATTCCTTAGAATGCGGTCTAATCTTTTAACTACAAAAAATATGATACTGGTTCTACAACAGCTATTTGTCATCCCATCTGGATATAACAGAATAGCCACCTATTTGACAACAAGGGTTTATCCTTTCATCCAAGTGAAATACTAATTCATTGTGACATACATGCTTCTAATGCTATAAAAAATTGATTCATGGATAATACATGTACATAATAAACTTCTCTGAGAATGCTTGTAATTTCAAGTAAACTGAAAAGACCATTGGTAGTTATGTTTATTTTTTGGATCCCACTGATACTTCAATGTGTTAAGGTTAATGTTGATGGAGCTACATCTGGAGTGCCTGGTAGATATGGTTGTGGGGGTGTCTTCTGCACTTATCGTGGATTTTTCAAGGGATTATTTCATCATTTTATTAGGACGTAAATCGCTTATGAAGTAGAATTATGGGACATTATTTATGTCGTTATGCATGCAGTCTTTCATAACTGGAATCTCTTATGGATTGAATCACACTCCAAACTTGTGGTACATGATCTCTGAATGAGAACTCGGGATGCCCCGTAGAGAATTCTGCCTCACTAGATTGGATTTCTTAATCAGGTAATTCATCTCAACTTAGTAATCACTCATGCCTATCTAGAGGCCAATCAAGTGGATGATGAATTTTCCAAGAGGGTAGTCATGAAAATGACTACCAGGTTTTCCTTTCAAGAACCAGATTTTTTTACATCTTTTGTAGAAGCTGATATTAGGGCGTGTCTCATTCATGGATTTGTAAAACCCATTTCTATTCCTGACTATGTATGTTTACCTTTTCTATTTTATTTTTTTTGGGGACGGTTTAACTGCACCTGGTTTTCTGGTATCGCTTTCATATATCACTACAGCTAAGGTGGGTAATGATAAAAAGTTGTGATAAGTGCATTAGTTATTTATTTAGGATTTTAAAACATATAATTTTATTTAGTATTTATTCATAATTTCATAATATACAAGTTTTTTATAATTATTAATGAACAAACAAAATATATGTAGAATGAGTTCTATAAGAAAAAAAATAATAGAGAAATTATTATATCTCAATTATATAACCCCAATATAGTTAATAGTTATGGGGATAATCTCTCCCCACAAACATTTTCATAATCCCATTATAGTAATTCAATTATATAACCCCAATTCATATCCCAATTATATACATGTTAACGGAGGATTATATATTTACTTCATAAAAAACTTCTTATACATTGATAAAACTTCTTTATGGGAAAAAATATCTAGCTCAAACAATTAAGACAAAGGAGAAGATCACCATTAATAAAATTCCAATTATAAAGAAATATTCTGATGTATTACTCAAAGAGTTTCCTAACCATAAATTTAATAGATAGGATGAGGTATATATTGAACATACACCTTGATCTATTCCAATATCAATGAATCCTTAAATATTATCTCCAATTTTAAATGGATTAAATAATGAATCAACTACAGGAGAATTTGGAATAAGTCTTCAAAATCATGGGTGCTTCATGATGGGGATCCCTAGTCACCTTTATTAACAATAAGGATGTGTTAGTGTGATTGTGAATTTATAAATGTGATATCCAACCAATATTGGTAAAATAAATGTATCCCCTTAAATGGATTCATTACTTGTTAGTCTAGATACATGGGTCCCAATACGTCTTTAATGTAGACCATTTGTTAGGATAACATCAATTAATGTAATAGAAAGTATATATTTCAAAAAAAATTATTTCATATAATTTATGGACCTTATGAGATCATAATAATTCCATTAATACTCACCAATTATCTAGAAACCATTATAGACATATTTATTCAACTCATTAGATACTACCGTAGATAATATTTTGTTGTGTTTATTGATGATATTCTCATATATTCCAAAGAAAATAAGGAACATATGGATCATTTATGTACTATACTAAGAAATATGAATAAGTATAGACTATATAAAAAGTAAACTAAACATTATTTTTTTATAGGTAAAGTATATGATATCAAATCAAAGGTTGTAGGTGTGGATATTTTTATGATAAAAGTGTTTGAAAAGTGGAGAAGTACAACTTTTGTAACTGAGATCCATAGATTAATCTAACTATCTATGTATTACCATATATTGTAGTTTTTTTTTGTATTTTCAAACCCTATAACCAATGTATATAAAAATGGTGTGGCGATCATTTTGTCTAGTGAATGTAATGAATTCTTCATAGATAAATTAAAAAGAAAAATCATTACACATTTATTCACACTACCAACCTAGGAGGAAGTATTTTTTATCTATAAATATTAGTTAAAGAGGGGATTACATTAAGTCATCCTAAAAATGATAAGGTCATATCCTATCACTCATAAAAATTGAAGGTGCATGAGTAAAATTACCCTAGATATGATATAGAGTTGAATTTTGTAATCATTATGTTATTGAATTCTTATAACATTATCTATAGAGTAATGTGTGACATATATATGTATCATAAGAACCTTGTGTATATATTCCCAAAAAAAGAGCTCAACATGTTCCAGTGAATGTGGTTAGTGATGATCAAGGATTCCAACTTTTCAATATAATACAATCCTTATAATGACAATAATGTGAAAAATTCGTTGAGTAGAAAGGATCCAATATCTATATCCATGATGAGTATTGAGAGAGATACAATCCTTTTTGATATAAAAATTATGTATATAAGAATAATAATGGATGGAAAATCATATTACCTTTATCAATGGAATACTTAACCATGCCTTGTAGATATGATTAATGAAGGTCAAAGTGATGATATTGAGATACATAAGAAGATGGTTGTTGAGATGAAGGGTAGATCTATTATATTCAATATTTATAAAGTCATATTTTTATATTTAGTGAATAATTTTAAATTCCATCACTACCTATGAAAAATAATGGGCTATTTATTGATGCATATATCTCAAAATTCTCTATCTTTTCTGGGAGCATGAAGTTGCGTAGAGTCCTCTAGGAAACTATTTGTGAGTATATATGAAGAGGGATATAGTGTAATATCAACAATGTTCTTGGTATGTCACTAGGTGAGGGTATAATGGATATTGTCAAAAGGGATTATTTATACGTTATTACTATTGATATTGTCATGGGTTATCCAAATAAAACAAAAATAAACAGTTTCATAGTGGTTGTGGCCGACCGTCATAAAATTTAGGGCATTTATTTGTATTTTGGGATGAAATTTTAATTGATCACATTTCATGTATACACATTATAAAAGTGGGGAAGCTACGTGGAACTCCCAAGTCGGATTTATTATATCTATATTTAGGATTCAAGTAAAAATACATAAATATTCATCAACATTCTTTGAACACAGAGTTGAACTTTTGTATTTCCTATCACCATCAAACAAATAAAAAATTTGAATGGAATATACAGAAAAATAAAATATACATTGATAGAGTTATAAATAGAATTAAAAGGAGTCTATTAATAATATCTTCATTTGGATTAGTTCTTTTATAAAAATATATTTTTATTTATTATTCTGATGGCTCTTTATAATTACTACAATTTAATGAATTGAATAACTAAAACATGTTTGGATGATGTTAGATAAATGATGATATTGAGACCCTACCTAGTAGATTAAGTGGTTGATATAGTGAAGTCACCTCATAAACACTTCATAGAAGAATAAATTATAAGGAAGTGTTATGTTGATAACCATCGATGAATCGTAAAGTTCACGGTATGTGATAATGTTTTCTTTTATATATCTCCATAGAATTGATTCATGAGGTTTGGGAAGATTGGAATGTAAGGTCAAATGAATATTTTTCCCCTTTTATATTATTTATCACCTCAATGATTGGGCCTATTGAACTCCACTCCCACCAAAACCAGTATGAAATATGTGATGTGTTCCATGTATCCCTCAGGAGGATATACATAAAATATTAATCAAAAGTATTTAATCCATATGTAATACATCTAGTGAATGACCTTTCTTATGAGGAGAATTTTACTAAGATATTTTAATTAATAGAGAAATTCTTTTACAAAAAAGACAACTCACTGTATAAATATTCATTTTATTACCATACATCTGAAAACCCAACATGGTAACTAGATGAGTTTAAGAAATATATGTACCCTCAATTATTTTCACATTAGTGTATAAAATAAATTTTTATTATCATGTTTATTAATTGGGAATAATGTAATAAGAAAACAATTTATATATAAAATTTATTTTATATATCTGTCTTTGGAAAAAATTATGCAATGTAGTATACTATAAAAAAACACTAGTAAAAAATAATTTTATTTATATAAAAATTTAAATTTATTCCTATGTTTTCCCAGTAAGATTTTTAATATTAGAATGGGACTGTAAATTGAAAATAAAATAAAATATATAAATGTTTTATCCCAACTCGGGCTCCAAAAACATGTTCCCTGAGATGTATGGTTAAGTGACCTCAGGCATGCCTCCCTGTATGCCAGAGGCTATCGAATACTAGTGAATGACTAGTATATATATATATATATATATCATGGAATGACTATAACCTCTTTATTAAATAATAACATCAGAATAAATCAATAAACAGTAGACAAATAATAATAAAATGAACTAAATAATACAATAACCAGTAAATACACACATCATATGATAATACAAATACATGAAAACAATATCCAAACCCAATTAGTAAAGATTTCATTCCATAATAAGTTCCACGTACCAAATTCAAACCCAATATTAATACATCAAAAACTCCAACGAGGGTCCTTAAATCTTTTCTTGTTCCCTCATCCCTGGTCCAACCTAGCACAACCATTTAACATAGGGATATTGTTCTTTTTATGTCCTAAAACATGAATTCTATTTTTGAACTAGTCTAGTAGCCCAAGTATGGTGAGAGTAATACTCAATAGGCTACTACCAATGACTATAAAACAATATCCAATATATAATAGTTTATGTAGTTGAATAGATAATAAATTATAGTGGAAAATTCAATAGAGTTAACATTAAATTATTCGTTAATTAATAGTGTAAATCCCTAGGTTCACATTGATACACAAACCGAAAAAATATTTCTTCTAACTATTCTAGAATTATAAACATACACCAAGGGAAATAACATTTCATTCCATCATGTTTTTCCATTTTTTTAATCCTAATTTTACATTCATGTAACAGGGTCCAATAATAGTATTTTTTAACCCTAGGAATATTTGCACCAGAAGTCCATATCCAACAACTTAGTTAATACATACAATACATATATATATATTGGTGGATTAGAGTACTAGTCTGGAACAATTTGGGTATTTGAAGAATGATTCCTAGTCCCACAACTCAGTCATAACATCATATCTCATGATTCCATGTTCTAAACTCATAAAACAACCATTTTCATAATTTATTAATATAACATATAAAAATTTTGATTACCAACATTTATAATGGAATAATTAGCACAACAATCATATTTGAACACCCCATGGATCACTATAAATTTCTTAATCATTGGTTAGACTAATTTTATAATCACATGTTAAACCTATTTCATAATCCCATGGGAATGAAATAAATAAATAAATTAAATTTAGAATGAAATTTCCCAATATGTACATTTAAATTTTAAAATATCATACATGAAATTATAATCAAGACTATGGGAATTTTAAATTAGACAACCTAAGATATGGTCATTGATATTATTTTACCAATTCTAGAAATCTAAATGTTTCTAGAAGAATGTAATCACATCATCATAAGAGATCTGGGATCAATATATAAGATCAAGTTCCCAAGGGAAAATAACCATTAAATCATAGATCTAAGCCAGTACCAATCGAGTACAATACATCCTTTTTTATAAATAAAAATATATGGGAGAAAGGGGGAACCCCAATGAGAATAATTTACAAACCATAGAGTGGATGATTCATTAATAGGAACGTCAATGAATAATTAAAGGGGTTTTAGGATCCCTGGTATCCTGTACGTGACAACCCAAAACATTGAAAATTGAGTTTGGATTAATAGGGTTGATTTTGATTAAAAAATTATGTATTCGAGAAATTTAGATTAATTATTGGGGAATTAAAAACATGTCCACATAATTTCATGGTTGCAGGCACACCATTTTCCAAACCATGCACCTTAAATGTGTGCCTCTACTTATCAGGTGCATAGTTTCCCTGATGCGGAACATTGTTTGACAAAATGTGTGCCAACCATAGAACCCCCCTCTCTTGGAGGGTGCCTGATGTGGAATGAGAGTCTAAATGATCTAGAAAAACCATGTTCCACCTCCTATTCCACGAAAATGAAGTGTATTGATTCATGGGGAAAACTATATGGTTTTCCCAAACTATATACCAATTGTGCATAGCCCCATGGGATTCCAAATTATTTCAATTTCACATGAATCAACCATAAAACAAAACCCATTATGGTATAAAAAGTGTAAAAAAATTCTTGTAAATGAGAATAGTTCATCTCCAAAATTGTTGGCTTCTTATAATCACCCCAACTTATAAAAAGTCATCATTGAGATGTACTTCCATGTATCTATAAGATTTGAATGTAAAAAGGTCCGGAAACCGAGACAAAAAATCTTCTACCCAATCTAATTTTTTATCCTAAATATATCTATCTTTATATAATACTTAAACAATCAACAAGATCATTCCCCAAAAAACATTCACATTATTATCCATAACCTGAAATAGATTCTCCTCAAAGGATGCATATGTCTATAGGTCATCATAATCAACATCAATCACATGATAATGGTCGAAATGACACTAGAAAAACTGTGACATAAGAAAAACATCATCCATATAACTTTTACTCTATGAAAGATCCAGTTATTATACCAATGGCCAGATTCCACCTGCAGTCTCAATAGGACTGACAAACCTGGGATCCAACATTCAGTATCATTTAATCCTACAATGGTCCAATCAAGGTAACACATGAAAGAACACATGATCACCAACTATTAACATAAGGGTATTTGAACATCAATAATCATATGAATTATTCCTAATCTGAGTAATAGACATACTTTTTTGTTTCAAATGTATCTTCTCTAATGTCTCATGCACAAGACTCAATCCCAACAACTTAGACTCCCCTGCTTCCATCAACCACAGAGGTGATTCTCATGGCTTATCATAATGTTCCATATATTGTACCATCTGAATAGTTTGATGATAAATATTTTATTTGTTAACCTCCATGAGAACTATGTTATTCTCTAAATACACACCAAAATAGAAAACACAAGCCCATATCTTATCATACAAAAAATATATACTACATTTTTAATTCTCAAATGTCTATAGGTGGAAATCTATACTCATAAATACAAGTGTAGTATGTTCCTTCTTCATGCCTTTCTAGAAACATGAAGTAAAATGTGAATCATAGAATGGAAAAGTTCTCCATGGAACCCGATGTAGATGGAATACCTCCATAATCTATAATCCCCCTATCTAATCCACTATATAAGTTTCACTTATAAAAAAAACTGGAATATTTTTTTCAATGGGTCCACAATCACCCTTATAGTGTCATTCTTCTAAGGAAACGTTATAAGAACCCCAAAAAAATACTATAATAAAATCATCCCATTTAAATTTGGTAATAGGAAACAGTCGTATTAATCCAAATGGTCCTTTATTCTCGACCTTCACCTACTAAAAAGTGTAGAATCATTTCACAAAACAAGAAATTTCCCTTTTCATGCATAACCACCAGTATTTTTTATGTTGTTCATGGTACATTTTAGTTAATCCCAGATGCAGCAACACTTCCTAGAATAAAACACATGCATCATCTACTCTTGATTCCTCATAGGCAGAAAAACACATTTCCAAACATTGATTATATCATCCTCATTTATTATCCAATCGAAAGGTGACTCCCCACCTCAAGGTATTTTCCTTGTGGTCAAACCCATTGGATCTTCATTCTTCCTCTCTTTAATCTGGATCAAATGTGTGGAATCAAATGATACTAATACAAGGTTCATATTATACTGTCCCTCCCAAACCACAATATGCATCTCAACCAGCAAGTTCATCATCATCCACATAGAACTAGACTTTTTATCTACCTGATTATATGTCTTCCTACTCAAAGTGTTAACAAAATGGTTTTCCTTCCTAGATGTATATGCATGCTCAAAATCAAATGACTACATATATTCAACCCACCTATACTACCGTAGATTCAAATATAACTAGGAAAATAAATATTTAATTATATATATAGTGTAATTTTATCCCAAAAGATTATATGTCCAAAACATTTAATCCTAAAACACTTTCGTCCACCCTAGTTCATGGACAAGGTAATTACGTTCATGTGGTCACAACTCTCATGACCTATATGTATATATATATATATATATATCAATCTATGTACATCAATGCATATCCATGTACTATCCATATGTGTCATAAATCAATGTATCCTCTTATATATCTTGAGTAAGATAAAATTAATTTTTTTAGTAAAATGCTTCTTTAACTAATAGATACCTTTATCACATTATCTAGGCCATTCCACGTTCATGGATTTTTCAGTCATGCCCGAAGGTGTTTATGCTCTGATGGAAAATTCATGGATGAAACTCTAATTGTAACATTCCAAACATATAAAACTATGAATAAAAAAAAAATACTTGGGATAATACCATTAAACAACTACCTAAACCTTCTATATGTGAACTGACACTCCTTCCTTTGAGATGATGCATCCCTAAAACTGTAGTCAGTCGATGCATAATTGAAACATTGATAGCATGGAATACAGTCTATGCTCTCTCAGTGTACTTTGGAAGACGTCAAGATGTTGGGAATGATTATTAGTGCTCTCAGACTCGTCTTTATGGAAAAGTCCCAATGGAGGATTCAGATCTATCTGTTCATTTTGGCAGAGCCTTACAGATTTGGTTGTTTGAGAGGGTATGGCTTATGCCAGCGGATCAGGCCTATGCTTTGACATTGGACACTTATTTGATGGCCTGCCTTGCAATGGTGGATTGCTGCATCATGATCATATACATGGGAGGGGTAGCTCTGTATTGTCAGTTTGTTTTAACTTTTTTTGTCCTTCGGGGGTGTTTTGTCTTATGTCCATGAAGCCTTTGGGTTTCCCCCTTCCTCCCTTAAAAGGGGATTATCATAATAAAAAAATTGAGGCCATTGGGTTGTTGGATGGTTTATTATTAGTTCTAAATCTAAAATAATTATACAATGATCTCAATAAAATATTGGTTAAAACACAATATCCTCTCAACTAGTCAAAGAGTCTATCAAAACAAGGAAGAGGATTTTGATTCATTACTATCATTCAGTTCAACATTCAATAATATACACCAAAATTCAAGGTCAAGTCATCCTAGTTAGGAAAAAATATAGAATCCCAATTTTATGAACTCAGATGGATAAATACCTTATCTATACACTATTTTAGAGGAGTCTTAAGCTCATAATGCTCTACTGGTTTCATTCTATACAGTGTAAGGGAAACTGTTTCATCTACTTGCATAAGATCAATTCTAAAATCAACATCCATCTCAGGTGGAATCCATGATAATTATATAGAATTTTTTTTGGAATGGGTGTACAAATTGTGTAAATAAATCCTTCTTCGAATGCCCAAAATTGTGTAAAACACTTTTAGCCTAGACAGTGAGATCCTCCAGTAGCTGATGAACTAGCCCATTGAAGCCTTCCTAGATATCCCTTTCTCTCTGAAGTACATTATTGTAATCCTTAATAGATGCAAAGGTCAATCTCCTTTGGTAAAAATATATGCGGTCTTGGTATGGTACCAACAAATATATACCCAAAATCATGTCAAAAAGTAAGTAAATATCCAACAGAAATGATACTCCCCAACCTCGAGTGGACACACTTTATATACATAGATATACATTGAAGGAAATCCTAATTGTGTGATGATAATCATAAACTAATTTAATAACTCAACAACCATACATAAATTGTTTAAAATATGTCCAAATATAAAATAATTATAGGAATGTGTATTAAAAAATAAACACAAAAGAGTATAAGGTATAATAATAGTAACTCTGATTTCTGATGGTCTAGCCTTGTTATACCCATGTGTAGGCAGAACTACATGAATAATTCAATCCCCTATTCAATATATTACATGTTGAGTCCCCTGAGCTAAATTTTTTATAATGTGAACATTCTTTCTCTAATGTACTGTTTATACGACCTAAACCATTACTACCAAAAGGACCCCAACTTCTAGAATGATATGGGGTATAAGACCCCCAACATCACTTCAATTAAACCAAGTTCCCCCATAACAACCCATCAGTCAATGATTGTAACAATACCATTGTAATTGACACATACTTCTGTAATATTGTAACTCCACTAATATTCTGGGAAACATGATACAAATGTGACATGACCAACCATAATGGGGGAAGTATACTCAGTTACTGATCTAAGTAACTAATCCTCCTCTCTAACTACTCTTCCATCCATCTCTTTGGTTGACAAACTCAAATAGAAACTTCCAAATCATAGAATACATAGATCATGTTCATATATTAGAAACCACATGCATTTCTTTGGAAGCCTCCTTCAGTTTTCCCTATAAATGAGAGCCAAATTCACCACTTTAGAAAACTTGTTCGCCCTAATGATGTTACCCCATGACATAATATTACATTTAAGTCAATATAAGAAATTAATCAATATCGTAGCCTCATATTCTTCCAAAATTGTGAAAAATAATTTCAAATAAGATAAGTGACCAATATAGTATATAGAAGACATTTACCCTTTGGTTCAATAATATATGCTATGCTAACCTATCCTTCTTTAGTTTACCAATGTAATAGTTCCCTAAGAAAATTTCTTGGATGCCATTCTACTCCATATTCTCCATATAACCATCCCCATTCTAAATATCCAACTAACAGTACTTTGGACCATGTAACATATCTTCTTACAACTAGACACTCTTCTCATAACGATTCTCTAAATGGTTACAGATCTTCAGGATAGACTCAATAAATAACTTAGCTACCTCTGTTCCACCCTCCGAGGCCTATTTTATAGGGTGATGAAACAATAACTCACATGTTAATTTATAACTATTTTACACATATTTTCTTTGGAACCTTTTTATAAACTATAAAAAGAAATCAATTTTCACATGTTACTTTTATCTCAGTTCTTCACCCAAAACAATCAGATCCTTTAACTCCACTACTAGAGCAAGATTTCCAGTCATTCACTAACACAATCTTATTAACAAGCATCATTGTGTAGGAATATCTTAAAATTCCAAAAATAAATCTTATTACACATTAAACATTTCATAAAATATGGATTCATATAAATCCATAAAAATTCATCCACCATACCCACCACATAGTCAAAACAGATGCACTATCACTACACCCAACTGTCTCTCATCTGGGTCATGACTAACATGGGGTAAAACACATTAATTATTCATTTTTCTCCTTAGAAACCCATTTATCCATATCAATTTTCTCAATTTTTCATCATTTAATATTTTGAATTTGATTTTAGGCACATCCTTATATTAAATTACGTAAACAGTGAAACAAAATTCATTTTTTAGAACTAACCCAAATATTATTTTCTGTGAATGAATAAAATGAAGCATGTCACATAAAATTATGAGTTCCAATAATGAAAAATTGAAACAAAACTCTCATTATATGCCAGGATATAAAAAATCTCATTAAAATAATAACTTAACACAACTAGTGCATCACTGAAGGGGAAATAACACTCAACCATAATATCAAACCTCTTGAAAATAAATCCCACCCAGGGTTCATGGGGTTTCCCACATACATGGGTTAGCTCAGGATTGAATCATCCTTACCTCTCATGTATTATTACCTAAATAGTAAGATTGTAGAAAAAAATAATTCTAACTCTGGTACCACTTCGTAACATCCTCACTATGGTGCCACCTATAGGTTCCCCGTGTTGGTTTGTTATGCGACCTTAGGAGAACCTATTTGTGAAACATAGGCTTCTGAATTGATAGAAAGACTAGTATATATATCTTGATGAGACTATACCCTCTTTATCAAAGAATAAAAATAGTGTAAATAAATAGATAATTGAAAATAAATAATAATCATAATAATACCATGACCAATAATGACCAAAATCACATGATAATAAAAAAATATGAAAAACAATATGAACCCAAAATAATAAATATGTCATGCCATAATAATTGTCAACATTAAAATGATAACCCAAAATAATGAAACTAAATACTCCTAAGTGGGTTCTGACATCATGTCTAGTTCCCAGATCAATGATCTATTCCCACTCAATGATATAACATTGGGATCTTTCATCTATCATATCCTGTAAAAAAAATGTCTATTCCATTACCGATTTGGAATACTGAGTAGGGTGGAAGTAAAACCCAATAGGCCACCACCAAAAATTTCTGAAATAATATCCAGTCTCAAAAAGTGTATGTACTTGTATAATGAATAAAATAAAAAAACAATTCAAACCTTTTTAAAATTAAAATATTCTGTAATTAACCATTTAATTTTTTGGGTTCAAGTTGACACCTGAACTAAAAATACCTTCATCATCGCATGATGAAGTTATAATTATCTACTAAGGATAATCACATTTGAGTCCATCATGGGTTTAAATTATTCAATTAATCTCAATTTCAAATTAAATAAATGGGACATAGAGCTATAGCCTAGAACCACGTGTGTATTTTGGGTAGTAGTCCCTTTCCCACTAATTAGTGGTCATATTATATATAATATATATATATATATATATATATATATATATATATATATATATATTGGGGGCCTAGACCATCAGTCTAGAATATCATGGGTATTTAGAGTATAAGTCCCTAATCCAAACCTCAATCTTAACATCATATCTAAGGATTCCAAAATCTCAACCCATATATCGTCAATTACCATAATCTATTATTATTCAACAATTTAATTAATTCATTAATCCACAATTATAATTTATACATCATCATGTCAACAATATCATCACACCCAATGGGACAATATCAATTTTATAATCATACGGTCTACTAATTTCATAATTACTTGTCAAACTAGTATCAATATCATTTATCAAACCAATTTGATAATCACACGCGAATGAAATAAATAAATAAATTTAATTTTGAATACAACTGACCATCGTGGAAATAAAAATTTAAAAAAATTCATACAAACAATTTTAACAAAAAATATGGGAATTGAAAACTATACCACCAACCTCAAATGTGTTGATAAACACTCACCAATACAAGAACCCCAATTTACGTGGAATAATTAGAATCACAAAGACAAAATATCACTAGGATCAATTACTAAGATCAAAATATAATGGTACATGATCAATTAATACATAGATCTAATCCATTTCCAATGAAGGAAAAATCACCCCTCTTTATTGGTAAAATGTTACATAATAGAGGGAAAACTAAATGAAGAAGAAATTACATACCATATAATAGACGATCATTTAATTGAATATTTGTTTCCTTCAAAAAGGTGTTTGAGGTGCATTTAAATCCTCTACACAATCTCAAAAAATGTTTGAAATTGAGTTTGGATGAATAAGGATGATTAGGTTTAGAAATAGGGGGTCACATGAATTTTAATTAAAATTTTAATGAATTACAATCCAACACACATGGTTTTCTAGGAAGAGGTCAATGGTTTACAAACAATGTTCATTAACAATGCCCCTATACATAGGGGTTTCATGGTTTATCCTATGCTTCACATTAATGAAAAAATGTGCACAAACCACTTAAATAGCCTATGTTAGAGGGCTTGCATTTTATGGATGAATGCCACATGGTTTGGCCAATCCATGAACAAATAGTCCTCCACATCATGTGCATCTAAAATGTGGTTTATAGTTTCATGGGAAAAGGAGAATGATTTTTCCTTAATTTTACTTCAACCACGGACATCCCCATGGGTTTCTAAACTTCTTCAATTTCACAGAAAACAAATCCAAAACAAAACACATCCATTATATTACAAAAACATGTTAAAAGAGTACCTGAACATGATATTGTGGAATCTCCAGGAATTCCAGGATCATACAATAGGTTATGATAATTTCAATCATCTTATTATATATGGATTATTTCAATCAAGAACAATACTATAAAATGAAATATAATACAAGAAGTATAATATTCATTTTTTAAAAGATTAATATTTATACTTGATAGAAAAACCATATAATAAATAAATAAATAAAATATGTGGAATTTATAAGAAATAGAAAACCCATCATACCATTAATCATTGAATGAAATAAACATTATGACCATCATTAATGTGGTTGTTATAATGTGACAATTAATATATATATATATATAATGAGTAATTAAAATAATTATTTGATGAAAGTGGGCGGGAAAATATCCACAACAAGTAGAATATTTCTTAAAAAATATCATTTATTAGTTATTGGGATGGAGAAAAATTCAATAGGGTTCACAATCAACCAATCCCAACTAGATATTTAATACAAGAGGCTTGATATGAACTAACTGTGGGAAAGAATAAACATAGTAGTAATCACCACAAGATAGATATTAGCTAATCCACCTCATGATAGTACCATCATCGCACATAGTACCATAAGAACATATACTAATGTAATAAGAGGTTATATATTTGGACATGATAATTATAAATGTGTAATTTCTATTTTAAAAATTAAATACGGGTTTCTATTATCCCAAAAAAAAATTATTTTATAAAATACATGTGATATTAATATGAATATGATAAATTAAAAATGAAAAATTATATTTTTTTCAAGGTATACATTTTCAATTATTAACAATATTTTAATAAATTCATCAATTTTGAATAGAATATAATTTTAAGAAATAACATTATAAATTGACATAAAATTAAATATAAATGATAATATATTGTATAATGACATAGGTAATTTTTATAAGGTTCAAGGAAGTTGTTTTCTTATCTATACTTTTTCATTTTGATAAATAAGGATTTTTTTCATGATATAGAATATCATATTTATAAATTTATTTTCAAAAAATAAATATAATTTTTGAGATCAATATATAGAAATTATAAAAATTTTAATGCCTTAGAAATTTTCTAATTTTGTCGAATTAATGTGTAAAATTTTAATATGGTATTATTATATGATATGTATTTTGACATCACAATAATATAAAGTCAAGAAATTAATAATATAGAAAGTTTATTAACCAAAAATAATTTTCTTAATTAAAATAATGTATATTATAATGATGATTTTAAATTTCCATTCAAATATAGAACCTTCCAAAATGAAAAGTGTATTTTAAAATTTTAAAAATAATTAATTTGGAACGTGACATAGTTTCGCGAAAAAAAATTTAGTATTTTAAGGAGTTATGTTTTTAATCTAATATAAAATTAAAACCACTCAACCTTAGATAACACCATGTGGAAAACCCATGGTTAATATTGTGTATTTTTATTTTCCATTAACCTGGTTTCCATATCTACGTTTAAAAATTATTAAACATTCCCGAAAATTTATAATAAATTTTGACACATTCTCCCATTACTCGTCTCTCTAAATAATTAATTCATGAATTTAATCACATTTTCTCTCTCCATATCTATCCAAATGGGTTTATATGGTCCTAAATATCTCATTGAAATACTTAATAAGCAACCAATCAAGGTAAGGGAATCTCCCTCCTTTTTTCCTTGCAGGAAATACCTCTATAATAATCCTTTATATTGTAAATTTAAGGTGTTTTATTGTTTCTATGAACATTTATTTACTGTCTAAATGTTTCCAAAAATAATTATAGAATACCTTCACCTCTAATTTTACACTTACATAAATTTTATGTAAACCTATTATTCTTCAAAAATTATCCCTCAATTTTACGTTACATACCGTTATGTTGTGTAAAATCAAAATTATTTTCATTAAATAATTTTATCATGTATTAAAATTTTGTTCATTTATTGTGGAATTCAATGATTGAAAAACATATTTTATAATCATGGGATAAATTTTTTTAAATATGTTATTATGTTTTATGATGATGTAGAAAACATATAATCGGAAATATTAATTGTTCCCCTAATAGCCCTCCAAGGAATTGTGAAATGATTTCATATCATGATATACCATATATATTCCATTGGTATTTACCCTATGAAAATTATGTTATGGTGTCTTTATGGTAAGAATTGAATTATGTATTTTGATGAAATGTTTTATATTATTTTCTCATATATTTTATATTATGATTATATGTATTATATTTATCCCAGGACTACAAGTGAGTATGTATGATTCATATCTCTCTAAATAATCATGATATGTCTCTAAAAAAATATTTATTATTTATCATCATGGTTTTCTCTTATCATTCTTATTCAATTTTTTATAGCCTATCCATTTTTCAATGTCTGTCCCCTGGATATCTTCGGCAGTATTTAAATTTCAAAGGAATCTAGGAGCACATTATAGGGTTATAAATAATGATGATGTATTTTTTATGATAACGCTAAATGTATGAAATTTATTAAAGACACTATGCCTATTAATTTTCTATTATTTCACTTTAGAGATCTCTAAGATAAATATAATAAAATAAAATAAAATACAAATATAAAATTTTTATATATACTCCTTCATCAAATGTTGTAGGAGCATCTATAAGGTCATCATAAATATATTACATGATTCTATAATAATTCAAAGATGATTATAATGGTGTTTTTTGGATTCCTAAGATGATATAAAGACATTTTCATCTAATGTGAATGATGAGGAAAGTTTTATAGATCTTGAGGCTATCGACACAATGGTTTATACAATATTTTCTCTATCATAACAACTATCATCATGTGTAGAAGAGGTGTTAATGAAATGATATTTAGTATATAGAATTGTAATACATCAAATACCAATAAAAATAGTGAAAATACATCATAATGTAGATATTTCATTTCTAATGTGTGTTTATTCATTGATAAACCATATTCCCATTTCTAATAAAATAACAATATAGGAAATTATTGGTAAAATATAAAAAGGGAAAATGGAGGAAATTGAACCCTAAGGAATCCATAAATTTGGGTCCATATCTTCCATTAGGTTGATATAAAAAACAGAATCACAACTTATTATTCTCGAATGGGTTGTTGGAGTAGTTTTTAAGCCAATGGTGGTGGAGACCTATATGAAATCCCAAACTATGAGTTGTTTTACTTATCACTCCTAGAAACATACATTGAAATATTATGATTCCCAAGACTCTAGGGGTGAATTTATCCCACACTATACTCCAATCAATCCATTGATTGTATACATTAGGTGTTGATAGTTAGAATATGGTACTCCTGCTTGAATTTGTAACCATGATGTTCCTAGTTCAATATTAAATAATACAAATAGAACATCCCCATTTTATTTTTTTTGATAAAATATCCCAAAATTACTCTCTGATTTGGATCCTTCCAACAAAAGTTCTGTCACTTTATTCATACACAAGAATGGTTAATTCTGAAGTAGAAAGATCATCCTAGCTACAGCCCCAATATCAAATTTTTTAAAATGTTATATTATTTTCCATAGAACCATTTTCAATTAATGACCCATTAATGTCAAAATTATCATGATTACTAGAAATATATATGGTTATGAGGTCCTTGTATGATAATCTCATGATCCTTCCATAGGAATTATATAATTGTGTGTCATTCTATTATGGAAACCTATGTAAGATTCACCTCACCCATAATAAACTATTTCCTTAAAAGTATTAATAGATCCCAAATAATTTAAATGTACTTCCCCATTATCATTCAATAATTGAATTTTGAAAATGATTAATTGTATTTCTTGGATAATGACCAATTGATTCAAAATTTCATACTTCTATACAAGGATTCATCATATCCTATAGGATTGATCTTTTTCTCTAGGATTTGAGGTCATGGAACTTGATAAAAATTATTTTTATACCTAAATAGAATCAAAATTAGTGTTTTCACTAGTATATTTGTTCTATATAGAATACCCATATTCATATATTCATTAAGTAGTTATATATATTCCACCTGATCCTCCATGTAATTGGATATTAATGACTCTACGAACACTATGGCGTGTCTTTTTGTACCTGGGTGGACTGATGGAGTGATTTGATTAATTTTCATGAAAATTGTATAAAATTATATAAAATATATCACAAACATTTGGATCTACATTTAACCCATCTTCCCAAGCTCCATAATTCTTTTTACCCTCCTCCCCTTCTATAAAAGTTTAATAGGGACTAATATGATTCTTATTTTTTCAAGAGGTGATCTATTATGTGAATAACATTAACTATACTAAAATGTGAATCAACATTCAATGATGTTCCAGTTTAATGGATTGTTCCCATACACATAATAATGGGGGAATAAAATCCTTGATGTTTAGGATTTTTCTAGGATTTGGTTATAAGTACCCAAATTTCTGTGTATTTTTCATCCACCTAGTATTACCTTCTATAAAGGAAATAATTAAATGTATATTAAAGAGAGATGCATCTATTCATTGATGATGGAATGATATTGACCGACTATCTTTCATGGAATCCAGTGAATGACACATTATTTTCACCTCACTATAATTTCCTTCCAAACATATTGATCACAAATTTGAATAGTCGGATCATAATCCACCAATGCTAGAGGTTTTCCCGGCTTAACATATATATAATTTTCTATTTTTTAGATAATTTCCTTCAAATTGAATCAATCCTAAATGTTTTGTACCAAAATAAGAAGTTTAGTAAAATAATCAAGATCATCACTAAATCTATATTCATATTTCTTTCATCCTTAAGAAACCTGAGTAAATTAGTTTTTATGGATGTCATAATGTGACCTAGAAAGCACAATTTTTAAAATGTGTAGTTTTTTTAAAACTCATATAATAGACACATTTTATCATTTGTTTCTATAAGATGAGGATGTTGTTGTTTTTATTGCACTATAAGAGAAGAAACATATGATATTTTCATTTTTCAGGTCTCATGGAAGTTTCTGGTAGTAGTTTTTGAAAAAAAAATAGTATTTGAATTTTAAATAAACCCTTTAATTAAGAAAGATAGATCATACATAAGGGAGTATAATGGAATTAACGATTTATACTACTCATACATGTGATTATCTATACAAACCTAAATAATTTTTCTAATACAAGCAACATATTGACGGATTATGTCATAGAAATACATTTATTAGTGAAATATATGTCTCCATAATATTCATAGAGCCAATAATTTAAAGATAACAAGGAATTTTGTGTTAATTTAAATTTAAATAAATTTATATAAAATTTTTTGAAGAATTTTGTACCTTCCTTTGATCGATCCACCTAAAATATTATTAAACCAGATAAACACTCAACCCTCCAAGGACTATATAAAATTTATGAGTTCTATAACACCTTTTAGTCCAATGATCCAATTATAGATCAACATTGAGTCATGAATCATATCAAGAGTTATTCTATACCACTCGTTCCAATATTTATTTTTGGAATTTGGATTCCCTATTTCAATAAATGGAGGAGTTGAATCCAAAAATTAATGATATTGATTACTTTATGCCTACACTAGGGAACATAATCCTTCAATAACATCCATTCAAGCTATAAGAGTCTTGGTGGAGTTTAGGATATCTATAGGTATATTTTTATTGTCTTTTTATTTAATGTGGGAAGCTGGAAAAGGATAATGTTTTTTCCATATATATATTATAACTATTCAAAGGTAGTTTAAGCTAGTCCATACTGACATTCATAAAAAAAATAGAATCTCCGACCATCATGGAGGAAATTGTTTCTCATCCATAATAACTGGGTACAAATAGTTTGATTGTATGGACCCAATTCTAACTTATTTGTTAAACTGTAATATTTTTTGATAGGTGAACCCCTTTGGTTGATAGGGATTCATGGGCGGAGGTACATTCACCTCTTCTCAAAAAATATTCATATTGGAAATATATCCCTATATTAATTAATTAATTATCCATTCTAATCCTCTATCTATGAATTATATTTCATTTGCATCCATTTGGTGAAGATAAGATGCTCCTCTTCAGGTGGTGTGTGAGATATAGCCTCAAACATTCATTCATCTTCATCTGACAAACATTATGTTCATATAATATTTAATATTTAGAGTAATGTAATTGTATAATTTCTATTGTAACTGATATATGGATGTGGGAATGATGTTTGTCTACATTCTTTTTCTTTCTCTAGTATAACTTTTCATTATTTTAAAAAATAGTCAGGGGTCTTTCACCTATGACTCAGTTACCAGGATAATATCAAGAGTATCTATGTTCAAATCCTACCTATGACATTGGGTATACATGCCTTTATCATGAGTTTCAATGTAAACATTGTTTTGGGAAAACACCACTTCGTCAGGTGCCTCCCTATTATTATTTCATGTCTAGTATCCTTTGTGAGATTAGGAATTATGAAATTCACTGATGCAAGATAGGATGTATGAATCAATACAGTATCATCATAAGTGTAATAGTGTGAGTATTTTGTCCCACATTCCCTCATTGAGATGGAAATATATATCCTTCTTTTTATTCTTTTCCTAACAGGGGCACTTAAGGTTTCATCGTTTGTAGGTTTTAACACTAACAACATGTTGTTACCCTAGGGAAAATATGTGGATGATATTAAAATGTAATACCTAACCATTATTACTAGGAATAAATCAAATAATAAGGGTAGGTCATGTAGTGAATGGAACAATTTTGTTACTTGTTTCCAGAGGCCATCTTCAAGTATAAAAAATAATGAGTTACTTGTAGGACATGGATGGGTGGTTAAAACACCCATATCTCTAAGGGAAAGTATTTAAGTGATTTTAATTCCATAAAATCAGTATGTCATTGAGAGTTCAATATCCACGAGTATGTTGGTGGTGGATAAATTTCCCTAATCGATATGGGCTAGGCCTTCTACAAGATGGTTTCCAAAGTATATTCCAAATAAATATTTCAGATTTCACATGCATTCACATGAGAATACATTAAGAGTAGTTCATGTTTGAAATGTGAGACACTAAACACTAATATTGTATTGGTGGTATGAGTTTTTTCCTTATGAATTTATAATTTTATCTACACATTTTTGAATCATAAAAAAATATTTAACAATTTCCTCTTACCTCAAGTCACCATTATTTTATGCTTAATAGGAAGTTTGATTTTTTATTGTAGACCTAATGGAATATGATATAAATTAAAACTAATAATTCTACTAAATTAAGGAAATTTCTGAATTTAATACATGTGATATATTTTAGCATATAAATGGTGTAATGTTCAATCTTCAATACTCACCCAATTCACTAATACTCACATCAAATGGATCATTAATGATGATTTATAGAACTAACATTAATTAATAGATAACATAATGTATTAGGATATTTTAGAATTCCTTATTTTCATATTTAAAGCTACTCAAGAATAAAATATATTAATTTAGTGTTGGTGATTACTTATTTCCCTATGTAATTTGAATTTACTTGATATATATAATTTATGGATTTTAGATTATAGTGAGTTTCTAAATGTAATAGTGTATGAAAGTATTTCATATAGAGATATAGACTTATCAAACCTATATATTACATAATTTATTGTGAATATTCATTATATTACACAAACACATTCCTAAGGACAATAATACTTTATTGTCTTTGGAAACATGGAAACCAAAACAACTACTCCATAGGTAAACAACATCATCTCCCACTTGTATTTATATAACTAGAAAACATCTTAGACATATCATACATAATAAATTTCATCATAAAATAGATAATTGAAACATAAAAAGGGTGATCTCATATTCTTAGTAAGGTTATACAAGTTATATATATAGTAATAACATGACACAAGGGTATGAGAACATGATCATTACATTTTAAAACCATTACCTATATATCAATGTTCATAACCATGAGTAATAGAATAAATATTGGAAGCTCGTGAGATATGAATCATAATGGAATCAAATAATATAATACATGAAATTATAAAATTTTCATAATAAATATATTTTTGGCATAAAAATAAATATAAAAATGAATTCCATAATATTCAAGGCTCATTTCTAAGGCTATAATAGTGGAATGGGTTCACTCCCCAAACCATCATAGTAATAAAGGTTGAATCATGGTACCATCATCATTGAAAATGTACATTACTAAACTAGGTTCACTCCCCATTCTAGACCTTTATATCTTATCATATAAATAAAATTTAACCCAATTCATTTTGAGAGATATACAGTTACAAGATATATCATAATGAACTCCATATTTATTTGATCTATAAGAATATAAAAAAATTAACATATTATAAACCATGAAATTAAATGGGTTTGATAAAAATTTCACCATACCATTACCATTGTAAAATAGATTGGTTTCATAATAATTTAAACATTTCATCATAGAATAACCCAAGGGAAAAAAGAAGAATTTTTCATAATAATTTTATCATGGTATAACCCATGGAAATAAATCATAGATCATAAAAATACAGATATCATAAACATAAACCATTCATGGAATGAATAATAACAGTATCATTGGATCATATTTATATTGAACAATTGTAAAAATCAATAGATGTCATCTTAGATGGAAAATTATTTTGATCAATCGTTTAAAACATTTATTAATGATGATATACTTTACAAATTGGAAAATAATTTTTTTTAAAAATAAAACATATTGAAAATATGTTTTTCAAAAAAAAATTATAACATAATAATTAAATAAAATAATTATCAGGATGATTGGAAGTTTCATTTGGGCCATACATTATAAAATAAATATTCTATTCATATTTTCTGTAAAATACTAAAATGAATTATGTGGATAATGACATGATTATTCCATTAAAAAAATTATGGTAAAAAATAAAATAGGTAAACTTTTCTCTTAAAAATTATATGATAATAAAAAACACATCTTTGAAAACTTTATACAAAACATGGTTTTGGAAGAAAATGGATTTTTGAACGAAGAGTTAAATAACATCAAATTTACCTAAAAAAATTTTCTCCATTATTTTATGTACTAAATGATTGTAAAATGGTACTATAACATGAAAATATAATAAATAAAAAAGGGTAATATAATATGAGAGTTACATCATATATGTATCATAATTTTTTATCATTGGAAACATAATCATAAGCAATCCCGATGAACAATGATATTGTATATTAAAATCATCACCACATTGGTAGATTTGAATTTTATGTCCCATTAATATAGAATAAAATATCATGATGAAAAATTAATTCATTATATGAAGTTGAAAATTAGATTTTTATATAACTCGTAAAATAATATAGGTGCATAACATAAGAGACATCTAAAAAAAGGAAAATTGAGACAAAAAACATTACTATTTTGGTAATAATTTATACTATAATCCCAACTAAAGAATAACATCAAATGAAACAATAAATAAAGTTAAAATAATGATATTCGTGATATACCATGTCAAATGATAATTATATACACCACATAAAATAAATGAGTTTTGAATTTGAATATGTAATTTCCCAGACCCTCATGAACCCTCTCTTTGACAAATTTCAGTGTGCGACTGATCGGTGGGACCGATCAGTGCGACTGATCGGTTTCACCAAGCCTTGGCGGGGTTTTCGTATACAACCTCCCCTTGTAACCCCAATTTTATACTTTTTTAACCGTTGGAAGTGGTTCAAGGCCGTTTTTAAGCCCTCAATCAATGTTTTAAAAATATTGAGGGTGGGGCAACCCTCTATAATAGAACTATCTATGTTTTCTCATATAATGCCCCTCCGTTTTATTAGATTCTCTAAAATCATTGCTGTTACCACCATTCCAATGGGGATCTTTAAATAACAATTAATTCCATCGTGTGTAACCACCCAAACGCATGGGGAATCATGATCCGAATTTAAAGCGTTCAAATTTCTCATATCCCGCAATAGGAATTTTATCTATATATCGCAGAAGAAGAAGTTCATCTTCCCCCTTCTTCCTTTATGGCTGACTTCTCTCTTCTTCCTAGTGCTCTTGAAGTCCCTCCTTCTGGAGAATTGTGGATCTCCAAGGTTAAAGTCGTCTGATCGTCCTTGGAGTTCTCGACATCCCTCCCCTGCAAATTGCGCATCCCATGTTCTTGGATTTTGGAGAAAAACGTCGATCCTCGATCAATCAGGTAGGGATTATCCCCATCGTGTCTTCTTTTTTTGTATCATGCGGTGTGGGAATGCTTTTGTCTCTGTGGAAATTGATGAAACCAAACATAATGAAGATAATTAACAGAACTTTAAATAAAGAAAGGGGGGTTTGATCGATGTTATGTTGTACTTTTTATGTTGTTATGTGTTGTGAATTGTATGGCCTATTCTAATTGAAAATCATGGCTGTTAGGGGTCTTTCTCTGAACACTAATAAACCTCGGTGCTCCTGGATGTTTAAATAACCGTAACATGAAATTGGTTAATTATGTATAATCGGTTAAATAAATTGAAAGCACCATGATCAACCCTTTTTTGTGATAACCACGGATAAAGCACAATGGAATTGAAACCATGGAGTGTGTTAAATCTTTTAAATCTGAAAATACCTGCATGGACCAGCCATGTGTTGGTGGTAGTGGTTTGGTTGTTTCTTTCACAGGCCTATTGTGGGTGACCATATGGTTTTCTTGGATGGGGGATTAGATTGATGGGGTGATATGGGTGGGGATGGGATCTCCTGTTTGTTAAACTCTAGTTGTGAATCTGAGGTCGTGTGGTTCTATGCTTATATCACGAATTGGGGTTAATCCAGTGTTTTTGGGAAACTGTTGGCACCTGGATTTTGGGGACATGGGGCTGTATCTCAGGGTTTTCATTAGTTCCAGTACTTTGAGATATCTCACTTTTCCTTTTGTTGTTGTGACATTACAAGGGAATCGGGTGTGAATGTTTTAGTTGTTGTTTGACTGTCTTCTTTCAATGGTAGGAAGTTGTGCCTGTTAGTTGACCAGTAGTGTAGAATTCAACTAAATGGGGTTCCTTGAACATGTAAACAATGGGAATTGGTTTTGGGAATGAGTTGTAGCTTGGTCGTGAGTGTCATGCCGTTCTTTCTTGAATGAGTAGTAACGGGGGTGTTTGTGCTTAGGTTTTGGAACCCTTAAGTTGGGATGAGTGCTTGTTACCTATACATATATCTGTATCTTTTATGTTTCTTATTGTTTCCCCACCCAAGTTGAGCACTTAAGTGTCGAACACTCCCATTTTATGGGAGAGGGTGTTTTTTCCAACACTCATATGAGTGGCTAGTTATTAGATCCTTTTCTACTCCCTTTCCCGAATAGCCCAAGACTCTATGGGTAGACTATGATGTCCTGAAATCCATTATTATCCCATGAATATTTGGGAAGGTTGGTTGTGGTGGTTGGCCTAGGTGTTTGCAGGAAGGTTGTTTCCCAAGTGACTTCAGGATGAGGCCCAGGTGTCTTTGGGCATGGCAGAAGTTGTTCTGACCCAGGTGTTTGTGGGTGTGGTTACACGTGGTGGTTGTGGCCCAGGTGTGTGCGGGCGGGGTTTGGTAGTGGGACTACAGTGAGGATTTGGCCCAGGTGTGTGCGGGCGGGGTGTGGCAGTGGGACTGCGGTAAGAATGGCTGGATTGGTTCGATACATAGGATGTCTTCAATAACCAGTGGGAAAGTGGCACGGGGTACCCAAATATTGATGTGCTATTACTATAATTTACTTTACTTGCGTTATTTGGGAAGATTTCCTTGGTGAGGTTTGGGTGGATATCTTTTCTTTATTGGGTGTTTGGTTATCTCTTTTTCCACGGGACATTAGAATGTCTCCTCCCTTGTGCACGAGAGTCTTTGGCTTTCCCTACTGAGTATTTTTGTATGCTCACCCTACGTATATAAAACTACTTTAAGGTTTCTATAAGGACTTAAGGTATCGTTCAGGACCATACTAGCTTGGACCATTGGGGCAGTTGCTGTTGTTGTTTTCCCTTTCATGTTATCTTTTTACCTTTGGAGTTTTGTGGCTTGTATCTTTTACCTTTGAACATGCATATGGGAATGGTTTACTTTCAGTTGTACTTGTACTTTCAGTTTTGGTGTTGTGGAATTTACTATCTTATCTCCCGATCCTATAAAAAGAAAAAGAGTAATTCCTTCCATTTAGTGTGTGATTTTATACTCTTGGTGCTAGTCACCACTCCGGGACCTATTGAAGGTGGGTCTCGGGGGGTCATTATCTCTCCTTCAACTTGAAGAAGGAATGGTCTGGCAATTTGTTGTCCCTTCCCTCATATTGGGGAAGGCGGGTCGTGATAGAATGGTATCAGAGGAGTTGGTTTGAGAGATAGGATGGAGTCTGGAGTTAGGCACAGTGAGGATTCCATGAGATGGTAGGGAAACAGTGTTGGGTGACCTTGGTGCATGAATTAGGCCAGGTAAGACCAGCTAGGACATAGGATTTTAAGGCCCCTGATGATCGGATGCAAGGACTCTGGACCTACCAAACGACCAAGTGAGGCTACACTGATTGTAGGGTAGAGACCCTAGGAAAGGTACATGCATCATAATGACTTGTGTTCTCGTGTTTCTAGGGTGTTTGGGGATTCAAATGAATAATAAGTTTAAGAAATTTTTAAGAACGATATTCTGCACTACTTGGGCTTAGAAATTCCTTGTTTACCGTGTAGCTATGGCACCTAGGAGATGACCATGAGTGGTGCAGATGATCGAGGCCCAAGAGGTTGACATGGCCAATCGATAGATGATCGACCGAGAGGAGGAGGATGACCAGTGGCAGAAGACGCTTTGAGCCTTTCAGTGACATACCTTCGAGAAGTATGAGGGAAACACCTCTGGCATGAAGATGGAGAGCTGGCTAGAGGAGCTGGTGATAGCTTTCAGCTTGATCTGGGCTCCAGCGGAGTACTGGGTTCCTCTGTCCATGAGCCCGATGTGGGGAGCAGCGTGTAAGTGGTGGACGCTATACCTGGGGGAGAGGAGAGAGGCTGAGGTGGCATGGTCTGATTTTGAGAAGGTGTTCCGGGCGGAATTCCTCTCTTCTACGATGAAGGCGGGGAAGAGGCAAGAGCTACTCTCCCTCCAGCAGGGGAGTATGTCAGAAAGGGAGATGGGGATCATGTTCAAGGACCTCCTCCTCCTTTCTCCGGACCTCTTTCCAGATGAGGAGTCTCGGGCGAGATATTTAGAGGAGGCGCTCTGACCCTCCCTCTAGTACGTTGTTACCACATTAACCTTTCAGCCATACTTTGGAGGTCCAGAAGAAGGACTATGTGGTGGAGAAGATTCACATGCTGGGAGGTGTATCGCGAGAGGGGATCAAGCTGGGATCATCAAAGTGGAAGGCCGTCAGCAACATGCCTCCTTCATCAGGGCCCTCTATGTTTCGACTGGCAGGGAGAAGGCCCCAACAGTTCCAGTTACAATCACCCGGCCGTCGCCCCTTTCCTTCAAGACCAGGACTGATATGCTTCATCTTCGAAAGCCATGGGAACCTCCAGAATCAGTTCTCAGACCGATTACAGTACGATTGTGGCGGACAGGCCCAGCACCCACCCAGCAGCAGCAACAGGGGCAGCGAGCTCCCGCTCCTCCGAGGGAAGACGTTGTGGGGGGAGGTCGACCTCATGGAGTTCCTCAGGGACCACGACCAGGGTGTGGTCGGGGAGGATTCCGATAGCCGAGGGGTAGAGGAGATGGGCGTGGGCAGTTGCAAGCCGTAGAGGCAGTGGTTCTAGTAGGGCCAGAGGTCTTTTGAGGTACGATCATATTGTTTAGTACCCTTGCGTATGCCTCAATCGATACCGGAGCTTCGCACTCCTTTGTTGCACCCGGTCCGGCCCGTGCTCTGGGTCTAGATGCCGAGAGACTTCCAATTCCCCTAGTGCTGAGCACACTAGTCGGAGGCCAGACCGACTTGTTATATGTTTTTTGAGGATGCAGATTGATGATAGGGAAACATCAGTATGTTAGGGATCTACTACTGCTACAGATACAGCCATACGATGTCATCCTAGGCATCGACTGGTTGTTATCTGTGTGTTCCATCATCGACTGCTTACGAGGAAGGGTTGTGTTCTCAGACTTGGGTGGTCGATGTGTTACTTTCACCGGCGAGCAGAGTCCCCAGAAGGGCAGCATGTGAGAGGAACCCCTCCTCTATTTGTTATCCAAGCTGTCAGTAGAGTCAGTAGATGCAGAGATGGTGGGGTACTAGGGATTTTCAGTGAGTTTATGGATGTCTTCCCCGATGATGTGTCGACCCTACCCCCTCGACGTGATATCAAGTTTGGGATAGACTTCTAGCCTGGTGCTCGTTTGATTTCGATGGGTCCCTACAGGATGGCACCTTCGGAGGTACGGGAGTTCCGGATTCAGATTGACGATCTGATGAAGAGGGGATACGTTTGACCAATTGCATCACCTTGGGGTGATCCAGTCTTGTTTTCAAAGAAGTAAGATAGAGGTCTTAGGTTGTGCATAGACTACAGGAGGCAGAATCAGATAACAATCAAGAATTGATACCCTCTTCTGAGGATAAACGATCTTTTTGACCAGCTGAAAGGGGAAGGGTGGTTCATGAAGATCAACCTGTGGTCTGGGTATCACCAGTTGAGGGTGAAGGAGGGCTATATCTCGAAGACGAACTTCATGTGCAGATATTGGTACTTTGAGTTCGTAGTCATGCCTTTCAGCACTATGAATGCTCCGGCTGTGTTCATGGGGATTATGAACTCCGTCTTCCGGGAGTATCTGGATCGGTTCTTAGTAGTGTTCATTGAAGACATCCTGATCTACTCAAGATCAGAGGAGGACCATGTCGAGCACCTGAGGACGGTTTTGGAGGTCCTCTGACAGCACCAGGGCTATGGGAAGTTGTCAAGGTGAAAGTTCTGGATGCAAGAAGTGCACTTACTTGG
Source organism: Viscum album (assembly GCA_963277665.1). NCBI lineage: Eukaryota > Viridiplantae > Streptophyta > Magnoliopsida > Santalales > Viscaceae > Viscum > Viscum album. The sequence continues at coordinate 553,914,377 of OY728126.1, read as the reverse complement.
GCACGTAGTGTCTGAGTAGGGCGTAGCGGTGGACCCATCGAAGGTCGAGGTAGTTGTTTCTTAGGTAACACCCAAGAATGTAACATAGTTTTGTGGTTCCCTAGGGCTGGAAGGTTACTACCGGAGGTTCGTACCCAACTTCTCTCGAGTTGCAGCACCTTTGATGGACCTGAACAAGAAGGAACATGCTTTTTCATGGAGTGAGAAGTGTGAGGAAACCTTCATCTATTTGAAGGATAAGTTGGTTAGTGCCCCAGTTTTGAGACTACTAGTGGAAGGGGCTGTGTATGAGGTGTTCTGTGATGCATCAGGGCAAGGCCTCGGATGTGTGTTGATTCAGCGAAAAGGGGTGATCTCTTATGGGTATAGGAATTTATGCCATCATGAGCGTAATTATTCCACCCACATTCTGGAGCTTGCAGCGGTCGTTTTTTCTCTAAGGTTGTGGGAGCATTACCTCATCGGGGAACGCTTTGTGGTCTTAAGGATCACAAAATCTCGAGGTATATCTTCTCCCAGTGGGACCTAAACTTACGGTAGCGAAGTTGGATGGAGTTCCTCCAGGATTACGACTTCGATATTTCCTACACATCAGGAAAAGGGAATGTAGTGGATGATGCTTTGAACAAGAGGTCGCAGAAGGATATGGTCTGAGAGTCGGCAGACACTTGGAAATCGATCGAGGAGTTGGTTGCCTTGCACCTAGATTTGAGGATGGATAGTGGTAGAGGTTTCCTGTATCAGATGACAGTGCAGTATTCTCTGTTGTGGAAAGTGGAGGAGTCCCAGTGGGTAGACTCAAAGTGTGAAGTGATGCGTGACCGGGTTATCCAAGATGATGCTCATGAAGGGTGGACATAGGATGGTAAAAATCAGACATTTTTTCATGGGAAGATGTTTGTTCAAGAGGCGATGTGTGTCATGGTTCTTAGTGAGTTCCACAACTCACCCCTAAAGGTACACCCAGGAGTTTCCAAGATGTACCAGGGTCTGAGGAGAATGTTTTGGTGGCACGGAGTAAAGCGAGTCATGGTAGAGTTTGTGGCCAAGTGCATAGTGTGTCAGCAGGTGAAGGCTAAACACCATGTTTCAGGTGGGTTTTTCAAACCATTAGATGTCCCCAAGTGGAAGTGGATTGACATCTCGATGAATTTCATCATGGGACTACCCAAGGTGCAAGGAGGCTGCGACGTCGTGTGGGTAGTAGTGGACCCGTTGATGAAATCAGCTCACTTTCTGGCAATCAAGGAGTCAAGAGCAGTGGATGCTCTAGCACCGAGGTTTGTGGACGAGGTAGTGCGGTTGCATGGAATTCTGAGTTCCATTGTCTCAAATAGGGATGCACGATTTACCTCACGAGTCTAGAGGGGTTTGCAGCATGCTTTTGGCACCCAACTTCACCTTATCACTACCTTCCACCCCCAGACAGATGGGTAGATAGAGCGCACCATCCAGACCATGGAAGATATGCTCTGAGTATGCGTTCTGGACTTCAGGGGATCATGGGTTCGACACTTTCCTCTGGTAGAGTTCATCTACAATAATAAATATCACTCTACCATTGGCCTGGATCCATTAAAAGCCCTATATGGAAGGTAGTGTCGCTCACTAGTGTGTTGGACTGAGGTTGGGGAAGCAGGTGTTCTTGGCCCGGAGGGGGTGCAAAGCACGACAAAGAAGGTTCAGCTTATACGAGAGGATGAAGGCAGCTCAGGATCGGCAGAAGTCATATGCCAATGATAGGAGGATACCCTGGGAGTTTGAGGTCAGGGACCACATGTTCTTGAATGTCTCCCCTCGGTGTGGACAATAGAGTTTTGGCAGGGGATGTAAGCTTTCTCCCAGGTTCATCGGACCCTTTGAAGTGTTGCGGCGGGTCGGTGAAGTGGATTATCAGATAGCACTACCACCGCCACTACTGAGGATACACATTGTATTCCATGTGTCCTAGCTCCGACGATATCTGGACGACAATTCACACATCCTTGACTGGGGAGAGTAAGATATCAAAGACGATGAAACCTTCGTGGAGCGACGAGTGATGATTGAGGGTCGTGAGGAGAAGGTGCTTCGTGGGCGTACCATTCCCTTGGTTCGTGTGTTATGGAGACATGGGGGGCTTGAAGAGAGTACTTGGGAGTGGGAAAAACAGATGCGTGCCTAATACCCTGAGCTGTTTTGAGTTTTATGCTATTTGGTCAGTACTTGTTTACTGTGTAATACTTTACCTTATTTACTATGGATGTGCAGTTTCATTTTCTGTAGATTTGTTTGTGAAGTTTCATAATGAATGGGGGGGGGGAGGACCTGATCCCTAGTTAAGACGGATTAAAGTGGATGCGTCTAAACTCATGCGGGTGTGTCAGGGCCGCCCAAAGCGGATAGTATCTTATCATAGAGTAAGGGGAAACCCCTCTCCCACTAGGCAGTATGGTTTAGCCTTGTTTGCATGGTTTCATGGAAAAGGAGCGGTAGGGCCTTTGTGTTTGTTCATGGGAAAAGGTGTTCCTGTTTCTAAGAGGTTTACTCCTAAGAGGTATCTTCCGAGGTGGTTGTTCGGACCCCCCTCTTTCCCTCAGTCTGGTGTTTGATTCTCGGGGGAGAGAATGGTTTGAGAGGTTTCTAATGTAAAGTCCCAGACCCTCATAACCCCCCCCTCCAAATTTCGATGTGCGACAGATCGGCACGACCAATCGGTGGGACCGATTAGTGTCACCCATCCTTGGCGGGATTTTCGTCTGCAACCTCCCCTGTAACCCAACTTTTCGGCTTTTTAAACCATTGGATGTGGTTCAAGGCCATTTATAAGCCCTCAATCAATGTTTTATAAATCTTGAGGTTGGGGAGACCCTCCCCAACTGACCTAGCTATGTTTTCTCATATAATGCCCCTCTGTTTTATTAGATTCATTAAAATCATAGAAATTACCAACTTTCTGATGAGGATCTTTCGATGATAATTAATACCGTCGTGTGTGACCACCCAACCGCATGGGCAATCATGATCCGAACATTAATCATTCAAATTTCTCATATCCAGCAATAAGGATTTTATCTATACATCATAGAATAAGATGTTCTTCTTCCCCCTTCTTCCTTTTTGGCCGACATCTCTCTTCTCCTTGGTGCGCTTGAAGTCCATCCTTACACAGACTTGTGGTGCGCCTAGGGTGAAGTCATCTGCTCGTCATTGGAGTTCCCGATGTCCCTCCCCCACAAATCGTACATCCCCTGTTCTTGGCATGTGGAGAAAAACCTTGATCCTTGATCAATCATGTAGGGATTTTCTCCTTCGTCTCTCCTTTCTGTGTATCATGCGGGGTGGGCATGATTTTGTCTCTATGGAAATTGATGAAACCGAACTTAATGAAGATAATGAACGGACCTTTAAATAATGAAAGGGGGTGTGATCGATGTTCTTCTGTACTCTTTCTGTTGTTATGTGTTATGAATTGTACGACCTATGTTCACTGAAAACCATGGTCGTTATTAGTCTTTATCTTCACACTAATGAACCTCAGTGCTTCTGGATGTTTAAATAACTGTAACATGGAATCGGTTAATTACGTATACACTGTTAAATAAATTGAAAGCACCAGGATCAACCCTTTTTTGTGATAACCTCGGATAAAGCACAGTGGAATTGAAACCATGGAGTGTGTTAAATCTTTTAAATCTGAAAATACCTGTATGGGCCTGCCTTTTGTTGGTGGTAGTGGTCTGGTTGTTTCTTTCACGAGCCGATTGCTGGTGACCTTATGGTTTTCTTGGATGGGGGCTTAGATTGATGGGGTGATATGGGTGGGGATGGGATCCCTTGTTTGTTATACTTTCGATGGTTGTGAATCTGAGGTCATGTGGTTACTCTGCATATATCACGAATTGGGGTGGAATACCCTGTTATTGGGAAACCGTTGGCTCCTATATTTTGGAGACATGGGGCTGTGTCTCAGGTTTTTCTTTGGTTCGAGTACTTTGATGGATCTCACTTAGAACTTTGTTGTTGTGACTTTACAAGAGAACCAGGTGTGAATGTTTATGTTGTTATTTGACTGTCTTCTTTCTCTTGCTGGTAGTTGTGCCTATTAGTTGCCCAGTAGTGTAGAATTCACCTAAATGGGGTTGCTTGAACATGTAAACATGAAAATTTTAAATGGGAATTGGTTTTGGGAATGAGTTGTGGCTTGGACATGAGTGTCGTGTTGTTCTTTCATGAATGAGTTGTAACGGGGGTGTTTGTGCTTAGGTATTAGAACCCATAGGTTGGTATGAGTGCTTGTTACCTATACCTATATCTATAGGTTTTATGTTTCTTATTCGTGCCCCACCCATGTTGAGAACTTATGTGCCGAAAACTCCCATTTTATGGGAGAGAGTGTTTTTTACAACACTCTTATGAGTGGCTGGTTATTAGCTCCTCTTGTGCTCCCTTTCCCGAATAGACCAAGTCTTTTCGGGCAGGCTGTGATGGCCTGAAGTCCATTATTATCCCAAGAATCTTCGGGAAGTGTGGTTGTGGTGGTTGGCTCAGGTGTTTCTGGGTAGGTTGTTTCCCAAATGCCTTAGGGATGAGGCCCAGGTGTCTTCGGGCATGGCAGTAGTTGTTCTGACCTAGGTGTCTACGAGTGTGGTTACACGTAGTGGTGGTGGCCTAGGTGTGTGCGGGCGGGGTTTGGCAGTGGGACTGCAGTGAGGATTTGGCCCAGGTGTGTGCGAGCAGGGTGTGGTAGTGGGACAGTGGTAAGAATGGCAGGATTGGTTCGATGCGTATGATGTCTTCAATAACCAGTGAGAAAGTGGCGTGGGGTACCCAAATATTGATGTTCTATTACTATACTTTACCTGACTTTCATTATTTGGGGAGCGTGCCTTGGTGAGGTTTGGGTGGATAGCTTTTCCTTATTGGGTTCTTGGTTATCTCTTTTTCCACGAGACATTAGAATGTCTCGTCACTTGTGAACGAGAGTCCTTGTATTTCTCTACTAAGTATACTTGTATGCTCATTCTACGTATATAAAAATACATTCAGGTTACTAGGAGGACTTCAGGGATCGTGCGAGACCGTACTAGCTCAGACCTTTAGGGTAGTTCCTGTTGTTTTTTTCCTTTTCCTGGTATCTTATTACCTTTTGAGTTTTGTGGCTTATATCTTTTACCTTTGAACATGAATATGGGAATTGTTTACTTTTAGCGGTACTTGAACTTTCAGTTTTGGTGTTGTGGAATTTACTATCTTATCTCCCGGTCCTATTTAAAGACAAAGGGTAATGCCTTCCATTTAGTGTGTGATTTTATACCCTTGGTTCTAGTCGCCACTCTGGGACCTATTAAAGGCAGGTCTCAGGGGTCATTATCTCTCATTAAACTTGAATAAGTAAGGGTCTAGAAATATGTTGTCCCTTCCCTCATCTTGGTGAAGGCGGGTCGTGACAGAATATGTATCCCATAAATATAATATTGACTAGAAATCTGTAACCTTAAGTTAGGATATCTATCGTACAGGTTCAAACCTCATGTGTAATAAATATATTATTATTATACATCTAATAGTGAATAATAATTATATATATTATACCATAATTATTTTTTTTCTAACATTTTTTTACCGGTTTATTAACAATTCCATGCTAATGTAATATTTCGGGTAATAACCACTTCATATTTCATAAATGTTTTGATTTTTTCTTTTTCTTCTACATGATTTGATATTGATTTAATCATGACCTTAAATTTAAAACTTATATAAATATAATATATATTAATTATAAATTTATTATTGTAATCCGTAAATTTTTGTGATATAAAATGAAAAGAATCGTTCATGGAGACGGTACGATGTACGTACGCATGAATGACATTTAAATTTTATTATTTTATTAAAGGAAAAAAATTAATTTTATTTTAACATTAAAAATTAAAATTTAGGACATATATATATAATAATTTCATTAATAACATGTTTTTTACCTTCCATGTATAGTGTGAAAGAATCACATTGCTTCGCGAGGTCATTGTTCTCTATGCACATGAGCCTCACTATCATATTCCCATAATGTTTAGAGTGAGAAGGAATGTGTGATATAATAATTCCAGAAGCATACTAATATCATAAATAATATATATATATATATATATCCATAATTATAATAATCCATGATATGTGGTAATGTCAAACAGATGACATCTATTCCTGAGGTGGTAGTCCACTACACACACAAATGATGATTTCGTAACCTATTTTATGAAAGTAGATATGGTTGTAGGTGATTAACATGACAAAAAAAATTGTTATTATTTTTAATATATTGTGGATATTATATTATATAATATTATATTAATTTGAGGAAGTTGATTACTAAATAAAACAAAAAATCTCATTAATGCACTTTACATCTCCTTCGTGTCCCTCTTTCAGTTTACACAAAATTCCATCATTAGTTGGATTTCAGTTCCATAATTGGATTATAGGATGAGTGTAACTATGTTGGTATTGTATTTGGTATGGTATTGTAAGGTCAAAAATTGTTTGATTGTTTTATGAGGAGAATATATGTGATGGCCATTTATAATTGAGGTTAGTGGCACACTTCAATTTTTTTTGAATGGGATAATTCCAACCACATTTTCATCCTTTCATAATGATCTAATAATGTATCATTCATAAGAAAATAAGGAATAAGGTCTGATTATTTATTTCCAATTAGTATTGGACACGTTTTAGGTTATTTTTAATCTTTCTCAATGTAGTTTATCTCCAACCAAGTAAACCCATTTATATCTTAACTGCAATCAATAATTCATAATGTTTTTACAATTTATTTTTGGAAAAAAATAAGTTGAACTTGTTAGAAAATATAAATTATGATTATTCTAAATATTCAATCAATTTTTCAAAAATCAATTCACATAAATTTTAATTTTTAATTAAATTATAATCTCAAAAACATGATAGGAAAAATGGATTCTTAATGAGAAAATCATAAAAAATTTATAATTTTTTTATATAAATCTTCAATAGGAAAATTATTCAAAAGAGATAAATTGGACTGTTATATTTATAATTGAACATATTTTACTTTAAAATAATTTCTAAATATAATTTAATATTATACCAATATTTCATGAAAATTCAAGTTTCAATAAAAATTCTATATTTTTTTCTAGTAATCAAAAAATGAATCTTTTAATAAAAATAAAAAAATAACCTTTATCAGATTTTTACAGGATTTTTTCAAGAAATGATGATTATTTTAACATTATATTTTTATAATAGTTTTAAATAATAATTTTATTACGGCTAAAAAAATTATCAATTTTTTTTGAGGAAAATGTTATATTTGAATCATATAATTACATTAATGAAAATTATGTACTTTTTTATCAATATTGTTTCATTATATTAAATAATTAAAAAAATATATTTTAAATTTATATACTAATATTTATATTTATAAGTTATATTAAAATTTTATAATATAAACTTTGGAATATTTATATTAATAACATATCATGGTTTTTAAAAAATTCAGTGTCACGTGAAACACATCACAACCCAGTGTTTCTTATAAAATGCTTTACTCAGTTTTTTGGGTAATGCAAGCTATAAATAAAATATTACTTATTCGAAAAATAATAATTTTTAAAATCATGGGATTTTATATTAAAATCCTTGATTAACACCTTTATTATGCTATATTTGGATATGAAAATATCCCTTCAATTGATAATGATATAACTTATACCCAATTCATTCCATATATCTATGTTTTCCCCATCATCTATAATAGAAAACTCTTCCGCCTAATTTGACTATAATTTTTATTTTTCAGTGAAAATATAAAGTGTGTATGACTTCCTAAAGCCTATTTTTTCGATATAATGTATGTGTGGGGTGAGGGATGCATTGAAATTTACTACCACCCCATACCACATGTTGATGAGGATGATATATTAAAAGTGTGTGTTGACATTGTGGGTGTAATTGGACTTAGTAATTCAGCAATAACATGGTATGAGTGAGTTCTAAAAGTAACTTTGATAATCGGAAGACCATATTATAAATATGTACTATCAAAAAATGGATTCCCTTCATAATTAATTCTATTGAGAGTATATACAATCTTTTTTTTCCTGTTTCTATAGAGAGGTCCTTTATGGTTTCCAATTATTGGTGCCTTTCTTTTTTATCATTCATGTAATAGTATGAAATTTGTAAATGACATCATAGGAATATATCACTTGATCTATATTTATATTTTAATGGTTGTGACATTTGAGGCATGTGATATGAGTAGGAGAACATAAAATTATATCCAAAAGATCATGGAGAGGACCTTCATGTAAATTGTTTCTCAAACATTCAGACGAAGATTAATCATACTCCTATTCCAGTATACATAGGTGATTTAGGGCCTCAATTATATCATATGCGATTTTTATAATTACATGATTCGACTATTTTCACATTATAATCATTTCTAATGATCTCCTTAAGGATGTTCTCTGTCACGAAGTGTAATGACCATTCTATGATGGAGTATTTATATATAACTTTTTTATCATCATAGGTAGCTGATGAGATCCTCGATATTATATATAAATGTAGTCATTAATATTTTTTACTGCAAAATTCCAATTGGTCCCTTGAATCTTGGTTTGAATGTACACCTACTTTTTAGTTTCAACCAGGAGAAATCATTAGTCTTCCTAATATTGAAGGGGAGTAGGAGTGTGTTCCTATTTAAAATACTCTACTAGAATATAGTGAAATTATTCTTAAATATATGTTGGTATATGATCCCTCTTGTGTTTCCCTATCAAAAAATGCTAATTTTTTTCTATGTAGAAGCATAAATTTATGTGTCCTCTAGTGTTTTCATATGGGGTGCGAAATATGGGAATGTACCACACTGCTAGTATCTGGATCCAAAAAACTGTTTGTGTAATTTAGGATAAGAGATCTCTTGTAGTCTTAATTTTTAAGTTCTAATAGAAGTTAAATACCATAAAAAGAAATTGGGGTTGTTTTCCCACTCCTGATTGGTTTTCATTGGAATGTGTCATAGTGATTCATTGATGATGGGGGAAACAATATGTGTTTACGACGTATGAGCTATTTTATAGTACTGAAATGCATCTTCAGTTTGAGTGGGAATATATATCCACTTCTGTTCCTCCTTCCCCCTTGATGTATTATGCCTATAACCCTTCTAGTGAGCAGTAGGAATATATAACAACATTTTATCATTTTCAGATATGTAATGATGATCATCCTTGATTGTTCCGAAAAATATATTAGTATGGTCAATAGAGATTTGTTGGAATATGGGTTAAATCTCCTTATCTATCCAGGTTATATTAGTCTTGATCCGCTATAAGGGAAAGAATATGGTTCTAACCCTTCCTCCTTCATCACTTTTAGTGATACTTCTAGAAAACTTTGTTCACAACGAATAGTAATATCTTTTCGTAGTGACACACACAATCATCTCCAGAGGTGTACAGGATTCACCAAATCGACATTGGAATTGATTAACATTGGTGTCCTTTCTAGGTGACCCTTGACCTGCCAAAAATTCATTATAAATCCAATCCAATATCCAAATGTATAGAAGAATTCTGTTCATATGATCAACAGTGATATTATATAAAAAATTAAAATGGTGATTGTTGCCACTTGTTTCGTTGTATTCATCCTTTATATGAGCATGTTGTGAAATTTTTCCACCAATGGGATCTATAACATTTACTCCAATAATAGGACCATTTTTTCCCAGTATTAGAACATCATAATTTCATCGGTCAACTATTTATGTAGTGGTCTATTGGTTTAAATCCCCCTATTTTGGGTGCTTTATTTACTCCAACAACTAAAGAATACGAATTCTCATTGGATTCTGATTTAATTACTTTGGATTAGATGGAGTTCTAGGGGACACCCATGTTCTCTCTCTAGATTCTAAATAAGTATAGAAATTGTTCTCTGATGAAACTTAGGAACATTTTAGATCAATAAATTTAACAGTTTAAGGATTTACATTGGGATAACCATTTTTATTCTTCTATGAAATGTGGCAATATTTTTTTTACAATTGATGAAAACTTTATTTACATAGGAAATTGGTCGATATGACTTTACAAATTATACATTGGCTATTCATTGGCCTATAAGATGAGTATTTTGTCTCAATTTATTATTTTGAGGGGAAATATTTCCCAGTTTTATACTATTGTATAGATTTAAAATATATTCATGGGTCCTTCCAAAATACAAGTTTGGTACCAATTTCCCATATGCTAGTGACTTGATCGAAGTCATGTATTTATCTGAATATTTTTATATATCATTAAATTCCCATCTATTTGAATATCTCTGTGTATCTATGGTTCTCTATTGATGTGACCCAATATATTTGTTACACTATCCATATTTATTTTATCCAATTACTAATTATATGCATTGAATCCATATAGTTGTAAACTATTGAAATCAATTTCTTAGAAAGAGGTGGAATGTGTTGTGGTGCTGGGATATGTTCTATAAATAGGGATTACCATGTTTCCAAATCATTTATTCATAATCCATAATTTTTTGTTCCACTTAATGGAAAAATAATAGATTTTAGGGTTGTGTACAAATGTACCATCATGGATTTTCATATTCATGAATCTATGAAAGTTTCTATGAATCATAAATTCATGTGTAATATAATTTCAGGAGGGTGATGCCTATAAGTGTATGGTTTGGTAAATTAATAAAAGGCCTCCAATGTAGTTTACCACAAAAAATATATACCCTCTAAAATATTGGTTTGATCCACATATAATATGTACTAATGGTATAAGTTTTCGCTTTGTCTAGTAAAGATTTGTCCCACCATGTGGGATATATCTATATCAATAATATGGCCTAATATTAACAAATTCTAGCGAATATACCATTGTTAAAGAATTTTCCAGATCATGGGGTATATGTCCTTCAATGTAAGGGTGTAGATGTTATCATGAGGAATATATAACCATAAAGTTGGATTTAAAATTAATATATCATTAGGGAAGGTTAATATGGTTATCCAATGGAATATGTCCTAATGAGTTGATACATGTTTGATCACGAGGAATAAGGTTTGGTGAGGGTGAATGTAGATGGTTATGATAAATTGATTTAAACTAAAAGTTTATCTGAATATATCCTACTATAATATGTATCAATTACCCTATTGTTCATGTTTCATAGATTAGGATTATCTGATAGCACTATATCATGAAGATTAATATATGTCGGTAAGGTTGCTATCATATACATTTTAACAGAAAAGACTACAATATCTATGTCTTGGAATGGGAAACCAAAGGAGGTTGTTTGTGGATTAAACATTTTATATTCCATTTGAAAGAAGATTTTCAGGGTTATACCTAATGAGAAGGGCCATAATGCTTCTTATGAATAGGGATATCATGATTGGGGAATATCAAAGGATTTATATTGCCTAAATGTGTGTGTCCTTTTCTAATTGATGATCTATGGTGATTAAATAATCCTAGAGAACACGGTTTTGTAGTGCATCACTAATAAATTCCATTAGACTCATGTATCGTTGAATTAAATCGGGTGCATTGATGAGAATATTAATCTAGGAGAAACAACACTTTTGTGATATAGATAAAGTCGCTAAGTATAAATGGGACAAACATTTTTTATAAACTTGGTGATTATTTTTATTTGTGGGGATAATTATAGATGATCCCCCAGTTAAGGGAGTACATGGTCGATAGGGTTCACACTAGTGTGCATAAGGAAATGATCATAAACATCTTTTTGATTGGTAGAATGAATTATTTTACACTTTTAAGGGTTTTAAAAATGGTATAAGGAACATGTTATGTTATTTTTTTGGTTGATATTGTCCAAGTAGGAGACCAACATAAAGAATGGGAAAATGGTGATGTGTATTTATATACAATATAGAAAATTTATGAAGTGGTCATGGGGAACCATATACTATGTGAGCTAGAGGCCTTATAGTAAATCTAATTGTTTCCATTGAGGCTATATAATTCATGTAGGATTAGTGCAATGCAATTTTGGTGACAATATTTATAGGACAAGTATTCATTGTAACCCCATAAATGGATAACCTTGGGATGATTCTTTATGAAGTACTGCCATCAGGAAGATATTTTATTGTTTATCTATAAATATTAACGATAGGTTTACCTTTGACTCCCTTACGATCAATTCATGGATAGAACATTCAAATTTCAATATATTTCTTCTCCCTATAATAAAATTTATTTAATGTTCTTATATGTGTCTATTATGAGGTTGACATGGGTTATTTATATAGATTGTTGGACAACCACATCCAAAAAAATGGATAGACACCTGGTGGTTCATTAAGTAACCTGACAATTCATATGGAATCACAACATGGATACTACATGGGATATGGTTTCATGAGGTTATTTTTTTCACATATTACCCTACCGGAACTCAATAAATAATTTTGGTTTTAATGTGATTTATGGTGTGCCCCGTATTTAAACCTCAAAATCACATGTTATAATCATCCATGATGAATATCATGGTTTAAACAGAAATTATCCATCTTATACAAATAGGGAGGGTTTCTAAGTATCTTTCTCTATGAAGCATGAGAAGCCTTCTTTAGGGAGAATTTATTTCTATGAAAATTGTGGAATCTTATAGAAAACTTTTATTCAGTATTATTTCCCTTGTCATCATCCATTTTATTTTTTGAATGTAGTAAGGGTATTTATATTCCTAAAAATCAATAATTCCGCCTCCTTCATCTAAGGAATATTTGGTCCTATGTTTTACATGAATAATGAATGGTCTCATTTATTCCTTTCCATAATTAGATAACCACCCAAAAAAATCATATGTGGGAAAAATAAATCATATTTTGTTCATGAATTAAAAATGTAAAAAAAGTTTCTTTCATCAGCCTTTGAAATATTGTTATTCTTTCTCATTTGGGTAGTAGTGTTCTAAAACCTTTCTTCTTTGTCTCTAGTATTAATAATGTCACTGATATATGAAATCCTAATATGTGAGATTATGTTATCTCCCAAAACATAGAGATTTATAACCCCAATAAAAATATTAAAGATAAATTTATTTAACCTATATCCCAAATTTACTCACTATTCTCAATGTTATTTTTTGTATCTGCTAGCTTCATAACTCGATAACCATAGCCATCAAGTATGAAACACTTTTTATTGTTTATTTTTAACCCCTTCCTCAATATCACCATTCAAGAATGTTTATTAACATCCATTTTTATAATTTTATATTATAAATGGGTATATTATGTAAGAAATATTCATATCACTTCAATCCATATAATTGGAAAAAATAGTCATCAAATTTATTTCCCTCAAATTGAGAGTATCCAGTTAAAATAATTTTGATCGTTAGTCTATAATACATATCCCATATCATTGATGTTATTTATATGAATAAATTATACATGTAAATAATTAATTTATTTATGGTATATCACTAAATACCATGTTTTATTCTTAATAAATTGATTCATATCTCCATTTAAAATTGTGATCTGATGTCAATTTTTTAACTATTTTTCTTCATTCATTATTTCATCATGATAAAAATATTATATTATTTTTATTCTTTATACATCTCTATGGTTGTTCAACCTTTATATTATCATTAAGAAGGTATTTATGATCAAAATAATTTCCAAGGATTTATAATTTTGACCCCTTACTCTAGACCTCCCTCATCCCTAGAAATTTCAAATTCAATAAGTTATAATTGAAAATAGGCCACTATAATAAAATTTGTGCAATTTTTTCTATTTTTTTCATGATATTCATTAATCAATTCTTAATTAGTTATTGATCATTGAAATTATTTTCTATTTTAGAATTAAATTATATCACTTCAATCAATTACCATCCATAAAATACAATCTAATAATAGGTAAATAATTCTAATTGTATCAATGAAATTTCAAAGTATCATCTTCCACATCATGAATTCCCAAATTTGCTACACTGATTTTCATGTAAAATAGGTTATACAATTCCATAATTATTTTTATTTTTGGATTCTTCCAAAAAAATATATAATTTGGATTATTAAAAAATTGAATCTGATTAAAATCCACTTGTTAATATAGAAAATCACCCTAATTTACTGACTCTAGAATAATATTTAATTGATATATTCTGATAATGGGTTTCTTTACCATGTCCACCAAAATTTTATTCTACAGATATGATAGCTCAATTTTTGGCAGTGTGTGGAGTGCTATATTTAAAAATTCTTTCATAATTTTTATGATATGAATCAAACTCATTATTAATGTATTCAAATACATTCTCCAACTCATATATTTTGATGGAAAATATAATTTCAATTCAAAGACACATTTAAAAGTTAATTAATATTTCATGGGGATATGAATTACTCAACATAAAATAAATATGATTAACATGAGTAAAATAATAAATACATATAATCATATAATTGTCTCATCATTCTAATTTTGATATTAATGAAGCACACACATTGATGTGTATAATATATAGATTATTATTTTTATTTGGTCTCTTATTACTCATTTTCATCTTTTACTATTTGAATCACATCACAATGGTATATTTTGTAAAAATTATTCTTATGTATATTATTTATATACATATATTTTATAATCTTATGTATGTTATTTGGACCAACCTTTCGATATATTTTATATCAATCCTCATTATATCCCTTTATTATAAATAGATGTGAATTTTATTCATTTTATTCTCAAATAATATTTATTTTTTTCACAAAATTTATAATTGTATAATCCATCATTCTTTTAAATAAAAAATTCCTTCAAAATATCAAAATATTCCAATTATCATTGTGCTGATAGAATCATAATATTTTGTTCCATAGAATATATATATAGATGATGTCACTAGATTAAAATTTATTTTCACCAGTTTTATTTCTTCTAACACCTTTGACAATTAGTGATCCTTCATTTTATAGATTAATATATTCTCTATCATAAAGTGGGATGTTATTATAGATATATCTATTACTATATTTCAGAGAATATCATCCACAATAAAATATCCAATGATTTTATCACATAAGATCTTTATAAGAAACATGAGTCAGTAATTTTTTTTCTTGATCACAAACTCATAAGGTAGATATAGCATTCTTCATCAATCTCAATTTCTATAGTGTTACTGTGAGTAACTGGTTAGTGATGTTTCTAGGTTCATCACACTACCAATAAGGTTATTCATGTAAATAAAATGTACTCTAAAATTTTACCTTATCGTTAAAATGTTAATTTGACTAGAATTTGGGAAAATTTAGCATAAATAAACATCAATTAATATCATCTATTTTATTTAGGGAGTTAAAATTTACTCCAAAATACAAAGTTAATGTGAATATTCCATTAAAATATAGTACCCTTGGTATAAAATAATGCTGATAATTTTTTTTGTTTTCTTTTAATTTTAAATAATCTATATTTTTTGTGTCCATAATACATAGAAATATTCATATTCTTATTTATTATTTTCTTATCCTTATACTCAACATACTTCATATTCTACACCTCATTATGTTTTTTTTCCAATTTTCAACACTATCACTTTTTCAAAATGGGTGTATTCTTATTCCATTATTAAGAAATATCTTATCTCCCATCTTGATATAGCTTCCACAATTATAAGTGTAATACTGGGAGTCCATCACAATTATTTTAAGTGTTATGGAAAAATTTCGATGTTTATTAGTATAATTTAAAAAAATCACGATTGATTTATTACTATAAAAATTAATTGTATGATATTTTGAATTCTAATAATATGAATGTTTTTATATAAATCTTGACATTCATTAAACATTCCATCAAGATTCATAAATTTTCCTTTTTTAGAAATTCATATTACTTTTTAAATATCAATTATCTTTTATATTTTATCAATTATTTAACTTAAATCACTAAATATCTTGAAAATACCACTTTCATATCATTTATATATTAATATGTTCATGTGTCGATGATTCTTTTGTGATATTTATTTTATTTTTTCAATTCTGTCATAAAATTTTAATTTTTTTTGATATCTTTAATAATAATGAAATATTTATCCCCAATTGGAATTCCTTCCGTGCCAACTCTTGCATAATTTCTATGTCACAACTCCCCACTTTGTTGCTCCCTTCTTCTTCACTAAAAGGTTACTTTAATTTTTTATGTTACCCTACTTTTTTTGCTTATCTATGGAAAATTTTTAGTCCTTTTCACATTCCCCATAATTTAATTTGAAAATTTAGTTTGGGTAAAGAAATTTCTCCATAAAAAAATTTCCCTTAGTTTTAAATTTTGAACACTTCTTCTTTCATTTTTTTTCATTATATGTTCCTTATCTATGATGATATTTGATATTTGTCATTAAACTCACCATTATTATTAATCTTAGGGTAACTAGATGAAATATTTTCAGTAATATAATATCTTAAAATATTAATGGATATTTAACCTTTTATTTTTATTGAATATCATCATATTCTTTTTAAAAACCATGAAATATACTAATTGAAATTAATGGAATCATCCTCAGTATCAGTTTCCTTCCTATTATATTTATTATGCAGAACATATTTCAAAAATTTTAAATAATTAAATGATTCATCATTTTCATTTTTTCCTTTCATCTATAAATATGGTCCCCTCATCATATAATTGTTTATCAATACATTTTTTTAATATTAACTGTATACATATTTCTGTATTAATCTACAATTATAATGATTTTTTTATTGATTATATAAATGAAATTTCATATCAATTTACTCATGATGATAATATACTAATTGGATTATTTATATTTTGCAGTCAAAATCATTATTTGGTTTATCGAAATAAATATATTTGTATTCTATAAAATTATCTAATTTCAATGAAATTAAATAGAACAATATCTATTTATAATCATAACTCATTGACCTTTTTGTATCCCTTATAGATATCGTAGTGTTTTCCCAAATTTATATCACTCTATTAAATTGTATATTCATATCACCTCTTTCTCTAAGAGTTATGAGATTTATATACTGTTCACTCTCCCATCAAATTCAATATTCTTTTTGTTAATAATTATGTATCTTTTACCAAATTTTGGAACAAAAACACCCAACATGATGATGTTATGAATATCAAATACAAGTGATTGAAACCATTGAACAAATCCCTTATTCCATAGCGGAAATATCATCCCATCAAAAATTGGATGTAACATTGTTTCCATTCATGTATATTTCTTTGATAAAAAAGATGGTCTAGAAATGAAACCATTTGAAATCCTTGGAAATACCTAAAAATTTTATAATGAATATCTATAAAATTAACTTTTCACTATAAAAAATTGAGTAAACCATACTTTTATATTTATAATTTATTGGCCAAGGTATGATATTCACAACTACTAAAAGTGGGGGTTTGAATACATGGTGAAAAAACACAAACTCTAAATGAATCAATTTCCCTGAAATTTAGTGATACAATATATGAATGAAAACAAAGATATTAATATAGATATGTAAATATAGGGAACGCAAAACATAAGATATTTTAGATCATTTATAAAAAAAATTTATTATGTGGTTAAACTTTAGTTTCCAATGGATATGATTCTATTTTTCATATTATTGTCATATTATGAACAAGAACAAAAAATGGGGTTGTAAGATGGTCACATACTTAATTAAAATAAATATCCACTTGGGAATAAATAGGTTGATTATTTATTAACTTCCTTCTATATGTAACATCAAATTTATACTATATATAAACTTTTATTACTGTCCTCAAATATTTATAGATCCTCTCTAGAATTATTTTTGTAATTTATAGAAAGATATCTCAATATTTGATTATACATAGAAAACTGAAAAAAATACTTATATATAAACAAATCATCATTATGAATTACTGGTTATGTAACCATGTACTTAATTAAGTATTAATTTTTTTAGAGTTTTAATATTTGTTTATGGATGATTATTGCTGAGTTACAGCTGGATTTTTCAATGACTGGATATGGAATTGTCATAACATTGAATTTGGTATATAACGACAGTTCATTCAGATAGATAATATGATTCATGGATGAGAGACATCCAGAGTCAGATATCATGGGCACATAATTTCTTTTGATTATTGTGGGATGAATTTGAACCCATATTATGGAGGTCTTATTTGATTTATGGTAACTACAAAATAGAAACCCATTTTTGGATGAAGGAAAGTCGATAGAGAGAAATTAGGTTTCACATTGGGGAAATTTATGTGTGTTTAAGGGTTCTAGCTAAGAGGTATTTAATGATCCTAAGTATTATGTCAATATAAAATCCACCATTTTTAAGGAGTGGTGATCAATATTGTGGGACTGAAGTGATCTTCAACTATCATAAGTAAGTTTTCAAAAGGATCTTCCACCAAAAAAGGAAGGAGTTATAAGGAATGTATCATGACTATTGTAGTCATCAAATTATATATGTATAATATCATAAATACATTATAGTGATTTTCACATCACATTTATACATTTAATGAAATAAGGAACAAGACTCCACAAATCATAGTGTGGTAGGGGTGACTAGGTGAGGTTGGTATCACGGGGTGCAATGGATTTTTTCAACAGTTGTAGAAAAACATTCAAGAGCTAAAAAATGTTTCATTTTTTTGAATGAATTAATGATTTTATAGGATTATTGATATGATTTTTATTCCATTATACATCCATTTAAGAAGTTAAATGATGCTAACATTGGTTTTTTACAATGGAAAATGGTTAGTTAAGGTGGAATTATTTGAGGTTGAATTGTTTCCCGATCTGAATAGACATGTTTAACAAACAGATAAATCATTTAGTCATTCCATATGTGTATCCCTATTGATAAAGGTATGTTCACATAGAATATTTATTTATCTATTTTACTAAAAATGAATATCACATATTCGATTTGGGATCCACATAGTTAAATGGTCAACATAGCCAAATCTATAAACCACATAGACCATTCATTCTTGTAGCTAATTTTTGTGAAGGATGAAGCAGATTAGTAATATATCCAAATGTATATTAAAATAAAAATTAATTATTATTAAATATTTAATTAAATACATGAATCCATTTTTGTTCACATAGATAATAATTCTATATACGGGATTCACATATTTTATTTCTATGTATGCTTTTAAGATCATTTCATGTATCCAATTTACTTATGATGTGAAACTCATTGTATATTACTAAAACTATGGGAAATACATCTTTAAATTATTTATAATAATATGATTTTTTATGAATATAAGTGTTTTAAATTATGATTTTGATGTGATTTAAAATTCATATTCATCCATATTGTAGATACAATGTTCAATAACTATCATAATGATTGTGGGGAGTAAGAAAATGATAAATGATTTCATGGAATGTTATCTATAACACATAGAGAATTAATTATCAACATGATCATGATACAATTATAATATTTTCACAATGGTACATTTATAGAGGTCATGGGTGGTCGTAATTTTTCCACAACAGGTTTTAACAACAAATATAGATAAGTTAAAACTATATTAATTATAGATATACAAAAGTTGGCGAAGAGAGATATGTGTGATTTTGTTGATATGAAAAAGTAAATTAAGAAAAGATCTATTGGTATCATAGGTGATATGAGATGGTGAGTACTAATGGGAGAACATTTATCCTTTGTGCATGATTATTTTTAGAAAACTGATACATCTATATACAGAAGTGAGATGAATTCCAATCCATGAAATAATAAAATGTGGTGTGAATTAGTTCTTGAAGAAGTCAGAAAAATCATATCATTCTAGATCTTCTAGAAATGAGATTAAAGTTCAACATGGATGTTTTAGAAGTATTTAAATATCTTTAATTTTATTCACATGTAAAATTGTTCTAGTACATTCATCGAGGAATATATATTTCATGTGTTTCAGAAGAAACCAGGAGATGATATAAATCATACTAAATGTGGGTCCATAACCATTAGAAAAATGGATCTTCTGATTGGGGTGTCTAACCAGTTACTAAAGAAGCTCGTGACTGGGGTGTCTATCCAATAGATAATAGTGAGAAGAAGTTATCACTAGGTGGATTAATGAAACATCATGGAATAGTAATATTATTGGGAGTTATAATTAGGATCAGTCGAAGGATCGACTATTGGGGTGGTTGACTAGCATTTTCCTTATATATTTTGATCAACATCTTATATAGTGGAGAATGTGTGTTTTTGGGATTACCCAATATAGAAAGTAGTAATTATTTGTACTGATACTTAAAAATAATGTTTATGGACATCTCTTTAATAATTCATGCATGCCATATGATATTGTGAGATATCATATAGGGGGTCAAAAAACATTAAAAAGTTAAATAGGATGAATTCAAATGAATTAATTTATAAATTTAGAATGTAGATCCCCCCTCATTAATTGGTTATCTAGCATGGGTAACTGCAAGTTTTATCCTGGGAAAGGTTCACTTTAATGTTCCAAGAGTGCCTATATAGAGTGAAATTTTTTAGAAATGAGTATGATAACATAGATATATAAATGGGTGGTTATTCCTAAGAATAATGATCTAGGTCATTATTCCAAGACATTGAATAATTGAATAAATATATATATAATTAAGAATAATAATACTATTTTAAAGAAAGTAGATACCCCACAAACTAATGATAGTCAATGTGGTATATGTTACATCAATTATTTTGATTATAATTATTTTAATGAATCCCTATCAATATATGATAATGATGGATCACTTAGTGTTATTCAGTATAAATTCAATGATCAATTAATGAATGATCCCAAATAAAAGGAATAGTGTATTGTTGAAATTTTCAAAGAGTTTCAAGATTAAGATTTATAGCTAGATGAAGAAGCTAATATCAAGGATGAAGCTTTGTAAAAAAATATTCGAATATATTAAACTCTCTCAAAAATAGTTAAATTAAATGATGAAACAATTTCAATATAGAAACTTATTTTACATACATAACAATGAAATAATTTTTATGATAAACAACGTAATGTAGATTCAAATCATGGATCAAATGGTTTAGTGCATATGGAGAATTATGCTCATATAGACCGAGTAAATAATAAAACATAAAAATTATTTATTTCCTTGTTCTATATCGACTAATGGTCCATCATCTTATCCCTAATACAGGTAATAACTTGATGATATATATCAACGATCGGGTAAGAAAAAATACTAGAAAAAATATGAATACATGATATGAATTACTGTAATATGGTTATGAATAACCCTCATAATAATATCATAATAATAGGATCATCATCAACACCACGAGAAACCATATGATAAAGTCTTGAAATTTGTTAATGCATAAAAAAATAAACACCATGTATTATTGGTCAAATACCACATATAGTTGTGAACAAATACAACATCATGATCACATATACCATACATGTATAATCAAAACATACACATTGTGAAACCATTAAGCATCTTGTTCACACATATTACTCATCATATCATGAGATAAATCATACATTCTAGAGTATTGGATGGATATACAATTAAAGGCCTATGCATCACATCATAAAATTTATATAATCATGCATGTCACATAGAATGGAAAACAATAATAATCATTAAATAACCCATGGAAACGAATGGTATTCATAAGTATCTCAAATATCAATATTTAATGAATAATAATTGGGTTATTAAATTAATTAATAATATTATCATATGAATCATCATTCCTTATTAAAGAAGAAACCACTCAGGATGATTAAAATAAGTTTTTTGGATAGTTGAGTTTTTTTGGAACATCTTTTAATTTGTTTTCAAATCTAGTTGGAAATAATAATGTCCCAAAAATGAAAAGAATGAATAATAAAATGATATTTAATGAAAATTAGAGGAATATTAATTAAAAATATGTCATAAAATATAGATTTCCATAAGAAAAAAGGAGTTGGGGTCCAGAATCTTGTTACCTTAATTCACAGTTTATTTCGTCGCTTCTACCCCTCTGAAATAATATTCCTCGATTTTAAAAAAATTAATAAAGAATTAAATTATATATAATTATAAAACAATTTATCAGTTATAATTATTTTATTATATTTCATAATTTATTTTAATGAAATTGATGTGTTTTGATATCATGTTTTTCTTAAAAATTTCTTGTTTCTCTTTGATTTCCCTATTTTAATTCTAATTAATTAATATAAAAGTATGATTTACTCATGATAATTATAATAAATGTAATTACTTATTTACTTATTATTTAATTAGGATTATCCATCCATGAATGAGGACATTAGAATTGTCTCAATAATGTCTCAATAAGTGATTGATGGACCTTTAACAGGGCTTTAATGAAAGAGTAGAAAAGGGAAGTATGAAATTTCTATTTTTCAAAAAAATGCTTATTAAAGTAGGTAAAAATCATTAATATAATTCCAAATTTCATCATTTCAAATTTTCTGGTTAATATTTTTCATATTTATTGGTACAAATTTTAAATAGAACAATTAAAGAGGGAAGCGTAGATAGAGACTCGATCTCTCCTCGGTGAAACTTATCTTATATAGCACTATAAATCCATTTATGATTGGAGATTGATTGTTCCATAATTTCTCTATGTATTCTAATAGAGTTTAAATGGATTATTTGGGATGATATTAGGATTTTTTATGGATGGAGGAGTGGTTTTCCAAGGAAAGGGAGATGGGCTGTTTATACTTCAAGACATGCGTATTTTTACAATAAATTATTATATCATTGGAAAACCTCTAATAATTAAATTTAAACATTATAAATAATATATAAATATAATATAATTGGGTTTAGACTTTAAATTCACTTAATTATTTTATTTAAATAGTTTATTGATAATGAAAGTTGAAAGAATGAAAATGGTTATTTTAAGGATTAACTTTTGACTTTAGATTTTGGAAAGTCCTTTTTTGGTTTTGTAATTACTTTTATTTCATTTTAATGATGAATTTATAAAATAAAATATACAATGTACTAATCTAATATTCTAAAATGGATTATTGCATTACTAAATCATGAATAATGTAATTTCAGAAGTACTAGTTATGTGAAAATCTATATTCATACTCTTCACCTGAATATTTGAATATTATAGAAAGTTACCAAAACAAAATGCATAGAAAATTTGAACATGATAATTTCAAAAATGTTATTCAATATATAAAAATAAATTTAATTTTTTTTTAATTTTAATTACTAATATAAAAATTATGATATTTATGAAATATTATAAGAAACAATTTGTTAAAATTTTGCTTATATTTTCTTTGAACTTTTTTAATCATCATATTTGGTTTTTTTGAATGATAAAATTAATATTTAGATAAATTAATAATGATTTATATTATTTAATACCACAATTTATTTATTTTTCGGTAAAATTATTATTCCTATGGTCAGGTTACTATTCCCAATGGTAAGGTTACTATTTCCAACGATCATGTTACAATTGCAATGGTTAAATTACTACTCCAATGGTCACATTACATCCTATAAATTACACTTAATTGTTTCACTCAATATTCAACAAAATTATTCTAAAAATCAATATTTCCATTTTCTATAATTTTTTACTTATATTTTTTTTCTCCATTATAGAGATGGTGGTGGGGTTATGATTATAATAAATTGGGGTGATCCATATTTTTCAATTTTTTATTTTATATTTTTGTCTAATTGTAATTTTTTTAATTTTGACAAGTTTCATTGTTTTTTAATTTAATAAGATTAATTAATACTTTTGTTGGATTCTCTATATTTTATATGTGTATAATATTATATAATACAACACAATTTTATTCATGAAATATATATTACTAATAAACACTAGGTCATTGTGGTCTTCCCCTTTTATAAATTCCCCCCCCTAAAAGGTCAACATATATTCTAGGATGGTAATAGATGATGGTTATTTTGTTTCACTATTTCCTATAGTTCCCATGTTTTATCTACTCACTCCTTGTTCCTCTAAAACACATTGATAATGTGAGTTTTCTTATAGTGTATAGTTTTGTCTCAATAGTCCAATATATTCATTTTTTATTCTTCATATGAGAAGCCATTCACCAAATTTACAACCATTGGATTCTATATATGTGAGCGAACATGTATGTACATTCTCATGAGTTATACATGGATCATATCATAATTTTGATCCATACTTAGTGGAAGTGTGTGCCGATAGGCCACTACTCCTTTGCGATCACAGATCTAAAAAGATACAATGTACATTGGGAAAAACTTCTTAATACTTAATAACTATGTGACTTTCTTTCATGGTTATATTTGAAGGAAAACCTTATATCCAACATCAAAATCCATGTTCCATTAATGGGTTTTAGTATATATATATTTTCCAAATCTGAGAATATTTTATATGTTGTTGGATGACTTTAACCTTCTATGTCATCTATTTAAAATGATTGTGTACAAGTATCTTCTGTTACCCTACTTCATCCCCACGTGTTGGATTTATACATTTTTTGTCATATAGTGCTTCATATAGATCCATTTGAATACTCAAGTGTAACATGGTGTCATATGAGAACTCAACTAATGTTAGATATTGAGCCCATCCACCTTTGAATTACATTTCGAAAGATTTTAGTATATCCTCTCACATCTTAATAGTCCTTTTAGATTCTCTATTAATTTTTGGTTGATAGGCCATAAATAAATTCAATTCAGTACTCAAATTATCTTGAATACTTCTCCATAATTTATATGTGAAACTTGGGTCATGATCAAAGATGATCGTAAGTATAACCCCTTAAAGCCTCCCAATCTCCTCCATATATTTCATGGATTGTTATTCAAGAGAGAAATTTTCCTAAATGGAAATAATGTGGGCATTCTTGGTGAGTCGATCCACCACAACACATATTGGATTTTTTTCCTTTGGATTTTTTATGAGGCCATTGAGAAATTACATCTTTGTACTTTTAGAATGGACGGAGAAATATGATCCCTATGCATTTTAAAATATATTATTCTTTATGCGATGTGATAAAATCAGTAAAATCCTCATTCCAAATCGAATCACACCATCTTCATCAATGTAGAACTCATGTATCTTCAAATCCTTTACTAATTTTACCTTATTTTTGATCTCCAGATCATCTCGTTATTCCACTTTGATCTTATCTTGGATATATGGTCTAAAAATACTAAGGGAAATGTTGCCCGTATTACCTACCATTATGATTTCAAAATTAATTCATTGAATATACTTGAATATATGGTCTCTATCAATCTGCATCGTCAATAGATTAGTAGTTTCTTTTCTTCTTAGATTATAATCTATATTTTTTTCCTTGATGGTAATGGAAATAAAAATCATAGTCTTTTATTAGATCTAACCACATTCACTTATGCATATTGGTATAATAATGTCTCAATATATACTTTATGATCTTAGGGTCAGTATATATATCACACTTCTCACCACAGATATAGTGCCAAAAAATCATTATAGTGAAGACCATTGTTGTTCTCTGAAGATCATTCTTTGGGTAGTTCATATCATGGACTTTCAAAATTCAAGATTCATAGGATATAATGTTATCTTTTTAAAATAGTAAAAATACCAAACCTTTTATTGAATCTTTATTATATATCACAAAACCTAATCAACTAATGGGTAGTGTGAGTACATATGTAGTTATTATCCTCTCCTTAATCTCCTCAAATCATTCCTTGTTTTATTTTTAAGAGATATAATTTTCCCCCTTACATGTTAACATTGTTTGTAGGAAAGAAAATTATGAAAAAATTCTCACTAAATATTGGAAGTACCAATTTATGTATAGAAAAATATAGATTTCCATGATATTTGTGGGTCTAGTCCATTCATTAATTTACTTTATTTTTGAATGGTTCATATAAATTACCTCACTTGTGATAATGTTCACTAAAATAATACATTCTTCAAATGAAATTCACACATGTTAATCCCATCATAGATTTCCAAATTTCCTGGTATACCCAACATATTCTTTAGATTCTCATCACTTTCCTCATTTTTCTTCAATAAAATCACAATATCTTCGATAAACCGTACCAAATATTAGTTTTATTATTATCTAAGGACTTTATTCATCATTTACATGACGATTGAATGTGAATTAGTATGTATTAAGGGAATCATTATGAACACATTGTGACCATACTGTGTATAGAGGCAATCTTTGGAATATCTTCATACTTCACATTCAATTGATGAAATCTATAATGAAGATATAAATTTGGGAAGTAGGAAGATCATTATAGTTTATTTAAAATTTCAAGAATCCTTTTTATAGGATATTTGATCTTTATAGTGTCATTTTTGAGATCCCAATAACTGATACATAGATGCATTGATCCATCATTATTCATAGAAAAGAGGACATGAGCAACCCAATGTGATACACAAGGGTTCATGAACCCTTTTTTAAAATTCCCTTGAAGATTTTTTTTAAATCCTCTGATTTTATCAAGACCATCACATAGTGTACTGTTTTGAAAGGAGTGGCTCTGAGTAATTTCTCTAGGGATAAATCTACCTCACAACCAGGGGGATGTCTGTGTAACAATTTTGGAATTGTATCAGTGTATTCTCAACTAAAGGAAATTTTATCTAGATTGTTACCTTATAAGGGACAATTCATTTATGAAAGGTATTCTTCTTAAGAGGGTATAAACACCCAAATTTTGATTGATTTTTCAAATGAGATTCCTTATATTCCATTCACTTTTAGTGGAGTAAGGGATGGCTCAAAATATGAAAAGTAGATTTTAATTTCCAGATAGTTGGTGTGTTCTCTATATAATGATATCCAATATATTCCCATCATAGCATCAAATTCACCCATGGTAGTCCTTAAAATATTCATTTGAAAAATCCTCACACTAATGTTTATAGGAGAAGAGTCCAACACTTTGGTTGTAATGATTTCAGCATGAGGCATGTTTATATCTATCTGTACTTTATGGTATCAGAGCATCAATTCATCATTTATATAAAATTTGTTGGATATAAATGAATGCATAGAACCAAAATCAAATTAAAATATTTACATTATTTAGTGAATCCTTCAATGACATCAAATTCATGCTCCATGTTATTATTAGTGGCCGTCTGCTCATTTCTTTGATGCAGGTTTTGTCTGCCCTTGGTTCTTGGTCTTCTTTGATTGGAACTGATGTTCTCTGGAGATGGGAATTTTTCCATTGGATCAAATGATTTTTCATTGATGAGTGTTATTTGAAAAAGGTCTTGGGTTTTGGTGATGTGTGGCATGCTATGGTGATGACGGTGCAGTTTAGAGTTAACAACCGTGATGTGTTGGTCGAAGAAACTATGTGATGATGGTGGCAAAAGAGTTGTTGATGAAGTGATCGCATTGTGATGGCTTTCAGTGCAGGTTTGTGGCTCAAGACATTGATGATTGTCTATTGATTGAAATTCAAAACATGGTGTGAGGCGCGTTGACGTTGATATTTTGAATTTTGAAATATGTAAGGTGAACTATGTTTTTAAAGGTTATGTGAATGGTTCCCACTTTTCCTTAAAAAGTGGATTTTTAATAAAATAAAAAATGATTTGGACTGATGTGAATTACCCTCAATGACCTATTTTTAGTTCACTGGCTAGCATATTGACCATGATACCAATAGTTGTATCATTGTACCATGGGTTCTACTTTAGAAGGTTCATTTTTTCCTCCATCTTGTTGGTTGGCTTCATCGGGTCTCTTCGATATTCAGGATGATTGTGTCCATATATCCCATAATTTAATCATTTTCCTATCCCTTTTAGGCCATTCCCATGACTCTTATAATCACATTTTTTGACATGTGGGTTGTTCAATCCTTTTTCCTCCATTTTATTTACCCACCTATGTGAAACTCTATTCTTCCCTTATTATCTTGATTTCCATGGGACCATTATATAGACTATATATCTATGTTGAGATAACATCAAGTCATATATTTATAACTCCTAATGAATTAAATTTCTAGAGCCTTTCAGTTGTGTGTTTTTAAAACACAAATGAATCCATAAATTTTTTTATATTTAATGATACCAACACATAATGCATATATAGAAGGCCTTGGGGTGTTTTCCATATAATCCATATTAGATTATAATTACTTTTTATTCATCTCTATAAATTATATTTCCATATTTCATTGAATATTTTGAGGGAGATACATGTTAAGATATATTTTCTGAAAGTCTCCCTGCTCTATCACATTAATTTCATCATTCGACTTGTTGTTCTTTATCAACACTCACCATTGATTTCTTCCCCATCTAAATGATAAACCAAAAGACTCACCTTCTTCTTTCTTGGAAGAATGGATTAGTAAAAATATCTTCTCCATTGAGTTAACCAATTATTCCAAGACATGTGTATTTAAGGTTCTACTAAAAATAATTGGTCATTGCCTTATAATGGACAAAATTGGTGGTTGACCATTCCTGGGTGATGGAAGATGCTCCATGCGGTTCAGGATAAAGTTCATTACCTGAGACAGCTGGATAATCATCGCCATAATTTTTTGAACTCCACCTCCCATTGAATTGGGGGTATCATTCGAGGAATTGTAGCATTATCCTTAAAATAGGTTGTCAGCCTAGATTATCCTTTTTCTTACCATATTCTAAATTCAAACATGTTTAAACAAAAAAATTACAAAACACAAAAATAATTTATTCTATTACTAAATTAAATCTAAATCCGTATCTTATAGGAACCTTATGTCTACCCTTTTTTAACATATTCTTTTTTAATGTTTTACCTATAAATAGAATTATAATTATGGGTTTTATCCACTATTTATAATCCAAATTCCCTAATTGACAAAACCAAGGTATGATACCAAATATAGTGACCCTTCATTTTCTTACATATCTATTACATCATCTTTATGTGAAACAACAATGTAACTATATGAATCCATGATAAAAAGGTTAACTGCCTTGGGAAAAATAGGTTAAAACATAACTAATACAAATTAAAAGAGCATTGTTTAATTACATATTCTCTTTCTTATTAATCCACATCATGTTCTTTATAGTAATATTAATCACCATATGATATAAATAAAAGAAAGGTGTTATCTAAAATCCTAGTGAGAGGATGAAAATGTACACAAATAAATATAACATGGGTGATGTAACACCCCAAGAATTCATAATGTGTTATTTCTTCAAAATAGTTCAATAACTTGCACTACACGCAACACCGAGTTCAATTGCACCATGACTTACCAAAAAGCCATTCAAAAGAGGTTATGAATAGTATTAACTAAATTTTAAACTTTATATAATCCTTATAATTTTTCCATATTATGAGTATCTTAGACATAATACAAGAACAAA
This sequence comes from Viscum album, assembly GCA_963277665.1. Taxonomy (NCBI): domain Eukaryota; kingdom Viridiplantae; phylum Streptophyta; class Magnoliopsida; order Santalales; family Viscaceae; genus Viscum; species Viscum album. Next base: position 553,884,848 of record OY728126.1, on the reverse strand, counting down.
TTCATTTTCAGTATTGCACTTTTATCAACTTTTAATAGTGAACCATTTTTAAATACTATATTTTAAACTTTTTGACTAAATGGGGACATCAAAAATTTAAAATGAAACATCCCAAGCTTCCACGGTACGTTTCCCTTCGAATAATGCGATAGCGTGTGTTGTACGCAACCTCGAGTTCTAACACACACCACAACTAATTAAACTAGCCGTTGTGAATAGTAATACCTACTTTTTGAAATCATATATATTTTATATTTCAAAATGGACTTCATTTTTGGATTCGGAATATTGAAATTAGCCTAGGGTGAAATTTTGGTACTTTTCGGATAACTTTTATATTTTGATGAATAGTGAAAATTACTAAATTTTAATTAAAAACAACTTTTTTAATCAAAATAATTAATAGTGATGAATTGTGAATTTGAGTGGTTTTAAAGTATATTTAGAATATATTTTTACCATTTAATATAATGTTGGTCATTGGACATAATTTTACAATTAAACCGAACATAAACAAGTGTCAATCTTTTGATAGTTATTACCTCTTAAAAACACGCTTTTTGTTTTGACAGCGGGAATTAATTTTAAATTAATTTCTGCCACTTCTGTGTTTTGAATTTAGAAAAATGGATTCCATATTTGGAATCAGGATGTCCAAATTGTGTAAATAGGTAACTTTTATTTTTAGACATTTTGAATAATTACTGTGGTAAATATTTTATTTACCATGGTTAAGGGTAAATCCGGTAAATAAGGGTTACAAAATAATATTATAATAATACCAAATTACCCTAAAACGTGTCCTAACCTTATTGGTGGACACATACCCGACCATGGGCATCCTTGGGTCAATTTGGGGACCCCTTGGAGCCACTTGTATGTGGTAGGGACACTTTATATTAATAAAGTTAAAATAAAAATAAAAATGGCATAAGCTTACATCTTTTAGAAGAACAATTTTTACATAGGGTTATACATGTTGGATTTTCGATTATAAATATTCATTAGAAAGATAAAAGGATTTCCAACATAATGATATTTTATTTATAATTTTTAGACATCAAATAAGTTAAATTATTAATGACACAATAATGATGCAATGTTTACCTCATTAATAAATCATTTAAATAAATAAGATTATAATGATTAAAATATTATCTAAAACCTATCCAATTCTTATTGGTTGATGTTATTTAGAATAGGAGTCATCTTATCTTCGACCTCAATGATTTTTGGACCATTATAAACCGAATATAATTATATTATAAAGTAATACTTTCACTCTTTCCTAAAGAGCCCCTCCTCTCCCTTATAAAAGGAGACCACTTCTACTCATTCCTCACACCTCTCAAGCCACTTGGCTCGTCCAAACTCTACCCAACTAAGCTCCCCACATCCCTCTCCTCCTCCTTGAAGCTTCCCCTTAGGCAGAAAACATTTCAAGAAGTCCTTTGGTTCCAACCAAAGTGAGTTACCTAAATTAAAGGTAACGATTTCTCTTAAATTATTTTCATTTATTTTGCTTCTCCAACCCCCAAACTCTTTTTATTTCCTTTCTTTTGTAACAACACCAGTATCCTCAATATACTAGGATGTTGTTATAAGACGGATTCAAACTACACATACACACAACTCCATCTAATGGATGATGAACATAATGTTTCTGTGGATGACAAACTAACGCCTCACGAAACGATGATTGTTCAAATACATCTTACCACCTCTCATGGTGGCCATTATGATGGCACTGTAATTAAATATGATATTAATGATATATATTTTATATATAAGCTTCTGTAATTCCATTTTATTTCATACCATTATTCGTTTCATGTTGTATATACATACGATAATTTCATTTGAGGAAGTGCGGACTACCGCCCCCTTAAAATGATATGACTCGTTCATACCACACATGGAACGTATAAAGGATGGTGTTAATGAACTTAAGTAACATATATAAAATATTCTATTATACTGTAATAGTAATATACCTAAGTATCATTTGGATTCGATTCTTTTAAAATAAAAATTAAATGGAAGTTGCGTTTGTGCGTACGTACGGACTACCGTCTCCACGAACGCGATGAGATTCATTCTCCATCGTATCCATTCAAGTATTATTCTCATTTTAGGGTTAAAAATAATGTTAACATCATTCTGATTATGAATAAGATATAATCTATCCATTACAAACATGTCTTACGTAACCAAACATTTAAAAAGAACGAATCGGTTATCACCCGAAACGACGATAATACTAAGATATTATTAATAAAGCAACATTAAAAGATCATATATGATATCATATTAATGTATATGATTCTTGTATAATTCAATAACAATTATTTCACCATTATACAGGAGGTTAACCTACCCCAACCAAGGAAAAGTACAAGGTAAGGGTTATTTCACAATCTCTTCATTATCCGAGGTTGTATTATACGTATTAATCTACTGGGATCTCTTTATCATCCACATCCATAATTCTTCGAAATGTATTTCAAAAAATTTTTACTATTTACAAGAATATGGGTTAAAGTCATTTATACCCTTGTTTGACTTTTTATAAGAGGTTTATAAAGGAATCTTTCCGTCGTTTTCAAAACAAGGTCCTTTTTAACCTTTTCGACAGAATTGAGGTAAGAATGTTTTTTTTAACTTATACGGCGGGTGCGGTTATTTTCCGCCGTTATAAAATCGTCGAAGCTTTCTATACAAGCTTATAAGAATATTTTCAAAGAAAATGTTTTATTTTATATGGATCTTAAATGATTTCAAAATAAAAGGAGATACTTCTTTAAAAAGAATTTTGATTTCATCTATGTCAACATCCTTTGATGGATTTTAAGATTATTTGAAGTTGATTTATTATGATACAAAACTTCTATATTGTATTGAAGGTTTTGTGATATGTTTGACTGTGGATGTGCTATTTTTATACCATTCATAGTTTATGGTGAAATTATTGACATTTCGTATGCTAGTTTTAATACGAATGTTTATGTTATGTTTAAACCTTTTCATATGGGAATGCATTGGACTTAATAAGTGACGGGTGGAGCCCACTATAGCTCCTCGATGCATCGGTAGGTCTCATGAGACAAACTAGTGTCTTGGCATAAGGCCTTGACAAAATCTTATTTGTAGTCTTGGCACGAGGCCTTGGATATGTGGTTATGATAGTCTGGCATTATGAATTCCAACATTATGAAAGTGGTTATTGATTTTTGCATGTGATTATTCGATTAGTAGAATATCCATGTGAATAAGTAAATGGAATTATTTCATTTTATTTATGCCATGCTATGTTCAAAGTTCAAGTTTGAAAGGCTTTTGTTTTAGTTATACATTGCCTTATATGTTTATTCTTATTTATGAAAGTTTCCGCTATATTGTTATCCTTACTGGGCATTTGAGCTCACCCCTTTTCTATGTTTTATTTTTCCCAGGAAGTGATGATGTAAGTTATGAATGACCTGCAGGGATATTATGAGGGGATTATAGTGTGGACTGTGGAAACATTATGTTGTTGTAGTAGATTTTCATTTTATGATGTAATGTAAAACTTATGAATATATCTAGTGTTTCCAAGGCCACTAAACCAATCGGTCTTTCGAGATTTGATTTTCTTGTGATCATGCCAATGTTACGAAGTAATGCACCGACTCTGGGTAGCTGGGGTCGGGGCGTTACAGGTGAGCATAAATACTATCATCATATCATAATCATAGGATCATTATAAATATCATTATGGAAACATTTCATAAATTCATTGAATATGTCAATGATAGAAAGAGAAAATCATGTCACAAGGTAAAATAACCGACATAGTTGTAAACAATGATAAAATCATGTTAATGAATCTCTTATGTTCATAATCATAACAAAACCATTTGGAACAAATCTAGAATTATGTTCATGTATAATACACACCATACATCACATTATCCATTAAATTGGATGTCAATAAAACTATGGGTCCACCCACCACATCATAATATTTACATAATCATACATTCCACATAGAATATATAACAATAATTATCATGAAACCGCCATGGGAATTGAATTTGTTTAATAATGATTTAATAAATCTTGATTTCATGAATAAACATGGGATTTCCAAATGAAAAAAACATATTTTTTATAAGAATCATCATTCTTGAGTGAATAATAATCAACTCATGTGGAGTTATAGATGCGTTTTTAAAAAAAGTGTTCTTTTGGAAAACATTTTCATTTGTTATAAAACCCATTTGGAAACATGTATATCATTATAAATAAATGAAAAGAATTAATAAATGATATATGAGGATCATTATATGAATATTCAAACATATTATTTCATGAACGATTGATAACCTAAGGAAAAGGATTTCAGTTTGAGAATCCCCTCACCTTAATTCCCTCTTTGTTTCGTCGATTTTGAGGATATTGAATTATAACCATTTCTTTATTAAAACATTAATCAAGATGTGAGTTTTAGTCATTTGTAAAAAAACCTAACATTTATAATCATTTGATTATATTTTTTTAACTATCATTTATGAAATTTAATCATTTTGATGTTACATTTTCAAAAAAACTTCTTTTTTGTCTTTGATTTAACTCCTTTTATTCAAAGTCCTTTATAGAAAAAAGTGGCTAACTATAGAAGATTATAATAAATGTAATAAAATATTTATATATTAAATTTAATTAACACTATAAATTCATGAATTTTTTTAAAGAAATTTTATTGGGGATATCTCCATAATTGGTTGACTGACATTTAATGAGACATTTTCGAAATAACAGCAATGGGATACATGACATTTACATTGGTCAAAAATGTCATTAATAAAATATTATAACATTATCAATATATTTTTAACTTAGTAAATAATTATTTTTATATAATATTATTCTTAATTTTTTTTTGGAAAAATAAGAACGATAAGAAGAAAAGAGGGAAGAGTTAATAGAGGCTAACTCTCTCCTCGATGTTGTTTCTCTTGTATGATACTATAACTCCCATTATAATTGGAGTTTGATTGATCTAGAATGTAACTATGTATTATAAGGGGGTTAAGAGGGGGATTTGGGAAGATATTTGGCTTTGGAAAGGGTGGGAAGAGTGGTTTTCCAAGGGTAGGGAGAGGGTTTTTATACATAAGGTGATGGATATTTTTTTAATAAGATATTGTATAAAAGTTATATAAAAAAATGTAATAATATATTTTTTATAATATAAATCACATATAAATATAATATAATGGTTGTAAGAAATTAAATCCCTATTATAATTTTCATTAATCATTTTATTAAAAATGAAATTGTAAAGAAAGAAAATTTGTTATTTTATGAAATTATATTTGACTTTAGGTTTTTGGAAACATCGTTATAGGATGGAAAATTAATTTAATTTAATTTAATTTTTTCATTTCTAATATAAAATATAGCATTTCTGGTCCCAAAGTTATATAATATGTTAGGTAATTATTAAATCATGAATTATTTCATTTAACATGTGTCCAATTTCCGAAAACATTATTTTTACTATTCACCCAATAAATGATGTATTTCACGATATTACTAAAAAATCACCCTCAGAAAATTTATAGGTAATGATTTCAAACATAATATTCATTTTATAAAAAAATTATTAAATATTTATTATTATCATATAAAAATTATGAATTTTATGGAATGATTTAAAATAGAGATATTAAAAATATGCTTATATTTTTTTGAGTTATTTTAATCATGTTATTTATTTTTTTTGGAATTATAAAATTTATATGCAAAATAATTAGTGATGATTAATATTATTTATGTCACAATTTATTTTGTTTATGTAAAATCACTATTCCAATGGGCATAGTACTATTATCAAAGGTCATGTTACTATTCTTAATGGTCGGGTTACTGTTACAAGATAAAAATTACTATTCCAATCATCATATTAACTAATATAAATTCCGCTTCATTTTTTTCTCCGAATATTAAGCTTAATTCATCTTGATATTCCATATTTTCAATATTTATAATTTTACTTGGTTTAAAAATATTTTTATACTTTTCGATAGTGTTGGTAGAAGTAGTAAAGATTTCAGTAGATTGTGGTGATCCATATTTTTCCCATTTTAGCTTTTCTATAATATATTTCTTTCCAATTGAAAAGATTAAATTTTTATTAAATTTAATTTATGAGTAATGTAATTTAATTTGTTAATAAATTTTTTTATTTACTCAATATTTTATATGTGTAAAATATTATATAACCCTATACTCAATATTTTATTTATATAAGAATACATACATGTATTGGTATTTATTGAATAGAACACATGATGGAAAAGAAGACTCAAACACAACATGCTCATTATTCTATAAATTATTAAAAGAATATATGAAATATATGAACATAATGGTTTGTAGATCAATTATGGTACTTCAGAAAATTAGAGAATTATACAGTGGATTTTTTTTTAAATATATTAAATGTTAATTATCAATGTAATCCCACAAAAAGTGAGTGGAATTCCATGAAAAATATAAAAAAATTATAGACTAACAAAAACATACCAATATCAAATAGATTTGAAATTCTCGATTATGTATATTATGTTTCCAAAAAAAGTGGTCACAAAATTTATACATGTACATAACAACATATATCAATAAATAATGCAATGAAAAGACCATATGAGAGTGAAAATTATACATTCTGCTGCAACATGAACAATATTGCAAATTAAATGACTCTAAATAAGTTAAAAATGAATTCAACATTTCATAATAAGTATGTTAATAATGGAACTCATGTGAGGCCATGTATAAACTCTAGAAAAGGATAAAATACTCTAAAAGACATTATAAATTTTTTTTAATTAATATAGAGAAATCCATAATGTTAGAGGATGATGCACAAGTTAAAACTAGTGTTAAAGGAAAAATTGATATTCCTCTTAATGTAGAAAAATCTTATTAGAGTTTTTCCTCAAGTGACCACTACTTTTTTGAATTTTTCTATATGGTAGATAAAATAAATCTTGACATAATACAAATGTACATTTAACTAAATTACAATTATAGAAAAGAATCCTTGAAATGAAAAAATATTACATCAGGTGTTACTTATGACTTGATGTATAAAGAAAGAATAACCATCTCAGATAATGAATTTATTGGTGTGGTAAGATATATGATACCTAAGGATAAATCATATTTGAAATTCTTCTATAGAATTATGATTATTAGAGATATATGAGAAACAGGGCTGTGAAAATGATATCAACTTTTCATTATCCACTTAAGAACATGTAAATCCACCTTATTCCCTTATAGCTTTTGTTTATTGTATTATATATAATATTATATGAAATGAAGGTGATGTAACTTTTCATGGTGAGAATATGAGATGTAGTGAGTGATTTCATATTTTGGAGAGAAATGATATAGTTGATAGCAAACTGGATAGATCATATATTAGGTAATAAAAGGTATAATATTTGATAAATGACAGACTTGGAGAAGTTGTGGAATCATTAAAATAGGAAATTCCCATAAATATTTTCACATTCCTTGAGAATGTATATGGAAAATAATTTTCTTAATCTTGAACTTTTAGGATAGCCTAATATAAATTTAGGATGAAATATGAAGAAAAATAATTATACCTTTATATTAACTGTATTATTCATATCAATTAACAGTTAGTGCTTGGTTGATGAAAAACTGAGGCAAAGTGGAAGCTGTATCTTCATCACCTGAACATACTAATTTAATTCTTAATGCGTGTGAAGGATTCAGTATTTTGTTTATAATTTAGTTCACTTACATCCCTTAAAATGATAATTTGGTTTTAAGATCATGATTTCATAAGCATGATTTGTTACGGATATCTTATTCATCCATGGTATATATCTATTATTTTCATCAATAGGCTAGACCACATAGTCATAATGTTGAGTAACTAAATTATATTATCTAAGAGAACCATGTTATATTACATCTCTCTCATAAGTCATGATATGATAATGATCCCACATACCCATTTCATATAATTTTTATTTACATGGAGAAAGATAGAATACATCCACCAATATTGATATTACGAATTTTTATTTTCCAAAAATCCAAAGTGGGATATTGAAATGCCCATGTACATAAGTATGTATTTCAATATTTCAATGGTTTAATATGTATTATTTGATAATGATTGGTGATATTCTATTGAAATGAACAATGAATGTGTATGCCATAATGAAAACATTATCAGGGGAATCCAACAATTTTCCACTCATCTAGACAGGACGAACCATACATGAGATACATCTAGGGTTAATCGTCAAGAAAATACAATACCATGTGAGCATTTGGTGCTATATTTAAATAACATGATGGGGATTTTCTTTGATTGATTAAAAACTCAAAGAGAAACCCAATTCCACTTTGTAGAAAGTCTATAGATGGAAAGAAGGTTATGTAGGTGGGACTACTATTATGTGATAATGGGATATAGTAATGTGCTAAATAAATATCTTGAATATAAAGTCAAATGGATCTTCCACCATAGCAAGAATAAAATGGTAATGAATATAGAAAGAGTGAAGTGATATTCAAAGATCATCATTAATATTGTGAATGATCTTGCACCACAACAAGGAAGAAGTTGTAATTGATGGAGCATGGGAGAGGTGGAATTCAATGAATCTAAAAAAAATTCAAAATCATCTTCTATAGATTTTTGAATCATGTTTCCACATATAATAAGATCAAAAATAAGGCTCTACACTTACCAATTTGACATTAATAACTAAGTTAGTTTTCTACCCTGGGGTGAAATTGTGATTTTCAATAGTTGTTGAATATAAACCTAGAGCTTAAACTATTGTTTTAAATTTTTAAAATAATTTTTTTTATATGATTCTTTATCTAGTTTTTATGGTGTTATATATCATGTAATTAAAATCCATTATGATGAAAGAAGTTTTTAAGAATTGATAGAGTTTGATTGAGGTGGAACTATTTAAGGATGAATCTTTTGTAGATCAACCTTGCCAATTTCATGAATGGGTGAATGACATAGTTATTTTATCTACATAACAAAATTGATAATTGGATATTCAATCAAGAAATTTGTGTTGTAGTTTCTCTTTGTAGGAAAATGACATTCCAGATTTGGAAACCACATATCCAAATAATCAATGTAGCTAATTCTCAAAACCACATAGTCATTTTAGATATGGAACCAATTTATTAGAACATCATATACAATTGTTCTATCATCCTAATGAATATTAACATATTCATTTGATACATAGGTGTTTTCATAGGAAATCCAAATATCCATTTTTGGTCCTATAGATGATTATTCTATGTATGAGATTTATATAGTTTATTTCTATGTCGGATTTTTGATATTATAATATATAAGTTATTTACTAAAGGAGAGAAAATCATTCTATACTATTCAAGTTGTAATAGATATGGATCCAAAATATTTATGAATATTTTAATACATCATCATTTACGGTTTTTAAAATTTTGATTTTGATGTTCTATAAAATCCTTATTGAGACATAATGTTGATATGGTCTTGGATAGTTATCATAGAGATCATGGAATTTTATTAACAGATAATAGAGATCGTGGAATATGATTTCAGACACATATAGAAGAATGAAATAAAAATATCATGGGGAGATTAGAATATATAATCCACCAAACACTTTTGGAAATCCTGGGTGGTATGAATTTCCCCCATATGCTATAACAATAAAGAGATAAAATAGATACTACATTGGTTTTTGACATATAAAACCATGTGAAGAGATACAAGTGTGATATGGTTGATTCTTATGAGTATTTACATTTATGGACTTAAAAATGAGGCTTCCAAGAACATGATTAGATGCTAAATAAGATTTTTTATTCATTAAAAAATTGAAGATATTTTTGGTTTAGTGAAATATTTTTTATACTTACTAACTCTATGAGTATGATATATATCATTAAATGTACATATTTGAAACCAATTTATAGGATATGGGTAGGTTAATTAAGTACTCTTATATAGATATGACACATATTTCTGGAATATGGAAAATACTACATGATGTTCTGAGTTGAAAATGTATTACCCAAGAATTTCAAGAGGAAATGGAAGAATAATTATTGATTTTCCTCTATATTGTGATGAATATTAATATGAATGAGGATTAGGGTGAGATAATATTTTTATGATTAGTGTCTCTTCATAAATTATGGATCGAGTGAAAATTTTAATGTTGATGAACATGAAGGTATCATAATGTGAAATAGATCAAATAGTAGGAATCACTGCCCTAATTGGATATTATATGTGAGTGTTTGATAATTAATACACTACACATATGATAATTAATGTCATGTGATGATTTAAATATTTTTTATTGGTTTATCAACATATTAAATCCAATATATACAATGCCTTCTAGTATAGAATTAGTAGTTACGATTAAGAAGAGTAATTGTAATATTTGAATCAAGATTCCTAGTGTATTAACAAGTTACAGGATACTGATCAATGTGTTATTCTTATATTATTATGATTTACTATTTTTATTTTTAATTTATTTGATGTCACTGTGGATTTGACTTTAAAATTGAAATGATATCTCATGTATGGAGATGTAATTCAGTTTTCCCTTGATCATTTGATGAACATATCCAACTTTTTCTCTATTTGGGATACTCGGTTAGTTAATTAGGAAGTAATTTTTTACATTCAATATGTGATTAAATTATATGGAGTGATACTAATAATTGTATTTAACAATTATACAATATTTACTTCATTATTTTAGAAAACAATTCAATAGTATTTATAGAATCAGGTGAAGCTGAATATATGTTATCAACCATAGACTATTAGGTAGTTTGAAAATACTAGTAATATATTATATAAAATGATTGGAATTTAAATTGTTGATTTTTTAGTATAAGTGTATTGATTATATTTAGTATATTTTTACAATAAAAGTAAATTTTTATATATATTTGGTTGGCATTGACCATGTATTTATATGGTGGACCTAATAGATCTCATTTATATTGTATAAAGGTTGGGGAATCATTTTAGGTGGGTTAGAGCTATGTATAAAATATTATTGATCCAGATTGGATAATTTTACAATGGTTTACTACAACCCAGTAAATATAATGATATGGAGGATATTAAATAAACCGACTATTAGAGATCTAAATGGGAAATCATATTTTTATATTGGTGTCTCCATGATTATAGAATTAATTAATAGGAAAAATGGAACACTTCGAACATTATTTTGAGTCACATAAAATATTTTTGAAAAAAATTGATAGGTTCTATATTGGTTAAATATTCCAATTCTATATCATGGAATCAATGAAGTGTTTCATACATCTTAATATAGGATATATATATTTTATCCACCACAAGGTATAAAGAGAGATGAGATGGAATTATAGTTATACGTATCATTCATGGAATGACTATTTCATATTTTCAAAAATATTTTAAATAACATTCATGGAATGAATACACTATTTCTTATATGTTATAGATAAGTGAATAAATCTAGAGGGAGGTGTTGGAGTGAGAATCATATACATGAGTGAAATAATGAATTTTATTCTTGGTGGATAATTTATGATTCTTCTCAAGTATGAGTATCCATGTGATGGTGGATTTGTAACACCCCATATCTTAGGGAAGTTTTTACACATATATTTTATTAATTTTAATTTTATTTATGCATATTTTTTTCATAGGAAAAATTATTTTCTTGATAAAATCAATATTTTTGAAATTATATGATGGTGGTGCTTCCATTATTAAATTAAAATCCAAAATGGGTACACACTTGGGGTCAACTGGGTTATTGATAGGGCTGATATAGACTAGGGAGGAATATTTACTGATCATCAAGTAATATGTGGTATTTATGCCCATAGATAATTGATTGATGTTTTTTTTAATTTAGTTAATAATGTTTTAAAAAATCATTCCATCAATCATGGATCGTGGTTAAATGGTGGATTGGAATTTATTCGATTTCAATATGTTAAGTCTTTCTTCAGAGTGATATTGACATTGTTTTTTGTTTTATTATCTAAATATAATAAAGTAAAGGCAATTTAAATAAAGTTGATATGGTATCATATTCATCCTTCGTCAATTTCAAACCTTATTTTATGGTGGATCATTATAAATGAATTTTATTTCCATTGTAAAATGATTTCATTGATTTTTGTGATCATTGAAGCTTTATGTAATTTATTAAAAAAACAACTTTCAGTAAAACAAAAATTGAGAAACTTATACTATAAATTTTAGTTAATATGTGATTCATGTGTACAATAAACTATAATAATTTACCATCAAAATCAAAGGAATATTATATAAGGCCCAATTGGGGGAAATTTAATTGGTAAATTGGAATAGATTATTAATGATAAATAGATAGTTCCAAAAATGGTATGATGAACTATTGTTGTCATGATTATACAGTATTATGGCATTAACCACATGTTATTGGTTTTAAATAATGGAATTAAAATTTATTTCCAATAGAATAAAGGAAGCATGATTCAATAGGTGTAATGATCCACTCTTTTTTAGGTATGGAATTTCTATAGAATTCAGAATTCGATTTGATGTACCATTAATTTTTAGAAATTGGAAACTGATTTAGAATCCAAGATATGGAATATATTTGAATGGTTTTTATGGACATGTTTTGTTCTTTAGTTGAGGGAATGGGGGTTATAATAATTTTCAAAGAAGGGTCAGGTTGTCAGGATGATGAAAAATTTTAGTAGTAGTCTATTCAATGTGTGAAGATTATGGTCACCCCATAAAACTCGTAGGTAAGAGGAATGGTACCTATACCTAGGTGGTGCATGGATTAAACACTATTTTACATCCATGAATGGTGACCAGGATAACTTTTTTTTAAATGGTAACAATATTTTTTTTCAGGGAGGATTTTTAGGGGAATTTGGTATTAGGATAAGGCAATGTGGACAATGATTCCCCACTCATTGTTCCACTTAAATAACCCAATAATGGGGTGGGTTATTAGTGTGATTATATGGTGTATCTAAGGTAGGGTGTAAATTTATTTCTCAAATATTCTTCATTATTGTTGGTTACTGATTTTTGATTGATTTTTTTATGTATTTTTGTTGATTCCAATAGATAATTGTGGAATACTCAGATAGTGGACTGTATTTTTCAAGGACGATATAGTTTTTATCCATATATTATGTCCACCAACAATCATAAATGATTGTTTTTAAGGTATTTTGGTGCAAAAAGTTGCATCAAGTTCTTCAAAAAGAAATCGTGTGCCAATCAGATGGAGGTAAAAACTCATGTGTTCATTTTATAACAATGGGTATGGGTGTGTGAAACATTCAACAGGTGTGTGATACTCATAAAACTATCATGTAACTGGATTCTTGAGAAGGAATACATAATATGAATGAATATCAGCAACCCCAATATTGTATCCACAAGGAAAATGAAAATAATTTCCTCTAACACATGTTTTTAAGATGGTCTCAAAACTCTAATGTCCCTACATACTTGCATTATTGATACGATGTTTCATGATCCAATAAGACATTCAAAAACAAGTTTCCTAAACATGATAAAATGACTATAAATAGATAATCTACTCTTAAATTTTTTAATATGAACCTTTTGGTTTCAATGAGGTGTTCTTACAGCTCATGAAACTCTTTTATTCATGATTTCATTAAACTAGTGACATCCATGGAATCTTATTGGGTAGAAACATGAATAATATACCTCGCATAATTCATAAATCACACAACATATTCTTGAAATGATTTTTTGGACATTCATCGATGATGTTAAACATTCTATAAATATTCCAATCCATCACACCACTTTATGTTTATTAAAACAATAGATGTTGTGAGAAATCACCTATTTCAAATCCATCCACCATCCCAGTGCAATAGATCCTGACTCACACAACTCAAAGGATTTTCATAACTCTAATGTTTCAAGCCCCATACTTTATGTCCTTAATTCAATTCCTCCATTCATAATACATATGTGGTTTATTTTTTTAGCCTCAATAGGCCTCATATATATTAGAACCGAGATTTTATTAATCATTATATGACTAATCTGTATCATGGACCCTCACACCCAAACATACTACACAAATAATTAGTTTGGAATTCTCAATTCATTCTACACCTATGTATTGTAACTCTCAATCTAAGACTCCTAAATTCCTCCGTAATGATATCTTTAAGTGATATCAACACCTTCTTTACCCCAATGAGCATGGTCATGATTCCTTTTTTCTTATTACCTCCCCTCTATAATTATAAATTTGTCACTTCATGAATAATTAAAAAAATGTTTTAATAAAACTATGTTAAATAGTAGGAAAAGTATCTAGTTTCGTAATGTTAAATTGAAAGATAACACCCTAGTCGCATGATGTTAAATTCCACGATTACATTATCCAAAAAATTATAGATCTTCCCCAAGTGATGTGCATTGTATTCCCTATATGATATGAATATGATGGATCATGTTATGAGAATACGATATTTCATGTAGTGTGAATGAGATGATACCCCCATACATTAAGCATATTTAATGTGTAATATCAACACCATATCTTTTATTACTCTTCCATGACATAGTTGTTATTAATTTCAAACATCATATTGGATTTTGTCTTCTTGTTAAATAACCATTAACTATATACAAAAAATATGAGGTATTTGATTCCATATCCACATGATGATACGTTTTATGCCTCATTATGGTTCAATCCCACATCCCAATATAACTATTTTTCCCCTATAAGATAGTATTCCTCATGTGAAAATCCAAAGATGACAAAACCACATCCAAAAAAACATCCTCATTCCATTTCACTCCCTTTTGAGACACAATATCTCAGAATATTATTTATCACATTTAGTATGATAAACCACTCATGATTCAACAACAATAACCACAAAAAACTATTGGTTTCCCCATATAGGGTAATGTATGCCCTCTCATCGGTGAAAATTGAATATGGATCTACTACTTTAATTCCAATAATTAACCCTACTACATTTCTATTTGTCATAATAAAATGTGGTTCAACTACCTATGTATCAGGACACAAACCTAAATCCTTATTGTTTGTGATGCACATTTTTGGACACTTCCCTATCGTATTTTAACATGTTACTTGACTGATGCCTAATTAGTGGATATGTGACTACCTTTATTCATTCTTGAACATGTGACCCCACATAATGCATTAGAAAACCAAACCTATCTAATGATACTAGAAAGCATATATGGTGAGAATATGAATAGTTCTCCCTCTACTTAGTTGATGAACATATGATATTACCAAATGACATATGATTGAGAATCCATATGTGATGATCATAAAAATCAAATGTGATGAGCATAGTATCTCATCTCCCTTTCTTTAGGCGATGAGTCTAAATTTTGAATCTCTTTTATGATAACAAGATTTCATAAGTGATGAACCGATGAAGCCTTTTTTAATGAATATATGTTTCCAGGCATTATGAGAAGCTGATACTTCACATAAAAGTTGTGACAATTCTTGTGTGATGGGAACAAGACCCCTAAGGTGATGAGCCTCGAATTCCATGTGTAATGATAATATGAAACATCATGATGATCATGTAAAGGATTAAATTTTTTACATGATATTTCTTATGTAATCAGCATATGATTCCCTCCCAACCTCCAATGAGTAAGATAGTAATATATTCCCATTTATGGATAATTTTATTAAAATCTCTAACCATATTTAGTCACCCTTTAATAGCAGTATGTTCAATAATTAACCATTTATAACTATAAGAGTGAAACATGAATGATATTATTTAACTTGTACTATATTTATAAGATAGAACAATACTATGGGAGAAACCAAGGAAGGAAACCATGGATGGAATAGCAGACATCCAACCATCTCTTTCTGATTAAGGATCTAACACCATGAACAAAAATGTTGACAAACTCTTATAGATAGGAATAGGGAATGTGAAACTATAAAAATAGTTACCATCCTAAGGACACAAATCCCATGTAGAATTCACAACCCAATGGAAGCATATAAAATTATGATTGTGAACCTAACACAAATCTCTACAACAGAAATATCATGTAGATGATTAATGGTGGGTATTTCCTATTCAATACATTTTCACTATGAATCCCTTCAACATCTCTAGGAAATGACCAGTAATGTTTGTTACATGGAGAAATACATTAATTAGAAATTTACTTCTAGTTTGATAAAAATTCTCTAATAGGATACAAATTATCTACCATTCTCAACAAAATAACACAACAAAAACAAAAAGAAATAGTGGTAGAACTTCCTTCCTTGTGGCCATCCTACACAACTACAATCCTATAGTAGTGAACACATCTCTAATTCTACCTAGGTTACCTCTCCCCATATCTCCTTTAGTGATCATCCAACATTGGTTAATCACTACCATCATCTACCAATAGGAAGATAAACGAGTCACCCAACATGGGTGATGTACTCTGAATAATTGGATGCAACCACATCACACCGATATCAACATTCTCAATGATAATTTGGAGGAAATTACCACCCTCCCACCCCTCCCCAACATACAATTCCAAAATCATCCATTTTGAGTGTCTCTCTATATAATTAATTGATATATATATATATATATCTTATCCTGTGGTGGTTGGGGATTTTTTTATACCAAATTATACCTCAATCCTGGAATCTGCTAGGAGGTTCCCACCAATCGATATAACTAAAAATGAATAATGATCCATTAATGGATGAATAGGTCCATTCAATCCATAAACCACAGATACTAGTCTATATATCATGAATGCCACACTAAGGTATTTTTTAAACCGTTCCATATATAAAACCTATTTGACATCAATAATAGAACCCAACACTATTATCACATCTTAAGTCATCCTCACCACAAAAGGGGTTATGTTTTCACTAGTGTGGTATTGAGAACCCATAAATCCATTGATTTGGATGAATTGATTATCCTATTAATTAAATCCATTGAAATCGTATATAGAGGACATCCCCACATTGAATAACTTCATCACCAATTTTTTTTACATCGGGTAAAGAGTCTACAATATTTTTTGGAGGCCCTACCCATGACATTAATTATAATGCTAATGGAAGAATCCATGTAACCCTTATAAATTCATGATTGAAGATATCCCATGTAATTAATTGGGGTAAGGATAGTTTAATTAATGTTTATATACCCATGGTATTTAAATTTCATTGGTTACTTATGATTCTTAGTAAATTCACCAACCCCCACAACTATAGCAGGGTGAAGGGGTTTAACAATTGAGGATGAATATTTCCAATGTTGAGATTTATATGGTCTCTAAGTATCACCAAAAGTATCAATATATGGAGTATGTATTCTATTCCATTTAGTAACTCTTCATGTAGTCGTCACTATAAATTTTGGAATCCATCCTCTCACTATCTGCTCTATAATTTGGGGAGTTTTCAGTGTCTTTGTATTGAACTCTCAAACAGTAAAAGCTACCCTCTAAGCCAGACACACATGATGTTGGTCGCCACTCGAAAGATTTCTTATATGAATAATATTATACGGATATGGTATTGGATATAACGTAATCCCTAATGGAAACTCCTTTTTTTGTGAAGGTTTGATTATATAATAGCTATTTTATAGGAAGTATGAAAATAGAAAATATCTGCATCACGTCCTCCATTGAATTCCACGTTGTCTCATGTAATATATCATGTTGATTAATAAAAATACAACCCCCATGAAAATAAATAGGATGAAGAAGTTTTTTTGTGGTATATTGGTTGTGTAATAGTTAAACATTTTTCAATGGGAAAATAAAACACATTCATTTCACTATCCCAGATCTCCAGGGTGATGATCATGGAGTGTGCCTCCCCCAAAACCTTTGGGTGTATTTAAATCAGCCAAATAGGCATTGATAAATCCATTAATTAAGAAATACCTGAATATGAGTATTATTTTCCCAAAAAGAAATAGAATAATAATGTGGTCAAGATCAAGCAGATCATATTACTCCCCAAAATACACACAATAACATGAACATTGGATGGTCATATAGACTATCATGAAAAACTCATGGCCTATGGAAGATCTTGTGAATCCTCTTTGAAAAACACTTCCTGCTCAAACAAAGGATCCGTTGAAAATCATTGATCTTCTGGTGGGGGATAGATAAGCTCCCCTAGGTCATGTAGAATTTCAACCAGAAGATGCCCATCCAAAAATAAATAAAAATAGAAGGAAATATCTAGAAGGTCAGAGCCTCTTGTATTCAAAAACTCACATGATGCATCACTAATGTGGAGAATTATTTTCCTTGAAAAAATCAAGTAAACTAATAAAACCCCTAGGACATTGAAAAATAATAAAATGGAATAAAAGATAGGGTTTTTGGGATCCTCTTGTCGTCAAAAAAAATTATGTCATGCGCCCTTGGTGATTTGTTAGTCACTATAAAAATCAAGTGGAATGATTGCTTCATCCCATGAATGCCTTTTGGAATATTATCCTCATCACACGAAGGGCATCTAACATGTTTCAGTGACCTCATGTTCCCCCTTTTGGGTACCAAAAGGAAAAACATATGGAATTTTATTTGAAATTATCATGTTTCTCCAAAGTCCATTATATTGGTCTTGTGATTCATCACTAATGGGTAGAGTGATTATATTCGATAAAACTTATAAAACCAAAAGGTATCCATAACCATTTAAAAATAATAAAATTAAATAAAATATGGAGATGTTATGAGCCTCCTGTTGTTGAAAATCTCATGGACCACACATTCACGATCTCATTAAATCCCTTAATAGTCCATCCATGTCTCATGTAGGGCCTCAAATAGGTCTCCAAAGATCACAAGAAATCCCTTCGATAGAAACCCTGACCTCACAAAGGCACTTAGCCATATCATCCTGAGAATATGGAATTTTGTTGACATTTTCTCATGTTTGGACAGACCTCATTAATTAGACATAACATAATAATGTGTCCATCGATAGGATGGTCTCAAAATCACTAGAAACATGCGACACCCCCAGAATGACCTAAACTGGGAACTCAAGGAATGCATGACATAAAACCCCTTACTGACTCTACCTTTGATTCAAGCGATACATATCACAAAAATTTTAACATAATTAGAATTTTGGGGCCTATAAGTCCCATACCCAAACATTATAAATGAATAGAAATTTCCTCGAATCCTCATACATGTGCACCAAGGCACCATACAAGATTTCATGGAGTTGTTGATCTCATGATTAGGATGTTTTCTACTAAGTAAGATTCAACGGAAAATAGATCCATCATGGATCATGCATAATCACTTCATGTGATCATCTATGGATTACATGAAGGACTTTTGGTGGCACATGCGATGATTATAATGCATATATGCTAGATCACATGAGACATAAATCAATTAAACCCTAAAAACCTATGTAATTTGAAATAAAAGGCCTATAACGAAGACTAAATGATTGGAGACATATGTGAAGAACATATACATTGGTCCTTGTGTGTTTAACGTGTACCAACCAGTTTATGTGATAGCACCCATGATATGGCATATTGATATCATGATGCTCCTTTGGAATACTATTTATATCATAAAAACTCCTCTAGAAATATCAAAGTCATCCTTGATCATGCAATGTCCCCCAATAATGCCATTATAGATATGAAACAAAAATCTGATAGGCCAGCTAGTTTATGTGACTTTTATTTGATATTTTAGGCATACAGCCACAAAAAATCCTTTTAGTCAGCCAACGAATTTCGATCAAAAAAGTAACAATTATAAGGAAAAAATGAAGGGTATGTCAAAAAAACATCCTAGGACTTGTTATCCTTATATATCCTCATTTTGTAATTCCAAATCAAAAGCGAAACATAAGTGTGTATTCACCAATCAAAGGAATTATGATGAATCTGATTCATTCCATTACATGGATATATAGAACTCCTTCCTAAGGCATGATATCTATATTAAGTATCCCAAGGGATGTCCTGGGGAATAATTCCAGAATTCAAAATTCGTGAAATGGATTATCAACCATCCCTTTTTTCCTACACCGGTCATAGATCACGTGGGATTAAGTAAATTCTATGATCATATCATTCATATATGCCAGCCTCTGTGTGTAATCCCCTATTAATGGAACTATGATGACTCTGATTCTTCCATAACCAGGATACTTATGATGCCTCAAATATTCATGAGATTCATATTAAACATCCCAATGGTTATCCTAGTACACAAGTCCAATATCCAAAGGTATTTATACTGGTTACTTTTTTATTCCTTTATTCTCATACCAATCATAGCTCATGAGGGATTAGGGAGGATCAATAGTCATATCCTACACATCAATAATCTCCTCCATCTATGGAAATATTATTATGTATGCCCCTGATTAGG
Source organism: Viscum album (assembly GCA_963277665.1). NCBI lineage: Eukaryota > Viridiplantae > Streptophyta > Magnoliopsida > Santalales > Viscaceae > Viscum > Viscum album. The sequence goes on along the minus strand of OY728126.1, from coordinate 553,864,294 downwards.
TTCATGATATAAACACCCCCATATAATGGAATCTACCTTCAGGATAGTCCCAATGGTATGATTGAACTATTATAACTATCATTCCCACTATAATTAGGATATATGGGATAAATCCTTGATTTATAAGCTCATATATCTAGTTTATAAGAGATCATATAAATGACATTTCTGGATGACATTTAACTAAATAGGTTTAATTAACATTGTGAGTTTTAATTCTTACAATAAATAAGATATATAGGATTCCTCAAAATGACTCATTCCTCTCCTCATAATATTAACTACCAGCTTTCATGGTAGAAAATTTTGAAGTTCTTAGTCGTGAAACATCATCATATGTGACGAAATTCATTACGACAGAAATGGATGAAGAACCTTAGATAGATATAGATGGATTCTATAATGAGAACCCCTTCTTTTGAACATAAAATGGGTAAAACTATGATCATTTTTTGGTTAATAGGTATGTAATCAGGATTAGGAAGATATTATCGAACATATCGTAAATCAAAAATAGATTATTGATGTAGGAAATCATTCTTGACCCCCAAATGGAGTGATGAGCCCGACCTCCCATCCTCTCAACCAATACGAGTCCCTATGTTTCATTGGGTCTAAAACCCTAACTGACAACCATCCATTCGAATATAGGTCAGTACCTACATATGGATGTGGGAATAGTTGGGATTTTCAGTTAATAAAAAATTATGACTCAATGTCAATGATTATGTAGGAAATTTAACCCCTCACAATCAATAATCAGGCCAAACTGAATTCAAATCAATCATCCCCATTTCCAACGAATCAAAAATGGTGAACCATACATGATCTTATTTAATCATTAAATATGCTTAACAATGTCAAATTGATAGATAGCCAGTTCTTTTCAAACAAATTGTTTCTCCCAATGAGTGTTCTTGGTCATGCCTTTTCGGTCGAAAAGAATAGTGCACCTTATGAGAATCCCTCAAATAACAGAATGATTGATTGATCCTGATCCATGACATTTTTTTAATTTTATATAAAAAAAATAAATGTTTCTAATATAAAACCGTCAAATAGGATGTATGGTTTGTCTTCCATATGTGAGGACACTTTTTTGGAATCTCCTCTACAAACAAAATGATATTACTGACATAAATCTTCTAGATTATCCTCTGTAACTGGGGTTCCACTAAAAGAAGTCCATCCTCTCTTTGACATGTCCATGCGAGAATAATGGTCGAATCATGAATAAAAATAAAATTTTGTTATACATGCGTATATTATTGATTACGCATCATGGATATGATATTTCTCTAATTAGTGACCTTATTACTTGTTTTCTAAATAACTATTGATATTTCTCGCATAAATAGAACCCTGATATGAGATAATTCCATCATTTCGTGCCCATACTAACTAGAAAGTTGTCGCTGCATCCTCTGTAGGTCACATAATTAAGGCACATGCTAAAAAACATCAACATCCTGTAGTGAACACAATTGTATAGGGGTACCATCGATGTGGTATAATCCATACCATAGAAGCTTCCTGCAAAGTTCTCGAATTACTGAAATAAATGAGTCTATATCACTACAAGAAAGCTACAACTATGTTGGTGGACCTCATTACCACAACCAATATCTTACAAATATTATCCTTAAAGCGTTACAATCACTACCTTCAATATCTGATGAAGGTGGACTAGGGAGTCAAATTTGGATCCCTTCTAGTTCATAGGAAAACAATGAGGGATCCTCTCAACCACCATCACCCACACTATTCCACTAGTTCCAATCATTCGCCTACTGAGGGTACCACTAAACACATTGCAACTTATACTGCCCTTGCATAGGAAATAATAAAGACACATTGGGCAGGGTAAGTACAAGATATCTAGGAGTGGACTAATATCCCTACACTCACCAACGACGTTTACTATCATATTTCTGTAGTAACCAGTGAGCATGTTCATATCCATTCTCACAAGGAACAAGTTTGTGGACATATTCTTGTAGCATTCATGGAGGAGGCACATATCTCTACACCTAAGCATGAAGTCTATTATTATATTCTTGTGACAAATGATGGACAGAAGAGGGCTCATATCCCCACTACAATTGAATATATCTTTTAGTATATAGTGGCGACAAAAAAAATTTTGCTTATATCCCCACACACTCTTTTCATAAATTTGAATACATATTAATACTATATGAAGAAACCTTGTAGAATATAATGAAACTAGTATATATAATGGGACATTCACATTATCCTATGCATATTTCTAGGTATTATAAATGTTGTAATCATTATGAACAAGTAGTTTCTCTAGAGAAATCAAACATTATTTCTCGCATATAATAATATTATTAGTATATTCCAATAAAAGAATAGGTTCCATACTAGGATCATATTTCCATTTGAAATGGGGCTCACAAGGTTAGAGCAATACATGCCTCAGAATACGGGTACATTCCTATCGATAAATCATGGAGGAGTATTCCGAAGGCTAAGGATAAGTCTCATATCCCCGTTTTGGTTAGGGTTCACCCAGTTAGAGGGGAACATGCCTGAGGACATGAAAATATTCATATCATAGAAGGCTAGTGGCAGACTCAAAAGGCCTAGGACTGATCTCATTAACAGATTATATATAGGGCTCACTAAGTGATAATGGAACTAGCCTCATGATAGGTTCATATTGTAACACTGTGTTTTTTTATGAAATATTTTCTTTAATTAATTTTTATTCTCCTGTAGATTGGTTTAGATGAAATTGTGAGATTAAAAGAACCATAATATTCCCTTATTATTAAATTACTATTATATACTAGATGTTATGTTAGTATGAATAAGTATAACTAACTTATGAAAATACTTTTTGAATTCATTGGATATAAATTATTTAGAAAAATTATAAATAAATTATATATTTATATTTTTTAGTAAATTAATTTTGGTAATGAAATTAATGATATATATATGTGTGTTATATACTTAACGAAAGATTATTTATATTCATCTAATGGATATTTTTGTCATAGTGTATGAATAAATCCTTTTTGATGTAAAAAAACCTTTTAAAGGCAATTTTACACCTTTGAATGGAGAACCCCTTTTAAATTTATATTTTGGCATATTAATAATTTTTATATCACAAAATAAACATGTTATTTTGATGAATTATAAAAAAGTTTATATTTGATGAATTTCTGATATTTTTTTGATAACATTCAATTTTTGATGAATAATAAAAATATACTTAATTTTATGTGAAATTATTTTTCATCATAATAATTTATAAGGGTAATTATAATATAAATTATTTTAAATTATATATATAATATATTTTTATCATTCAATTTAATGTATTTTTTTATCATTAATTTTACATTGAATCAGTATATAAAAACAATTCAATCTTTTGTAATGTTTTAGCTTTTAAAACTCATTCTCTTTTTCCGACAGTGGGATTAATTTTAATTTAATTACTACAAATTTAGTGATTAAAATTTTGAAAAATGGATTCCATATTTGTCATTAGTGGGTCTAAATTATTTTTATTTTTTAAGTTTATTTTTATTAAATTATTAATAGTAACTTTAGTAATTTTTTTATTACCACGATTAAGTTTAAATCTGATAACTAAAAATAAAAATATTATAATAAATTTCCATTAACATTTTTAAATGTCCTATTAGATGAAAAAATTAGACCTTAATCATCTATGGTTCTAAATATAATCACTTAATGGCTACTTTCCTATAAGACCCCAGCCTTAAACATTTCTTAATCTTGAGTTATTACAAGATTACACATTGAGGATCTTTTCAGGTTTAGAGTTTTAGAGAATTAGATCATAAATCATGCATTACATTCCACATTTAAACAAGGTGGTTACATTAAAGACAATATTCACTCTTCCATCAAAGTAAACATATTTTAAACAAAACATGGATTCTTTCTTGACACTTCCTCGACATTATCATCACATCATGTACTTTTCCCTTGACCTGTGAAAAGCATTTCAAAAACTTACGATGAGCATAAAAAGCTTAGTAAGGGATATTAAAATATGAAATGAAAATATTAGTCTATGTATACATAAGAATAAATGAAATCATACTTTACTCATAAAATGTAATCACATTAACATACCTCATGAAATCATAAGATTCATGAATAACTCATAGAAATCATAAGACATAAAGGTAACTTGAGGCATTCATAATAATCTTACGTAGGGAGTAACCCTCATGGTTACGTTTGGAATACCCATCACAGTAAATTCCTTAAATCTCTTCAGAGAAACCTTAGCGTTTAACCCCTTCACGTTAACCAATGAATTGGAGAGCTATATCAGGCTCACTCTCCCTTAGTTTATCACAGAACCACCCACCTTCATAAATAATGCCCAAGAACCATAACATAATCGTATCACATAAAACATGCATAAAGGAAACATAAAATTTCCACATTTCAATGACAAGATATCAATACAACAGATTAATATAATATAAACATTATCAAAACCATTTTCAATACCAAAATAAATGAAAATTAAAACATGGTATTTATTTTTCATTTAAAAAAAAATATTGTAGAGGAAGCCGAAGGTCAAATAATGGTCACGGAAGCGGAGAAGTCATTGTCGCCGCATATGTATGATAAAAAAATTACCTTTTGTCATTTAGTAAAACGCTTCGTATAAAAAATATTCACTTTGAATAAAAGTAAAAGTCAAAGGGGTTTATACACTGTATAAAATAAAGTTGTGTATAAAACAAAATATGCCTCAATGAAAGGAGATTGAGACGAAGTCCCTTACCTCGTGTCCAACTTGACTCGATTGTTCTTTAATCTCCTGAATAATAAACTAGAATTAATTTATACTTTCTTAAGAAGATTTTTTAATTTCATTATTCATTTCATATCACTCTTCACCATGTTATAAACATTATGTAATTATTTATGTTAATAACCGTCATTTTGTCGATATTTGTTACTTGAGCCAAAAATAAACTTCTTATAATTACAAGTTGTTCATGTGGTAAGATATCCATTATATACAGAATTATATCCATGAGGTAGATATCATATATATCATATATATCCAGTAAATACATGAATTTATAATATTACATAACATTTATAAGTAATAAATGAAATGCACCATTCATGAAAACGGTAAGTCGTACGTACGCATGAACGCTACATCCATTTCTATTTCATATTTAATGGAATTAAAACATAATGATACATAGTAGAATTATAATTACAGTATGGAATCATATATAATATCATTAAATATATCCTTTATATTTACCAGATATGGCATTAACGAATCAAATCACTTTTAGGGGGCGGTAATCCGCACTTCCAGAAAATGAAATTATCGTGTTTATCCATAATGTAAACCATAAAGGTATGCCATAAATGAAAAATAAATAATAATATGGAAAACATAATCATATTATATATCATATATAAATATAGTGACATCTTAATGTACACCTTTAAAGGTGTTAAAATAATATGGAACAATCATCGTTTCGTGAGGCAGTAATTCTCCATCCATAGAAACAGTATGTTATTTAACCATTAGACGGGGGTGTCTATAAGTGTAGCTCGAATACTTATTATAAAAAAATCCTAGTCTATTTAAGATACTGGTGTTTTTACAAATGAATGGAATAAAAATAGTTTAGGGGGTTGGAGAAGCAAAATAAATCAAAAGAACATTAGAGAAGACTTTACCTTTAAATTGGGTAACTCCTCTTGGTTCGAACCAAAAGGGTTTCTTGAAGAGCTTCCTGCCTATGGTAAGGATTCTATGATGAAGATATGGATGTGGAGAGATGAAATTAGTAGAGTTTGGCTAAGCCAATAGCTTTATAGGTGTGGGTAAAGAGGTAGAGGTGGGGGCCTTTTATAAGAGGGAGGAGGGGCACTCTTGGAATGTTAAGAAATGTAACTTTATTTTAAAATGCGTTTCGGATTTTAAAGGTCCCACATTGATAAATTTCTAGGATAAGGTGATAAGGGTTCGAAATATACACATCCAATATGTTTTTGAAAACTGTAAGTCTTAGATTTTACATTATATTTTCATTTTATTTAAATCGTTCCTTAATGAGGTAATCGCTGCATCATCATAGTGACATAAAAAAATTAATTTATCTAGTGTCTAAAAATTATAAACAAAATACTATGATGTAAGAAATCATTTTAGATTTCCAATGACTATTTATAGTCTAATATATCGTTTTCACATACAAAATTAATTTTTTTTTACTTAGGTGTTACATACTTCTGTGATATTCTCCTTTCTTTAAAAATAAAATGATAAAGTGTCACTATCACCCAAAAGTGATTCCATGGGGTCCCAATGTTTGGTACAAGGCATCCCATGGCCAGACATGACACAACCAGTAGCATTAAGACACATGTTAGGGTCATTTTTTATTATTTTGATATTATTCTATTACCCTTAACTACCCAATTACTAATTAATCACGATTATTAAAGATAATTATCGTCGTTACTATTCATAATGTCCAAAAACATAAGAGTATTAATTCCATAATTTGGACCATTTGATTCCAAATATGGAATACATTTTACCAAATCCCAAACACATAAATTTCAGTAATTAATTGAAAAATAATTCCCATTGTCAAAACAAATAGCGGGTTTTTTTAAAAACAATATAAATCAAAAGTTTGACACTTGTGTATACCCAATTCCAAAGTAAAATTAGTTACACTGGAAAAAATTGGATTAAATGGTAAAAAAATATTATAACTACACTTTAAAACCAATTAATAAGATAATCTATCCATATAATTAAATTAGATGAAAAAGCAGTTTTGAAGTAAAATGCAGTATTTTTCACTATTCATTAAAAAATGAACATTGTCAGAAAAATACCAAAAATTTATCCAAATTAAATTTTAATGTCCCTATCCTAAAGAATAAGTTTATTTTGAAAAATATAGCTTAAAAAATTGTCAAAATATAGATTTAAAAATGGTTCTCCATCAAAAGGTGCTAAAAAATCTTTTAAAAATATTAGAGAATTCAATGCTTAAGATTGAATTTATTCTCATTTTAAGCCTCTAAAACACTATATAATTCATAAATAGACATAGATATGAAAATCCATAATTCTGTACTTACAAGGGATGTTACATCCTTCCCCCCTTTTGAAAATTGAATCCCCGCAATTTATTTACTTATTGAATAAGTTTGGGTATTTATCCCTCATTGAATTTTCAGATTCCCATGTTGCCTCTTCAATCACGTGGTTTTCCCACAAAACCGTTACATGATGAATCACCTTATTCTGAAATAATTTCTCCATGTGGTCAAGAATCTGGACCGTTTGTTCCTTATAATATAGGTTCTCTTCCTGCTGAACTACCTCTGGACTCAAAACATGAGATGGATCTGGCATGTACTTCCTTAACATTGAAACATGAAAAACATTCTGTACCTGAGACATACTCGAAGGTAAAGCCACTCGATATGAAACTGATCCAACTCTCTCCAGACTTTCATATGGTCCAATGAACATTGGACTCAGATTTCCTTTATTACCAAATCACATCACACATTTCCATGGAGATACAATGAGAAAAACATGATCACCTACCTCAAAAGAGATATCCTTCCTCCTGTTGCCCGCATAACTTTTCTGCACGCTCTAAGCTGTTATCATGTGTTTCTATATCATCTGAACTTTTTTTTACCAACAATTATACCAATTCTGGTCTCATCAACTTCCTTTCACCCACTTCATCCCAAAAAGCTGGAGTTCGACACCGCTTCCCATTTAATTCCTCAAATGGTGCCATATGTATACTGGAATGAAAACAGTTATTATAAGAAAACTCAACCAAAGAAAGATGTTGGTCCCAAATTCCTTGATAATCCATCGAACAAGCATGTAGCATATCCCCCAAAGTCTGAATTGTTCATCCTGACTGCTCATCTGATTGAGGATGAAAAGCTATTATAAAATTTAATTCAGTACCCAACAACTTTTGAAGGCCTTTCCAAAAGTTAGAAGTAAACCTGGGATCACGATCAGATACAATTGAGAGGGGAACTCAATGTAACATGACTATCTCTTTAAGATACAGATGAGAAAATTAATCTAGGGAAAAAGTATCTCGTATAGCAAGGAAATGAGCAAATTTAGTCAAGCAATCAACAATAACCCACATTGAATTATTACCTTGAGGTGTCTTCCGTAACCCAACAATGAAGTCCATGGATATATTATCCCATTTCCACTTTGGCACTCGAAAAGGCTATATCATCCCTTTTGGTAACTGCCACTCTGCTTTAACCTGTTTACAATTCAAACACATCACAGTAAAATCAGCAATGCCTCTTTTCATTCCATCCCACCAGTAATACTCCTGAAGATCTCTATACATCTTAGTACTGCTAGGATGAACTGAATACGGAGAACTATGATCTTAACATAACAACTCTCTCTTCAACTGTGAATCACAAGGCACACACAATCTCCTACCAAATCTCAAAACACAATCATTATCAATGTTGAATTCAGGAAACTTACCCTTCTAAACCAGCACTACCTTTTTCTGCAACTCACTGTCTTGCTTCTTTGCTTGCTTAATTCGGTCTTATAGAGAAGATTTCACTGATACCTGAAACAAAAAAAAAGAACATCCTACACCAAAAACTTCTATGCCAATTTTCATCAAATCCTTTACCAAAGGATCACGTTCCAAACTTAACATGGTTAATAAATCATTACTTTTTTGACTCAAATCATTAACCACTTTATTTGCTTTTCTCGGGTGGTAGTGAATTGTAAAATCATAATCATTTAGTAATTATAGCTATCTCCTCTGTCTCATGTTCAATTCTTTATGAGTGAATATATACATTAAATTTTTTGATCAGTATATATTTCACACTTTACTTCATACAAACGATGCCTCCAAATTTTTAATGCAAAAACAACAGCAGCTAATTTCAAATAATGTGTAGGGTAATTTACCTCATGAGTTTTCAACTGACGTGAAGCATAAGAAATTACCTGATCATTCTACATTAGGAAATAACCAAGTCCTTTCAATGAAGCATCACTGTAGATAACAAACTCCCCATTCTAAGAAGGTAGTGTGAAAACATGAGCATTCACTAATGTTATTTTCAGTTCTTTAAAACAACCATCCCATTATTTTTTCCAGATAAACTTAACACCCTTCCGAGTTTATTTAGTCATTGGACTAGATAACCCTGAAAAATTTCTAAAAAACCTTCGTTAATAGCCTACTGAACCATGAAAACTACGAATCTCGGTTACATTTGTGGGTCTTGGTCATTCTTCAACAACCTTTGTTTTTGCAGGATCAACAGTTATCCCATTTTTAGAAATAATGTGACCAAGGAAAAAAATTGTTGCAACCAAAACTCACACTTTCTAAATTTCCAATACAATTTATTATCTTTTAATGTTTGCAAAATAACCCTTAAATGACTTTCATGCTCCTCTTTACTTTTAGAAAACTCCAAAATATCATCAATGAAAACTACCAAAAACTTATCCAAGAACTCATGGAAAATGCTATTCATAAGGTCCATGAATATAGCAGGTGCATTGGTTAGCCCAAAAGGCATTACTAAAAATTCATAATGGACATATATTGTACGAAAAATGGTCTTCATAACATCTGCTTCCTTTACCATCAACTGATGGTACCCCGATCTCAGGTCAATCTTTGAAAAATACTAGGCTCCCGGGAGCTGATCAAACAAATCATTGATATGAGGAAAAGGATATTTGTTCTTAACATTTATGTTATTCAAGGCACTATAATCAATGCAAAGTCTAATTGAACCATCTTTTGTTTTTAAAAAATAACAAAGGATCACCCCATGGTGATGTGCTAGGCCGATTGAAACCTTTCTCTAATAAATATTGCAATTTCTCCTTCAACTATAAAAGTTCAATTTGAGCCATTCGATTAGGGGGTTTTGAAATTGGCTTAGCATCAAGAACTAAGTCTATAGTAAATTCCACTTCCCGATCTAGTATTATTCTAGGAAACTCATTAGGAAAAACATCAGGATACTCATTTACCACTGGCACATCAATAATCTGAATGGTTCCATTGTTTTCAACAATATGTGAAAGGTAACATTCATTTCCATCCTTTACAAGTTTCTCAACCTCTTGATATGTTATCAACATTAAGGGTTCATTCATTGACACAAACTGAAAGTCGTTATAAAAAGAAACTTCTTTTGCTCTACAGTCAATCTTAGCATTGTAAACAGAGAGCCAATCCATACCCAGGATAACATCAAACTCTACTAGAGGCAAAACAATAAGGTTTTCACCTATGTTATTTCCATGGATAAGGATAGGAAGATTCATATAAATTCTTTTTGCCTCAACATTTCCCCCATGTGTTTTTACCAAAAGTTCAGGAGTCATTTCTTGAGATGGTATTCCCAATTTACTAGAAGATTTTTCAGAGATGAAAGAACGTGTAGACCCTGAATCAAATAACACACTGGCATAATATGAAAAAACAAACCAAGTACCTGATATCACTTCATTTCATGGCCCAACATCTACTGAAGTAGTTGCAAAGTATTTCACCACACCTTTCTACTTGTATTCTGACTGCTTCCCATCATTTGTGCTCTTTGTCAAACACTCGTTTGCATAATTACCCATCTAATTGCACTTGAAACATTTCACTAACTTTATTTCAAATTTTGTCTTACCATCACCTTGACCTTTTTCAGTGAAATCATGAGCCTTATGTCCCATATTACCACATCGGTAGAACATTCCATAATTTAAAACACATTCCCCATCATGATTTTTACCACACTTATCACAAAATGAATACTTGGTTTTCTTACCATCAGGCCTTTTTTAAGGATTCTTCCCTTTCTCCTGCCACCTTGGTCTCTTCTTCTATTGGTTATTATAGAACACTTGATCACTAACAAACTCCATTTCCACCTTCTCAGCACATCGAACAAGATTTTCATTACTTTTGAAGTCACGATAAGCCAATGACCTTCGATATTTTGGCTTTAATCTTGAGTAAAATTATTGATTTTATTATAAAGGTCTCAAATAAAATTTGAGGCATACCTTTCCAATCTAGTGATCCTTTCTTCATAAGCAGCCATAGAGTCATCCTTTTTCCTCAATTACAATAATTTTTTTCCATCCTAAGTCACTATGGCTTAGGAAAATATTTCTTAAGAAACATACCTTTGAATTCATCCCAGTCAAGAGAATCGATCTCATTGGCATCCCTGATATTTTTAACCATCGAACACTACTGATCTGCTTCACCCTCCAAATGATAAACAGTAAGACTAACCTTTTGATTGTCTGAACACCCCATGACATCGAAAATCTTCTCCAGTTCTTTAATCCACCCTTCGGCTAACATAGGGTCAGATGATCCCTTGAATGATGGGGGATGTTGAATCATGAAATGTTCCACTACTGACAAGCTCCTTTGTGGTTGATCTGGCTAATCTCGTGCATAGATACCACCACCATTTATCGATTGAGTCAACTGCGGCATTACTACAACAAACTGTTCAGTTCCAATTCTGACCATCTCTGGATGCTGATTCGGAAGCTCATTTCCTTCTGTATTCCTTCCTAGCACTGCTTACCTGTTTCCTTTGTGGAAAACCATTCTGAACAAACATGTCTTATATAAAGCAACATGGTAATAATCAAATTCTATATCATTTCAATTTGACCATAAAAAAAATATTTTTGGATAATCATTTAATAGAATTCTAACTCCTAAAGATATCTAAACCTCCCTCTGAAACCAACTATAAGACCCCAGCCTTAAACATTACTTATTCTTGAGTTATTACAAGATTAAAAATTGAGGATCTTTTCAGGTTTTGAGTTTTAGAGAATTTGAACATAAATCACGCATTGCATTCCATATTTAAACAAGGTGGTTACATTAAAGACAATATTCACTTTTCCCATCAAAGGAAACATCTTTAAAAAAACATGGATTCTTTCTTGAAACTTCCTCGACACTATAATCACATCATGTACTTTTCCCTTGACCTGTGAAAAGCATTTCATAAACTTGTTATGAGCATAAAAAGACCAGTAAGGGATATAAAAATACGGAATGAAAACATTAGTCCATGTATACATAAGAATAAATGAAATCATACTTTACTCATAAAACATAAGAACATTAACATACCACATGAAATCATAAGATTCATGAAAAACTCATAGAAATCATAAGACATAAAGGTAACTTGAGGCATTCATAACATTCTTATGTAGGGAGTAACCCTAATGGTAACGTTTGGAATACCCATCACAGTATATTCCCTAAATCTCTTCGGAGAAACCTTAGCATTTAACCCCTTCGCGTTACCCAATGTATTGGAGAGCTCTATCAGGCTCACCCACCCTTAGTTTATCACAGAACCACCCGTCTTCATAAACAATGACCAAGAACCATAACATAATCGTATCACATAAAACATGCATAATAGATACATAACATTTCAATATTTCAATCAAAAGATATGAATACAACACATTGATATAATAAAAACATTATCAAAACAATTTTAAATACCAAAATAAAATAAAAGTAAGACATGGTATTTATTTTAAATATTAAAAAAAATTATTGCTTGTAGAGTAAGCCGAAGCTCAAATAATGGTCACGGCGGTGGAGAAGTCATTGTCACCGCATACATACAAAAAAACATTCCCTTTTGTCATTTAGTAAAAATCTTTGTATAAAAATGATTCCATTTTAATAAAAGTAAAATTCAAAGGGTTTTATACACCGTATAAAAGAAATTTGTGTATAGAATAAAATATGCCTCAATGAGGACGAAGTCCCTTACCTTGTGTCTAACTTGACTCAATCGTTCTTTAATCTCCTAAATAATAAACTAGAGTTATTTTATACTTTCTTAAGAACCTTTTTCAAGTTAATTATTCCTTTTATATCACTCTTCACCATGTTATGAACATTATGTAATTATTTAGGTTAATAATGGTCATTTTGTGGATATTTGGTACTTAAGCCAAAAATAAACTTCTTATAATTACAAGTTGTTCATGTGGTAAGATATCTATTATATACAGAATTATATTCATGAGGTAGATATAATATATATCATATATATCCAGGGCATACATTAATTTATAATATTACATACCATTTAGAGGTAAGAAATGAAATGCACCGTTCATGGAGATGGTAAGCCGTACGTACGCATGAACGCTACTTCCATTTCTATTTCATATTTAATGGAATTAAAACACAATGATATATAGTAGTATTATAATTAAAGTATAGAATCACATATAATATCTTTAAATCTATCATTTATACATACCACATATGGAATTAACGAAACAAATCACTTTGAGGGGGCGGTAATCTGCACTTCCAAAAAATGAAATTATCGTGTTTATCCATAATAGAAACCATAAAGGTATGCCATAAATGTAAAATACAGAAGCATAATGAAAACATAAACATATTATATATCATATATAAATATAGTGACATCTTAATGGCCACCTTTAAAGGTGTTAAAAAAATATTGAACAATCATCGTTTCGTGATGGAGTAATTCACCATCCACAGAAACAGTAAGTTCTATAACCATTAGACGAAGGTGTGTGTAAGTTTAGCTCAAATAATTCTTGTAAAAACATACTAGTATATTTAATATACTGTTGTTGTTACAAAAGAAAGGAATAAAAAGGGTTTATGGGGTTGGAGAAGCAAAATAAAACAAAAGAACATTAGAGAAGAATTTACCTTTAAATCGGGTAACTCCTCTTGGTTTGAACCAAAAGGGTTTCTTGAAGAGCTTCCTGCCTAAGGCAAGGCTTATATGATGAAGAGAGGTATGTGGAGAGATGAAATGAGTAGAGTATGGCTGATCCAATGGCTTGAGAGGTGTGGTTATGGAGGTAGAGGTGGGTACTTTTATAAGAGGGAAGAGGGGCCCTCTTGGAAGGTCAAGAAATGTTACGTTATTTTAAAATGAGTTTCAGATTTTAAGTTCACAAATTTATATATTTCAAGGATAATGTGATAAGGGTTAGAAATATACTCATACAATAGGTTTTTGACAAGTGTATGTCTTAGATTTTACATTATATTTTCATTTTAATTCAATCGTTCATTAATGAGGTAATCACTGCATCATCATGGTGTCATAAAAAAATTAATTTATTTAATGTCTAAAAATTATAACAAAAATACTATGATATAGGAAATAATTTTAAATTTATAATGACTATTTATAGTCTAAGAAATCATTTACACATACAAAACTAGTTTTTTTACTTAGTTGTTACATACTTTTGTGGTATTCTCCTTTCATTAAAAATAAAATGCTAAAGTGTCACTATCACCCAAAAGTGATTCCATGTGGTCCCAATGTTTGGAACAAGGAATAACATGGTCTTCAATGACACAACCAATAGCATTAGGACCCATGTTCTGGTCATTTTTTATTATTATGATATTATTCAATAAGCCTTAACTTCCCGATTACTAATTAATCACGATTATTAAAGATAATTACCGTCATTACTATTCATAATGTCCAAAAACAAGAGTCTTAATTACATAATTTGGACCTTCTAATTCCAAATATGGTATCTATTTTATCAAATTCCAAACAAATAAATTGCAGTAATTAATTTAAAAATATTTCCCATTGTTAATAGAAAGAGCTGGTTTTTTAGAAACAATATATATCAAAAGTTTGACACTTGTTTATGGCCAATTGCAAAGTGAAATTAATTAAAATGACCAAAATTGGATTAAATGGTAAAAATATACTCTAATTACACTTTAAAACCAATTAAAAAGATAATATGAAAATTTAAGGAAATTAGATGAAAAAGTAGTTTTGATGTAAAATGCAGTATTTTTACTATTCATTATAAAAAATGAACATTGTCAGAAAAATTCCAAAAATTTATCCAAAGTAAATTTCAATGTACCAATCCTAAATAATAAGTTCATTTTTACAAATAGAGCTTATAAAATTTTTAAAAGATAGATTTAAAAAGGGTTCTCCATCAAAAGGCGGTAAAACAATATTTTAAAAATATTAGAGAATTCAATGCTTAAGATTGAATTTATTCTCATTTTAAGCCTCTAAAACACTATATATTTCATAAACGGACATAAATATGAAAATACATAATTCTTTAATTACTTGGGATGTTAAATTTCCCATCAATATAATATTAATTTTATTCAAATCAATGAATGTGACAAAATGTCGAACTGTTTTTAAATAAGTATTATAATTAAAATATAAGGATAAGCATGAGATAAAATAAACTATATGCAGTCTCTATAAATATGAAATATTTACCTAAATAATATTAATTGATTTATAATTTTTATAAAATAAATAATTACCATTAAGGATGACACCCTAGTAATGCAAAAAAATAAATTTTTAATAGAAATATCAAATTAATGAATTCAAAAATATTAAAATTAATATAATTTGACTTAATTAAAGTTCTCCATCGATTTTATAGGATATTATTAATATTTTTGATTATATTAAATGTTTTTTAGAATTTATCTCCTACGTGTATTTTTTTTAAATTCAAATAAATCATTAGTGTCAAAATTGAAATTATAGATATTTTCAAAAAATAACATATTTTTAAATTATTTAAAAATGAAAATAATATGTAAAAATCATAAAGTGAAAATTATTTGGTCTAAAATGTCATAATATATCCAATTATTGAAAATTTATAACACATAATTAAATTCTTATAACCATTTAATATTTAAAATATTATTACCATAATTAAAATTAAATTGATTAAATAAGGATAAATCAAAATGATAATGTGTAAAACAATATCAAAACGTGTTTATATTTTATTTGGTTGATTGTAAATATACCCATCCTCATATTATCTTATAAATAATCTAATTTGGATTATTTTAATTAAAAAATTAATGTATATTAATTTAATAGTTTTGGTATTTCAAAAGATACCATATCCCTCTATTATAAAAGGTAACCTCTCTTTATCTTTTAATCAGACATATAAAGTCATTTTTTCTTAGAAAAACCATTCCTATTTACTATCCCATCATACCTCATTTCATCCTATAGGTCACACTTGGGAAAAAATCCATCATAAGGAGGCCTTTTGTGCAAATCATAAGGAGATACTCGAAAAATATGAAATTGTTTTATCACCACATTCAAAATTCTTGTCTTCTCTACTTCTTATAATTATGTTGAATCCATAATAAATTAATAAATCCAGTATCTTCTACTTGATTATATGTTATTATAATAATGGTATAACCATAAACCTCATATTATACTTCTTATAAATAATAATATCACCATGTGTACATATGTATGGATAATCATCTCTATACTATGGTGTGATTTGTTATTAAAAAATACTTTTTTTTGATGGGTATAATGATGATTATAATGGATGTAAATAATTAATATAAAATAATAATTATTCTATATACTATACCATTCAATTGTATACCATTTAACCATTAAGTGAATGAGATTGTCGCTCGTGTGTATGTACAACCTACCGTCTCCACGATGAGATGTGAATCATTATACATTATTTTCATTAAACCATGATTATATATATTAATGGATTGAATAAATATGATATATATTATAATAATATTCTTATATAAATTATATAACTATATCTTAAGAAGTGTAGCATGAACTTATCCGACAAAACATGCATAAGAACATAAAGCAGTTAAAATCCGAATAACTAGTGATAATGAAACATTACTAACAAAACTATGATAATATAATCATATACAATATCTTAAAAATTATTACAATTTAGAAATATGTAAATAACATTATTTAAATCATTATACAATAGGATCATATACATATGAAGGATATCAAACCTATGGTAAAGGGCAATTCCACATTCTCATTATTATTTGGGATTGTTTATACATAAGTATTTACTAAGGTATATTTATCATCCACATACATGTTTCCAAAATATGTAATATTATTTTTATTCTAATAAAACTTTTTAAAGTCAAATTTTCGCACTGGTAAATTTTTATCAAACTGTATGAATGGAATCTTTTTCATTTTTTGATATGATATACTTTTAAAATTTTCCGTCAAAAGTACGAGGAGAATTTTTTTTGGACTTGTACGGAATGATTGGATTTTTAAATATTCAGAACTCCTTATTTTCCATGAAACATCTTTTACACAATTTCATGTTTATTGTAAAATAATTTTATTTCTTTTAAAATCTTGTTTAATATGGAGAAAAAAATTATTTTTGAAGAAGAAAGGATATTCTCTTTAAGAATTTACTTCAACTGTTTTATTAAAATTATTTTCCCTCTATGATGACAATCCTGAAATAGGGATATGTTTTTATCCAAATTATTACTATGATTTTATTATTTTAATGATGGAATGATATTTTAAATGGATTATATTATGATTTAATGATGTTTAAAAACCCCATTTTATTTCTTGAGTTATTATATGATGAATGATTTATGTTTTTGTTGCACATGTAAGAATTAATTAATTAAGAGATGGTAATACCTATATCTCCCTCTAATGCACCATTTAATGACTTATATCCAATGAGATATATATGAATAGAATGGTAAGTAAATATGGATCAGTAATATTGGGATATAATGGAAAGTAAACTCAGTTTATTAATGGACTTCGTCTACTATGACGGTATTGGAAATGATCCCAGACTAATATGAAATTATTTTCTACTACTGTGTATAAAAAAACACTTAATGTCTTATTTTTTTTACTTTTGGTATTATGTACATTAATTATTATGAACTTTTATCCCATGACATGATATCATGATCTTTCATATATAGCATAAGACTTCAAAATGTTATGTTCTTATGTCTTATGACTGTGATATGATTGATATTTCCCATGTTTTTCCTTACTGATAATTTTTGATAATGCTTTCATAGTTTTATTTTCCCCAAATCATGAAGAATGGTATTAATTAAGATATTTAAAAAATTATTTTAGTTAAAATGAAATAAGTTGGAGAAAATGTAGTTGTTTTATAAACTAGTGGTTTATGTTTCCCGGTTTGTAAATACATTATACCTGTACAGTCCTATAATGGATTTATTATTTGTTTCAATGAATATACATCAATTTTGACGTAATATTTATTTATTTAAAACATGGTACATTATAGTGGGTATCAAAGAAAGGTATAGTTAACCTTAGGAAAATTTAATGTGAAAGCCTTAGTTAGAATTCGAAGGATATGTCTAAGTATATGATACAATCCTTCTGTTTTAGAAATAACCATGAATAACCTAATATAAAACCAAAAGTTTATAAAATTGGAATTTTATTATTGATTTATTTCGTTATCATGTTATGATTGGTGATTCTCACTCTTTGCTTCTAGGTTTTAGTCAATGACTAGAATCCTAAGGAACAATGTTAATGCTAAATGCAATGAGAAATGAAATGATTGTCCCCCTAAGCAACTAAATGTTATAGGATCTTAATTGTTAAATCAAATTTCCATGCTCACACAACTATCTCATGCTATGAATCATAAAATAATTCCAAATGAGAAAAGGAGGAAGATAAATTATATTGAGACCATCATGAAGAAACATTCACCTTCATTCTTTAGGGTCTTTTGATCCATTAGTGGATGAAAAATGGATTCATACCAATGAAATGATATTTTCTATTTTATAATGTTCTAGTCATTATGATTTCATCATAAAATTCAATTTTTTAGAAGGTTAATCTAATAAATAATTTAATCGTATCATGAATATGAGGCAATGGGATAAAATTGAGTCCTTAGAATGGGACAATTTCATGAACATATTTTTTAATATGTACGGTCCACATATTTTTTGAAAAATGATGGATGTGGAGTTACTTTTAAATAAGAAAAAGGATTATGAATCTGTTGGTACCTATGAAGAAAATTTTGCAAGACTATGAAGGTACTCTTCTAGAATTATTATCCATCCTCAGAGAAAAATTCATTGATTCATTGGTGGATTAAAACCAAGTCTCCAAAGGGTAATGGCCATAAGGGACTTTAATATCTATGCAGAAATCATTCGATGTTCTGTCAAGTATGAGATGGGGACTGAAGTAACCCATCAGCCATATGGGTCTGATTAGAAGAGAAAATGGAATTCAAAGGAAATTCTAAAGACGACACTTAAAAGAAGATAAGTTTTACCTTATGCTCAATGTTTGTAAAGAAACATAAAGTAAAGTGTCTTAAAAGGAAAAGTAAATGTTTTAAGTATGGAAATGAATTTCATCATCTAGTTGAATGTCTAAGTGGTGGTAAAAAGATGTGTAGTGATGAAATCGTAGAAAAGGCTACATAGAATGAACCACTTACACTTCAATGTTGACAGTGCAAGGAAATGGGGCATTATGCCAACCAATTCCCTAATCCAAGGATTATTGATGATGATCGATGTATGGAGACTTATAAGGCCAAATACAAATGAAGGTCACATGCCATCACTATCAGCGATGTGGAGTCCAATAATGAAGCGGTGAAAGGTAAACATAACATCCACTATAAATTGGAAAATGTTTTATTTGATTATGGATCCACCCAAACATTTATTTCAAAATAATTTTCTACGGGTATCACCATATTACCTAAACAATTATATGTAGAGTTAGGTGTGATGACTCTTAAGGAAAACACAGTCTCATCAAAAGTTTATAATTCTTCTTCGATTAAAGATTGTGGTAAATTGCCTTCTAAAAATCTTGTGATCCTTCCAATAGTGGAATTTTATGTGATTCTTTACATGGATTGTCATTTCCTATATGGATCTCAGATCAATTTCCATGAAGGAATGTCATAATTCACATTCCAGATCAATAGGTGATCTTCTATCATTGAAAGGATGAATATAACAATCCAGTAGAAATTTATTCCATCTTATGGGTCTTGATTCCTATAATTTATTATTATTTATCTCCAATGGGTGGGGATAAATTCACAATTAAGAATACATCCATTGTACAAGATATTAATTATGTCTTTCCAAATTAATTTTTAGGTCTTCCACCAAATCAAGAAGTTGGGTTTTCAATTGAACATATACTGGATGCTATGCCTATTTCAAAAAAACTTATAGGGTGGCCCCAATTAAGTTCAAGGAATTAACGAAGAAACTATGATAGAATCTTAATAACGGATTCATTTTCACTAGTGCGTCACCTTCGGGAGAACTCATTCTATTAGTTAAGAAGAAAGATGGATCAATGAGACTCTACATTGATTATTGAGAACTTAAAAAGATCATGATCAAGAACAAATATCTTCTTCCCCACATTGATGACTTATTCGACCAACTATGCCGAGATCAATGACTTTTCAATATTGATCTTCATTCAGGATATCATCAATTAAGGGTTAAAAGAAAGATATAACAATGTTGACATTCTGTACATGTTATGTACGCTATGTATTTATACTGATGCCTTTTTTTCTTACTAATTACACCTCTATCTTCATGGATCTAATGAATATAATCATTAGATACTATCTTGATTTGTTTGTGGTACTCTTTATAAAAAATATTCTTGCCTATTGGAAGTTCAAGGTAGAACATGAAGACTAATTTAGAACTATACATATGACCCAGAGAAAAGAGAATATTTATAAAGAAAATTACCATGTCTAAATTTTGGCTTTATAATTTTTAATTTTTTTGTCACATAATCACATGATAAGTGATATATTTGGATCCATCCAAAATAAATGTTTTTGAAAGTTAGCCAAGACCAAAAATAGTAACTATGATTTGAAATTTACGTGGTTTAGCTGGAAATTGTTGACGTTTTTTGAAATATATTTCATGATTATCTAATCCACTAACCAAGTTGACTTAGAAATGAGTTATGTTTGTATAGATAGAAAAATGTGAATATAATTTCAAAGATCTAAGAAAATGTTTTCTAGTACAGCTATGATCACACTGCCTTGTAGTGGAGAATGGTTTTTGATCTACATTGATGCATCCAAGAAGTGGGTTGGATGTGTTCACATAAAGCAGTATATGGTGATAGCCTATGCCTCATGGAAGTTGAAAATACAGGAGTAAAATTACCCAACTCATGATTTGGAGTTAGCTGTAGTAATATTTTCATTAAATATATGGAGGCATTATCTTTATGATGAAAAGTGTGATATTCATACTGATAGTAATAGTTTAATTTTAATTTTTAAATAAAAGGAGATGAATATGTTCCAAATAAAGTGGATGGAGTTGATTATAGATTACGACTACCCAATACATTACCACCATGGGAAATCAAACAAGTTGGCAGATAATTTGAGTCGAAAAGACCATGGCAGCGTTTCCATGGTGTGTGTAAAAAAGATCTGATATGTATGGATTTACATAGGATGGATCTGGAAATTTTAATTGAAGGGGGAAAATATTATCTTTATAAAATAAATTTTCAACCATCTATACAAATGATTATTAAGGAGGTTCAAAAGAAAGATGTAGATCTACAATAGATGGTGATAAATGATCTTGATTTCAACCATGATTGTGATGAAATAATAATGGTCAAGAACTGGGGTTTTCTTCCTCAATGCTATAGATTAAGAGTAATATATTATAAGAGGATCATATTTCTTCATTATATATTCACCATGTAAGCATAATGATGTAAATGTAACTAAAAGAGTATTTATGGTGCGATTGAATGAAAAGAGATATCTCTAAATATGTCCCTCGATGCTTGGTTTTTCAGTATGTTAAAGATGAGATATAGTATTTGTAGAGGATGTTACCACCATTACCCATACCAGATTGGAAATGTGAAAACATCACTATGGATTTTGTCATTGGACATCCCAAAACATCCAAAGGAAATAATTCTATCTGGGTTATAGTTGCTAACCGTACAAATTCATCACAATTCATTTCTATTAGAGATGATTTCTCCTTGACCATCTTGAGAGGATATATGTAAATGATGTTGTAAGATTTCATGGAGTACCACTTTCCATTATATCTGATCAGGATCCAGTGTTTACCTCGATGTCATAAAGAAGTCTTTAGCATTCTCTGGATACAAATTTATGTTTCAGAAGTTCTTATCATCCTCCGATAGATGGTTAGTTTGAGAGGACAATTAAAACACCAGAATAAATATTGAGAGCTTTCTCTATGTATTTCGAAGGTGGTTGTGATCAACACCTACCTTTTTTATAATTTTGATACACCAATATCTTTTACACTAGTTTTCAGATAGCTCCTTATGAAGCCCTCTAATTATAGTAGTGAAGAACTCCAACTTGTTGGGATAAAACTTGGGAAAGAAATCTATTAAGAGGGGATCTTGCTGCTAAAATGGAAGAAAAGGTCAGATCTATTCCACAACACATAAGAGCAGCTCAAAGTTGAAAAAAAAGTTATGTTTACATCTGAAGAAAAGACTCGGAGTTTTATGTAGGTGATAAGGTGTTTCTACTAATATCTCATTAGAAGAGTGTAATGAGATTTTTAAGGAAGTGAAAGATGGGCCCTACGTATATTAGTCCTTTTGAAATTCTGGATCATGTGGGGAAGGTATATTACCGATTGTCACTTCCACCGAATGTATCTTATGTTCATGATGTGTTCCATGAATTTTTACTAAGAAATTACATACCATATCATTCACATATAATAATCTCAGAAGCCATACCGCTGGAGACAGATCTTTCTAATGAAGAACAACCGATAGAGATTTTAGATTGTTGTGAAAAAGTTCTATGAAACAAGACCACTCTCTTGGTAATATTTTTATGGTAGAACCACCAATTTAACGAATCTACATGGGAACATGAGTATACTATGAGGTAAAGGTATCCTCATCTTTTTTTTTTCTAAGTGATGAATTATGAGGGAGAAATTCAGTTTAAGTGGGGTACCAAGATGTTTTTATAAAATATTTTTATTAAATAATATTTGTTCTTTAGTAGAATTCAATGCCCACAATCATGAGTTTAAATGAACTAAAAGACTCCCTTAGTATAAATTTACCATTATATCATATACATTGGGTTAGTGGGAATATGTATATCTAATTTATGAAAATGCATTGTGAATTCATTGTCTATCAATTATTTATAATAGATATAAATGAATTAGATATTTTGTATTTTTTGGTGAATTAATTTTGGAAATAAAAATAATGAGATATATATATTGCTTATACATAATATAATATTTTTTATATTAATGTAATGGATATTTTAGTCATATGGTATTAAGAAACACTCTTTGATGATTAAAACTCCATTTTTAAAAAAATAAATTTTACACCATTGAATAGAGAACCCCTATTAAATTAAGATTTTTACCCATTAATAAAATTTAAATTACATAATAGAAATTTTATTTTTATTCAAGAAATAAAAATTTACTATGGATGAATTTTTGTTATTTTTTTTGATACCTTTCAAGTGTTTCTGAATAGTCAAAATAAACATAATTTTATGTGAAAACTACTTTTTCATTGAAATGATTTTTAAAGATGAATTATAATATTGAATGTTTTTAAAGTATAAATATAATATAATTTTAAAATTAAATAGAACTAATTTCCTTATAATTAATTTTATATTGAATCTGGATATAAAAAAATTCAATATTTTATAAAAATTTAGGTTTTAAAACACGTTTAATATTTATGAAAATGAGATTATTTTTAATTTAATTACATGAAATTAGGTGTTTTAAATTTCAAAAAATGGATTCCATATTTAGAATCAGTGGGCCTAAATTTTTTTAATAGATTACCATTATTTTTTGGATGTTATGAATAGTAATTTTAGTAATTTTATTATTACGACGATTATAGGTAAATCTAGTAATTAAATGTAAACATAATATTATAAAATAACCTTAACCCCTTTAAAAAATTATTTCATTACTAAATTCAACCTTTATCATCTATGTTCCAAACTTTAATTAAATTATGGCCGCATTCCAATGAGTATAAAAATACTTTTATTAATATCAATGAATGTCGGAAAATTTCCCACTCTCTTTTTATATATGTATATTATTACTATTATAGGGATATGTTTGATATAAAATCGACTATAGGTAGTCTGTAAAAATATAAAGAATTTACCTACGTCATCTGAATTTATTTATAATTTTTATAAATTAAATAATGACAATTACGTTAGACATAATAGTAATGCACAAATTATTACATAAATAGAAATATCAAATATACTATTTAAAAAATATTAAAATAAATATAATTTGAATTAATAAAGGTTCTCCATTAATTTTATAGTTTGTTATGAAAATTTTGAAATATATTCATTGTTTTTGTTCGAAGTTATTTTCTTTGTGGATTTCATTTAAGGTCAAAAAAATGAATATTATCAAAATCGACACTTTTGATATTTTATAAAAATAACATATTATTAAAATATTTAAAATCCCCAAAGAATAAATATTACAAAGTGAAAATTATAAGGTATAAAATGTCATATATTATCCCATTATATAAAATCCACAAAACATATGTAGATATTTATAACCATTTAATATTTATAATATTATTACCATAATTAAATTGTATAGATTAAATAAGGATAAATCAAAATGATAAGGTTTAAAATATAATGGAAAGAAGTATAAATTTTATAAATTGAGATGATTGGAACCCATACACATATTATCGTCAAAATTATTTAATTTTGAAGAATTTGAATTTAAAAATTAATTTTTATTAATTTAATAGTTTTGGTATTTAAAATGGTGCCCCTCTCCTCTCTTATAAAAAAAAGAACATCTCCTTATCAACTAATCACACCTCTAAATCCCTTTTTCTAGACCAACCCCTTCCATTTTATCTCCCAATGTCTCTTACTTCAACCTAGAGGAAACACTTTGGGAAAAAACCAGCCAAAGGAGGCCTTTTGTGTAAATAAAAAGGAGATACTCAAAAAAGAGTTAATTGTTTTATCACTTCATTCAAAATTGTTTTCTTATTCTACCTCTTTTTCTTATTTTGTTTCCATAATAAATTAATAAATTATCTACATAATGATATATTATAATAATTAAGGGAAAACCTTATACTTACTTTTATCTATCCTACGAATATCAATATCACCATTTGTGCGTACGTACAACTTACAATCTCCACGTCGTGGTGTAATTTTTTATTCAACAATACTTTATTTTGATGGGTAAAATGAAGAGTATAATGGATTTAAATAATTAATATAACATGAAAATTATTCGGTATAATATACCATCATATTACATACCATTTAACCATTATGTGAATGATATTGTCGCTCGTGCGTACGTACGACATACTGTCTCCATGATGCAAAGCAATTCATTCTACATGATCATCATAAACCACGATTATATACATTAATGGAATCAAAAAATATGATATATATTATACTAATAGAATTTTGTATATTATAAAAGTATAACATAAGAAGTGTAACATGAACATAACTTTCATAAGAACATAAAGCAGTTAATATCTGAATAACGAGTGATAATGAAATGTTACTAACAAACTGATGATAATATAATCATACATTTTATCATAAAAATTATTATTATTCTTTAATAAGTCAATAACATTATTTATATCATTATATGGGAGTTTTGGTTACATATGAAGTATATCAGGCCTAAAGTAATGGAAAATTCAACAATCTCATTATTATTTGAGATTGTATATACATAAGTGTTTACTGGGGTATATTTATCATCCAATTCCATATTTCCTAAATATGAAATAATTTTTTATTCTTATAATATTTTTTAAAGTCAATTTTTACAATTGGTAAAAAAAATTAAACAGTATAAAATAAATATTTTTTAATTTCTTGATACGAGGTACTTTTTGACTTTTCTATCAAAAGAACGAGGAGAATGTTTTTTAACTGATATAGCATGATCATATTTTTAGCTCTTTATAAAATATTATTTCCGTGAAACTTCCATCTCAAAATTTCATGTTTATTTCCAGAAAAATTATTTTCTTTTAAAATTTCATGGCATTTTTAGAACAGAAAACGTTTTTTATAAAGAATGTAAATTTTCCCCAAGAATTAATATCAATTGTTTTATAAAAAAAATTCCATCGAAGATGAAACTGTATAAATAGGTTTATTTTTCTATCCCTATTATTACGATGATTTAATTTTTTTAATTTTATTTTGATATTTTATATGGATTATGTTATGATGGAATGGTGTTTAAGAAATCTATTTTATTTCTTGGGTTATTCTATGATGAATTATTTATGTATTTCTGGAAGAAGTAAGAATGATTTTATTATGAGATGGGTGGGATAAATATATACCTCCAATTAATTGGGTAAATATTAATAGATCATGATATAGACATGACTAGAATAGTAATTAAATCTAGTTCAGTAATACTGTGCTGGAACGGAAGGTAAACTCGGTTCAGTAATAGTCTTTTCCCACAATGATGGTCTTGGAAATGATACTTAACTAATACGAAATAATTTTATATGATTATGTGTATGACACAACAGTTAATATCATATGTTATTACTTTTGGGATTATTTCCATTAATTATTATGAACTTTTATCATGTGACATGATATCACGATCTTTCATATGCAAGTTAAGACTTCCAAATGTTATGTTCTTATGTCTTGTGATTGTTATATGATTGATATTTTCCATGTTTACCCTTAATGTGCATTTAATCTCACTATTTCATATATTTATTTTCCCCAGGTCATGAAGAAGTATATTAGGTAAGATTATTTCAAAAAGGAGTACAATTATGAACAAATAAGTTGGAGACAATGTAGATGTTTTATGAACTAGTTGTTTATGTTTCCTAATTTCTATAGAAATTATTCCTATGTGGTCCTATAGTGGATTTTTTATATATTTTAATGAATATAGTTCAATTTTTATGTGATTTCAATGTATGTAAAGAATGGGTTATTATACATAATCCTATCAGTGAATCAACTTGGAATATTCTGGTAGATCATTGATTCCATACACATATTCCTACTTCCATAGATGAAGTAAAAAACTACTATCATTCTGAGGAAATACTAGAGGTGTATCATATCCCACATTTCTTTTCAGAGGTATGTCGACATATTTTGGTGTGAAATAAAAAAATAGACCCGGATCATATAGCTATTCTAACCAGGGCTCACTAGGAGATAGTGGAACTTTCCACGAGAACATCTCATATTCAGGTTATGAAATACTAGTGGAATATTCTAGTGTCTTGGGATCAACATCATTTTCCCTATCCAATCCATGTATCGCTGAGGGAGAAAGGAATATGCCATGAGGTAGGATCCATTGCTGGTTAATAATGATATATATCAATGTAATATTCCAATACATTCTTAGTAGAAGGCTCATACTATTCAAGCATCAAAATATTTTCAAAAAGTTCTAGAAAATATATTTAAATAGGCTCATATCCATCCATAATTCCAAAGGGCATGTCAAAATATTCTTAACATGAGGAAGAAAGTGGCTCATATACCTAATCTACACAATGCCAGTTTCTTTTTAATCATCTGAGACACATTCTCATCTCCCCAAGGTTGTTTCAACTCTTAAACCATATAAGAAGATAATCATTACCATTATAGTTCTCCCCATGGTAGTGTGAAGATGGATTGTAGGGACTCCCCTCCTAAAATCTTCTAGGGTAAACCTCACCAAGGGGATATCTCACCCAAACAACTAAATAATCATCATCCCTAGAAAAAATAATATAGGGAGCTATCAAAAACTCAAAAACCTTCATATATTTACTTTGTCAAAGCATCGGGGTCAATATCATATAGATCTTCATTTACTTTTAATAGTACACCACTCTTGTTAGTAAGTTCCCCCAAGAAGAATCTTTTGTAGTCTGATTAGATAGAGGAATGTAATATTGATGAACATGAGGAAACATTGATATATAGAGATGGTTATCCTAATAAAACATCCCCACTAAGTACTTCCCCCTCACCAATTCTAACTATGAGATCACTAATGATCTAGAAAAGGATTGCATGACTTATCTACACCATATTATGGGGGCTACTTATCAATGACTAATTTCCGGAAATCTCCCATATCCATGATTCTACTATCATCATCATCTCATCAATACACACAATTTGCAGCTAGCTAAGTCCACCTTTACCATAGATCGTAACCCAGGAGAGGAAGAGAATGAAACATTCATATTCAGTGTTTCACTTCACATCATTTAAACCCTCCACTAAATGATTTCTAGAGTATCTCCAGACACGAGTATTTGAGGATGGGTGAAATATGAAGCATTGTATTTCACTATGTACCCATAAGAACATAACCCTTAAAATATGGAATCATGTAATGGAATACACTTTATAAAAATTAAGGGACCAATTAAATATGAAAGATATACATTAACTTTAAAATAATTAATCCTATTTAATGATTCCTAGACATTCTAAATGGAGAGAACTGAGAGCCAAGAATATTCTTGAACTAGTCCCTTCATAGAAATTGGAATGAATTTCAAACATATAATTCAATGTTCTGATCAATCAATAAACTTCCCATAAATAATAATTCTCATAACATTATCCCATTGAACCTATATCCCAATCGATCAAAGCTACATATTAATAAATATACAACTATTTATTATTCCATATCCATTCACTAGAAGAACACCCAACCTGAAGGGTTGGGAGAAAATATATTACTACCTCCCCCCATCTGATCATCAATTACTAAGAGGATTCTGGGCATATTAGAAGAAAATGAGAGAAATATCTAGCCCACTGTGTTGGGGGAATTTATATCTTAGTCACCATCACCAAGTTCATCACCCCATGAGACAGTCTTGCAGAAATCAAAAGTGATTCAAATTCAACCTCAGCCCCTATTTTGCGGGTATTTATATCTCAATGTTTTCACAGATGTTATCAAATCCCTGACTGGAATCATTGGATCTTCAATAATATGATCAGAAAATTCCAATTTTGTCACTCCATAAACCCCCATTTCATAAGGATGGGGGAGTTTTCATTATAATCGTCAGCTTGTAGAGAATCTACCTTCTCAAGTATAGGAGATAAATTTTTTTGGATGAAATCCCATCTATTCCTCCAACCATCTGAAAAGCCTTTTTTATTTATCGACCATTTAAAAATCATGATCGAGGACTCCCAGATGATCAATGATCATAGACCAATATTATAGGAATTTGAAATGAATGAAATCATACCATATCAGGGTCTAAATCCAAAATGGACCAAAATGGATTAAGTTTTAAATAACAAACCTAATAATGGTAGTGTAGAATCATCCAATTGTATTGTAAGTAAAAGAAATCCCAAAATATCATAATACACATATGATTTTTTTTTCATTTAACATGAACATTATTATTGATCCACACAAAAATGTAGAGGGCCATAATAAATAAAATCCACCCTGAATTGAGGGTGATATAGATGCAAAAAAACAAGGTTCCATGCACCTGGATCCAGTGAAGGTTCCAAATCCTGGAATCTCTAAACATCAAATTGAATCCACTCTAGTGGAACTCATCCAATGAAAAAGGTAATGGTGTGGCCATAGCCCAATCACCACCTAAAATAGTAGAAGTTTTTTCCATGTGGGGATGTTTTTTAAAATACGTGAATGAGATAAAATATCTCATCCAACTCAATGTATTGATACTCATTGTAAATTTTCCATATCCATATTTATTTCAGGATAAGGAAAATATTACTCCTCCTATATGAGTTTGTCCTCCAGAAATATTGGAATCTAAGAGTCATAATGGCTCCAGATCTACAAACCCAGTCTATATAAATAAAGAAGTCAAAAATGATTATGAATACCCTTCATTGCGGAAAAAACCTCCCCCTTTTCATGGAAATCATTCAATCTTTGGATGAATCATGAATTAACAGGAGGCCAAATGGGTTCACCACATCGATCCCCACCTGCTCCCTATATATGGGAGGCAGCTCAAACAATAGTTACCCTATAGTTAGTTAATTTTATCAATTTACAATCTACATGAATGGAATCCATGGAAGGTAGATGCACACATGTGGATCCTATGAGAAATTCAT
The DNA here is from genome assembly GCA_963277665.1 of Viscum album. Classification (NCBI taxonomy): domain Eukaryota; kingdom Viridiplantae; phylum Streptophyta; class Magnoliopsida; order Santalales; family Viscaceae; genus Viscum; species Viscum album. The sequence continues at coordinate 553,834,071 of OY728126.1, read as the reverse complement.
ATCCCAAGAAGGTGGATGACACTTTTCCCACACATAATTTTGGAAATACTACATTATCCATGGTGTAAGTTACCCCAAAAAAACATCTCACACAGTTTCTATCCTGATGTGGTATAATTATAGACCCTCAAGATAAATAGGAGGTGACAAAGCTATGGTTTTTTTATAGACTCTGATAAGGACAACCTTTTTTGGTATAATAGATTTCCAGTTGGATTCTATATAGGATTAGAAGACCTCTGATGACAATTTCTTTGTTAATTTAGTGCAATGTGGAGAAAAAAATTATCATTGATCTAAAAACTACATGAATTGTGAAAATGAGAGGGTGTTTTAAATCATATCCTTATGGACGGGTTTTACCTATTCACTCAGAATCCCTCCCTTGAAAGAGAAATTACTGGAACTCTTTGATGAAAATCACATGTATGAGTTGCAGATGCCTTTAATCCAAATGAAGTATCTAGGTAGGTTATGTGAGTTCATAAAAATACCATAATATTTTGAAAATTCCTTTCAACTAACCTGATTCGAATTTTGAATCATTCCCTCACCACATGGGAAAGGATAGGAAAATAATAATCTGTATCTATCACTCACAACCTAGTAGAAGTTCCTATCTAAGAACTTAGTAAGATCTACAATAGACAATATCCTGCTATTGAGTTATAGAAAACACAAAATCTCTCTCAGGAAGAAGCAAAGAGAAATAAAGGTTGACCTGGATTTGTGGATTAAAAGAATAAAGTAAAATCCTTCAGAAATGAAAAGGTCCCTAGTTATTTCCTCATAACCTTGGACTATAGCTTCCTCAATCTTCTGCAACCTAAGAATCCAATGAGGCCAACTTGACTAACCATCTCGACCACTTCCATTTCCTTTGAAGGATGGGTCATAATATCAATGACGTATTTCACTACAATGATTCCCTTATAGGCTTGTTCAATTCAAAATAGGTGGTGTTATATAACTGATCAGTGAAGGGGTAATACAAAAACGTTTCCCATCCCAAATAAGAAGGTTATTTGTAGGAAGCTTTGGCCAGGCACAGGAAGAAGATCGAAAATTGGATGACATGGCAAATTGTTGACCAGACTCATTTCACCCAGAGAGAATAGCTGACCAGACCCACAATCGCACCTCCTCCTAGTGAGATAACATCATATACACCTCCCAAAGGTGAACACAACCATCAGATGTAGGAATAATAATATGTTGAGGAATCATAGTCTAATCCATTGAATCTTTTGACTCTTACAAATTTCTTCCCCGCAACATCTGAAGCACTGGTACCTCCCCAAAAAGGATTCCTCCTAGGAAAAATATATTATTTTTTTTCATTAACATCATAAACCTGGAAGAACCATTAATCAATGAAAAATATGCCTCTGAATTAGAGTTTCGTTCATATAACTATGGAATAAGAGGCTGAATGTGCCAGTACCGAGGATACATGGTACAATACATGTGTGTTCATACCTAATATTTCTATCACATCTCCAATTGGACATATACAAAGAAGATTCCATCACTAAAGTGCTCCATCATTTTCAAAAAGGACTTTGACATGTCCTATAATCCTCAAGAAGTCACACATTCCTAATTGTATTACATTACTACCAATAGTGGGTGAAATTTATAATCATCCCTGACTACTTGGAAGACCAACATGATATATTAAATTGGTATAAGATGGTCCCTCAACCTCTATAAAAGCACCATGTTCATCCAACATGAATTCCCCAACTCTTAAACAATGTGTCTAGCAGAAAACCCACATTAGGAAGTGCTGAGCTATAGCATAAAGGTACAAAATTATGAAGTAGATAGTAATTTTCCAATCCATGATCTCATTGTTGGATACACTCCATATTTCCAAAAATATCATAGAGGATCTTTTTGAATCACTCTAGAGTTCTTTATAATTTGAGATATATTTCACTACATCCATTTTTTTTTCGAGTTTATACCATTACACTAGAATTCCATTTCTCCATATCATTCACTGACCATGATCATGATGAGTTCATCTAATGGCACATCTAGAACCTATAGGTTTTTAGTATTCTCAATAAAGTTAACATCCAAAGGGGTCTAATTTATAATGGTTCTTGGATCTACATCATCATGATTCAAACCCTTTGAAGGTACAAATATTTCTAAGTGGTCTTATCTCAAAAAAAAATTATAACCATTCAAGGTTATGGTAAGCATGATCAAAGTCCTATTAGGAATATCATTTTCAAAGATCATTTTTGGTATCTTACATTTGACGGTGAGTTTATGGTTATCCAGAAAGGAACTGTATACAATGTCCTACTCATAATACCTTGGCTCCATAGTCATGTGGTGGTACCTTAAACATTACATCAATGTCTAAAATACCCCATCAATGGAAAGGTCATCATACTATAGGGTGATATATTCCCCATAAAGACATATGAATCCACACACACACACTAAACTAGGTTTTTATAAAGTGGAATGTAAACAGCCATCAGTGGATGATCATATACATGTTTCATCCCCCAATGGATTGGGGACCACCCCTAAAAATCCATAGAGTATGCTCTATAGAAACGATGTTTAACACATAAAAAAATTTAGGTGCAAACCAAAACCCATAAGTCCAAGATCATCCTTTCCCTAAAGACTGGTTAAAAAAATCAAATTTGGCATCTCTCAATAATGAGTCGGGTGATACTGGATGAAAATATCTCTCCATATTTCCTCGGTTTCCCTAATTGTGATTGAAAAGATCCCATATTTATAGATTCTTTTGAAAATTTCTCCAAAAACTCAATGCTTAATAAATATGAGAAATACCTCAAGAACACCCCTCCAAAATTCAAGGAAGTCGACTCAATTACCATTGAGTATCTCATTAAGGTGAATCTAGGAGCACAAGAAGGCCCACATCCTACATTGATTATTAATCCCACGACCCTTGAAGAGAAATAGATTTATATTGCATTTTTTATTCGAAACTGAAATTTGTTCACTTTGAACTATACATAAATTATTAAGCTAAATCCAGATTAAGATATAAACTATATCAGCCTAGTAAATGAACATCAAGTCTTTAAGAAGGCATCTTAGAGGATGCACCCCTCTCATGCCTCCAATGTAGAGGTATAATTGGATGAATTTATCAAATTTTAATTTTTATGATAATTTTAATCTCCCCGACGGACTGGTATAATTTTTCTTATTATGAAAAATAATGGGTATTTTAGGGTCTACGTCAATTTTAGATCATTTAATCGATACAACTAAATGGATGGTTTCAGTTTCCTAGTCAGAAAACCATTGATCGATGAACTATTTCATTACAAGTCATTCCCTTCATGGAGAGGTATACTGATGAAAATTAAATAAATATGGCCACTAATGATGAAGAATACCCCTCCTTAATATTTCATTTTGGGATATTTTTCTACCAATTAATTCCCTTTGGATTATATAATGTTAGAACCACATATAAATGTGCTATGCATCATATGATTAAGCCTCTCTTGGGAGGAATTCCCAAATGTTATGTTTAAGAGTTGGTGGTCAAATCCCAACAGTGATGTTACCGCATCAAGGATCTCCTATCAGTCTATGGAAATCTATGACATAAAATTCTAAAGATTAATCTAATGAAATTTTCCTTAAAGGTAATATTAGGGAATTTCATTGGCTGTTTGGTATGCCATCATGGCATTGTGGTCAACACTAAAATGCCTAGTGTTTTTTATATATGTTAGCCTTATAAATTTCAATTATCTAAGGGGGATACAAGGGAACCTCACATAAATGTTTTATTTCATAGCCAAAATGGCCTTAAATTCTCTACCCTTCACTAGGATGATGAGAAATTGGATCACCTATCAGTGGGACAACTACTGGTAACAAGCAATCGAAAGTCCCAAGTGGTATTTACTACACCCACTGGTCCTGATGGCTCTAGTGAAAGAGAATAAACTCAACTTATATGTTTCCATCATGGAAAGAAAACTATTATCCCCCTCACATATAGAAATCATTATGGAATCCAGGATAGACTCTCCAACTATAGACAATCAATACTAGTTACTTTGACATTATACTTTAATGTTGATAAGAACATCATTGCACACATCTTCAAAGTGAAAAAAACTAATAAATTTCATCAGAACCATGAATTATATATGGTCTATAATATTGATATTCTCAAGAACAACATTTTCCATCCTATGTTCACTAGGCACATTCCCTAAGGGGAGTCCATTCTACATCAATTTGATCTTTTGTTTTTATAACATAAATTGGTGAAACAAAATCCCCTAGATTATTTCTTCATGGAATATCATACATCGGAAAATACACCACTGGAAACTAATATTATAGATGAGGTGGACTTATATTCCCATAAAAGTACTTGGAAATGGGAGATATATTTGGATGGAGCCTCCAAAATTCCTACAAAAAAGGAAAATTTGAAGCCCAATCGGGTTGGCCTAAAGATTGTGTTTGTCTCTCTAGACAAAGAAGTTTTTCCAACATTTTCTCACAATAAAATGCCTACATGAATAACAAGGAAGAATACCGATACCCCATCACTAGGTTGTAACTAGCACTACAACTATAGATAGCCTAACTGAATATTAAAGGTGATTAAGAACTAGTGAAAAAGTATATCAATGGTGAATATTCTGTAAAAAAGGAAGAACTAGAACCTCCCTGGCTACATCTGGGGACATATGTAAGATTACCCTATTGATCCCATATTTTATAATGTTCCTATGTCACATAATTCTAGGACTGAGGTGTCAGCTAATTCATCCACAATCATGGATGACCCTTATCCGGAAGAAGAAATCCTCTGTATCATGTAGTCAAGAATGGTATCATCAATAATCATCTACAATTTGTAATAAATAAATCTATTCAACACCACCCCATATCATGATAAACTGGAATCCCCCCCCCCCATAGATTGATGGAGCACATAATTGTTTATCTTCTAAATGGGAATCTCTAGGAAAATTAGGCCATATGGGAACAGATTTTCAACCATGTAGTGAACATTACCCTATTTGGGTTTCCAAATGAGTATAAGGTCATCAATAAGTATGGAATCAACTTAATACTAAACTGATTCACAGAATAAGGAGAGATTATCACCATCATTGATGGAGTCCATGTGGGTTTTTACGGCGCTCTTCAATCCTGGACCACCACTAAATCAGGATGCTGGGTTATTAAAGAAAAACTGTGATACATAATTATGTGGAATTAACTAGGAAATTAAAATCATGTCATATCCATGGAAACTTCATCCATCACTCCCAAAATTGATACATATAGGTAAATATTTTGGTCTATTTAACATCTAGGAAATGGATGTTTTGGCACGATATCCCCTAACAATAGCTATGAATATTAAGTACATCCTTACAGCTACATAAATTGTTTCCAAATGGGAGGAGGCAATACCCCTCAAACAATTCAAGATAAATAAAATCATCATCTACATAAAATTTCATATCATCAACATGTTTTGGGTCCCTCATAAAATTTTAACAGACAACAACACCAACATTTGTTCTACCTAGTTAAAGAAACTATATTGGGAGTATAATATTTATTCCAATAACTTATCTCTCTATTATGTATTAGAAAATTGATCGATAGAGTCCTTAAGCAAGAGGAATTCAAATATAATATAAAATATGGTGAACATTAATATGAAATATCTGATGGAAAAACTGATTCATTCTTTATGGGCCTACCATATCACCACATGTAATACTACACATGATACACCATTCTAATTACTGTTTAGGGACAATGAAGTGTTACCCATATATATTCATCATCCTTTTCACTGAATATCCATTCTGACAAAACTCTCAGATGATGAGAAATCCAAAAGTAACTGAATTAATTAGATCATATCGATGATAAACGTTTCCATACATTTCACAACCTAGAGGACCATTAGAATCAGATGACGCGATCATTGGACAAAATGATTCACCTCCATTCATTCCTCAAAAGAAAACTAGTTTTGGATCTTAGGGCCCTAATGATACCATGAAATAAGCCTTCAATGATTGAACTCAAATAGGAATGGCCATACATAATAAATAAAATCTATCACAATGGAGTTTACTAAATAACCATAATGGTTGGGGAGCATTCAACAGAACAACCAATGATAGGTTTCTCAAGAAATTTTTTTCATTGTTTTAATTAAGAGAACATCATCCGGATTACAAGATGTTAATCTATATAAGTTCTTATTGATCAAAAAAATTAAAGTGGATGTAAATAATGATGTTTTCAAGATATTAAACTACATGAGTTCATTCTGGTCACATGACCTTAAACAATACAAAAATCATTCTGGAATAAATATGATAAAATGAACATCATCCCATGTCCTCAAAGTAAGACATTAGACTACACACCCTCTTATGTCCTGAACACATGATATTAAATAATATATAGATTTTTTTTATAGGATTAAATTAATCTACATGAAATATTTCTTCACCATATGATGTTAAAATGCACATGATTCAAGAACTACGTATAGCTTGATTCTCATTCCAATAATATATTTAGGGACACCTTGATCCGACATCTCAGTACAGCCAAAAAAAAAATTCAAAATTCCCCTGGTATATCCTTAATTTCCTTTTTATAGTGAAAGGAAACCATACCATTACTTTCATCTCAAAAAAATCATATCTTACATGACCTTAGAAATTTCAATTAGGGCTTCCCCAAACAAAAAAGTCATAAGAACTCTGGATGAGATTATCATGGTACAAAATGAAAGACAATAAATGAAATACCATGAGTCATCTTTTCAGGACCTTAAACTATATGGTTGATTTAATTTACATTAAATAAAACATTAAATTTCTATAGGCCTCACCTGAGAGGACCACTATGGTTGTTGAGTGGTCTTCTAACACACCTCCATTCTAAAAAACTATTTTTTGATTGATTCCGCTCATCATAGGATATGTAGTGACGTAAGGATCCCCAATCCTGAGCCCGAATAAAACAATCAACAGAAACAATTCTCCCTTTACTTATGGTCAAGTCATTCCTAGAGTGTTTTCTATTCGAAAACTATGTTTGAGTTGATCATAACACCACATGATACGCTGTAATGCCAAAATATTCAACCATGGGTCCAGAAAAACCAAATATAAAAATTCCTTCTTTCTACATATAGTCTAGTCCTGGGAATGAATTTCCTTCCTCGAGAACTATGTATTTATTGATTCTTATTACTGTTGGATACATAGTGATTCCCATAATTACATCCAGGATGCTAACCACAATCCCCCTTTTGATGTCAAGAATCCAACATCCATGTCTCCTGATAATAAACCAAACGATTCTTGAATAACTATATGTGTATTGATTCCTATCATCATATGATACATAGTGACACCCATATATCAAATCATGGACCTAGGATAAAAAATTATTTGAAACAATGACCACCTATATGTAAAGGCTAGAACTTCGTAGAGTATTTATTATTCAAGAACTAAGTTTAGATTGATTCCTTCAATAACAGGATGTGTAGTGATGCCTGAATCTCAAATCCTGATTCCAGATACGAAAACTAAAAAAACAAACCCCAAACTGCATAGTGTCTAAGTCATACACGCTCCTTTTACCTACATAAATGTTAAATATGTGTATGGATTTATTGTGAACACAATATATGGTGTACAATTTTTTACACAAGTTTTATCATTTTGACTGAATGATGATAAAATGCATGGAAAAATTCCTTACAACATGACATTAACCTTCATGGAGAAAAATATGTCCCAACTACAAGAAATTAAACCCTGAAGATCATCACCTTTTTTTATCCCTAATCAGAGGACACATAGATCCATAATAAGTTCATCAAGAGTGTGGGGATTTCCATCAACTTTTATTAACCTAAATAAAAAAATCATACATAATTTCTCAAGTGCACCGGGTTTCCAAAAATCATCCATGGCCTTTGGAGAAGATACTCAGCTTTAAGGGGCACTTTTTTTATGATGCATGTATGCCTATGTCTCCTGTATATATCCCTTTGTTTTTCACCCAAATTTGTAACATTGAAAAGGGGATTTAAAATTCTTTTGAGACCTAACATTACCAAGGAAGAACTCATATCTTTAGTGTGTTATGGTCCATTTTGGTATGATTATCCAAAATCATTACTTATGTCCTAAAACCTCGCGCAATAATTTAGAATATTTTCATCTCCCACTTAGAAGGATGTTGGAGTGATCATGAACATGGTTATTTGGTAAGTATCTTGTTAAACATACCCCATATTATGCCCAAGTGTCTCGTTGAACATAAATTTCCTACACTTTGGTTAATTTCATATGACCTTAAACTCTTCCCTATAATGATCTAAATTTCATGAACTTAAATCTACTAGTGAAATAGTGAAAAACATTCTGGTATAAAACCCGCATAAGGGGGGTCTTAGAAAAGGTCATTTCATCACTCTCTAAACACTTTATCTCCATATTTAATGGGAAATTTTGGTGTAAATTAATATACCATAACGATTATAGGGCCTACATTATGTCCAAGTAAAATTCAAAGATAAGATTTCAAGACCCCCCAGTCCAAGGAAAAGTTATAGCAATTGCATTTCACATATTCTCTTTGCAAGAACCTTTTTACTAGGTGGTGAAACGACCTTTAAATTGTTCAAAACCTAATTGAGTAATACAAATTCTAAAAATCAGACATCATGGTTTGTGATACTCAGATCACCAAAATATTCTATTTCCTAAGGACAAGGATACCCAGGATTAAGGGACACTTTGTTTATCTATAAATGTATACTTATGGCTCCTACATATGAGCATATGGTCTTCATCTAATTGTTTCACTATAGAAAATGTGATTTGGGATGATAAATACCCCTAAAAGTATTGTGGCATAACTCTTCACCTCAATGTGTTTAGGTTCATTCCCGATATGATTTTCCCACACCTACCTGATGACAATAGCACATTATAACACGATATTCAATCTCAATACCAAAAAATTCATAGGGATTCAACATCATCAATTTCAATTCACTATATTTTGTACCCTTTATTAAAACATGAATGGCATAGTCCATTCCCAACTTTTTATGGCCCACACATCCTGATTTTAAACCATAGGGTTTAGGGCTCAAACAGAACAATTTAAGAGATGAACTACACGGGGGTGATAAAACCCTTCATGGATACCTTTATTATCATACCCAACCTCATCATCTTGACATTTGAGTCTAAATCAATCTTTCGTGTCCCATGGAATAGAGTGTAGATCATTTTTTCATGACCATGTTATCATCGTATAAGGGATTTTACCTACCAACTAAAGGAGTATCCTACTTGAAAAAAGGCTCTTAAATCATTTTGATGCCATGAAACACCATGTAAGATCTTTTCATCATAAGAGGATGTGTATCATCCACAAAAAGATTCATTTTTTTAGACAAACAGAGACATGAATTGGTCACCTAATTCATGCCCCTAATAAATTTATTAAATAAACAGTGTTACAAATCATGATCGAGGTGTAATGTATTTAAACCAACACAAAAAGAGAGCATACATGCAGATAAATCAAAAGGTCTCCAACAAAAACTCACAACAAAAGCAACAACAACAGTCTGCCTTTAAAAAACTCCTCATGCCAAAGTGTCGAAACTCAGTCCTGCACTGGGACACATCATCCAAGATGTCTTATGAATGCACCCAAGGTAGTACAACATCAAAATTCTTCACTGGCCTACACTAAAAATCGGCTTCAGAAGCTTCAAAGTCATCATCATGTAGTATGCGCCAGAGGTAGGACAACGACAAAGTCTAAAAAATGGTACAAACTATAAACTGTCATCATCCAAGGATCAAAAGGAAGTGGAAAATAAGGGGTGATGCTGAACTAATGTAGACTTAGCCAAAGAATTCCAGAAAAACAAGTTGTTCGATGCATCATCTCCGCACCAAGAAAAAATGATGTCGTGAAAAACCAAATTATGGGAGAACATTCCTTGATTCTCCCTCACTCATGAAGACAAAAATAGAGTCATCTAGGAAAAACCAATCAACAATGGCATCCCCAACAGCAGGTCTGCTTCTTTCAGTCCTTCTAGAAGAATGTCAAGAATCCATGGGATAGACCGGAAATTCTGTATCTGAGAGAGTTTCTGATCAGTAGTACAAAAGAGCTTCATTAAAGTTGCTAAAGGACGATACCACCTTGATGAAGACACCAGAAACCTCCAGAGAGCAGAAAACAGTTCACCAGACCACATATCTCAATCCCAAGGAAAAACCAAAATGAATAAGTCCATCTAGAGGTCAAACACAGCAAAAAAAAACGAAATTTTCTAGAAGCCAACAAAAGCTTCCTCATTTGATATTCATTGATTGAAACTTTTGGGTTGTCACTTATATCACCCATATTCCAACTATCCCGATGGACGTGAAATCCTTGTATTTTACCCTCAACCCAAATTACACACATTAATCTTCAATTACCATTGGAAAATAGTGAAGACACCTATATTTTTAAATTAAACCAATTCATATGGTTTTTTAACTACTAACCAGATGCATCTCATCCTTGAAAGAAAGGAGATGTAATCCACATGAGCCTCAAAAATACCACAGAAGAACTCAAAAACATAGGGTGTTTTGGGACATTCCTAGAATTTCTACACCATATTCCATGATCCTCAATAAATTCATAGAAGAATGAAATTAAAATTCATGGAATCTGAATGTCCCAGCTAAAAGAACACAATTACATTGATATAAGTTCTGAGCTAAAAAAACAAAAGAAATGAGATAAATGTGTTGAGATAAAATACTATACAGAATAATAATAGAACGTCTAAGGTATAAGACCCTAAACTAATGTAGTTTAAGGATCGTTCTAAAATAAAAAAAACTATAGTGATAGAATGTATCATCTGAATGACATAGAACTAAATTAATTTAAGGTCTAATGTAAAAGTCACTAAATGACAAAAAAGAGGTCTGGGCTAAAACCAAAAAACTTAAAAGATTTATGGTCTAATATAAAAGAAATAAACTTAAAAATATATCTGATATAGTCATAATGACTAGAAAATATTTTAAGTCTCATTATATTGACTTGGAAAAAATAATGATAGACTTAACAAGCCTATCAGCTTTATAAAAGTTAAGTGAGTTCTCCCTTTGGGACATATAATTGACCTGAATTGTCCTGTGAATTAGTTCATATCAAAATAATTGGAATAAATACATCAATAAATAATTTAATATTAGTGGGAATTCATGATCACTTCTCAATAAGAATTTGTTGTAATTATTTCATTCACATCAAGAGATTGATGTTTATTTGATATTATTCAATGTATAATTTTAATTACATATTCATATAACATATGGTCAGATAAATATCATGAACATCATGAATGAAGGTAAATTGGAAAGAATAATCTAAATTTTAGTATATCAATTTATTGAATGAATAAAATAGTAAGAATATCCATATATTATACCCTCTCTCATGAATATACAACCCATAGAAAAATTGAAAATTAAAAACTAGAGACAATATGTACTCTGAAGAAACCCTGAGCTCTGAAACCTCTACTCCATAGAGGAAAAATATTATTGTAATTGATATATAATTTTTGTCTTTGCCTCCTTGATCTTCTCACAATCCTCCTCCTGAGTAGTTTGATCAATCAAATCCTTTTCTATCATATAAACAAGCCTCTGCTTCTCTAGCATAGTTTTCTCTAATATCTGATCCACATAGTTAGACTCAGATAAATCCTCTTGAAGATGGATAATAAGATATTGGAAATGGTCAACTTAAACCCTCCCATCTCTGAATACATCTTGGTTGGAATCCTCTTCTACCAAACACTGGGAAATATATTTTGTGGTTTTATCCTATTTTTGATTCATTTAAGAGATAATCTCAGTGACTATCAACCTCAATTCAAGGTCCATATACTTCTCCCTTAGAAAAATAAACTCCTTAATCTTGGAATGAAATGGAGTTATATTCAAAACATTCATAACCATTGGTGTTATACATAAATAGATGGTCTAAAAATGATCCATTAGCTGTTCTAATGGGGTTTTCCACACTAAATTATCGATATCCATCTATATTTATTTCCACATTGACTGAAAATATTTTACATGGCAGGGGTGTTGATTATAGGTTCATACTAGGAATGAGATTAAATTTTGGGACCAGGTCGCCAAGAGAAATAGTTTTCCTCAATGTATTTGTTGATGGAAGATGGGAGTCATCCAATACATTGGTTAATTGAGTTAGAGGAAATATAAATGGATAGAGGACTAGAGACTCTGAACTCTAGGGTGAAGTCAATGAAATAAGTGGATAAGGTCTTATAAGTCCCATGTTAAATGATATGGTATCACCAGGAAATTAATGAATATATCTGTTGTTAGGAACATACCATTCTCTGTAATATCACATGAGACATACACTCCATTGATTCAATGCTCAGGTGAAGAGGTGACTTATTCATATGATGTAATGATTCATGCTACTTATAGTACTTTTCCCAAATATGTATTTCACTCACCACCCATGAAGACTTCAGGGGGAAAATATTATATCAAGAGATATGAAACAAACATCAATAGTTTCCAGTCATGAAGAAGTACTCACTTTCTCTAAAACATTCTTCTATCAAGGATACCGTTCTACCATAATTGATAAATGTGTCAGTATCCTCCAAAACATCATCCACCCGCTTCTAATTAAATGTAGTGCGATCATTGAGATTTCTATAGCATGAAATAGGAATGATTGAGTTAGAACCTTATTTGTCTCTACTTCTTGAATGATTTGGACTAACATTGAAGTGTATGTTAAAGAAAACTAATGATCACCCACATCCTAAGAAGTTGATACATTCCCATACAAGCTATATCAGTGGGGACCTGCACATTCTTAAAAATTTAGGATATGTTTCCAAAATAATCCAAAAGATGGTAAGATTGAAATTCCACACTTATTTGAGGATTCTAGAGGATAATACCATGACATTTTAGATTGATTATTTTTCCACATCCACTTCATGGAAGTATCCCCTAATGGTTATATGGTTGTTTCTACAGAAATAGAAATTGTCATATTCATTTGGGAATGTTTTCTAGGGGTTCTCACATCATTGTTCCCCCAGTAATGGCCAAATTTCACTCCAAAAGCTATAGCATGGGAAAATTATTCAATGGATGGTAATTCTGGATGATATTTAGTAGCCTCCAACTATATAAAAATTCACAAAATACTTCATAACAGTTGTGATGACACCAAGACCCTTTAAACAGAGCGGTGTGCTCACCCTACCATTGCCTCTCTAATGGGGTATCCATGTTAATATAAAATTATTTTTTGGGTTCCCTACACCATCATTTGGTAAAATAGAGGTGAATAATATACTCATCTTTTGATTCTTTCTAGAACTACATCATGGTCTTAGAAGAAGGTGATGACCTCCTCAAATCAGTCATCAAAATTGATACCCATAGGGATAGTGGCATGGGAAACACCATCCAAAGGTATCTGTGATAGGAATATGATACCCCAAATATCATCATCTAAGTTATACATCCCCTTATACATCTGCATTCCTGACTATAAATGAAATAATAATTCTTATGTGACTTCACCCACTGGTTCTACACACATTGTATCCACATCAATGTATACTTATATTGGAAAAGAATATGATGGTAAATTATTTATCGTATTATATGGTTCTTCTAAATATGTAAGACCTCTATAAAATATTTTCTTTCTAGGTCCAGGATTGTGCATAAAATACGGTGGTAATTAAGAAGCCTCTCTTAACAAATTGAATAATTTCTCATTGGGATATGATAAGGTCAAGTCCTAAACATAACTATGATAAAAAAATTATATCATAGGGAGGAAGTTTTATCTTTGAAAGAGTCTCCACCCTAGTAAAAGTTTTCTAAAATTGTTGGTTCACAATCAGATTCCCCTTTGATTGAGTGAGAACGTATGGATTGGATTCATTGGAACTAGTGGCTAAATTGGTAGGGTGCATACCACTTGCAAAGGATTTCCTTGTCAACATGGGTGGAAATGAAACCCTCATGAACTATTGTCATATAATCTTATGCCTCAATGTTGTCCCCAAATTCATCAACCAAATCAACCATCAGTATTGTCCCAATGGTTTTCATGGAGAAATAGTTATATAATCTCATATAATCCCTAACACCTCTATCATTTAGTGGGAGATGACTTACCATACTGTTACATTTTAGGTATATTTTAAAGCGGTACTTGAGGATACCCTATATTTTTAGATATTAATAGTCTCTTTTTTGAGATCTTATTCAACTCCATAATATAATAATGAGACCAGAAATCATGTATGTGGATTTTTCCTTGAAAACATCGTGCATAAGAAGGTAATGATTGGTCCACACAATGAATGATATCCCTATATGTCCCACATATAATGGAGGTCGCCATCCTATAAGTGGAAACTCAAAATATACCATTTTATTTAATTGGAAGTATATACGCACTCATGAACATGGTGATGAAATCGGCTAGATGGAAATCTTATTCAACATTGGGAATAAATTCCCATCCCCATTAATTAAATTTCCCTTCAGTAACCAAGTGATGATAATGACCTACCTTGCTATGGGAGTCCTTTATAAGACAAGGCTTCATCTTCTTAGATTCCTGGTTAGAGTGGTCCTTCATGATGAAGTATCCTACCTACACATTGAACAAGATGTATGTTCTAGGGAATGGATCCTTCGGGAGGACTATTTTGACCGACCTAATCAGTTCTCAGGTGATTGGATGAGTCCTCATTATATCATAAAAAATGGACAATGGATAAAATCATCATACATCCCCGCTAATATGGGAGAGTCATATATCTTTTCAATATACCAGAGGTTGATTCCCAAATCCATATGCATGAGGTGGAAGGTGTTTGTGTCTGGACTTCAATGGCTAAAATGTTCTATTGTCAAACCATTTTTAAATAAGGGAAATGTATTAAATATCCAATTATCCACACATATCATAATATATATCAAATCCTTAATCTATTTTGAAGAAATGTATTTTACTGAAAAGGGCGAGCCCCATTCCATTAAACAACTACCTCCTAATCAGAAGTCCCTGTAGGAATCCCACCCAAGCTTCTGGACTGAGACAAACTTCCATATTATCAGGAAATACATATTAACATCCTGACCGAGTTTGAGATTGTTATAATTAATGTATGATGGGATATAAGTCAGTATATTCCCATATTATTGGTATCCCTCTGTGGAAATGTTTCCCCCTGAGAGGTGTTCTCTGGGAGGGTGTGTATGTTTTCCAAATCTAAGAGGATGCTATGAATGATAATTGTAGTTGATGAATGGGAGCATCATTAGTGAGACCAAATCTGTAAAGATGAAGAGAATCTGAGAGGGGATATTTCCGGAGTTTCACTTCAATAAAATTTATCAGTATCATCTGAATTGACCCAACATTATTATGACAAGTAAGATCCACAGTTTTCATAATAGCATTGCAATGGGACATCACTGATTTGGACTCCCTATTTGAAGACCTGTAATAAATATCAAGGGATACTGAATCCATATGAATAAAAGTATGGGGTCTATGTCAGAAATAAAAAATAAAATATTTTCAAAGGAAAGGTAGAAACCACCTATTTCATGTGCTTCACATGAATCATCAATGGGAATTTCATATCATAGATATGCCTCGTAGATCGTCTGACTTCTGTAGTTACCAAGGATTAGATAACACATGCAATGCATCACTCAACTACATGAACCGTATTAAGAATCATGATCATCTGATCTTCACATTGTCATGTGAGCAAAAAATAGTAAAAGGAACATATGTTCATGCCTACATGTTCATCTAATTGCTCAAGAAAATCATGCATCCCCATGACCAATGTTCAAACAATTTCCAAAGAAAACATTGTGGTTAATCCAAGAAGGCACCTCAGATAAGGAATTCTTGTGAAATGGTTCTCTTGAGTTGGTCTCTAGTTGAGTTCTTACGATTTTATAATCTAGGAAACTCTTTTGACAATGTCAGATGAAAGAATTTGTGAGAAAGAGCTCTGGATAAGTCACTACTACAAAACTGGCTTTTAATAGTAATAGTATTTATCATCCCTTGGAAAAAGCACTAACAAATTGAATCTCTACTAGTTCTAAAAAATTCATTGAAAATTTTATTCATTTATCAACAACTTTTTAGAACTGATAAAATGTACCATTTACATGTGCTTTTTCATAGCACTGATAAAGGGACCCTTTATCAGTGCCTTACATTTAGCAATGATAAAGGGAACACCTTATCGATGCTATATATTTAGCACTGATAATGGAATACTTTATGAGCACTTTTTTAGGGATGATAATGGTCCAAATAAATTAAATAAAGTAATTAAATAAATAAAAAATAAAAATTGAGTTCATTAAAAAAATATTGCAAATTCAATTAATTAATTAATTAATGATGAAACTGAATAAATTTGTTACACTGAACTATACATATTATGAATACAAATAAATAGTATGCATTACATATATAGATATATAAAACATGAAAATTTTTCAAATAAATAATAAAAAATAAAAAATCAATAAATTATAAATTATTTTATTAATTAGATAATTATTGATAATGTTAATAAATAGTATATATTAAACAAATAAATATATATGAATGTATATAAATATGTTTCATATAATTCAAAATATTTATGTTCTTTATATTAAATAGTCATATATTTTCATAATAATGGTTTATAATAATAATTTAATATTAATTTAAAATACTAACTAATTGTATTGAGTTATGGAAATATAATTATGTAATTTGATTTTTCAATTTAACATATATCAATTTTTTAATATTGGTTTCATATATTTTTAATTAATTCATTTTTATATACAATGAACATAAACAAATCATATCTCTTTTTTCAATATTATTAAAGTGTACCTATTTTAAATTTATTCAATTTCACTACTTTTTAACATGCATGCATTTCAAAAAATTTATAAATCTTCATTTACAGTATTTGTACAATTATATAATTATAAATATAAACAAATAAGGTTTGCATTAAAAAGTATTTATATAATTATAAATAAATTATTTATTATTTTTAAATATTTTTAATATTTGTAATAAATTTAATTAAATAATGAATAAATTTACTATATTTATATTTATATATATTTATTATATATATAAATATATAAATATATATAATGATATAAATATTATTTTAAAATATATATATACTTAATAATAAATAATTATATATTTAAATAAATATAATATTTTAATATATATATATAAAGAATATATTTAATATATTTATATTTAGATATACTATATATATAGATAATTGTTTACTTATATTTGTAATTATAAATTCGTTATCAGTTCTTATGTAATAAGTGCTGATAAATCTCTATCTTTATCAACACAGAAAAAGAACTAACAAATAATCCTTTTATTAGTGCTTATCACTTATGTGTTGATAAATGGAATCTTTATCCGTTCTTTTTTGGAAGAGTTGTTAATAAATTCTGATCTATTTAGAAAATATTAACTAGTTGTGAACCCGTCCCAATATCAGAATATTTCTACAGAATCCACCCATTGTTGGCGATCCTCTTATGGGAATCAAAGCTCAAATCAAGAATCAAATACAGTCTGAAACAAATTCAATGCTCAAATTCAAGGCTCAAATGATTTAAGGTTTGAAGGAATCCATGTCTCAAATGTATTACTTTATCTACATTCTCTCGAATGTATGTCATTCTCTATATTCTATTAGGGAACTAAAGGTGTAAAGCATAAATGGTTTTGACCATAGTGGATGATATTTTGCAACTGTGAGTTTGTTGAATTATCAATTTTGATGATTTGGTTTTAGAGATCATCCAGTTTGATGATTGGAATTTTTTTAGTGTATAACACATATACACAGAGCCTTCCCAGCTTTTCTCTTAGACCATATGAGCTTCTCCTTCATTACCAGTTGCAGATATGAATTAATTTGGGTTATTTTTGAGCTACTCTTTTGTTTATCTAAAAGTATAGTTGAATCATGGATTATTGTTTTAGATAAATAGTGGAATTAACTATATGGTAGAAGTGCCACCCCATTTTTTATCATCTATATAATTTTGTATGTATCAATTTCTATGATGGTGTTTGGGTAGACTATGAGACTACTTACTGGAGTATTAAATTGAATGGTTATTTTTTTATTTGTGCAGTAGAGACATTATATGGGGAGTTACGTATTTAAAGATATGATAAATTTATTATTCGACTAATAATTCCATGTGAATTAAGGGTATACACTTGGAAAATGCGACCTCATTAGAGTTTTACCATCTCTATATAGGCTTTTGTGTATGGGACAGACATTTCAAGGGTTTCTATTTTTTTCTCCCTTGTTTGTGATATATATTATTGATGTGTTTTATTACATTATGCCAACATCATTTTGAAACTCCATAAAATATCATGTATGGGTCAATGAGTATTAGGTGGCCTCCTTAGAATCCTTCATATTCATATATCTGATGTTACAACCTCCCTAGAATCATTAGGATGGGCCGGTCTAGGGATATGACATCCCAATAGTCTAGATATGTTTTCAAATATTTTATATACCATTAATTTTTAACTGTAAAAATTCCTTAGGTTTCTACATCACTTGTTCTATAAAATATAATAGAAGTTATAAAATTCTATATATTAGAAATTAATTTTCAGTATTCATCATTTAAGGCCTACATGTATTACTTCCACCTAAAAATATCATATTACTATCTATGTATCTGAAATAACTCTTTATTTATTAAAATGTCTTATTAATACATTTTTATATCTTCTAGCTGATTGAATGAGAGTTTATTATTCTTGTTTATAATATTTGGGTGTCTTATTACTCATTAATTTCCAATATTATATTTTCATTTATTAAGGGGATTTAATATATAATTTATGTTTATCAAACAACATTTATTATTGCAATTTGTTTCTTGAGACTCATCCACCATTCACTTTTATAGAGAATTGGGATCCTCATTAGCTTCATCTCCCGAACAATTATTATTGTAATTTGTTGCTCAAAACTCATCCTCACCACTTTTAGGTTTCTTGTACTACTCTAAGAATTATCCATCCCATGGATGACATCTTCGTAGATTATTTCAAGAAACACAATTGTATGAACATAAGAGATGGAGGACATGTGTCAAAAAATGAATTGATAAATTTCAGGGCGATGAGTTGATGATGAAGACATTTTTCTATTACATTCACCATAGAATAAATTCATAGGATAACACCTACTGTAGTGGATTAATTCCTTACATAAATTCAATTACCCATTTTCTTCAACATGCTGAAATTCTCTCTAATAATCAAATATTGAGTTTCCCTTATTATAATTATTTATAACATTCACATTTTATAATAAATATATTATTTTTATATTTACTTATTGTACAAAATTATTCTTTTATGAACCCAATAGGATAAATATGAATTGTGAATGGATTCATGCTAATCATTTTTCCAAAAGAGTATGAAAATGGAGTTAAAGAGTTAATAATGTTTATAAAAGAGCACAGATATGACCTCATTCAAATCCTCAAACCATGATTGTGTTTTTTTATTCAAGGAGAATTAGTCCTTAATATTTGGAAGAACATTTTATTTTTCATGGAAATGATCAGAGCTTTAAATATTGAATTAAACATGGGGAAAACTGAATTCAGACATAGATTTGGATGATATTGATGTTTATAGATCATTTGATATGAATTACAGTGTAAATGATAATGGAGATCACATGAAAGAAATGAAAATGGAAATTCAAGATTACCTTCTTGATTGAAAAAAATTGTTTTAGGGGTTAAATTGTTATGGAAAAATCATTTTTATACCTGTTATACAAAATACACAACATTTTAAACTATATTCAAGATATATAAATTGAAAACTAGCAGCAGATGGAGCGACACTAGCTTTACAGAACTACTTGGCCTCCAAAATGATATTCTTCGAAAAGAAAATGAACTACAATTCTAAAAATAT
This sequence comes from Viscum album, assembly GCA_963277665.1. Lineage (NCBI taxonomy): Eukaryota > Viridiplantae > Streptophyta > Magnoliopsida > Santalales > Viscaceae > Viscum > Viscum album. The sequence continues at coordinate 553,813,863 of OY728126.1, read as the reverse complement.
AATTCTAAACAATTGTTATAATCAATGAGAATGATCAATAAAAAATATATTCCTGTACAAATGATTGAATATTGTTTAGCAATGACCATAAATCACTCATAAAATACAATAATTATTTCATATATTGATACATTAAAAATGAACCATGTCCTTCAAAATATCTATGGTAATTTACAATAATTTTTATTGTTTTGAAGACTATATGGATGATAGGTAACTGTGAGACAATTGACATGTCATGAAGATATACAAATTAGATATGGGAACATACATCATACAATAAATTCTCCTTAGTGTTGTAAAATTGATTATGACTATATTGAATTTGTAGATGAGCTGAGAAAAATTATTCTTGCATTTTCTATAGATGGAATAAATCCTTTTTGTGTATAACGTAGTAATCAAAGTAAGTGGTCCATTATGTTGGGAAATAATAACTTTCCACCATGTTTTTTTTCATAATGCACAAAACAATTATGTTGTATTTTCATATAGCTGGATCAAATAAAACTGAAAATGATATTGATGTCTATTTGGGTCCATTTATTGAATATATGAATTTGATGTCAGATACATGTGGTATAATTTATGATGCTCATAGAGGTGAAGATTTCAATTTTATGTCCATGTTTTATTGGATGATAAATGACTTCCCCACCTATGGAAATTTATCAGGCTATATCATTAAAGGAATATTGGTGTGTCCCATTTTTTAAAAACACACATAAAAAGTTTAGTTAAAACATTCCTTAGAGACTTTGAATTTAGGACATTTTAAATTTTTACAATGACGACATAAATACCAATGCAAGATGACAACATTCTATGGGAATATCGAAGTAGGTATAACACACTATCCAATAACCAGCGATCAACTGTACTATAAATTAAAAGTTATTGACAACATTTTCAGTAAATAATTTTTTAAAAAACATATAAATTCTGTTTGGATGAAGAGATCAACATTCTTTGAATTAACTTATTGGAATTATTTGTTAGTTAAACATTTTTTTGATATCCTGAATTAAAAAAAATATTTGATAGTGTTATTAGAATGATACTAAATGTTCATAGAAAAATGAAAGATAGAATTTAGGCTCTATTGGAATTGATTGAAATTGAGATAAGAGAAGATTTTCCATTGCTGAAAGTTAAACAACATACTATTCTTCCTCTTGCAACATACACTCTATCCCAAAAGTAAATGTTCATATTATTACTTTTCTATAATTGTGTAAAATTTCCAAATGGGTATTCATAAAATATAAATAATGAAATTTTAATAACTAATTTCATGTTATATGGACTCAAATCAAAAGACTCTAATGTTTTGATGAAATATTTAATGCCTATTTCACTCCATTGACTTATACCTCAATATTTATGACATTTATTAATAATAATCTTCTTATTTTTCAAATCCATATACAGTATAGGTATAGACTGGACATAGTTTCCCATCCCGCAAAAGCGGGTTGTAGTAATATTATTTGAATTAGAGATTTTCATCCCATCAGTATTCATTAATATAATGGTCCACCTAATGGTATACTTGGTAACAAAGGTTCACATTCGTGGTCTTGTATAATAGAGATGGATTTACCCCCATTGAATAGTATTTGAATATTTTGAAATCTTATGTCAGGAATTGAAGTCGTCCAGATGGTTGTATTGAAAAACAATATATTATAAAAGAAGCTATTGAATTCTATACTAATTACCTATCAGTTTTTCACAACACCAGTCTCCCAATGTCTCATTATTGTGAATTCATTATTGGAGAAGTAATTTTTTGGAATACATGTTGTTACAATAACCTTGAGAGACCAGCAACATGTGCGTCTTTACATTTTACATAATAGTGAAGTTGTTGGTCCATTCATTGAAGTCCAAAAAAAATTTTTAGATATGTGAATCCATCAATGGATAAAGGGTGTATATCAAATATATAAAATCAATTGTTTATGGGATTGTTCTGACATTAAATTTATTTAGAGTTAACTGAAAATATGAATTCAATTATCAGTAAAAATCAATAGATATCCAATAGACTAAATTAAAATTTTATATCTTACAATATTTTTTTAATAAATGGTTTTATGTTTGATAAAAAAGAATACAATGACTTCAGTATTATGTAAAAAATTGGTGTTACACTTGTCATTGAAATGATGCAAAAATATGGTTCTAGTGATAGAAATACAATTTATGAAAATATTTCATATTTATCATTATCGAAAACATATATGAGATGTATTAAAAAACATTACATGTTCCAAATTTCTATTGAATATGGGTTGAAAATATCAATGTGCTGGAATTTTCGGAACTGAGTTTGGTGAATGTGAATTTTAGTCTGGAATGAGAAATGGACGATCTGTTCATAATGGAATCAAAAGTGGAGCATGTATTTTAGGTCTCTAATCAAACAAACAGGAACTGGTTGATAGTCTTGGTAGAGACTAAAGCAAATTTTGGGTCAGATGAATTTTAATCAAGGATGAGGCATTGATAGGGTGATCAAAAACAATTCATGTTAGTAACAGTATAAGAAATGTCTTGTATGTTAGAGGGGACCACAAAAGTGGGATTTGGATTCTTCATATAAGAAAAATCATCCTTTAAAACATTATAAAATGAGAGTTAAATGAGAAGGTAAAATTCATTTTTAATGTACTATGTTTTCCTCATAATATTATATATTCTCCACTAAATTTACATAATATAATGTGATTTTATAGCAACTCATGATAACAATGTCTTCTACACAAGATGATGTAACCAATACCTCTGAAAAAAAAACTATAATGAAGAATACCCTTTGGAAAGATGTAATGGTAATGTTAGGATATTATTTTCCCATTTTACAAAATATTTATATAATAGAACATTGATTTAATTTTAATTATTCTATATAGAGATTTTTTGTTTTAAAATATTTCTATATGTCTGTAATTCCACTGTAGGAAGAGGAACACCATTTCCATTTCTCTGTTAAAGATGTAATAATGATGTTTACACAATACAATCATTTTCCTTAGAATGAACATAATTTTTTATATATATTAATTATTTATTGATTTTTAGTATTAATCACATAATAATTCTTTTCTTATATAGGTGGGTTTTTTCGATCTAAGGTGGCTTGTTTGAAGATGCTCAAGTAGTGTTGGTAGTTTGAAAAATAAATTCAATAGAAATCCTGGTATTGTTAATTGTTAGGATTTCTTTGAGAATTTGGGATGTGTAGTAATCATATACTCCTAAATTCAATAATAGGTGTGAATGGTATGGCTCCATGTACTTCTTTCTAATTAAAATTTAGATTAATTTTTGTAAAAAAAGACACATACATACTCAAAAACCATTAATTTTTTATCAAATTATTTTGATAATTTAATAAAATGATCCACAAGTCATTTTTATGTATAGGAATAAAAAACACTTTAATGTGATGCACGATGTTCCCAGTATGACTCAATGTGTCCATTATGATTTTAAAATATAAATTTTACTATAAAAAGTGTCACTCCCTAAAAAATGGGGAATTGTGATCATATTTTCTTAATAATTTAGGGAATCAATTAATTAATTATTTATGATGTGTAGTAATCATTATCATGTCAAACTAATACACTATGTGTCCCATCTAAGTCAATGTTTATGTTTCATGTTTAAAATAACATTTTAGTTAAAAAGAGAAGTGACATACTCAAAACCAAGAAAACACATTCAAGAATTTTTGATACTTTAGGAAAACAATACATAGGTAATTTAGGTTGTATAGGAATCATCCTCACCTCAATCTGATGCATGGTGTGACTAGTATGACTCTATGTGCATCTTTATTTGAAATCAGAATCAATTTTAGTAAAAAGCACAAATGACCTACTCAAAACTGAACAAACACATTCATATTATTTTGATACCTTAGTAAAATGATACATATGTCATTTGGAACATGTATTAATCAGTCTCACCTCAATCTAATGCACAATGGGATATGTATGACTCCAATTGTGTCTTTTAATTGTAAATTGGAATCAATTTTAGTAAAAAGGACAATTGCCCTACTCAAAACTAAGAAAACACCATCATATTTTTTAAATACATTAGAATATATATATATATATATGTCATTTGTGATGTCTAGTAATTATTTATACCACAATTTTATACATAATGTGACTAATATGACTTAATGTGACTGTTATTTTTTTAATATTTACAATTTAGTTCAAAAAGTGCCACTCACTAGAAACTAAAAAAATGTGGTTGTGTTTTCTTGATAATTTTTAACATCGATTACTAATATATTAGTGATGTGTATGAATTATTCTCAAATAAAACCAATAAATGATGTGATCAGTATGTTTCAAAGTCAATGTTTAACTTTTAAAATTCCTTTTCTATAAAAAAAGACACGTGGTGAACTCAAAACTAAGAAAACACATTTAGAGTTTTTTGATACTTTAGTATAATGACCCATACATTATTCTGAATGTATAGTAATAAATCAAGCATAAATACAACACATAGTTTGACCAATGTGACTACAATAATGACTTCTTATTTTAAATTGATATCAATTTTAGTAAAATGGACTAATAACCTACTCATAACAAAGAAAAAACATTTGGATTATTTTGGTACTTTAATGAAATGATCAATAAGTCATTTGTGATATGTAGGGATTATCCGTACATCAATCCAAAAAAACTGGGTGCCCGATATGACTCAATGTCTCTATTATCACTTTAAAATAAAAATTTTAGTTAAATAATTATAACTCCCTCAAAACCAATATAATGTGCTTGATTTTAGATGATAATTTACAAAAAAAATAATGTGTCATTTTTTATGTGTGGGAATTGATCTCACATCAAACTAATACAATATGTGATCGAAATGAGTCAAAGTGTCTGTTTCTAATTCAAAATGACATTATATTAAAAAATACAACTAACGTACCAAAAATGAGGAAATGAATTTGGATTATTTTCATACGTTAGGAAAAAGATCCATAAGTCATTTAAGACATGTAGGAATCATCCTCACATAAAATATACCAATGGTGTGACTAGTATGACTGGATGTGGTTAATTTTATTTAAATTTCCCATCAATTTTAGAAAAAGGACAAATAACATTCTCAAAATTGAGAAAATTATTTCAGATTATAATGATAGTTGATGAAATGATAAATAAGTCATTTGAGGCATGTAGGAATCAAACATTCCTCAATATGATACATGATGTTCCTGACATGAATCGAAGTTTTGTTATCAATTTCAAATCGACATTTTAGTTCAAAATGTGTCACTCACTAAAAACTAACCAAACACACCCTAGTTTTATTGATAATTTTGGGGAATGATTCATAAGTAATTTTTGACATGTAAGAATTGGTTTAACATCAAACTGAAATATGATGTGATCAGAATGAGTCAAAGTGAGAATTTACAATTTAAAATGAATGTTTTGTTAAAATGGAAACTCACATACTCAAAATCATGAAAACACATTCATATTATTTTAATACATTAGGAAAATGTTCCACAAGTCATTTGACATGTGTTATAATCCGCTTCAACTCAATGCGATAGAAGATGTAACTCGTATGACTCCACATGCATCTTTTTATTTAAAATTGACATCAATTTTAATTACATTAACACATTTTGTTTATTTATTACATTATATTATTAATTAGAGAATACTTGTTTCTCATTCAGTTGTATTATTTTCCATGATTATGGGTGGTTTATTCATCAACAGAATGAGTTTGGTTTAAGAGTAAAAGATAATGTAACATTGATACTTTTAAATGTATTTAATAATTTAAATTTATATAATTATATAAACCAATGGTTGTAATTTAAATTATATAGTTTTGTTTCTTGTATTTTTTTTTAAATTTCAATTCATTTAAATTATATATTGGTATTTCTTATTGATCCCAGGTGTGTCTTTGGTGTTGTGGTGTGTTGTTACAACATAGTGCACTAGTGTTGCAGTGTGTTGTAGCAGAACACTTTTATTTTTCCCTTTATCAACACCTCTAGAAGAACTGATAAATGCTCCCATTATCAAAACATCTATAAGCGCTAATAAACATCCCTTTATCATTGCTTCTATAAGCACTAATAAATGGGGTCTTTAGAAGTGTTAAATAAAATCACTAATAAATGTGGTCCTTTATTAGTTCCTCCAAATGTACATATAATAACCCCATTAATCAAAACTATTTTTAGCACTAATAAAAGACCCATTTTTCATTTTTTATTTAGAATTGATAAAAGACTTGTTTTTTAAATATCTCTCAGGTAGTCAGATCTTCTCTAACACTGATAAATTATATTTATAGAATTGTTAAAGGCTTATTTTGTAGCAGTTAGTCGGGTAATCGATGAATGAACCCCTCTTTACACCATTATTTATAGTAAATTCTAGGTAAGGCCCAATGTAACCCAAAATAATGTACATCTCCCTAAAAACCTAGTATCTCCCAAGACAAGGATTGCTGAAAATGCCAAAACCTCAGGCGATCATTTAATTTATTATGAATTGAAACCTAATCCCCATGGACGCCACTCATGAGGGGTGGATGTGTTTTTAGTAAACTAAATTTCAATTTTAAAATCCAAAAAATAACATATACCTAAATATGCATTTTATTTTTTTCAACAATAAAAATGAAGGGTAAGGTGTCTGAGATCATTTTGATCACCTAAAACCCTATAAGAGACATGATAGCACTGAATTTAGAAGGTTATGTTGGTAGTTACACATATCACATGGCCTATAAATGATCCCATGACACCCTTTAAAAAAGTTCTCCTATTCTTATGAAGGCACCCTAGAAAATCACTGCTCACATGACAATAGCCAAATAAGCTCCATCAAATCACACAGTTTCTCAACCATTGGACACACAATGAACCATCAAAAAATGATTTAAAAATATGAGGAAACTTTCAAACCCTAAGGAGCCTCTTGTTGTGATAAAACACACATTAAACATCACTGATGTGAAGAATTTTTCTCCTTCGAAACACTCAAGAAAACTCGCAAAACCACTTGAATTTGTAAAGTAAAACTATAGAAAAAAAGTGTAAAAGGTGGGAACCCCTTCAGGTCATAAACATCATGTGATGAACCACATGAAATTCACAAGTCACTAAATGTACCCAGTGACACATCCTTTCTATTTCCTGAAATCCCATTGCCATGTCATAATCATCATGTGATGGGCCTTGGATATATCCAGGAAACCTTGTGATCCCCATTTTTTGATTCATAAGGAAAAACATATGGAATTTTCCATAAAATTATCATGAATCTACATAAGACCTTTTATTATTCACGCAACACATCACAGATGCGTAGAGTGATTGACTTCGAAAACACTCATACAACCTCATAAGATCCCCAAGAATTATAAAATAAAAAAATTAAATAAAAGGGGGAGATTATAGGATCCTCTTGAGGTCATAAAACTAATGTGACCTACTTGAACACTAGCATTAAAACTACTAGTAAATCATTTCTTTTCTCATAGAGGCCCATAGAAAATTCACCTAATTTCTTCTAAAATAATTTCTAATGGAACCTAGATATCCTAGAGGCATGTGGACATATCATCATGGGAATGATTCTAAGAGACCCTATTAATTAGATATAATATAATAAAGGATTAATATAAGGGATGGTCTCACGGAAACTAAAAATCATATAATTCCCTTGGAATGACCTACTATAGGAAATCTAGAAATGAATGACATCAAAGACCACTATAGTCTCCAGATTGGATTCACATGATACGCACTACTCAATGTGGAACATAATAACGGTGTATATGCCTATAAATCCCCCACCAAATTATAAAAAAATAGAGGGAATGTTTCCTTGAATCCACTCATCAACAAACCCATGCACCGTAGTGAATTTCTTAGGGTAGCTAGTCTAGTGATATGGATGTTTTCTATCAGGTATGATCTAGAGAACTACTAGAGTGACCATGCTGATGAAAAAATCATGTTGTTTGATCATTCATATATCAAATATCGTACATATGGAGGGTCATGTGAATTATATCATATAGATCTACTATATCATGTGAGGTTTAAATAAATATAACACTAAAAAAATGTAAATCATTTTCAACAAAATACTATAATGAAAACTAAAACATGGGTTACTTATATGAAGAATGTATACATTGATCATCATACACTTCATGTATACCACCCATGTCATTCAATAGAACTAGAACATTTCACCCAGATCTCATGATGATCCTATGATAATATATTTGGATAATGAGAATTCTTCTAGACATATCTCATCATGTCACATCCCCCCAAGACTACTACCCATGTTTCAAAAAACCCTTGGGGTCACTATCAAAACCTTGTATTTTCCTTCAAAAATGTCACTTGAATCATATTATTGGACCAGTACATGTCAAAAAAGTCTCCTGATTGAACTTAAGCATGTCAAATAGCTCTTGAGACACCCTTTGTCGATGAAATCTAGATCTGATGATGTCCTAAGACAAGTATGTAAGGATCATGTGTCACTATCTAGATATTTCCAATTGACTCTCATGAAACCCTCTAAATGTATTAGCTAGCTTTTAGGATGATATTATGAAAAATCATCTGGATCATGAAACTCCATATATGATTGTCATTAGGGATTATGTGTTGGCTTCTAGGATCAGTCAAAAATGTATAGTTATTTCTTATAGACTATTCATCCTTGACCATGTGATGGCCCCCAAACATTCCATATATGATATGTGATGTCCCTTGTAAAATCTAGTGGGATCATTCAATTTTCTATGGATATGTCAGGAAGAAAGCCTCTAAAATGAAAATAATACAATCAAGGAATATAGTGCATACAATTAATGTCTGTCTAGAAGATAAGTAACCCAGGTCAAACAAGCATCCTATGACATGATAACTTTGTCCATCCCCAACATGAAATCCCCGATACAAAGATAAACATCATTTTATACGTCCCAATCAAGGTATCTATGATGATTCTAGTTAATTCCATAACTAGGATATGTAGGATATAATAAAACACTGTTTTTTTGATAATTTTATTAATAATAAATGAAATAATTTCCTCACATTTTGTTAAATAAGTTTATTTATAAAATATTTGGGATTTTATCATTCATTTGAAAATTTGGTGAAAATTCCAGTTTTACATTTTATAGTGCACTGTAGTATTTCGAAAATAAATATTCTTATATTTATTATTTGAACTTTAAATTTTTTAAAAGTGTTCCTAACTTAGTTTTATACAACTTGTATTCAGGACTCTATATCAAAATAATGCATTTGGATGGAGTAATTGGGCCATAGAGGCAAAGTTGGGCTGGACACACTAGAATGGAGAAGCTTCTGTATTTCGGCCATAACTCCTTCATCTGTACCTATATGGAGCCTCGATTTGGAGAGGAGATAGAGGACCCATATCCTCACATTTTATCTTTCTGGAAAGCCGGCCAATTCACGAGTTTTGGTGGTAAAATGGTCGGTTCAAGTTGTCATAAAATATTTGGCCGAGATTCCCCATTCACACTTGAAACCACTTTGAACCTAGCCTCCCCACCACCCTATAAATTGGTTTTTTTCTCATTTGGTGGAGTTTGTAAGTGAATTAGGAGATTGGAGGCAGAGGAGAATTGGTTTCACCCAAATTATCCAACCATTGAAAGCGGGGTAGCTCTTCAAGAAAGGATCCACTCATCGAAGCCTCCTTCTCTTCTTCATTTTGTAATGTTTTCATTTGTGTAATAAACTTCTTTGAACTTATTTTATTCCTCATATTTTCCTCTGTTTTGTTTAAATTTCCTCTTATATTAATCTTCCTAAGTGGTCTGGAATTCTTGAGTATAAGCGTTATTGGGTTATACCCATTATAAACCTTTGCACATGAAAAAAGCTTCTAAGATGATTACACCGACCATGGAAGAGTAGTTCTTTTTAGTAATTCATCTACCTCTCACCATATTCATTCATTTATTTTGAATAAATGATATACTGTAATTCAATAAACATGATCTATTAATTGAGTTTTTAAATTATAAAAAACTAAGTGATCAATTGAACAATTAACACAAAATGCGCGAGGTCGGGATTTGTGTGAATTGTGAGAGCGCGATCTTAATGGGTAATACAAGTCCACACGGGATCAATTTGTAGAGTTCAAATACAATCCCTAAACTCAATTAATCCTCATTTACAGAGTGGTTATGTGACTCAATTTACCACTTACCATAATTTAATCTTAGAACATCAATCAAAGCAGGGTGTTGCAATTGCATGATCCGAAGTTAGCCAAAGGATAAATTCACATCATCTTTGTGGTAAAGTTAATTCTCGTAGGCATCGTGATTTAACAAATTACGAGATCATAATTAAGGGAATATTAATTTAAATGATAATAATTAATAAATAATTGAAGATGTAGAGTTATATCGATTATGTCTTTTGAAATATTTTCTAAAAAAACATCTTTTTATTTTGTCTTTTTAATCAAACTTCATTTCAAAATTAAAATCAAAAAAATGCAATCTTCTTCCAGAAAACATCTTCAAGCTTTATAAACATCAAACAACCCCCATCCTTTCATGTAGTGTTTTTGTTCTATTTTATTTTTGGAATACCTCTAGAAATTTGTTTTAAATCTACTTTCTCCTTTGAGAGACGACCTTGGTCAGCCACTCTGTTGTACCTAAGTACCCACAAATCACACTAATCATTTGAGGGCACCCAAGATAGCGCTCTTTCAAATTGGCACCATTTACGGGGAGGAAATTAATTTCTTCAACCATTTAGAGGTATTTTTTATTTTTCATTTTATTATTTTCTTCACCTCTCTCTTTCATCTTTCCCCTTTCTCAAGATTTCCTTTTTTTCATCCTCTTCTTTTCTTTTTGGACCATCAACTCAAACTTCTCATTTTATTTTACTATGGTCCACTTTATTTCTTTTCATTTTTATTTGATTTGTGACACGAAATAATCCTGAAGATCTCTTAGATCTTGACCTTGAGATTGAACATAGCCTTAGGGATCGAATCAGATATTCTCAGTCTACGGGAAGTTTCAATATTGAACCAGTTGGTGAATTCCTCTCTTCTAGAAACGTTGAAATTGGAAGAAATTCAAATTCAAACATAAAAGAAGAAACAATGGCAGGAAATAATGGAAATGAACTTAATATAATCATTATAGAATTGGATACATAGGATATTAACTATCAACAAAATTGTATTACATACCCGAATCTCGAATCATACTTTGAGTTAAAATCTGGGTTAATTCACCTTCTTCCAAAATTTCATGGCTTATTTGGTGAGGAACCAAACAAACACCTTAAAGAATTTAATGTGCTTTGCTCAACCCTTAAACCAAGAAATGATTCTGAAGATCAAATCAAATTAAGAGCATTCCCACTCTCACTTGATGGAGCTGCGAAAGATTGGATGTATTATTTACAACCCAAGGATGTAACTTGTCAGAACGATTTAAAATGTCTTTTCTTGTAGAGATTTTTTCCAGCATCGAGGACCACTTCCATTCATTAGGAGATATTGGGGATAAATCAAGCACAAGGGGAGTCAATGTATGAGTATTGGGAGAGATTCAAGAAGTTGTGTGCAAGCTGTCCGCATCACCAAATCAGTGAGCAACTCCTCATCCAATACTTCTACAAAGGACTCACACGAATGGAGAGGAGCATAGTGGATGCTGCAGCTGGAGGAGCATTGGTGGAAAAGACACCAGTAGCCACACATGCATTGATCGACAAGATGGCCCAAAACTCCAAACAATTTGGTGATCGAGGTACACCACATATCAGGGGAGTACATCAGGTAAGTCCTTTTCTTGAGTCATTTGATTGATAACAAGTTAAAATAATTGGAAACTGTGGTGAGGGAAATTTTTTTGGCACAAAAGACATCTCTACCCCCTCCTTCAAGGCCTTGTGGCATTTGTACTGAGATAAGCCACCCAAATGACTGTTGCCCACAACTACAAGAGACAGAGGATTGTGCAGCAGTATTCCTAGGGAGACCATTTCAGCAACAACAACATCCATATCCCCAAAAAACCTTTGATTCATTTTCCCCAACATACAACCAAGGGTGTAAAGGTCAACTGGACATGATGTATGGCTCTGGACAACAAAAAAGGCCCCCTTTTCAACCAAACTTCCAGCAGCCTCCACCTTACCAACAGGGTTTCCAACAACCCCAATGGACATTTGAAGCCCAAGCATCAGCAAACCAGCAACAAGAGAATCCCCCACCCAAGGTTGATTCTAACACTGATGACCTTTTGAAGAAAATTTTTCTTAATCAATAGAATGAGCTAAAGAGTCAAGGTTCGGAGCCGAGGGAGTTGAAGACTCAAATGAGCCAGATTTCCACCACCCTCCATGAACATGTAAGTAAGAATTCTAGAAATCTACCTTCCCAACCCACTCCAAATCCCAAGGGTAATGTTAGTTCCATCTCATTCAGAAGTGGGAAGAAAATGAACAATACATCTGTACCTACCATTCCACTGGGATTCACCTCAACTCTAGAGAAGCCACATTCCATACCAACCGATCAGCAATCCAAGGAGAAAGATAAATGTAAGAAAAATATTGATGATGTTCCTCCTAAACCCCTTACTTTTCCAAATAGGGTTGTTCAAACCAAGAATATGGCTGATTAAGAAATGAAAAAGGAGGTTTTGGACACATTCAAGCGTGTGGAGATCAACATTCCTCTACATGAATCCATTAAGCAAATCCCAAGGTATGACAAATTCTTAAAAGAACTCTGCGCCAATAAAAGATGGCTGAAGGGAAATGAGAGGATCAATCTTGGAAGGAATGTGTCAGAACTCATTACACCAACTCTAGCAATGCCAAAAAAGTTCAAGGATCCATGTACATTCACCATCCCATGTACCATAGGGGAGTTGCACTTCTCTGATTCACTTTTTGATTTAGGTGCTTCCATAAATGTGATGCCTCACTCTGTATTCTCTTCCTTGCAGGTTGGTGGGTTGAAGCCAACAAGAATAGTGGTGCAGTTGGCAAATAGAGCTACAACATATCCAGTAGGAGTCCTTGAGGATTTACTTGTTCGGGTAAGATACATGATCTTCCCAGAAGATTTATACGTGCTTAACATGCAGGACGATCAGGTAAGTTCTCATTCCCCCATTATCTTAGGTAGACCCGTCCTCAAAACTGCAAAAACTATCATAAATGTCAATGAGGTTACAGTTTCCATGGAATTTGGGGATGAAGTTGTGATATTTAATGTTATGGACTCCATGAAGTACCCCTCTAAGGACCATTCTTCTTTTGTTATCTCCCATTTTGAACCACCAAGTAAAAACTCCATGGATTTTGATTTTCCTTTGCTTAGGGAGATTATGAGTATTGGTTCTAGTTTAATGTCTAAGAGAACATCCACACGTGTTTCTAATGTACAAGACTCTCTAATATTTGATTTTGAAATGGATTCATATTCTGATCTTGATCATGTGAACTCTGATTATGACTTGGCTATTGAGTATGCTGATGGATTTGGTGCTTTATTCTTTGATTATGATTATTTATATTTTGGTACTGATGTTAATTGTGCAGATATGTCTGTTGCATCAATTTCTCCATCCATACATCACCCCCTACATTGGAACTCAAGCCATTGCCCCCAAATCTTAAATATGAATACTTGCTGAGTGGTGATAGATTACCTGTTATCATTGCTAACAATCTCTCTTTTGAACATGAAGAAAAACATCTGAATCTATTGAGAGATAACATTATGGAAATTGGTTGGACATTGGCAGACATATCCGGTATTAGACCCTCCATTTGCATGCATAAGATTCTCTTGGAGGATGGGGCTAAACCGGTGAGGCAACCAAAAAGGAGACTCCATCCAACACTTTTGGAGGTTGTTAAAAAAGAAGTTGAAAAATTGATCGAGGTAGGTATAATCTATCCCATTTCAGATTCTCAGTGGGTAAGTCCAATTCAGGTTGTGCCTAATAAAAGTGGTGTTACTATTGTTAAAAACGAGAAAGATGAGTTAGTTCCACTGAGGGTGAAAAATAGTTGGCATGTGTGTATTGATTATAGGAAACTAAATCAGTCCACTCGCAAGGACCATTTCCCCCTCCCATTTATTGATCAAATGCTTGAGAGACTAGTCGGGAAAACACACTATTGTTTCTTGGATGGATTTTCTGGATATTTTCAGTTTCCTATAGCTCTGGAGGATCAGGAAAAGACTACATTCACCTATCCCTTTGGCAGATTTGCCTACCAGAGGATGCCATTTGGAATTTGCAATGCTGCAAGTACCTTCTAGCGATGCATGGTGATTATTTTTTATGATTTTATTACGACCTTCATTGAGGTATTTATGGATGATTTTACAGTATATGGGTCTTCATTTGATGAATTTCTAAATAGTTTGGGAAAGGTATTGAATCTTTGTATTGAGAAGAATCTGGTCCTGAACTTTGATAAGTGTCATTTCATGGTAGATCATGGCATTGTCTTAGGGCATGTAGTGGCAAAACATGGTATAGAGGTTGATAGATCTAAGATAGACATTATTTCATCCTTACCCTATCCTTCATGTGTGCGTAAAGTTAGATATTTCCTAGGGCATGCATGATTTTATCAGCGCTTCATCAATGATTTTAGTAAGATTGCTCTTCCTATGTCAAGATTACTTCAAAAGGATTCTGATTTTGTGTTTGATGTATCTTACAGGAATTCATTTGATGAGCTAAAACAATGTCTGACCACTCCACCTATCATACATCCCCCACAGTGGGAGATTTTTTTTGAGCTTATGTGTGACGCCTCCAACATTGCGGTTGGAGCTGTCTTATCTCAAAGTATGGAAGGACATTCACATGTGATTACCTATGAATCAAGGACATTAGATTCAGCCCAATAAAACTAAAATACCATAGAAAAGGAGTTTCTTGCTATCATATTTTCTTTAGATAAATTCCAATCATATTTATTGGGCTCTAAAGTAGTTTTTTTTTCTGACCATGCAACTTTGAGTTACCTCCTAAAGAAGCCAGATGCAAAGCCCAGGCTGATTCTATGGATGCTCCTTCTTCATGAATTTGATATTGAGATAAAGGAAAAAAGGGGTCAGAAAAATTGGTGGTGGACCGCATGAGTAGGCTTACTCACACACTAGAGGGTGACACCTTGGACCATGTACCACTTCGGGAAACATTCCCTGATGAGCATCTCTATACCATCTCAGGTACATATCCTTGGTATGCTGATTTAGTTAATTACATTGTTGCCTCTGAAAAACCAGTTAATTTGAAGAAACATCAAGTCCAAAAATTAAAGAGTGAGTCAAGATTTTATGTTTGGGATGATCCATACCTATGGCGCCTGTAAAGTGACCATGTTATTAGGAGGTGTGTTCTGGATCATGAGTTTGAGTCTGTTTTGCAATTCTGTCATACACTTTCATGTGGTGAACACTTTGGACCCCAACGGACAGCTAGGAATGTTTTGGACTCTGGATTATATTGGCCTAGTTTATTCCATGATGCCCATGTGTTTTGTAAGTCATGCTCTTTCTGCCAACACACTGGGAATATTTCTAAGAGACATGAGATGCCCCAATAACCCGTACTATTCTGTGAGACTTTTGATGTGTGGGGCATTGATTTTATGGGTCCTTTTAGAAGTTCATATGGTTTCTTGTATATTTTGTTTATTGTTGATTATGTGAGCAAATGGGTGGAGGCCAAGGCCACCAGGACTGATGATTATCATGTTGTTGTGGATTTTGTGAAGGCACTGATTTTTTGCAGGTTTGGAGTACCAAAGGCCATCATGAGTGACCAAGGGACACACTTTTACAATAGGAATTTTTCTTCCCTCCTTCAAAAGTATGGGGTGACAAACAAAACATCAACACCATACCACCCCCAAACAAATGTCCAGGATGAGGTTTCAAATCGTGAGTTGAAACAAATCTTGGAGAAAACCGTGCAGCCAAATATGAAGGATTGGAGCAAGCGCTTGGATGATGCATTGGGGGCTTATAGGACAACATACAAGACACCCATTGATATGTCCCCATTTTGGATTGTTTTTGGGAAAGCGTGTCATCTCCCCATGGAAGTTGAGAATCATGCATATTGGGCTATAATGAAATGCAACATGGATTTGTCCCAAGCTGGAATCCAAAGGAAGCTGCAAATTCCAGAGCTTGAGGAGATTATATTGTCTTCATATGAGAACTCAAGGCTCTTCAAGGAATGATCAAAAGCAGCTCATGATAGAATGATCCAAAAAAGGGAGTTTCATGTGGGAGAGAAAGTCCTTCTCTACAGTTCGTGACTGAAGCTGATGCCTATGGATATCACACAAGAGGACACTAGAAAGAGCTTTATAGTAAATGGAAAATGTTTGAAGAGATACATTGAGGGACTTTCTAATGATGCAGTGGATTTTATCACACTGCATGAGCCCATCATCACTTGAGCACATCAGGCTGTTCATAACCCTTTCACTTTTATATTATTTGTACTATTTAAAAATTCTGCATTTCATGTGCATATATCATCTCATGGGTTCACATTGAGTACAATGCAATATTTTAAGTGTGGGGGAGGGAACCTTTTAGTTTAGTAATTTCAATTGTTTCCTGTTTAAAAAAACAAAAAAAATTGTGTGTTTTTCAAATTTTGTGTGTTTATTTTTCAATTTTCTCTGTGTTTTTGAAATTTTTGAGCTGAAATGATTCTCATAACAATTTTTAAATGCATATCAATGAGTGAAACAATTTATCCCAATAAACTAAGCTTAAATGAATGCTGAAATGACTTTGTTTCAAGTTCAAATATTTAGTAATTTCATGAAAAGTACACTGAATTTTGAATCCCATGCCACATCTCATTATATTTATATTTGAAATCACTTTCCTGTGAGGCTTCTGAACCATTATTTTCATATTCTTTACATTCACCTCACTTCTTGAGAGAACCAAACCATGCTTTATTTAACCATAATTTGATCTATTCCTGTCAAAACTTGAGGGGTTGAGGTACTTATGTAAAATGATTGAGGCATTTGTTTGGTATTAAATACCCTATTTTAAAGAATCCTTTTTTATAATGGCCTAACTTTAATATTTAATCCTTAAATCCCTTGGAAGCCATGCACAACCTGTTAGGTTAGCCACATTACAAGCCAATTTTCCCTATCCAACCAACTCTTGAAGTGAAATTGCATAATCTAGTTGATCTTAAGTGTGGGGGAATCTATATTGTGTTGTTCTACCAGATTTTGTGATACTTTTGGTGGAAAATTAAATTCTGAAGAGATGTGTTTGCGCTGATGAAAATCATTATATCGAAAGCTGTGCCTTTTCTGGAGCTTCCATGATAAGTGAAGCTGTGCCTTTTCTGGAGCTTCTAATTGAGGTGGAATGTTGTGCCTATCTAGAGCTTTAAAGAAAATCATGTTTGAGAAGATTGACATTTTCGATGCTGAAATGATGAATGGTGTAAAATTTCAATGACTTTTCATGATGATGGATCTCAAATGATACTATGGGGATTAAGGAGAAGACCATATTTAAGTGAAAATTAGATCAATGCAATTTTGCTTCAAAAAGAGTCAAGCCCTCCTCATTCAGCCTTAGAATTTTTCACATCTTAATCCTACCCACAGAAAGCCACAGAACAACCCTTAAAAGTACTCACGATAAACATATGTCCTTGACTCACATCGGGTAGCGATATAGGAATTTATCAAGCATATGGTGACCCTTGTAGGAGTTTGGATGAGAAAGACATTGCAAAAAAAATGACATTTGTGTGATAAGAGAAAATTGATGCGAGGTAAGTGTTTTGTGCATGGGAGGATAAATAAAGTGGAAATATATTGAATTATATAAATGTAAAACTTGAAATAATGGATTTTTATGAGGCATGATATCTTTTGTTTCTTGGTGTGTAATTGTTTGATCTCAAAGATATGTGTTTTAAAATTGGTTTTGATTTGATATTGATGTTTACTTGATATGAGATTTTGCTAAGGAGAGAAAAAGGGTAAGTGTGGGGGAGTTGATAAAACACTATTTTGTTGAAAGTTTTATTGATAACAAATGAAATAATTTCCTCACATTGTGTTAAATATGTTTATTTATAAAATATTTGGGATTTGATCATTCATTTGAAAATTTGGTGAAAATTCCAGTTTTACCCTTTATATTGCACTGTAGTCTTTCGAAGATAAATATTTTTATATTTACTATTTAAACTTGATCGTTTGTAAAGGTGTTTATAACTTAATTGTCTACAACTTTTATTCAGGACACGAGATCAAAATAATGCATTTGGATGGAGTAATTAGGCCATAGAGGCAAAGGTGGGCTGGAAACGCCAGAATGGAGAAGCTTCAGTATTTCGGCCATAACTCCTTTATCTGGGCCCATATTGATCCCAGATTTGGATAAGAGATAGAAGACCAATATCCGCACATTTGACCCTTCTGGAAGGCCGGCCAATGCACGAGTTTTGGTGGCCAAATGGGCGGTGCAAGTTGGAATAAATTATTTGGCCTGGATTCCGAATTCACACTTGAAACCACTATGAACCTATCCTCCCCACCACTCTTTAAATTGGTGTTTTTATCATTTGGTGGGGTTGGAACGTGAATTAGGATATTGGAGGTAGAGGAGAATTTGTTTCCACAAAATTATCCAACCATTGTAAGAGGGGTATCTCTTGAAGCGAGGATCCCCTCATCGAAGCCTCCTTCTCTTCTTCATTTTGTAATGTTTTCATTTGTGTAATAAAATTCATTGATCTTCTTTTATTCCTAATATTTTCTTCTTTTTTGTTTAAATTTATTCTTCTCTTAATATTCCTAATTGGTCTGGAATTCTTGAGTAGAAGCGTTATTGGGTTATACCCATTATAAATCATTGCACATGCAAAATGCTTCTACAATGATTACACCGCCCATGGAAAAGTAGTTCTTTTTAGTAATCGATCTACCTCTCAACTTATTCATTAATTTATTTTCAATCAATGATCTACTATAATTAACTAAACATGATCTATTAATTGATTTTTAAAATTAGAAGAAACTATGTGAGCAATTGAAAAATTAACACAAAACGCACGAGGTCGGGATTTATGTGAATTGTGAGAGCACGGTCTTAATTGCTAATACAAGACCACACGGGATCAATTTTTAGAGTTCAAATTAAATCCCTAAACTCAATTAATCCTCATTTACAGAGTGGTTATGTGCCTTAATTTATCACTGACCATAATCTAATCTTACAACATCAATCAAAGCAGGGTGTTGCGATTGCATGTTCCGAAGTTAGCCTAAGGATAAATTCACTTCATCTTCGTGGTAAAGTTAATTCACGTAGGGTTCGGGATTTAACAAATTAAGGGATCATAATTATTTGAATATTAATTTAAATGATAATGATTAATAAATTATTGAAGAGTTAGATTTAGATCGATTACGTCTTTTGAAATATTTTCTAAAAATCATCTTCTTGTTGTGTCTTTTTAATCAAACTTCATTTCAAAATTAAAAACAAAAAAATGCAATCTTCTTCTAGCAAACTTCTTCATGCATTATAAACATCAAGAAACCCCCATATTTTCAAGTAGTGATTTTTTTCTATTTTATTTTTGGAATACCTCTATAAATTTGTTTTAAATCTACTTCCTCCTTTGAGAGACGACTTTGGTCAGCCACTCTGTTGCACCTAAGTACCCATAAATCACACTAATCATTTGAGGGAGCCCATGACAGTGCTCTTTCAGGATGCCTCCCCAAGGATAATTACCTATATTAATGATCCAAAGGGAAGTCCCATTGCATAAGTTTGGCATTCAAATGTAATTAAAATGATTATCTACCCTCCCTGGTTTCATACATCGAGCATAGATCAGGTTGGAATATGGAGTCAGAATAATCAAATCCTTTATATATGGAAACCTCACTATGTAAGCCCCAATAAACTGATCTATATAGAATCTAATTTCATCCATAACCAGGATACGTAGAAAAACAACGGGAAGATTAAGCTCCATATTAAACAACCCATGGGATCTCTATGTACATAATTCCTATATCAATATGTAGTGATAATTATTACTTACTATGCATTGTTTTCTCACATCGGGCATAACTCATATGGCTTAGGGTGGTGAAATAATAATATTATTCACACCATTAATCTCCACCATTGATGTAAATCTAATTTTTTAATCCCATGATGAGTGGAATGATATAAGAACCCCCAATTTGAGGGAATCTACCTTTGTACAAGTCCCAAGGGTGTATTAAAACTATGAAAACATTAATTCCAGCTATAAGTATGATACATAGGTTTTCTCCTTGAGAATCAAGCTTAAATATATATTTTCTAAGATCCCGTACATATTTTCTTTCATCTAGAAGTAAAATTAAATGGGTTTAACGAACTATGTGGGTTTTTATACATTCAATAAAAAATATTTTTATTATGCCTCATACTGGTTCAATGTCCTCTTCAAAATATTAACTACCTCCCTCCATGGTAGAAAACTATGAAGTTCCTGGTTGTGTGAATTCATCATATAAGATGAAATTATCTACTATAAAATGAATTAATAACCTTAAATACAAATATATAGATTCACTAATTATATACCCTTATTTTATACATAAAAGGGATTAACTTATGATCATTTTTTAACGGTTAGTTATCTCATATCAGGATTAGATTTATATTATCAAACATATCCTAAAAATATAATAGAGTATTAGGCATGCCCCCCCCAAGGATGTAATAATCCTAACATCTCATCCTCTCGACCAATGTGATTCCCTCTATTTCATTGGGTTTAAAACCCCAATAGGCCACCTTACATTGGAATGCAAGACTATACCGAGATATGGATGTGGTAGCCATTTGGATTTTCTATTATGAACACAATGGTGACCCTATGGAAGTGATTGTGCATGAAATTGATCCCAACACAATAAACCATCAGCCTAGACCAAATTCATATCAATCATCGCCTTTTTCAATGAATAAAAAATATTGAAATTGACATTAATATATTTAATCACAAAATATTATTCACAACACAAAAATGATAAACTTCACAGTTCTTGTCAAATCATTTTGTTCCCACAATGTTGGTACCTAGTAGAATCTTTTCTATTGAAATAGGGTGACATTAAAAATCCATCATAGCTATTGGATGAATGACTAATGAAGATAGATGAACCATTATACACTATAGAAATACTTTCAAAAGGTTGACATCAAAAAATTAAAAGTGAATCACGATCATGATTTATATGGGTACCATCATATTTTCTAGTGTACTTATAAAGGAAGAATCATGGTGACCTATCAAATCCTATATAAGTAATCTCATCTTGTGTAAATTAGGAGTTAGAGGTAGTATTCTTCCCATTAGTTATCCCCACTTCCATGATGCTATCAATCCGCTTAAGCAAATCCACCTACTAATGAAGGGTGTTCTCGTCCTCCAACCAATTACATGGTGAATGGTATCGTAGTCAATACCAATATGACTAGGAAGATGAGGAAGAAGACCAACCCAAAGTGGATCCAAAAAATTGGTTAAACATTAAGATAGGTTCCTTTTTCCATCACTAGTGTTATAAGTTTTTACTTAGTAGTCCAACAGAGTAACCCACAAAATCTTCAGAATCTCGAAAAATGAGAATGAATCGATGAGTCTTCCATCATCAATTAAACCGGGTAGGAAAATAAATATGATTCTAGAGTCACATTGTTGATCCATGATATGGAATTATATGTGAGTAACTGTTCCAAAACCATAAAGTGATCCATCCTGATACAAAATATGTTTGATTATATAACATTATGCTTTATATAGAACTGCAATAGGCAATCCTACTTTTTTAATCACTCAGGTTTTAATTATTAATTTTTTCATCTCTAATAGGTTATGGGACTATTTATTCTTCTTATCCATGGAATGGTCTATGTTTTTTTTAACAAACCATAACATGTATATTTTCAGAACTCCACAATTTTGGATCATCACCGAACTACTCCATGTTCTAAATGACTAGTCGAGGATAATGTGAACATTGAAATCCCTCAAGATGTCTTGATTTGCTCCCTTACTACTCGTAACATGGTCATTTAGACATAGAGATCCATAGTTCATCCTGATAGTAAAAATATCTATAATGGGTGTATCTAACTCCTCTACACCAATATTATATAAAACTATGTATCACATACTTAAATAGAACTGATGAGAAAGATCTATATCTTACCAATCATTTCCTCATGGTGTGACCTAATGATGAGACAATAATAAAAAAAATTGACTATTAGACTTACATTATTTTTTCAAACATTATAAGGTCCTAAATTTATCTTTTAAAGTGGGATACAACATAGATACATTACTAGCTAATATGATGTCAATGTTTTCTTCCTATATCATTAAATATTTATCTTGGATTGGATAAGAATCACTTCTTTTTCCATGTCAGACAATTTGGACAATATATGTGTCACTGAATTCATTTTATGGTAGAAGGGGTTGACTTAATCCAGTGATATGAATCCCGTTTAAGAATATTTATTGGATATATTAACAGATAATTTCAATGATGATATGTTCCCAAACTCTACATTCCAAAAACAACAAGTTAAATTAGAAGATATTTCATTGAGAGATCAGTGGATAGAGGAAGTTATATAGTGTTTTAGGTAGTGTTCATAATCATTTCCTCCATATTCTCATATAAAAAATAATTCTAGATTATTGAAAAATACTTCTATGTGGACTTGGGTCCCTCGACCAATAAGGATTTAATTTACACCATAGAACATGGTAAGATAGTTTCGTTATAAGAATGTTTCCCAATGCCCCATTCAATGGATCGGTCCTAGGGATACAATTAAAGAATGGAAAATAGATTATTTTATTTAGGGATGAGAAATTATCAATATTTTCTTTCTATGACACAAAGATGAAATTTTTTAGCTTACTTAATACAAGTTTTTTTAATGCCTTGACCCCAATTACCCAGAGTAATTTCATTATTTCATTACATTGGCATGATCACAAGGGATCAAAATCCTGAAAGGTGGATTAGTTTAATAGACATGGATGTACTAGATACATTCATAAGTTTTACATTACATTATAAAATGAAAAAAACAAAAACATTGTCTCCATTGACCACATTCATCCCTTAGACTATCCCTACAGGTCAGTCATAATATACTTATTTGCATCATGGGAGAAATAAAACATAGAAAGGGGTGACCTCAGATTCTCATTAAGGATAAAAATATGGTGGAAACATTCAAGAATAAGCATAAACATTTAAGGCAACATATAAGAAAAAAACACAAGACATATAAACATAAACATCATCATAATATGGCAAAATTAAATCAAATAATTCCATTTACAAATTCTCATGGATATTCTACTAGTCGAATAAGCACAAGTAATATCAATAGACAATTTCATAATGTTGGAATGCATAATGCCAAACTTCATAACCACATAGTCAAGTCCTTGTTCCATGACTAAAAATAATATTTTGTGAAATCCTTGTGTCATGACTCTTGTTTGTCTCATGATACCTACCAATGCATCGAGGATCTATAGCAGGCTCCACTCGTCACTTAATAAGTCCAATGAATTCCTCATATGAAAAAAATTAAACATAACATAAACATTCGTATTAAAACTATCATACGAAATGTCAATACTTTATCCATAAACCATGAATGGTGTAAAAATAATACATCCATAGTCAAACATATCACAAAATTTTCAGTACAATATGAAACATTTGTATCATAATAAATCAACTTCAAATAGACTTAAAATCCATCAATGGATGTTGACATAGATGAAATCTATACTTTTTTTTAGAGAAATATCTATTTCTATTTGGAAATAATTTAAAAGTCATATTTACTAGAAAAGAAAACATTTATTTTGAAAATATTCTTATAATCTTGTATGGGAATCTTTGACGATGTTATAACTGAGGAAAATAGCTTCACCCACCGTATAAGTTAAAAAGACATTCTTACCTTAATTTTGTTGAGAAGGTCATAAAGTAACTTGTCAGGAAAATGAAGAAAATATTCCTTTCAAAAAATATAGCGTAAAATAAGCGAATAAATGACTTTAACCCATAGTCTAGTAAATAGTAAAAATGTTATGAATAATTTTTTTTGAAAACACGGAAGTGGATGATAAAGAGGTCTCAGTAGATACTTATGTATTAACAACATCATATAAGTCAAGAGATTGTATAGTTAACCATTAACTTTTAATTTTTCTTGGTCTAGGGTACCTTAAACTCTTGTATAATTGTTACATAATTGTTATTAAATTATACAAGGAACACATACATAAATATGATATCATATATGATCTTCTAGTATTGGTTCGTTAATAATATTTTAGTATTATCATCGTTGGGGGTGGTAACTGATCTATTTTCCTTTATATAATTGTTTATGTAAGCCATGATTCTAATGGATAGGATATATATTATTCATATAAAAAATTATATTATGTTAAGAAAATTATTTTTAATCATAAAATGAAAATTATTCTTGAATTATTACGATGGGGAGTGATTCTCATCACGTTCATGGAGATAGTAATCTGCACGTACACACGAGCAACAATATCATTATATTGATGGTGAAATATTATGTAATTGGACGGTATATCATATATACAGAATAATTAACACGTAATATTTATTATTTACATTAGTTATACTCATTATTATACCCATCCAAAAAACGATCTGTTTGAATGATAGGTTACACCACGACGTGCAGACGGTAAACCGTACATACACACGTATGGTGACTTTGTAATTTATAGGATGGATAGA
Source organism: Viscum album (assembly GCA_963277665.1). Taxonomy (NCBI): domain Eukaryota; kingdom Viridiplantae; phylum Streptophyta; class Magnoliopsida; order Santalales; family Viscaceae; genus Viscum; species Viscum album. Next base: position 553,788,866 of record OY728126.1, on the reverse strand, counting down.
AAAACAAATATTGTTGTACCATATTTATAATAACATCACAGTAGGAAGAAGGTAAAGGAGTTATTATTTTCGTATGGAAACAATAAAGAAAGAGGAAGTAGAAGAAGAAAAGAACTTGAAAGAGGGTGGAGAAATTATTACCACTTATTCGGGTGTTTCCTTTTGATTTGATCAAAATGGCTCATTAGGATGGATTTATGATGACATTAAGGCCTGTAGGATGAATGGAGTATATTTTATAGAATATTTGGGTAGGGGTTTTCGGAGCCAAAGTCTTTGGAGGTGTGATTTTTGAGAGAAAGGGAAGTCCCCTTTTATATGAGAGGAGAGGGTCACTTTAGGAAATGATTTAAATATTAATTTATTATACAATAATATTCAGTTTATAATTTCTCCAAATGAATTTATTTAGATTCTTAGGTGGTTATGGGTCGAAATCCTCTCAACCAATAGGTTTTAGAAAATTTTAGGTAGTCATTTTAACATAACCATTTATATTTAACTATTAGTTATATAGTTTAACTTTTATCGTGTCTTCTTGTATTCTTACACTATATGGTTGATAAATATACTCTAAAATTCCAAGGGAACCTCAAGTGGTTGATTAATGACATTTATAATATTAATTAATCCCTTTTTCATAACTTTATATTTCTAAGAATATTTTATAATTTAATAATATAATATTTGTTTTCAAAACTCATTTATGTCAATTTTGACACTATTTAATATTTTGTTTAAAGTCATCAAAAATTGATTAATTAGAAAAAGATAAATTTCATCAACCCTAAAATTTCATATTCCCCAATAAAATTCGTTGATGTCATAAAAACATTGAAATTAAATTTATTTTAATATTTATAATACCATTTTTTTATTCTTTCATTAATAAGGTAATTACTTCATCATGAATATGTCATAAATAAATTTAAATATTTAATGTATAAAAATTAAAAATAAAATTCCATGATATATGAAACCATTTTAACTTTATAATTAATATTTGTAGTCAAATTTATCTTATGTATAACCCTATATTAAAAATGGTTCAATTATTAAACATTGAATTTAACACTTTTAACTTTTCTTTAAACAAAATAATAATAAATATCCTAATCTAATACAAGTGGACCTGTAGGATCATATTTTATTCCTATGGTTGTTTTTGGTCGATTTAAACTTATCAAATAGAATTGGGAGATGTGTTTAGGTAATTATAATATCATTTTTACCCTAAAATACCCTATTTACTTTTAACCGTGGTAAATAAAAGTCAAAAGTTACAGTTCACCAAAAATTATTTTAATCTTATTGAACAACATTTTACATACTAATGTCAATTTTGTCTCATTTAGTTTTGAAATTCAAGTCATAGAAGCGGTAAAATTATGTTATATGAAAATTTGTAATTGATCTTATAAGGTGGATAAAAGACGGTAAAAATTCAATAAAATTTTATATATTTAAACATATTATAAAATGACACCAATGAATTAAATTGAACATATATTGGTATTATGTATCTATTTGGACCTAAAATAAATTAAAATAATATAACTAATTAATTAAATAGAAAGACGGTTTTAAACAATAACGTTGTGTTTATCACTATTCATCAAAAATTAAAAGTTTTCATAAAAATACCAAAAAAATAACCCTATGATAATTTTGATATTACGAATTCAAAAATGAATTATATTTTACCAAATTCAAAACATAGAAGTTACATTAATTAATTTAAATTTAATTCCCATTTTCAAAACCAAAAGGCGGGGATTTAAAAAGTAAAAACAATCAAAATATTGACATGTGTTTATGTAAATTTTAAATGTCAAATTACATATAATGACCTAAATTGTGTTAAATGATAAAAATCTAATATAATTATACTTCAAAACCATTCCAATTCATAATTTAACACTATAAATTATTTTGATTAAAAAATTTGTTTTCAATTAAAACATAGTATTTTTCACTATTCGTCAAAATATTAAAGTTATCAGAAAAGTACCAAAAAATTTTCCAAAATGAATTTTTATGTTAAGCTTCTGAGGAAGAATTTATTTTCATTAAATTGAATATTTAACATTGTCAAATTTTGGTTTTAAAATGGGTTTCCATTAAAAGGTGGTAAAATTTCATTTTTTGAAAAATACTTCTTTTATCTGAAAAACTTAATTTGTTCTTATATTATGTATAATAAACAAATAATATGTATGTTAAAATTATTTAGATTATGTAATATTCAAAATACATTTAATACTATTCATAACCACTTTTTGATCGACTAGTTTGGTAAGTTGTGGTGCGCTCAAACTCTGTGTTGCGTGTAGCACAAGATATTGAATTACATTAATGAGATAACATACTATGAAATATTGGGCTGTTACATTATCTCCTCCTTCAATAAATTGCATCCTCAAAATTTTAAATTTATCTTCAAAAATAAAAAATAAAAAATAGAAAACTAACTTTGTGTTAAACACACATCGAAAATTGGGTTAACAAAATTTAGTATTAATAAGTGGTAAAGGGAAATGGAAAATTCACCACCAAATTATAATCTTTATTAAAAGAATATCGGTAGAAATTGGATACAAATAATTGGAGGGAAAACAAAATTATTTATAGGGAGTCATTGATTCTATCAATCACAAATAAGTGTAAAATTGAGGGCCTCAAAGCCATGAATCTAAGATGATGTAAAATATCATCGATTTAACAAAACATAAGATATTATGATAACACATTTTGGGTTTTAAGATCCCTTCCCTAAAGTTTAAGAATTAATTTATTCATATAATAAGAGGAAATATATATATATATTTATAAATTATTGACAAATAGAGTTTCATCCTTCTACAAATTCTTTCCACAAACTCATTTTCACTCCAAAAGATAATATAATTCAAAAATATTTTATTTATCCTAATTGTATTGAGTTCCAATAATAATTAATTTATAATTAATTTGTCAAATTATTTAAAAAAACTACATTATACAACCCATGATATCATGTAGGTCTGTGGTAGGTGATACACCCTTTTCACCCTTCGGTTGCGGGTTCAAGTCTCGCGGCCTTTCCAGACGCGACGAGTTGTCGCCCAACCTCCGGGTTGTACTGTTTATAAAAATCCAAAAAATAATATTAAGGAGTTTTTTTACTTGAAAAAATAGTATCCAATGTATAAATTAAACCATTCCAACCTATAGACTTATCCAAAATACTCTTGTCCAAACTCATAGTTCAAAATTTTTATGGAAGTTAAACATAATGGTGATCCTTTTATTCCATGAAATAACATGCGAATACCTTCATCATTTGTTCTTTTAGAACACGGAAACACCCCAAATTATCATAAAACCTTATTTATTACATTCATTCTCTCATATTACTTATATAATACTGGATATACTTCTTATATACAAAAAAGGTGTAAACTCCAACAATGATGGGATATACAAATCATTAATCAGTTTCAAGGTAGAGAAGAAAATCCAATATAATTTATCCAGATCATTTATATCTTATTCATAAATCACTACATCAGTATCACAACCATATTAATGTTTATCTGTATCTCAACCATATATTTTCTAAAAAAATTAGCCTGCTATTGAGTCACTATTCTTGGTTCCACACAATCTCATGTCCTTAATGTAATAGTTCTACAGTAAAATCCTTATATACTCTATAATTCTTATAACATGTACATCATTAATACCATTCTCAATTGACATGATACTTTAATAACAACATATGAACTATAATCATTCCTCTTCATCTTCGGTATTATAATAACATGATTATTATCCAATAGCTACATTTGGGGTATACTCTGATCATTTGGACATTGATTCGCATAGTGTCCCAACTCCTTGCAGATGTAGCATTGTACATTTGAAACCTTTTTTACCCTTGAAATCATGTATTTGGTGTCCTTTCTCTCCACACTTATAACAAATTAACATTCCCTTCAAGCATTTACCAAGGGGATTCTTTCCACAATTATCACATATGGGAAAATTCTTATTCCCCCTCTCCCCTTTATCCATCTTTCTCTCTTCTATCCCTTTCTTATCTTGCATCCTTTCAAAGCCACAGGACACAGAAAATTATTTACTTATCTTATTATCACATGATACTATTTATTCATTTTATGATAATATGTGGGAGACTATTTCCATTCTAAATGATGGATTAATACTATGAATGATATGATCCTTCTTAATCTTTGGATCATGCGTATTGTTGGAGTTCTCATTCCTTCTATTTGGAACCATTTCTAAACAATTCTATACACTAGGTTAATTTATGAATCCTAATGAATAATTCCAAACTTGTAAAATATCTAACATAAATTGAAAAGATGATGCGTATAATCTATAATCATAAAATGTATACATTGATGGAGTATTTACTCATAAATTCTTCATAATGTATTGTAATTAAAATGTGAATTATACTAAGCATATCTCCAGGGAGTGTTGTAACCAAGAGTGTAGCAAGGCCTGTTGTCGTGTACCGGGATAACTTGGGTAAAGTCTGAAACACCTTGTCAGAGTTCTCACTCCTAGGTACATCTGTGCCAGAGCCACCACTACCTGCTCGTATCAAGACATTGATGTATTTTGGGAAAAACAAAAAATCTCTACATTACGAAAATTCTAGGATGTTATTATATACTAATCCTCAAAGTCTATCTTAGGTTAATGTTCTATAATCAGGGTTTTTCAAAATCTACTTCCCTAGTTATTTCTAAACTTCCTCTAATACTGACTGTAACTCCCCAACCATAGAATCCCAGAGTCGATGAATTATTTTAATACATTGGCATGATTACAAATAATCAAGCCCCGAATGGCCAGTCATTTTAGCAATCTTGGAAAATAGATTACATACATGAATGTTACATTACACATTATAAAATAAAATACAACATAAATTATCCTTTGAGAATACCATTAATCCCCTAGCTTAACCCCTCTTATCAATCATAATACACTTTTTCGCATCCTGGGAAAATAAAACATAGAAAGGGGTGAGCTCAGATGATCAGTAAGGATAAAAATATAGAAGAAACTTTCAATAATATGCATAAACATTTAAGGAAATGTATAATACTAAAACACAACCCTTTTAAACTTAAACTTCATCATAATATGGCAAAGATAAATCCAATAATTCCATTTACTTATTCACTTGGATATTCTACTAGTCGAATAATCACATGTAATATCAATATCCATTTTCATAATGTTGGAAAGCTTAATTCCAGCCTTCATAACCTCATAGTCAATGAATTCTACAAAGACTACAAATAATATTTTTTCTAGCCATGTTACAAGACACTAATTTGTCTCATTAGACCTATCGATGCGTCATGGAGCTATAGTGGGCTCCACTCATCACAACCTATGTCCAATGCATTCCTCATATAAAAATGATTTACATAACATAAACATTCGTAATAAAACTAGCATACGAAATGTCAATACATTATCCATAAACCATGAATGGTGTAAAAATAACACATCCACAATCAAACATATCACAAAATCTTCAATACAATATGGAAGATTTGTATCATAATAAATCAACTTCAAACAAACTTAAAATCCATCAAAGAATGTTGACATAGATGAAATCAAATATTTTGGTAGAGAAATATCCAATTCTATTTTGAAATAATTTTAAAGTCATAAAATTGTAAAAATAACATTTATTTTGAAAACATTCTTATAATCATTTATGGGAATATTTGACGATGTTATAACGGTGAAAAATAAACGCACCCTCCGTATATGTTAAAAAAGACATTATTACTTTAATTTTGTCAAGAAGTTCATAAAGTACCTTGTTTAAAATACTAAGGAAATATTACTTTCAAAAAATATATGGTCAAATAAGGGTATAAATAACATTAACCCATATTCTAGTAAATAGTAAAAAAAATTGAATTGCATTTTTAAGAAAACACGGATGCAGATGATAAAGAGGTCCTGGTAGATACTTACATATTAACAACCTTAGAAAGTAAAGAGAATGTAGTATTAACCCTTACCTTGTCCTTTTCCTTGGTCGAGGGTACATTAAACTCCTGTATAATAGTTAAATCGTTGTTATTAAATTATACAAGAACCACATACATAAATATGATATCATATATGATCTTTTAATATTTCTTTGTTAATAACATTTTAGTAGTATCATCATTTCAGGTGTTAACTGATCTGCTTTCTTTTATATGATTGGTTATGTAAGCCATATATTTTATGGATAGGATGTATTTGATTCAAATAATGAATTATATTATGTTCATAAATATTATACTTAATCATAAAATGAAAATTATTCTTGAATTATTACGATAGGAAGTGAATCTCATCGTGTTCGTGGAGATGGTAATCTGTACGTACGAACATGCATCAATATCATTATATTGGGGGTGAAATTGTATGTAATTCGATGGAATATCATATATACATAAATATTAACATGTTATATTTATTATTTACATTAGTTATACTCTTTATTATTCCCATCCAAATAATGAAGTGTATGAATAACAAACTACACCACGATGTGGAGACGGTAAGTCGTACGTATGCACTTATAGTGACTTTTTCATTTATAGGATTGATAGAATAATGGATATGGTTGTACCATATTTATAATTACATCACATTGTGTAGAATGTACTGGAGTTATTATTTTGTTGTGTAAACAAAAAAGAAATAGGAAGTGGAAGAAGAAAACATCTTGAAAGAAGGAGGTGAAATTATTAACTCTTCACCAGGAATTTTATTTTGAGTTGATCAAAAGGGATACTTAAGTAGGATTTATTATCAAAGTAAGTCCTCTAGGATTAAGGGAGGATAGTTTAGAAAATATTGTGTCAGGGTTTGGCCATGAAAAATTGCATTGTAGGTGTGATTTTTGGAGAAGGGGAAGTTATCTTTTTATAATAGGGGTTAGGGTCACTTTAGGAAAAAGATTAAAATATTAATTTACTCTACAATATTATTCGGTTTATAATGGATCAAAATAAATTTACTTATATTCTTAGGTGGTTATGTGTCTAAATCCTCTCAACCAATAGGTTTTAGATAATTTTAGGTTACCATTTTAACCTTATCGTTTAGATTTAACTATTAGTTAAATAGTTTAGCTTTTACGGTGTCTTCTTGTATTCTTACACTATATGGGTAATAAACATACTCTAAACATAAAATAGAACCTCAAGTGGTTCATTAATGAAATATATAATATTATTTAATCCCTTTGGCTGAACCTTAGTGTTTTAGGAATATTTTATTATTTTATAATATAATACTTTCTTTATAAACTCATTTATGTTAATTTTCACATTATTTAGTATTTAGTTTTTGTGAAAGTCCTCACAACGTTATTACATGAAAAAAGATACATTGAATCAACACTAACATTTCATATTCAATAGAAAATTCCTGGATGTCATAAAAACTGGGTAATTATATTTGTTTTAATATTTATAATATCGTTTATTTCATTCTTTCACTAATAAGGTAATTACTTCATCATCATTGTGTCATAAATAAATTTAATTATATAATGTCTAAAAATTATATATATAATACCATTATATTGGAAATATTTTTATCTTTATAATTAATATTTATAGTCAAATTTATCTTATGTATAACACTATATTAAAAATAGTTTAGTTATTAAACATTGAATTTAACAATTTTCACAATTCTTTTAAAAAAATAATAAATATCCTAATCTAATCCAAGTGGACCTAAAATAACATATTTTATTCCCAATGTTGTTTTTGGTCTAATTACACTTATCAAATAAAATTAGTACATGTGTTAGAGTTATTATAATATCTTTTTTACCCTTAATTGCCCTATTTAATTTTAACCGTGGTAAATAAAAGTCAAAAGTTACGATTCACCAAAAATTATTTTCAAAATATTGAACCACATTTTACTTAATTATGTCAACCATGTCTCTTAGGATATTTGAAATTAAACTCATAAAATTGGTAAAGTTATGTTTTATTCAAATGTGCAAATGCTCCAGAAGGTGGGTAAAAGACAATAAAAAGTTCAATACAATTTTATATATCTAAACTTATTATAAAATGACTCCAATTAATTAAATTGGAAATATATAGGTATTATGTATCTATTTTTACTTAAAATAAATTAAAATAAAATAAATAATTACTTAAAAAAAGTCAGTTTTAAACAATAACGTAGTGTTTTTCAATATTCATCAAAACCTTAATGTTTTCAGAAAAATACCAAAAATTAACCCAAAGATAATTTTGATATTCGGAATTCAAAAATGAATTCTATTTTACCAAATTCAAAACATAGAAGTTTCATTAATTAATTTAAAATTAATTCTCATTGTTAAAACCAGAAAGCGGGTTTAAAAAAAGTAAAAAATATCAAAAGATTAACATGTGTTTATGTCAAATTTAAATATGAAATTACTTAAAATGAACTACATTGTATTAAATGATAAAAATATAGTATAATTATTCTTTTAAACCATTAAAATGCATAATTTAACACTATAAATTATTTCTATTAAAAAACTGGTTTTCAATTAAAATAAAGTACTTTTCACTATTCATCAAAATATGAATGTTATTACAAATGTACCAAAAATTTATCCAAGAAACATGTTTATTTTCTGATTCAAGAGAAGAATTTAATTTCATTTTAAAAAAATATTTAAAAGTGTGAAATATTGGCTTTAAAAAAGGTCCTCCATTAAAAGGCGGTAAAATTGAATTTTTTGAAAAATTCTTCTTTTATCTGAAAAAAATGAACATGTTCTTATATTATGTCTAAGAAACACATAATATTGATGTTAAAATTATATAGATTATGTAAGATTCAAAATTTAGTTAATACTATTCCTAACAGCTTTTGAACGGCTAGTTTGGTACATTGTGGTGTGCTTGAACTTGGTGTTGCGTGTTGCAAAAGCTATTGAAGTACTTTAATGAGATAACGTACTATGAAATCTTGGGGTGTTACATGTTTGAAATAGGTAGGTATAATAAATGGTGTCTATTTCTTCTCTTATCATAGATTCTTGGGGAATGAAATCAATGAAATTTATTGATTCAAGTACTATCTCTAATAATAGAAAGAATGAACCATTGACATAGGTCACATATGTCATTGTGACTCCCAAGAATGGAGAATATATTATGGAATTTAAAACTGTCTCTGGTCTGGGTGAAAAAAATATGATGATTGGTTGACCATAAAATTTTTCCACTATGCCCATTTATCATTCCATTCTCTATTGAATCATATGGATCCTCCCATATACACTTATCATTTTTCTAATATTTCATTATAATCATGACCTTTCATGTCTATGAAAATATGGTGGTGATAACATAGAGAAAATCAAGGTCCATCACTAATAAAAAAGTGACTTATCAACCTTTGGGATTTCATGCCACCTACATTGGGATGTTGTCTTAGGACACCTTTGATTATGGAATATTCCTCTAAAGAATTGACAGAGTCTTCCACCATAAATTTCATTATGTTGGTCAGATTTTATAAAATTCTTATAGAGAATTCATGCCTCCATGATACTTTGGGATCCTTTAGAAAACTCCATCAAAGAAATAGGACATTCCATTATAGAAAATGGATTTCACAATGAACTATCATATAGAGTATTCATTATTCTATTTAGAATTGGTAAAATCATTAAATAAGGATCAACAACCACACCTATTGCAAGATTCACTGTTTGGTGAACACCCATAGTATTTTTGGTTGGTTGACTCTGTGGTTTGACAATAGCTAGCCATGTCCTAACCACAACTGATAGATTTTCAACCATAGAAATATTACTGGAATAAAAATAAGTTAAAAACTATTATTAATATAACTCCTAATACATGTACGTCCTCCACAATTAATGTTAAGGAATTACTATTTTAGAGAAAAAATATTCACCTATCTTGAATGTTCAATCTTATTATGTATATCGTTCACTTGCTAGAATGACTCTCATTCACCATTTCACTCCTCCATTAATATGAACACTTTTAATTAAAAATCAACAGCATAAAAACATACCTTTTTTGATATAGTGATAGTAACTATTGAATCCCCCCTGTAACACCCCAAGCTTCCACGGTACGTTTCCCTTTGAATAATGCAATGGCGTGCATTGTACGCAACTTTGAGATTCTAACACACCACAACCAATCAAACTAGCTGTTATGAATAATAATACCTACTTTTTGAAATTTTATAAATTTTATCTTCTGAAATGGATTTCATTTTTGGAATCGTAATATCGAAATTATCTTAGGGTGAAATTTTGATACTTTTCAGATAACTTTCATATTTTGATGAATAGTGAAGGTTTCTAAATTTTAATTAAAAACAACTTTTTTAATCGAAATAATTAACAGTGATAAATTATTAATTTGATTGGTTTTAAAATATATTTATAATATATTTTTACCATTTAATAAAATTTTGGTCATTCGATGTAATTTCACATTTAAACCAGACATAAAAAAGTGTCAATCTTTTTATAGTTATTATCTCTTAAAAACACGCTATTTGTTTTGACGACGGAAATTAATTTTTAAATTAATTAATGCAACTGATATGTTTTGAATTTGGTTAAATAGACATCATTTTTTAATTCATAATATCAAATATATATTAGGCCTAATTTTTGGTATTTTTCTGGAAACTTTCATTTTTTGATGAATAGTGAAACCACTAAGTGGTAGTTAGAAAACTGAATTTTTCATAAAACGTAATTTTACCACTTCTGTGAGAGGAATTTCGAAAACTTGAGATACACGGTTAATATAAAGGAGTAAAATTAGGTTCATTGAGATGAAAATAAGTTTTTGTGAATAGTAACTTTTTACTTTTATTTACCACGACTAAAAGTAAATAGGGTAATTAAGGGTAAAAATGATATTAATATTACCCTAACACAAGTCCTCATTCTATTGGACAAGTATATATCGACCAAAAACAACCTTAGGAGTAAAATATTATCATTTAGGTCCACTTGTATTAGATTAGGACATTTATAATTATTTAATTCAAAGAAGAGTTAAAAGAGTTAATATCAATGTTTATTTACTAAAACATTTTAAATATATTGTCATACATAAGATAAATTCAATTTTAAATATTAATTAGAAACATAAAAAGAGTTCCTACATAATGGTATTTTATTTATAATTTTTAGACATTAAATAATTTAATTCATTTATGACACAATAGTAATGTAGTAGTTACCTAATTAATGAAATATTAAAATAATTGATATTTTAAATATCAAAATAAATGTAATTTGAGACTTTTAATGAATTCCACTAATTTTATAATTTAATATGAAATATTAGGATTAATTATATAAATTGTTTTTGAAGTAATAGTGCTGTTATGAATTTATCGAAAACAAAATACCTAATAGTGTCAAAATTGACGTAAAAGAGTTTTCAAAACAAATATTATATTATTAATTTATATTCAATTCTTAAAAATCTAAGTTTCTCCCAAGAGACTTATATCACGATAGGTTTCTCCTTAATGGACCACTTGGGGGTCGCTTGGATGTATATAGTAAGTTTATTAACCATATAATATAAAAATACAAAGAGACATTGTAACAGTGAAACTAATTAACTAAGAGTTAATACTTAAAGATAAGGTTACTATAATGACCCAAACCTATCTAAATTCTATTGGTTGAGTGGCTTTCGACCCATCCCCACCTTAACCTTTAAATAATCTACTTTTAAGCCATTAAGAACCTAATATGAATTTATTATAAAATAATAGTTTTAGCTTTTCCAAAGGTGCCCCTCACCCCTCTTATAAAAGGGCACTCCCCCTTCTCACTAATTCACACATTAAAAGCCTTTTGTCTCGGCCAAACCTTGCCCAAATACTCTCTCAACTTCCCTCAATACAACCTAGAGGCATTAGTTTGATTATAAAACTAACCTACGGAGCCCTTTTGATCAAATCAAAATGAAGAACCTAAAGAAGAGGTAATGTTTTCACCACCCTCTTTCAAGTTCCTTTCTTCTTCAACTTATCCTTTCTTTGTTATTTCTATTCTAAAATGATAACTCTAGTATATTCTATATACTTTGGTGTTATTATAAATATGGTACAACCATATTCAGTATTCTATCCATCCTTTGAATGGCATGTCACCATACGTGCGTACGTAAAGCTTGCCGTCTCCACTTCGTGGTGTAATTGTCATTCAATAAATTATTATTTGGATGGGTATAATAATGATGTTTAATTCATGTAAATAATAAATATAATATTATAATTATTATTTCTATATGATATACCATCCAATTATATATTATTTGAACATCAAAAGAATGATATTGTCGCTCGTGCGTACGTACGGACTACCGTCTCCACGAACGCGATGAGATTCATTCCCCATCGTATCAATTCAAGTATAATTCTCATTTGATGATTAAAAATAATGTTTAAGGACTTGATATAATTCTGGATATGAATAATATACAACCTATCCATAACAAACACGGCTTACATAACAAATAATATAAAGGAAAATGATTAAGTTAACACCCGAAATGACGATAATACTTAGATATTATTAACAAATCAATGTTAAAAGATCATATATGATATCATATTAATGTAAATTATTCTTGTATAATTCAATATCAATTATTTAACCATTATACAGGAGGTTAAGCTACATTTGACCAATGAAAAAGTACAATGTAAGGGGTTTTTATCTCACTCTTAATTTCGTGATAATTCCATTGTTCACCACTTATTCATTGCATGTGGTGTATGTTTATTGCCTATGATTGTTTTAATTGTTTAATATACTTTAATTTATCGGTATTTGCATCATAATTGTATGATCCTTATTTCATGGTTGTATGTTTCTTAATTTACCTAATCGATAAGGGAATTTGAAATTTCAATTTGCACTCATTCGACATTAGGCATACTTCATTGATTAGTTTACTCCAAGATTTTGTGTGGAATAACTATTCATTTGATTATGTCATGATTTCCACTCCCCTTTCTGTGGATGTAATATTTATACACATAATCACTCCATTGATAAATTCTCAAGTCATCGGTATGAACTTGATAAATGTAATTTTAACTCAATCTCCATTTGTTGAGTTAAATATCCAATTCATTGGTGTTGTTTTTACAAGAATATGTGTGAATTTCATCTGATTGATTTACACTAAATATCCAATAATATTGAGTGTATTTATATTTTTCACACATAATTATGTCGTTGATTTATCCTTAACCTAAAGATATGGTCTTTATAAGAGAATTCATCTTTATTTACATTCCATTGAGACTTCTTTGTTGTTATACACAAAATCACTTTTATATGGTGTATATAATGTACTTTGACATAGTATATCATGAATCCCTTTATTCTCATGATATTATAATGTTTTCATTACCTCAATTATTTGTATTCAAGTGTCTCTCTTTTGGTTAGAAACTCTAACTAAAATACATTTTTCAGTGTTTTAATGATTTATTCTTTTAAATATTTCTCATTAATGTTCATGTTTTAAAAATGGTTTTATGAATTTATTTATATGGACGTTAAGGTTTTAAAACTAAAATTACTTTTAAAAGTTTCAAAGTGGTATGGGAAACTTTGATTCAAAAATCTATTTTTAAATCGCTTCTTGACAAATAGTGTGACTTATAAATGATTTGAAGAAAAGGGGGGATGTTTCTCTCTAATAGTTTTGATGATTATTTTCATCTATGTCAATATCCTTCATTATTCTTGATTGAGATTAATATGATACAATAAAATCTTCCATATTGTATCGAATGAGTTATGTTTGACTGTGGATGTGCTATATTTATACCATTCATGATTTGTCGATTAAGTATTGACATTTCGTATACTAGTATAATACGAATGTTTATGTCATATTTCAAACTTTTCATATGAGGAATGAATTGGACTTAGTAAGTGATGGGTGGAGCCCGCTATAGCTCCTTGATGCATCGGTAGGTCTCATGAGACTAACTAGTGTCTTGGAACGAGGCCTTGATAAAATCATATTTGTAGTCTTGGCACGAGGCCTTGGCTATATGGTTATGATAGTCTAGATTTATGCGTTCTGTCATTATGAAAGTGGTTATTAATATTTTCATGTGATTATTCGACTTGTAGAATAGCCATGTGAATAAGTAAATGGAATTTTTTCATTTTATCCTTGTAATATTATGCTTATGTTCATGTTTAAAAGGCTTTTGTTTTAGTTATACATTGCCTTAAATTTTTATTTTTATTTATAAAAGTTTCTGCTATATTGTTATCCTTACTGAGCATATGAGCTCACCCCTTTAAATATTTTATTTTTCCCAGGATGTGAAGAAGTATTTTATGAATGACCTACAGGGATAGAATGAGGGGATATAAAGACAATATGTTGTTGTAGTTTTTCACTTATTGATGTAATGTAAACTTTATGAATATATCTAGTGTTTCCAAGGCTACTAAATTAATCAGTCTTTCGAGACATGATCTTTTTTGTGATCATGCCAATGTTATGTAATAAGGCACCGACTCTGGGTATCTAGGGTCAGGGCGTTACAGTCGGTATCAGAGGAAGTTTAGTACAAACCTTGGGAGCTAGATTTAGATAAACTATGATTAGAGCATGTAGACCTAAGATGAACTTTGAGGATTAGTATAGAATAACTTCCTAGAATTTTGGTATTGTAGAGATTTTGTGAGTTTTCCGAGCAATACATCCCTGTCTGGATACGAGCAGGTAGAGGCGGCTCTGGAACAGATGTACCTAGGGGTAAAACCTGAAAAGAGCCCTTTGAGCTAGACTTGAACGGGAACTAGTGCACGACAACAGGCCTTGCTGTACTCTTGGTTACGACACTCCTGGGGGATATGCTTAGGATAATTTACATTTTCTTTACAAACCGATTTGAATTATTATATATATAAGATGATAGTAAATGACCTTGGTCAATCCTAGTGTGTTTCAAATTGAGAATATGGTGACATGTTAATATCTAAATGATTTTATGAGTACTGTTACTCACACAATGCTTTCTGGTTTTAGTCAATGGCTGGATTCCAAGGAAGTCATAGGGACTTTGAGAATGATGTACAAGGTGGGAACGATGGTGGAAATGAGAAACAAAATGTAATGTTGATAGGCGTAAAAGATATCATTTTATGCGAAATCAATTTTCCAAAAATATGATCAACAATATATATATTAACCAATTCCCAGACTCAACAAAGAAGAGAAAGGTGATGAATGATAAGAGCTCCAGTAGTGGAGACCATGGAGAAAGGAATCCTCAATTTCCATCATGCAGGAAATGTGGAAGGAGACACCCAGGAAAGTGTCTCAATGGGACAAAGAAATGCTTTACGTGCAGGAAGGAAGGACATAAAGTGAATAATTGATGAATAAAAATGAAGAGTACTATGGAAGAAGATAAAAATGGTCCCAAGAATCCATTTACAGTCATTTACCATAAATGTAGGGGACCTGGCCATTACCCGAGTGAATGCCCTATTCTATAGGATATTTTTTTTGGTCAAAGAAGAAGCTATGTGGAAATAAATGGTTGGAGAAATGTTTAAAAAGTATTAGTGCTCCTTGTTGATGGGTTTACTTTGGAATAATTTTCTCTTGTATTTTTAACACTACAGTTTTCCATGTGAGAATGATATTTGAGGAAGAATTATCTTTTCTCTTGTGGATATAGTGAGAAATAACCATTTGGTTTTATATGATCATTGGGTTTGAGGCAATTATAAGTTATTATAATTAGGGAGGAAAATGCAAGGTATGAGATAAGATTTGTGGTTAAATTATGTTATGGTTATTTTGAGGAATTTATTTCATTTTGGTAATGTTATAAAATATAGTTTTTGAAAAAGGACAACACGTAGACCGTGTGACAACCTATCGCGTCACACAAAGATGTCGGAATCAAACCCAGAACCAAAGTGCGATTGGGATTTATCGCCTACCACTAGACTACGTGAAGTCCCTGATTAGTGTGACTATTATTTTTAGTTAAATGATTTTATTGATCAATAATAATTTGATTTGGGATCTTATGTCTTATCAAATGAATACACTTAGTATAGGAAAATGATTTGGTGATTATGTTATAAATGTTATTTTGGAAGTTGTTCGCTTTGTTGTGAACACTATATTCCCAAGGAAAATATAATATTATGGGATTTCATTTGAGGAGTAATGGTGGATTTTTATCTATGTTTTTTATTGTGGATTTATAGTGATTTGGGTTATTTATGGAAATTATTAGGTTAATTACTTTGAAGTATGTGTCTTTAAGAGTAATTAATGTCATTTGGAGATACAATTTAACATGGAAGACTATATTCTTATAAGTATTGGGTTTCAATATTAGTTTGGATTATATTGAAGGATTTCAAGGACAATTGATTATTTAATGGTATATATTTAACTTTGGGGTATTGATGGTTTAATTTTAGAAATTAAGATTAATTTTTTTTCTCTAATGGAATATCCATTTGCGGGATCATCAGATATTATACTAACCATTTTGGATTTGATTAATCTCTAAAGACAAGGTAGATATATAGTTTATCCTACATGGGTCATGTATTTATATAGAAGTTTATTCTAGCTCTTCCATTGTGACCAAGTCTTCTTGAATACTCATTGTTAAAAAAAATGAGTTATTGGTAAAAATTTATTAAAGAATGAAACTCTAATTAAAAAGTAAGTATATCTCTTTATGTTCTTAGTCAATATCATAAATGAATTCCTCATCCTTATGTAATGTACCTTAAAACAAAAAATGTTGTCCGTTTACTTTTCCTACTGGGAGACTAATGACTATTTGTCCCAACACAAGTTTGTGATTTTCTTATTGTTAACTTTCTCCTGATCATGTTTTCTATCCCTCTCAATCAGAACTCGACACATAGATTATCATCCATATCCATGTTTTCCTACATGGAATCCTAGTATGGGTTATCTTGGGTGACCTTTATACCTCTCTTCCTTTCTTTTAAAGTGATACTTTTATGGACTCTATTTTCGATGTGGGACTTTACATTATATTCTCAAGCCCAATTTTTAAAAAATTGTGAGGACGCAATTTATTGAAGGAGGGGAGAATGTAACACCGCAAGCTTCCACGGTACATTTCCCTTTGAACAATGCAATGGCGTGCATTTTACGAAACTTCGAGATTCTAACACACCACAACCAATCAAACCAGCCATTATGAATAGTAATATATACCTTTTGAAATTTTATAAATTTTATTTGTGGAAATGGACTTAATTTTTGGATTCGCAATATCGAAATTAGCTTAGGGTGAAATTTTGGTACTTTTCGGATAACTTTCATATTTTGATGAATAGTGAAAATTACTAAATTTTAATTTAAAATAAATTTTTTAATCGAAATAATTAATAGTGATAAATTATTAATTTGAATGGTTTTAAAGTATATTTTGAATATAATTTTACCATTTAATACAATGTTGGTAATTGGATGTAATTTCACGTTTAAACCAGACATAAAAAAGTGTCAATCTTTTGATAGTTATTATCTCTTAAAAACACGCTATTTGTTTTGACGATCGAAATTAATTATTAAATTAATTAATGAAACTGATATGTTTTGAATTTGGTAAAATAGACATCATTTTTGAATTCATAATATCAAATATATCTTAGGCCTAATTTTTGGTATTTTTCTGGAAACACTCATTTTTTGATGAATAGTGAAACCACTAAGTGGTAGTTAAAAAACTGAATTTTTCATAAAACATAATTTTACCGCTTTTGTGAGTGGAATTTTGATAATATGAGAGACATGGTTAATATAAAAGAGTAAAATGTGGTTCAATGAGATGAAAATAATTTTTGGTGAATCGTAACTTGTTACTTTTATTTACCACGGTTAAAAGTAAATAGGGTAATTAATGGTAAAAATGATATTAATATTACCCTAACACATGTCCTAATTTTATTGGACAAGTGTATATCGACCAAAAACAACCATAGGAGTAAAATACTATCATTTATGTCCATTTCTATTAGATTAGGACATTTATTATTATTTAATTCAATGAAGAGTTAAAAGAGTTAAAATCAAAGTTTATTTACTAAAACATTTTTAATATAGGGTTATAAATAAGCTAAATTCGATTTTAAATATTTATTAGAAATATAAAAGGATTTAATACATAATTGTATTTTATTTATAATTTTTAGACATTAAATAAGTTAATTTATTAATGACAAAATGGTGATGAAGTAATTACCTAATTATTGAAATATTAAATTAATTGATATTATAAATATCAAAATAAATGTAATTTGAGACTTTTTATGAATTCAAATAATTTTCAAGGTTAATATGAAATATTAGGATTGATTATATAAATTCTGTTCGAAGTAATAATTTTTTTATGAATTTATCAAAAACAAAATACCCAATAGTGTCAAAATTGACATAAAGGAGTTTTTAAAACAAATATTATATTATTAATTTATATTCAATTCCTAAAAATCTAAGGTTTTTTTAAGAGACCTATATCATGATAGGTGTGACATTAATGGACCAATTGAGGGTCTCTTGGATGTATATAGTATGTTTCATAACCATATAATATAAAAATACAAAGAGACATTGTAAAAGTGAAACTAATTAACAAAGAGTTAATACTTAAAGATAGGGTTAATATAATGCCTCAAACCTGTATAAATTCTATTGGTTGATTGTTTTTCGACCCATAACCACCTTAAAATTTAAATAATACACTTTTTAGCAATTAGAAACCGAATATAAATTTATTATAAAATAATATGTTTAGCTTCTACAAAGGTGCCCCTCACCCCTCTTATAAAAGGGCACTCCACCTTCTCACTAATTCACACATTCAAAGGATTTTGGCTTGGACAAAACCTTCCCAAATACTCTCTCAACTTCCGTCACTACATCTTAGAGTCCTTAGTTTGATCAGAAAGCCAACCTAAGGAGACCTTTTGAACGAATCAAAAGGAAGAACCCGAAGAAGAGATAATGTTTTCACCACCCTCTTTCAAGTTCCTTTCTTCTTCAACTTCTTCTTTCTTTGTTATTTCTATTCTAAAATAATAAATCCAGTATCTTCTATATACTATGGTGTTATTATAAATATGGTACAACCATATTCAGTATTCTATCCATCCTTTGAATGACATGTCACCATACGTGCGTACGTACGGCTTACCGTCTCCACGTCGTGGTGTAATTGTCATTCAATAAATTATTATTTGGATGGATATAATAATGATGTGTAATTCATGTAAATAATAAATATAACATTATAATGATTCTTTCTATATGATATACCATCCAATTATATATTATTTTAACATCAAAATAATGATATTGTCGCTTGTGCGTACGTACGGACTACCGTCTCCACGAACGCGATGAGATTCATTCTCCATCGTATCCATTCAAGTATAATTCTCATTTGATGATTAAAAATAATGTTTAAGGACTTGATGTAATTCTGGATATGAATAAGATACAACCTATCCATAACAAACACTGCTTACATAACAAATAATATAAAGGAAAACGAGTAAGTTAACACCCAAAATGACGATAATACTAAGATATTATTAACAAATCAATGTTAAAAGATCATATATGATATCATATTATTGTAAATTATTCATGTATAATTAAATAACAATTATTTCACCATTATACAGGAGGTTAACCTACCGTCGACCAAGGAAAAAGTACAATGTAAGGGGTTTCTTATCTCACTCTTAATTTCGTGAGAATTTCATTGTTCACCACTTATTTATTGCATGTGGTGTATGTGTATTTCCCATGATTTTATTCATTGTGTAATATACTTTAATTTATGGGTATTTAAATCGTCATTGTATGATCCTTCTTTCGTGGTTGTATGTTTCTTAAGTTACCTAATCGATAAAGGAATTTGAAATTTCAATTTGCAATCATTTATCTTTAGGAATACTTTATTGATTATTTTACTCCAAGATTTTGTGTGGAATCACTATTAATTTGATTATGTCCTAATTTCCACTCCCCTTTCTGTGGATATATATTTTATACACATAATCACTCCATTTATAAATTCTCATGTCATCGGTATGAACTTGATAAGAGTAATTTTAACTCAATCTCCATTTGTTGAGTTAAATATCCAATTCATTGGTGTTGTTTTTACATGTATATGTGTGAATGTCATCTGATTGTATACACTAAATATCCAATCATATTTAGTGTATTTATATTTTTCACACATAATTATGTCGTTGATTTATCCTTAACCTAATGATATGGTCTTTATAAGAGAATTCATCTCAATTTATATTCCATTGAGACTTATTTGTTGTTATACACCAAATCACTTTTATATGTTGTATATAATGTAATTTGACATATTATATCATGAATACCTTTATTCTCATGATATTATAAAGTTTTGATTACCTCAATCATTTGTATTCAAGTGTCTCTCTTTTGGTTATAAACTCTAACTAAAATACATTTTTAAGTGTTTTAAAGATTTATTCTTCTAAATATTTCTCATTAATGTCCATGTTTTAAAAAGAGTTTTACGAATTTATTTATATGGCCATTAATTTTTTAAAACTAAGATTGCTTTTAACAGTTTCAAAGTGGTATGGGTCACTTTGATTCAAAAATCTATTTTCAAATGGATTCTTATCAAATAATGTGACTTTTCAAGGATTTCAAGAAAAAGGGGTATATTTCTCTCTAATAGTTTTGATGATTATTTTCATCTATGTCAATATCCTTCATTATTCTTGATTGAGATTAATCTGATACAATAAAATCTTCCATATAGTATCGAATTAGTTATTTTTGACTGTGTATGTGCTATTTTTATACCATTCATGATTTGTGGATTAAGTATTGACATTTTTATGCTAGTTTAATATGAATGTTTATGTAATATTTTAAAATTTTCATATGAGGAATGCATTGGACTTAGTAAGTGATGGGTGGAGACTGCTATAGCTCCTCGATGCATCGGTAGGTCTCATGAGACAAACTAGTGTATTGGCATGAGGCCTTGACGAAATCTTATTTGTAGTCCTGGCACGAGGCCTTGGCTATATGGTTATGATAGTCTGGCATTATGCATTCCATCATTATGAATGTGGTAATTAATATTTTCATGTGATTATTCGACTAGTAGAATATCCATGTGAATAAGTAAATGGAATTTTTTCATTTTATCCTTGCCATATAATGCTGAAGTTCAAGTTTAAAAGGCTTTTGTTTTTGTTATACATTGCCTTAAATTTTTATGTTTATTTATGAATGTTTCCGCTATATTGTTATCCATACTGAGCATATGAGCTCACCACTTTCAATGTTTTATTCTTCCCAGGATGTGAAGAAGTATTTTATGAATGACCTATAGGGATAGTATGAGGGGATATGAAGACAATATGTTGTTGTAGTTTTCACTTATTGATGTAATGTAAACTTTATGAATATATCTAGTGTTTCCAAGGCTACTAAACTAATCGTTATTTAGAGACTTGATCTTTCTTGTGATCATGCCAATGTTATGTAATAAGGCACCGACTCTGGGTATCTAGGGTCGAGGCGTTACTCCCCCATATAGAATTAGTCGAGTAGGAAGTATGTATGGAAATAATTTTATTCCCTCGGAAGGATGAGGGTTCATTCATTCTTCGGAACATCTATTCACTTTTAGTCTAATGCATGTAAATTTTAGAGAGATTTGTTAGAACCTAGTGGACACTGGCTTTAGGAATAGTCTCATTCCAAAAAGATTCTCTATAGGATGGTACTCACATATAAATATTTAACCACATATAACCTAATGATATTGAGAAATTTTAATAGTGAAAAACATTCCAATAGAATGATTTAGTTGAATACCATGTTTTTTAGATTGTTTTCAGAACAAAAATTCATGTTTATCTCATAACATAATGACTTCAATTACTTACAATGAAGTCCATGTATTCAAATTCATATAGTGTTCCCTCTACATATTATCGGTGTGTAAATTAATCACTCCATGTTTAAGTGGGGATGCTTCATAATGACATTTCTCAAATTGCATTAAGTGATGACCACTATCTGGATATTGGGTATTACTTGAGAGATGGATAAAATATCCTGGTATATAAACAAAATCTTCTGAATGCTATAAATTACTTGAAACCTTTCACAGTAGATCCTTTTTAGTAACTAAAAGATAACATTATTCTTATAATCTTCATCCTAGTGGTGATGACATCATATCATGGGAACTATTTCATTGTACCCATGGAACCATATTTCTCATAGATCACCATGTACTCCTATGGAATTGACCTTCTTACACACTTAAAATACCCACTCATATTGTACATTAGAAGTTATTTAACTAGTCTACCAACTTCTAGGATCACCATGTCTACTAGTTAGTGTTCCTCATTGGAGGTTGATTATTCTTAATTGTTTGGAAAATATGGTTGGACCCTGCCGATGAAGTCCATGTTAGATTAGATCCAAAACATCTATTTCTAGGCTATATAAAGAGAAATAAATAAATTAATCATTCATTTTTTTTAAATTACCCCTAATAGGGTGTATGAATTTATTTTCTCATTGACCAACATGATTGATGTTTCCTCTCCTCCCACTGGTCCCTAGGCTCTTAATGTTGATGATGATTTATGAAATTCTCCGCTTGAATATGAGGAATGTGTTTATACATAAACCGATGGCCTAACATAGATTAATGTTTCTAATATAGATGATCTGAGGAAAAAACTAATTTACATCATTGTGCCTCCTTAGGAGTAACAATAATGCATATTTTTTCATGAAGCACCCCCATGGCGTATTCCCCTAGAACTATAATAATATTTCAAGGGCTAATTATGACCTTTTTTCCATTGTATCATCCTTACTATCAACCATCATTGATTCAAATGGACCCCATTAAAATGTATCCCTCTCAAATTTTCATTCATTGTGATGATGTTAATAAGTTGATCAAATCATACATTGTTATGGTGGTCTAGTATCCCAAATGGCTAGTTGATGCCATTATAGTATGTAATACTAATAGAAATCTCATGGTTTGTATCTACTTCAGTTACCTCAACCGTCACAACCCAAAGGTTGACTTCTTGGTCCCAACTACATAGTTTTTTTTACTCAACCACTAAATTTGATGAACTATCCTTAATGGATACTTTTTTAGATTCAATCAAATACAAAACATATCTCAAGGATGAGGAATCCAAAACCTTTATGGAACCTCAAAAAACATTTCACTTCCATGTGATTACCTTCGATTTTAAGAATGTTGGGGTACCTTATATATTTTTCAGCCATCACATCATCAATACACTCCTCATGAAATTAGTGGAGTGTCAAGTGGATTATTTGGTTGTCAATAATAAAAGAAATTAGGACCATATCATAAAAAACATTATAAAGTATTTGAAATACACAACACTCATCACTAAAATATTGTCCCCTTAACTAGTGCAATCTACGTAACCTCTAGGAGGTTTCTAGATTATGTTTTTAGAAACTAAGACTAATAAACTAACCCATAAAATATAATTCTTTTCTATAAAATTTATACACTAGTAAATCATCAAAAATTATCCTGGATTATTTGTCCATCTAGTTTTTATATTGCATCATTTCAATATTCCAGTCATAAAATATACTTCATTTTCTAAGATGATGAATAAAGGAATCACATATCAGTGTTATGAATAATTCCATATCATTTAAAGTGAAATTATTCTATATATACTAAATCATATAGTAAAATTTTTATCATAAGAATAAATCCTCTACTCTATTAAATGACCACCTTATTGGGTCCCCTAATTCACTCTCATCCTAGAAGGAAAATGAATGAAATGACAAAATATTTCACTATATTATGTACTAGTTGATTTAAACTAAGAACATATATTCCCACATTGAGAAAAACTACTTCAATTTGAACTTTTGTTGTTTCGAATCTATGGTATTATATATAGCACAATGATATTTTCTAATCTAGCATTTATACATGTGTAAGATATCATCAATAATAAAATGTTCAATGGGTAGTTGGATTTATGGGTAGTAATCATGTAATAGTTTTACATCAACTTCATCCCCCAAAATTCTATCAAATTCCAAGTATTATAAAATTGACATGTTATGAACCCAAATTATTATAAGATGCATTAGATGTTGACTTCTTTAATGAATCCTTCATCTTAACCAACTATATGGTTCCATTATAAATGATACACTTTGACTCTTCCTCCCTATGATTTATAGGGAGAATAGTCAGAAACCCTAATCTCAATAGGGTAAGCCTTTGGATTGTTATCACCAACCCATTAGTGCCGCCATTTATATAATCTTTACTCTTTTTGTAAGGATATACCCAAAATTAAGATACAGATCAATCCATCATCACTAGTTTAGTGCTATATCTTGAGATCAAGGAAATGCATTTTTAGGTGATCGGTGACTCAGATCCAGTCATCAAATAGATCATTAGTGACTATATTATCAAAATTTCAATGATCATACATTTTATGGTGCATACCTAGGAGTTGATGTAGTAGTTTACTTCAAATCAAGAGGTGACTCACATCCCATGGTATCAAAACGATTGAGATGATACCATGAAAATATATTATTATTACCTTATAGAGCCATTACAAGATAACATAGTCCTTCATGTTGCACATTATATGGTCATTTACCCTATACCGATGGATGAGGTAGACCATCTGGTCATTCAACATGCTAGTGAAACCTATTAAGATGGTATGTCAAAGGCCCCCATGATATAAGAGGTTCCTGAATGAATTATTCCTCTCATTGGGTACTATAGAAATTCCAATGTCCCACCTGATTGATTTGAGAGTGAGAAAATCCACTGATTGGTAGTGAATTTCATCCCCTATAATAGGATCCACTCTAAGTATGTTCTCTACAGACATAGTTATAATAAAATCATTTTCATTTGTATACAATGTATTGAAATAACCAATGTTATATAAGATATACATGTTGGGGTATTTGGTGACATTCAGTAAGGGTTTAAAATCTCTCACCATATACAAAGTTTGTAACACATTTATACCTCCATTGTTTCAGACTACTTTTTTTCACAATAAATTAACATGTATTCTAGATCCATTCCCAATTCATGTATCAACCTGCAAAAAATTCATCATGATACAATTTTTTCAAATCCATTTTTTAAGGGTATTGGATTTCATGGTTACTTACCTAATATAAGCAGCTCGATTGTGTAGGTTCATCATTTAATCCACTAACATCATCTCAAAGTGTTCAGAAAGCATCCCACTAAAATTTACATAGACCAAACCCATGATTAAGTTCTTGAAATCCTATATGATTCATTAATTTAACATTACTAATGTAATTCCATTGTATAATTGGGTAATTTCTTAGTTTCTAATCCAAATAACTTATATTCCAAGTAAAATAATGAATCCAACCATAGCTCCTACTAACATAATTAAGATAATGTAAATATCACATTTTTTGTAATAAGTCCCACTCACACATTCTATATAATATGGTGCATCAAATCAAGAAGTAATATCCTGATAATCTATTTAATTCACTATGATCATATCAGATGATGACTCAGATTCTACTTAAACGATAGTACACTCCATGCTATGTAGAACAAAAGAAGTTTTTCCTATTTAGGTCTAACAACTATCACTCCCAAAACCCAAATTTGATAATCATATTCTATATAAAAATGTATAATTCCATATAAATGAATTTGAATAACTTTATTAAGAAAGGATCCATGCACCTCAAAAGTGAGAGTTCCATCAGAACAGTGTGTCGCAAGCATTCAACAAGATTGTTCACCTCTTCTGTTTCCTCCATGTGGAATTGTTAATATCATTGAGGACTCTATGGATAACTGAATTGAAACAACCAATGTTCACTCCCAAATGGGAGTGTCCCTTCACCATTCACAATGAATACTTTAATAGACCATACACATTGTTTACTATGTATAAGAAGTGGATAACACCTCCCACCATTGCATGATTCTTAAAAAGTTGATTTATTTAAATTCATATTTGTTTGAAACATCATAGTAAAATAATTTTAAACTATAAGACATTTATTTCTCATAAGTTTATGTTTAATTTCGAGTCCATTTTCAATAATATATGAAATTAAACTGTATAGTCCTCATCGTCACTGTAAAACCTTAATCTATGGGTCCACCTTCGTTTCCCCAAGACATTAAACTATATGTTTATCACCTTTAACCTACAACATTAAACTACATGTCTACTGTTTTGGTCACATGATTCTAATATGTACAATTAATGTAAAATATTCATTGCTTTTAACAATATATATGGAATTTTTTTATATGATTTCTAAATAGTATAACCTGGTGGGTACCCTATTCCATGAGTCAACACCCCCCCATTAGTTTAGTGGTATAAAGATCTACGCATATATGGTGTTGAAATCAAACCATCCAAATTATAAGAACTATGTATGGATTTATTTCCAGTTTTTTGTGATATTTAGGGATACCCTGATGTCGTATCTTCATAAAAATCGAGGTCATAGCTTGTCTCACCCTCTAGGAGTTGACTCAACTATATCTCATTGATAAACCCCATCAATGTACTTGAATTCACGAAGGTGTTTTGTCATGACCCCCTCCCACCAAAGATGCCCCTCCTAAGCTAGAAATGGGGAAAGGGAGATAGTGACCCCCAAGTCCTGCCTCCAGTAGGCCCCGGGGTGGCGACTAGCACCAAGGGTACGAGTTTTCACAAATATGCGAGGCATTACCCTTTTTTATTATTTAGGATCGGGAAATAGGACAAGTCAACCACCCAAAAAAGAAAAGAAACAAGTGTATATAAATAAACCCAAACCAAGCCCACATGCGTGTTTAAACAGTTTATAACAAGGTACAAGTACAAGAAAGCTCAAAGTACAATACCAAAAGAAAAAAAGGTACAACAACAACAACATCTCCAACTGTCCGACTAGTAGGATCCCGCACGGCCCTGGTAGTCCTCCTAGAAACCTGAAAGTAAACGTAGGGTGAGCATACAAGTACACTCAGTAGGGAAACCTAAAGCTCTCATGCACAAGTGGGGAGACATCCTAATGTCCCGTGAGAACAATAGAAGAAACCTAGAAAGGAATTCTATCCACCCAACCTCACCAGAAAAACTCACCAAACACAAGCACAACAGGTAGTAGTATATAAGAAACAAGAGTATTGGGTACCCCACACCATTTCCATTTAGTTAGCTGCTCTTCCTAACGACGAATGTCCTGATACTGCCACACTCTCCCCGCCCGCACACACCTGGGCCTCACAACCACAACCACATCCCCGCCTGAAGACACCTGGGCATCATCCCGAATATTTTTTGGAATAGTAATAGTAACAGAACTTTCGCCCGAAGACACCTGGTCCTGAAATCGAAACCTACCTGAAGTGTCTTAGGTTCAAGGTCGCCTCAAGCCATTATAGCCTATAAGCCTGCCCGAAGAGTCTTGGGCCTAATCACCCCAATCAAAACCTACCTGAAGAGTCTTAGGTGTAAGGTTGCCTCAAGCCATCAAATCCTAGGGGATAAGGAGCAGGAATGAGCTAGTAACTAAGGGAAAAACACCCTCTCCCATAAAATGGGAGTGTTCGGCACTAAGTGTTCAACATGGGTGGGGTGCGATAAAACACAAAAGATACAGATATATATATATATGTATAGAAACCACTCAGCCCAACCTATGGCTTCTAAACAGAGAACTGAGCACGTGCCTCAGCACTGCTACTACGAATCATGCATACAACAAACAAACCCAACCCTATTTAGGTTTTCACCTTTCAGAAGAATTAGATTATTTAGTTCCTTAACTACTGGGAAACTATCCAAAACCAACCACATCGATCGTTCGTAACAACATATTCTTGCCATCCACAAATCAAGTTAAGAAAACACAAGCAACACAACCAATTCCCTTCTTAACAACCAACCATCCCGTTAATTAATAATCTCATCCCATTACCACGACCCACCATTTACCAACTCTTCCACTTTTTATTTATTATTTACAACCATAGCCTGTTCACATTTAAACAAAACCCTGCAGCCCCACTGCCAACCACCATAACCACAACCACACCAAAGCCCGTTTATCATTATTATCCCTTTAATACCATTTATTGCAGCCCCACTGTCCGTTACCAACTCAACATTCACACCAACCCAAAACCAAGTCAATCGCAGCCCCGCTGCTCACCCGATCCACAACAACCCACGAAAACACCCACAAAAAATGCCACGTAACCAAGCCAACACCCACATGTTCATTATTCCATTTTTTTAACCGGGGTGATCACACAAGAGTTCCATATTTTCATTTAATCAGCCAACTTTACGTGATTATCCAATTTCCACATTCCACAAAGTTTCCATCCATAAGAAAAATCCAGAAGGAGAGGGAAACATTTAATTGTGTAAGCAAAGGCCCCCAACGACTGTGATTTTCCAAAGGTAGAAGCTCATTCAATTCACAAAATAATATCACAGGATATGAAAGTAAAGTAACAACAATCAATAACTTCCCAACCCCATTATTTAACCAGTTATTATCTTTATTTAATGGTTCAATTGTTTCTCATGAAAACAAAAGGATACCCGCCCCGCATGATACACAATTTAGAGAGACAAAGGTGAGATCCCTACCTCAATAGGTTCTAATGTCCTTCTATAAACACGACCACCACGATCACAAGGCTTCCCCCAGAACGACTGCACCCACCAAGCACGTCGCGGCACCACCGAATAAAAAACACAAGAAACTCCCTCAACCTGGAGATCACACGACATAGCATGGAAAGAAAATGGGAGAAGTAAGATCAGAAAGAGAAAACAAGAACAAAAGTTTAACATACCTTTTTAGAGTCGTTCATCAAAGACCGTCATTCCCGTCAATTATCAACAGTCTCCTCGGTTGGAAAATGCAGAGGGGAAGTCGAAGAAGAGGGAACAGAACAGGGTTTACGGTGTTCTCCTTGCCAACACGATCCGGCAACCACTGACAGATCGACAATCGGAGTCCGGATGGAGAAGTTGGAGGAGGAAGACTTCTCAATCATCCAAGAGCGTCGTCGTGCGAATAAGAAGTGATTGGTCTGGAAATAATCTGATACCCTTTCTTATATAGGCAACGAATAGGTAAAATAATATGCAGCGTGTATTGATGAATACACGGTGTGACCATGCACCCGTTACGCGTTTTGATTGGTCAATACATGACACGTCACGCAGTTTCCATGCATTTAATGATAACGTTAATTCTATTAATATGTTCTTCGTTGACCCGAGACATAACTCATAAAAAGGTATCCATCACTGGTCTTAAAATGACCGTCTTAATTACAGGATTACACTTCCACTGACGGTTCGTCATTCCGACACCATATGAAGAAGTTACAGACTTTTTATGTTTTGATTACCCAAAATAATAATAATAATATTTTATCATTATTATAATAATTTAATATTTAGATCAAAAGGGCTTGTGGAGTGAATATATCACCTTACTCCATGAGCACTCCCTTATTTTCTTATTGTATTACTATAATAATATATTAAATCAAAATTATATAAAATATATGATATATTATAAAAAAAATACGATTTATACAATGGAAAGGGGCATTCACGCCTCCCCCTCCCCATGTCATTCGCATCATCCTTTAATTTATTATAATTTACTAAATAAAACCACTTTCCTTTTAATTTTATTATTATATTTATTATACAATCAATATTATTAATTTCATATTTCAATTTTGGGAGAACCTATGTACAACCATTCCATGTGACTCAAAACCATTTCATTTAATTGAATTAAATGACAAAAAAATTAATATAACATACATATTCAACCCCATTTTAATACATTTAATTTTATTAACCTCTTGCACATAGTTTTATGCCATCATTGTTATTTATTGTTCTTTAATAACAATAACATTTCATCAACTTATTTTATTAACTCACCGACATTATTGTTTTTAATAACAAAAAGATTTACGCTCGTCGCATTGACCACGTTAAACCACCCTGTTGGATATCTGAATCCGACCATGCCACATCAATGTCGCGTAACATCCGTGAATTTAATTATTTTAATTCTATTTATTTTTATTTCACACTGATTAAATTGAAACCACTTTTATTAAATTAAAACCATTGAATTTAATAAACCCAATATAACGAACTCACCTTTAATTTTATGAACACACCACCATGCTTCCACTTGCATCTACATTTAACTGTTTGCAATAAATACCATGACTTATTTCATCAATTTCTCATTATTATTAATATTATGAATAATATTAATAACACAACACCCATTATTATTATTCAAATTTAATTTCAATAATTACTCAATTTATAACCAACTGCATGTTTCATTTATCAACATCTAATGAATCACACACCTTCCCACTTCACATCATTAATAATAATAACACCCATTAAATCATTTTATCATGATTATTCTTTTTAGTTTAATTAATCACTCAATTTATGTCATCATCATTATTATTTAACATATTTTCATATTATCATTAGTATTAAAATTATCATTATAACACACGCCGTGTTGACCACATCGATTTCAACAATGGAATGGACCAGAGGGGTCCGGTCCATTACATCAGATACCTCTCAAAACATTATCGTCCTTGAGAATTAAAAACCAACCCAGAAAAAAAGCATGGATCCGAACAACCACTCCGCAAGATACCTCTCAGGGATCTTGTCATAACAAGAAACAACCGACAACCCTAATTATATGAGTTAGGAATTCCCTCTCCTACGTCGAGATATTATCCACTTTAGGGGGCACTGACTCGCCTGCATGGGTTTAATCGCATCCGCATTAATGCGTCTCGATTAAGGATTGGGCCTTCCCACTTCCATATATTAGGATTTTCCAACTTACACTGCCCCCAACACCGTACAACCCACACACTGCCCGAACACATGGCTTGGGGAATTCCTTCTCCCATGTTGAGATATTATCCGCTTTAGGCGGCACTGAATCGCCTGCATGGGTTTAATCGCATCCATATTAATGTGTCTCGATTAGGGATTAGGTCTTCCCCTCCCCACATGATAGGGATCTTCACGTATATTTAAAGAAAAGCGGGAAACGACATAGCATTAAAACTCACAAAAACAAGGTCCAGTCCCAAAGAACGAGAAAAAGAGTTCCAACAATGGAGTGTAATGCTCCCAAAAAAACATAAAGGATATCATTCAAGAGAACCCAAACACATCTCTATTGATCCCTGGTCCTTCTAGAGATGCTGCCTTTGATGCATGCAATTATCCGCGCCCAGCTCCTCTGCCTCTCTGTTGACGTCCACCTCCTCGACCACATCCTGATTGGGATCCTTGAAGAACTCCTTGTGGATGGCCACCACCTGCTCCATCTCCCCTCAGAGGGACTAGAGCATGTTGCAGCTGGAAGGGTCTTGTCAGTGACTGGTGCTGCTGAGGCGGGCGCTGAACCTGTCCATCTCCACCGTACTGATCTTGGGTCGGGCACTGACTATGAATGTTCCTGAAACCTCCACAAGAAAAACACTTTGGTCCTGGGCTCGTGAAAAAGGGACGAGGACCCGAAGTTCTGAACTGGAACTGCTAGGGAAGGCTCCCTACTGGCCTGAAACTGGAAGGTCCTGTCGCAGGAGACATGCTGCTGACTGCCTTCCCCTTCTACGAACTTGGATGGATCCCCTCACGTGGTGCACCTCCCTAGGAGTGCATCCTTTCTACATCCTCTGCCTTCTTCTGTACTACCAAGTACGTCAGAAGGGTGAAGGGGGTGAAAAGATACTGGAGTGAAGGACGAAGCGCCTCCTCCAAACGTCTCTCCTGATACTCCTCATCCGGAAAGAGATCTGGAGCAAAGTGTAGGAGATCCTTGAACATGATCCCCAGCTCTCACACTGACACACTCCCCTGCTAAAGGGAGAGTAACTCCTGCCACTTCTCTGCCTTGATCATGGAAGAAAGTAATTACTCTCGGAATTCTTTCTCAAAGTCAGCCCATGGAACCTCTGCCTCTATCCTCTCTCCGAGGTAGAGAGTCCACCACTGTCGCGCCGCACCTCTCAGCTGACTAACTACTAGGGGAACCCAGTACTCCCTCGGGGCACGAATCAGGGTAAAAGTGATCCCTAGCTCTTCAAGCCACCACTCCATCTCCATATCTGAAGTACTACCCTCGTACTTCTTGAGGGTCTGCCGCAGGAAAGAAAGAAGAGAATTCTGCCACTGACTATCTTCCGCCTCTCGGTCAATCCTCAACTGATCGACTGCCTGGATCTGCTGGGCCTCGGCCGTCTGAGCCACCCGGGGATGACGTCCAGGTGTCATATCTGTACGGTAAACAAGGTTTTCCTAAGCCCAAGTATTAAGGAAATTTCTCAAGGTTTTATTTTATAACATTATTTCAATTTCTTCCCCAGAACACCCAAATCAAGTAATACACAATCATGATGATGCATGTACCTTCCCTAGGGTCTCTAACATGCAATCAATGTGGTCTCACTTGGTCATTCGGTAGGCTCAGAGTCCTTGCATCGGATCACGGGGGGCCCTAAAATCCCATGTCCTAGCTGGTCCTCCCTGGCCTATGTCACACACCAAGATTAACTAACATTGTTTCCCTACCATCCCATGCAATCCTCACTGTGCCTAACTCCAGACTCCATCCTATCTCTCAACCTCCCTCTGATACCATTCTTCCAAGACCCCCTCCCACCAAAGATGCCCCTCCTGAGATGGAAATGGTGAAAGGGAGATAATGACCCCCGAGTCCCGCCTCCAGTAGGCCCTGGGGTGGCGACTAGCACCAAGGGTACGAATTTTCACAAATATGGAAGGAATTACCCTTTTTTTATTATTTAGGATTGGGAAATAGGACAAGTCAACCACCCAAAAAGGAAAAGAAACAAGTGTATATAAATAAACCCAAACCAAGCCCACATGCATGTTTAAACAGTTTATATCAAGGTACAAGTACAAGAAAGCTCAAAGTACAATTCCAAAAGAAAACAAAGGTACAACAACAGCAACAACTCCAACTGTCTGACTAGTAGGGTCCCGCACGGCCCTGGTAGTCCTCCTGGAAACCTGAAAGTAAACTTAGGGTGAGCATACAAGTACACTTAGTAGGGAAACCTAAAGCTCTCGTGCAGAAGTGGGGAGACATCCTAATGTCCCGTGAGAACAACAGAAGAAACCTAGCAAGGAATTCTAACCACCCAACCTCACTATAAACACTCACCAAACACAAGAACAACATGTAGTAGTATATAAGAAACAAGAGAATTGGGTACCCCACACCATTTCCCTTTAGTTAGCTGCTCTTCCTAACGATGAATGTCCTGATACTGCCACACTCTCCCCGCCAGCACACACCTGGGCCTCACAACCACACATCCCGCCCGCACACACCTGGGCCTCACCACCACGTATCCCGCCCACACACACCTGGGCCTCACAACCACAACCACATCCCCAACCGAAGACTCCTGGGCCTCATCCTGAAGATTCTTGGGAACATTAATAGTAACATAACTCTCGCCCAAAGACACATGGGCCTGAAATCGAAACCCACCTGAAGTGTCTTAGGTGTAAGGTCACCTCAAGCCATTATAGACTATAAGCCTACCAGAAGAGTCTTGGGCCTAATCACCCCAATCGAAACCTACCCGAAGAGTCTTAGGTGTAAGGTCGCCTCAAGCCATCACAGCCTAGGGGAGAAGGAGCAGGAATGAGCTAGTACCTATGGGAAAAACACCCTCTCCCATAAAATGGGAGTGTTCGGCACTAAGTGATCAACATGGGTGGGGTGCGATAAAACCCAAAAGATACAGATATATATATTTGTATAGAAACCACTCAGCCCAACCTATGTCTTCTAAATAGAGAACTGAGCACGTGCCTCAGCACTGCTACTACGAAGCATTCATACAAAAAAAAAACCCAACCCCATTTAGGTTTTCACGTTTCAGCAGAAATATATTATTTAGTTCCTTAACTACTGGGCAACTATCTATAACCAACCACATCGATCGTTTGTAACAACATATTCCTGCCATCCACAAATCAAGTTAGGAAAACACAAGCAACACAACCAAGTCCTTTCTTAACAACCAACCATCCCATTAATTAATAATCTCGTTCCATTACCACGACCCACCATTTATTAACTCTTCCACTTTTTATTTATTATTTACAACCATAGCTCGTTCACATTTAAACCAAACCCTGCTGCCCCACTGCTAACCACCATAACCACAACCACACCAAAGCCCGTTTATCATTATTATCCCTTTAATACCATTTATTGCAGCCCCACTGTCTGTTACCAACACAACATTCACACCAACCCACAACCAAGTCAACTACATCCCCGCTGCTCACCCGATCCACAACAACCCAAAAAAACACCCCCAACAAATGCCATGTAACCAAGCCAACACCCACATGTTCATTATTCCATTTTTTTAACCGGGGTGGTCATAAAAGGGTTCCATATTTTCATTTAATCAGCCAACTTTACGTCATTATCCAATTTCCACATTCCACAAAGTTTCCATCCATAAGAAAAATCCAGAAAGAGAGGGAAACATTTAATTGCGTAAGCAAAGGCCCCCAACGACCGTGATTTTCCGTAGTTATAAGCTCATTCAATTCACAACATAATATCACAAGATATAAGAGTAAAGTAACAACAATCACTAACTTCCCAACCCCATTCTTTAACCAGTTATTATCTTTATTTAATGGTTCAACTGTTTCTCATGAAAACAAAAGGATACCCGACCCGCATGATACACAAATTAGAGAGACAAAGGTGAGATCCCTACCTCAACAGGTTCTGATGTCCTTCTACGAACACGACCACCACGATCACAAGGCTTCTCCCAGAACGACTGCACCCACCAAGGACGTCACGGCACCACCGAATCAAAAACACAAGAAACTCCCTCAACACGGAGATCAGATTCCATAGCATGGAAAGAAAACGGGAGAAGTAGGATCGGAAAGAGAAAACAAGAGCAATGGTTTAACATACCTTTTTAGAGTCGTTCATCAAAGACCGTCATTCCCGTCAATTATCAACAGTCTCCTCGGTTGGAAACTGCAGAGGGGAAGTTGAAGAAGAGGGAACAGAACAGGGTTTACGCTGTTCTCGTTGCCGAAACGATCTCGTAGCCACTGACGGATCGACAATCAGAGTCCGGATGGAGAAGTTAGAGGAGGAAGACTTCTCAATCATCCAAGAGTGTCGTCGTGCGAAGAAGAAGTGATTGGTCTGGAAATAATCCGAGACCCTTTCTTATTTAGGCAATGAATAGGTAAAACAGTATGCAACGTGTATTAATGAATACACGGTGTGACCATACACCCGTTACACGTTTTGACTGGTCAATACACGACACGTCCAACAATTTCCATGCATTTAATGATAACCTTAATTCTATTAATATGTGTGTTTCATTTACCTGAGACATAAATCATAAAAAGGTATCCATCACTGGTCTTAAAATGACCGTCTTAATTACAGGATTACACTGCCGCTGACGGTTCGTCATTCCGACACCATATGAAGAAGTTACAGGATTTTTATGTTTTGATTACCCAAAATAATAATAATATTATTTTATTATTATAATAATAATTTAATATTTAGATCAAAAGGGATTGTGGCGTGAATCTATCCCCTTACTCCATGCGCAATCCCTTATTTTATTATTGTATTACTATAATAATATATTAAATCAACATTATATAAAATATATGATATATTATAAAAAACAATATGATTTATACAATGGAAAGGGGCATTCACGCCTCCCCCTCCCCATGTCATTCACCTCATACTTTAATTTATTATAATTTACTAAATAAAACCACTTTCCTTTTAATTGTATTATTATATTTATTATACAATCGATATTATTAATTTCATATTTCAATTTTGGAAGAACCTATGCACAACCATTCCATTTGACTCAAAACCATTTCATTTAATTGAATTAAATGACAAAAAAAATTAATATAACTTACATATTCAACCCCATTTTAATACATTTAATTTTACTAACCTCTCGCACATAGTTTTACGCCATCATTATTATTTATTGTTCTTCAATAACAATAACATTTCATCAACTTAATTTATTAACTCACCGACGTTATTGTTTTTAATAACAAAAAGATTTACGCTCGTCGCATTGACCACGTTAAACCACCCTGTTGGATATCTGAATCCGACCATTCCATATCAATGTCGCATAACATCCGTCAATTTAATTATTTTAATTCTATTTATTTTTATTTCACACTGATTAAATTGAAACCAATTTTATTAAATTAAAACCATTCAATTTAATAAACCTAATATAACAAACTCACCTTTAATTTTATAAACGCACCACCATGCTTCCAATTGCATCTACATTTAATTATTTGCAATAAATACCATGACTAATTTCATCAATTTCTCATTATTATTAATATTATGAATAATATTAATAACACAACACCCATTATTATTATTCAAATTTAATTTCAACAATTACTCAATTTATAACCAACTGCATGTTTCATTTATCAACGTCTAATGGATCACATACCTTCCCACTTCACATCATTAATAATAATAACACCCATTAAATCATTTTATCAGGATTATTCTTTTTAGTTTAATTAATCACTCAATTTATGTCATCATCATTATTATTTAACATATTTTCACGTTATCATCAGTATTAAAATTATCATTATAACGAGCGTTGTGTTGACCACATCGATTTCAACAAAGGAATGGACCGGAGGGGTCCAGTCCATTACATGTTCCATCCAGATTGTTTAATTTTAAGCTAACACAACATCATTCGACACCAAACTCTAAGTATTCCTCATTTTAATCCTTACATCACATCAAGTCAAAATAGGAACCCATATGGTGATGATAAAATGCTCTAAAGTACTGTATACAATCCATTCAACACAATCTAGAGGACATTTGAAAAGAAATAAGTTTTGCATTTTTTGAAACATAGTCAATTCTTGATGTATAAATTTTCAACCTTGTCATTTATAATACGTTTGGAGAACCTATTCTTAGAAAATGGTCAATGGTTTCTCAACACCCATATCTTACCCCCTCGTGATTCAAATCATGCATTTCAATATTTATATACATTATACCATCTTCTTTTCCAATTGAGATTCAATGTTTTCATCAATATTTGTTCATGCATCCAAGATTTTTGACTAAGAAATTCATCCAAACAAATTTCATCCAAAATAAACTTCCATATTAATGTATTATGAACTCTCATGTGTCAATGGGGATTATTACACTAGTACTCATTTCCTATAATATGAATGACTCATGGGGGTTTAGAATTCATGGTGGATTTTCAAACACATGATCAAAAAATAAAAATAATCACAAGTGGGATAATATTTAGTCCAAGCATCACTATATTAAACTATTGAAAGTCTATTCTATAGAAGTTTTTATGGAATTGGTGCTCAATTTAAAATCCTTTCATTCTAGGTTCATAATAAACTTTATCACAAATATACTCTCTGGATACATTTTCACTGCATTCATTAGGTCCTTAAACTAATGGATACCCTTAATTGTTTCATTAAAAACACATATTTTTTTTAACCTACGCTTTAATGGAATGATATCCTCTAGCTATGAGTATGTTAGGACCATCATAGATTAATTCATGATGTGGTCTCACTTATACAACAAACTAGACCCTCCAACTCCCTTGGTTCATGTTATTTGACAATAAACTATTATGCACTATGATTGTATATGATTAATGATCCTAAACAATGTTTATATCCATTTGATGATTGTATATTTTTTATTAGGTCCCTCATCCTATCATTTATTTCATGTTTTAATTAAATTCCGTACTATATAGAAAATATATACCCCCTTTTTAAACCCTACATTACATTGAACTTTATTTATTACATTTATCTTCCATAGTGTATAATCTTAAATTACAAGTAAACTCCCTTGGAACTTGTCATTAGACTCTATGCAATTATTTCATTCTGTATTACTCTAAACAGAAAAGTATCCTTTTTTATAACATCATAATCTATAGATTTGGATCATCATAATTCCCCTTACATAATAACCAATTTTTTTTCTGATGGGTTACTGACTTTCATAGGACCCCAAGACAGTTATCCTATCATTGTAGGCCTTTATTCCTCACTTATGATGATACATCTCACAAATATTCCTAATGTTACACAAGAAATAAATTTAATTTTTTTTAACTCTACTCAAGCATCACTTTTTCTCATTCAAACATTGGATCTCCATTTATATATATCCTTATAATCCTTTACGTCTAAATAGTATCTATTTGGTGATGGTGCATAGTGAAAATTTATTCACCTCGGATTAAAATCATATTATCTAGAGAAATTATTGCTATAAATTAGAGGTCTTGTGTTGTTAAATCATGGTAAATATTTGATCTAAAATTTCATATGCCAAACCATGGTGATTTCATAGTCGTATTCAGCCATCTTAAAGTTTCTTGTAGTGATCCCAACTCTTCATGTCACCCTCTTTTTTATGGGGATCCCAGAATTTATAATTTACCAAGTCAATTCCACTATTGTTATAATAGTATCCAATGTCTTAGTGTCACCAAAAACATTCACATGTGCACATCAATAAAAGTGGTTTGTCATGTGCGTTCCTCCATCAACTGAACTACTTTTTCTAGGACACTATAATTTTCGATGTATCATTTTGACCCCAACACATCCTTCATTATTGTGTACTATCAATTGAAATGGGTAATCATAATCTACTTAAAATTTCAAAAAATAATATTGAATCAAATGAAAAGAGAGGTTTTAGTATTTTTTTCAACATACAATAGAGCCTCCCTATATTTATGTGTAGAGAGTCCCTTGTAGTCCTGGATGAATGATTTTAAAATTCACAAGACCCATCAGTCCACACATCATGACAATAAACTCTATGAAACACCATCCATTTGTAAAGTTATTATTTAAATGATCCTTTATCCCCCATTTCCCACACATAATCTCAAGAATAATCTAAAATAGAATGAAAGAATTCCTCACCCCTTTGGCCCACTATCATTGACATTAAATTGGTACCACCCCTAGAATATGCTTCATATCCTAAAACAATGTACACTACACCAAGATGATTCTTTTGTTGTAAAATTACTCTCTATTACATTTATTAAAGTTAGGTTTTAATCTACATTCATTCCATAATAAATCCCTCACAATAATCTATGGTCCATGAATCATGCCCATATTCTATGTGAATTTTCCACAAAAATTGTTTTTCTAGCACTGAGAATTAGCTTTTATTCAGAAAAAATTATCATTATTATTTTCTATCCCTTTAATAAGATGTTAAACATCATGCAACATACACAATCAAATTATATTAAATAATCTGATGCTCAAGGTCCACTATTAAAAGGATAAGCCCATTTATTTCTTGGGGTTGTATTGATCTTCTATTCTATCTTCTAAAAAAATGTGTCGAAAGATTACAAATACCCAAGGTACATAGTGGCACCAAGAATCCTTTTCAAAGGGATAATAGAAAGATTGAAATTACATCAACACTACTTTATTAGTTGATACATTTCCATGGGATGTAACTTCCAAAAAATTTATTAATCAAAATTCCTCTTGATCTAATTAAAAGATTTATTATATAAAATTGTTATATAAAACATATAGACTTACCTAGTTTAATGTATTTGGAATTTTAAAATACCATTATGAATTTATATCGTTGAATATATAGTCATTGTATAGTGATCACATTATTAGTAAAAATAGAGGGATTTATCAAAACAAATTTACTCAGAAAAAGGAAGAGATAGCCTTATATAGTATAATTGCTACATTAGAAGACCATTTTTCGGAGTTCTAAAGGGAGGTAGCATCCCTGGGATCACACTTTACTAAGCCCAATTCAAGCTTCAACATGTTAAGCTTTACGGAACTTCCTACGTGAGAAGTGGGTGTTAATAGAGGTTACCACCTGAGCGATGTTATCTGAGCCTCCCTAAGAGTCCTTCACCGTTGTACACCATACCCTTAGGTATTATGCGAGTTTTATAAGGGGTTATGTAACAAGACCCTAGCCCTATGACTATGTTTTTTATTTTTTATAAATAATATACATTCATTTTATTATTATTACTTTTTAAATGGGTTTAAAAGTGTAAAAAATATTTTTAGTCAATATTTAAATACAATTAAGAAATCCATTTTGATTAATTAATGTATATTTGAAATAATTATTATTTTAATAAAATATTATTACAAAATTACATTTTATTAAATATAAATTATCATATATTTTTTAGGAATACAATTGTAATTTTTAATAATGATTGAATATTTTTTGGTTTTTTGGCCACCGCGCCCCATTAGGTCGGGCCACTGGCGTGGGCCACGTGGGCCCGCCACCCATGGGCCATACTGTCACATGGGCTGGGCCGCCTGGCTGGGCCAAACTGTCACGCTGGGTCGGGCCACCTCCACTAGGTTGGGCTGCCACGGCTGGGTTGGGCCAGTTCTGGCGGGCGAGGCCGGGTCGGTCCGGTGGGCCAAGCCGGACCAGCGGACCGGGTCGGACACTAGTCCGAATCCAGACCCAGGTCGGGTTGACCCGAACTGGGTCTGGTCGGCCCAAAATGGGTCGGGTCGGGTCGGTCCGTCTGGGTCGGCCCGGACCCAGACCCTATTCTAACCCATTTCGATTTTTTCCCATATCTTGGGCTACGTGTGTCCGATTGACGAACCGTCTACACAGAAGGGAAGCTTGAAATGAGGCGGTCCTTTTGAAATACTCCAATAGAGGTTTGGAAGTAGTTGGGGTACGACTAGGTTGCATTGAACCTAAATCCCACCAGGCCCTCAGAGCGGAGAAGCCAATAACTCATAGACTGGGCGTCGGATTGACGCGCCGCATGTCGCATTGTGTTCCTTATAATGAGACAGAACTACATGATACATCAAATAGAGACTTCATGGAAGATTATGTATCGACACTAGGCTTGAGGAGAGGACCCTCCCGGAATCGAGCATGCTGTGTGCGGGAACCCTATGGCAGGATGCGACAGAGATGATAAGATCCTACGTAGACCTAACACTATACCAGGATCCTCTATGGGTTAGACAATGACGATAATGGATGAGGGTACTCCATTGGTTCGGAAGTGATGATACTATATTAGGATCCTTTTTGGGTTCGATAGCAACGATACTGGACCAGGATCCTCCGTGGGATCGACAACGATGACATCTGTACCGGGATCCTCCGTGGGTTCAACTGCGCTGATACTGTTCCAAGATCC
The DNA here is from genome assembly GCA_963277665.1 of Viscum album. Lineage (NCBI taxonomy): Eukaryota > Viridiplantae > Streptophyta > Magnoliopsida > Santalales > Viscaceae > Viscum > Viscum album. The sequence continues at coordinate 553,747,220 of OY728126.1, read as the reverse complement.
TATGCGAGTTCGATAGAGGAGATGATTCAGTGTCTACATCGAATCATCATTACCCCTCTACTTGAGATAAATACCTGTGTGAGATGCGTCTTGAATTTAAGTATTTATCATCGAGATGATTGACTTTACTTCCTTTGTAGAATGGGTTGTGCTTGGGCTCGAGTGTTGGAGCCGGACTATGATTGGTAACTTAGGTATATATATGGGAATATACCTAAGTAGGGATGGTTGATACTTTGTGATTGTATCTTACTACTGTGGTTTATCCTTAGTGGATTCTGGGAGGCCTTCGAGGGTCTTGGGGTCCCTTACAGAGTATCATTGTACTCACCCCTGCATGGGCTTCGCCCACACCATGTTGTGTTCTGTGCAGACGACGGTCAGCAATGACCGAGGTTGAGGGATCCATACGGGAGGCTGCTCAGAGCTAGACTACACACGTCGTACCTCAGGGACTTGTTGTTCGAGATCTGCACCTACCCTTCAGGTAGGAGTTTCCCAGAGGACGATCCAGAAGCTGGTTATCTTTTTTACTTGTCCTTGTACTTGTTGTTCAGTTGGGCTTGTATACTGGCCCACATAATTTCAGCACAATATTTTTATATATTAGTACTTGATAATTTTACTACTTGTTTTCAGAATGTGTGTGTTACAAGTTTAAATGCAATTCCTTCCATTTTTATCAGGGATTTTCCTTTGGTGTTAGTCGCTAGCCCATGGCCTATGGAAGGCAGGCTTGGGGTAGTCATGGCACGGGCCCCGAGGATGGGTCGTGATACCCTTCTCGTGTCACTCACCTATGTATGTGTATATTGGTTATTCCCATGTGTCGGCTCATGTACACCAAGACATTTCTGTGTCTAAGTCTATGACATTCCACTTGGTCATGTACATTTTCTGATGTCCATAACCTTCTCAAAGTACACAATGAGCCCCAAAAAATGGGTTCACACACCATGTGATCCTTATCTTCATCCAAAAAATCATAGATACTGCTAAATGGGCCCCATGCGACATATAATCATGATATACATTCAATGTTTCTCTTGATTTTTCATAAATTCTCACCTAGTTTATGTGTTTCCCATTTTTTATGCCTCCACCAAAAACAATTCACAAAACACCAGATCTATGGTTCACTGACCTCACCATCGGTCATTTGATGGATCCCCCCCTCCCAAATGTATTTTGATGTCATCCATCGATATATGCATCACTACAAACCATTTGGTAAAATTAAGAACCCATTATTGGGTTTCATTCTCCATTAACGTATGCACTAACGTCATTAATTATCAAACCACAGTAGTCTTTGTGTACTATACATATGGTTTCAATATCTTATTCTTATGAACGGTCACACAATGATCTTAAATCAGGTATCTGTCGAACTGTTGGCCAAAATAAATGTCGATGACGATTGAGTGATGAAATTTGGTGGAAATCCATACACTATAAAAATTGAGGAACAAATATGTGTTGTTGTTTGTTTTCCCTCAATCGATTCTCGTAGAAGGAGATGAATAGAGGGGGGTAAACTAAAATGAATGAAAAAGTAATTCATTCAATTTAATTATACTGACGATGTGTGAATCAAGTCAATTCATGGAATTGATCATCATTCATTCAGGATAAAGGAAAAAAATTTAAATCATAAATAAAAACATCGTACCTATAGTTTAGATCAATTGTTAATGATGAATAGTTCTGTGTCGCCATTATTGATGAGATCTATGAACTCGGATGGGGAAACAATCCAATATCTGATCACGATTAATCATTGTAGATAAAAATTATTTTCTCCAATGACTTCTTGGTTTTTAGTTTTTATCATCCAACCATGAGACAAAATTCATAGCCGTATATTTAAGGAGAAAGTTGAACACTACGTTAGACAAAAATAAAATAAATTATTTATTTTATTTATTTTATTAATTTCATGATCGTGATAAATTTTTCCCAAATGGAAAGAACCAACAAATTTTGTGTCATTCCAAGGGTAAAAAACGCATTCAAAACTCAACATATGCCAGTCATTTTTTGATCTTGGGACATTTCCGAAGTTATTCCAATTTTTTTTATCAAAACGTTATATGTATTCTATTTACAATATTTAATATATTTAAAACATTTTTTCCAAGCATAATAGGCCTCAAAATCACACATCATCTAATCATTTAGTCTCCAAAATAATCTGTATAATATTCTAAAATAATAAATATAAAATCCAAGTCATTACAATTTCATCATATCTTAAACTATGAAAAATAGGTAGGTTTCACAATCATGTGATTGAATCATAATCCATAAAAATAGGTATGATTAATAATCATTTCATCAATACATAACCCATAAAAAGAATAAAATTTCATAAGAAGATTACCTATGAATGAGAAATGGGTTTCATGAGTATATAACCTATGGAATAGAAATGGGTTTCATAATAATATAACCCATTGAAGAGAAATGGGTTTTATAAGCATATAAATATTGGAAAATAAATTATATTTATTATAATATAACTCATGGAAGGTAAATAGGTTTTATAATAATATAACTCATTGAAGACAAATAGGTTTCATAAGACCATAACCCTTAGAAGGGAAATGGATTTAATAAGCATATAACCCATGTAAGATAAATGAGTTTTATAATCCTAAAACTAGTGTAAGAGAAAAAGGTTTAAAAAACATATAACATGTGAAAGAGAAACAATATTCATCAGAGTATAGAGGATGTCAGATAAATGGGTTTTATAAACATCATTACATGAAAACATGAACCATTTAGAGAAAGAGAATTAATATTACCCTTAGATCATATCCCCAATAAGGTGTGAGAAACACCAAAAAATGTGATCTTAAATGGGAAATAATTTTGAAGGATCATTTACATAATTCTTGAGGAAAATATCCTTTACACTTAAAAAACAATTTTAAACACAATAAAAATTTTGAAATCATTTTCCTTTGAATATAAATTTGAAAAAAATACTAAGGAAGCATCAAGGAAATGATTTTTTATGAAATAAGAATATTTCATTCATATCGTACATGTAAAATTATGGTTCATTTAATATTTTATGTAAAATTAAAAAATTCACTATTTTGGAAAATGAATTGAATAATCCTTTCAAAATATTTTTATAAAAATTAAAAATTATTTAAAATTTTCTTTTAGAAATTAATGGAGAGTATTAAAACAATTTAGAAAACATGGTTTTGAAGGAAATCATATTTCCAACCAAATAGAAAGATAAAAGTTGGATTTTTATAAAAAACATTTTCTTAATATTATTAAATAAAAAAGTGGAAAATGGTTTTATTACCTGAATATATATTGAATAAATATATTATAAAATAATTCATGAAAAATTTTATAGTAAGGTCATTTTATTTTAACATTGGATTCTTAATTGTAAACAATCTCGATAATTGATGAGATTGTAATGTGAAAGTTTTACGACATTGGAAACATTGAATCATACTCCCCATTAAAGAATAACATAAAATAAAATTTAAAAAATCATGAGGATTAATGAAAATATGATATTACATGTAAAATGGGATTTATATACACTTCATAATAGAGCATTGGTGCATAACATAAAGTATGTCTCAAAGAAAGAAAATTGAGAAAAAATCCCATTCCCACTTTGGTAATGTGTTAACTATAAACCCCATCAAAGAAAGATATTAAAATTGATATGTACATATAAATAATTTTCATTGTAAGGGTCATATAATACATCTTTGGGTATTATACACACTATATAGAAGAAATATGTGGTCAACATGTATTGTGTATCACAAAAAAATAAAAGTGTGATGAAAGTACCTATATGAAGTCTTAACTTCCATTGTATTCATTAAATAATAATGTATAATAAATATAATTTAATTATATATATTTTATAGAACCATATTTATTTATATCAAAAAATATATTATTTTTTATAACATTTTGGTACTTTTTTATTAACAATTCCAATTAAAAGTTTCATTTCGTGTAAAAAGATCTTTGTTTTTCATATATTTTTTGATTTGTTTTATTTTTTGTACTATTAAATTAATAATTATTTAATAATATATATAATGATAAACATGATATAGATATAATATATATTCAATATATATGTATTTATAATAATTTATAAAAGATAGTAATGGGAAATGAAATACATTGTTTGTGGAGATGATAAGTTGTACATATGCATAAACATTTTTTTCCGTTTTCTTATTGGATTGGAAGAAAGAGAAATAAATGATATATTATTATTCCAGAATAATTTTTTTTCATACATATCAAATATGTTTCTTTAACCCATCATAAATACATTCCATGTAAATCATGAATGAATCACATTGCTTCACAGGGCAGTAGTTTTTCATACACACGAGCGACATTATCATAATCCCAAAAAATGGAAAGTAAGAAGGTATGTGTGATATAATAATTAAAAAATCATAATAACATCTTAAAAATAATAAATATCATATATAAATTGTATGTCTATCATTATTTAAAACCTTGATTGGTGGTAATCGAAAAAATAATGACATCGACTCGCGAGGTGGTAGTCCACCATACACACGAACGATAATTTCCTAAACTATTTGGTTGAAGTTTGTATGGGTGTAAGAAGTAAAATTAATATAAAAACAGTTCAGTATATTGATGATACTAATTTTTATATATAATAATGATATAAAAATAATTGATATGGTTTGAGGAAGTAATAAAACAAAAACATTCCTTGATGAATGTCACCTCTTCTTCAGGTATCACCTTTTTGTTTTCATTAAAAGCCATACTTGGAAGGATTTATACCCAATTTAAGGACACTAATATGAGATTAGGGAAGTAGAGAAGTGATTTGGGTTGGTAATTTTCAAACCATTTTTTATGAAGTGAAGAGAGAGGAAGAGAGGAGAAGAGTGGGTGGTGTTTTATAAGGGAGGTGAGTGGAAAAAATATACATTTTTTAACACTACTAGGAAGATGGATTTTCCCAACAATTTTATACCAACGGTTCTTTTGAACTGTTGGTATAGGGGTCCTTTACCAATGGTTTATTCAAACCATTGGTAAAGGTTGAGTTATTGAAGTATTTCCCAACAGTTTGAAGAAACCGTTGGGAAATCTACAAATTATTCCGGCTCTCCCAATAGTTTCTCTAAACCATTGGTAAAGATTACCTTTCCCGACAGGTTTATAAAACCATTGGGAATGTTTTCCCCTAAATTACCAGTAAACCCGATCTCCCATCCACGTGATTGAAGTGCTAAAGCCGAGACCTAGTACCTCTCTTGCATGAAAAATTTCAACCACATTCTTCTTCAATCACAATGTTGTTTTGTACTACAATTATAATTTGTAAGTATTACCTTATGTTTAATGTTTTTCATCTATTTTTTTCTTTTATGTTTTTATTTGGATTAAACATGAGGTTCGTGAAGTATTCTACCCAAAAAAATTAATTTGATTTGTTTTTTTGTTCTGCTGTCATGTGTTAATCAATTTATTTGAAGTGAGGGGGTGTTGGTGGTGGAAGGTGCAGTGGGTGGGGGTGCAGTGGGTGGGGGGAGGGGGTGTGCTGGTGGGGGTGTTTAGGTGGGGGTGCAATGTGTGAAGGGGGATGTACAGTTGGGGGGGAGTATGTTGGGGGTTAGGTGGTGGTTGTACTAGTGGGGGTGGGGGTGGGTTGTGTAGGTGGTGGTGGGGGAGGGGGGTTATTCAAGTGGGGAGTGCAGGTAGAGGGGCAGTGATGTGCAAGTGGGTGGGGGGGAGGGGAGTGTGCAATTTGGGGTGGTGGGGTGGACAGGTGGGTGTCCGTTGCGGGGTAATGTGGGGGTGGGGAATACAGGTGGCGGTGGGGGAGGGGGGTGTGCAGGTGGGGGTGGGGGACGAGGGGTTGTGGAAGTGGGGGGTGGCTGTGCAAGTGGGTGGGGGAGGGGAGTGTGCAGGTTAGGGGTGAGATGGGTAGGTGGGAGTATGTTGGGGGTGGGGTGGGGGTGTATATGTGGGGGTGGGGGTGGGGGAGGGGGTTGTGTAGGTGGGTGGGTGGAAGTGGGGGGGGGGGGGAGGGTTGTGCAGTGGTTGGATGGGAGGGGGTTGTGTTGGTGGGGGTGGGGGAGGGGGTTGTGCATGTGGGGTAGGGGGTGCAGTCAGTGGATGGGAGGGGGGTTCTGCATGGGGAGTTTGTTGGGGGTGAGGTGGGTAGGGGGGGCTTTGCAGGTGGGAAGTCATCACTTCCATAGTTCTCCAATAAGCACTGGGAAGTCCTCAATTCTAGATATTATGATAGGTTTGAGGCCTCTTTGGTTTTGGTTCTTGTCTAGTCATCTTGATGAGTAAGGAATCACATGATCTTAAAATGGCATCAACTATATAGGATGAATTCCTTCTCCCACAACACATTTTTCAAGAAATAATATATCCTTGGAAGGTTTGGGAGCCTTTTATAATCCAATGCCGCAACATTTTCCCAATTACAAACTTGATACCATCATGTTATCACGTCACTAATCCTACCAAATTGGATTTTCACTAAAAAATACTATTGTAATCCGTAACACCCATTGTTTCTTTATAACATGAATGAAAACCCAATTAAATCTCATAGCTCCCAGTCACACCCCTGTGGACTGCCTGCCCACCCCCATGGACACCCCTACCCACCTGGACAACCCTACCACCCTCTTGGATAGTCTGCCCACCCCCTAGACACCCTCTACCCCCCTGGAAAACCATGCCACCCCCGTGGACAACCCTCCACCCCTGGAAACCCAAACTCACCTCGATAGCCCCCCAACCCCATGGACAGCCCACCCACCCCCTTGGACACTCCCCCCCACCCCTGGACACCCCACTCCCTCGGACACCTTGTACCCCCTGGACAGCCCCCCCCCCCGGATAGGCCGCCCACCCCCTGGACACCCCTCCCCCCTTGGACAGCCTTTCCACCCTCATGGACAACCCTCCTACACACCGAGACACCCCATACCACCTGAAAAGCCTTGAAACCCTTGTGGACAGCCCGCCCCCGATTACACAAAAGAAGATAACTCGACATTTCCACTTTTGAATCTGGTATAATCAATGTTCCATGATTTTAATAGATTGATGAAACTTAGTAAATAATCATCCTATTGAAAATTAAATTTCTTTATTACATCTTGTATGGTTTATTGACTTAATTATATATTTTTTGAAGCTCTCCTAAAACAATGGTTAGTTAATTATCCATGAATCCCCCTATTCCCTCTCATTTATTTTGTTTTTTGGGATAGACATTAGTTATCCTTTTCCATTTACTTCCATATTTGTTTTCAAATGCTGGAAATGAAACCACTTGAAGAGAGGTGACGAAAATAGATTATGGACAACAATCGTCACATTACTGAGCTGGGTATTCCACCACAAGTGCTTGCAGTGAGTATTTTATCTCAAATATATTTATTTAAATTATATATACTTTCATCTGATTAATTTTTTTAATCATTTTTTAAGGATCCATATTTTAGTTGATAGATATTTGATGAGAAACCTAGTAGTTATCCCAGTACTTGTGGTGTTCATACGAGGGGGGGGGGGGGTACGAGAGTTAGATGATCTGGTCGATGTACCCGATTAGACCCTAACCCTCCAACTGACATACCATCCATCCCTCATTCTGATCCCAGTGTACCGTTAGGTAAACACGGGATATTTAGGCCTCCCATGTTTTTACCACCCTTTACATCTGACCCTACTCACCCGTCTGTACCATATCTGATGATGATTCCCACTCCCCATCTGGTATTTAGCCAGCCATCCCTATCATATATTTTTTCTACTAAATCTATATCTCTGGGATTTCATATTCCATCTTATTCGACTCCTGCTCTACCAGAGTTTGTCCCTAAAAAGCATAGATTAGGACTCACTCCATCTATAGAGGGTGTTACTTCAGTTTATCTCGATTCAATGGTGCCCATTGATCAGACTACCGCATGTATACTTATACAACCATAACAAATTGTTACACCATTATTTATTTTCATTATAAAATGTATTGATAAAATATTTTTTTTTCTTTCATAACAGATACATCTACTGATAGGAGGCGGGGGTGGGGGCGTACAAGCCTGTGTGCGGTGTGGAACCACCGCACGCTGTTGATGGTGGACTAAAATGAAGATAGTCATATGATTGAAAAATCAGGGTAGCAATGTTGGAGTTTTTTGGTGATGCTTGCCAAATACTCTGACATCATTCCTGTCATCCCGCTCCGATAGAGATAGCTACCAAATGAAGTGAAGGATAAAGCCTAGGAAGAGATATGGGTACAAAAATATGTTGTATTTAATGCGATATTTTAATTTTTGTTATTATATGAATTAATATTTTGGTGTCAACAGCGGTTTAATTTACCCGATGGTGAGGGTGCACGACCAGCACGTCTAAAGGATTTAGGCGAGATTTGGAGAGCTTATAACATGAGATGTACATTGGATGGAATTCTAGAGTGGTTATAGAGTTAAAGGCGGTCCCAGTCATGGATGATTGTCTGTTAGAGTAGTAACGACAAATGATTACTTATTAGAAAACTATCCAATTTTTGGTATTAATCATATTACTGGTATTTAATTCATAAATTTCATGTTTTTCATTAATACTAATTATTGAATTTTTTTTGGATGCATCTAGAAGAAATAATAATACATTGATGCTAAGAAATATGTCCACAAATTGGGACGTACTATGATTCTAGATCAAGAGAGATATCAAGTATGACAATTTATAATCTTTCTTTACGACTTGCACTTTCTATTGCTTTATCCATAATTTATTCGATTGAGAAAGTTGTTATATAGTTTTAGTTATTCAATTATTGTTTTTTATATCCTAATTTAAATTATGTTTATCTACATTCAATGTCATTGTAGAGGCATAAATTGAAAATAGAAAGACATGTGCCTTGAGAAAAACTGTTTTGCTTGAGTAGAAGGAATAAAGATGGAAGTGTGTTAAATGAACTGACTCAGCAGCAGATTTTATGTTTTAAATTGTGGATTTAGAATTTTTATCTCTATTTAGTTACTTAGTAATATATTTATATTTATTACAGGCCACTTTAAAGGCCCTTGATGCACAGGAACCTAAGAATTTTGGGCCAAACGATCACTTACATCAGGTGTTGGGAGATGAGCACCCTGGTAGAGTACGTTGCCGACTTGGGAAGAGTATAGTTCTGATAAGGTATTGGACCTCCTCAAGTATGAGTTGTATTGCCATCGAGTTGTAGCAGGTTAATCCATAGGAAGAATAGGCTGAAAAAAGGGCCACAGGGATGGAATAACAATCTGCTATGGAAAACACTACATTTATGAAACTAATGGAATCTTTACATCCGAAACATCCACCAAAGGCAAGAACTACTTGGGATGAATATATACCATTAATGTGTTCTATATATGGGGTACCGAGTTGATGTACCTAGACCCCGGACAGCCCCCCCACCCTCCTCCCTAGACCCTGGACACCCCCCCCCCCCCCACGCGCCTTCCTGGACCCTAGACTGCCCCCAGATATCCCCCACCCTCCTCCCTGGTCCCCGGACAGCCTTCCCACCCTCTTCTGTGGACCTAGGACACCCCCAACCTCCTCCTTGGACCTTGGACAACCACCAGACAGCCCCTAGACAGCACCCCCACCCTCTTCCCTGGACCCCAGACAGCCCCCCCGGACAACCCCCCGGACAACCCCCCGGACAGCCCCCAGACATCCCCCCAAACATCCCCCTACCCTCCTCCCTAGACCTCAAACAACCCCCTTCTTCCAAGACCCTGGACAGCCCCCACCCACCTCCTACCATGCATACCCCTCTCTCCATATATCTTCATCCTCCACTGGGTACCTCACACAATTGTGCATCACCGACATCATCACACCAATCACTAAATCATAAGGTCACTGAGCCCAATCTATTCTCTCTTAAATATTAACCCTAAAACCCAATCTAATAGACATTCCATTACTATTTCTTCACTACAAAGAACGGACCACCTACCTTGATTCAAAAGACAATCGCACTCTTAATTCGGCATCTCAGATCCCAAGGATCGAAGGATATCCTCCCTTAAGAGATCTTGGGAGCATTGTATTGTGTTGAAACATTAGAAAATGATACATGGGTCATTTTTTATGTGTAAGAGTCAACCCCACCTCAATGTGTGGAATGGTGTGGCCGGTATCACACTTACTGTCTTTCATTTGTTTAAATAGGACACCATTTTAAGTAAAAACAACTAGAAAACGGAAAAATGACCAAACATATTAGGATTGTGTTGATACTTTACTGAAAGGATCCATGGGTCATTTTAGACATTTATAAGTCAACATCATCTTCAATCCGAGGAATGGTGTGGCTGGTACAACTCAAAGTGTCTCACATTTATTTGAAATGGACAACATTTTTAGTGAAAACAACAATTAGCATACAGAACCGACCAAACGCATTCAGATTGTGTTGATACTTTAGAACAACGATCCATGGGTCATTTTTGATGTGTACAAGTCAACCTTTCCTAAATCTGAGGCACGATGTGGCCGGTATCACTCATAGTGTCTTTCTTTTGTTTAATATGGACACTCTTCTATGTAAATACAACAGGACTATAGAAAACTGACCAAACATATTCATATTGGGTTGATACTTTAGTACAAAGATCCATGGGTCATTTTTTATGTGTATGAGTCAACCCTGCCTCAATCTGAGGCACAGTGCAGCCGGTACCACTCAAAGTGTCTACCTTTTATTTGAAATGGACAACGTGTTAAGTGAAAACAGCAACTGGCATACAAAAAAACCAAACAAATGATTTATGATTCTATTGATAATTTAGTACAATGATCCATGGGTCATTTAAGAAATTTACGAGTCAACCCTGCCTAAATCCGAGGTATGTTGTGGCTGGTATCACCTGAAGTGTCTTTCTTTGGTTTGAAATGGACAACATTTTACATAAAAACAACAACTGGCATACAGAAAACTGACCTAACGCATTAATATTGTGTTCATACTTTAGAACAAGGATCCATGGGTCATTTTTGACGTGTATGAGTCAATCCCTTTTCAATCCGAGGCACGGTGTGGCCATTACCACTCAAATTGTCTCACCTTTTTTTTTGAAATGGGCAACATTTTAAGTAAAAACAACAACTGGCATACGGAAAGCTGACCTAACGCATTCAGATTGTGCTGATACATTAGAAAAAGGATCCATGTGTCATTTTTGATGTGTATGAGTCAACCCCGCATCAATACAAGGCTCGGTGTGGCTGGTACCACTCAAAGTGTCTCACTTTTATTTGAAATGGACAACATTTTAAGTGAAAACAACAACTAGAATACAAAAAACCAACCAAACATATTCAGATTGTGTTGATACTTTAGAAAAATGATCCATGGGTCATTTTTGATGTTTAAGAGTCAACCTCGCCTCAATCTGAGGCACGATGTAGCCATTATCACTCATACTGTCTTTCTTTTGTTTAAAATGGACACTCTTTTAAGCAAAAACACATGGCATATGGAAAACTGACCAAATGTATTCGAATTGTGTTGATACATTACTGTAAGATTCTATGAGTCATTTTTGACATGTAAGAGTCAACCACGACTCAATACGAGGCACAGTGTGGCTGGAACAACTCAAAGTGTCTCACTTTTATTTGAAATGGACAACATTTTAAGTGAAAACAACAACTAGCATACAGAAAACTGACAAAACACTTTAGGATTCTATTAATACTTTAGAAAAACTATACATAGGTCATTTTGGACATTTACGAGTCAACCCTGCCTCAATCTGATGCATGGTGTGGCTGGTATCACTCGAAGTGTCTTTCTTTTGTTTGAAATGGACAACATTTTAAGTGAAAACAACAATCGGAATATGGAAAACCAAGATAACGCATTCAGATAGTGTTGATACTTTATAAAAAGGATCCATGGGTCCTTTTTGAGGTGTACGAGTCAACCTCGCCTCAATCCAGGGCACAGTGTGGCCGGTACCACTCAAAGTGTCGCACATTTATTTGAAATGGACAACAGTTTAAGTGAAAAAAACAACTGGAGTTAAGAAACCTGATGAAATGCATTCAGATTATGTTGATACTTTAGTACTAGGATCTATGGCTCATTTTGATGTGTACGAGTCAACCCCACCTCAAACCAGGGCACGGTGTGGCCAGTACCACTCAAAGTATCTCACGTTTATTTGCAATGGACAACATTTTATGTGAAAACAACAACTGGCAGACGGAAAAATTACCAAAATTATTCATATTGGTTTGATAATTTAGAAAAATGATCCATGGGTCATTTTTTATGTGTAAGAGTCAACCCCACCTCAATCTGAGGAACGGTGAGGCTGGAATCACTTGTAGTGTCTTTAATTTTTTTAAAATGGACACCCTTTTATGTAAAGACACCTGGCATACGGAAAACTGAACAAATGTTTTCATATTTTGTTGATACTTTACCGCAAGGTTTCATGGGTCCTTTTTGATGTGTATGAGTCAACAACGCCTCAATCTGATACACAGTGTGGCCGGTACCACTCAAAGTGTCTCACTTTTATTTGAAATGGACCACATTTTATGTGAAAACAACAACACGCATATGGAAAATTGACCAAACTTATTCGGATTGTGTTTATACATTAGCACAATAATCCATAGGTCATTTGTGACATGTAAAAGACAACCCCGCCTCAATCTAAATCATGGTGTGGCTGGTACGACTCAAAGTGTGTCGCTTTTTTTTTTTGAAATGGACAACATTTTATGTGAAAACAAAAACTTTCATACGCAAAACCGACCAAATGCATTCAGATTTTGTTGATACTTTTGGAAAACGATCCATGGGTCTTTTTGTGATGTTTTAAAGTTAACTCCTCCACTATGAAAGGCAGAGTGTGGCCGATATCACTCGAAGTGTATTTCCTCTGTTTAAAATGGATACTCTTTTAAGTAAAAACAACTGGCATATGAAAAGCCGACCAAACGCATTTGGATTGTATTGATACGTTAGAAAAAGGATCCATGGGTCATTTTTGATGTGTACGAGTCAACCCCGCCTCAATACGAGGCTCGGTGTTACTGGTACCAGTCAATGTGTCTCACTTTTATTTGAAATGGACAACATTTTATGTGAAAACAACAACTGGCATATGGAAAACCAACCAAACATATTCTTATTGTGTTGATACTTTAGAAAAATGATCCATGGGACATTTTTGACGTGTACAAGTCAACCCCACCTCAATCTGAGGAACGGTGTAGCCAGTATCACTCATAGTGTCTTTCTTTTGTTTAAAATTGACACCCTTTTAAGTTAAAACAACTTGCATACAGAAAACCAACCTAACTCATTCGGATTGTGTTGATACATTTGAACAAGGATACATGGGTCATTTTTGACATGTACAAGTCTACCCCGAGTCAATATGAGGCACGATGTGGCTGATACCACTCAAAGTGTCTCACCTTTATTTGAAATGGACAATATTTTAAGTAAAAACAACAACTAGAAAATGAAAAGCCTACCTAACGCATTCGGATTGTGTTGATACTTGATCACAAGGATCCATTGGTCATTTTTAACGTGTATGTGTCAACCCCGCCTCAATCTGAGGCATGGTGTGGCCAGTACCACTAAAAGTTTCTCAATTTTATTTGTAATGAAAATCATTTTAAGTGAAAACAACAACTAGCATACGAAAAAATAACCAAACAGATTCAGATACTGTTGATACTTTAGGACAATGATCCATTAGTCATTTTTGATGTGTACAAGTCAACCCTGCCTCAATCTGAGGCATAGTGTGGCTGGTATCACTTGAAGTGTCATTCTTTTGTTTAAAATGGATAGTCTTTTAAGTAAAAACAACTGGCACGCGGAAAACTAACCAGACGTATTTGGATTGTGTTGATACGTTATCACAACATTCCATGGGTCATTTTTTATGTGTACAAGTCAACCCCACCACAATCTGTGGCACATTGTGGCCGGTACCACTCAAAGTGTCTCACTTTTATTTGAAATGGACACCATTTTAAGTGAAAACAACAACTGGCATATAGAAAACTGACCAAATGCATTCATATTGTCTTGATACTTTAGGAAAACGATCCATGGGTCATATGTGAAGTGCATTAGTCAACCTAGCTTCAATATGAGGCACGGTGTGGCCGGTATCACTCAAAGTGTTTGTCTTTTGTCTAAAATGGACAACATTTAAGTGAAAACAACTGGCATTCAGAAAACCGACCAAACCTATTCAGATTGTGTTGATACTTTGACACAAGGATTTAATGTCAATGCTTACACAATCCTCTTCTCATGTGAGGAACTCCTACCCCTATTCTAATGCACATGACATTTAATACACCAACCCATCCTCAAACAGTAGGTTGTAGGACCAAACCAAAGTCCCTTTGGGAACCCAATACCAAACACATAATAGAATATTTATACCCACTACCCAAAATGGGGATTCATCTCACATCACACCCAGGAGATGAAATTACAATTAGCCACATACACCCTTATTCCAATTGAAAAGTCAATGAAAAGCATGTAGGCTATTCTGGTAACCCATCTCATATATCGAGATTGGCCAATGTTTCCCACTAACACATCAAGAACCATTTATACATGGATACATAGTCATTAGAGGAATATAAAAATCCCATGTGCTTCCTATAACTCATCCTAGGTCTAAGCACATGACCACTACCATTTTCTATCTTATAGTTATCATGATCCTTGTCCACTCTAACCAATTTTTTCTATTGGTTTTATGATAGTCAACCCAAGACCCTAAGTAAACATCCCATGTTCTTCCTATAACGAGTAGTATTTTTCCCTTTTGTGTATTAGTGTTTTGGTTTGAGTGAGGATTTAATTATAAATTTTGAATACTGTTATGGGTGTTATTTCTTTTCAATTATAAATTTCTGAATTTTGGATGTATTGGATTCTGGCTATATTGGTAATGAATTCTAAATTTTGAATACTGTTATGTGTATTGAATTCTGGATGTATTGGATTTTAATTTTGTATTGGTTTTATGGGTGTAATTTCATTTCTATTGTGGATTTATTGGATTGTGGATGTATTGGATTCTGGGTTTTTCTCTTGTTTTGTTGTTTGAGTGATGAATGAATTTTAAATTTCTAAATTTCTGAATTTTAGATGAATTTTAAACATCCCATGTAGGCTTTTGGATTCTGGGTGAATGTGTTTTGGTTGGTCATAGAGAGTTGCAGGTTAGAGGTGGCTGTTGGCTGCTGGGGAGCTGTAGCATATGTATACCAACTGTTTTCAAAACTGTTGGTATAGACTTTTGATGTATATTTTACCAACAGTTTTGTTATAGCTGTTGGTATAAACATTTACCAACAGTTTTGAAAACTGTTGGTATATGGTTTTGAAGTATATTTTACACTATATACAAATGGTTCTAAACCATTGGTATAAGGGTAACATATACCACAATTTGTGAAACCATTGGTATATCTCTTACTTTAACACATATACCAATTGTTTACATAGAAAAGTTGGTATAAGCCTTTACCCACGGATTACATTGCTTCATTTTTGGAAACAATTGGTATATAATATACCAATGGTTTCCCAGCCTTTACTAATGGTTCTGAACCGTTTCTAAAGGATAAAAATTCCAGTAGTGTAAAGAGGTAATTTCACCCGCATTTTATCCTGGTCAGGGGTAACATCCCAACCTGACACACCACTAAGAAGGTGGTCAGACTAGTCGCCACATGACCTCAGGTGCACCTCCCTGTATGCCAATGTAAAGACCCAAAACATCCATTTAATTTTTTTATATAAGAGAATTTTACAAGTCCACAAAAATTGAAGGCACGTGATTCTGAGGCCCGGTGTGCCTGGAATGAATTTTTTGAACATTTTTTTGGGTATGTTCAGTTGACGTACAAGCGGGTTTTGCTAACTTTTTAACTGGTGTTCGGAATTGAAATCTAAGGGCACCATTGAACTCATAGCGCCAGTATTCTCTTATCAAGACTTTCACCTCGACAGATGTTGGTTGGGGGTGAAAGTTGATTTTTGGGTTTCTCGTGAAAGAATAAAAACAAAATAAAATTGTGTAACATTTTATTTTATTTTTCTATGGAACTCCCATGTGGATATTCAGAGGTGGCGACCACCTAAACTAAAACCTCTCAACATAGGTTATGGTGGTGGGGACCACCCGAGCGTAACCTCCTATGTGGGTTATGGTGGTGAAGACCACCTAAGACTTAAACCCCCTGAACCCCCCTCTTAATGGGGAGAATCTTTTTGGGCTTCCCCTCTTTAATGGTGCTACCCCCATTAATTAATTTTATCAAATCAATTAATTAATTAAACCAAATTGAAAATTATTCCAACAACTTAATAGATAATATAATTTATTATTTGGGATACCTCTTCATTTTGGTTGAATTGGGAGGAAAGATCCTTGGGAGAAAGCTCTCCAATGAAGAAAGCCAATGAAGAATGCTGACATCAACTCTGACTTCTTCCTCGGGACATTCTTTGACGAGGAACATCTTCAACATCAACGAACTGATGATCGAGGAAACGATGATGTCAATGAAATCTGTCTATTCCAAACGACAATGTCTCCTTCCCCACGAACAATCTTCAATGAATCAAACGAACAAGGTAAGGGTTGTTAGTGAATTCTTGTAATTTCTCAATTAAATTCCATGATCTTGGAAAGCATGGAGAATGTGGTTCAACCAAAATAAGTTGATCCCCGATTCCTATGAAATTTTTGAATTTAACGTTCTTGATTCAAGGTTTTTGTTGAGCCGCATACTACAGATCTAACGCGGATGTTGTGGGCCAACCAAACAAGGCCCGACCCCTCCATCATTTATCTTTAGGTGTGTTCTTCGTGGTGGTGATGGTGACCTGTGTCGGCGTTTGGCACCGGTGGAACTCGAGAACGGAGGCCAACACCACTGTCGGCAGCGACGAAGGTGACAGTGCAACGACGCCAACCCGCAGCCTTGTCGTACCACACAACGGCCTACCACGGCACCGAGTGGCCTCGCTGCGCCGCCTCATGGCATGTCGCACCACCCCGTGGCCTACCACACCAACCCGCGGCCTCGCCACCCCGTGGCCATCTGCGCTTCCCAGTGGCCCTCTGTGGGGCCCTTTTGGCCTATGCGCCCCTCGTGACCTCCGCGGCCCCCCGCGGCCCCTCGCGGTCCTCGCGGCCACCGCATCACTGCCGGGACGGGCCCAATGGGATAGGTCGGACCCAATGGGTCATCCCGGGTTGAGCCGGGTCTGTCTGACTTGGTCGGACAAGACCCAGACCCACTTTGACCCAATTACGCAATTTCAGACATATCTTTGGCACTGGGCATCCGTTTGATGAACCAACTATGGCGCCAGAAATCTTAGAGTGAGATGTTCCCTTTGGTATACACCACTAAAGATTCAGATAAAGTTGGGGAATGGTCGGGTTTGATTGAGCACAAATCCAACCGGGCCCTCGGGACTAAAAGGCTAATAACTCACAGACCGGGATCCCGATTGATGCACCTTATGTTGCATTGAGACCCCTATGATGTGGTGGTCCTTTGTAATATTTCTTCGTGAGTGTTCGTGGAAGTTGGAGTATCAACCAGTGGCTTGAGAAGCGGACCCTCCCATAGAGAAGCAAGCCTAGTATGGGAACCCAATAGCTGGATGTAACTTGAGGAAGAGATCCTTCGTGGGTCTATGATTGGGGGTCCCACATGAAACCGCTCTAGGATTCCATGATGGACTACCCGAGTGATCCTGTGTGGGTCAGCACCTAGTGATCCGATGTGGGTCAGCACCTAGAAATCCTGTGTGGATCAGCACCGAGCGATCCTATGTCGGTCAGCACCGAGAGATCCTGTGTGGGTCATCACCGAGCGATCCTGTGTGGGTCAGCACCTAGAGATCCCATGTGGGTCTGATGATGTGTAGAAATCATTTGTGGGTATGCCTCTTAACATAGTAATATGATTCAGTAGTTATATCTAATCATCTCCACTACTGTACCTATGAAATACCTGGTGTGAGCTGAGTCTGTACCTGTGTGGTACATTCCTTCATGATAATACCTTGGTGGTATTATTCTGTGTGGCATACCTTTGTGTTACTTTCCTTCGTGGTATTTCTTCCTATGTGGAATAGTTGATCATGGGTATTGGAGTTGGACTCTGGGTTTTCCTCATGATTGAGATGGGTTTACTTGTTAACATACGTATATGTATGGGAATATACCTAAGTAGGGTTATCAGTTGTTTCCTGGCTTTGTGGTTTATCCTTGGAGGATTGTGTGTGACCTTGAGAGTCTCAGGGTCCCTACTGAGTATCGTTATACTCACCCATTAATGGGAATTTCCCAAACCACATTATGTTTGGTGAAGACGACAGACATCACTGATTGAGGACGAGAGCACCAGGACTGGAGGTATCTCGGAGGTGGATGTTAGGTGAGGCGAACCACAGAGACGACCATTCATGAGTTGTACCTACCCTTCAGGTAGGATCCACGGTGGACAATCCAGGAGATTCTTTCCACCTATCAGTTGTCTTGTACTTTCCTATTTTTCTGTATACTTTCCAATTGTGCTTGTATTCTAGCCCCTTTTACTTACTATACTCACTATGTTTACTATTATGTTTACTTGAGTTCGTATCTTGTTGTGTGCTCGATTTCAGGTGCTTATAGGTTATAAATGAAACACCTTCTAAGTTTTATGCAATACGCCTTTAGTGCTAGTCGCTAGCCCCTGGCCTATAGAAGGTGGGCTTGGAGTAGTCACGGCACGGACCCCGAGGGATGGGTCGTGATAGCTAGAGAATGCCTACTAGTAGTGAGGGTGTATGGTTAGTCAGTGGGGATAATATACCCTCTTATTAGAGTTGTTCAATGGTATTACAAAGTAAATAACATTCAACAGAAGATTCAGTAATATAGATGATAAATCAGCAGAAGATAGATTTTTATATTATTGAACAAAAGTTTCTAACACCAGTTTATACAATATATGAATGAATGACATGGAATTGATATGTGACAAAATGTAGTAAAAAGAACAACAGGATTTTCAATACAATGCAATGTAGGACTCACGTAAAGAAAAGAACAAAAAACTAAAAGGCGATCTCCTCAAGAAACTCGTGCCCCATATCTGTCATCTTCTCATACTATAGGTTCAAGAAAACAACAACTAACATGGTCCAAGGCCCTAAGAACAAGAGTGGTCTACTCGGGTAGCCTAGTGCAATGGCGGCCCAAGTAGGGTGTGAGATATAAATCTCAGTAGGCCGACACCACTAGTGTGTAACCTCATTCTTATAGTGTAATATAAATTAAACTGGGTGCATGCATGCATAAATAAAGTAAGTAGTACAATGTAACTAAATACCCATGTACCTGATACAGCCATTTCATAGTGTTTGAACATGTAACTAGTTCATTAATTGATTTTTACGATTTTATTTATAAGTCACATGTGAGTGAGTCGCCTACCGAGTCCAAGGAGTTTCCTCCAAGGTAAAATGGGGATAAGGAATGACTGGGAATGATGGTCTTTAACCCTGGAACCTACATGTCAATGATAGAACCAAGGAGTGTATCATAGTCATCCTATGATAATTTAAGTTGTAAAGATTCCAAGAAGTAATAAGGAACCTGAAAAAGTTATCTAGTGAGGGAGGTCCATGGTAAAGACCAAGGTAACATAAACTCATGAAAAGCTAACTGAGTGGTATCTCAGTCTAGCTAAGGGGTAAGAGTGTAATCCCAGGATCAAAATCCAAGGAATTCCATAGTAAGTATCTTACTGATACCATGGTGATCGACAAAGGTAAAAGTGGGCTAAGAAAAGATAGGTCCCGATGGGACTTAACCATGGCACTAACTAGTCAATGATTGATCCAAGGAGTGTATCTGAGGTATCCTATAAGAAGAAGGTACCCAACAGTAGTATACCAGAAATCCATGGAATAGACAAGAACTCGAGTCTAGGTGGGTATCAATATAAGAAAACAATATCCTTGTATCAGAATGGTGTTCCCGAGACCCAAGGTATTATCCTCTCAGAATCCAAGGCGAGCTCGAGTCAATCCATTTGTATTTGATATTGTAAATATAATAATTCATTTGGTTCAAGTCTTTCTTTCCATTAGTCTGGATATGTCAATTAGAGTTGCAACCATTTATTTATTGGTTCACGCCTTTTCTTCTATTATTGTGTATAGGCCGAGTGGAATTCCAACCATTCATTGATTAGTTCAAGCCTTGCCTTCTATCATTTTGGAAAGGTCAAGTAGCATTGCAACCATTTTTTAAAAATCATTGATGCATTTTAAAAGGGAAAGGTCCACACCGCCTCATTCCCTTAGCATGGTAAGGGTTTCCATAGACCTGGAAGCAATCCTTGTCTCATGAACCTAGGTTCATCCATGGAATTACTACATGGGAATCCACGTATCTCCCAAGTTATGAGCCTGAAAACCCATTGAGTCCATCATGAAATTCCTACTTGGGAAGACACATGTCACCCCATGTTTTATTAGTATTCAAAACATTTGAAAACAATTTGGTAACTTGTTTTGATGGTCAATCGTTAAGCATTAACAATTCATTTAACTCTACTCATTCCATTTACTAGAACATGTCAATTTAATTTAAATGGCTCCATGTATCCATATAATGGGAAATTTTCTGCCTGGGTAATTCCAATCCAAAATTGGAAAAAACACATAGAATGTGATTAAGTCCATTAATCATTTTTATAAGGGAAACTCAGTGTTTCTAATTTCATTAAGGCCATGTGCTAAGCATGAGGTATCTCAATATAACATCAAGCATAAAGATTATTTACATGAAAAGTCAAGAAAGAAATTTCAAACCACAAATATTTATCTTAAAGGGAGTGCATCTCTATTGGAGGGGTTTTTTTATAAAAAAATTATATTGTTTATCAACAAATCATTATTCATCTTTAGCATTTAAAACATGAAACACACGAAATTCTCATTTAATAGGAATTGAACATAATACTTCATTGTATGAATTAATTTATAACAAAAGTAAAGTATATAAATTTATTAATTCATTTATAAAGATTTATGACTTGGAAAGGGACCCTACCTCAAGGTGGGACCAAGCCAAGTACTTCAGGGATGAACCAAAACAAAGTGAAATAACCTGAAACAACTCAACACCCTACTGATTTAATAAAAGGGACTTAAGAACACACAAGATCATCATTAAAGAGGTGAAAACAATGGAGAAGTTATAAAACATACCCCAAAATGTTTTCAATAGACCAAGACAACCCGAACTACATTTCCTTCGGTGGTGGTTTCCGAAACTGAAACCCTAAGGCCTCATGAGACCATCCGCACAACCTAAGAACCAATGAAAACTAGAAAAACATTAACCGCAAAACCTAGGGTTTGACCTCACCTCACCAGGATCTGATTAGGTCTAAGAAAGCCTGTAAAAGGGGGAGACAAGGTTAGAGTGAACCTTTCATTGGAGGATCGAAGAAGAAAATAGAGGAAGTGGCAGATGAATGTCGATCTGAGAGGATGCCTAAGGAGATGGTCTGTGCGAGAGGTGAAGGAGAGAACCCCTTGGTGCATTGTGATCTGTGAGAGAGAGGGGAGTTTCTAGGTTTTATTTATTTTATTTTAATTAAATTAAATTAAAAAAAATAAAATTTTAAAACTGGGAATCATGTAAGGTCTAATCCGCATGGTTTTCCAAACCATATGAAAATTGTGCAGAGACTTCTACCTCCAAGACGCACCACGTATATGATGGGAGCATGGTTTAGGAAACTGTGAGTATCTCATGCAAAAAATAGCTACCCCTTTTTAAATAGGACCAAACGATTAACTGTGTTAGGATGCACAATGTTGTAGACCGTTTGAAAATTGTGTTCCCTCAGCTGTCATTTAAAACATGATGTTTTTTGGGTCTGAAAGTCCCCAAACTTCTTGAGCCACTCAAGAAACTTCTCAGGCCTTCTCTCATGCCCAAAAACATAACTTAAGAGTGATCCAACTCTCAAAATTAAGATTCGAAGCTTGGTTTCAAAAAATAATATTCTATTAAATGAAGAAGTTAAAAAACATTAGTATTTCAGTCTGGTTCAGAACACAAGATCCCACAATATAACCACCTTTAAAACATCTCATCCCCGAGAAGCCTTCGGGGACAATGTAAACACCAACCAACCTATACATGTCATGATGTTTCATTACAATGGCTTCATTGTGATACCAATTCCTAATGCACCTTTAGGAATATCTTAAGCATTCCACACATCTACCTTTACAACCTGAGCCAACTCTCAATGTTCAACTAAAACACAGAAACAAAGCTTACATGGGCCCGTTTAGATAGAGGCAAGATCACTTCAAAGTCTTACTAACACTCGACCAATGGTGCTTCCCATAATAGGTATTAACATAAAAAGGGAAAATTCCAGTCCATGTTACCCTCACCATTGGAATTTTTATTTAAGTCATAACTCAAAGTGTTCTTACAACACTCCTGATCTAATTTAATAAAATGGAAATGGTCGAATTCTGATCAACCTAACAGAACTGGTTGAGAAAGCTTTATCCGAAGACATTTCTGACCTAGAGGCCACACATTCCTTTACCAAGAAACATGATTTAAAATTTCATGTATAACCATAAACATAAACTAAAAATAAGATAATGAGTTAAGCCATTTTGGCGACATATCTAAAAAATGTATGGTTTAGGCGGCCGAAGCAATTTAGAAGTAACAACTAGATTCCAGGGGTCCATACATGGCGTTCCTACATGGGAACCTTGAAATCACTCAAAACATACCAAACCTTGATAGAAACCACACTTCAGCATGTACCACTAACAAAGTTCGTCCAACATTCTCAATATCTTTTAATGATTTTGTGTGGTGTAAGACCGACACTCTCTTAGGGCAATAAGGATGATGTCAAGATAGGGGACAAGCTCATCTCTTAAAAAGAGTACACTAAGAGGATTTAAGACGGGGTTTCCAATTACACACACCTTGAATGTGGAAGATAAAATAGTCAAAGAGTATCAATTTCATGCTTCCTGTAAATGACTGACAATACTTAGGACTTGAAAACCTCAAGGGAAAAGAAGATATAACCAACCATTTACCAATGGTTCTTTTTGGTGTTCCTTTTTCTTGGAAGAGAACGTTTACAAGGTTTATCACATCACTACCCATCTTAGGAGTGTTCTCTCTATAGAAGGAAGGAAAACTAACTGATCGTAAGCGTGCTAGATTTTATTTTTATTTTTTTAAGGTAACATGGATTGGTTTCCCAATCCATGTCAAAGATTGTTTATTAAAACAAAAAGAGTTACAAGGTACATATGAGGTGTAGATATACTACACCAACAAGAAAATAAAAACATCCCATAAGAACAAACAAGTGAACCAAAGGCTGTTAAAAGAAACCAGACAAACAAAATCCCACATATGCAGCACATTCTGCATTCTGGAAAAACTTTTTCCAAACAGAAAACACTAGGAAACAGATTATTTAACCCTCAAGTCACTCAACATGGAGATGACCCAGGACCATATTTAACAGTATTTGATGATTTATTTCTAAATCAAATTACCTCATACGACCATCATCTTGGATGATTCCACCACTAGCCATCTAATTCTAAGAAGAAGAAAGGGTCAAACGACCTACGAAGCGGCTGACCATGCCTGAGGCCCGTCTAACCATCTGAAAAAGGGAATTAATCAACGATCGATCCTATAAAAAGGTCATGAAAAACATTACCACACATATAAAAATGGGTTTACCTATATAATAGAAAGTACAACTAGGAATAACGACACCCAAACAACACCAAAAGTGATAAAAGTCACAACACTTGTAAGGCATTCCAGTTCTAAGGGTGCTACATTCCACATGTTATCCCCTTATGAAGAACATGTTTAAACCTTGACACCAAGTCAAATCAATGAAAAGTCACTAGGCTCAAAATCCAATCATAAGGAAAATAAATCTTATGGAAAGTACTCACGCTTCTGTTCCAAGGAAACTCAAAGAGAATTCTGAACCACCCTTTACATGAGGGATTTAAATAATAAACACCACTATGGGTTCCATATCCAATCCACTTATATTTAATCATATTTAATCTTTAATCATCAATAGATTACTGAAAACAAAATAGTTACATTTTCAAAACAATACAAGGTATATGATTTTAACCAACGTCCCAAGGAAAAACATGAATGTTTTATAAAACTCATTTTTTAAAAAAATTTACGCTAGTGGACATCCCTCAATTTTTGACCATTATCAAAATAAATTACTTTTAGGAAAATAAGGTGACTTACAAGGGTCCCATTTTAACTAACAAGGGTTCTCTATAAAGCATCCAAATACTAAACGCATTGTAACACCCCAAGAATTCATAATGTGTTATTTCTTCAAAATAATTCAATAACTTGCACTACACACAACACCGAGTTCAATCATACCATTACTTACAAAAAAAATCCATTCAAAAGAGGTTATGAATAGTATTATCTAAATCTTAAACTTTATATAATCCTTATAATTTTAGAATCCATATTATGAGTTTCTTAGATATAATGCAAGAACAAATTCATTTTCAGTATTGCACTTTTATCAACTTTTAATAGTGAACCAATTTTAAATACTATATTTTAAACTTTTTGACTAAATGGGGACATCAAAAATTTAAAATGAAACACCCCAAGCTTCTACGGTATGTTTCCCTTCGAATAATGCGATAGCGTGTGTTGTACGCAACCTCGAGTTCTAACACACACCACAACTAATTAAACTAGCCGTTGTGAATAGTAATACCTAATTTTTGAAATTATATATATTTTATATTTGAAAATGGACTTCATTTTTGGATTCGGAATATTGAAATTAGCCTAGGGTGAAATTTTGGTACTTTTCAGATAACTTTTATATTTTGATGAATAGTGAAAATTACTAAATTTTAATTAAAAACAACTTTTTTAATCAAAATAATTAATAGTGATAAATTATGAATTTGAGTGGTTTTAAAGTATATTTAGAATATATTTTTACCATTTAATATAATGTTGGTCATTGGACATAATTTTACAATTAAACCGAACATAAACAAGTGTCAATCTTTTGATAGTTATTACCTCTTAAAAAACACGCTTTTTGTTTTGACAGCGGGAATTAATTTTAAATTAATTTCTGCCACTTCTGTGTTTTGAATTTAGAAAAATGGATTCCAAATTTGGAATCAGGATGTCCAAATTGTGTAAATAGGTAACTTTTATTTTTAGACATTTTGAATAATTACTGTGGTAAATATTTTATTTACCATGGTTAAGGGTAAATCCGGTAAATAAGGGTTAAAAAATAATATTATAATAATACAAAATTAACCTAAAACGTGTCCTAACCTTATTGGTGGACACATACCCGACCATGAGCATCCTTGGGTAAATTTGGGGACCCCTTGGAGCCACTTGTATGTGGTAGGGACACTTTATATTAATAAAGTTAAAATAAAAATAAAAATGGCATAAGCTTACATCTTTTAGAAGAACAATTTTTACATAGGGTTATACATGTTGGATTTTCGATTATAAATATTCATTAGAAAGCTAAAACGATTTCCTACATAATGAAATTTTATTTATTATTTTTAGACATCAAATAAGTTAAATTATTAATGACACAATAATGATGCAATGTTTACCTCATTAATAAATCATTTAAATAAATAAGATTATAATGATTAAAATATTATCTAAAACCTGTCCAATTCTTATTGGTTGATGTTATTTAGAATATGAGTCATCGTATCTTCGACCTAAATGATTTTTGGACCATTATAAACCGAATATAATTATATTATAAAGTAATACTTTCACTCTTTCCAAAAGAGCCCATCCTCTCCCTTATAAAAGGAAACCACTTCTACTCATTCCTCACACCTCTCAAGCCACTTGGCTCGTCCAAACTCTGCCCAACTAAGCTCCCCACATCCCTCTCCTCCTCCTTGAAGCTTCCCCTTAGGCAGAAAACATTTCAAGAAGTCCTTTGGTTCCAACCAAAGTGAGTTACCTAAATTAAAGGTAACGATTTCTCTTAAATTATTTTCATTTATTTTGCTTCTCCAACCCCCAAAATCTTTTTATTTCCTTTATTTTGTAACAACACCAGTATCCTCAATATACTAGGATGTTTTAATAAGAAGGATTCAAACTACACATACACACAACTCCATCTAATGGATGATGAACATAATGTTTCTGTGGATGGCAAACTAACGCCTCACGAAACGATGATTGTTCAAATACATCTTACCACCACTCATGGTGGCCATTATGATGGCACTATAATTAAATATAATATTAATGATATATATTTTATATATAAGATTCTGTAATTCCATTTTATTTCATACCATTATTCGTTTCATGTTGTATATACATACGATAATTTCATTTGAGGAAGTGCGGACTACCGCCCCCTTAAAATGATATGACTCGTTCATACCACACGTGGAACGTATAAAGGATGGTGTTAATGAACTTAAGTAACATATATAAAATATTCTATTATACTGTAATAGTAATATACCTAAGTATCATTTGGATTCGATTCTTTTAAAATAAAAATTAAATGGAAGTTGTGTTCGTGCGTACGTACGGACTACCGTCTCCACGAACGCGATGAGATTCATTCCCCATCGTATCCATTCAAGTATAATTATCATTTAATGATTTAAAAATGATGTTTAAGGACTTGATATCATTCTGGATATGAATAAGATACAACAAACATGACTTATGTAACAAAACATATAAAAGAAAATGAGTAAGTTAACACCCGAAACGACGATAATTCTAAGATATTATTAACAAATCAATGTTAAAAGATCATATATGATATCATATTAATATATATGATTCTTGTATAATTTAATAACAATTATTTCACCATTATACAGGAGGTTAACCTACCCCAACCAAGGAAAAGTACAAGGTAATGGTTATTTCACAATCTCTTCATTATCCGAGGTTGTATTATACGTATTAATCTACTGGGATCTCTTTAACATCCACATCCATGTTTCTTCGAAATGTATTTCAAAAAAGTTTTACTATTTACAAGAATATGGGTTAAAGTCATTTATACCCTTTTTTGACTTTTTATAAGAGGTTTATAAAGGAATCTTTCCGTCGTTTTCAAAACAAGGTCCTTTTTAACCTTTTCGACAGAATTGAGGTAAGAATGTTTTTTTTAACTTATACGGCGGGTGCGGTTATTTTCCGCCGTTATAAAATCGTCGAAGCTTTCCATACAAGCTTATAAGAATATTTTCAAAGAAAATGTTTTATTTTATATGGATCTTAAATGATTTCAAAATAAAAGGAGATACTTCTTTAAAAATATTTTTGATTTCATCTATGTCAACATCCTTTGATGGATTTTAAGATTATTTGAAGTTGATTTATTATGATACAAAACTTCTATATTGTATTGAAGGTTTTGTGATATGTTTGACTGTGGATGTGCTATTTTTATACCATTCATAGTTTATGGTGAAATTATTGACATTTCGTATGCTAGTTTTAATACGAATGTTTATGTTATGTTTAAACCTTTTCATATGGGAATGCATTGGACTTAATAAGTGACGGGTGGAGCCCGCTATAGCTCCTCGATGCATCGGTAGGTCTCATGAGACAAACTAGTGTCTTGGCACAAGGCCTTGACATTATCTTATTTGTAGTCCTGGCACGAGGCCTTGGCTATGTGGTTATGATAGTCTGGCATTATGCATTCCAACATTATGAAAGTGGTTATTGATTTTTGCATGTGATTATTCGATTAGTAGAATATCCATGTGAATAAGTAAATGGCATTATTTCATTTTACTTTTGCCATACCATGTTGAAGTTAAAGTTTAAAAGGCTTTTGTTTTAGTAATGCATTGCCTTAAATGTTTATTCTTATTTATGAAAGTTTCCGCTATATTGTTATCCTTACTGGGCATTTGAGCTCACCCCTTTTCTATGTTTTATTTTTCCCAGGATGTGAAGAAGTAAGTTATGAATGACCTGCAGGGATTTTATGAGGGGTTAATAGTGTGGATTGTGGAAACATTATGTTGTTGTATTAGTTTTTCATTTTATGATGTAATTTAAAACTTATGAATATATCTAGTGTTTCCAAGGCTACTAAACCAATCGGTCTTTCGAGTTTTGATCTTTCTTGTGATCATGCAAATGTTACGAAGTAATGCACCGACTCTGGGTAGCTGGGGTCGGGGCGTTACAGTTGGTATCAGAGGAAGTTTAGTACAAACATTGGAAGCTAGATTTAGATAAACTCTGATTAGAGCACGTAGACCTAAGATGAGCTTTGAGGATTAGTATAGAAGAACTTCCTAGAATTTTGGTATTGTAGAGATTTTGTGAGTTTTCCGAGCAATACATCCCTGTCTGGATACGAGCAGGTAGAGGCGGCTCTGGCACAGATGTACCTAGGGGTAAAACCCGAAAACACCGCTTTGAGCTAGACTCGAACGGGAACTGGTGCACGACAACGGGCCTTGCTGCACTCTTGGTTACGACACTCCCGGGGGATATGCTTAGGATAACTCTCATTTTCTTTACAAATCATTATGAAGGGTTTATGAGTATATACATCCTCAAAGAAAACATTTTTATGATTATGGATTATATCCATAAATAGTTCAATTTATGTTAAGTGTTTTATAAGTATGGGATTATGTATTTTGATTCATAAACTGATCTAGTTTATGCCATTGTTTAGAAATGGCGCCCAGTAGAAGGAATGAGAACTCCAGAAATGCACATGATCCAAAGAGAAGGAAGGATCATATCTTTCATGGTCTTAAGCTAGAATTTATAAGAGAAATAGTCTCCCATGTATTATCATCATATGAAGAAATAATATCATGTGTTGATAAGATAAGTAAAGAGTTTACTGAGTCCTATGGATTTGAAGGGAAGCAAGAGAAGAAAAGGATAGCAGAGAGAAAGATGGATAAAGGGAAGAGGGAAAAGAAGAATTTTCCCATATGTGGTAACTGTGGAAAGAAACACCCTGGAACTTGCCTTAAAGGAATGGGAGTTTGTTATAAGTGTGGAGGAAAAGGGCACAAAGTACATGACTGCAAGGGTAAGAAAATGGTTTCAAATGTACAATGCTTCATTTGCAAGGAGTTTGGACACTACGCGAACCTATGTCCCAATCATCAGACTATACCGCAAATGATGCTATTGGATAATAATCAAGTTATGATACTACCACAGATGAAGAGGAATGATTAGAGTTATTATGTTGATTATATCAATTGAGTGTTGTATCAACAATGTAATTGTTATAATAATTATGGAGTATATAAGGATTGTACTGCAGTACTATTTTATTAAGGACTTGAGATGGTGTGGAACAAAGAAAAGTGACTCAGTAGCAGGTTAAATGTTTGGAAAATATATGGTTGAGAGCAAGATAAACCATAATATGGTTCAGATACCGAGTTAGTGATTTTAGAATAATACATGATTGATTTGGATAAATTATATTGGATATTCTTGACTACCTTGAAACTGATTAATGATTTGTATATTCCATCATTTTTGGGGTTTAAAACATTTTTGGATTAATGAAGTATATCCAGCATTCTATATGGAATAAGGGAGCATGAATGTAATCAATAAGGAATATGGTAATTCAGGATGTTTCGGTGTATTAAGAGAATACAAGATGAAGGTATTCATATGCTATTACGGGGTAAAAAGGATCTATATTATGTTTACCTTCCTTATAAATGTTGGACTGTGAGTTTGGACAGAATTATTTTGGATAGTTCTAGTTTGGATTATTTTGGATTGCCATAAAAGGACAACCCGGAGGTCGGGCGGCAACCCGTCGCGTCCGGCAAGGCTGCGAGACTTGAACCCGCAACCGAAGGGTGACAAGGGTGTATCACCTACCACTGGCCCACGAGATGTCCTGGATTAAATAATGTAGTTTTTATTAAAAGATCTTGTAGATGAATTATAAATTCGATTATTTTGGAACCCTATACGAATAGTGTAAATAGAATTTTTTTTCTATTATCTTTTAGAGTGAAAGATGTATTTGTGGTAGAAATTTATTAATGGATAAAAATCTAATTATAAAGTAAGTATATCTCCTTATGATCTTAGCCAATATCATAATTAAATTCCACAACATTAAGAAAAGGAACTTAGAACAAAAATGTTGTCCTAGATGGTACCTTAAATCATCACTAATTTATGGCTTTGGGATTGTTGGCCTTTTCATAGCCATGTTCTCTACCACTCTCCATCAGATAATTGATGGTTAGATTTCTCCTCCATATCCATATTTTCCTACATGGAACCCTAGTATGTGTTATTCTCGGTAGTCTTCATACTTTCCACTCTTTATTTTAAATAGAGGCCTCATTAATTCATTTTTCGATGTGGGATTTCAACTAAGATATTTTGAAACGTCAAAAATGTGCTATCCTAATACCCTATATTTTGTTGAACCGATGGTACTTCAAATCATCATAGATTGATGAGTTTAAGGACCTCAATTTTATACTTGTTTGTGATTGATGACCTCAATCACTACCTATAAATTTTTACGTTTTCCCTCCAATTATATGTCTCTAATTGCCACCAATATTCTCCTAATCGAGATCATAATTTGGTGGTGACCCTTTCATTTCTCTTTTCCTCATATTAAGACTAAATTTTAGTTACCCAATTTCCGATGTGGGTTTTCCCACAAATATATATTCTACTTTCATCCTTTTATTTTCAAAGAACAATTTCAAATTGCGAGGACGCAATTTATTGAAGGAGGGGAGAATGTAACACCCCAAGAATTCATAATGTGTTATTTCTTCAAAATAATTCAATAACTTGCACTACACACAACACCGAGTTCAATCACACCATTACTTACAAAAAAAAATCCATTCAAAAGAGGTTATGAATAGTATTATCTAAATCTTACACTTTATATAATCCTTATAATTTTAGAATCCATATTATGAGTTTCTTAGATATAATGCAAGAACAAATTCATTTTCAGTATTGCACTTTTATCAACTTTTAATAGTGAACCATTTTTAAATACTATATTTTAAACTTTTTGACTAAAT
The DNA here is from genome assembly GCA_963277665.1 of Viscum album. NCBI lineage: Eukaryota > Viridiplantae > Streptophyta > Magnoliopsida > Santalales > Viscaceae > Viscum > Viscum album. Next base: position 553,715,905 of record OY728126.1, on the reverse strand, counting down.
GGGGACATCAAAAATTTAAAATGAAACACCCCAAGCTTCTACGGTACGTTTCCCTTCGAATAATGCGATAGCGTGTGTTGTACGCAACCTCGAGTTCTAACACACACCACAACTAATTAAACTAGCCGTTGTGAATAGTAATACCTAATTTTTGAAATTATATATATTTTATATTTGAAAATGGACTTCATTTTTGGATTCGGAATATTGAAATTAGCCTAGGGTGAAATTTTGGTACTTTTCGGATAACTTTTATATTTTGATGAATAGTGAAAATTACTAAATTTTAATTAAAAACAACTTTTTTAATCAAAATAATTAATAGTGATAAATTATGAATTTGAGTGGTTTTAAAGTATATTTAGAATATATTTTTACCATTTAATATAATGTTGGTCATTGGACATAATTTTACAATTAAACCGAATATAAACAAGTGTCAATATTTTGATAGTTATTACCTCTTAAAAAACACGCTTTTTGTTTTGACAGCGGGAATTAATTTTAAATTAATTTCTGCCACTTCTGTGTTTTGAATTTAGAAAAATGGATTCCATATTTGGAATCAGGATGTCCAAATTGTGTAAATAGGTAACTTTTATTTTTAGACATTTTGAATAATTACTGTGGTAAATATTTTATTTACCATGGTTAAGGGTAAATCCGGTAAATAAGGGTTAAAAAATAATATTATAATAATACAAAATTAACCTAAAACGTGTCCTAACCTTATTGGTGGACACATACCCGACCATGAGCATCCTTGGGTCAATTTGGGGACCCCTTGGAGCCACTTGTATGTGGTAGGGACACTTTATATTAATAAAGTTAAAATAAAAATAAAAATGGCATAAGCCTACATCTTTTAGAAGAACAATTTTTACATAGGGTTATACATGTTGGATTTTCGATTATAAATATTTATTAGAAAGATAAAAAGATTTCCTACATAATGAAATTTTATATATAATTTTTAGACATCATATAAGTTAAATTATTAATGACACAATAATGATGCAATGTTTACCTCATTAATAAATCATTTAAATAAATAAGATTATAATGATTAAAATATTATCTAAAACCTGTCCAATTCTTATTGGTTGATGTTATTTAGAATATGAGTCATCTTATCTTCGACCTCAATGATTTTTGGACCATTATAAACCGAATATAATTATATTATAAAGTAATACTTTCACTCTTTCCTAAAGAGCCCCTCCTCTCCCTTATAAAAGGAGACCACTTCTACTCATTCCTCACACCTCTCAAGCCACTTGGCTCGTCCAAACTCTGCCCAACTAAGCTCCCCACATCCCTCTCCTCCTCCTTGAAGCTTCCCCTTAGGCAGAAAACATTTCAAGAAGTCCTTTGGTTCCAACCAAAGTGAGTTACCTAAATTTAAGGTAACGATTTCTCTTAAATTATTTTCATTTATTTTGCTTCTCCAACCCCCAAACTCTTTTTATTTCCTTTCTTTTGTAACAACACCAGTATCCTCAATATACTAGGATGTTGTTATAAGAAGGATTCAAACTACACATACACACAACTCCATCTAATGGATGATGAACATAATGTTTCTGTGGATGGAAAACTAACGCCTCACGAAACGATGATTGTTCAAATACATCTTACCACCTCTCATGGTGGCCATTATGATGGCACTGTAATTAAATATGATATTAATGATATATATTTTATATATAAGCTTCTGTAATTCCATTTTATTTCATACCATTATTCGTTTCATGTTGTATATACATACGATAATTTCATTTGAGGAAGTGCGGACTACCGCCCCCTTAAAATGATATGACTCGTTCATACCACACATGGAACGTATAAAGGATGGTGTTAATGAACTTAAGTAACATATATAAAATATTCTATTATACTTTAATAATAATATACCTAAGTATCATTTGGATTTGATTCTTTTAAAATAAAAATTAAATGGAAGTTGCGTTCGTGCGTACGTACGGACTACCGTCTCCACGAACGCGATGAGATTCATTCCCCATCGTATCCATTCAAGTATAATTATCATTTAATGATTTAAAAATGATGTTTAAGGACTTGATATCATTCTGGATATGAATAAGATACAACAAACATGACTTATGTAACAAAACATATAAAAGAAAATGAGTAAGTTAACACCCGAAACGACGATAATTCTAAGATATTATTAACAAATCAATGTTAAAAGATCATATATGATATCATATTAATATATATGATTCTTGTATAATTTAATAACAATTATTTCACCATTATACAGGAGGTTAACCTACCCCAACCAAGGAAAAGTACAAGGTAAGGGTTATTTCACAATCTCTTCATTATCCGAGGTTGTATTATACGTATTAATCTACTGGGATCTCTTTATCATCCACATCCATGTTTCTTCGAAATGTATTTCAAAACATTTTTACTATTTACAAGAATATGGGTTAAAGTCATTTATACCCTTGTTTGACTTTTTATAAGAGGTTTATAAAGGAATTTTTCCGTTGTTTTCAAAACAAGGTCCTTTTTAACCTTTTCGACAGAATTGAGGTAAGAATGTTTTTTTAACTTATACGGCGGGTGCGGTTATTTTCCGCCGTTATAAAATCGTCGAAGCTTTCCATACAAGATTATAAGAATATTTTCAAAGAAAATGTTTTATTTTATATGGATCTTAAATGATTTCAAAATAAAAGGAGATACTTCTTTAAAAAGAATTTTGATTTCATCTATGTCAACATCCTTTGATGGATTTTAAGATTATTTGAAGTTGATTTATTATGATACAAAACTTCTATATTGTATTGAAGGTTTTGTGATATGTTTGACGTTGGATGTGCTATTTTTATACCATTCATAGTTTATGGTGAAATTATTGACATTTCGTATGCTAGTTTTAATACGAATGTTTATGTTATGTTTAAACCTTTTCATATGGGAATGCATTGGACTTAATAAGTGACGGGTGGAGCCCGCTATAGCTCCTCGATGCATCGGTAGGTCTCATGAGACAAACTAGTGTCTTGGCACAAGGCCTTGACAAAATCTTATTTGTAGTCCTGGCACGAGGCCTTGGCTATGTGGTTATGATAGTCTGGCATTATGCATTCCAACATTATGAAAGTGGTTATTGATTTTTTCATGTGATTATTCGATTAGTAGAATATCCATGTGAATAAGTAAATGGCATTATTTCATTTTACTTTTGCCATACCATGTTGAAGTTAAAGTTTAAAAGGCTTTTGTTTTAGTAATGCATTGCCTTAAATGTTTATTCTTATTTATGAAAGTTTCCGCTATATTGTTATCCTTACTGGGCATTTGAGCTCACCCCTTTTCTATGTTTTATTTTTCCCAGGATGTGAAGAAGTAAGTTATGAATGACCTGCAGGGATTTTATGAGGGGTTAATAGTGTGGATTGTGGAAACATTATGTTGTTGTATTAGTTTTTCACTTTATGATGTAATGTAAAACTTATGAATATATCTAGTGTTTCCAAGGCTACTAAACCAATCGGTCTTTCGAGTTTTGATCTTTCTTGTGATCATGCAAATGTTACGAAGTAATGCACCGACTCTGGGTAGCTGGGGTCGGGGCGTTACACGCATAATTATTAAATTTTAGACACCCAAATGGGCCATCTCATAAAAGTGTTCCCCAAATGACCTACCTAGATCCAGTTTCATTTTAAGAGATAACCATTTTTATTTAAGATCAAAACTAAACATATTTCATATTTATAATCATTTTACAAGGTATCGTTCCATTTCATTTAATACGGGTTGCAATTTCCCAAATCATGATGTGCCCTTACACTCCATGGATTGAAAATTGGCTCCCATTAATTGGTAACAATGTCAATTCAGAATTTAATATGGTCAAACATAATGGTCCAAATTATATGGGTGGTTATATACCATCTTCCAAAGTTCCCATACACTTTATAGTTTGTAATTTTTCTCCCTTCAGTCAAAACCAACTTACTTTATCAATTGAATTTAGGATCTGTTTACAATGGTTCAATTTTTTCGGTTAGCTTTTCTTGGATATAAGGCGTCCATAAACCTTAAAACTGAAAATAGGCTCCCATAATAACCTAAACCAATAAACATATCCCATGAAACCATTTATGAGTATCAAAGTAATATAGCATGTCCCTACAAGTAGCTAACACAAACAAAAACGCTGAAATCACAGAAGCATGCTATAATGAGATGTAAGCATCGATGGAATTCTAATGTAGCACCTAAACAGGTATAAATCTAAGCATGGAATGTTTATAAGGCAAAAAATTATACTTAGAAGACAAATGACTAATGCAACTACCTGGCGTGGCATATATGCATGGTAGGTGAATTTCTATGTGCATAATATGGTGCATGTAATGCAACAACCTTCCCATATCTGACCGAGGAAAATTTCCAAAATTCCAAAAATCATTAGCAACAGAATATACCCCAGTCACTCTAGGTGAAATCTTATCAATTGTAAAAGTGTATAACATAAATATAAAAATCCCAATCATGTTCACTTGGTCATTTCTTGTACATGGGGTGATCAATCCCAAGCACATTTATTATCCATGCACTGAAACATTCCTAGTCACATATCTACCAACCCAAATAAGTAATACAAAAGAAAAAACCACCTCTGATACGACATTATATGATCCCGACCTAGCACATCACGATGACGAAGGTCGTACCGGTCACCACATGACATCTTTTTCACCTCCCCGTACACCATAGGCTGTCGACTAGTAGCGAGGGTGTATGGTTAGTCAGTAGGGAGACAATACCCTCTTATCAGAGTTGCACAGAAGTATTACAGATTAAATAACATTCAATAATGGATGATGTAATAGAGATAATAAAGTAGTGGACGATATATTTTTATATTATTTAACAAAATCATCCAATGTTAGATTATATAATAGATGAATGCATGACATGGTATTGATACATGATGGAAATCATCAAACAGTAAGGAGGCTTTTAAATACGATTTAATATAGGACTCAAGTAAAGAAAAGAACCAAAAGATCAATGGTTATCTCAATGAGCATCCTGAGCTCCAACATGGTCATATGATCCTACTCTAGGTACAAGAAAACAAAAACAAACATGTTCCAAGGCCCTACAAATAAGAAAGGTCTACTCAGGTACCATAGTGCAATGACGACCTCAGTAAGGTGTGAGATATATATCTTAGTAGGCCGGCACCATCAGTGTCTATCCCAATTCCGATAGTGGAATATCAATTAAACAGGGTGCAGACATGCATAATTAAAGTAATAAGTACAATGTAACTAAATACCCAAGTACCTACTTCATCCCTCGACTGGAGTCTAAACATGTAACTAGTTTATTAATTGAGTATTGCCATTTTATTTATATGTCAGATGTGAGTAAGTCACCTACCGAGTCCCAAGAGTTTCCTCCAAGGCAAAACGGGGATAAAAAATGATCAGACCCGATGGTCTTTAACCATGGAACTTAATTTTAATTTCTGGACCCAGGGAGTGTTTCTAAGGAATCCAATGATAGTTTATGTAGTGAATGTTCTAAGACATAATAAGGAAACCTAGAAAATTTATCTAGTGATGGAGTTCTAGGATAAACACCAAGATAACATAAACTCAAATAAATCTAACTCAGTAGTATATGAGTCTATCTAAGGGGTAAGAGTGTAATCCATGGATCGTAATCCAAGTCAATCCAAAATATGTCGCCTACCAAGTCCAAGGTGATAGACAAAGGTAAAATGGGGATAAGAAAATACAAGACATAATGACCTTTAACCAGCGAAACTACTAGTCATTTCTAGATCAAAGGAGTGTATCTGAGGTCTCCTGTAAGAAGAAGGGACCCAAAGGTAGTATACCAGGCATCCAAGGAATAAACAAGAACTGGAGTCTAGGTGGGTATCAACCAAAGAAAACCATATCCTTGAATCTAAATGGGGTTCCTAATATCCAATGCATTCTTCTCTCAGAATCCATGGTGACCTCGATTAAATCCATTATTATATGATATTTTAATTATAATAATTTATTTGTTTCATGTCTTGCTTCTATTAGTTTGGATAGGTCAAGTAGAGTTGCAACCATTTATTTATTGGTCCATTACTTGTCTTCCATTAGTTTGGATATGCCAAGTAGCATTGCAACCATTCATTGATTGGTTCAATCCTTTCCTTCCATTAGTCTGGAAAGTTCAAGTAGCATTGCAATAATTTAATAAAAACCATTTAAGAATTTTCAAAGGGCAAGGTCCACACCACTTCCATCCCTTATCATGGTAAGGGTTTCCATGAAATTGGAACCAATCCTTGTCTCATAGACCCATCTCTTTCAATGGGATTCCAACATGGGAACCCATGAATCTCCCAAGATATGAGCATGATACCCCCTTGAGTCCATCATGAAATTCCTAATTGGAAACCCACATTTCAACCAACATTTTATTAGTATTCAAAACATTTGAAAACAATTTGGTTACTTGTTTTGAGGGTCAATGATTAATCATTAACCATTAATTTAAATCAACTCATTCCATTTACCAGAACATGTCAATTACATTTAAAGGGCTCTAAATATCCATACAAAGGGAAATTTCTTATATGGGTAATTCCAAACCAAAACTAGACCAAACACTTAGATGATGCTTTTGTCCTTTAATCATTTCAGTAAGGAGAACTCAGTGTTTCTAATATAATTTCGGCCATGTGCTAAGTATGTCATGTAGAGACCCGAAGCCTGACGTACATAGACTTTACATTACTTTTGCAGAATACTTAGTACATAACAAAAACACACACACAAGGATCGTAATAGTTTAGTGTCATTGGAAACTCGGAACGTAATCTTCTAATCGTGGTGAAATATCTCCAATATATCCCATAAAGATCTTCCCTTTTTTTTACCTAAAAACTTTCTTTATATCCTGGGGAAAAGAAAACATAAAAGGGTGAGCTCAAATGCTCAGTAAGGGTAAACAAAAGAAATATAAATCTCATTGTATACACAAGCACATAACTTTTGGAAATTTTAACCTGCAAAAGAGATCATAATTTCATAACATGGGATAAATCATGGCAGTGAAATGTAATCACAATAATCATAATCTTAAAACATGAAACTTTGTGTCATTAACACATAATCATAGAGAATCATTTCTTGTTAGTCAAGACTCATTGCCAAGACTATCTTAGTGGACAAAGTCCCTTTCTGAATCGAGTAACCCTCGTTTCAGTCCTGTTTCACTGAACCGGTATAACCTACCATTCCAGCCATGTCTATCTCATGAGATATAAAATATTTACCCAATGCATTGGAGGGAGATATAGGTCCCACCCATCTCATAATGATACCATTCTTATGTGTGACACAAAATCATAAATCATACATCATTTCATAACCCATGTAATAAAAAATGGGATTCTTAAACAACATGACATCATAAAACCATTCATATAAGATAAAGGAATTCATAAATATAATTCCATCACAACATAGTCAAATCAATGTAAAAATATGGATAGAAACATAACCCTTTATTATCTTAGATGGAAAATAATTTTGATAAAACACTTGAAATAAATTCATAAGGAAAATATCCTTTCTTCTTCAAAATCAATTTCTTTTCACAAAACATCATGCAATTTTAAAAGAAAGATATTTTATTGAAAATAGTCATGAAATCTTTTGGAGGAAGCTTCATGAAAATAAGGCTTTATAAAACCGTAAAAATCCGTTCTTGCCGTTTAAGTTAAAAAAACATTCTTCTCGTACTTTTTTCGGAAAAGCCAAAAAGTACATCGTACGAAAAACGACAAAAGATTCCTTTCATATCCTTTACTAAAAACTCACTGAAGGGTAAAATTGGAATTAAAAAATTTTAGGTGGATGGAAATAATATTACATATTGAGTAAACATGGATGTGGATGATAAAATACACCCCAGTAAATACCAAAGTATAAACAATCTCGGATAAAAATGAGATTGTGATATTTCCCTTACCTTAGGTCCGACTTGCTTTGTAAGTGTCCGAACCTCCTGTATAATGATTTAAATCATTTTATTGACTTATTACAGAATCATATTCATTGTTATGATATCATATATGGTTCACTTATGACATTATATTACCCGTTCTTTTGTAAATTCCATGTTAAAGAAGCGTTTTGGGTAAAATCGTTTCATTTATCGTAGGTGTTTTGACTTGTTGTTCTTGACATCATTATTACTTATATCATGATTTACTTACTTCCAGAATATAAAATATGATTTATATATCATATATATTCAGTATATATATATATATAATAGGTAGATAAATAAAATGAAAAACACCGTTCATGGAGACGGTAGTCCGTACGTACGCATGAACGCTGTTTTCCTTTCCTTATTGTCTTGAAATGGAAGTAAGTAGATGACATACATATGTATATATATACATAAATAAAGTAGCTTTATAATGCCATATATTTCATTATTATTTCTTATATATACTTTATAATCATTCTTAAATGGTTAACATGGAGAATGAATCTCATCGCGTCGTGGAGACGGTAGTCCGTACGTACGCACGAGCGATGATATCATTTCCATAAATACTGAATTGAATTGGAGTGGATTATACAATATATCAGAATCAATATGATGTTGTAATAACTATGTATAGTTATTCTTTACACCATTATACCCATCCATGTAAGGTGGTGGTGGAAAATAGATTACACCACGGCGTGGAGACGGTATTCCGTACGTACGCACGCGCGGTGATTTCTTTTCTCGTAGGATGGATAGATAGTGAAATAGGGTTGTTTCATACTTATAATAACATATCAGTATATGAGTGATACTGATGTTATTACTTCATAATGAAACAACCTAAGAAGAAGAAGTGGAAGAAGAAATAAAGATGAAAGAATTGGTATCGGTAATTAGCTCTTCTTTGAAGTGCCTCTTTGAGACCTTCTCTTTGGGCACTAAAATTGGTCTTTGAGGAAGAACAGAACCTCTAGGATGTTGCTAGGAAAGTGGAGAAGAGATTTTGGCAGGGGTTGGCCGAGCTTGAGTGCTCAAATTGGTGTGAGGAGGAGAGGGAGGAGGTGTCCTTTTATAAGGGAGGAGAGGGGCACCTTAGGAATATCTCAAAATATTATTTTATATTAAAGTCAAAATCGGTTTATAATGGTTCCAAAGGGTCTTATTTCGTAGCTAAAGTGGGGATGGGTCGAAATCCTATCAACCAATAGAATTTAGACAAGTTTAGGGTATTATTTTAACCTTATCAATTAGATTTAACTCTAAGTTAAATAATTTAACTTTTACCGTGTCTTTTTGTTTTCTTTCACTATATGGTTAATAAACTTACTATAACATGACAAACCAACCCCAAATTGTTTATTATTAATATATATATCCTTATCTAAGTCATTTGGCCGAACCTTAGATTTTGAGGAATAAAATAACAATTAATAATATAATATTTGATTTTAAAATTATTTTGTGTCAATTTTGACACTATTTGATATATGATTTTTTTGAAAGTCATAACAGAATTATATGTTCGAACCAAGTTGATTAAATCAACACTAATATATCATAATAACCTATAAAATTAGTGGAATTCATAAAAAGTCTTAAATTACATTTATTTTGGTGTTTATAACATCAATTATGTCAATATTTTATTAATAAGATAATTACTGCATCATCTTTGTGTCATAAATAAATTAAATTATTTGATTTCTAAAAATTACAAATAAAATACCATCATGTAGGAAATCTTTTTAGCTTTCTAATGAATATTTAAAATCTAATTTATCTTATGTAAAACCCTATATTAAAAATGTTTTAGTAAATATACCTTTATTTTAACACTTTTAACTCTTCTTTGAATTAAATAATAATAAATGTCCTAATCTAATCCAAGTGGGCCTAAATGATAATATTTTACACTTAAGGTTGTTTTTGGTCGAGATACACTTGTCCAATTGGATTAGGACATGTGTTAGGGTAATATTAATATCATATTTACCCTTAGTTACCATATTTACTATTAACCGCGGTAAAAAAAAGTAAAAAGTTACTATTCACCAAAAATTATTTTCATCTCATTGAACCACATTTTAGTCCTTGATATTAACCGTGTCTCTCAGATTTTTGAAATTCCATTCACAGAAGTGGTAAAATTAAGTTTTATGCAAAATTCAGTTTTTAACCTACCACTTAGTGGTTTCACTATTCATCAAAAATTGAAGTTTTTCAGAAAAATACCAAAATTTCACCCTAAGCTATAATTGATATTCTAAATTCAAAAATGATTTCTATTTTACAAAATTCCCAACATATAAGTTGCATTAATTAAATTAATTTCCGCTGTCACAACAAATAGCGTGTTTTTAAGAGATAATAACTATCAAAAGATTGACACTTGTTTATAACTGCGTTAAATGTGAAATTACATCCAATGACCAACATTGTATTAAATTGTAAAAATATATTCTAAATATACTTTAAAACCACTCAAATTAATAATTTATCACTATTAATTATTTCGATTAAAAAAGTTGTTTTTAATTAAAATTTAGTAATTTTCACTATTCATCAGAATATGAAAGTTATCAGAAAAGTACCAAAATTTCACCTTAGGCTAAATTCGATACTCCGAATCCAAAAATGAAGTCCATTTTGAGAGCTAAATTTTCTAAAATTTAAAAAGTGGTTATTACTATTCATAACGGCTAGTTTTAATAATATTTTAATAGCATATCGTTGTTTCGTGAAACTCAGTATTGCGTACTACACACGCTATCGAGGAAGGTTGCGATTGCGTGTAATGCAAGGCAAGTCAAGGATGCGTGTTGTGCAAGCTCCTTTTGGTGTAGAGTACAACACAAGACATTAATAAAATTAAAAAGAATACTTTTCATAAAATCTCGGGTTGTTACATTCTACCCCCCTTAAAATGAATTTCGCCCTCGAAATTCGTCGGGGTTATAAATGGTTTACTATTTGAAAGTTTCTTTGATAGAAACCCACATCGTAAAAAGGAATACCAAAAATTATCTTTAAAAACTAAAGTATAAAACTTCATGGTTACCCAAGTTAACTAATCACTGGGTATCCACATAGGAGAATATAGGTGAAAATATGGACATGGAAGAGAAATCTAACAGTCATGTTCTAATGGAGAGTGGTAGAGGACATGGCTATGGAAAAGCTAGCAATCACAAAGCCATAAATTTGTGATGATCTAAGGTACCATCCGATTCATCAGATATAAGATTACTAGGACAACATTTTTGGTTTTCAAGATCATTTCCCTAAAGTTAAAGAATTTGAATTAGAATAAATACTTACTTTATTTTGGTACAATCTCACTGTTGTTCATGCCTTTAACAATTTACACTTCATCTCTTAAATAAATGAAGTTGAATTTGTAATTCGTGAAGTGTTAGCAGATCATGTGATAGAATGACGGGTCATTCCATCTGTCTCAAACAAAAGGTTAGCAAAAATTATATACACAAGTCGATCTATAGTGAGATTAATCATATATGGTTCCTAAAATGGAATTTATCCTTCATATATCATACTACTTAATATAATAAAACTAGTTTCTAATAAACAGGGTCTTCCTGTAGGCCAGTGGTAGGCAATAAAGGCCAGTCGCACTTCGGTTGTGGGTTCGATTCCCACATCCTTGTCCGACGCGATGGGCTGTCGCCCGTCCTGCAGGTTGTCCTTTTTCTAAAACTACATTACTATAACATCTCATCAATAATATCAAAAAAAAGTCCTATCCTTAAACAATACTAACTTATGTCCAACATAATCCATTCCAATATTTAGGCTTATCTAAAATACTTCGGTCCACTCTCATAACATAGTGAAAACGATTACCAGAGATTTAATACCATCGTTGATCCCCATATATCGTAATACTGCATTCCTATCTTGTTGGTCACATTCCAATCATTCGAAGGCCTTAATCATGTATTCCATTGAACCTTAGTGAAAACATGAATGCAGTTAAAAGTTAACACTTTCCACAAACCAAAATCCTCAAAATTCTTTATAATCAAACCATGATATCACTTAGTCCTTATATCAATCATGAGCTCATGAATACTGTCAAACATTTCATTTTCTCTTTATCACTTCATTATGCGCATATCATCCACTTTCCAAAAAATATCTGAATCACCTTTCATTGTTACTCATACCATTCATCATAAACATTCAAAACAATGTAACAATCCTTAGATGTCTTTTTATTCTATAGTACAACATTACACTTGATAAAAATGTAATCATTCCACTACCTTCTTAAACCATTGACCGAGCTTCAACAATACTTTCATCTCACATATCATTTGTAGTCTCTTCATCATCATCAACAAAAATACTACCCATAAGACCATACCGATTCTCTTCATGAGACATTCCCTTAGGGCATTGGTTTGCATAATGCCCGTACATTCCACATTTAAAACATTTAACCATTGTTGATGTCGTAGCAATACCATTAACCTCATCCATGGTGTTAACTGAAACTTTTCCATTGCACTTACTGGCTTTATGTCTTTCTTTTCCACACCCAAAGCATCTTCCAGTTTTTTTGAAACATTCTCCTTGATGCCTCTTCCCACATGATTTACATAGGGGAAATTGAACTCTCTTTCCTCTATGATCATCATAAAACTCCATCTTTCTCTTATTAGCCGAGTCAGGAAACTTACCAAATTTTACTTTATTGATCATATTATGAGATTTCTGATTCGGCATAATAATGATTTTTGGACTTCCAAATCCCATTTCATTTGATTGCTTATGAATAATATCATTCCATTGTCCATCATATCCTCCATTATCGTGAATCATCTTGTTTCCAGCCATTTTCTAAAACCCAAAAAGAATAGTGTGAGAGGCAAAAATCATGCTAGGGAAAACAACATAATAAAGGGGGAGTAACCTCAATATCTAACATCTTAGGTTAAATTCTAAGATCGTTAGCGCAATTCTAGCACTCTAACCTATACGTATACTTAACCTTAGAGACATCCCTAGACATACCTTAGAAATATCTCTAGGGATCTCACTAAAGTTCTCGCATCCTAGTTTCCAAAGGTTGACTAAACCTTTCCTCTGATACCAACTGTAGAGACCCGAAGCCTGACGTACATAGACTTTACATTACTTTTGAGGAATACTTAGTACATAACAAAAACACACACACAAGGATCGTAATAGTTTAGTGTCTTTGGAAACTCGGAACGTAATCTTCTAATCGTGGTGAAATATCTCCAATATCTCCCATAAAGATCTTCCCTTTTTTTTACCTAAAAACTTTCTTTATATCCTGGGGAAAAGAAAACATAAAAGGGTGAGCTCAAATGCTTAGTAAGGGTAAACAAAAGAAATATAAATCTCATTGTATACACAAGCAAATAACTTTTGGAAATTTTAACCTGCAAAAGAGATCATAATTTCATAACATGGGATAAATCATGGCAGTGAAATGTAATCACAATAATCATAATCTTAAAACATGAAACTTTGTGTCATTCACACATAATCATAGAGAATCATTTCTTGTTAGTCAAGACTCATTGCCAAGACTATCTTAGTGGACAAAGTCCCTTTCTGAATCGAGTAACCCTCGTTTCAGTCCTGTTTCACTGAACCGGTATAACCTACCATTCCAGCCATGTCTATCTCATGAGATATAAAATCTTTACCCAATGAATTGGAGGGAGATATAGGTCCCACCAATCTCATAATGATACCATTCTTATGTGTGCCACAAAATCATAAATCATACATCATTTCATAACCCATGTAATAAAAAATGGGATTCTTAAACAACATGACATCATAAAACCATTCATATAAGATAAAGGAATTCATAAACATAATTCCATCACAACATAGTCAAATCAATGTAAAAATATGGATAGAAACATAACCCTTTATTATCTTAGATGGAAAATAATTTTGATAAAACACTTGAAATAAATTCATAAGGAAAATATCCTTTCTTCTTCAAAATCAATTTCTTTTCACAAAACATCATGCAATTTTAAAAGAAAGATATTTTATTGAAAATAGTCATGAAATATTTTGGAGTAATCTTCATGAAAATAAGGCTTTATAAAACCGTAAAAATCCGTTCGTGCCGTTTAAGTTAAAAAAACATTCTTCTCGTACTTTTTTCGGAAATGCCAAAAAGTACATCGTACGAAAAACGACAAAAGATTCCTTTCATATCCTTTACTAAAAACTCACTGAAGGGTAAAATTGGAATTAAACAATTTTAGGTGGATGGAAATAATATTAAATATTGAGTAAATATGGATGTGGATGATAAAATACACCCCAGTAAATACCAAAGTATAAACAATCTCGGATAAAAATGAGATTGTGATATTTCCCTTACCTTAGGTCCGACTTGCTTTGTAAGTGTCCGAACCTCCTGTATAATGATTTAAATCATGTTATTGACTTATTACAGAATCATATTCATTGTTGTGATATCATATATGGTTCACTTATGACATTATATTACCCGTTCTTTTGTAAATTCCATGTTAAAGAAGCGTTTTGGGTAAAATCGTTTCATTTATCGTAGGTGTTTTGACTTGTTGTTCTTGACATCAATATTACTTATATCATGATTTACTTACTTCCAGAATATAAAATATGATTTATATATCATATATATTCAGTATATATATATATATAATAGGAAGATAAATAAAATGAAAAACACCGTTCATGGAGACGGTAGTCCGTACGTACGCATGAACGCTGTTTTCCTTTCCTTATTGTCTTGAAATGGAAGTAAGTAGATGACATACATATGTATATATATACATAAATCCATTAGCTTTATAATGTCATATATTTCATTATTATTTCTTATATATACTTTATAATCATTCTTAAATGGTTAACATGGAGAATGAATCTCATCGCGTCGTGGAGACGGTAGTCCGTACGTACGCACGAGCGATGATATCATTTCCATAAATACTGAATTGAATTGGAGTGGATTATACAATATATCAGAATCAATATGATGTTGTAATAACTATGTATAGTTATTCTTTACACCATTATACTCATCCATGTAAGGTGGTGGTGGAAAATAGATTACACCACGGCGTGGAGACGGTATTCCGTACGTACGCACGCGCGGTGATTTCTTTTCCCGTAGGATGGATAGATGGTGAAATAGGGTTGTTTCATACTTATAATAACATATCAGTATATGAGTGATACTTATGTTATTACTTCATAATGAAACAACCTAAGAAGAAGAAGTGGAAGAAGAAATAAAGATGAAAGAATTGGTATCGGTAATTACCTCTTCTTTGAAGTGCCTCTTTGAGACCTCCTCTTTGGGCACTAAAATTGGTCTTTGAGGATAACCAGAACCTCTAGGATGTTTCTAGAGAAGTGGAGAAGATATTTTGGCAGGGGTTGGCCGAGCTTGAGTGCTCAAATTGGTGTGAGGAGGAGAGGGAGGAGGTGTCCTTTTATAAGGGAGGAGAGGGGCACCTTAGGAATATCTCAAAATATTATTTTATATTAAAGTCAAAATCGGTTTATAATGGTTCCAAAGGGTCTTATTTCGTAGCTAAAGTGGGGACGGGTCGAAATCCTATCAACCAATAGAATTTAGACAAGTTTAGGGTATTATTTTAACCTTATCAATTAGATTTAACTCTAAGTTAAATAATTTAACTTTTACCGTGTCTTTTTGTTTTCTTTCACTATATGGTTAATACACTTACTATAACATGAAAAACCAACCCCAAATTGTTTATTATTAATATATATATCCTTATCTAACTCATTTGGCCGAACCTTAGATTTTTAGGAATAAAATAACAATTAATAATATAATATTTGATTTAAAAACTATTTTGTGTCAATTTTGACACTATTTGATATATGATTTTTTTGAAAGTCATAACAGAATTATATGTTCGAACCAAGTTGATTAAATCAACACTAATATATCATAATAACCTATAAAATTAGTGGAATTCATAAAAAGTCTTAAATTACATTTATTTTGGTGTTTATAACATCAATTATGTCAATATTTTATTAATAAGATAATTACTACATCATCTTTGTGTCATAAATAAAATAAATTATTTGATTTCTAAAAATTACAAATAAAATACCATCATGTAGGAAATCTTTTTAGCTTTGTAATGAATATTTACAATCTAATTTATCTTATGTAAAACCCTATATTAAAAATGTTTTAGTAAATATACCTTGATTTTAACTCTTTTAACTCTTCTTTGAATTAAATAATAATAAATGTCCTAATCTAATCCATGTGGGCCTAAATGATAATATTTTACACTTAAGGTTGTTTTTGGTCGAGATACACTTGTCCAATAGGATTAGGACATGTGTTAGGGTAATATTAATATCATATTTACCCTTAGTTACCATATTTACTATTAACCGCGGTAAAAAAAAGTAAAAAGTTACTATTCACCAAAAATTATTTTCATCTCATTGAACCACATTTTAGTCCTTGATATTAACCGTGTCTCTCGGATTTTTGAAATTCCATTCACAGAAGTGGTAAAATTAAGTTTTATGCAAAATTCAATTTTTAACCTACCACTTAGTGGTTTCACTATTCATCAAAAATTGAAGTTTTTCAGAAAAATACCAAAATTTCACCCTAAGCTATAATTGATATTCCGAATTCAAAAATGATTTCTATTTTACAAAATTCCCAACATATAAGTTTCATTAATTAAATTAATTTCCGCTGTCACAACAAATAGCGTGTTTTTAAGAGATAATAACTATCAAAAGATTGACACTTGTTTATAACTACGTTAAATGTGAAATTACATCCAATGACCAACATTGTATTAAATTGTAAAAATATATTCTAAATATACTTTAAAACCACTCAAATTAATAATTTATCACTATTAATTATTTCGATTAAAAAATTTGTTTTTAATTAAAATTTAGTAATTTTCACTATTCATCAGAATATGAAAGTTATCCGAAAAGTACCAAAATTTCACCTTAGGCTAAATTCGATACTCAGAATCCAAAAATGAAGTCCATTTTGAGAGCTAAATTTTCTAAAATTTAAAAAGTGGTTATTACTATTCATAACGGCTAGTTTTAATAATATTTTAATAGCATATCGTTGTTTCGTGAAACTCAGTATTGCGTACTACACACGCTATCGAGGAAGGTTGCGATTGCGTGTAATGCAAGGCAAGTCAAGGATGCGTGTTGTGCAAGCTCCTTTTGGTGTAGAGTACAACACAAGACATTAATAAAATTAAAAAGAATACTTTTCATAAAATCTCGGGTTGTTACATGTCATATCTCAAAATAACATCAAGAATAAAGATTATAAACATGAATAGTCAAGCAAGAAGTTTCTAACCACTACTTTTTAGATTGAAGGCAGCACACCTCTGTTGGAGGGGATTTACTATGAAAACATGATATTTTTTATCAACAAATCATTTATCATTTTTAGCATTTAAAACATGAAACATGAAAAATTACCATTTAAGAGTCATTGAGCCTAATACTTCATTATCTGAATTAATTTATAACAAAATTGATGTAATTAACGTTATTAATGCATTTATAATGATTGATTACATTGAAAGGGACCCTACCACAAGGTGGAACCATGCTGAGTACTTCAGCAACTAACCAAAACGAAGTGAAACCACTTGGAACAACTCAACACCCAATATATTTAATAAAATGAAGTCAAGTAATAAAAATATATTCAATCATGATGTGATAAACAAAGGATAAGGTATAAAAAATACCCTGAAACGTTTTCGGAAGACCGAGACCACCTGAACAACCTTGCCTTTGGCGGCAGTTGTCGGAACTCGAACCCTATGGTCCTGTGAGACCATCCCTATAACCTGAGAACCAAATAAAACTCAAAAAACATTAACCCCAAAACCTACGGTTCATCTTCACATCATCGAGTGTCTATTTGGTCTAAGAGAGGTTGGAAAATGGGAGAGAAGGTAGGAGAGAACATTACCCTAGAGGATTAGAGACGAAAATAGAGGAAATGGTAGACAAACGCCATTTCGAGAGGGGGCCGAAGGAGAGTGTCCAAGTGTGATGCAAAGGGGAGCACCCCTTTGTTTGTCAAGATATGAGGGAGAGACGAGAGTGTTTATGTTATATTTAATTTAATTTAATTTAATTTAAATTAAATAATTTAAATTTTAAAAATGGGACGTCACACAAGGTTTGATCCACATTGTTTTCCAAACCGTTTGCAAACTGTGCAAAGTCTTCTACATCCAAGACGCACCCCACATGGGCTTGGTGAATGTTTTAGAAAACCATGAAAAACTCATGTGATAAGACACTATCCCTTTATAAATAGGGCCACACAACTAACTGTTGTGGGCTGCATGGTTTCGCAGACTGTGCGCAAACCGTGTTCCCTGTTCTATCATTTAAAACATGAAGTTTTTCAAGTCCAAAACTCCCGAAACATCTCGAGCCACTTGGGAAACTTTTCAGGACATCTCCAATTCCAAAAAAACATAACTAAGGAGTGATCAAACACTCTAAATTACGTTTCGATGCTCGGTTTTAAAAAGGACAGATTTAATAAATGAATATGTTCACAAACATCTGTATTTCAGTCTTGTTCTAAACATAGGATTCTACATCATATGGATCAAAAAATCATAAAATATAGATAATAGATGTTATAGTTTCTAAATATGGTCATAAAATGGTGTTTTAAAATGTTTCTATATCATTTTCCACCTTAAGATAAAATTTTAGTCCCTTAGTAAAATCATTTTTCTCTTAATCATCATGATTAATTTTAAGAATTAGCAATAATAATTATGGTAAAAATAAAGTTATACTTATTATAAATTATAAATTATTCTAATTAATAATATGAAATTCATTTTTTCAAATTAAATTCAGACAAGTGGTTGATATTAATTCAAAACTTATTCATGTGAACAGGATGAGAAAACGGGTTTTTAAAGTGATACTTTTTAAGAGAATGAAATGTTTTTATATAAAGTATGAATTTAAAATAACATATAATGATATAAATTGGATTAATTAAAATATAATTTAACTTTTTATAATTTAACATAAATTTAAAATATAATTTTACTTTATAAATAAATTAAATGAAAACACAGCTTTCATTTAAAATTCAGTATTTTCACTATTCATCCAAAAATGATTTTTTAAAAAAAATCAAAAATAGTCCCCATAAGATAATTTTGAAATTATTAATTAAAAAATTTATTGATTTTATTAAATTTAATTTCAAAATGTGTCAAAAAATTATTTTTTTTTTGTTCACTGAATGACCTAAAAAGCAGCTCTTTTGAGAAAATAGTATTTTCACAACATATAAATACTTTAACGAAAAATATATATTTCATTATCAATATGTGTCATTTATATAAAACCATTACATATAATATTTAAAAAAATATTTATTATCATTCATTTTAATAAGTTTAAATGCTAGGTTATAACTATCTTGTTGAAATAACTATAATAATAAAACGTTGCTTTTTAGAAACTTAATGTCGTTTGTAACGCGAGATAATTCATTGTTTCATGTATTGAATGATTAAATTGATTTTTCATATAATTCAGGATTAACATAGTTTATCATGAAAATAAATCCATCAATTAAATTTAATTTATTCAATATAAATTTTCATAAAAACATATGGGGTTACATTCAACCCCCCCCCCCCGAAATGAATTTCACCCTCAAAATTCAGACCTCTTATACAAAAACATTGGGACATATATGACTCATAATATCCTCAATTTCTTACATATATTCATAAAATAACTATTTTCACAACAAAATATTGATTAGCTGAGTGTTCTTATTTCATATAGCTTTCCCTGTATGATCCAGAATATCCATTGATTGTTCGTCATAAGAAAGATCTTTCCCTAGTAGTATGACATCTAAATTTAGTACATGTGATGGGTAATTTATGTACATAATTATTATAGGTATATGTAACACATCATTAACTTGATATAGTTTCTGTGGAAGCTCTAATAAATAGTCTATTTTTCATATATGATCAAAAAATTCAAAGGAACCGATTACTTGGGGCTCAGTTTCCCTTTCATCCTAAATCTCATAACTTCCATAAATGGTGAGATTATTTGAAACACTCTATCCCCAACATAAAATTCTAGACCACATTGATGGTTATCAACATAATTTTTTTCATACTCTAAGATTCCTTGATATTCAACTGAATGGATTTAATCCTCTCAGCCATTTCTTGACCTATATCCAGACCTAATAGCTTTCATTCCCCAACTTAAATACAAAAGACATTGAGCTCCACATTTATTTTTACAAATGGATTCAAAAGGAGCAATCTCATTTCTTAACATAATTAATTTTTTTAAGAAAACTCATCTAGAAGAAGGTATTGATCCCAACCACATTTTAAATTCAAATAAAATGATCTAAACATATCCTCTAGGGTTTGAATTGTTCTTTTTGATTGACAATCTATTTAAGGATGATATGCAGTGCCCAAAATCAACTCCTTATCAAGATCATTATAAATAATTTTCTTGGAATTTGAGTTAAACTTCATATCCCAATTAGATACAATGGAATATGGTACCCCATGAAACCTTACCAATTTTTTTAATGAATATCCCCAAAAGATTAACTAGAGAGTGGTTTTCTTTAATTATGAGAGTGGTATTCCCTTTGGATGTTTTGTGGAGTCTAGTGAAAAAATTATGGTGATTTTATCCCATTTCCATTATATTATGGGTAATGGATACAATATTCCCATAGACATTTCCTTTTCATCCTTAACTTGCGGGAATACTAAGCACCAAGATAAAAAATCTGAAACATCCCTTTTCATTCCATCCCACCATAAGTATTCTTTTAAATATCTATACATTTTAATACTTCCTGGATGAATAATTAATGAATGATTATGAAATTACTCTAATAACTCTTTCAAAAACAATATTGGTGGAAAGCATACACAGTTCATGAACCTTATCAATCCATCTTGATCAAGGTTAAACTCAATAACATTTCTATCCTTATTTTGAATCTCTATATCTTCCTTTTGTGCCTATTTAGTTGTCACATGGATAGATGGTTGAACATTCAATTTAAGAAGATAAAATTTCATCTCTTCCTCAGGATTCATTGATCTATCCTTTTAAAATCTAGAAATATTGGATCTTTTGTGATCCTGATAATGAATAATCCGACATGAAATTTTTAACTCAAATCAATGTCCACCTTGTTCTCTTTCCCATGGTGGTAATGTGTTGAAAATCCTAATATTTAATCAACTATAAAAATATAATTTAGTACATGTTTAACTAATATTTTGTGAATATATATTTTAAACTTTTTTGATATATATATGTCACAGTTTTCTCTGTAAACATAATTACTTTATATCTTTATTGCAAAAAATACCTCAGATAACTCCAAATCATGAGTTGAATAATGTTTCTCATTAATCTTCAATTTTTCTGAGGAATAACTTATAACCATATCATTCTTTATAATAACATATCCAAATACCTTCATGGATGAATCACTATATATTAGAAATATTTTTCCACTAATGGGTAATATAAGTATAGGTGGGATGACTAAGTTTTACTTAAATTGCAGTAAATTTTCATCACATTCATCTACCCATATGAAATTTCCAGCTTCTATGTTAACTTGGTTAGAGGACTAGATGCTCATGTGATATTCTCCACAAACCATTAATAATATCTAACTATACCAATAAAAATATGGATCGCAATCACCATGGTTGGTTTGGAAAAACATTCAATATGTTTCATATTTAATGGATGTACTAATATACCCTATATTGAGATTATATGAAACAAAAATGAATCCTTTTGCAACCAAAAATTAAACTTTCTAAAATTTTCAAATAGTTATCATTCCTTAGGATCATCTATATAATTCTCAAGTGATCTTTATTCTTTTACTTACTCTATGAATAGATAATAATATAATCTATAAATATTATCACAAACTGATTTAGTTAATCTATATAGAATCTATTTATTAAATCCATCAAGATGATAGGGTAATTAGTAACACCAATTGGAATCACTGTATATTTACAGTTTATATTCCTTGTATAGAATGTCATCTTAGGTATATCCTCCATATTTAACATTAATTGATGATATGAAAAATGAATTTTAATCTTGGGAAAGTATTGAGATCCATGAAACTGATAAAACAATTCATTAATATGTGGAAGATGATATTTTTTCTTTATCGTGATCTTTTTTAACTATAGATAATCAATATAGAGTCACATCAATCAATCGTTATTTTTTAAAAAAAAAAGAATAGGTGTTCCTAAAGGGGACACACTTGGCTGAATGAGTCACTTATCAAGGTTTTCGTGGAGTTTCTTATTAAATTGCTACATGTCAATTGGGTCCATTATATAGGGATTCTTTGAAATTAGTGTGGAACCAGGTATGATTTATATTGAGAAATCTACATCATGTTTTTGTGGAAACATAGAAAAATATTCTATAAATATATCAATAAATTCCGGAACAATAGGTATGTCATTGATGTCATGTTTCTCCCCAATCATATGTGATAAACACCCCTTCTAAATTAGAATTAATACCCATAAATTGGATGTGATCTCCATCGAAATCTTTTACATATCGTAACATTGATAGATGAACATAGTTAGGTTTGGAATATTAAACATGACATTACATCCATAACAATTGAAGTGAGAGTTATGTAGGGGGAAAATCCATGCTTAATATGACATCAAATTCAAATATATGAATAATTTATAGATTTGTTGGAAGCACATTTCCACCAATGTCAACTAGAGAGAAATCATAGACTTGATATATGATCCTCATTCCATTAGGGGTTTTCACTGAAAATTATACATATAATCATTTGGTTGGAATCATGATACCCATAGAAAATTATTTTTATGTGAAATAATGGATATATCTAGAGTTAAATAAGACATTAATAGTTATAGAGTGGGTGCTAAATGTACCTTTCACCACATCATTACCCCCGCTCTTCAAAAACAATAACCGCATGAGATTTCCTATTTTCCCTATGCTTTAGAGGATTCTACCATCGATCGTCTTCATTAACCCCTAGGATTGATAATTGGTTACCATAATGCCCATTCTCATTATACTTGAAGAACTGAGGTGGGGGAGGTGGATTCTTTATATTTTTCTCTATATTCTCATTTTAGATAACTTCTTCCAATAACTTTGACAATACTTTTCCCAATGACCTTCCCTTATACACTAAAACATTTATTATTCTAGAAAAGATAACTTCCCCCATGATTCCTCCCACAATTTAATCATAAAGGAAAGATCATCTTCTTCTCTTCATGGTTTTTGGATTTACCATTGAACTCCATTTTATTTTTCTTTCCAAAACCATGAGATTGATGTGTAATAACAACCTTCATTTCCACCTTAATAGAATAATGCACAATATATTTATATCTACTAATTTTTCTTATGGATAACTCCATTTGGAGACTTAGTTTTTGTCCATTTAATAATTAATCAACCTTACATGCGTATTGGATGACAATATGAGAAGAATACCTAACAAGTATTATAAAATTATCATTGTAGGTACTAACAGATTCATAATCCAATTTTTAAACTCAAGGAACACCTTATCCATATTCTTATGAATAACATGAGGAATGTAATTATTGAAAAATAAATTCTTTAACTCATCCCAATCAATGTAGTTAATTTCAATATGTTGCCTCATATTCGTGATATGAGTCCTACATTCATTTTCTTCACATTCAAAATCGTAGATATCTAAAATTAATTTTTCATGTTTTTATAATTGAAGAATGGAAAATATCTATTCAATGTTACTGATACAGTGTTCAAAAACTAGTGGATCAGAATACCCATGAAAATATGGTGGACATTGCCTCATGAACGACCCAACTAAATGTTGTTCCCCCTTTCACTCATTTGGACGACTGGTATTTTTCCTAACATTAGAACTTTGTGTGAGCATTTCAATGAGATTTTTAATTCAAACTCGCATAATTTTTGGATTATCAAGAGGAAAATTATTACATTTTCGGTCACACTTAGCATTAATGTGGTTATTTTGGGTTTTAACCATTTAATAAAACCAAAAAGTATAGTATGAGAAACAATAATCCTATTGGGGAAACACATAATCATAAAACCCCACGTGTGTGAGGTCTAAATGACGACACCTAATTTTTTAATCTATTACACCTTAGATTTATCCTACATCATTCATATTCATCATACATTTAAATCCTTCAAGTTTGTTCATAATGATTTTTTGAATTCCCAAAGCATATCTCCATGAGTGTCATACTAGGTGTACAACAAGACCCATTTTTATGGGAAAGTTATCGATCGATTCCTTATTAATACTATTATTTTAGGGTTATTTAACATATATATATCTATCTCAAATCCACATCCACTATTTATATCCAGAAAGATATGTAATATCTTGAAAACCATTGACTTTATCCTTTACCAAATTTTTCAAGATATCTTCCTATACTTTAAGACTTTTTATTTGACATGTATTTAGGGATCTCAGTAATGTATTCTCATCCTAGTTTCCAAACATTAACAACCATTTCTCTAATACCAACTACAGTGAACCATGATTAATATACATAGACATTACTTCAATGTATAATGAATATAAAATACATTGCACAAACACACACCTAGAGACCATATTAGTTTAGTTCCTTTGTAAACATGGATACATAAACACTGGTAGATAAGTAAAAAAACCATATCCAACTATTATATTCATAACATGCACCCTTTTTAGACACATCATACATAATTCATATATTCATATCCTTTGTAAGTTAAACATAAGAAAGGGTGAATTCCAATGATCAGTAAGGGTTAACAAGTGAGATAAGTAGGAATAACATGAACTTAAGTGTATTATAACATGATAATAATATTTGAAAACCATACCTTATATTCTAAATATTATAATAATGATTCATGGCATAAATATTGTAAGTTCATAAGACATGAATCATAAGGGAATCAAATAAAATGAGGCATGAGATAAAACATTGGAATAATACATAAATTTGTGGGAAAAAACAAGCATAGAAAAAAATTTCCATATTGGTAAAGGCTCACTACTATGTTCATCATAGCAGAAAAATTCATTTACTGTAATGAGTTCACTTCTCATTCCATCCATGTATTATTGTACAAAATTCACTCCTCGTTCCTTCCCTGTATTAATTTATTGAATTCAATAATTGTTCCATTAATTTCTATCACATGAGATATATAAATAATTACCTAGGGAATTGTAGGGAGATATAGGTCTCACCCCTCACATAATGAAAATCATATTTATTTGTGTTATAAGATCACAAAAATTCATCATATCATAACACATGAAGTGAAATGGGAATCATAAATATTTCACCATAACATAACTTGTGTAAAAGTGATAGGTTTCAATATCAAATAATCGTAAAATAGACCATGGAGAGAATTGGGTTTCATAAGCATATAAAACATTTAAGAGAAAAGGGTTTCATAAGAATAAAAACCCATGGAATAGAAATAGGTTACATTATCATATAAACCATGGAATTGAAATGGGTTTCATAAGAATATGACCTGCAGAAGAGTAATGGGTTTCATAAGCATATAAGTTGTAGAAGTGGAATGGGTTTCAAAAGAATATAACCTACGGAATAGAAATGTGTTTAATAATAATATAATAGATGTAAGAGAAATAGTTTTCACAAGAATATAACCCATGGAAGATAAATAGGCTTCATAATAATTTATGCAATGTAAGAGAAAAGGGTTCTATAAGCATATGACTCATCAAATTGAACTGGGTTTCATAAACATATAATCCATGGAAGAGAAATAGGTTTCATAAAAATAATTCCATCATAACATATACCATTAATATAAAGAATATGAATGACACCCTAGTACCATATCCCTAGTAAGTATTGAGTAACACTAACATATGTAATCATAGATAGAATATAGTTTTAAATGATTATTTAAACATTTCTTGAGTAAAATATTATTTATTCTTTGAAAAACTCTTTTAAATGAATAATACATTTTGAAAATATCTTCCTATGAAAATAAATTTAAAAATATACTATAGAATTGTTGAGATGATTATTTTTCATAACGTTGGTATATTTCGTTCATGTCATACAAGTATACATGAAGGATCCTTTCATATTTTTTCTAAAATCAAGATAGACATTGTTTTGGAAAACAACATGAAGATTCCATTAAAAAAATTGTAAAAATTAAAACATGTGTAAATATTTCTTTTAAAATTTTAAATATATTATTAAAAAAATCTATTTTTTTAGAAAAAAGGGATTTGAAGGAAATTAGATTTCTGACCAAATAGAGAGATATAGTCAGATTTTAATAAAAACACATTTGTAATACTTTTAAGTACTAAGGAGTGGTAAAATGGTAATATTACATTAATATATCCAAAATAACCAATTTATAATAAAATTCCTGAGAATTATAGATAGGTATCTCATTATATTTTAACATTAGAGTCTTAATCCAAAATAATCCCGATAATTGATGAGATTGTAATGTAAAATTATTACCACTTTGGTAACATTGATCAAAATAAACATGAAGGAATAACATAAAATAAAACACAAAATATCATGAGGGTGAAAAAAATTATGATATTACAAGAAAAATGACCTATATATACACATCATAAAAAAATATAGGTGCATGATATAATATATGTCTCAAAGATATGAAATTGATGTAAAAATGCCCTCACTGCTTTGGTAACATCTTTACTGCCACCCATATGAAAAATAGATCATAAAATTTATATGTAAATCCCAATAATTATCTATATAAGCATAATTATATACATCCATGGTAATTATACGCACCACAAAAAATAAATACCTGGTGAACATGGCTTTTATCTCAAAGAAAATAAAAGTGAGACAGATATCACTTATCTTAAGTATTAACTTCTATTGTTCTCAATCAATACTCCTATATAATAAATATAATATTATTATACATATATTATAGATCCATATTCATATATATCATACCATATATGATTATCTTATGACCTATTATAAACTTTTTATTTACAATTCCATCTCAAAGTGGTTTTTAAGGTAATAACTACATTTTTTTTATGAAATGTTTTGAGTTGTTAATTTTTTTACTATTACATTTTTCATGATTTCATCATAATAATAATTATAATAGAAAAATAATTATAATATATACTAATTATAAATTTATTTATTAAAATATATATAATATAGAAATAGGAACTAGAATATATTTTTCATGGAGATGATAGGTCGTACATATGCATAAACGATGGTTCTATTGTATTGTTTCATTGAAAGAAAGAAAATGAAATCATATATTATCATTCCATAATAACATTTAGGTCATATATGTCACTTATGTTTTTTAATCCCATCATTAACAGATTCCACATAAAGTGTGAATGAATCACATATCTTTGTGAGGCCGTAGTCCTCCATACACATGAACGACATTATCGTATTCCAGCAAGATAGAAATCATGAATTTCTGTGAGATATAAAAATTAAATAATCCTAACAACATTTTTATAAACATAAATATAATATATAAATATTACATAAATCATCATTTCCAACCTTGATAGGTTGTAATGGAAAAACAAACGCCATTTGTTTGGGAGGTGGTAGTCCCCTATACACACAAGCGATTATTTCATCACCCATTTGATGGAAGTGTGTGTGGTTCTATGTAATAACTATAACATAAAAAATAGTATATTTAATATAATTATTTTATTATATAATCATGATACAAACACAATTTAATGGTTCTGATAAGTAAATAAAAAAAAATATCCATCGATGAAAGTTACCTCTTCTCCAGGTATCTCATATTGGTCTGCACCACATGTCTTCATTGGTTTGATTTATTCCAAAATTAAGGATTATAGCATAATATAATTTAATTTTAGAATTTATTTGGGTAGTTATTCACTGAACTAGTAGGTATTGAAGGTGTTATGTGTGGGGAAGAGGGGTTTCCTTTTATAAGGTAGGTGAGTGGAACACATGTAAAATTTGAAAGAGAGAAATCCTCCCACATTTTTTCTAGGTAAAGTGGGTCCAAAATGGAACAATATCAGGAATATAAATTTTAAGGTCAAATTATATCCATCCAATGTATTTTTAATAGGTTTATAGTTCATTTTCCTACATAAGTTTAATATTTAATCCCTTAGTAAACTCGTTTTTCTCTTAATTATCATGGTTAATTTTAACTGTAATTACTAAGAATTATGGTCAAAAATCATGATTTACATATTATAAAATATAAATTATTATAATTCTCTATATGGAATACATTTTTTCAAATTCAATTAAATTAATTGGCCGAAATTAATTTAAAATTTTATCCCACATACCGGACGAGACACCAGGTTTTTAAAGTGAAAACATTGAAAAGATAGAAATGTTTTTATATCATATATCAATGTAAAATTGATCATTTTAACCTAAATTGTATTTAGTTAAGTATTATTGGACAAATTATTTTTTAAAAAAATCAATATAATTTAACTTTATAAATTAATTAAATGAAAAGGTAGTTTTCATTTAAAATTCAGTATTTTCACTATTCATTCAAAAATGAAATATTTTAGAAAAGAACCAAAAATTTAACAGTTAGCTAATTTTTACATTTTTAATTAAAAAATAATGTTTATTTAATAAATTCAAATTTTCAATTTTTCACCAATTATTATTATTATTATTCACAAACGGACATAAAAAGTAGTTCTTTTGAGAAAATAATATTTTCAAAACATATAATGACTTAAACCAAAATTATATAGTTCAATATCAATATGATTTCTTTATATAAAATCATTATATACATAGAAGTTAGTTTTTATTGTTAATGTTACTAATTTTAATGACTAGGTTGTAATTTTCGTATTTAAATTATTATAATAATAAAATTATGTTTGGTAGAAACATTGTGTCATGTGTAACACAAGATAAGACAATGTTTTATTTACTGAAATCTTTAATGGTGTTGTCTATAGTGTAAGACTAAATTAGTGTATCATGAAATGAAATCCATAAAATAAGATTAATTTATTCAAAAAAATGTTCATAAAATCTTGGGGTATTACACTTATGATAATGTTATGTTTTATAATATTTTTACATTCCTATGACCCCATTATCCTATATTGAAATCCTATTTATGTTTTTGTTACTTATGATTATTCATGAACCACGTATTTTATGATATCAAGTTATTTGACATTACTCATTTGATAAAATTCATTATCATTCTTATTCCATTACTGTGCTTTATAAAACACATATTTTTTATATGTATTCCCCATGTTTCCCTCAATAGTTATAGAATATAAAATGGATCATGGATAAAATTATATAGTTCAAAATATATGTTTTTTATTTTAGTTTCCTGTTAATATTTTATATTCCCAGTAATCTAGAGAAACTTGGCCTCTATATCTTTAAGTTTTGATTATTGAATATTTATGTTAAAATTCATGTAGAAATATGTGTAACATGATTTGGTCTTTAGATGAATAGGTGTGAAATTATTATATATATACACTAAATATAAACATTTATGTGTTTGTATAACCCACATTATGACCTAAAATTGTGTAAACTATAATGTATTAAAGGTCACTACACTATAGTTTTATACAGGTCAGTGCATGTGTAAAATGATATTGCATGTTGATTTATTTTTTCCTTATAAAATTAAACAATTTTATTTATATCATCATGTGATGATGATATAAGGATTTTAAAAATACAAATTTACTATGTAAAAATTAAAAAATCAATAAGGTGATTACATTATAAGTTATAATGAGTTTTGATCCTTGAAATGTTTATGAAAAAATTCATTAAATAGTTAAACATTTTGAGATCAAAGGAACATCCATACATTATTATAATATAAGTTTAAATACTAAATTAAATTGTTCCACTTTAATATAAAATTTAAGGTGTAAAAATCCTTGAACAAAATATTACTAACTTTGTTTGACTCTCACTCTTCCACTCTAACCAAGGTTTTATAAGACAATGAGGAAGAGTAGATCATTCAAAATCATTGGAAGACTTATAAAAATCCTGGATACCCTATGATAAATAATTTTATTGGTTTCTTATTTGGTATATCTATCAAACTATTGTATAAGAGAATAGATTGACCATGTCAATAACGAAAAGGTATATTCCAAATTTACATTCATTCGTTTCAAACATAATAACCAATATTATAGAAGCTATTTTTAGGTGGTTTTTTTAAACCTTTGGAAATTTTTTAATTCTAAATAATTCATTATAATGATTCCATGAGTTAAATGTCATTATAAATATATTTTGAGATTTAATAAATGTTGAGATTGGATTAGTTATCCAGCCCAGTGAAGCATGTTTGGATTCATTCTGAAAGCATGATATGAGTAATTATGTAAAAAATAATTCGTGTTGTCTAAACTAAAATCCTGTTGTAATGTATTGAATATAATTCCTTGCAACATGAAATATCTAAATTGACAATCATGTTTAAATTATTGGTCAATAGATTTAATTATTTATATAAATTTTTTAAAAACACCATTTTAGAAAATTTAATGATTACTCATATATATATATAATTTAAAGATACATTAACAAGTTATATTTTAATGCTTTATGTTTTTATGAAATTTTTTATTATCATATGTTTAATTAAAATTTTAATTTTGTAGATGAAAAATGTTTAAATTATATTTTCTAATATAAATTATTATGTTATGTTCCATTTCAATAGTATAGATCATCAGTGATGTGATGTGATATAGATGGACTGCATTTTATATATGGTGGTATAGTTATACAATTATCAGTCCTATTCTATGTCTAAAAGATATGAAAATATTTAACTTTAGATTAAAAACTTCTCACTAGTTAACATTTAATGAAGTATTGAATAAATAATTAGTGATGAGTTAATTTATCATGACCAGGGTAAAATCTAATGTAGGATCATGTTGATCTAGAAAAACACCACCCTAAAAATGAATTAAGAGGTTTATAAGTGATAATTTAGTGGGTAAAGATTGAGGTGTTCTATCATATAATGGACTAGGTGTGCTATGGATAGATGTGTTGTTATTCTTATATATGATTCAGTACTATTTTAATGATTATATATATATTTATATATATTGTTGTTGGTTACATGTATGGATTCTAGGATTTTACAGATGATGTTGTAGTTTAAGATCCATGGGATGATTCATATACAACACAATTCATTGGGGCCTATGTGGAAGGTTTTACAATCACCAATGGTCAATTATTTTAAGAATGTAGTAGATAGGTGCTAGGTTTTGGAAAAATTATATAGTTGTTTTATATTATATGGAATATCATTAGTAGGGAAAATTTAATTAATAATAATTAAAGTATTAATTCATCAAATCTAGTGAGATAAAGTGTTTACACTTTAATAAAATATGACATTTTCATAATAAACATCATATTCGGATAATTAATGGGATAAGATACAACAATCTCTAACTAGGATTTATGTTTCTCAATTGATTGTGGATAGAATGATTAGTGTATATGCATATTCTGGGGAAATGAGTCATTTATAAATTGAATAGGTATTTTATTGAAAAAAAATTTCATGAATCGGTTTTTTTGTTTGAAAATAATTTAGGATAACTAAGAGTTTGGGAAATGGAATATAGAAATGTGTGTACTTCTAAAGAGTCGATGTAAGAATATTGGTATATGAATTGAGCTAGCATCATTCTTACGGAATAGGATTCTTAGTGTGAGTAAATAAAACAATTCCGGATATTGATATTATCTTGTTAATGAAGAATAGTTATGAACAGTTGTAGATATATCAGTGTGTGATGGGTTTAGAAAGATGTGTTGTCTATCATAATAGGATAATGTGTTACAACTGAAAGTATCAGTTTGAATGGGATAAGTACATTGAAAATTATGCCTCACAGTCATGGAATTTATTAAATATATATTTTTCATGAGTATCAACATTAGGAATGGTTTTTGTATAATTACAATGGAAAAGAATTTAAACTAGGAGTCATGTCCTTAAATATTGTTATTTTGTCCTCTTGAAACAAAAATCTGACATTTTTTTATTGATGTTTCAATTTAATATAACTAAGGTATATTAATTGTTATGTAATTCAAACATCAATGTGTTATAACATATGTTTTCATTGAATGACTTGTATTTTTGGAAGATTATTTTTGATATGAATGATTGAGATTTTATTTATGATTAGATGGTATGATCACAGTTTTTCTTAAGTAATTGGATTAGTGTTTCTATAGTTAAAGAATGATATAGAGATTGATAGTAGGGAGGAATATAAATTCTATTTACAAATTTAAACTCTCGATATTTATCTACTATGGGATATTCAAAATAAAAATTAGAGGGAAAAAGCAATTGTTTAATACATTGTATAGGAAACTCATATATGGAAGTCGATACTTATAATGGGATCCATGAATAATACTAAGTTATAGAACTATATATTTTTTTAATGGGAAATTCATAATGGTTTGGATAATTGAATTTTGAGAGTATATATTATTGGGATACTTGACCCAATATTGGGAAAATGAACATTATATGTGTTAGTAACATATCAATGAGATAATTATGTGGTTCCTATAAGTAATAATAAGATAAATAGTTGTTATCATAATAAATTAGTATTGTATTTTCAATGGAATTATGTATTATAAGTGAATGAAAAGAATAAATTAGAAATTAAGTTACTAGATATGTCTAGTGATTCTTATTATTAATGAAAAATTATATATCTTGGAGTTAATAATATCTTGGGGTTTTTATTATTATTTTAAATTTAGATTCTGTATTTTTATGGTGAAAATTGATGGTGGATTAAGTTTTATAATTTTTGAATCATAATAAGATTTTTTTTGGTCCTTGAGATTTTCATTAATGATATTTTTTATTGATATATGGATATAAACATTTAAGTGGTAAAATTATTATTGAGATACAAGGAAGATGATTTTGGTCATACTAGTATAGAGATATCAGGTAACTGAATGAATACTACTAGGTAATCAGTGGGCCATACACTAACACAAGCTAACACCATTACTATAAATTACTCATTTTTTTGCCATTGACCACCTAGTGAGCCACTATGTATACAATGGGGGTTCACCAGGTACCTGAAGGAGTCTTCACCAGTTTTTTTCTAAGAGAGGGTTATAGGTAATGTTACCCCATTAATTATTTTTAGGTGAAAGGGATCGTACAAGGGGATATTTAATGGAGGTTTCCCTCTATTTTAATTTTCTCTAACCTCCACTTACACTCTTCTATCGATAATCAATAGAGTATCAAATAATGTATATTTAATTGAAATGAGATCATATCACTATTATGAAATCAAAATATATGGTTTTATCTAATATCTCTTCTCTCTATTCTATTTGAATATTTAGAGGTCCATTTTTAGTGTTCTATTATAGCTTTTGGGATTTTACTTAATCCAGTGGATTCAACATCTGATACTCAATATAGAGGATATGGATGACTTTCTATGTAGGTAACAAAGATTTTTTTGGTATTCATGTCTTCCACATGTTGGTGTATGAACATAGTATTGGAATAAAGTTGGTAATCCAAAAAGGGAACCCAAGTATCGAGAATTTAATATTTAAATACATACTATCTAGGAGGAACAATTTGGTCACATCGAAATGACTAAATGATTTATAGAAAAATCATTTATGATGTTGTATCATATTTTAGTAAGAAAATCATAAAAATTAGGCTTGATGTGATATACAAAATGATCAACCAATTTTGAAATAAATCATGAATTGTAATGTAATCAAGATGAACATTCTACTTTATATGGAATGATATTTGAGCAGCCCAAGTGATGGTGTCACCCATTAGGGCCAAATTTTTAAATTTTTTAAATTTGGTAATATGATTTTTGATTCCATATAAGACTAAATTTATTTATGGATCATGATATTATGTATTACTTGTGTTATTTTCGGGATGACACCATTCTACAGTCTTATGATTAGTATGCACAGCTTATCGGATGACATGATTCTTAATGTGATGTCTTTATTTATACATTTTTCTATGAAATTATTAATATATAGTGTGGAAAAAGGTCCATATCATGGTAATATAAAGATACAATATGAATTGTGAACTACGGTTTACCTCATAATTTATGGTTTTACTATTGATTCTACGATTGATTAACATGAAGTTCAAAATGGATAGAGTAAAATCAATTTTAATGATTAGTTAATTTTTATTAATGACATACATCTTACTGTGAATGATCTTCCAGATTCATAATATAATGTAAATAAAATATTATTCCTGATGGGTTTTGGGTATAAGAAGATGCTTCACTACCTAAATGAACTTTTTCTATATAAGATGGAATTAAAAGACTTGTCATTGTTTCCTATCAGTGGGACATCATGGTCTACGTTGAAATAAAATTATACGATAATTTAGCATTAACATAGAATCCTATAAATTAAATTTTTTATCTTCATATAATTCCCCATTTGAAATGTTTAAATGAAAAAAATGATACAAAAAGATTAAAATGGAATATAAATTAGGGGACATCTGATGGAAAATAATGCCATCCATCTGATTTTCCATAAAGGAAGAACATTGATCAATAGTTTCCCAAATTCAGAAATGAAGTTAGAAATATGAAACTAGGAATGTGCCTATATGGCATGAAACAATATAAAATTATTAATATAAAACACAGATCTTATCCTATTTTATTTGTACTTTAAAACTTATCTTCTGAAATTTTTATAAAGAAAAAAATATATCATGTTCATTTTAATGATTTCTAGACCAAAATAGCCTAGAAATTATATTGATATTTTTTTGTCACCATTATTTG